>CADEBD010000303.1:505816-3012874 GCA_902825455.1 Arctia plantaginis | reverse complement strand
GCTCAGTATTTAAATGATTTTTAAATGACTACTGCCTGGATACCTGGATACCCGCTACTCTACAGTCCGATACTTTAAAATATAAAAATTAGTCAGACCTTCCGCTTGTTTGTTAATAAGGAGAATTGATGATAAGTTAGTCTATCTTTGATTTTTTGTGTATTGCCATTATTTTCAGAAGCGTTATTTTGTTATTGTTATTTAAATAACGCTTCTGAAAATAATGGCATGTATAAAGTAAGTATAAAGGAACAAATAAAAAAAAGACTTTAAATTTAACCTATTCGTCGTTTTATTCCGTTATACTTTATTATTATTATTAAAACATATTATTATAGGATTTTAAACAAAACTGTTTTGTTCTTGTTCATACTTGTAAAGACCTATTTAAAACCTAATCTTTTTAACCTAAATAGACATCATTTTTGTACATCGTCGCAATCCAAAGATATATAGTATAGAGAAAAAAGCAGATAGATTGGAGTACAAACCCGACAGGTAACTAGCTTTTGTGGCCTTTTAATCAATATGTTTGAACTTCTTTATTTATTAATAATTGCTGCTGCACTTTCTGGAATCTAAATTCAAAATTTTAAATAAGACTCATACATAAGTACAGCCTTGTTTTTTACTCCAAGGGGTTAGACGGAGGCGTCAATCAAACGCCAAGATTTTGTATACCTTGTTCCACTCCCACATTTCAACAGGACTCCTGAGTGCGTTACGTATATAATTAACTGAAATAATAAGTTATATTTAAATTATATGGTAGAAACATGCATTAGTATTATACAAATACAGTGCTGTGCCAGGAGTGTGTTAATTAGAATAAGTCAAACACGCATATTAATCACATATTGCCAGCTTAGCGTTGATACTTGCCAAACACTAACAAGTAACTCAGTTTGGTGACTTTGTTAAAGAACAGACACAGCATTTAGATATGAGTACACATTGTTCAAGTCGTTGGTATACATACGTTACACCAATCAAGGTTTCAGAGTACGAGCCCTTTGACAACGACGTTAAGTAATTCATTCCATGCAAATGTAGCGATATTCAGCACCTATGAATGGAGTATTGAATTTCCACAGTATGTTATACAATTTGGCCTTTGATATTATAGTCGTATATTTGTGAAACGTATTCCCACGAGATCGAGAGAACTTTGGTTTATATTCCTATATCAATAAACACACAATGTCGACACATCATATTAACAATTTGTAATTGGAACTCATATCTCATTGCTTCTATAACAATAGCAAATTACGTTGTACAATAGTTAAACGGGTCATATGTACGACCTCACTATAAAATTATTCCATGCATATCGGTTTATTCGAATAAATAACTAATATCGTAATGAAGTTAATATTTGAATATGACAATTATACAAATAAGTAGTATTATTTAGTGTTAGATATCGAATAGGATCCGTTCGTAATAAAATTGGAGGCGACATTTTACCATCATTTTATACAGGAACCACTTTTGTTGAAAGTAAGTCATACTCAAAGACTTCCTCATACATCAAAACTTTACACAAAAGGTGTTTGGCTGGACATAGATACGCACATCGGTTCCCTGAACTAAACGGCCTAATTAGAGTAATATGGACTTTCGTGACAAACACTTATGACAAAGGACCGTAAATCTTATTCTAATTCTAGAGATTTTTTCTTATCAAATCACATCCCGTCAAAAAGCCAATTGCTGGCTAAGTATCTTTGTGATTTTTATAAAGCCGATAGGCATTTATAATATTTGATACTCGAGTATGGGCAACACTAGGAACACTATTAAATATAGTACTGAGAAACTTCGACAAGGTCTTACGTTCTTCTTATTATCTATTTAATTTTCGCAAATACAACGTAATGTTCTTAGACACACTTTAATTTTTGATGGCAAATTTACTAACATAGATTTATCCACGTGAGGATGTCCTACAAAAGTTATGAATGGTTTTCGTGAGTGGGCCGTACATACGTGCACTGAGAGTGCGATCCATAGCAAAAAAAACTGCTCTATCGTATTTTATAGCGGAACCTATCGCGTCATACAAAAGAGTTATGCTCTATAAAGTCTACATTGTGATGACTTTCATAAAATGCAACAGCAAAACCGGTGAGTTTGATTGCTATCGCTACGGTAACCCTATAATGTTCCTTTTTTATTTACTACCTGTCAATATTTTGCAATGTAGAATGTATATATATATATATATATATATATATATATATATATATATATTTTGTTTAAACGTACGTATGAAATATGTACTTTTTAGGTATACATTATACGTGTTATATATTTTCGTATTTTCCATTGTTGTTTACCGTAAAAAAAAAACGAAACTAAGCTCTTGCTTTATTTGCATAAGGTACAGTATTTTTTGGAAGAAATTATCTCCAACTCAACGGCAAGTTCATTGAGAACTTGTCTAAAATTTCTGTCAGTTTAAAAGTAAATAAAACTATTGAAATCTGGTCACGATACAATTCTTACAGAATTAAACATATGTATACTTATTTTAAAAGCTTATACCACTTTTTCTAACTTTAACTGGATTCTTAAATTTCTCACAAATCTTCCTATTCAAGTTTTACACTATTGGGTGTAACAATGACAGCCTACTCGTATATCTAAAGTTCATTATTCCTTCGAAAAAAGTGGTAAATTTTTGTCGTTCATCAGCATGTAAAAAAGTGAAAAACTGATTTCTAGTGAGTGCACTCATACACTTATATAAAAGCTTAGAGAAGATTACCACGCTATCCCTATATATACATCTCGAGTAATCATATAAACCATAATACTTGTCGTCATAAATAGCTTAATGTAATAAATAAATATTATAATGTTCCATTCGAGCACACCACCTCTTCGGAAGACATAAAGACGGAACACGGAGCATTGCGCTGGGCTATTCATGGATATTCACTGTCCCGAGTGAAGTATTACAGGCCAGAGAGCGAAACACATTAGTGTTGAGAACTGAGAAATATAGGCATCTATGCAACTCTCCTTGCCTTGCAGACGCATTGCGCTAGCCGTTCCCAAGTCTCCATAATGAGAAAGAAATTCATTTTAATAAATCTTGCGAATAAAAGCAATGTTTTAAAGCAAATATTTAACTTTCATATTTATGAAATTAAATTAATTAAAAATAATTTAGAAATTGGTTTCCATGAAGCTTAAAAGATAACCGAAGAAAATTTAGTGCACAGCCCTCAAAAAAACATGGCGAGAGCATCGGTCCAGACACTATGTAGGGTCGAATAACTTAAGTTAACAGAACTAACTTAGCCGTGATTGTTTTCTATATTAATTCGTTACATATCCACCATACCGTTATAATTGATTTTAGATTTTTCATGTCAGTAGTTTAGTTAGTAGGATGGTAGTTAGTAGTTTAGTTAGGAGGTACTTTATCGGCATGTTTAATACGGCTTTATGGGGAAAAGTACAGGTTTCTACTACATGGCGAAATTATAAAAGTTCTTTGTTAGTAGGACGGAATCCGTTGAAGATACTTATAGAAACTGTAATGTAATGCAAAAAGTGGGTGACATCCGCATCGTACTTTTTCGCATTTTCGCATCGCCTCGCATTTTTTATAGAACTTTTTCATGGCAATAGCTGTCTGTCGAGTTGAGTTTATTTTTTGTACTGAGAATATACAAGTAAATATATTGGTCTCATCTGATGGTAAGGTTTAAGACATGAACTGTTTATGTACACGCTATCTAATGATTAAAAATACAATTTTCGAATAATTAACTACAAAAAAAGTATGATTGACTACAATACGGCTACATCATGTTGAATTTTACTAAACTATATTACTCATTCCTTAATTTTCCACTCTTGGTATGGTATTTTTTCTTAAAATTTAAATGAGACTAAACGAGAAATACATATACCCTTCCAAATTACATGTACATATACTCTCCCAAATACCAATAACATTTTCTTAATCGATACGTTAATGATAGTATCTGAGTCTAAGTTAACAAACATAAAGGAATACAAGTGAATTGAGAACCTCCTCCTTTTCTTGAAGTCGGTTAAAGAGGATAAATTAAACCTATTGCTGAATTTTTTAAGGTGAGTAATCACCTGAGCTTAAAATTGTCTTATTTATCTTAGTTTGTAGATGTGAATGTATAAGTCAGTATGTTTGCTTTACTTACCTTTTATTCATAACTCTTTTTGAATAATAATGGGTACGAGTACCTATATGAATTTAGAATGTAAATCTAGAAAGCATACATTAAAACTATACAAAGAACCCTGCCGGATTTTGGTATAAATTTTGTGCCTTTCGAAAAGCCTATATTATATGTGTATGTTTATGAAGTTATTTGCTACTTAATTACGACCCAACCGCTGAAAGGATTGAGATGCAATTAGGATGTAACCTGGATTAATATACAGACGTGCGTTAACCGAGATTTATGCGGACTACCGGCGCAGGTGAACCTCTGTTATTAAATGATATTAAATCCACAGATATGATAATTATTGATATACATAATGTATGTAGATTAAATATTTCAAAGGGATGTTATTCCAAGTATTACAATAAAACAATTTAAATGTAAATGTTAACGAAAGATAATAAGATAATTGAAATACCTCCGAAAGCTTTCATCATAAAATTCATAGCCTCTATTTGAATGTTTTGAGAAAGAAGTTCTACGCCCTAATTTTTTTTGTTTGTACTGTTCATATCTCTGTCTGTGATTTTCGCAATGCTTCTTCGAGAATTTGTTGCGTTTGTAGGTTTGCACACCTTATAAGGAAGAAACAAATCCTTATGGAATCACATTGTCCATCTGTCTGCCCGTCTGTATGTCTGTCAAGATCCGTATTCTTAAGAACGCTAATTGTAAACCGTAAACTTTGATAACCGGTATGAACTTCATAAATGTTATTGTTATATCATATTCAAAAATCTTTTTTTTGGTGACGGGGTGGAAAAACCCTTGGGATCTCCGGCTCCTCAGGGATACAGAAGCCAGAAGTATGTAGTGTTTCTACTAAAATACTATTCATCAAAATAAACCTGAGTAGCAAATCTTAACAAAGTAAAATATTGCCGTCACATTTCGAAGATTAGAACATTTTATTAGTAAATAAATCGTAAAAGTAAGACCATGTGTCTGCTTTGCGTTCCGAATTAAACATGTTATCTACTCGCTTACTCAGGACAGAAATAATTGCTCACATAATAACCTGCTTCTATTATGTCCTTCCCACAACTCCGACTTCGTAAACTCTTCGTTCTTTGTTCAATTACAGTACAGTACAGTACTACTCTAGTATGCGCTCCGGCTCGAAATCAGGATGTCCACAAACCGCTTTGTATTCAAAAATAAATTGAATGATCTCCTTCTTAATAAAATGGCAGAACTATCCAATTGAGTTCAATTCTCGACGCGATTTCTTGAATGTCTTCTACCGATTGAAAACGGGTGCCACGAAGTGGTAGTTTGAGTTTAGGAAAAAGAAAGAAGTCGGCCGGTGTCATATCTGGAGATCATATCATGGTGATTGCTTGATGGTATTTGTTGAGTGTTTGTTCAAAAATTTGTTTACAATGATGGCCTTGTGCGAAGGCCCATTATCGTGGTGCAAAAACCAAGATTTTTTTTTCCACAAATCTGGCCTTTTTCGTCGAATTTGCTCTCTTAAATGCCGCATAACGCTCAAATGATATTCTTTATATCTTTTACCGTTTTACCTTTCGGCCAGAATTCCGAGTGCACAACACCGCGATAGTCAAAGAAAACAGTCAACATGACTTTGACTTTTAATCGACTTTGAAGGAAGGCGCCACTCCGAAGCTTGTTGACTAGTTTGCAGCTTGTAGACCAGTAACAATGCGTTTCATGAATGTTGGGTCGGAATTGACTTAATCTAGCATGTCCACGGCATTTCCTTGGCGATAATTCCGGAATATTATTGAGTATTATGTGGACGTCTTAAAGTTTGGGAATAATAAAGAGTCTTTAGTCGTCAGAAGGCTTATTATTCCTAATCAACAAACCCTAACACGTAATAATATAATCATTCAAATTGATATCCTCCTCCTTTTTGAAGTCGCTTAAAATTAAGATTTTTAAAATGTTGAGTTTTGTCCGTCCAAACTTACCCGAAAGAAATTACTTTTAGCTGTTGGCTGTTTATAGTACTTTATATCAGTAATTTTCACTAGTGCGCAATATTTTAAATAAGTACCCTTTTTTTCAGTGCTGAGATCCCCTCGGATTGGTGGTTATCTCGGACTCGAACCGACTAAAAAACCCCATACCGTCTCGACTGCCAGTAGGGGCACCAGGTGTACACTGGGCAGGAAATCTCTGGTACCATCGGCCCCGGGCCATCTACGGCTTGTATATGACCCACTCGTGTGTGGTAACTACGGGGTTTACCTACGGTAATCCAGCCTGCTTCTTCTAGGGTAGCAGATGACATCACTTGTCACCCCCAGGCCTGCGCTTATGGACGATGGAGGTCGTTCTGCGACCTCTGGCACCTGAGTAGTCTGCAGTACCTGTTCCGTTCCGGGCGGACCGGGCGAGTTCTAAATTTCTCCCGTTGTATAAGTACCCTAACATTAAAGTTATTTTTAAAGAAAACATCACTCATGTGCCAATTACTCTTAGCATTTCATACGTGTTAAATCTTTTGTCACATTTTATTTTTAACACATCGTTTCGAAAAATTGAATATCTTGAGCTTGACCAGTCACAGTCGTATTTTATAAAAGACGTACGCTGTATTTCATAGTTCTGAACACATAGTGTTACACTTTGGAGCGTTTTACCTTTCATAAAGTGACAACATATTCTGGACATCTCATATTATCTAGGATGTCTAGAACGTGTTGGTCAAAGTAGTAAAGCATTTCACTGAAGGTAGATAAGTAACCCCTTAATTGTATTTAAATTTTAGTCAGTTTGTAATAATCATTCTCTCTAAAACAATCTCTTCAGTACCACCCATTTCCAGCAATTAACAACTTTATCAAAATTTTTAAGATTTTTTTATTTTATACAATAACTTCCATGTACATTTTATGAGTTGGGTGACCACTATTAAACTAATAGATCTAACTTAACCGTGGTATTTTTCATTTTAAATCCATTGATATCTACTATCATTAAACTTTAATTTCAAATTTTTTCAATTTCAAATTTGGACGTTTGACTCAATCAAAAATTAGTACATTAAAGTTATACATTTTGCAAACGGATCACTTAAATGAAAATAGTAAGTATGAATGCAAAGACAATTTTTCTTGTTGCGATTGTAGTCTTTTACTGTTGAGCAGACGAGAAAACACTTCACCTGTAGAGGAAAGACCTATTGACTTCTAATATTAACAGTCTCTAAACTGGATCGCGGTCTAACGGAAGGACACATAAAATCATAGTATAATATTATAGTATAACAGTTTACGTAACAATATAAATATTACAAATATTAGAAATCAGACATTATCGAGTTCAATCAATCAAACAAACTCTTTAATAACCATAAAAATATAACAAGCGGCGCAAAGTTACTCAGTTCTAATTCAATTCTTCGAAAGCCTTTGAAGATTGAGTTTGAAATTAATTTTACTTAGGAAATTGCTTTGCTGTGCTATGTACGTTATTTGTAGTGTCATTTTAAGTATCAAAACGATTTAAAACTTTGATTACGTGCCTGGTAAATCTAATGTGTATAAAGGTAATATAATATAATAGTTTTACAAGGACATTTTTAGTTTTAAGTGAAACAAAACATCTCACTTTTTCAAGTTCTTGTTTAATTTTATTTGTTAGGCAAGCTATGACTAATTTTCTAATCACTAATGCAATTGCTTTTAAATATAAACCCATAACCAATAACAATTGCATACATTCCTTACAAGAGGAAACAGAATAAAAGAACACAGAAACGCACAAAAATACTTTACAATACGCAAAAGCAAACGTTATGCCACGTTTGTGAATGTTCTACAAGACTCTATGTTGTTCATCTGAGATATTCTACAGACTCAAAGAATTTGATATTTCCTACCAGCTAGTTTCGAGCGAAGCACACGTACTAGACTAGACGATATATTTACAAAGAAAATTGAATACCAATCCTTTTGCTTATTTTCCATTTCCACAGAAACTAGAAGTAATAAGTGACGGTTAGTATACATTTTTCTCTACATGTTAGAAATGATATACTCTTTGTTTTCGTTTTGTTGTTTTTCCTTTTCTCGGACAAAATAGATAAAACTTTAGTCTGATTTATTATGCCGAATGCTGAATGGACATGGTTTTCCTTACATTGAAATCTATTAACATGAAGAAAATAGAACGGGAAAATCGAAATGTAAACTTAGAATGTTCCTTCGTCTTATTATCTTTATTTTATTTTTAAAAATATTTCTCATCTTGTTATTAAATTTAACATTTTTAATTCTATATCTCTTGTACGATTTTTTAGGACTGGTCTAACCTTAAAGAGTAAAATAATCTATAGAGAGATCAATATTTATCTCTAACTACTTATCTATCTATGAATGTATAAGACCATTTATATCATGGGTGGTACCACCATTTATCGACTTTTGTCTACAATTCTGGTCGCTGGTTGTAGTATTTCGGATTGTCTTTTTTTATTTAAACCTCTAACGATCGTTACATAAATTGAATAATTTTAAAACTTTTCAAAAAGTAGTAGCATCTACACAAGAGTACAATAAGTAAACATGATGTAATGCATTTTTGCTTTAGCGTTTTGTATTTACTATATCAAAAAACAACCATATGTTAATTTGTTATTACCCTAAATGTATTCATATTTTGCAATCTTCAAAGGTTACTTTGAAGTTATAGCTATTGGTTACCTACATTAATAAATCTATACATATAAAATTACTAACCCTGATTGACTGATTTATCAACGCAGAGCCTAAATCGGTGGGGCTACCCTCTTGAAAAGTTGGCAGTCGATTCTTTTTATGTTGTTAGCACCCACTAAAAAAGGATTTTCGGCAATGAACGGTGATGAACGGTTTTCTGGAAGTTTGACATTTAAAAAAATAAAAAAATAAAAACACATTACAATAGTACATTATAAAATATATAAAAGCAATGCATACAGTACTTCTTCTTATTTACTTACGATTTTTCATAAATGTTAATGGTTTCTTTAGTGCACAATAAATTTAATGGTTGACAGCAAAAATTATCATCGAATGACCAAATATATTTTTTTCTCACAATTACCTTTCATATAGACCTTTCATTCTGTGTAAACTTTTACTTCTGATATGCACTTGATTCAGAAGTTGCTGCATTGATAGCTATAAAAGGTTCAAAAAGTACGATTGAGATAGTTTCATAAGACTTAGTAAAAGAAAGATACCCCAGATATAGTTTTATAAGGCATCCCATGAGTCGTTCACAACCCTAAATATCGATAAAAGCCAAATTAAAACTAACAAAATGTAATTTTAGCTTTTAATTCAATTAAGGGATTTTCAATTGGACAGTCCATCATGAGGAGTACTTGTCATATTTTTTGATTTCATTTACCCTTAGGTAAAAGGAAAATGGACAGCAGTGGACTATTAAAGGCTGTTGATGAAAAGCTTAATTAGCGAAATAACAAATTTTGTTTGCGAAACGATCATTTAATGACAGGTAATAGAATAATACAAAATGGGTTCATTTCTATGCAAATAAATACTAATTCTAATTTGTGTTCATTTAAGGTCTTAAGGGAATGATACAAAATTACTTACCTACAGACACAAAGTTATGAAAAACCCACACAAAATTGCAGTAAATTTAAGCCTGTGCCTATATTCTATTAAGTCTTCTGTAAGTCTGCAGAGTAAAAGTTTAATATGTAAGTGTCTACTGGCGATTAAGATCGCCGGACCTCCATGTTAAGTAATTATTTCGTTGCTTTCCACAAAGTGAGTGAGGTAACCGGAGCTGAACCCCACCCCTATCCCCTATCATCCCCCCTCCCCTCAAAAAGGTGGCAATGCATTTGTGACTCTTCAGTTGTAGGTGACCGATCTGTTCGTTTATTTGCGAAAAAAGAAATGGGCAAAAAACTGTTAAATGTAATAAATAATAATTCAAACACAAGATACAAAAAAATATTTTAAATAATAAAAGATAGCATTTAAATAGTATTTTGTAAATACTATTTAAATGCTATCGATATATACGAACTTAAGGGACAAGTATTGCCAAGATGTGATGGGGTACGTGACCTTGGTGTTTACCATGACGCGAAGCTACTGTTCGATGTGCATATTGAGCAAATTATTGCTAAAGCTTCCAAGGCTTTGGGGCTTGTAATGAGAATTGCCAAATGTTTCGTAAAAGCTAAAACGCTTAAAATTCTCTACTGTACTTTTGTTAGGAGCCACCTGGAGTATGCCTCGCAAGTTTGGAACCCTTGCTATCATAAGTACATTGATCGCATTGAGAACATACAGAAACTTTTTCTGAGGTTCTTGTGTTTTCGTTTAAATATTCCTTATAGCTCAAACAATTAAATTGGTCTGTGTAAGAAATTTCATATCCAGCCACTTGTAAATCGACGCCGATTAGCTGATTGTTCTTTTCTTTTGAAAATTATTTCTAATGAGATTGACTGTCCTAGCCTTTTGCAAAAGTTAAATTTTAATGTCCCCCGTAAGTCGATTAGATTTAATCCACCCATTTCTATTCCAATTTCTTCCTCAATCTATAGAAAAAATTCATATATTGTGCGAGCGAGCGGAGATTTCAATAAATTGTGCAAGGAATACTCTCTTGATCCCTTTAATACCAAAAACAATGTTGTGCGCGGTATGCTAAACCTTATTTTTTTTAGATCGTAACATTTTTAGATCGATTATTATTTATTGTATAGTTGTATAGGTGTAGTGTCGTATTAGTTAGTGCTCCAGAACCTCTGTTATTTACAATGATTCTATTCGTGAAAACCTGTAATTGGCTTGATGTAGCATATCAATCTGACCATTTCATTTTTGTAGCTATTGGTTTTCCTAACTGAAATAAATAAAATAAAAATAAATAAACACCAATTGGTTATTTACACACTACTAAAAGATATTGTAAATAATCCAAAATACGTCAGATACGTGTACAGCAAAGCAGAATTTAATAATGTAACAAGTAAGGTAAAACTATTGACAAGTGCCTGATCAATCACATACTAAGTACACTTCCTCTGAGTGACTTACTTTACTCCACTTCGCCGTAGGTACCTACTTGAACTGGTTTATAAACGAAAAAGTAAAAACATAATAAAATGATATTCGCTTAGTTTTATCACTTTCGATATTTTGGTTATAAAGTTCTGAAGTGGTTATGAAAGTGATTTGTTCTTGCTTGTTTTTTTTTTTATTTGAAACAGAATCAGTCAGAATCAGCAGATTTTCTGCATATCAATGATATGTTGGGAACTAGTAGCATCCATTGCTATGCAGCACGAGAGATGCCCATTATACTGGCCGCCCCAATATTTCTCGGGCAAACGTCTTGAATACTTGCGACTCCACCACTGTGCGCTTTTCAAGACACTTTTTGACTCGCACTACAACCCTGTGGAACAAGATATCGTCACGGTATTTCCTTCAATTTCCTTCAAACCTTCCATCAAGCTTTCCATTAGCTGACATGTCTGCTTGTTTGCCCCCTCTACCATAAAAATAAAAAACAAGTATATTCCATGGCAGGTAATGCTAATACCACACTTATTCCCAACTATACACCCCTGGTTATTTATGAACATAGGTAAGTGTTGTAATACAATTACAGACTTTACATATCTTCATTATACTACTCAAATTATTACTTTAAATTCCCATTGAGGTCACATTATGACGTATCTAAACAAGTAAATTCATATATGATAATACTTATGTAATAATGTATAAGAGAGATATAATTATATATCTCTTATATCTTCGCAAGTTGCAAACTTGGCAGGATTTTTATTCAAAAACTGTTTCCCTCATGAAAGAAACAAAATATCTCTTTACCTTTATTACACGTATTACAATCAGATTAAAAACACAACCAACTACGCAATGCATTACAAAATCTGATGAAGAGGATAACATTTACTCGCATAAAGATTTAAATTAAGGGTGGCTCCCTTAATTTGTTGTTATTGTAATACTCGAATTAATACTCCAAATTAATACTCTAATAACGGCACTACACTTGATTATATAATAAGAATACCAATAAATACCAAGAAAGTTCAACAGATTTTAAAGAAAGTGTAAGCCTAAGAAGCTGTAGCTGAAACAAAAGACAATACATATAGCATAGAAAGACGATCTTGGAAATAGCTAATAGAAACTGAATATGTGTAAACATATTTAGGTGGCGAGATCTCATAGAACGCCTCCGTCACACCACCATTAAGTAGGTACAAGTCATCCTTTATTATTACTTACTCCATTAATTGTGTGTCGAGAACTCATATCGTCGCTATTGTGTCCTTAATGACAAAAAGATGAGGCTCAAAATATGATACATTAGGAATTTCAGAGGGAAACATTATGATAGTTGTAATATTATTAGATACAGCCTTATTATTTAGATTTAGGAAGTTAGTGTACATTTGCCATAAACCTAGACGTTGTTTATAAAGGAACGTCAATAAAAAGATTTTCAATACTCTTTACCACAAAAAAGTTTGTTATATATTTTAACTGAAATTGGCACTGGCCTTGTAGCTATTTACTGTGTAAAGCATCAGATAAGTGTCTCCGTACATGATTTAAATATATTGAATGTGAGACACCACATTACTTTAAAGTCGATACCCTTGTCAAGAGTTGTATGCCGTATTACTCACTATGTTAATGAGCTCAGTGCTCATGATAAGAGAACTATATTTCTATTACAGCTCAACTCCTCATTCCTCATCTCTCGAATTCTATATAATTCGTAGATACGTACTAAATAATTCACCTAACACTCCTTTTAAAAATAGTTGAAATAAAGTTTGGTGTGGTTGGTGTAAAATCAAACTGTTACATTGTTCTTAGTAAGAGGAGATATGTTTTAAATTTTACATATTTTTTTCAATCCCTTTTAATCATGCATTAATTCTGAATTAAATTCTATTTTTAACAGATCGGTATCCACGTATTCAGTCCTACCAGGTAATGGTACAAACATAACGTAACAATTTCTCAAAACCACGATAACGAGCGTAAAACATGTAACAATAACTGTTGGCTCTAATAGGGTGACATTTCAAGATTTTTGCTAAAGGCAAACATTATGTTACCATAGCAACAGTTCCGCAAGGAAATTGCCACTCTCCCGTGCTCCATAAATCAAGTCTCAGGTAAAATTTAATATCATTGCACGAATGAGGTTTGCGTTGCTAGTTGACATTTACTTTTAAAAATAGCAACACTCCAATTTCCCGAAAGGCGTTGTTCGTTTAAAAAAACGTTATATCAGTTTTGTGATACAGGACTACATTAATTATTCAGTATTTGCTCGGCGTCTCTAATTTCCTTATTCATTATTATTTGCCGACGGCGATACTACCTCATTAAATATGTAACTTGATTTTTTCCATTATAGCTGTACCACCGTGTCACTTTATCTCCTCAAGAAAAGGTGTGCCAGTAAGTAGATTTACTTCTAAGATCAACAAAAATTGAATCTTGTATGAGCGACTCTTTAAAATTAAATTAAATGCAACTTTTATAACACGCGTAAAAGCTTCACAACTACCCATAAACAGGCTGGTTGTATTTGCTTGTATATAGTTTTATAAAAGGTTAAGAAAAGAAATATATTACTACTAACACTGACTTACACTATTGATAATGTTATGCTTCCTTTAAACTAACATCACAAATCATCAATAACATCTTGCCTCTAATAAGTTGTATTTTTATTTCTGACTTATTCCTGATAGCTCTCGTCTGGACAGGTTTTCGAGATTGCCCTCAAATTTATAAATGATTATGGTTGGATTGCACCGTATCTACGTATTACGTCATAGACCAACATCAATTTAATTATTATATGTAGAGATTATAAATAGAGAATTTCTGAATCTATATTTCTTATATATACGAGTATGTACTTTTACAATTATAAGAAGAAATATAAATATAGAAGTTTTTAATTACACCTATAATTATAAGTATATTCGAAAAAACTACAACAATTAAGTATTTCACAACCAAAAAAAGATTGAGAATTGATATCAAAACACAATTTGTATTTGCGTTATAAGTATATACGTTACCAATATGTTATTATCAAGTGATATTAGTTGCCATGAATTTTATTCTATGTAACAAATTCATGCGGAAAATAGAACTCACGTAACCAAATAGTCTGCAAGCAACGAGAAGTGCTTGAAAACTATACGATTGTTTGTAGAAATCTCCAAAGTTGTAACCGTTCATAACCGAAGATTCAAACAAAAGAAATAACTATTTCCAAGTGGAACTCGAGACGTGGAGTGCGACTCGAAACGTCTAGAGTCTCGAGAACTATTCCAGTTTGGAGACAGACTCTGAGTTGAACTGCTCTGGAAACGTTTCTCGCACTATAGTACTTGAGCCGATGTCGACTTATCTACATCGCGCCACTGCCGCTGTGTGTAACTAACACAAAGTAAAGTTGCTTAAAGGACCAAGTACTAGTGTAGTATACTGCAATTAAATAAAACACGATAATTTCTTTACATAAAAAAAATCATTGTCATTACTCTGTAATGATCGTTAGGATAGCCAAAACCCGGGAAGGTACAGATTTTTCCACTACAGAGATCACATCCTTGTTTGCCAATTTCATTGTATAAAACAACTGTTACAAATCAATGAAACAGAATTAGACAAAGGTTTTGAAAAGTACTTACTTCTTAGCTTCGAAGTATCAACGAAATCCCAAGTGAGATTAAAAAAGTCATAAAATATTTCTTAATGAGTACAAGACAACTTTAGTTCATTTACCTTATAAGGCTTTCGTCGTAAGTACGAGCAAGCTAATCTTACCAAAAAGCACATGTTACGATGTCCCTAAATGACATTCTTCTAACATTAGGTTGCCAAGGAATTTGTAATCACTATATTTTTGGTGGGTCTACTTTAGCTCTTGTAATTTATATTCTTATATGGAAAATTTCATATTTTTATTAATTTAAAACTTGTCTTCTTAACAGAAGAAAAAGAAAAAGCTTGTTGTAGCGGTTTTCTTTAGGTATAATTAGGCACGTTTAGGTAAATTGACAGATAGAATAGTTTACCAGAGATGATGAGCTCCCATTACACCATTATCGCAACTCACGTTCACGCCTCACCACTCTGATATGTAATCAATATTGGAGTATGTGGCATGGAGTATGAATTATCTTGATACCTATACGCATAGTCAAAAGACGTCGCAATAAAAAAATATTCTCTTATAGAGAGTATTTTTTTAAACTCGCGGTGTTAATTAAATAATATATTTTATTTCAATAATAATTACTTATACGGCTTAGATCATGTACACAGAAAAGGAGTTTATGTAACAAGACTTTGTGGACACAAAATACATCTCGACCCTTCATTAGTTTTAACACTTACTCATTGTTAAATCCCAGAATTAAACTCAAGAAATATCTTAAAACAGAATTCACTTAGTAACGCGGTCATAGTCATGATTTATATTCATCCATTACACATTAAATCGCTAAACCTTAAAATGAAATGAAGGCGCTCATAAAACAAGTGAATCGAAACGGACCTCTCCCCAGCGGCTTTATTTGTCAAATCGGCAAAAGACATTGATAAATGAAACACTCTATCAATCAAAGTAAATGCACAGTAAGCTTAGACAGGTAGGTTCGAGTCAAGTGTATGTATTTTAAAGCATTTGCTAAACAAAATATAAAATGGATGTGTTTTTATAGACCATGTTGAAGAACTATCAACCCATTTCCCTTTTAAGCCACATTTACAAACTGTTGACAAGGGTCATCACAAACCGTCTTGCTCGAAGACTCGAAAAATTCCTACCACCGGAGCAAGCTGGGTTTCGGAGCGGATATGGCACCAAAGATCATCCACATAGTGCGGCAAATTATAGAGGAGACCGAGGAGTACAATCAGCCCCTTGGTCTAGCATTTGTCGATCGAGAGCCAGGTCAGTTCTGAAGTCCCTGCAGCGTTGCAAAGTAGATTGGATACATCCAAGTGATGAAATGTCTCTACGAAGCCGCTACCTTATCTATCCAAGTACAGAATCAGCAAACAAGGCTCATACCGTTACATCGAGGAGTGAGACAAGTTGACGTTATTTCGACGAAATTGTTCACAAACGCAATCGAGGACATGTTCAAGACGCTGAACTGGAAAGGGCGTGACATCAACATCAATGGCGAATACATATCTTGCGATTTGCAGACAACATCATCATCATGGCAGAGACGCTGCAGGACCTACAACAGATACTGAATAACCTAGCTGACTCTTCTATACGCATCGGCCTACGGATGAATTTGAATAAAACCCAGGTCATGTTCAATGAACATGTACTACCGGAACCGATTGCGGTACACGGTGCCATTCTCCAAGTTGTTCAAAATTATGTGTATCTTGGGCAGACATTGCAGTTAGGTAGGAACAACTTCGAGGGCGAGGTGAACAGAAGAGTGCAGTTGGGTTGGGCAGCGTTTGGGAAGCTACATTTAATCTTCTCATCGTTGATCCTACAGTGCCTTAAGACGAAAGTCTTCAATGAGTGCGTCCTACCCGTCATGACATACGGAGCCGAAACGTGGATACTTACACAAGTTTAATGTCGCTCAACCTGGTATGAAAAGGGCTATGCTCGGCGTTTCTCTAAGAGATCGTTTCTCTAGTGTAGGACCCCCACAGGCCAGGTGGGGTGACGATTTGCGCAAGATGGCTGGCAGGAGCTGGATGCGAGAAGACCAAAATCGATCTAAGTGGCGTGCAATGGGAGAAGCCTATGTCCAGCAGAGGACTGCGATAGGCTGATGATGATGATGACTTTTGTCGGTTTTCTACGGAGAGAGATGAACAAAAAAAAGCTATTGTCCTTCTTCGGTTTTCAGGTCACCGTATGAAGTGGAGTCTAGCTTTGGCTCTACCTCAATAAATTTTAGGAACTATTGATAAATTAAAAGTGTTAATCCAGATAAACAGTTAGTCCTGAACTTTGCCTATTTTGGCATGGGACTGGTATTCCTAGGCAAAACAAGAACATAATGTTTTTGATTTTGCTATCAGCGAGTTCTAATTACAAATTTGAGTCCAAAAATGTAGCAGGCAATAAATAGCTCATCTCTACTACATTAAAAGGTGGTTAATTTTAGATCTGCCTTTAGAGATCGGCATCTCTTCAAGAAAGTAGTGTGAGTACTCGTATAATGTATTACATATTATGTAATTATTAGGTCAATTACAGTTAAAACTATATCAAATCGATAGCAGACAATGCTTTCTCCAAAAACAATTTAGGAAGTTCTAAAATTCTTACAATCAACAAACACGAAACAGACCCACAATATTTATAGCACACAAAGCTATTCCTGTATACTGAAAGAAATATATTGATTGTATCAATAAATTTCTTTGCGATTGAATTTGATTTCTTTGTTTTTAGAAGTATTTATTGGATACAACAATGTCTTCGGTTAGAGGGAATAGATTGCTCCTAGTTTTTACATTTTATGCGAATATATTTTACAAGTTGTTATTGCTCTTACTTTACTAGTAAATTCAATGTGTACCTGAGGTACTTATCACATATTCGAAACTATAGAAACTCCTTATCCAATGAACATAGCTTCCTCCAGTAAACATACCTAACACTACTCATAGATGGCCGTAGACTCTTATTTTTAATTATTAACAAATTTTGTTTACCCGTTTTTTTTTAAATATTTATTTTCAATTTACTTATTCATGTTTTTATCTGTATAGGTATAGGCTAATATTAAAGAGAGACATCTTTAGAATTTATGATTTGGAGATGCAAAAAAAGAGTGACTAGTCTAGACTTTAATATGTCCCGGTGCGTATGGAATAATTAATGACCAGGGAATTATGAAATAGATGATTAATGACTAAGAGCAATCAAGGAGTTGCGAGTTTTAACTTCACGAAATACAAAATCAACGAAAATTCACTCCGAACATAAGAGTCTAATCTGTTTAGGAAATAAATTGAAATTAACTAGTAGGGCTGGTTATTATTTCGACTAGCGTACTTCAGTCTTTTTTTTTTTGTAAACGATTAGTACGATAATCAAAACTTATTTGGTCTCTTAATCCCAGTAAGGTTGTGTAATTGCTTCGTGTTGAATGCTGTTTTAGGTAACAACTTTCATATTTTTAACAACATACCTGTCATGTTATAAGTAATACGGTTAAGACATATGTATATACAGAATATAAATTTTTGACCACAACGAAATAACTAAAAATGGTTATTTCGTTGCGTTGTATGCCGTGGAAGTGGGTGCGAGGGTTATACCATTTTTGCTATATTTTGGATTGCCAACGCTTTAATAAGTTCAATTCAAGGCTCGTATCAAATATCATTAGGTAGAGGGGGTAACACAGCAGACAGTAGAGTCACCTCTACTGTCCGCGCTGAAGTGTCACATGAGTTGCCCCCATGACCCCAGTTAGCAATTTTTAACGAACCGTAGTTATAATGGTGCAAAGTGATTCCGTGGTCGGCAACCACCTTAACCTCTAAGTTAGAAATCCAATTCGCTCTTCGAACTAATTAAATTTTACAAGATTTTCGGGACAGCCCTGACGTAATAAAATTTGTGCCGATCCACGAGAAACTTCTTAATTAGCGACGGCCTATCACGAAGCTCGGTACACGTGACATCCCCACACCAACTACTAGACACACATTTTCAATTCAGAATTGATTCGATAAGCCATAAAGTCGTCCTGCGATACAAATTTGGCATAAAATTAACTAATATTAAATATGTATCTCACGACTTGTTTATATTGGTTTACTAATATAATTACTGCCTACGAGCAAGACGAGAATAATAATTTGACAGGAGTTGAATAATAAGATAGACTAAAATTTTAATCCTTCGACAAAAAAAGTAGAGACTAATCCTAGTAAATTAGTCGAAGCTGGAACGTGCAATTGAATATTTTCATGTCTCTTGCAGCCTAACTGAAATCGAGCTCGCAATGCACTCACGAGACTAATCGAATGGCCGACACGTCTCGTCCCCCACTCAAACAAATTACAGCTGTAACAACTAGAATAGGTGTTCGACACAGATTGCCTCTCTACCCACTGCTGACCAGAAATTCTCTAAACCTTGTATAAAATCGATTTTTGTTCGAATTTTGTCCAACCCGTGCAAACTTAGCATTTTCATTGCGATCTTCGTTAGTGATATTTAACTTTTAAATTCGAAGTTTCTTGAGTATACATTGAATGCTATCAAAGGGAATTTCTGAAACACTTAAAAGAAATAAGTCCTTTTAAAAAAAAAGTTGAACCGTCTTCAAACAATGCCGACAAAGAGCACTAAAACTTAAAAAATCATTACTAATCTAAGTAAAAAAACTATAATAAGTTTAGTACCCTCAATATAACAGGTGTTATTATAATAACAATAGTCCCTTCTAGTCTGTTTGAAGTTGGTGCCGAACCTGATGCACAATAAGTACTACTGGTCTACGAGTATGTCAACTTTACTCGTATATTAGCACATTAAAAAAATAAGAATTCAATATAATTCTAATGAAACCTCACATATTTTGTTAAGACTTGTATAATGTAAAGCTATTATAATGTTACCTGTTATATTGAGGGTACTTATTAGTGTTTTTTTAACTTGGATTAGTAAATTTTTTTAAATTTTTAGTAGGTACTCTTTGTCAGTATTGTTTAGCGTCGGTTCAATTTTTAAAAATATATTTCTATAGATATTTTTTTCTTCACATTTGAATGGGACTAAAGGGTAAAAATACAATGCCAAATAAAAAAAAAGAATTTTCATAATCGGTTTACAAATGAAAGAGTTTTGAGTTTTTGTTTCTGTCTAAATTTTTTGTAATCTCACATATTCTCTTATCATATATCTCTCATATATCTCTTTTGTGTGTGAAACAATTTTGATTTTGTTCTTTGTTTTTTTTTATAAGAGCTATAAAAAATTAAATAAGTCGATGTAATTTCTTTTTAGAAAAAGCTCAGTCTAGACTGAACCTGTTGATTTTAAGCAATGGATACGATATTGAGTGACTGCTTCCCTTCTAAAGCTTGACGAAATATGTATATATATACCTCATCCCTTAAAATCTTCCTCTATAAATCCTTTATCCAATACAAAAAAAAACTTTTAGAATGGGACCAGTAGATCTAGAGATTAGCCCATTCAAATAAACAATCAAGAGAAAAACTCTTCAGAATATGATTTGATCTTAGTACGCTGAAATGATAAGCTTTTATAACGCTTATAAACAAAAAAATACACGTTATATAGCATACAAACTTTCGTTAAACTTAGAATGCCCCTTCTTTTTCTATTAAAACTTAATAATAATATGTAACGAAAATAATAACATTAAAAAAAAACAAAGGAATATTTTGAATTTCAAACAGTGCAACTGATTTATAGACCAAAAACGTTTTCATATTTTGGTGTGCTGGTTCAGTTCAGTAAAAAGTTCTATATTAAAAAACTTCGGTTGCTGCCGATATCAATATTACAGCAAGTTACCACATAGGTTTCGTAATATATTTTTTGATATTTTGTAATATATTTTATACACTTTGATCATCTGAGTATATACAAGGTTACTGGTTAAGTCGACCTAGATACTTTTGAGGGTTATAATAGAAATTTTGATTTAAGTGATTAGAGATTTAAATGATTTGATGAAATACCATATCCCAAACTAATCATTTTCAAGATATTGTACTTTAGGATTTTGTAGATAAATTATAATTAGTGATATAGGTATAGGCCCACAATATTCACAGTAAACTACACTGTCCACTGTGAGAGTCTAAGTTCGGGGGTAACAATATTGGTCGAAGTTGTTGGATCCAATCTAAATCGTTAAACTATCTCAATGTCTTCTTCCAGATCAGATCGTCACCTTCAAAACAGAACCGATTTCGCTAAGTTGTCGATAGACTCATCCGACACTCGACTGCCGGGATAGAGTGCTATGTATTCATCCACGAGCCCGTGCGGATACGTATTGGCAGTATCAAATCAGTATTACAGTAACAAATCAGAATATTCCTCATGCGTACAGGTTGTCAACAGTATCCGAAACATAAATCAAAGTCAAGTTAGCAACGCAGTTATTTTACCTTGTTAGATAGCTACGGTAAAGTTACGTACATATTTTTACCACATTTTTAGGTTAGTGCTCAAAGGGAAAGAATCTTATTTATTTCATTTTGCTATTTCGGCCCAGTGTATTGTATTAAATACAATTTTGGTAATGGAACTTTCAAAACAAATGTATCAACGACACAAAACCCTAAAAAAGAGAACAATTGAGACTAAAAGTTAAAAAAAAATGTGGTAAGCGAAATTTCGGTAATATTTATAAAACATCTTAAAAGATCAATATCTTGAAAAGGTTAGGTTTGGGATATGGTATTTCCATAGGGAAATCTATTAGTAATAATGTTTACTACAACCCCCTAAAGTATCTAGGTCGACTTAACCAGTAACCCTGTATATGATGCGACAATTGTGTTTTTTCTTGTGGCTAGAATATTTGAAGCGCAAAGCCGTCTTAGGCTATGCTGGGGCCCCTAGGCACACAAGAATTTGGGCCCTGTTGAACAGTAAGACTATAGCTTTGAGCGCTCTCCACTACAATTAGTAACCATAAAACAAAAGCCATTCTAGTAGCAACTTCAACATTTGGGAAGTTTCATCTAATATTAAATTAGGCTTTACTTATTAGGTTATGTAAGTTTGAGCTACTCAAATCCGACGTTTCCTTTGCTATGTTCTTTAAATACTGCCTTAAATGAAAACATTCTGATTTGATTATTAGTATTTGAGCTCAAATGCCATAAAGTCTTCGTGATAGAATTCTTTTCTTCATTGCATTTTTTAATCAACTAGTCGAATCGATTGTTGTTAATTGAGAAATAACACTAAAACGATTTCCAATTTCTTAATATTTATGCCAAACGATTTCTCGAATGTGCATATAATGCATCGATAAATGTATCTTCCCTTATGATTCCTTACTTAAATGATTATTTGGATTGGTCTTTCAAAAAAAGTGACGCATGTGCTGCGAATTATTTACCTTCGAGGCTTATCTTTATTTAACAGCCTGAATACCTACTAAAATCAGCGAGTGTACTGCACACGGGACAAAACGTGCAAATTTAGATTATTCTTTTATTCTTGACTAAACACTTGTTTGTTGGTTTACCAACTTTATTACTACTTTATCCCCATTTTTATTTTTTAATGGGACTAATCCCACCCACAAGCCCACCACTGTAACTCCTGTACACCAGGATCCACAGCAGTGACCCACGAACACTCCGACTTATGACACTCGGGAAGTCCCAGGAAGAAATTAAACTGTCTTAGAGCCCGCCACGAAATTAATCAGAAGAAAATTGGAGGAGTTGGAAATACAGTATTTCCCTCCTTAGCAAACAGGGAAGCACCACGGCCACAAAATGTTACGGGTCCTAGGTGCGCTATATTTGATTTACATTCCATAGAGGATATGATGAGCAGACTGTTTATAGTGAGAGTTAGGTGTTGAGCATTGACACAATGGTGACTCGACAAATTTAAATGAATACAGCTTGCTCTTAAAGTTACCGTGACCCGTAAGAAATTGAGCGACACAGTGATCCACCTCAAGCCTAGATAACCGTTCGCGAACAGATAGAAAGAACTGGTAAAGATGTTCTTAGGTTGGTACATGTGCCAACTTAAAAAAAACGTTTAGCAAAATACCCACTGGGTATATGCTACAGACCCTTACTTACTAGGTACTTTTTAGGTATCTTTCATAACTATTACATAGTAGTTAGTAATATAATAGCTTAAAATTGTTTAGGCTATAATTATATAAATATATAAAGTTACCGAGAATGAAAATACCCAGAATATAAGGCGATTTTACAGCCCAATAAAAAGTTTAGATGGTGGCGAATAGCGGCACTACCCATTTCCTATCTTGAAGGTAAAATATATAAATATATCTTTGCCAAGCAATGCCACATTCTCTGTGGTATTAGGCAATGTCATTGACTCGTCATTGCCAAGGGTTTCTAAGTCGCTAACAACGACCACATTTACTTTTTTGTGTCGGATTGGTCTAAAATAGAAAAAAAATGTATAGTGTGAGGGAATATGTTGCTTTTCGTGGCCCCCGTGACGATGGGGGCACTGGGCACGGGCCCCGTGTGCCCTTATGGTAAAGACGGTACTGTTGAAGAGAATTACTGTTTGTAAATACGCACGAGTAGTGAAGTATAATGTAAATCTCAAATAATAATATATATCTTTTATCACTGAAGGCCCTGGTCATGTTAAAAAATAGACCGATATTTTCTTTGAAACAATCCATACGTCGACTACGAACCTGCCCTAAGGCGTTACAGACTTTTTTGCAATTAAAATCACCTGTTTTGGGGCATTTGCTTTCAAATGCCCGGACCCCTATTTCATTTTGTGGTTTAATTTATTCATTTTCAGTTTAATTAGGCGCTTACCCAGCTTTGTAGGATATTCGTTTAAAGAAGATAACTTATTTGTACTCGCATATATTATCCGTTTATTGAACAGGTATTCTCAAAAATGTATGTACCGAATATTTTTTTGCTTATTAATTTTTTTGATAAATTCGATTAAAAAGTGTATTTAAATAGGAAATGAAAGAACGACAAAAAAATGACAAACCGAACTGTTCATACTAAAAAGGAACTTCATTGCTGTGATATTTAAAAAAAAATACAATGATAGAAATACTATAAACGACATCTATTGCATAAGTATCAACAGTTCGGTTTGACGTTATAGTACGGCACGGTACGACAGTAGTACGGCCCCGAACAAAACAACCGAACTACTGAGACTAGACGACAATAAGCTGTTAAAACTTAATATAACGTAACAAATACGATAGAACGTAAGAATTAAATAGTGCAAAGGGCAGAAAGATAATGATTAAAAATTAACTGGTACACCTTTGTAGCATTGAATGCTAAAAGTTTGTTGACAGATGGTGAGTAAAATGTTTTTTAGTTTTAAATAAAGTTCATCTAATTCTAAACTCGATAATTAGTATCTTCATGCAAGATTATCTTCACTACAAGTAGTCGTTTTATTTAAGCTCTAAGAGGAGTCGTTGTTATGTACTCTATATTACGATAGGGAATAGGAAGGAGTTGTGTATATAATGTCGTTGTCCCAAGTATAACATTTCTTCCACTGGGAATAACGGATACCACAGTTACAGCGCTGAGAACTATGACCGTATTATATAATATACTATTCTGGGTTTAGTACCTCAAGGATAAAGTTCTCCTCAATTGAGAAGTAGTATTTAAGTTTAAAGAGTCCACAGATGAACGATATTTATATGCACACTCCAACATCGGTTTTGTGAAGTATATGTCTCCAACCGTATAGATTTTCCAGCAGTGCTCTAAAGAAAACTAGCCTACTACAAAAGTCAGGCTCTACTTCTTACCGACATGGCTGTTGGTACAGTACCTCGGTTATTTATTAGCTGTAAAGCTGTAGTTAGCACTTGGCAGCAGTTTAATAGTAGTTTTCTATACAGTTTAGGTTCCAACCTTGTCGGGTGTTTCCACACATCATGCCCCTTCGTTTCCACGCCTTTTACTAAGTTAAAATAAAAATAAGTCACTACGAAAGTCATCTACACTATAACTTGGACAGACATACAACGACCACAAGAACGCGATCGATTAAACAAAATAGTCAATCCATACTAATATTTTAAATGCGAAAGTAACTGTCTGTCTCTCTGCTATGATTTTAATGACATTTGGCACAGATATACTTTGATTCCTTAGGAAGGGCATAGGATAATTTTTACTGCGAATATTAACACACACACGGCCAGAGCTAAAGCTAGTAGACAAAAGCTAGTAGATTATGTCCTTCAATGAGTTTAGAATTTATTTGTAAGGCATAATAAACGACAATATATTATTATTTCACAAAAACAGTAAACAAGAATTGCTAAATTATTATCTTTATGGTTTGTTGGTCTAATATCGCGTGGGCAAACATTGTTTCTGTGTCTTCACATTATTAATGTGTGACACGTGACGACCAGAACACGTTCGTTATCTAAGGCTGAGGACTCACTCAATCAGTTTTGCTACAACAAACATGGATCCATATTGCACACCTCTACGAATAGGAATAAAAACGATCGAAAGGAATATTTACGCACCTAATACTCAAATAAACTTTTGATAACTATACACAGCTATAATGATATGAAAATCTTGCATTTGTCCTTAAATAAACTTAATAATTATAATAAATATGATTTTGCGTTGTCTGTTATAATGTAGCAAGTCATAAAATACTCAAAGAATCTACATCGGCGATAGAACCGATAGAAACGTTTGCAACTTCGATTCCTGCTCAGTGCAAATGTTTGTAGATATCAATGTGACTATTTGAATTGTTGTTTTTATTTTCATGTATAATAAGTATGTTCTTCTAAAAATAAACCTAAATATGTTTGTAAGTATTCTAGAAACCATATTAAAAGTTAAGCTTGATATGGGTCTTGTCCCAGAATATTATCATTATTTACATCGGGTGACCGACCATCGCTCGTGAGTACTTAAGCTATAATATCCTACCGCAATGGCTATTCCGACTGAGACAGACGTCACCGACTACATATATGTATCTAATTGTGTTAATTATATTTTACCTCAATATATTATATACTTAAAGAGTATTTGTATAGACTCTCGTATCGTTATAATAAACAGTGTTTTATTATTTAAAGTCGAAAGTAGAAACTTATTTGATATTGAAAAGAAAATTATTATAACGATATACAAAAAAGTTTAGTTAAATTGAAAACTGAGTTGGATCCTCAATAACTTAAAATTGAGACAGCTATGTATAAAACTAAAAGAATCACAAGAGATTTAACTGAATTTCAAACTGTAAAGATGATTGCGCGTTCCAAGAAATTTCTAGTTTACCACAAGTGTTTCATTCATAAGCAAAGAAAGAAATTGAACCTTATTGCATTATTTCATAATAATAAACTAAGTGCTTCTATTTTTCTATAAATAGCAAAGTGTGGTAAGTTCATAATTGAGAGATAAGGAATAAAACTAACTCGATAATTTATAGATAAGAAAAATCTTTGAAACAGTTTGTACTTTGATTGATGATTTGATTTGTCAAAATTTTAGCTCAATCGATGCAGAAATGTTTGAGTTTTTAAAGCATACATAAATCAACTTAACATTTTTTTATATTTACATAAGTACGTATTTACCAAAAAATATATCCATGTCAAAAATAGAATGTCTTAGTCATAGATTGGATATCTAATCTCTGACCAACCAAGTTTTCAAATTACTTTTAAAACATAAAAGTAGACACGTCACCTATAAACAAAACAAAATAGTATTTTTCAGAAACATATAAAACCCAATCATGGTCAATTGCCCATTCCATTGTAGTAATTTTTTTTCTTAACGTTCACGTCAATAGCGGCTGCAATACCTGACAGGACACAGCAATACAATCAACTTGTCTCCTGCGGGCTGCTACAGACATTTTATTGTAAAATAAATAATTTCAGCGTTACCTCTTTCTGTTTCAGTAACATTTATATGTAATTTACCTTATAATATTTTAAAAAGCATTATATTTTACATAGTTTGCTATTAACCAAGTATGCAATGATACTTTTAGATGATCAAGGTGACGGATGTGTAAAGTTTTAATTATAACTGATAACATTTTCGAGATCTATCTATATAATACCATAGATAGATTTCGAAAATGTTATCAGTTTGCTTGAACAATTAGTAATGCACGTTTACTCTACAATGTTATTATGTTTTTTCCAGAATTATATCAGTAAAACAATATTACATATCTTTACCTGCACTTGCATTCGACACCTTTTCCGTTGAGAATATGTTTTTGTCATCTCTGAGACCAGCTTCTATTTACTAAAAACTAATAAAATATATACAATCTCAGATCACAGACAATATTCGATTTCTGATACTAAATTTCGCAAGAGATCGAACTAAAGCGCTTTCACGATACGCCACACTAACGTAATCATTTTACTTCACACTGTGGCTTAGTGCTGTTACTACTTAAAGTCAAAGATTCAAAAATTGCATTATGTATCAATCCCTGGATGGATGGATGGATGCTTTTACTGATTTAAGTAGGTGTTAAATGTAATCATTACCACAGTTTACAATTAAATCTACTCGACTATTTATTCTAGGTTTGTTAAGCGTCTAGGACTACCGCTTTTCACTAGTATCAATAATTAATTGAGTGTAGATTTATAACGTAATGCAAGTATGTACTTAAGACGGAAGAAATACTAACATTAATGCCTGACATTCTCATGACATGCTTTAAGCGATCGCCACGCCGCATCCTACTGCACTGAATAAAAAATAAATAAAAAATAAATAATATATTTTACTACATTCACACAACACCATCTAGTCCCAAACTAAGCAGAGCTTGTACTATGGGTACTAGACAACTGATATAAATACATATATACTTTTTTTTTTGTAAATACATACATATTATACATAGAAACACCCAGACCAAATCAAGTTGACTGAGTGTTGTGGGTTCGATCCCCACATTGGACACTACTTTGTGTGATCCACAAATAGTTGTTCTAAGTATGTGTATTCTTTGTGTCTATTTCATGTTTGTTAAGTTCCCCGCGACACAGGTTTAATGCATTGTTTTCTTGTGTTTTCTTTCATTACTCGGGTCACTTAATAGTGAAGTGACTACCACACCATGGAGTCGATGGTGAAAACCCAAGAGACACATGTGCGTTGTCTTTTTTTGAATGTAGAATTAGGGGAAGGCTATTTGGCCTTTTTTTTTTTTTTTTTTTTTTAACGTGTGGAAATCCCCTCGGACCGTCACCCCTCCGGGGTTTGCGGTGGGGTGGTGTGTCGGACTCGGACCGACTAAAACCACACGGTGTGCCACTCTGCGCCTGTAACAGGAGGGATCCGGGAACAGCTGTTGTTAAGACATCCGGACCCCTCCTAGCGCCAGCCCGCTCCTGGTGCGGGCTCCGTCTCAATGTAGATGTTCCTCTCTTAAGGCGACGTCCGGCACACGCGGACGCCGCCCCCTCGCGGCTGGCCAACTAATGCGGGTGGAGGGGAAACCCACCCCGTCCACCCGCGGCCACACTCAGGGCGGCATGAGGCTGTGATAGGCGGGCCTCCGCCGCCCGGTTCGCCGGCGGCGGATCGGGTCCGAGTGGAGGTCGTCCTCCCGGGCCCTCTCCGCCGCCTCCTTCCGCGAGATTACTACCTCGCAGAAGGTTGCGACCGCGGTAAAACAACTGTCGCTACCGGCCATGGAGCGTACTACGGCCGGTAGCGAGAGATCCACTCCGATGACTGCAGTGAGGGCCCGGCGCTGCGCCGCCCATGCGGGGCAGACCGCCAGCGTGTGCTGGGCCGAGTCCTCACTGCAGTCGCAGTGATGGCAGGCGGGACTCAGTTCCCTCCTTGCGACCGTGTGCAGGTACTTTCCGAAGCAACCGTGCCCGGAAAGCACCTGCGTCAGCCGGAAGGAAAGGGTCCCGTGCTGCCGCCCTGCCCACTCGGCGATGACCGGCTGGAGAGCCTCCACGGCGGCGAAGCCAGCGCGTGGAGTCTCCAGCCGGAACGACCAACGAGCCATCGTGGCTCGGCGAGCGGCTTCGCGCCACTCGCGCACATCCTCGGGCGGAGGGCGAAATCCGCTCTCCGCCCGGTAGTCAGCCACTCGCCGATAAACTTCGGCGAGCACTTCCGCCTCCAAATCCCACGGGGGAGTTCCGGCCAACGCGCACGCCACCTCCGTCGAAACGGTGCGGTAACCGCGTATGGCTCTGACCGCCATTACCCTCTGAGGGCGCCGGAGGCGTACCCTATTCTGGGCGGTCAGAGCCGCCGCCCACACCGGTGCACCGTACAGTGCCATTGACCGGACAACCCCCGTGTACAGCCGTCTTGTCGCGACGCTGGGTCCACCCATATTGGGCAAAAGTCGCCCTAGGGCAGACGCAGCGCCGACCAGCTTTGGAGCAAGCTGTCGGAAGTGCTCGTCGAAGAGCCACCTCCCGTCGAGGACTGTGGCCAGGCGCGCCGCCTCTTGGAAGTTTGCCCTCCGGGCTGTCACCAAGGTATCGTCTGCGTAACAGATTACACCCAGCCCGGGGGGGAAATCGGCGCGAAGGGCCCAGTCGTACCCTATGTTCCACAAGAGGGGTCCAAGAACAGACCCCTGTGGAACACCGCACGACATGGGCCGACACCTCAAATTACCTTCTCGGTCCTCGTACACGACGGTACGCTCCTCTAAATAGTCTGCCACTAGCCGCCTCAGGTACTTTGGCACCCCATGATAGTGGAGTGCTTCCCTGATGCAGCTGAATGGCAGACTATTGAATGCGTTGGCGATGTCCAGTGACACCGCCAACAGCACGCCGCCACAGCTCACGGCCTCTTCGGTCACGGCCCTCAGGCGCAACACGGCGTCGACCGTCGAACGCCCCGCCCGAAAACCAAATTGGGCGTCCGACAGATCGGGGCCCACCTCGCAGAGGTGCCGGACGATGCGGGCAGAAAGAACCCTCTCAAACAATTTGCCCGCCTCGTCCAGCAGCACGATGGGCCTATAGGCCGCGACCGAATCGGCAGGCCGTCCCGGCTTCCTCAATAGGACCAGCTTCCCGCTCTTCCAGCACTCAGGGAAGCGTCCCGACGCCAAGCTAGCGTCGAACACCTCCCCGAGGCGGTCTGCCATGTGGTTGAGGGCCAGGGCCAGCACTCGGGCCGGTACCCCGTCTGGCCCAGGGGCGGTGTTCTTGGAACGGATCCGTAGAACAGCCGCCCCTACCTCCGATTCCCGGATGGGCGGAACATTATCCTCCCCGTGCTCCCCGTCGTCTCCGGCCAAGGAGGCCATCGACGGGGGAGTGTGTTCCGCCCGTTGTGGGAAAAGGCCCTCAACCACTTCTCGCAGGAAGCTGGGCTGGAGAGTCTCCGTAAGGGGGGGGCCCGACGCGCGGAGCTTTTGTCGCACCGCGCGGTAAGGGCGACCCCAGGGGTCACGATTAAGACCCTCCAGCATCTCCTGTCTTTTTTCTTCTTTGGCGCGGCTAATGGCCAGCTTCAGAGTTTTCCGCGCCCGTCGGTACTCCTCATGAAGCCGGTCCTCCTCACCGTCTCCACGGTGACGCCGCCGACTGCGCGTGTAGGACCTCCGGGCACGTGTACAGGCCGCACGGAGGTCCACCAGCTCCTGGGACCACCAGTAGACCTCCTTCCTTGGAGGCCGACGACCTCGAACGCGGGGCATGGCCGCATCGCATACATGCGTAATCGCATCGCGAAAGCGGCCAGCCCCCACGTCGACCTCCTCGGTCGGAGCCTGAGGAGACAGCCACGAGTGAATTATGGCTGCCTCCTCCAGTAGGTCCCGGTTCAGCCTGGCAACAGCCCACCGCGGAAAGCGGGATAAACGCCGCGCCACGTGACCCCTACTGGAGTCCTGGGTCCGGGAGAGCTCAAATCGGATATACAGGTGATCCGAGAGCGTCTCAACCTCTTCCAGGACACGCCAGTTCCTTACTCGTGCGGCGAGGGCAGGGGTAGCGAACGAGAGGCCCACTATCGACCCCCCCTGCTGTCGCACGCACGTGTTGGTGGAGCCTCTGTTTAGAAGACAGAGGCCCACCGAGGCCGCCCACTCCTCTACGGCCTCGCCCCTGGCGTCCGTCCTGGGGGAACCCCACGCAATGGACTTTGCGTTGAAGTCCCCCAGCACAAGGACGTGCCCAGACGCTAGTCGCCGTATCGAGGTCTCCAAACTGGTTAGGAAAACCTCGAAGTCGTTCAAACTCCGGTTGGGGGAGAAATAGACACCATATATGGTGATCCCCCCCCCACTCGACGGCAACATATCCAGTACCCTTGTCTCTTAGCGACAAGGGCGGGGAATGAGCCGTCGTGGAACCGACGACTGCCACGGAGCCGTCCCAGTCACCCATCCAGTTTGGACGGGGAGGGACAGAATAGGGCTCCGCGACTACGGCAACACCTATCGACCACTGTGCCATGGTTTGCAGGAAAAGATCCTGCGCCGCGGCACAGTGGAGACTTGATCCATTACAGGATCGTCTCTACAACCTCCTCCATGGGCGACGACGTCGACGCAATATTGACGTCGGGGGTAGCCTGGGTCGACTGGCTAGCCCCTGACGTCTGCCGAGAACTGCGGGGAGGCTTGCAGCCTCTCTGCCCCATCTGGTGATTGGCGGGCTTATTGCCCGCCGCACACACTGGGCAGTGAGGGGCGGCAGAGCATTCTGCCGCCTTATGCCCCGGTTGACCGCAGCGGAAACACAGTCCGCCGTAGTCAAAACAGCTGTCGCACTTGACGCGCGTGTGTCCCGATGCTAGGCATTTGTAGCACCTCATCGGTCTCGCCGCCAGGACTGTGATCCCGGCGCTCACGAAACCGACGAGCAGCCTGCCGGCGTCGGCCAATACTTTGGCCGACGCTACGGGACAGCTGACCCACACGGCGCCAAGCCCTCCTGGACCGGGGCGGATGGTGCCGACCCTGACGTTGTCCGCGCTGCACCCCGTCTTCTCCCGGATTACAGCGCGGATATCTTCGGCCGTTACGGAGTCGTCCAGGCCCGAGATGCGCAGCTCTGCGCACTTAGTAGGCCTGGCGATCTTTACACCATCCGTGGCTGTAAAGAGTCCCCGCAGCTTCTCGGCAAACGTGTCCGCCGTCTTTGCGCCTTCAGCCCCAGGGAACTCGAGGACTCGAGCTCCCGTCTGGGCGAGGCGCATCCTGACCCCCACCGTTCCAAAATCGTTGGCGAGGCTGTCCCGGGCCTTTTTGAAGACGGCCGCGTAGGACAGCCCGCCGTCCGCCGCCTCCGGGGACACGGTCACCACTACAGCCGCGGTTTTGGGCGGCTGCAGCTTCCGCGGCCTCTTTGTGGAGGCCGTTGCCACCGGTGGCGAAGGCTGGGCTTAGGCTGCTTTTTTGGCAGCCTTTTTGGCCCGCCTTCGGGACTTCTTGGAGCCCCTCGCCTCCTGCCAACCCTCGTTGGAGGGGGCAGGTGCGGAGGGGCCCGGCAGGGGTGTCGGAGTGGGGAGCGGAGGGAATGCCACTCCGCTCCTCGGCGCCGTTTTAGGCCCCGTCTTGGCCGGCGCCTGGGGATGTGCCTTGGCCGGCGCCTTAGCCGGTGCCTTGGCCGGCGCCTGGGCCGGTGCCTTGGCCCCCCTCCTCGGCTTTTGGGGAGCCGATGGAGTAGGGGCAGACGCCGCCGCCGCGTAAGAAACGCGGCCTCCCACAACGGGGAGCGCGGTCGGAGCGGCGGCCTTAGGCCGCTGTGCCGACGCGAGCGGGGGGCGCATAATCGGCGCAGGGGGCAGTCTCGCCTCCAGGCCAGCCAGGCGTCCGTCCAGCATATTCCCAACTGCGATGAGGATTTCTCGCAGTTGGGAGTCAAATGCCCCTGAGTTGGTGATAGGGGCAGGCTGGGACGCGGACGGGGCTTCCCGCTCGGGGAGGTTCGCCTGGAAGCGGGCGAACTGAGCGCTCAGCTCGTTCACCCGCTCCGTCAGCTTCTCGTTGGCCACCTGTAGGCGCGATACGTCGCCCACTAGGCCCTCCACGACCTCCGACAAAGCGGAGGAGGAGTCCTTAAGGGCCCTCACAAACGAGCCCTTAAGGTTCACGGATTTGGTGGCCACCTTGTCGATGACGGCCACCGCCGCTTTCGCCCTCTCCTGCACGGACACGGGAGCCTGGGGGGCATTTCCCCCCACCGGCTCCCGAACCTTGAGCAGGAGATCCGCGATCTCCTCCTTCGCTACGGCCTCGCCGTCCACTCGTACGCTCCTGTAGGACTCCGCGTTTGAGAACGCGGAGCCTGACGGGGTCGAGACCGGGGCCGTTTTGCGTGCCCTCCCTCGGCGGCTGCTTGCCACCTTTGGTGGCATCATTTCGCCGGACGTGTCGGTTTCCACGTCCCCTGAGCGTCCGCGTTTTCGGCTGTCGCTTCGCTCCACCTCCATGGCCTCCGCGCCATCCGACGAAGCGGCGGATCCGGAACGCAGCCGATCTGATGCTCTTCGGCTCCCAGAGACCAGCGTCAGACTGACTTCTGGGAGCCCCATCGAGATAGGCGTTCCCGACACCATCTCACCCTCAGTGGACGACCCATCCGCTCCACTATTCCTCTTCACCTTTGCACCCTTCGTTTCAGAGTCCGTTTTGCTTGCCTGTTTTCGTTGTGTTTGTCCGATCGTTTTTTTTAGGTTTTTGTTTACAGTTTCCATAGTAAATCCCACGAGTGGGGGAGAACTAAAGGTCCACCCGGGCAGAGATCCCCCATTACCCGGGCAAGCGTAAGTTTTTAACCCAACCGAGGGGTCCGCAGGTACCTCGGCTTGGAGTGCGCTCGCGACTGAACTTCCCATCAGCCATGCATCCCCTGGCCACGCACCAGAACACGGGATTCGGGGAATTTTTTAGAGAGGTTATCTTCCTCGCGGTCCGGGCGGTTAAGCCAAGACCCTCGCCCCCGATCAGAGCCGCGAGACTTAACCACAGCGCTCTTCTCGGGATTACGATATGCTGACGGTTGACAGGGAGACTACGTCCCCCTGCCTGCTCGGTGGTAGTGTGAGTACACGCCGAGCCCGTCCTCCTTTCTCCACCGCTGTCAGCGGAGAAACTGTGGCCCCTACAGGGCCCCGCCATCAGGTTTTTTACCGAGGTTTCCTCCTCCATGCTCCGAAGAGCGAAGAGCCAGCAGGGCAACCGGCAGTCACGCCCACCCTGCTGGACCAGGCCTTGCCCGAGAGCCGATGAACGGCTACCTCTTCTGCTAGAATATTGGCCGCTGGCGATAATCCTCTCCTCCAAGAGGACAAGGAGGAAACAGTACCATCGCCAGCGTTTCCAGGGTGCACCACGGGGAGGTTTTCTAGCTAGCACCCCAAGGCTATTTGGCCTGTGGTAACCTCAGTTACTCTAGTAGTAGTAGTAACTAGTAATAGTGTTAACACGGGTTTATGAGACAGAAGTATCACTCAGGTCGAGCTCACCCATATAGGCAAAGCATAGGTCCCCTACGGTTCACATCCCACATCGTCAACATCCTTTAGTGGCTAATCCTAAAATAGATACGAGTATAGGCTTTTCCTTAGAAAGGAGGTGTTGGCCTGCTATACAACGTGAATGGGATAAAGAGGGGTGGTGATACTCCGTATTCTTACGGTAATCTAATATTTAATGGCTACTAGACCTGAAAAATAATGAAAGAGCACATGAATATCTAATTCGCAGTTTAACATGATATTTATACTTCAGAAAATAGAAACATTTGAAAGGATTATATGTATATTACTGCAGTGTACTTGTTGCATAAGTTAATAGATAAAAATAAAAAGGAATATTACTCGTTCGACCTCACAAAAGCAACCAGCAAGCACTAAAAAACTGTCACAAAATATCAACAGAATATTTACGTAAAACCAAATATCTCAAATGACGTCAAATCCTCACATGTACATCCTCACATTAACTAATCTAACACCTTAATAAAGTTGTTCTGTATTCAGTAAAATGGTATTTTCATAGCAATTTGTATGAATATTCCAGCGATGAATATCTTGAATACGGTCTAATAAAGCGCCCAATTCGAAACTTCCTGGACACCGTGCTCAATATTATATGAATATTTAAATAAGGATATATTTTGAATGAGCTCTTTTAGTCACAAAATACCGGGCATTTTAAGTGACACTGTAAAGGAAGTAATACTATTCAGTATTAATGTATTTGCATACTGCTTTGAAACAGTGTCAAAAATTTCCTCAGTGAGACAATTTAAATGTCTCCTAGGATTAGTTTTAATAAATAGCACTTTTGTAGAAAAGTGCTGTTTATAAAAAAAAAATACGGCGACGATACATCAAAGACTTTGCACTTAAAAAGGTTACCATATATGTAAAAAGGTTCATTAATTTAAAGGACCAGCGGTATTATTCAACATCTTTTGTCAATCGATCAATGCGCCGTCGTACTTCGGTAACAGATACTTGACTAAAAAAGTAAGTTATAAAAATGTGGTTGAATTTATATGTATGGAAGCGTTGGTGGTAGAAACTTTCGATTGAACCAACCGCTTGGAGAATATCGAGAAAACTTGTCAAAACAAACTTACTTACAAGGCCTCAGAAGACCTTCGAATTTGAAATTTCACAAAGTCTGCAGGGTAAACAGTTCGTTTTCTAGACACGCATGTATTTAAGGATACGATCATTATATGCCTCGCGTTATGACTTAGTAGGCACACCCTTTTATGTTTATGTTTTACCCGTAACACAAAAGTTTTGTGTAAGAATCTGTGACATATTTCTCAAGAATTTTCGCAGCATGACTCGTACGAAGAAATTCGTTGCTGAAATAACATATGCGCCCCAGATTTAAATAAACTTTTGTTTTCGTGAGTTTTCTTCGTTTTCAAGATGTGTATAAAAGCTTCCTACACTTTTATATGAATCACGGTCAAAGTAATTGTTTTTGTATGTTAAACCGTAGAGGTACTTACTGCCTAGATAAATTTTAACGAAATCTGGTGTGAAATTTCAATTTTTTTTCTATTTAGTTTTAATCTTTACAATCGCTATCTTTATTCTTAAATACCTTTAAAACTCAATCATCATAAAATGTTACATACACATAGCGTACCTTTCATACCGAAAAATATTAGGTGCTCTTCCTAAGATTTATCGAAATTGTATCCCAAACTCTATTTTAAAGCGAGCGAACGAATATATCATAAATATTCTTGAAGGAAAAAAAGACCAAAAAATAAAGGTTTAACATGTATAGTTATATTTAAGTATATTGTATAGTATAAGTGAGCTAATTGTAGTTATTCCGTGTTAAAGGCGCTACTTTTAATATAAAACAATTTAGACACTGTAAATTCTGCAAAGTTATCCATTCTAATTTATGAGATAAAACAAATTAGACCCTGTCAGAAGTCGAACTATTTACTTTTAATGAGAACAATTAAGAAATAGACTCCCCACCTCTACTGAGAAAACAAATAGCTAATAACTGATCGCAACTTTGAGAGCCGAATTCCAATTAAGTATATAAAAACTTATTTGATAAATTTTGAGCGAAATAATTTTAACATTCACTTTGTGTAGTCATCCTTAAATTTTAGACAACCCTAATCAATACCTTTCCTCAATATCAATAAATCAAACAAGCTCTTTCTTTAGCTGTAGCACGTACTGCTATTATTTATTTTTACAAAGTAGATGGCAAACGCGTATTATTTTATGATCCTTATAAATGTTAAATTTATCAGAGTTACGAGGGCACCTTTTATGTGAGAGGCGGAATCCATGGAAAAGCAGATATGCTTCTGAAGATGTTCGGGTAAGATACAATTCTTCATTTTTCTTGAGGCAATGAACACAATCACATTCAACCTCTATCCTGTCGACTGTTGTTATATCAACAAACTATAGAAACTCTAAAAAAATACTAAGCATATTATACCGCCCGTATCGTAATTTCAATACCTTAAACTCGAAAGATGTGCCGATTACATCTAATTAAAAATAATTTAAACAAGAATTTAAACAATCATAATAAACAAATAAAGAGACGGGCAATTATAACAACCTCACACATCAATAGCTAGACTCATCAATGTTATATAGATAATGCAGCCGATGTAGCAGCCGTTTAACTTCATAAATCCAAGTGCTCTAAAATTTTCAGAGCTCGCAAACTTCGTTTCAAGTTACATGAAGCAGCTCTCTGAACACCCTAAGTCCCCAGTCGTTAAAACTCCTTAACTAGCTATCTGGTATATCTACTGCCCCTTTCATTTAAATTTACATAAACTCTATATGAGAAACACGTCACTTCCTGAGCAACACTGTACAAGTCGATTACAATGTTGTAACCACAAAACTGCACGAGAAGTTGCCTAATTTGTATGCGTAATGAATGTGTCTCTCGTGAACGATCACTCACAAACTTTTGACCAGCAAGGGACTGATCAGTATCTAACTTCAGAAGACGTGCGTCCCTTTAATACCTTACCATTTATAGCACTACAGATTAATGGAATTAGCTAAAAACGATTCTTATTAGTTCAAAAATTTCGAACACCAAAAGAATTGTTGACTCACAAGTATATTTCTTTCGTAAGTCTACAGCAATTGAGCCTTCGGCAAGACGCTTCATTCGCAACCTTAATGGATATCAATTACCAAACTCAAAATTTCCTTGAGACCGACTTAAGTCTGAAAATAATCTACTGTCACTTTAAGTTTAATTTTATGAAAGTTGAACATATAATTCTCTTGAAATTAAAGTGCGTCAGTATTTGAGTGAAGAAATTTGTAGTAGACATGTTGAATAAAGCAGTGTTCGATTAAACTAATTTCAGATTCTTGTCAAAGTAAGCGAAGACAGTGTCATTCAGTGGAATTCAAATCTTACTCAATTATTTAGACAAAATTTTATTGGTAACGTACATAATATGTACGAGTATATGATTTTATTTAACTTGAAACTATTAAGTATATTAAGTAGTTATCTATTCAGATAGCCACACTCGCGAGCAAACAAATGAATAACCATGATTCACGCTAATACTCTTAGTTTATAAGTCGAGCAATCACTTATAATTGTTTATAACTGTTCTAATGACCTGGCTTGGATTTCACACCAAATCAGCACACCATTCATGAATCATTAGTGTTTGTCTCATATTCTCTTATATACCTTCAAATACCGCGACACAGGGTATATTCCTAGTGCCGGCATTGTCTTTTTAAAAAAGGAAAAAAAAAGATATAAAGTGTTACCTTATTTAAGAAAAGCATAATTATGTAATCAATGTTGATCGCGTTAATTCCTACATTAATAATTAAATATTTATTTATTTATTTTAACACTTTATGCACAAGTGTGGGTTGTACAATGGCGGACTTAATGCCACAGGCACTTTCTCCCAGTCTATCTTAGGGTGGTGCTGAAATGTGTGATTAGGTGCACTAAAGATTAATATGTAAAGTAAGAGAAAATTATTGAGAAGTTAGACAGAAACACTGAGATAAATACATACATACAAACGTACCAAATACATACACATACATAAATACTTACCTAGTTACATACATACATAAACCTACATACTGATAATTATATAAAACTTTAAGATTGTTACGAATCTGCTAGGGTGTCCAGAATGCGAGCCCGAACTGTCATCTTGAATGAGAGGCGGCTGGGTGCTATCCTGATTTCCGTTCTGTACAAGCATCGCTTTTGTCTCTGAGGGGAGGAAATTCTTAAGCCGATAAAGGGCCCGTAGCGTACCTGTGACTCTCTGGATGACTCTCGTGACCTGAGTTTGCCAGCTGAGCTTGGAGTCGATAATTAGGCCTAGGTTCTTAACAGTAGGACTAAATGGAATTACTATGCCTTAAAGGTAATGGGTGGCAGTTTACCTTGGTCTAACCTTCCAGTCATGCGTTGACTGCCTATGATGATAGCTTGACTCTTTACTGGGTTCACAGTAATGGGATATATTACCGTAGGAGAGCCATGCTTCGGCACGAATGGGCCGGCTCGACCGGAGTGATAAAACGGCCTCACGGAAAACCGTTGTTTGAAATTCTTTCGTTGCCTTTCACTGAGTGACTGAGGTTACCGGAGCCCAAATCCCCCCTGACTCGAGCTGACTCGAGCGGGAGGGACTCCAAGTCACTTGTGACTTTTGAGTTGCAGGTTTTCATGGGCGGCGGTAGTTGCTTACCATCAGGTGACCCGTCTGCTCGTCTGCCCCTTATACCGTAAAAAAAATGACAAACCCAACTTATTAGCCACCTTGAGGGAGTCGAGTTTACCCCAACCTGAAGAGGATTCATCGACACGGACTGACTGTTGACGCCTTTGAAAATAAGACGAGAACCAGTCCAGTGTATCAGGCGTAATCATAAGATAGGACAGGATAGACAGAAGGATGTCGTGATTGACGGAGTTGAATGCATTTGAGAAGCCAACCAAAGCCAACACTGTTACTTTGGATTTCTCAACTCCTGCTCGGATGTCAACAGTCACTTTCACGTTATTTCGATAAATATGTTGGGATAGTTGTTGGTTCACACATGCCTCGAGGACTTTAGACAGAAAAGGGAGAATGAAGATAGGGTGAAAGTGAGTAAGGAATGTAGGATTCGGGATCTTGGGAAAAAGAGTGACGAATGCTTTACGCCACTCTGAGGTATAAATCCCCGATAGATCATGGCACTCGAACGTTTAAATGTTATTAATGCATAATTATTACATGCAGCAGTTACAAGAAAAGCTATGTGTGAGACATATGAAATATATGCTTCGGGTAATGCGCAACCACAACTTAAATTAATTTAACACAGCATTGACTTCGTCCTAGAATTTAACCAGGGCCAAATTCTTCCTTTGACAAAAATGTTATTCAACTCGAAGTTTAGGATTAGAAAAAATATAATCATTATAATTTTATATTTCTATATTTTTCTTTTTGTTCTTGACAGCACCATGAATTCAAAAATTAAAAATAAAATCATATCTGGATTCTCACTACATTAAATTTAATAGAAAATATTATGATTTTATGAACGTGAGCGTCTGCATAGTACCCAAAGGACAAATTAAACTCTACTTTGAGTTCAAATATTCAAATGTTCTTGACCTCTCTTCTACAGCTGAAATCCTGAATGCATTTTGAACGACAAAACTTTCTCTCCATTACCAATTTCAGATGAACGTGAAGCAATCGGCTAAGGAAATATAATTGAATTACAGAATCTTAAATACGATAATCTTTTGCTATCTATGATCTTTTGCATTTTATATGTAAGATTAAGATTTCATTATATCAGGTAAGACACAGAAGAAACGAATATAATTGAAAGTAAGCGTGTCGCACCTAGTACTGCTGCGTCAATTGTCAAAAGAAGTCATAGTTTTAAGTAAGTAGGTTCATATAAAAAGAAAGTTAGACACAAATGGTTGATAGTTCAAACATTTCCTTTGTGGTGAGACATTAATTACTGCAACCGTCGATACTTTGTTTTACATTGAAAAAGTCAAATATATGCATATTTGACTTTTTTTGAGAAGATATTATAAGAAAGAAACCACATGCATGGTTTCTTTCTTATAATATCTTCTTAAACTAGAATTGTAACCCTGTAACGGGATATAATAGTATGGTTATGGAGGCTAGAGGGAATAAGAACCATCTGTGTATAAAAAAGTGTCCGTCCGTTAAATTATGGTGGCGCCACGGTAGCAACCTGTTTGAGTAGGAAAGTAAAAATTAAAAAAGGAAAAAATACACTCTTTGGCCATTCTGGTCGGTTTCAGAACTATTGATCGCTGCATTTTGCTGAACACTTTTTCGGTTTGAAGACACAAGATAGTGCTCTAGTGCTAGCTAGTGCTAGTGCAAGCTAGTGCTACTTGTATGCTAATCTCATCTGCAAGTATCAACCCAGAGTACCAACAAATGTGACCAGCGTTAAGAGTAATCTTTACAAAAGTATCCAGATTATAGACACCTTAAAGTGAAGCCTTAAAGCTTAGGCTTCTGCATGCTGGTCCTATAATACAAAATTTTTAATAAATTCAAAATCATTTCCAATAATTTGATAGGAAATGTGCGTGAAAAATTGCCGGTCCGGTAAAATAGGAAGCGTAATGAGACGGATTAATGTTAAGGCTTATCCTCATTCTTCATTGGAAACATAAAAATTAGTTACAAAAGGAACAATATGTGCCGGCAACGTTTCTTTTTACTTACGGTTCGTTTATTACTTCATAGTTTATTAGGTTAGAGAGACCGTTGTTAAGTATTCACTGCGGTATATTTAATTAACAGAAATATTCCAAAGACTATCAGTATATTTTGTTTTCAATCGACTAACTACAGCAACCAAAATACTAAAAAATAATATTAGGAAAATAAAACAACAACAAATAGAAAGTTAAATTTTAAGAGCTTCATTATTTTTCAAAATCTTTCGTTTCGTAAATATATGTATACGTACACCCTTAAAATTGTCTAATTAAAAATATTATGTTAGAATAATACAATACAATCAGTAAACATAACCCAAATAGAAACACGCAAGCGTTCTTCTGTGGCTAAATTAACGTAGTATTATTACGAGAGATGTGGTCTTATTGTACACTAGAAAATCTCGTCTGATAAGTACTCACTTGTGCGCATTATTTGATACAGTTTACCTTTAATATTTTTAACATTAATTTTACATATTAAAACACATGGCTTTACGAACCGAATCATATATATGTTTGACAGTCCTGTTGTTAATTAAGCCTTTAATTATAGCTCTAGTCTTTAATAATCGCTGACCCAGAGGTGGTGGTTTCAATTCCCAACCCGGACAAATCATTGTGTAATAAGCACGATCATTTGTTCTGTTTTAGGATGTAAAATTTATAATTTCATATATATATATATATATATATATATACATATATAATATATATCGTATTTAGAAATACATAAGTGTGTTTATCAGCAGTTTAGTCACCATAGTACAAGCTCTGCCTCTTACGTCAGTACATAAGAAATTAAACCTTATTAATCAAGTATAGACAGTGCTTGTACGAAGTTGTGTGCAAAGAGAAACTATCGCTAGTAAGTAACTTAATCCTACAATCGACTAATCCCTAACTAATGGAATGGATTACTTCGACTGACGAATTGTTAACGTTTACCCTCGATCTTGCGTCTAAGATAAGGTGTGGGTTACATTATGTAGCTGTTCTTGATTCAAAATATATGTATTTTGAACATTATTAAAAAAAAACATATATTTTAATACCTACAGTTTAAATTAACCGAAGGCGCGCACGAGTATTGTTTTATCACTCTTATTTGGTTTACGAATGTATACCATAATACGCGCACGGATAAAACAAGGTTGCCATAGAGGAAATGGAAAAATGACCTATCCATTTTGATATACAAATCAAAGTTCATCATTGCAGACGAAATTAGCTAAATAATATTTTAAGTATTTGGAATAACTTGTCATTGAAGTTTGTGAAACTTAATATAAAAATAAATATTCCGCTTAATAGTTTGATATGTCAGAGAACCTCTTTTGACACCCAATACTTTTACTTTCTATTTTTATTCTACGTCTTATAAATTTTTACACCGTTGCGCTCTGATCCCAAAAAGAGTATAAGATTCCAAATAAGTTTCGTGTCTGTCTCCTTTCGTGAGCGCACTCGCACGGCACTTTGATGACATGACGTGAAATTGACAGACACTTTGTTGTCACGGTGAAAAAAGTCTAGCCCTACCGTACACAAATATTTAAATTCAGAACCCCACCAAAAACAATAGTTCTTGTAGTAACAAAACGGCGTGATTTTATTTACCTTATTATTTAGGAGGTATCCACTCACTCTAAATAAATAAAACCAGCTATCTGAAAAGTAGTTCAGTGCGTCATGGCACAACAATCTCAAAGTACGTATGTAGATTAGTGGCCGTAATTAAGTAATAACCCATTCTTCCATACTTCCATTATTATTGTGAAAATGAGTTTGTTTGTTACGCTTTCACGCCTAAACCACTAAACCGACATACACAACTACTTATTACCGCGAAAACCGACATACACGCAGGCGGAGCCGCGGGCATAAGTTAGTATATTATAAATGTGAAATTGAGTTTGTTTGTTTGTTACGCTTTCACGCCTAAACCACATAACCGATTTTAAAAACTCTTTAACCAATGGAAAGCTACATTATCAGCGAGTAAGATAGTGACATACTTTTTACCGCGATAACTGACATTCACAACTAAATTAACCCTTGTAAAGAAGCATAGAAAGGAATATAGTTATATGAGAAGCCTACTCGCCTATATTCGCACATGAAAAAAGTGAGAAGATCTGAAACATACGTCTAACCCTAAAAACCTGGAATACTTCTTCTACAAAATGTACTTATCACATTTCGAAACACGGACCGCAATTAAATCCGTTTACCAATCTCTGCTTCGTATTTGAATATACTGCCAATATAGCCCTGTCATGATGCTACAAACAACCTAGTGCTAGACCAATAGTGCTTGGACACGGCACTAAATTTGATAGTTTTCATATTTTTTGGGGATCGAACCCCCAACACTCAGTGCCATAGAAAATGCAGGTGACCGCTTAAACCACTACGTAATCTATTCATAATTATGCTATGATTCGTGTACGATGGCTGCTATTTATGAATCCGGAACTGGTCAGTTACAGAACAATATTAAAAAATTAGTTATAACATTTAAAAATTGAAGTCTTTAGCTGAAGAATACAATTTGTTTCATGTACCTAGCTGTCATTTGCTTATTCTTTGTGGCGCCATTTTGAAAATTGCGTGTCTTTATCACTATGGATTTAACTCGTGAAAATTTTCATGCTATAATTTATTACGATTTTCGACGAGGGCTACGAATTTGGGCGGGCAATTTTGGGGACGAAGCACCATCAAAAACAACTGTGTATCACTGGTTTAGTGAGTTTAATCGAGGGCGGTCTGTGCTCACGGACGAATTTAAAGAAAGTCGCCCTAAATCGGTTGTTGTAGCTCAAAATCTTGATGCTGGGCGGGAACTAATAATGCAAAATCATCATGATACATATCGTGAGATAGAGGCGTCTCTGGGAATAAGTATGACGAGTATACATACAATATTACACGAACATTTAGCTGTAAAAAAATTGTTCACGTTGGATTCCGCACAACTTGACAATTGACCAAAAACGGGCTCGTGGCGATTGGTGTAAAAATTGTTACAAAAGTACAATCAGGGTACGTCAAAAGCTGTCTATAATATCTACACAGATGATGAATCTTGGATATATGCATATGATCCTGAAACTAAACTACAATCAACGGTTTGGGCGTTCCAAGATGAGCCGAACCCAACAAAAGTCATTCGTTCAAAAAGCACTTTGAAGCAAATGATCGCTTGTTTTTTGGTATAAATGGACATGTGGCTTCAGTGCCACTAGAGGATCCTAAAACAGTTAATTCTGAATTGTACACGACCACTTTTTTTTCCAGAGTGTTTGCCAGTAATAAAGAATAACCGTCAATGCAGAATCCTTCATGACAATGCTAGCTGCCAGTACATACAACTCAGTATTTGGAATATCAAAAGATACACAGTGTCTTGGCCCCCAACGACTTATATTTATTCCCAACTGTGAGGAATAAATGTTTATGCCTTTTTAAAATGCACGTTTTGGATATGCCATCAGAATGGAAAAAGTGCTACGAAAATTGGATCCAACGTATGCAAAACTGCATCGATCATCAATCAGCAAGTATTTTGAAAAGCAATAAAACTAGCAATAATATGCTTTATGTTTGATTCACTTTGTTATTCCGGATACGTAAATAGCAGTCCTCGTAATATTGACATGGCCTAGTTGCCAATGATATATATTAATTTTGTTTTATCTTCTCACATTGCACAGAATGAGGTAATATTTGTATATAAGTTGCACAACACTAATGTTGATTTTGTAAAAGACTTCATGACATCAGTATATTCAATTCACACTGAAGTGACCCTGACTACACAGTAAATGGATGAACTTGGATCTATCCCGGTTTGCCAAACTTCCAAAAACATTTGTCACTAGCTTTCCGGAGGATGTAAACATCGTGAGGGAAATGTAAGGTCGAATAAGTCAACATGAACGAAACATATATCTAAAGTCCGGACATTTATGGACGTATCATAAAAGGAAATAGTGACAGAAAAACCGACTTTACCATAAAGCTGCATTGACGTTTTTGTGAGTCATTCACATCGTCAACTAAGTATACAATCTTTCTTACCTTCTTGACAAGTATATTTATGACCGGGCACAATCGGACAATAAAATAAAGTTTTGCTACAGTTTCAACAGATTTCTTCCTTATCATTCCTTATATTTACATTGTGGACTGACGAAAGTATTTAAATAAGTTAAATACTTTCGTCTGTCCACAATGTAAATAAGGGTATGAAAACTTTTTCAAAAAAAAGCTCTCAAGATCAGGGGCTATAGTATCTAGTAGTGCTGACTCGCGTAATATTCCTAGTATAATCCAGTGTAGGTCTCTTAAAAGCCTGCTTCAATTTGAAGTTTTAGTCCTATATGGATTGCTTACAAGCAAACCTTCACTTAGCAACCAGTTTCGGGTACGAATTAAAAACCTTTTTGCTAATATATTAAAATTCTAAATTATTTAATTTCATTATTAATGGTATTCGTAAATATGACTTATATATGAAATTAAATGAATTCTATATTTAAATCCTATTCATATTTAGAAAATTAAAGAAACATGTAAATTGTGAATCAGAAAAAAAACAGGCATGCTATGGACAGTATGGTCTTTAAACAATAAAAACAATTACACCTATATTTAAACAAATGTCACGACTAGTGGAGTGTTAAATTTGAATTGAAATATAAATAGTTCCTATTTCTCAGCAAGGTTGTTAAAGCGGCAACCAGTGGCACTGAAAATCACATCCTAATAGACTAAGATCCAAATAAGCGGATCAACTACAAAAAGGGCAATGATTCGATGAAGTCGTGTGTAGGGTAATGGCGAACGGTTCTACCTTATCTAGGAAGTCAGCAAATAGCGACAAACGAGGTATCAACAAAGGCCAACATACAAGTGCAAATAAGAATCTACTGAAAAGCAAATAGTTATTAACTGTTTTGTCTTCGCCTATTTTATACATTTGAAACATAAACTTGACAACATTAAAATCTAGCACAAAATAATGTTTTTAAACTCAGTAAGTTCTAGTCTAGCTATGTGTGTTTTGCTCATTAAAAGCAAAATATTCATGGCAATAAATATCAACTTGAATGTACAGTCTACCAACTAATTTATTTCGTACAGTATAATGTATGCCACTAGCCGATATAACAGCCGTTAAAACTACTAAGCACATTTTAATTGCCCTTAAAAAGGTAATATATTTCAAGTTAAAACGTTTACAGTTGCGCGAACTGGAATTAAACCTCGAAAAGGCGCATAGACCCAAAAGTTGTAGTGCGTAACAAACCCAGTAAAGTGGCTGTTAACTATACTATAAATAAACCTTAGCTATATTAGAGGTAGAAACGCGTTACTCAGGAACAGACGTCTCACATAACATACATATTATCAAGTTTTAAATTGTAGCCTGCTTTAAATGATTCCCAAGCATTTTTGTCTTCTATGTAATCCACAATTGAGTAATAGGCATATTCTGACAAAATTTACCTTTGCTTGCGGATTTAAATTTGTTAATACTTAAGTCTTGAATATCATTTGGGATTTTATTATAAAATCATACCCATTGACCTCGGAACGAATTGTTTATCTTTTGAAGCCTAGAGGCAGGTACTACAAGTTTATTTCTATTTATGGTATTTATAGAATGTACATCATTTTTTTCAAAAAGCTATTCTTGTTTTTATGAACATATATTTCATATATACATTTTCATATACTCGTATATATTGACATGCCACTGTCACAATGTTTATTTCTTTAAATTTCTGCCTCAATGAAAAACAATTGTTTGTAAAGTGAGTAAAACGGAATTAATGAAGTGTGTATAATACTGTGTGTGTATTAAGGGAAACTAGATTTGTCAATATATGTCAAAGAGTTATCCAAGAGAAATATCTGTAAGTAGACCTGTAATAAGACCACAAACTGTCATAAACCAGAATGCAATTAGCATGTGTCTATATTATAGTAGGGGAGCCCATGATACCAAATGTGGATTTACTCGAGCGTCATGGGGACCTATTGCATTTGAAAGATTAGGTAATAGATCGAATAAAAGTTAAATAATGAATCCACTCTCAGTGGTGGTAATAGCTTCTACAGGTTTTCAAAAATGTAGAGGAGGAAATCGAAAAAAAAATTATTCGGGTATCAGGTATTAGCTCGTAGCGAATTTTCGAAAATGCATACTGCAAAATCGAAAAATCACCATTTCGAAATACCCGAGCGTGTTATATTTTATACAGACGGTTCAGCTTGATGTTCCTCTCATACTAGCAAATAATCTGACGATAATTTTGCAGGGTATTTTTTTTCATAAAATGTAATAAATAAACTCACGAAATGTAGACATTTAGAGAAGATTTCATGCATTGTTTGCTTTAAAATAAAAAAAATGTCAAGGTAAGGGTTTTTTTTTTAACATTGTGACCCCTAAATGTGTATGTAATTGACTCAACTTACTTTAATCTTACACGCTCGAGTATTTCTGGCCATCGATTTTTTTTTTATCTTATCTGATGGGCTGCCAATGACGTTTCCCACTATGAGTAGGGCTCATGTCTGGTAGAGGTACTCAACTGAGTGTGAGGTATTCCTCCTATCTTAATCTGTCACGCTCGAGTAAATACCAAAATCCCTTCTAGGGCTCCCCTTACTATTACATTTTGTAGTGACTGTCAGAAAACCAAATAAATTTCACTTTTTAACGCCTACCCAAAAGCTATCTCATTAAATCTACTCTTAAATATGCAGATGACGTAAAAGGAGTTGGCAAGTCCTACTAGTTAGTAGTTAGCGACCTTCATACCGCCAACAGTTGTTTGTTCATATCACAAAACTTAAATTACGTTCCGTAAGGTAAACAATATAAACTCAGTTAACATAATGGATGTTAACTGAGTTTATATTGTTTACCTTACGGATATAATATATAATAATATTCCTGTACAATTTTAAACTGAAGGTATAAGTTTGAAGTCTTCAATTTTATGTAAAACTCTGTGACAGATTTCAAAGAGAATTGTTTACATATATATATTATATAATATTATGTTTTGGTACCTTGAGATCCGAGTTAAAAATTAAGTGGCCTAATTATTTTATTCAATGAATTAAAAAAAGGAGGAGATTCCCAATTTCGTTGCATTTTCTTTGTTTGTTACCTCAGAACTCTATAATTTATTTTCAAAAAAAGACCGTTTTTTTAACTCAATAGATATACTTACCATTGCCCATTTACCCTATTCAAATTCAAAAATAAATTTATTACTTCTGAGGGGCGAGCTTTAAGAAATTATTAATATAGTTTATTACGATTCACCACAACATTAAAATTGTTGTTACAAAATGATTTAACTAGAGTGGCGTCATCTATTGGTACACTTATGATTTAACTTAAGTATTAAGCCATTGAACATAAAATGTTACATACCACATTACGGGCCATACATTTAGGTTTAACTTTAATTTTCTATGAGCACCTATTGCAAATATTAACTTAATTTTCAAAACTAAACTATGTAAGTACGCACGTGCTGGAAACATTCGCCTTCATATTTCAAGCCGGTTAGTTTGGGCCTCACAATACACCGATAGAGAGTCGCTACCTGTCGCCCTGCTCAAATAACCACACCCGCCTGGAATTTATTATTAATGCATGAACTTCATCTCAATGTTTCCTATACCTTTTGAGAGTTGTTACATAATGGAATGTTTTAAATCATGCACTGCTACCATGGACGTGTGTATATTGAGAGCTTTTTTAATATAAATCTTATAACTCGTTATTAATTAATCGACTTGTCGTATAGATTTCTAAATAAACGAAGTTTATTAAATTTTTCATTTTTTCTTTCTTTGAACAATACTTCTAACTATGTACAAAAGAAACTCAAAAACCACCTTTTTGAAGCATAGTTAAAATGCTGCTAAAAGAAATAAAACAAACGAGTCCAACAATACAATCGTTTTACCGTTAAGTCCACTGAAGCTTTTAATTATTCTAATTGCCTTCAGAGAACAAGCGACTTCATTTGAATGGCAATTTTAGAATTTAAATATAATAAATCAACGTTAAATCCTTTGCGGGAACAACACACATTAAAATCGTTATCATTAACAGGCCGTCATAATCCACCGTTTGACTCGGCCGACCAAGGTCCGCCATTACAAGTGCAATAATCGTTTTGATGATTACAATAAATTAGTAATGAAAAAAGAACCTGATATCAATCAATATATATAAGCGGTAATAAGATACTAAAACGTAAATATCTGCATGTAAATAAACGGATCCAAAGTAAATTAGTTGTTTTAAGTCGCATATAAATCCTTTTAAAAAAAGTTTAACCGACTTCAATCAATACTGACAAAGAGCACAAAAAAATAATAATAATTACATATCTCAGTAAAAAAACTATAATAAGTACCTTCAATATAACAGGTAACATTATAGCTCTCTCTCTGCTCCTAGACTTGTCTATTCCCATGGTCAATATCCTGCTCCTGGATTTTCCCATCATGACTTGATCTTCCTTTCTTATATCCTGAAACCCCCTAAATCCGTTCCCAAATTTCTGCATATTCGTAATTTCAGACGAATGGACGTCAAAAACCTGTGTGCAGGCGCTTCTGCATTAGACTGGACAGACTTGGCTGCAGCTACAGACATAAACGAAAAAGTTACTCTTTTTAATGACGCAGTTCTTAACCTGTATGATATCCACGCACCTGTGAGGAAAGTCAAATTGAAGCGCCCTCCGGCCCCATGGATGACAGAGGAAATTCGAATGGCTATGAGACGGAGAGACCGTTGTTTTAATGGGTACAGGAAGGATCGCTGTGAGGAGAAATGGAACCTTTTTAAAGCTGCTAGGAATCGGTGTAACCAGGTGATACGTAACGCAAAACGCCGCCATATCATTCAAAATATAGAAACCTCTTCAACTTCCAGTGTGTGGAAGTTCCTTGGAACACTAGGCATTGGCAAGCAACAACGCCCTGAGTTTAAGATGACAATTGGTTTAGATGATATTAACCATCATTTCTCAACTACACCTCAGTTGGATCATCAAACCAAGTGTCAAACCTTGAGCTATATAGCTAGTCTAACCCACCCTGATATTAAATCCTTTGACTTTTCTCCGGTATCTTCTGAGGACATCAAAAAGATTATCCTATCCATACGTTCCAATGCTGTGGGATGTGACGGTATCAGCCGTCGCATGATTGTTACCATCCTGGATCACATTCTTCCAGCAATATCTCATATCATAAACTTTTCACTCGACTCTGCAACCTTTCCCTCACTCTGGCGTAAGGCCTTCATCATTCCTTTACCCAAAAAAACTAACCCCTCTCTTCCCGAACACTTTCGACCAATTTCTATACTTCCCTTTCTTTCTAAAGTGCTAGAGGCCTGTGTACATAAGCAGCTCGCACAGTTTGTAAATCAGCAGAATCTTCTTAGTCCTTTACAATCTGGGTTCAGACCTGGTCACAGCACAACCACCGCTCTCCTCAAAGTGACAAGCGATATTAGGGAGGGTATGGAGGAGACTAAAGTCACAGTGCTGGCTTTGATTGATTTCTCGAATGCCTTTAATACCGTTAGTCATGACGTTCTATTGGCCATCCTTTCCTATCTTATGATCTCCTCAGAAGCTCTGGAATGGTTCTCCTCCTATCTTCAGGGACGACAACAGAGTGTTCATATTGATGACTTGTCGTCGAGTTGGTGTGATCTTCTCACTGGCGTCCCTCAAGGCGGTATATTATCTCCCTTATTATTCTCAATATTTATTAATCTCATAACCCAGCACCTTCAGTGTACGTATCACCTGTACGCTGATGACTTACAAGTGTACACACAGACAAGGGTTGAGGACATAACATACGCTATCGACAAAGTCAACAAGGACTTGGACTTTATAAAGAGCTGGTCAACGAGGTTTGGTTTGTCGGTAAATCCAACCAAATGTCAAGTGATCGTCGTGGGGAGCAAACAAATGATAAGTAGGTTGGATATGGCGGTCATCCCACTAGTTGTCTACAACAATGTGACTATACCTTATAGTGCAGTGGTAAAGAACCTGGGGTTATATATCGACTCCACACTTGACTGGCGGGCACAGGTTACACACGTCGGCCAGAAAGTCACCACATGTCTCCGTGCCATATATCGGCCATCGTGCCATATATTGAAGAACTTCCTTCCCGCTAAAACTAAGGTTACGCTTATGCAGTCCTTAATTATTCCCATAATCGACTATGGTGATGTGTGTTATTTCGACCTGAATGCAGACCTTCTCAATAAACTAGATCGCCTTCTCAATAACTGCATTCGATTCGTTTTCAATCTTCGCAAGTATGACCACGTGTCTGCTTTACGTTCCCAGCTGCAATGGCTCCCAATTCGTCAGCGCCGCAGTTTACGAGCACTGACTTCTCTCTTTTCTTTCCTCATCTCTCCATACCCGAATACCTCGTACCCCACTTCCGTTTCCTATGCTCCAATCACGATCGAAATCTTCGATCAACCAACAATATGCTTCTTCTTTGCCCCCCTCACACCTCTAACTTCATCAACTCCTCCTTCTACGTCCAGTCAGTCCTCCTCTGGAATGCCCTCCCTGCCGAAATCAGGATGTCAACAAATCGCCTTGCATTCAAGGGAAAAGTGCGCGATCTTCTTCGGGGTGAATTGGCGAAATAGTTACAGCTCTAGTTCCCGACTGAGTATTTATATATTTTATTAAATTTATGTAGGTTTATGTATGCATGTGTGTTTTTATATTGTGTATGTTTCTGGACCTAAATTATGTTAATATCATATTTTATTTTGCACCTACCGCATCATATTTCTACATCACCTGAAGGTTGACAGGTAGAGAATGCCTAATGGCATTAAGTCCGCCTTTGTACAATATGTGCATTAAGTTTAAAATAAATAAATAAATAAATAAATAATGTATAGTACTAAACTGTAGTATGTTAGATTATATTAAATATAGTTTAATAAGTCCGGTTACTTTATTTAGATCAGATATTACTTAGATGTTACATTTGAACAAAAAATTATATTGTTTTCCACATGACTTAATTTCCTAAAATAAGAAGTGGTATTTTTTCTTCACATTGAAAGAGTTTTGAGGTAATAAACAAGAAAATACTTGCGTAACAAACATTTTTTTTTGTTGAAATGTTTTGTAATCTCATTTCTTACTCTCTTGTGCACATATGCAACCCCACACAAACACTTAAAAAATATCTTGAAAGAATAGAACAAGGTCAATACATGATTAGATTTTTAAAGTAGTTATTTTCTAACTCCTAAAGGTCAAGGATCCTTCCATTCTCAGCTCAGCAACAAGTGACATAACGACTACTAAACGCATACCTATAAAGCTGGAGAAATACGCTAAAACACGTTGTCGGGGCTGTAGAATTTGAGGGAGCTCCTTGATTTCTCTAGGATTCCATCATCAGATCCTGATTTGGTGGTGATGGAAACACCTCGGGTGCATACCCTTTCGACTACATAAATATTTTTTAAATCGGTCCACAATTGACAGAGATATCGCGTAAACAAAAAGATACAAAAAAAAAATAACCTCCTCTTTGGTGTTTTTAAAGTCGGTTAAAAATGTTTGTGATTCATTCGCATCTTTTTGTTTCGAGGGCTACTAAATACTAATAATATAAATATAGGACGGAGACCGGTGTCTGGGTTGTTTTAAGTCACTCTTTAGATTGTGGCAATTTTCCTTTGTAAAGGCTGTGTAAATAACAACAACAGTAAATACAAATCAAGATGTATTCCAAGTATTTACTAACAGATGTACATAGATCCGTACGGTAGTCAATAAGACAACAGTAAATAAAATTCAAGATGTTTTCAAGGTCTTACCAACAGCTCTACATACATCCATCATCATCATCAATCATCATCAACAGCCTATACTAGTCCACTGCTGGACATAGGCCTCTCCTTAGAAAGGAGGTTTTGGCCTACTATACCACGCTGGCCAGACGGGTTGGTACAGAGTTTACATACATCCATACGGTAGTAAATAAACACAACAGTAAATACAATTAATGATGTGTACCTAGGTCTCACCAACAGTCGTCGAACGCTTTCTCCACGTCTAGGAGTACTGCGACGGCGTCTTCACGCTTGTTCCGCCGTGATCCCGTGCAGTACTCTCGACAGCTGCAGTGTGGTGCTGTGTTCAGACCGAAACCCGTGTTGTTCAGGTCGAGGGGTTATGAGGAGGAGTCGTTCGAACACCTTCGAGTATGTGGGAAGCAAGGTAATCAGCCGATAGCTTTGATACTTCAATACGTTCATCCCCGCCTTTGGGAGCAAGGTGATTCGTTCCTCTTTCCAGGCGTCGGGGAAGTGTCTCGTGCGTGCACATAATTAAACTTCATAAAAGCATACATTTTGACATCGACATTTTGGTTAGTTGCTCGTAACGAATATTTATTTATTTATTTCAAACTTTATGCACTTTTGTACATCGGCGAACTTAATACCCATAACCAAAATACCCCTTAATAACTCTCTTCCAGTCAACCTTTGGGTGGAGTAGAAATCATGGGTGTTGTAATTAGATTTCCCTATGAAACAACGCGTGACAATCTGCGGAGTGAGGGGGTTTTAAGCTCCGCCCACTTCACTATTTAACATCTACCAAATAAAAGCAAAACGACTTACATCGTTCTATATAGATATTGCTATTTAGTTTAGCTATCTCACAGTAAGTGTTGGATGTAAGAGACGTACTCAGAATTTTCGTACCCATGAGTTTTATTTGCTGAACCAACTTGATAATTACTTCTATTGCAAAAATCTTACTTATATTATAATAATGGGTATTGCTAATATCAAAATAAAAACGTTTTTTTTTTTTTGGGACTAATCCCACCGACACGCCCACCACTGTAACTCCTGTACACCAGGATCCACAGCAGTGACCCACGAACACACCGAGTTATGACACTCGGGAAGTCCCAGGAAGAAATTAAACTGTCTTGGAACCCGCAACGAAATTAATCAGAAGAAAATTGGAGGAGTTGGAAATACAGTAAATCCACTTCCCTCCTTAGCAAAGCGGGAGACAAAATGAAGTAAAATAGGCATACACCCTTTTAAACAGGGAAGCACCACGGCCACAAAATATTACGGGTCCTACATGAGCTATATTTGATTTCTATAATATGTATGGCAGAATCGCCTAAACGCACGGAAATTCACCCTAGTTGACACAAGATCCCCATAGTATACCGCCCCAGATGTCACCTGCAAGCTATTCAGCATTATATTACGTTCATTATACCAAAGACTACATTCCCAGAGGATATGATGAGCAGACTGTTCATAATGAGAGTTAGGTGTTGAGCATTGACACAATAGTGACTCGACTAATTTAAATGAATACAACTTGCTCTTAAAGTTACCATGACCCGTAAGAAATTGAGCGACACAGTGATCCACCTCAAGCCATGTCCTCGACAACCGTTCGCAAACAGATGGAAAAAATTGGTAAAGATGGCGTTTGTAGTAAATTACGAATGACGATTAAAATTTGAACTATTATTATTTTTTTATCTATATTTATGTGTATTCTCACCCCGCTACGGAGAAAAAGAGTGATATGATTTTCACCCATAGTTAAGTATACTTAATATTTTGAGGGAGAAAGTTAATAAACAAATTATTATAATGAATGTACTTAATTTTATTTCAAAATTAAATACAATTAAAATAGGTTCTTTCAAACTAGGCATTTGAATGCACTTTTGAACGCCAATCTGAGAAAAAACAATAAATGAAAAAAAACAATACAATAACCAAAGCTTTCAATTACCTAAGCTACAACTCTTATAATAGATGTATTGCGGTAGCCAAATACTTTGAATATTGTAAATAGACTATTTACTTTCAAGGAGACTATTTTATGGGGTATAATAACTCATAAATGACCATTTTTTGGGTTGACATGCTTTTTTTGTAATTGGAATGTCAATTACAATTTAAACAATTCGAAAAATCAGCCTTAGTACAATTTCCTTCATTTTCTTATTAAAAGTACTTTATTGGATTAAGATTGGATTCCGATTTCGGCCCTGTCTTTTTGTTGTTTATGTATATTTTTCTCGTTGACGATAGATGACACTGTTCACAAAATGATTACTAAAAATTTTAGTATATTTTTTTGGCCATTAAAATATCTTTAGGACAATGCAAAATTTCAGTATTATCTGAAACTTTACGAACATTTATATTTTTAGTTTAAATTATACAAAATTTAGTCACCTAGTGACGAATAGAAGTAACTATATTTAAACAACACTAGTTTTTTTCAGAATTATTTAAATAAATTAAGAATAAAATTACTTAAAAATGAAATGCGACGCCATCTATAGCAACAAAACGTCTATCTTTTCTTCTTAATACCACGAAAATATACAGATTTGCGATTTTGCGACACGAGCGCAGGAGACCATGCCCGCTGTGATGACGTCAGGACCTACTTGGAATCACAGCGCACAGTTGCTTATGCCCTCTCCTTTTTGTATTTGCTCCGTGTTATATTCCTACACTATACATACCGGAATATAAGGTGTACTATACTATACCGGAGTATAACACAAGAATTTGATATGATCGATTCTTTCTTTATACTCTTTTTACGACTATATCTTCTTAAAGTAATGCTTTCCCGCATCATTTTCTAAATATATTTTTTTCACATGATTCTTTAGAGTGCCCCAAGAAAGACATAATTAACAAAAATTGCTTCGCGTTCGTACATTATCTTTTTATTCCATCAAGTTTCTATTATTTAAACCTCTCGTTCCGAGAAAAGGTCTACGATGCTCGTTGGCTAGATTCTCGACTAAGCTGACCTATTTTTAACCGACTTCAAAAAAAGGAGGAGGTTCTCAATTCGACTGTATTTTTTTTTTTTTTTTTTGTTGTAACAGAATTGAAACGGCGCATATATGCTCTTTACCTACCATTCAATAACAGAATTCACCAGCTTCATTTACATGCAAATCGAAAGCATGTAGAACTAATCTCTTTAATCGAATAAGTCCGAACATGTTTCAATATCATTATATATACACATGCAGATCTGCAACTTGCCGATATCAATTTGATTTTTATAATTTGTGATACTTAATGTCTACATTTTAAATATTTAAATTAAAATGTTAAAAATTTTGCTCAAAATGGATTACAAAATATTGTTTTTCTTTAAAAACTTATGTGGTTCCTTATTTATTTTATTTTAAATTAAATGGTTTTAATTAATTTAAACATTTAAACAAATGTTGGATACCGCTGGGGGTACCGATCTGGCAAGACTGAGGGCCGTATCGCAGCCAGAGTCAGGGGCATGGTTACATGCACTCCCATCGCCTCACTTGGGTACCTTGCTAGACGGCGACTCTTTGCGTGTGGCAGTGGCTCTCCGCCTGGGCTGCAGGGTGTGCGAACCACATAGATGCACCTGCGGTTCCATGGTGGGGGCCGATGGTCTTCATGCACTGAGTTGTCGTCGCTGCGCAGGTAGATTTTCGCGACACCATGCCCTAAATGACATAGACCGAAGGGCTCTTATATCCGCCAATGTACCCTGCGTGCTGGAGCCATCGGGTCTTAGCAGATCTGACGGGAAGCGGCCGGATGGCTTGACTTTGGTGCCGTGGAAAAACGGCAATGCGTTAGCACAGTCGCGGCCTCACATCTGAGTCGCACCGTCCAAGCCCCGGCGGCGGCGGCGGAGGATGCCGCTAGTAGGAAGCGATCAAAATACGCCGAAATGGAGACGCACTATTATTTTGTGCCTATTGCGGTGGAGACTTTGGGCAGTTGGGGGTCAGAAGCTAAAAAGTTAATTGCGGAGATTGGTCGCCGAGTTAGGGAAAAAAGTGGTGACTCCCGCTCCGGCTCGTTTCTGGTGCAAAGAATGTCCGTTGCAATTCAGCGAGGCAATGCTGCCAGTATCATGGGCACCTTTGCACCGGGAGCGACGCGGGGCGGGTTATATGATCTGACTTAAAAAAAAGAAAAATATAATTGTAACTTAAATTAATTTAATTGACATTTTACGAAAATCCAAGACTATCCACAACGTTCTGGTAGCAAAATCCTATAGGTGTAATAATTAGTGTAAGCCGTCTCTAAAGAAATATTAATTTTATAGGTCATTTTAAAATAACTCAAAAATTTGACTTTCATATTAGAAATAATTGATTTTACTAAAATCATTACTGCTTTACGGTATTACGGGGACAACGACAGTCGACAAAATATTATTGGGTTCTAGGCAATCGTCTTAACGATTTCGTTGAAATTTTATATCTGTATAATATTTTACTTTAGAAGTTTGTCGAGATAGGCATCGCTTAACGCCGAGCGAAACTCTGTCAGGTGCTTAGGCACTGTAAAATATAACAAGGGTCACAGTAGATAAAGATAGCAATAAAATTAATATTTCAATTATGAATAAATACCTACCGATCTCTTCTGGAAGTTGTAGATATACATACTCGTATATGTTCAAATGGTTTTTTATAATTTATCCTACAATAATGTATGTGACAAGGAACCGCACGAAGCTCTTCCGTGTTTTGTTTTGGCAAAATATCAAATGACGGCTCTTATCACATCTATGGGTTGAATAATAATGGGGTAGTGACACTTCGTATTCTTAATCGGTCTGAAATTTACTCTGTCCATATCATAAACAATATGAAATAAAATTCTATTTGGCTCGTATACTAATAATTGGTAAGCCTATAGCATTTTCAAACATATTTATTGAAGAGAAACCTGCTTCCTACGACCCTGTTCCAAACTAGGTAGGGGTGAATTTTAAGTCTACTACGATACGCTGAACTTGGATTTTTTTATGCGGAGCGGCTGCCATCAGACACCCACAACCAAAGTACTAGGCGATTTCGAAGTTCTGTAGAAAGGCTGGAGTCGCACTTTTGAGGGCTCCAACTACCCGTAACGATTGCCACTGATGTTCGTATGGCAACCGGACTGACGGCTTAACGTGCTCTCCGAGGCACGGAATTTATTGAAGAGAAACTCACGTATGTATAATACTTTCTTCCGCGACAATGCTGCCGGGTTCACGAACAAGTGCCGATTCAAGCAGGATCTGTGTTCAAGTTCCTTTTGCTATATAGTGACAGCCCTACCTTACATCACATTCTATTTCAATCTACGTTACGGGATATTATTCATCAAAAAGAAAAAGTTAGATGTATCTGTATTTTTATAATACTGTCTCACTAAGAGAACCACAGTAGGTATACATATACCTACCGGACGAGAAATAAAATACGAGTAGGTATCAACCCTGTTGCGGGTCTCTTGATTGGTACTAGCTCCTAAATTGGCTTAACATTACGTATGTTAGATTAACCGAAAACTATATTCGGTAAGAGGATTGACCGAAAACAGCATACTGTAATTGTGGAAGTTAATAGTTCCAGCAAATTGACACTAGTAATCTCTTCGTGCTTAGAGGTCATTACGACCCTTGAGCGAAACCATGCCATAAAAGCTTTTAGACGATGACACTGTACCTTCTGGATAGTTTAATGTCCAAAGTTATGTATTCCTAACCCACTTAACTCCAAATATCTTTTGCATTAAGACCCTTCTCGTGAAAAATGGTCTTAGATAAAATAAAAAGAATATATATTAATATAATTCTTGAAACAAATGGGTATCCATGGTAAATTTATTAGTAAATTGTAACGCGATAGGGAGTTGGCTCTTATAACAAAGGTATAAGTCTGGTTTTCGTTTGATTCAACACTTAACTTAATAGTCACGATCAGGCTTCAGCGAAACTGGACTTAATAGAGCACAATTTATCCTGTTCAAAAGACTTAGAGGCCTCCCACTGTTGACTTTTTCGGAATACCCCATAGAACTTTAGATTAAAGACGAATACCCATACCCCATACCTATTCATGGAACGAAATTATAATAACTTATTACTCCAATTTTAATAAAGGTGTATCTGTGTATGTACTTATGTAGGTATGTATCAAGGAATCTTGTATAAAGGAATCTTCGCACGTGAATTTGACCCACTTAAAAACGTCGAATTACATTGAAACTTCGCACACTTATACGCGTTATACGCGTTACGTCAAGGTCCGATGATAATACAATAATTTGATAAATTCGGCCGATTATCCTGATCAGGATCTTTAGGATAGATTAACGTCTTTTTCCATACTTAAAAATACGGTACTGTTACGTACTAAGCTAAGTACGCCACGTCCTAAGAGGCGTGTATAGAAGCATATGTGACTTACTTACTTGTTACTTTTTTAGTCTTAAAGAGAAAATAATCATCATTAATGACAAACAATCAAAAATAAAATATTACTCTAATAGGCCTTTTTTTACACTCATCTAATAGAAAGTGAGGATGAAGACGAAGATGGAAACGACTATACAGGATTGAAATAATACGAAAGTCATGATGAGTAAAGACAATGCTCCACCTCTGGAAGTCATATTAGAATTAAAAAAAAAACCGTAAATTGTCTATGGTGTTCTGCGTTTTAAAATCTCTCTCTGTAAAAATGGCTGTTACGTGTAAGAATTATGTGAAGTATTAAAACAATAGATTAAAAGAAGATATGTTGTTTATTTGCCGCCACCTTAATCCAGGGAACTCTAACAGTGGTAGCAGACCGTAGTTCTGGAAAAATATAGAAATATTTGAAGAAATTTTGTTCTTGGTTGGATGACGCAATTTGCGACGTGTAAAAATGGCGGCATCGATATTTGAAAGGAAAATTACAATGAAACAATTTGAAGGTGAGAACTTTAGTACGTGGCTATATAGATCAAAAACAATCTTAAATGAACAGGAATGTTTGGATGCAATTCTGAAGCCGGGTTTTGCCAGTATAGAAGCAAATAAAAAATTGGAGGTCAGGGCGCAAAGCATTGTAGTATCAGCAGTCGCCGACAGCCACATAGAGTATATAAATGAGGAAAATACAGCGTATAATATGATAAAAAGCTTAGAAAATAGCTTTATGAAACGTAACACAAGAGGAAGACTGTATCTGCGACGCCAACTTACACAAATAAAATATGAGGAAAAACAAAGACTGCAAGCCCACTTAACTCAGATGGAAGAAATATTTACTCAACTGAAAGAGGCCGGTACAAAGGTAACTGAAGAAGAAAAAGTAAATTACATATTGCTATCCATGCCAAAGTCATATGAAATGGTTGTGACCACATTAGAGACTATGCCAGAAGTGACAGTAAGCTTTGTAAAGGAAAGATTGTTAGGAGAAGAAGAAAAAAGAATGAGAGAGAAAAGAGGGTATGATCAACAGGCAAATAATGCAGTATTTTTATGCTTTAATTGTAAACAACCTGGACACAAGCAATATCAGTGTTGGCAGCCCAGAGTACACAGACAGGAAAGAGGAAGTTATAATGGTCATGGACGTGTGAATAATACTGGAAAATTTAAATATACTTCGAACAATCGACAAGGATGGAATACGGGCAGAGGAAGAGGTAACCCTCGAGAGAATTTTTTTCCAGGTCGAGGACATTCAACATTTGCAGCTGAAGGTGGACAGGTCGCGTTTGCTACAGGAACAAAGACAGCATCAATAAGAGGAGAAGAAAAAATGGTGTGGTGCGTGGACTCTGGATGCTCAGATCATTTAACAAACCGTAAGGACTTATTTACTAATTATGTAGAATTAAAACAGCCTAAAATTATTGCAGCGGCTAAAAATGGTGTTATATTAAAAGCTATAGGTATTGGAAACATTAATGTAGTTTGTTATGTAGGGAGAAGGTCAATAAATTGTACTGTCAAAAATGTATATTATGTACCAGACTTAAGAAAGAATTTGTTATCAGTGTCAAAGTTAGAAAATGCTAATATGAAAGTTGAATTTGCATTTGGAAAAGTTAGTTAGGGTGTACCAGTATGGCAGATTACTCATGATCGGTAACAATGCAGGGTCTCTATACACTATTGAAATGAAAGTAACAGTAAATTTAGATTGTAATTTTGTGCAAAATAAACAAGATGTGGTACAGTTGTGGCATAGACGTTTTGGTCATCTAGGATTAAGAAACTTAACTATTTGTCAAATAAAAATTTAGTAGATGGGTTGAAAGAGCTGAAAGATATAGCAATCAATGAAAATGCATTATGTGAACCTTGTGTGTTAGGAAAGATAACTAGACAGCCATTCAATAGAACAGGTTACAGAGCAAGGCGTATATTAGAACTAGTACATACTGATGTGTGCGGACCAATTACACCAGTAACAAGAGAAGGGTATAAATATTTTTTAACATTTATAGATGATTTCACTCACTTCACTATGATATATTTATTAAAAGACAAGTCAGAAGTATTTGAAAAATTTAAACTTTATTATAACTATGTTACAAACTTATTCAACACTAATTTACTTAAACTCAGAGCTGATAATGGAGGTGAGTACACAGCAGGTGAATTGCAACGCTTTTGTCAGAACAAAGGTATAGTAATACAGTACACAGTAGCATATAATCCAGAACTGAATGGTGTAGCCGAACGAATGAATCGAACGATAATGGATAAGGCTAGGACTATACTACATGAGTCAGGATTAGGTAAAGAATTTTGGGGAGATGCTGTTCTGTATGCAGCGTATGTAACAAATAGGAGTCCAACAGTAGGAAAGGATAAAACGCCAAGTGAATTATGGACAGGCAAAAGGCCTAATGTATCTAACATGAGAATATTTGGAAGTGTGGCATATAATCATATACCAAAACAATTAAGACATAAATTAGACAATCCAGGGAAAAGGATGATTATGATAGGATACAATACTACAGGATATCGACTTTATGATGAAGAAAATGACAGAGTTGTAGAAGGTAGAAATGTCATATTTAATGAGGATGTGAACAAAAATGAGAAAGTTGTATACTTCCTAAGACCCGAAGATGGACAAGAAGAAGCAGCAAGAGAAGAGAAGGATGAACCTGAAACAGAAAACTATGAAAATATTAGTGATGAAGAAATACATGAAAGAAGAGAAACACCTAGAAAAAGACAAGGAGATAGTAAAAATAGAAGTGAAATAACAAAGAAAAGACAAGAACAAAATAAGAACAAAGAAAAGAAGAAAGAGATTCAATTGAGAAAGAACGAAGAAGAAAGAACTAGAGAAGAAAGTATAGAAACAGGGAGAGAAAAGAGACAAGTAAAGAAACCAAAGTGGCAAGAAGATTATGAACTGGACTTGACAGATGAAAGTGATGAAGTTTTGTATGCATTGATGACAAGCAGTGAAAATGTACCAAGAAACTACCAAGACATAGAAGGAAGAGGAGATGAAAACCAATGGAGGAATGCAATAAAAGAAGAATTGAAGGTCATAGAAGATAGTAAGACATGGAAAGTTGTCCCAAACCTGAAAATAAGAAGATGATAGACTGTAAATGGATATTTAACAAGAAAGAAGTAGGAAAACAAGAAATATGCAAAGCAAGACTAGTTGTACGTGGATTTAAACAGGAAAAGAAAGTAGAAGAAGGTTTAATAAAAGTAAAATATATTTGTACAAAAGAACAGATTTCTGATGTGTTAACTAAACCAATTAATAAGATAAAATTGTTTAATTGTGTAAAATGGATGGGAGTGTATCCTAGAGATGGAACATTGAGGGAGAGTGATGAGTAAAGACAATGCTCCACCTCTGGAAGTCATATTAGAATTTAAAAAAAAACCATATATTGTCTATGGTGTTCTGCGTTTTAAAATCTCTCTCTGTAAAAATGGCTGTTACGTGTAAGAATTATGTGAAGTATTAAAACAATAGATTAAAAGAAGATATGTTGTTTATTTGCCACCACCTTAATCCAGGGAACTCTAACAAGTCAATATAGTAATATGCAATAATAGTTATATTCATTCTGGTCAGTTATGTTTAAAACTTAATAAATTATAATCGAAAGTCTTCCACTACTAGGTTCCACTATTATTAGGTTTTAGACTTCAATCACGTACCTACTTTACACCGTCGCGTAGCCTAGACAATCTCAAAGTACAATAATAATTTGCTTTATGTATTTTCGATTTCGGGGTGTGAGGGGCGAACCACCATCTTTCGCCCCAAGCCAACCTCACCTGCCCGCGGTGCATCCTGCTGAACGACGAACGAGGCTCTGGCGACCGACCGATGGCGGTATATCCATCCCAATAGGCGTAGCTAAATACAACAGGCCGGTGACGGGCAGCAGCGTTACCGGTGCGACAAGCTACGCCCTGCGATCGCCAACCCGCCTGCCCAGCGTGGCGATTATGGGCAAACCCCTCCCATGCAGACGCAACAAAGGCCACGGCCCCCAGTTCCCGGCGGCCCCGCTATTCCTGGTCATGGTGGCGACCTCGGTAAAGGCGGGGCAGGGGGTGCGAAGAATCTCCGGGCTACGGGAGGCCACCACAACCGACTGACCCTGGCTACGTACAACGGACGCACGCTACGGCTAGACTCGCATCTGGCGCAACTTGAGGTGGAACTTGGGAAGATTAGGTGGCATATCCTAGGGCTATGTGAAGTCCGAAGAGAGGGGGAGGACACCATAACCCTCGAGTCAGGCCACCTAATGTACTTCCGCGAGGGAGACCAACAATCCCAAGGTGGGGTTGGGTTTCTGGTAAATAAGTCCCTATCTGACAACGTTGTGGAAATTTCCAGTGTGTCGAACAGGGTAGCGTACCTCATTATCAAGCTCACCGAGAGGTATAGCCTCAAGGTTGTGCAAGTGTACGCACCGACCTCGGCACATTCGGACGACGAGGTGGAGGATATGTACGATGACATATCGAGGGCCCTCCACTTCACAACTAAGACCCACTACAACGTTGTTATGGGTGACTTCAACGCTAAAGTGGGAGTACAGAATTGCGGCGAATCGGTAGTAGGATCCCATGGATTTGGAAGCAGGAATCATAGGGGGCAAATGCTGGTCAACTTCCTCGAACGGGAGGGGCTGTTTTTGATGAATTCTTTCTTCAAGAAACAGCCCCAAAGGAAGTGGACGTGGCAAAGCCCCGACGCTATGACCAGAAATGAGATCGATTTCATCATGACGGATAGAAAGCACATATTCAGAGACGTCTCAGTGATCAATAGGTTTAATACCGGTAGTGATCACCGACTTGTCCGGGGCTCTCTGAATATCAACTTTAAGGCGGAACGTGTCTGTTTGATGAAATCCAGGCTCCGACCAACTCGGCTCCAAGCCATGACAGGATCTGAAACGTTCCAGTCAAAACTGGAAAACCGATTCGCTGCCGTGGAAACCACAATCGACGTAAACCAGAACCTCAAAAATGTGGTTCAGATCCTCAGGGAAGAAGGTATGAGATTTTGTGAAATGCAGCGTAAGGGCAGGAAGTCGAAGCTTTCAGAAAGGACCCTAGGGCTGATGAAGAAACGACGTGAAAACCCACCTGTCACTTTGTCGGCAAAGCGGACTCTAAACCGAGAGATCAGTAAACTCGTACGACACGACCTCCGGTGCTCCAATACTCTTTCAATTGAAAGAGCGATCGAGCAAAATCGGGGGTCAAAAGTGTTCGTACAATCTCTTGGAAGAAGCCACCTGACAAAGTTGACTACAGAAAGTGGAGAAGTCGTTGCTTCGAAGCCGGCAGTCCTTTTGGAAGTGGAAAGCTTCTATGGCCGGTTATACGCTTCGCATGCATCTCGACCCTGATCCCGAAAATGAGGACTCTAGAGCCACATTAACACGTCACTACACCGAAGACCTGCCAGAAGTTAGCATTGACGAAATCGAGATGGCTCTTGGACAGCTGAAAAATGGAAAAGCCCCTGGAGAGGATGGCGTTACAACAGAGCTGCTGAAGGCCGGGGGTAAACCCGTACTAAGGGAGCTCCAAAAGCTCTTCAACGCTGTCCTGTTTGAAGGGAGAACTCCAGAAGCGTGGAGTAGGAGTGTGGTCGTCTTGTTCTTCAAAAAGGGTGACAAGACCAGGTTGAAGAACTATCGACCCATATCCCTTCTAAGCCACGTCTACAAGCTGTTTTCGAGAGTCATCACGAACCGTCTTGCGCGAAGACTCGACGAATTCCAACCACCGGAGCAAGCTGGGTTTCGGAGCGGATATGGCACCATAGACCACATCCACACAGTGCGGCAGATTATACAGAAGACCGAAGAATATAATCAGCCCCTGTGTCTAGCATTCGTGGACTATGAGAAAGCCTTTGACTCGATCGAGATCTGGTCTGTTCTGGAGTCCCTGCAGCGTTGCCAAGTAGATTGGCGATACATCAAAGTGATGAGATGTCTCTACGAAGCCGCCACCATGTCCGTCCAAGTACAGAATCAGCAAACAAGGCCCGTACCATTGCATCGAGGAGTGAGACAAGGGGACGTTATTTCCCCGAAATTGTTCACAAATGCAATGGAGGACATGTTCAAGACGCTGCACTGGAAAGGGCGTGGCATCAATATTAATGGCGAATACATCTCTCACTTGCGATTTGCAGATGACATCGTCATCATGGCAGAGACGTTGCAGGACCTACAGCAAATGCTGAATGACTTAGCTGACACTTCTGTACGCATCGGCCTACGGATGAACTTGGATAAAACCAAGGTCATGTTCAACGAACATGTACTACCGGAACCGATTGCGGTACACGGTGCCGTTCTCGAAGTTGTTCAAAATTATGTGTACCTCGGGCAGACATTGCAGTTAGGTAGAAACAACTTCGAGGACGAGGTGAACAGAAGAATTCGGTTGGGTTGGGCAGCGTTTGGGAAGCTACGTCGAGTCTTCTCATCGTCGATCCCACAGTGCCTTAAGACGAAAGTCTTTAATGAGTGCGTCCTACCCGTCATGACATACGGAGCTGAAACGTGGACACTTACGGTACGGCTGGTCCACAAGTTCAAAGTCGCTCAACGTGCTATGGAAAGGGCTATGCTCGGCGTTTCTCTAAGGGATCGCATCAGAAATGAGGTGATCCGGCAGAGAACTAAGGTCACCGACATAGCGTACCGGATCAGCAAGTTGAAGTGGCAGTGGGCTGGCCATATTAGCCGCAGAACCGATAACCGTTGGGGAAAACGAGTTCTTGAGTGGAGACCGCGTCTCGGCAAACGTAGTGTAGGACGCCCACAGGCCAGGTGGAGTGACGATTTGCGCGGGATGGCTGGCAGGAGCTGGATGCGAGAAGCCCAAAATCGATCTAAGTGGCGTGCAATGGGAGAGGCCTATGTCCAGCAGTGGACTGCGATAGGCTGATGATGATGATGATGATGATGATTTTCGATTGTTTCCTTTGTTCGTTAGTTAATTTCTTGAATTAAGAAATTCCGGAATCATATTAGATTTACACAAATACACGTATATACACTATACAAAATGAACAAATATGGAGATATACCGTTCGGTACGGAAATGCGTCCGGTATGTATTCAGTTTCATTACAGATATTGATACGTAAGCTCATTCGATTCAATTTCTTTGGGTAGTACATCTCCTGAATTATGTGTACATAAAAAGCACGTGCTCCTTATCTATATTACAAGGAAGTTTCATATTTATTGAATTACTTTGAGTCGATGCCGAATAAATACAATCTTATATAGCGTATTTGTGTGTATTACATATTTAAAATAAATATATTACATTGATCTGTTTAAAGGCATAGCCTTCTTTTATTAGCGGTAGTCAAAATGTTGACTTGTTTATGCGTTCAAACTGGGGTTTGAACCTACAAAAGTGTGTGTTTTAGTTTTTAAACTATAATTTTACAATTGAGTTTGAGCACCGTTGGACTGATACTACTACTAAAAAAAATCGACTTGTAAAATATTATGTAAGAATGGATTTTACCCCCTCCCACCCAAGATAAAGGCATGTATAGATTTTCTTAACCCCCCTCCACCTGAGGACCCTTACTTAATTAATGAATGGCCCCTTACAAAAATTGAACATTTATAACTTGTTGCGGCGACATTTGCAGAGATGTACCACTTGGGCATCAGGTGATGATAGGAGACATAAACGTAGGTAACTTAGAAAGTATACAATAATATTCATGTTTCAGAGCCCACTTGCCGTCCGGATTGAAGACGCTTAAAAAACATGTAGCCCTTTGCGTTGGTGACACGGCGTTGTTGACGCCCTCAGCAGGACACGAGTTGAATAAAAATGTCGGCATTATTTATTCTACCTCTGTTCACTCGGCAGTCGTAGGAGCATTGCCATCAAACTTCACCGTGCCAAAATTCGTTGGTAAACAGAGAATATTGACATAGGCAAAAGGTTTTTACGCAATCTTTTTTTAGTAAGAAACAAGTGCGGTTTATTTTACTTAGGTATCCATTTAAAAGAAGATCGAATTTTAAATAAATGAAATTGTGAGTTCATAATAGCTATCCGAAGGGATTTTCATACTCGTCACCAAAAAAAAAGGCGTCGGACAAGAAATGGCGGTGTCGATGTTTTATAATCGTGACTTGTATAAATCGGTATATTCGTGAAAACCGCCTCGTAACAATATATCAAATGTATTTTCCTAAAAGTTTATTGCTATACACTCAATAAACATAGCAGAGCATATATTTAGGAGCAACTCTTTACCTTTATTAGATAATTACCTTTATGTTTCTGAAGGGTATGTGGGTTGACGTGAACGGTTTTATCGTAATTGCTATTTGCGTGTAAACTCCATTACTGTAGCTTGAGTCGCATGTAACAAAGGACTATTATATTAGAACACAAGGGTGACAGAGATATATGTAATGCGCACATAAGGTCTACATATTGTCACAATAACCTCTTCAATTGATTTATTTAATAGATATATTTTCTTAAAGATATATGGCAGTCTTAGAGTGTGGTGTTCCTATAGTTTTAATAGAAACTATTATATTAGGTATAAGTTATCACAGGAACGATATTCTTCTACTAAATATATTATACTTTTGTTTATTTGTATGTTTAAGTATAATAGTGCTGATTACTATAAAAATTAAAGTATATGTGAATATACCTAAATAACTATATAATACAAACATATCTCCCTCATTCTTTCTCAGCACCGCCCAATCGGTCGACTGGCAGAGAATGCCTTAGGCATTAAGTCCGCCGATGCATGTACTTGTGCAAAAAGTTATAAATAAATAAATAAAATATCTGCGTATAAATAGGTACTTATGATAACATTAAATAATGGTCTAAAGACAACTTTGAGTCAACTCTTCATTACTTTTATTAACATAGCATTATTTGTAGGTATGCGCTATTCAAAATAATACAAAAATGAAAATCATGTAGGTACGTACTTAGTATCACAATCTGAATTATCCGTATTAAATGCTTTACCACTAACCTCGTCTTGTTCAGAGTCAATTTAATCATCATCATCAGCCTATCGCAGTTCACTGTTGGACATAGGCCCCTCCCATCCAGCTCCTGCCAGCCATCTTGCGCAAATCGTCACTCCACCTGGCCTGTGTGCGTCTTGCGTACGTTTGCCGAGACGCGGTCTCCACTCGAGAACTTGTTTTTTCCAACGGTTCTCGGTTCTGCGGCTAATATGGCCAGCCCACTGCCATGTCTGCTTGCTGATCCGGTAGGCTATGTCGGTGACCTTGGTTCTCTGCCGGATCTCCTGATTCCTGATGCGACTCCTTAGAGAAACGCCGAGAATAGCCCTTTTCATAGCACGTTGAGCGACTTTGAACTTGTGGACCAGCCGTACCGTTAGTGTCCACGTTTCGACTCCGTATGTCATGATGTCGTATGACGAGTCTTTTTAATGCCGAGCGAAATTGAAGGAATTAAGGTTCTGAAATACAATGACCTTCACTATGCATAATTTTATAGACCTTTGGATTGAAATACGAGTATGTTCTATATTATTCTCATTATGATTGTATCCATGGATTATGTTATTTATGTACACGTCATATTTTAAGGTAGTGTTTTCATAGTTTTGAAGTTTTGTGAACTTTGTTTATGTTTATTAATTATCATTCTCTTTGACACACGCTTTGTAATTTCACCACCAGCACAGTATGAGATAGAAACTACAAATCACCTAAATGCAAGATGTATTAGACCTGATTAGCACCATTTGACCGTATAGGCTACAAGCCCTAACTTCTGAATAAGCCACAGCAACATATTTTGACTAAGGTGTAAACCTTAGGCTTGGCCGTTTCGCTACCGTCACACGGGCATAAAGTGTAAAATTTATTAATTACAATCGTTCTTGTAGTAACGATTGCACAAAAGAACCAGGCGTTTTCTTTGCAAATTACAGTAAAGTGAAAATAATCAAAACCACGTCTTAATAATATTTTACAACACGTACGCAATAAACAGTATTCGCACATCAAAAGGCCAATTCTCGTAATAAAAGTTCGGTCTCAATTCAGTTACGATCAACTTTCGATCTCACATCATCAGCCTATCGCAGTCCACTGCTGGACATAGGCCTCTCCAATTGCATGCCAATGCTAGTAAAAAAATAAATCATCAAATATCAACAAAATATTGAGCAAGTTTCTTGAACTAAATGCTAATTTTATTATAACTGTTATTTTATTTCAGGCATTTTCATTTCAATTATTGTTATTGACGAGGTGTAGACTTCCTTCGGATTTGGTGCTCCCGGAGGACACAGAAGCCAGGAGTAGGTGGTGTTACCACTAAAATTGCATTTATGCGCAAAACCCCGGGCTGCCCTGCGGCGTACGGCGAGTTCTTTATCTCATAGGGGAAAAACGAGCAGACCAGCCACCTGATATTAAGTCACTATCTCCTCCCATGGACATCTGCAACTCCAAGGTCTATGTGAATACGGATACATTGTGATACGGATAAGCACACTTTATACTCATACGTTGTTTTCTAGGTAAGATTCCTAAGTACACAAGGCGGCTAGTCATGAGGCATGCAATACCTTAGTAAGTATCGGCCGGACAAATAGTGACTTACTACAATAACTCCCAAACTTAATAATATATTCAACTAATTAATTTGGAATAAAATAATAATGTTTCATGAAATTCCACCCTGTAGTCGCCTGGGCTATTACTCTTGTAACGCTCATATTTGACATTCATAATAACGCAGCATCGACAGCTGCCGAGCTAACAGCTGGAAGTGCGCGTTGACCCGCCATCAACACCTTTCGTCAAGAATCAGGCTCAGATAGTCAAGGTGAGTTTACAGTTTGTGAGTATGGAAACCCTCTCGAGTGTTTACAACTACATGGGTTTATGTGCCTGAATCAAACCAACTAAAACTACACAGAGCGCAGGCAGGGTCCCCTTGCCCTATCCGAACTGTGTAATGTTTAAGGTGATAAAATGCAATTTCTTTCAAATTAAAATAGCAAATTGTGCTATAGCATATATTTTAATAAATCAGTGGTAACAATCCAAAAAGTAAGAAAATAATTATTTTTACAGCACATCAAATGTTATCACGTTCAATACCCGGCTCAGAACAGCCTGCTCACATAGGTTCTACAATATCTTGTGCTGAAATATCAAATTACAATACACTTTCGGTGCGGTCACACTTGTAAATAGACTATGTTTTTTATTTCAGCCACAAGTAGTTGTGATAAATATATAATTATGTCTAAAGTGTGTTAACATAAACCCGACAATACCTTTATTTGAAACCTTTATTATTTTTTATGTATTTTTGCTTTTATTTGTGTTAACATAACTAAAGTCAAAATATTAGACTATCTAATTCCAAACATAGACACTGTTACATGATGTGTAAGCTTTTGGTAATTATTGAACAATTAATCTATACATATGTAACCGTGACCGTACCAAACATTACTGAAAAAATAAAATAGGTAAAATAAGTTACATGGATAGGTGGGTAAATAATCTTAAAAACTATTCTAATAATATATATACCTCAGCCTATGCTTGTCCACTGCTGGACATAGGCCTCTCCCAATGATTAATAATAATAATAATAATATAAGAAGGAAAAATGCAAAGAAATAACTAGGTAATATTTATCGATCTTTATCGCTTAGATCTTGTAGAAAAGTATAATATCGCCATAATCTTTCATCGTAAAATAAGATGGTGTAATAGCCATAATCGATCATTATTTCACTTTTTGTTCTGATACAAAATATACTACACAACTTTGTGGCAGTCCCGATGTAGTCGGGAGTGTTCTGCCTTTCCATTTATGTAATCGAAGCCACTCTCAGTAAATTAGGTTTCCTATCATTTTTTTTAACTATAGCAGGACTGTTACAAGATCCATTAAATATCTGCTAGCGTTATCTCCAAAAAAGTCAAAAATTGTTCATTCATTTTCAAAAGATTATTATATTACACTTTTTTTTAATCCTATTTTGCATTAATTTATTGCGAAATTCAAATTTCTAATGACCAAAGACATTCCTTATATTTCACTTTACCCACAGCCCTTACACAAATAAAATAAACAAGTTTTAAGGATAGGTAAATTAAACATATACATTTTTTTATTATTCTACATATTATTATAAAAAGATGCGAAATATTAACTCTTGTTTTCAGAATAAGTATATTCTTTTAAATTCCTTTTTTTTATTCAATGATAACACACAAAATGTTGGTTTATTCGCTCGGTATTTTAAAAGTTCTCGCATAGTGACAATGAACTGGAAGAAATACATATATAAAGTTAATTTAACTATTTCTTAACTTTAAAATTGCCTTTAAAGTACGTTTCAGAAAAGTTGAAAAGAAGATTTATGCAATAAATTTACCGCGACAAAATTCAACTAAGATCAAAACAATAATATTTCGCATCTTAATCACTTAATAACAACGGTTTAAATATTTAGATGGGTCCACGCCGCGCCGTTATACTATGTTATTGAGCTCACTTAGAAGCTATTTTTTAAATTGACGGCTATCAAAAAAGCGTGCATTTAGGTGTTAAAACTAAAAAAACTCCAAGCTCTAGCTTGGTTATTAGTTTATAAACTAACCTCTGTGATTATGACAGATACTAAAATAGAAGCTCCCTAACTAATAAAATTCTCATATTTGAAATGCAATGAGGTCCCATTTGCACTGTACATTTAGCGTTTTTCAAGAGGACTAGATACAAGAGGACTTGATAGACTATACGATGATTAGTATATATAATTAAATAAAGCCCTCATATAATTTAATAAAAGAAGCATAAAGGATTATATACTCACTCTACATTTAATACAAATATGTGTGTTTGTATGAGTAAACAACACACAAACGAGGAGGTCTTTCAACAGGGCTCATCGAAAGATTTAAACCTTTGTATATAATAAATAATTGATAGACTATACGATGATTAGTAATATAATATGGCAATTAAATATAATAATCATAAATGATATCTACGACGAAAACAAGGAATACATTACATAATATGTTACTATTATATTACAGACTTATTTCGAGAACTTAAGTATATTATTGCTATATAATATAGTCTTAACTTGTTCCAATATGAATAGTTATTAAATCACAATACGTTACAAGAACCTTTTTTGGTAATGGCAGCTTACATAAATGATTCGCCTGGCAGATAATATTTCTACCCGAGATTTACTACAATTCACTTCACACATTTGTTCGGTAACCTGGATTTTTAGATACTGTTGAAGGCTATTAACAGTGTTGCCTAATCAATATTTCTACCCGAGATTAACTACAATTCACTTCACACATTTGTTCGGTAACCTGAATTTTTAGATACTGTTGAAGGCTATTAACAGTGTTGCCTACTCAATAGACATATTTTTAAAAATTGATTTACAATCATTACAATAACCCTAAACACTTATATGTGTAAATACTAAACATCATCCCTCACTAGATGTGCCTCTTATTTAGAGATTATGGAGATTTTTAGTAAGATTCAATAAGTGGCAACACTGGCTTCAAATCTTATTAAAATACTGATTCAATGCTGGGATTTCCTCCAATACACCTTGTAAGATTGTTCCTCACTTTTAATATTAAACATTATATCTTCAGTTTTTTCGCTTAGTTTATTAGTCTTTATCATTTTTGGAAGAGTTTAAAACTAATCAAATTGGTTTTAAATGGCGTTGTTGCTGTTAAATGTATGACTGATACTAATTTCAATTTCGTTTTTCTTATCAACTAATGTCTATATCATTAATTTAAATAAAGCAAACGAGTAAGCTATAATTGATGCATACCTAATATTTCTTATATGAAAAATATGATCTTATGAAACTATAGCTTAAATAATGTTAGTTACGTGAGCGATTACTGGACAAAAATAGTTCCGAAGAATATCACAATCAGACCACGAGTCACCTGGCCAAATAGGTTTATCTATGTTTTTGAGTTCCATCATATTTAACATAGTGTATATGAAAAATAAAGAGATGTGTAATGGTTCTACAATCGACGACGGTAACAATTATTTAGTAATTCTAAACTGACTTATGGTGTTGACGTAATCTTATATTGAATTTTCAAAAATCTATGTCGCCATATTCAATATCATAAGTCGAGATTTATAGGCACATTCACATAATGATGCTTTTCCCTCCGAAATTACATCAGAATCTTAGGAATTTAAGCTTTGTTTGCAAATCGCCTGAATTATCCTACCTACGTGACAAGACTTTGCGACTTCGTTCAACGCAACTCTGTACGTATGACACAGTATCAGCGTATCGCCTCATAGCACAAATAATTTTTGTATAAACATCTACCAACAGATCATTAGGTATATGTTGCTTACCAGCAGAAAGAACAAAATATTAGTGTTATTACTTATTTTACAATTTTTAGGCGAAAAATATTAACGCATCCACATATGATATTTCTTTATATGCAAGAGTAATATACCCACACTAGATATCTATTTACTATAAGAAAGTTAATCAACAAAAGATCTAGCTCTGTGAAATGAAATTCAAAACACTTAATTAAATTGATAACAAATTTTAATTATATCATCAACATCAACTTAAAGGCACAATCTTTAAGATTGACTCAACAATAGGTAGGCGCACCTATCTATTTCTGTTATCACCTACCTATGTAGTAATAGAAGTCACTGCTTATGTTTCACATAATCTCTTATATTTATATATAAGAGATCTTTATTAAATATTGATTGGGTTTATACCCAATCAATATTTAATAGACTGACTAGTACTTATTTACTATTAAACTGGACAATTACCAGTCTTTATTTAACTCAGTTGCCAGACACTGGATAAATTTGTAACATCTGGCTTTTTTATTTATGATGTAGTTTGTATATACTCTATACGTAATTTACAGGCCAATATCGAGATACATCAAGTTCCAATATTTATGACAAAACAACCTTAGTTCATGTGTTCAACAAAATTCAATTAAATATTTTTCCCATATATTGCAACACTGTTTTCGACAAAAATTTAACAGATATAGTGAACACATTGTTTCATATAAAACATATCATAATCATTTTTCTAATAAAGTATTGGGCATAAACTACGGGAAGAATATTTTAAAAGATTTAGCTCACGCCAAACTAGTTAATTGGGGGTCGCGACTAGTTTCGCCTATGGGAGACGCCTACCTATGTCAAATGGGTGAAGCGACATTCCGCGTCGGTGTCAGGCGCCGACACTTAAGTAAAACTGTACCCATATCCTATATTAAAGAGAATACCACTCACGTGTGCTCACCTGTTCACATTACTAATAACATAATTTATATTTTAATTAAATTATAATGTTTTAATAACTCTTTCAAGTATTAAATATGTATTTTTTTTTAGAATGAAATCCTCCAGGTAGCATCTTCATAGGGTATACCTGGTTCCCCGGCTATTAGTACCCGAGACGGCGTGCGGTTTTAGTCGGTTCGAGTCCGACATGCCACCGACAGGTGGTATCCGAGGGGATATCCGCACGGTAGCATCTTCACTACATGTGAAAAATATAGTAGGTAGTAGGTCTTCGTCTTATGCCCAATTTACAATAAAACCAGCCAGAAAGTAATAATTAACAATTTTGCAAGAACTCTTGATAAGCACAAATTAACATTCCAGTGATAAAATAATTGAACAAATACAAATGTCAAACCTTATCATAGAACTAACAATAAAGACTGTAGCTTGAGGTGCATCTTGAGTAAATTCTTGTTTCTTCAGTCCTCATCACCTGAAATTAATAATGACAATGAGAGTGCCATGCTTCGATTCACATGGACCGGCTTAACCGGAGAAATACGATGGCCTGAGGGTACACTGGTGTTTAAGGAACTATCGTTGATTTTCGAGTAAGTGAGGTTACCCAAGATACTAATTCCAGTGGGAGGGAGGGAAAATTTATCTTAATTTTCAACTTTTTTTATTTTTTGGTATTATTCCTTTATTTGTGCTGTAAGACGTTTCTTTTTGCCCAATTTCGTGATTCTAGGTCAAGGGGAACTACCATGTAGGTTTTCGACCCAAAATCTATAGGGTACTGCCGGTTGACCTAGAATTGTCAATTTTGGTTAAAAGCAAGGTCTTACAGCACAAGTAAAGAGAAAATTCAGAAATATAAAAAAAAGTTGAAAATTAGGGTAAATTTTGGTACTTACAAGTTTTCGCGAAAATCGAAATTTGCCCATATCTATATATCGTGTTGACTCAGGACCTTGATTTTTATACAACTTATAGAGACCATAGACCTACGTGTCTGGTATAAATTTCAACTTGCTAGGTTCCTGGGTCTACCCGTTCCTGAGAAAATTGGTGGTTACACACAGACAGACGGACAAGAGAGTGATCTTATAAGGGTTCCTTTTTTACCTTTTGAGGTTCGGAACCCTAAAAAGCAATTGTTTGCATACAATACTACAATAATACACGTGCACCGTTTACGTTGCAGCCCGGCCACGTGTATAATATAGGTAGAATGCTCAGAATGTTCTAAAATATAAACGGAACAAATGTTTCTTTTGTGTTCTTTATTTTTTAGAGAAACACTCACACAAGCACCTTAACTACCAACATAGCAAGGTAAGTATGTAAGCAATGAAATGACAAGGAAGAGGCGAAGGCGCTTAGTGCAAATTCTTATTTGAAATCATTTTCTGTTAATGTAACGTCTCTTGGTAAATTTTAAATTTTATATTTCAGAACATTCTGAGCATCCTACCTATATTATACACGTGGCCGGGCTGCAAACTATAATATGGTGCTTCCCGGCCACAAACAATTGCTATTTTTACAAGCTATATATAATCTATTGATAAGTACAGCAAGAGCAATAAAAGAAAATTTAATTTATACATCTGTAAATTATGAAATCGACTATGGCCGACTGCGCCGTAACACACGTTCTAGCCATACTAGTCAATGAAATAAAACAAGATATTCAAAACGGTTTCAATAGGAGGACCAGGCAACCTCTAGGAATGTTTAATTTGTATTAACAAAAGCATTTAATATACATAGGTAGTGACAATGATTAACATTAAGAGTAAGCAATTTAAATTAAGAAGTGTACAAATATGTACTTAATATTGAATACAATAACTTAATAAAGTTAAAGGACAATACTAAATTAATTTACTGGTGCTTAGAAAATAAATTAATTACCATATAATACTGGGTCTACCAATAGGGATGACCTGGTTTCGACAGCTCATAGCGGCCATGTTTGATGATGGATCTTTGACGTCTCTTGACATTTGTGTTCAGTAAGGTTTGCCATTTTATCATGTCACGTTTCACTTTAAACCAACGCTTGGAAATTGTCCAAAATTATTACGCAAATTCGCGTTCTCCTACCGCTACAGTAAGAGCGCTTCGCGCAAAAAACGGTCGTCATAGTGCTCCTTCTGTGCGCGCTATAAATCGCATAATAACAAAATTTGAAAGTGAATTCACTCTCCACGATACTGCTGTGCCTGTGAGACAAAGAAATGCCCGTAGTGAAGAGAATATCGCAGCCGTTCAGGCCAGTGTTGATGCGAATTCAAATCGATCAGTTCAACGCCGTTCACAAGAGTTGGGGCTCTCTCCAATGACCACCTGGCGTATTTTGCGGTTGGATTTGGGTCTACACCCATACAAAATTGTTTTGGCACAAGAATTGAAGCCATCTGACCATTGTATCCGTCGTGAATTTGCCGATTATGCACTGAAAATGATGGAAGCCGATGTCAATTTTCATCGTAAAATTATCTTCTCAGATGAGGCCCATTTCTGGCTCAATGGATTTCATAATAAACAAAATTGTCGCTATTGGAGTGAGTCAAATCCACGTGTGGTTCATGAATCACCATTGCATCCGCAAAAAAAAACAGTTTGGTGCGGTGGAATCATTGGTCCGTACTTCTTTGAAAGTGACGAAGGAAACCCTGTTACTGTGAATGGCGAGCGCTATAACTCGATGTTAACAGAATGTTTCTTTATGGAATTTAATGATATTCATGCAGACGACCTTTATTTTCAACAAGACGTTGCACACATTACGCGAGTAGACATGGAATTATTGCGTGGAAAGTTTGGTGAGTCGTTAATTTCGAGAAATGGACCGATCAGTTGGCCACCAAGATCGTGATTTAACACCTTCAGACTATTTTCTTTGGGGGTACATTAAATCTAAAGTGTACAGCAATAATCCAGCTACAATTCGTGACCTAAAAACCAACACTCGACGAGCCATAGCTGACATACCGGCCGAAATGGGGTGACCGTCTGCAAAAAGAGCCGCGGCGGTCATTTGGTCGATATATTATTTAAAACATAAATTGCATAAAATTATCTATCAAATAAATCAACCGGATGCATTTTTCATAAAAATTGTGTGTTTAATTCAATTTTTAAAACAGGACGTTCTTATTGGTAGACCCCATATATATATAAATATACTGCTATAATTATAATGTCATACTTTTGCATTTAATGTATAAAACAATTCAACTTTATCATTATTCTTTAAAAGAACACTCAGGGTTTATTTAATAATTACCTAAGCACCTCCTACATATTGCATATTTTTACAAGACATAAAACTTTGTAATCAATAGTGTTCTGATAAACAATTGTATAAATTTAGATACATACCTGTGAATTTTTAGAAGTTATCATGAAATTATGACTTTGATTTTCCTTTCTATACTACTTCTGCACATTGGACAACCATCCATTTCTTTTTCCGAACATGGATAACAACAGCACATGTGCCCACAAGGCACAAATACGACTTCACTTTTAGCATCCATACAAATTACACATTCTGCTTCTGTAACTAAGTCAGTTGTATCACTTGTAGTCACTACCCCCGTACAGATCTGTTCCTCGAGTAACTCAGTAGGGGCACTTGCTTCGATGGATGGAGATGCCTCAAAGTTGTGATTCTTACTTTTTGAGCCTACATAAGAATTGACTGCTCTAATAATGGCTTCCCTATCAGATGACAGGGACACACCATTGGATTTTAGTTGTTCCATAGTAATATTTAATAAAGGTTCACCAGAAAACAAGAACTTAACTAAAAATGGCAAACAATGAATAACACCTTCCTGCAGGAGATAATTTGCTAATGCAGGATCTAAACACTTTCCTATATTTAGTAAGTCTTTAGGTGCTGACTCTGCCAGTTTTTGATAATTTTTCAACCAAAAATCATTAGATTTATTAGATTCACTTTGCTCCATTTCTTTAAGGGTATTCACTAGTTGTTTCTTCCGTTTGTTACGTTGTTCAAAGAGGTCATCCAATAGTGTAATTAGGTGAACTCTTTGGTGAAGCAACTCATTATTGTTATAAGTAATCTGTAGTCTTTTCTTTTCTTGTTCTATGACACTAAGTCTGGCTAAATGTGAAGATATTAATGAAATCTCTTGATTGAGACTCCAACTTTTTGCATCTACTTTTTCCATTAATGAGCCTACCATTGCCATTTGTACACTCTGGTCTTCTAGAAGTTGCTCTATAAGCAATGAGCGTGATTGGTCTTTAGCATTCAATAGGTCCGCAACCTTTTCACTAACATGTAAGTCTTGTAATATTATACTCTGTTTTATATTATTTAATGAGTCATCATAGTATTTCTTGGAATGTTTTATGACATAATCTTCCTCTATTAATGTTTCCATTGCTCGTAATATATCAGCCTTTTTAACATTATCATAATTTTGTCTCACAATTTCAAGTAATCTGTCATGTTCAGTCTGCTCATATGCAAGCTGCTGCTGTATCACCTCCGGCATCAAATTATCAGACTGAATAAAGTTTTTAACTAAGCATTCTATTTCTTGTTCATCATCTTGTATAGCCTTGATGAGCCTTTGTCTATCTATTTCTTTTACCATTTGAACTTTTGCTATCTCATTATCGAGTTCAATCTGTTCTTGTAAAACTGTATTCAAAAACTTCTCGCGTTGTTCTTTAGCTGCTCTATGCAATCTATTCTCTTGCTCTATAATAGCAGCTTCCTGCTCTTCCCATGTAAATGTTTTATGTCTTGCAAATGGATCTATAACTGAGTTTGGACTTTGAACTTCTGAATCACTATTTGTAGATGCAGGTGGTCTATACTCAACATTCATTTTATTACATAAATATTTCATAATTTCCATAGTACTCTGTACTGCAACTTCTTGTGGAGGGAATGTAAAATTTTCACCATTAATCTCAAGTAATGTGAGACTAGAGGCAAAACACAGTTCTGGACAAAGTTCAGTTAAATCTGAATTATTAGTTAAGTTCAGTTTTCTTAGAAAATTCAACTTACCCAATGATGGTGTTAAATTTCTAAGCTTATTAATTGATACATCTAGTACCTGTATTGACTGTAAAAATTGAATGTTGTCAGGTAATCTTTTAATATGATTATTTTGAAGATATAGCTCAGTCAAATTAACCAAATACCTGATATCATTGGGCAATTGTGTAAATCTGTTACAACTTAAATTTAGAACCTTGATGAGATACAAGTCCGACAACTGCCCTCCCTCTTCTAATGAATGTAAACTGTTATTATGCAAATACAAATTATCTTTTCTGTAGACTTTACAAATTGAAAAGGTACCAGACGGTACATGACGCAGTTGACATTCGGATAAGTCGAAATCTGGCTCTGGGGACTCTTTAGCAATATATAGTTTCCTCTCTAACATAGTACGTCCATCTGTGCTATTATCCAAAATATTATTGGATTTCCCAAACAACGACATAGTCGCTTGGTTGACGCACGACACAGCACAGCCCATTAAACAAATATATTTTATAATAAATCGCGCACTTGCCTACGTCACCTTTCCTTAATATACATTGCAATTGAATTGTTGTAAGGCTTTAAGAAGGTAAATTATCTATTCAATATATCAATTGATTAGATTACATTGCTTGAATTATAAAAAACATTGATAACACTACATTAACAATTTGACAGCTTTTAGCAATAACAAAAGTGACATTACTGCCATTCGGTGTTGCTGTAACAAAGAACTGTGCAAAGAACAGAATAGGCAGTAGTAAGGCGGCCCATGATGCTAAATGGGGCTTTAATCGAGCTTCACGGGGAGCTATTGCATTTTGAAAGATAAGGTAATAGAATGAATAAAAGTTTTAAAATGTTTCCACTTTCAACAAGTTCTTCGTTCTACAAGTTTTTAAAAATGTAAGGGGGAAAAAAAATCGGGCGCATCAGATATTTTTGGATATTATGTTATTTGGACGCCAAAAAATGCTCCCATTGAAAAGTGACACTGCTGTGAAGTTGGTAGCGAATTATCGAAAAGCAAACTGCGAATTCGAAAAGGCGCCATGTTTATCATTTATTATCGATTTTATAAATACGGTTTAGCTTGAGATTCCTGTCATACTAGCCAAAATTCTGACGATAGTTTTGCAGGGTATTTTAAATCTGGCGGTTTGAAATATTTTGATGTTTTATAAAACGTGACAAATGAAGGCACCTAAAAATTTGTGGACATTTAAAAAAGATTTTTTACATTGTTTGCTTAAAAAAAAAAAAATGTCAAGGTCATGTGTTTCTTTTTTAAACTTTGTGACCCTCCCACTGCTATGCTCTTATGTTACGCTAAAGTCGTCTCATTTTTTAAATACACACTAATATGCATGTAATTGATTCAACTTACCTTAATCTTACACGCTCGAGTATCTTAGGCCATCGTTTTTTTTTTACTAATCTGATGGGCTGCCCTAGATGATCCCCCCTATATATAGGGCTCATATATGTAGTAAGAAGTACTCAACTGGGTGTAAAGTATTCCTCCTACGTTAATCTGAGACGCTCGAGTAAATCCCGAAATCCCTTCTAGGGCTTCCTTGCTACAAGTAGCTCGGTAGCTCCACAAAATCAAAACCAAAATTGTTGAAAAGGATAGAATAGTTTTTTAGTTCAAGAACCAAGAACAACTTTTTCAACTCACAATATTGTTATAACTTCAAAAACCTTACAGAAAGAATTAACGGACAGGTCTACGTCAGATTTTATAAATAATAAAAAGGTGTGGACTAAGCACCGATTAGTACTAAAAGAAAAAGGATTGTCCACAGTACCTATCTATGTGACTAATTTGGAAGGAAATTATAGGAGAGGAACTAAAACAAGCGTACTAAGAACGTTTCAGAGAGAAACTTACAAGAATGAAAGTTATGAAGGAATGAATGAGACTCATTGTTAGAGTGTTTGTGTCATCAAATCTTCAACTGACTACATTTCTTCCATACACGGGGATAGTTAGATCCAGAAGACTTGAATTAATCCGTCATCTACATGAATATAGCTAAAGGCGAGATAAAGTCAATTTAATAAATAATTATTTTAGAGGGAGTTTAGAGCAATTGACCTTTTACGAGATCGGACCTCTGTACTCGCTCTTTTTGTTCAATGAAAATGTTGTTTCTCTCGAGTCTTAATCGTCGTATTTCTTTAGAATAATGGGTGCTTATGACTTGCCAAATGGTCTTTGTACTTTGATGAATCACCATCATCTAGAAAGGTTTGTGTTCATCATTTTCTAAGTTGTGACTAAACCATGGCGCTCAGTTAATTGCAGGAATAAGTTGGTGGTTGGAAAGAAGAGGTGGTATTTTTTTAAATAATGAGGCTAATTTGAATCCAATGGTAGTGAAAATTAGTCAGAAATGGCATTGGAAACTCTTTATTAAAAGAAGAGATCAGCAGATTTGATAGTAGTGTAAGATATTAAAATGAGGAAGTAGTCACTATTAATGGAGTTCGAAAGGGCAGTCTAGACTACTATAGGCTATAGGCAAGAGAATATAGTGTAGATCAGGTACACTAATATTCACAGAATGTAGAAACCCAAACTGTAGATCAATAATTTAAAATACACTAAGCTTCATCATCATCATCATCATCATCAGCCTATCGCAGTCCACTACTGGACATAGGCCTCTCCCATTTTCCGCCACTTAGATCGATTTTAGGCTACAAATAAACTAAACTTCAATAATCCAAAAAGCCAAGAAACAAAAGAGGCGTAAACCAAGGCAAATGAAACAAGCAAACGATTATTTCGGGAGTGGCTCGTAACTCGTGATACAAATAAACTGCTAATACATCAGATTTATATTGAGTGGTCAAATAGAAGATATCTTGGATATAATAATAATAAGTGTAATAATAACTTCACACATCATCGTGATGTCACGTTGGATACTTCCACGTTCCCTTGGAGCGTCTCTGGTTCATTTGTAGCACTATTTTTATTTAGATACGAAAGTAAATATTTAACAAGGGTTGCAAAATCTTAAATTTTTATTGTCAGAAAAAATAGGAGTGATTACAGAGTTGTCACTGGGACTTGATATAAGTAACCAGCCTCATGAATAACATATGACTTAGGTACTTATATTTTTTCTAGATTTCCATATGAAACTGATACAGACATATGGCATATGGGAAAGGAAACTGGTTATATAATCGTATACATATCGTTGGGATATAATATCGTTTTAAGCAATCAAACAGTTAGGTACATTGTAGGTAATGATGGAAAGCAATGTCTTTATTGCAAAATGAATGTTTCTTTATTTTATTTTAAGTCTTTATGCATCAGTATAAGTTGTACAATGGCGGACTTGATTCCACAGGCATTTTCTCAATCCAAGCCAATCTTAGGGTGGTGCTGAAATGTGTGACTAGGTGCACTAGACAATGATATGTAAATGAAAATTATTCAGAAGTTAGACAGAAACAGTGCGATAAATAAACATCCGTACGTACCAAATATATACACATACAAAAATACTTACTTAGTTACATACATACATAAACCTACATACTATCGCCTGGTCGAAGCTCTGCGCCTGCTTAGAAATACCCTTTTTGTCATATCTTAGATTTAGTTTCGTGAAGAAAACTGTCTATCTCCGAGGTTCTTGTTTATCTCTATCTCAAAAATTTTCATAGTACGTGCAAATGTATTAGGTACAACTAATTACACATTTTGACCTCCATCCAGCCTTTTAAGGAAACTGCGCTTGTAAGTATAAGTAGATTGTATGCTAAATACTGATGTGACGAATAACTAAAAACGGGGCGCTTCTAATAGGTAGATCAATCTTTATTGAAATGAAGACATCTGTAATATTTAATGATATTTCTTTATTATCACCTATCCAAAAACTATAGCACTGACAAACAATAGGTAGCAAAATTATCTACTAAATTAAATAAAAAAACTAAATTTAATTTATCACAAATGACTAATTATTTTATCACTACACAACCTATTTCATACGTCCTCTTCATTGTACTGTTATTGTCTTATTCTAAATTCTAATAAAATGTTCTCACAACTTCGCCCTCGTTATTAAGATAACCTTTGAATAGATTTTTTTAATAATCCAAAAACCCTTCACGATTGTTTTCGGTGCCACTACTTTTGTATGGTGGAAATGGACGAATTATTACTTGATTATTTTTTTATCCCTCTTCCTCTTCTGGATATCTCTCATAAGATTGATCTCCATATTTGTCTTCAAAATTGTATTTAGTATCACTATCTTCATATGGTGTAAAAGAACGAAGCCATCCGTCTTGATTACCAGGTGTTTTTTTTTCATCTTGTATTTTTGACGATCCTTTTTCATTCTCTTTTTCTTCTGGATATCTCTTATATGAAAGATGTTCATATTTGTCTTCATATTTAGGCATAGGCATAGGCGTTGAAACAAGCATCTTTTTACTATAATTTTCTACAGGTCTTATTTTATAATAACTATTTGTACTAATTATTGGCCTATATTCTTGATATGCTTTTGTGTCGGGCTCTGCCGTTTCTCTCTCCCACAAAGGATTTCTGATGTATTCTAAAGTGGAATAGCCATTTTCTTTTTCTACGTCCTCCATGCTTTTAAGTTTTTGGTAGCGATCATTTAGTCTGTAAATAGTTAAATCTGGAGTTTGAGACGGGTATACATGAGATTTAATTATCTTCGCAATCTGTCAAATGCTTTTATCAATTCCGGGTTTTCTTCAACATCTTGAGTTTCATGTAATGATTCCGTTGGTGAATTCGCTTTGTTAAGTACTTTACTAGGTTTTCCGACATTCGCTTGATTTATATCTGGCATCGCGAACTGAATCTGTTCATTGAATTCTTTTTTACGCAAATCATTTAACGTTGGATCATAACTTATATCATCTTTGTATTCTTGTGCAATTATTGGTTCAGGTGTCCTATACGAATACGCTATTTTCTTACCATTATGAAAGTCTTCATTTTCTACCGATGACGGGATTTGTGGCCGTTTACTAAAATAATCAAATACATGAGAATTTGGCACATCAACTAATTTATAAGTTTCGGCTTCTGGTGATAGTTTGAAAACCACAGCTGTACCTTTGTGGTATCCTAAACCGTGACCATCAAATGGTTTATTCTTAGTGCTCTTCTTTTTACTTTTTTGAGGAGAATCACCAATAGATTGTACATTGTCCGAATCAGCATCACAATACATTTTATTCAGTTTTTGAGTGTCTTTGTCAGACAATCCCAGTCTTTGTCCGATTTCAGCACCCATCTGAAAAAGTAAATGTAATGTAAAGTAGTGACGGCACCTAGACTAAAACTATGCAGAATGAGAAGAACAATAAAAAAAAATACATGCTACACACAGTAACCGTATAGTTTTAGTCTAGTCTTAACAGTATACTTTTAGTCTATGATTATTTTATTACCAAAAAATAACAACAATACGAGAAAGTTTACTTGATAGGTATCTGATATATGTAATTCTGAAAACCGTGAGAAAATGTATTTCCTACTCAGTTTGATAACAAAATATATGAAAAAAGACAAGTCGATACTTTAAAAGGATAAAAAAATGATATTTAATATAAAATATGCCGTTAAATGAAATCTTGTATTACCTGTTTTGGCACAATCGTGGCCTTGCCATTGATGGAGAAAGCATTTCGGCTATAATGCAAGACACTATCGTAATCGTACCCTACGCCGAAATCTGTTACAGTGAATGTATTGTATTTTCGAAAATTGTGCCTCGATGCTGGAACCAAACAAATAAAACAATTAGCCAAATCATGTTAAAGTTCAAAGATAGATTTCATTTAAAGAAAACTGTAATATGACTTGTACTTAAACACAAAGACACATAACTTTCAATAGAAATCGACATTTTACTTCACACCGAACGTTTATTGCCTAGATAGGTGATGGGCTAATTTATATTCGCATTGTGTAGCGCTCACGTGAGGTGACAGTCGCTGACATTAGTCTGTTGCTTCGTAAAAAAATATATGATAAATAAAAAATAGAGAAAGCTTACATTTTAAAATGTTATCCCATACAATATCGACATAATCATCTCTGTCGGGGCTACTCTGCATGTGGTAAAATCCGAGGGAATGAAGAAGTTCATGTACGACGGTACCATGTCGAAAGCAGCCGCGTCCGACTGGGTGACGACTGTTTAAATTCAAAGCCTGGAATCCACCTTGATAGCCAACTTGAGAGAAACAGCCCCTTCGATTACCCTAGAATTTTAGAAAACATGACAATATTTTTAAATATTACGAACGCTTTAAAACCTCGTCCACATTTTGATATTGGAATGTTAAACAGTTAGGTATTTAACAGAATTTTAATGTTATGTTCTTATTGTACGAAATCGAAAGCGTACATCTACCTACATATTGAATCCACTATCATTATCACACAGTAAATGATTTAATTTTTATTCTTTATGTACCTGTTTAGTTTAGTTATACGAATAGGTAACGATTAGCAGCACCTTAATAGTAAGTCATCGTCAGTCGACAAGTCAAACTACCCAATGGGAGTGGCTAATTTGCGCATTTGCAATATAAGTGTCTGTCAGCTGCACTCAGATTGTAATCTATACTAATATTATAAAGCTACAGAGTTTGTTTGTTTGTTTGAACGCGCTAATCTCAGGAACTACTGGTCCGATTTGAAAAATTCTTTCAGTGTTAGATAGCCCATTTATCGAGGAAGGCTATAGGCTATATATCATCACGCTAAGACCAATAGGAGCGGAGCACCAATGAAGAATGTTTCAAAAACGGAGAAAATTTATTACTATTGAGAGACGCAGACGAAGTTGCGCGGGTCAGCTAGTGCATGATATTTTGCGGGAAAACATCTATACTAGGCATTTTATTTTCTTGTAAGAATTAGAATCTTTTAATCTCTTTATCTCTTATCTCGTTTAACAATACTTGCTAGCTGAAAATAACTTTCTAAAAATCCTTCCTTTTACCACCCAACCAATTCTTTAGTGCCATGCCAACCCTGTTGTGAGTTAATGCAAAGGTATAAGAGTCACATAATATAATTTTTGCGGGAAATACGCTGGACTATTATTATAAATTTAAGAAATTCTTTATAATAAAACAGACCTGTATGACAACTGCATCACGATCGCCATGTCTGTACCGACGGAACTTGACGCATGATGCACGTGCTAAATCATCTATTCCATCCAGAATAGCTTGCACTTGATCATTAGCTGAAATAGTTGTCATTAAGCAAATACATTTTTATTAAGGACAAACTAACTAATAATAACAAAAATGGAATTTAACTAATAATAATTTCAAATATAACGAAATTACTAATGACCAGCCACCACTTTTAATTGTATGCTTGAGTGTTTACGGCCACTTAATATCCTTGTCCAAGTGGCGTCTCCAATCACAGGACGGACATATGGTTATGCGATCCCAGCTTCAGTGAGATACTTCAGTCTCCTCTTTCCGCATCCGAGACTTGCAAAATCCTAGCTCCCTCACCCAATTCGTTTTCTTTACCCTAAGTTCTGCTTTCTTTGTCTTGCCTGAAAACGTCAACATTCCCAAGGCAGACAAATCTTTTAACAATTTCACACATAGCCGATCCCAAATAAAATTGGGAAAAGGGTTGGAATATGCTAAAGATTGTTTTTAAAATTAAGACTCGGATTACCCGATCACTACGGTTTTTTAAAACTAGATAACTTAATTTTGATCTTATTGTTTCATGCCGCTAATGTTGTGTTAAGGAATAAAAAATTTCTCTGACTGTGTTAAATTATATTATTTAAAGGTCAAATTCAGTAGCAGTGAGGTTTTTTTCGGAGTGATTTACAAAATTGAACACGGGCCTCCGTTGCAATTAGAATAATATATTTTTTATTTTAAACAATTGACTGATCAATTTTTCATAGCGATATTTTTAGGTTATATTTAAAAATTAAAATAAAGTTACCGGCCAAAATACTACATTAAGGTACCTACTAAAGTAATTCGTGCAAATACTTACAGAAATGTTCCACTTGAATGGCATAAATAACCTCGTTATTAGGCCACCTCTTGGCAGCATCTATAATTCCATTTCGTGCTAGTCCTTGCTCTGCTACATTTTGTACAATCAACCGTCGCTGACGCTCGTTTAATATGAGATCTCCTTCGAATTTGCCGCTTTCTTCCCATGCATTATCAGACACATGTTCATCTTCATCGTACTCGTCGAATTCATTGGTTCCTTCTAAAACACCGCGTTCGGGATATAAAAACTTTGTTAGCAAGTTCTTAGATGCCGTACTTTTTTTCAAAGTACTAAAACATTGAGAAATTTGTTTACAGAATCTATAGTGAAGCACTCAATTAGGTATTCACATCATATCAATCAAGCAATCACACTTCATCAAAGTAAACAGTCACATGAACCCTTTTATTTTGTGCGGAAATCCCCTCGGATACCACCTACCTGGTGGTGGCTTTGTCGGATTCAAACCGACTAAAAAACTGCACGCCGACGCGGTAACCAGTAGCTGGAGAACCAGGTGTACCCTAGAAAGGAAATCTCTGGTACCCCGACGTACCTCGGGCCATCTACGACCCCCTCCTGTGTGGGAACCCCCATGTTCCCTTTGTGCTTCCGAAACGCGTCTGGCCGCCACACTGGCCTGCTTCTGCTAGGGTGACAGATGTCCTCAAATATCACTCCCAGGCCTGCGCTTATGGAGGACGGAGGACGTTCTGCGACCTCGGGCGCCTGAGTCGTCTGCGATTCCTGGCCCGATTCCGAGCCTGGCGGGCCGAGAGAGTTCTAAACCTCGCCCGGTCCCGCTCCGCCATCTCCTTCGCAAGTCGTCCAACCACGTCGGGCATTATGCCAGTGTTTGGAGAGCCGTGTCCATGGTCCGGCCATCGCAATGGTGGCACTCAGACGTTGGCTCCTTGCGGATCAGACACAGGTGATCCCGAAGCAACCTTTCCCAGTGATCACCTGCGTTAGTCGGTATGAAAGGGACCCGTGACGTCCTCGAGCCAATCCTCCATAAGGGGTCTTACAGCCGCGATAATGCCGCAGCCGCATGCCCGAGTCACATGAACCCTGCCGCTAATTTGCGTATTTGTAGATTTCCTTATTGCCGTTTAACCCGTTTTAGTGCCGTACGCTACTGCGCTTTACGTCTTTCATCTCTGTCTATCCGAGGCCCAAGTGTAAATTTTTTTCACTTCTACTTCTACTCGATCGTCACGGTGACCGCGTTTGGCACTAGGTTTTGCCCGCACTGAAATCTCCACCAATGGCAACATCGACCGCTCGAGTTGATGTATAAAAAAACTTGCACTAGGCCCTCCGGTGTAAGATACTAAAACTCTAACGTTTAATTTGAGATAAAACTATTGTATAATCATATGTAGTTAATCAATTGACCGTCAACGCTGAGAAACTTAATTGTATTCAATTTAAGGATTGATTGTGAATAAAATTATTTAGTAGAAACTTGTGTTAAAAACAAAGCACAGGAAAAGTTACGTTATTATTGAATGTTTTCACTCCAACTCTTTTAAAAGCTTTACGGATTAATCTGGTCTTATAAGGATGGACTGATTTTAATTTAGTTTTAACAAGTAGATAATCTGTTCTGCCATTAAGATCATCACTTCTTTTCTAATATTTGAAGGTATTTTTAGCCGGTTTACAGTTTAGCTCCTAGCGTAATCATTTGTAAAAAAGATAATTGTAAACGAAACGAAACGAATAGATAATAAACATCTTAACATAGGATGTTTATTATCTATTCGTTTATAAATAGATACCAATAAATATACAATACTTATGATAATACGACAGTCGCATTTGACATAACATGAACAAGAAAAAATATATGCCTTACCTACTAAAAAAAAGTGTCAGTAAGTATATATACACTTACACAATATAAACAACTCTTTAATTCTGTAGAGATGTTTAGGATTAACATCTAGAGTTTATTTTACGTAAGTGCCACTACTTCTTTGCTTTCCTTCTCTGATACTTACGAAGATTGTGGCTGACCGCCCAGAATAAGGCGCGCTTCAAGCGCTCTCAGAGGGTGGTGGTAGAAATCTTCCGTGGGATTTTGGGGTGGAAATGAGGCTCGTTGGTCGTCCTGGCTGGAGGCTCCAAGTACTGGCTTTAGCAGCGTGGAGGCGCTCCAGCCGAACATAGCGGGCGCTCATTGCAGTCGGAGAGGGTTTCCGGCTACCAGCCGTTATACGCTCCATGGCAGCGACAGATGATTTGCAGCGGTCGCGTCCTTTTGCGAGGGCGTCGTATCTTGCGAAAAGCGGAGAGGGCTTGGAAGGAAGATCTCCACACGGTCCAATTTGCCGCTGACGGAGACGCATCTTCCAGCGCCTCATGCCATCCTGAGTGTAGTCTCAGGTAAACGGGTTTTCCCCTCCACTCGTCATGAAAGCCTACCGCGAGGAAGTGACGTCCTCGTGTGGCGGACGTGGCAGGGTTCAGAGCTGTCATCTACCCAAGTAGGACCGGTCTCGGTTGGCGTGAAATATCGTGCAGTGTTCCGCCGCGGGGGTCTGTGTTCGGGCCGCTCCAGTAGAACATTGGCTATACGATTGGGTGCTTTGCACTAACTTCTTGGATGTTGTTCCCATCACGTGCTACGCGAACGCGAACGTAAGTCGGCAGCTGGGCAAATGCCCCTGCACAAATCTGAGGCCTTGTTCTTACATTATCCTCGGAGGCACTCGCATCGACATCGAGCCCTCGATAATGTATCTGAGGTTCGTACTGGGTCAAGATCCTAGGACTTAAGAAATCGAGGACTAGAAATCCTCGTGTCGAAGACGCCTCTTCGAGCTGGTGCGACCTCGAATCTGGCGTCCCACAAGGCGGAATATTATCTCCTCTTTTATTTTCAATATTTATTAATCTCATCACACAACATCTTCAATGTGCGTATCACCTTTACGCTGATGATCTGCATCTGTTTTCACAGGCAAGGGTGGAGAACGTAGCGCAAGCCGTTAACAAGGTTATCGGGGACCTAGAATTCATAAATTCCTAGTCGATGAGATTCGGACTGTCGGTAAACCCAACCAAATGCCAGGCGATTATTGTAGGCAGCAAACAAATGATAAGCAGATTAAATACTGCTTTAAACTCATCGATCGTCTTCAAGCTCAGTCATACCTTTCAGCCCTGTAGTCAGGGACCTAGGTCTACTCATTGACTCAACTCTCGATTGGCGAGCTCAGGTTACTCATGTGAGTCAAAAAGTAACCCGAAACTTACGAACACTATATCGCCTCAAAAATTTCCTGCCTCCTATAACCTAAACTACTCTCATGCAGTCCTTAATCATTCCTTTGTCTGCCTTACGTTCCCAACTAAACTGGTTAAGCATTCGCCTGCGCCGCAATCAGCGAGCGTTTAAAACGTCCGTTTCTTGTCGTCTAATCACGACAGGAATCTTCGCTCTGCAAATAATTTGTTTCTCATATGCCCCTCTCACAATTTCGACTTCGTGAACTCTTCGTTCTTCGTTCAAGCAGTTCTACTCTGGAATGCGCTCCCGGTTGAAGTCAGGATGTGCACAAACCGTTCCGTATTTAAACTCATGTACACAACCTTCTTCTTAATGAGAAGGCAGAATCATCGAATCGATAGTTCAGCAACCAATTTTCCTGTCACCAAAAAAAGAAAGGCCCAGACGTCACTCGTTAAAAATAAAATCAAAAGTTATAATATGAAATTTTCAACAAAAATTTGGACCATCACACATTTATTAACGGCAACTAGCAGATATTGTTAATATAATATGGGCGATAGCGAGACGCAGTGGGCGCCGATGAGATGCTTGCCTAGGGCGCTCTTATTTCTAAATCCGCCTCTGGTAAGCACCCATGTATACAAGAATTTTCCAGTTACTACAATCTGAAGAGAAGAAATAATTGTTTAACCTGGCATCTACTGTATCTGCTCCAGACTATCACTATTTTTATTTTGTTTAATGTTAGAGCTATTAACACTATTAACTAGCGATTTTTACGTCACCATAAAAACTTTCTCCAGACAAGGATAAGACAAACTTAAATGCATGTATGTTTTTAGTGTTTGAAAATAACGAACGAATAAAATAGGTTTATTTAATCAATTAGACTTCTTTGTTTTAAAAAATAACAAGCAATCAATCAAGTAATAACTTAAAAGTTATTTTATCAAACCTACTTTTATGAAATTTCACTTCTTTTGAACAATTTTATTTTTTTTGTTTTGTTGGAACAATTTAAACTTCTTTAAATTGTTTCAACAAATGTTTCAATAACAGTTTGTCTTGCGAAAGATTTTTCTTAATTTAAATTAATTATACGAAAACTTTAGGAAGTGGAGAAACGAATTTTTGCAATAAAACACGTAATCGTCTCATCAGTTTTAGAACAAAAATTATTTATAAAGATGAGAAAGGAAGAAAGAAGTATTTCTCACTTCTCTAAATATTAAAGAACCTCGTTAAAAAATCTAATTCTTTGATAGCTTCTACACAGTTTTTAATTTGTAATAGATAGGTATGGTAATAGGTATTCGATGACTTAAGTGGGTTTCTATTTCACACCGTAAAGTTTTTAGCAACTTGTTTTTCGGCTTCTGATATGAACTTTTATGAATACAAAGTGTACCTAAATAATTTAAATATTAAACTTTGAAAAACCAATTATATCCGTTATGTGAATTACTTACGCTTTAACGATGGCGTCAACTGTGATGTCCTTGTGAGATATTCCGCAAAATCATCCAACTCACTGAACGACATCGCAAAACACTTAACCGCACAAAGGATTAAAACGACCGCTAACTTTATCCGCCTCATCGTAATTTGTTAACCTTTAACTGCTTCTTACTAAAGGTTACGCATATATAAATGTTTTTGACAACTTGGTCCTCAACTAACACGGATTTTTGGAACAAAGTAGGTCATATTAACTGTATAGTATTTTTTTTAACATTTTTAGATTTTTCAGTCCAATACAGCACGATTTTTTGTGTGTGATAAAAGCCACCGGGGTGGGGCAAAGTTTAATATAGCTTCGGATACGACCATTTCACAAGGTGTTGGGCCGCAACTGCGCCGGCAACGCTTGCGACAGCGCCGGGCTGCTGGTGACAGTACCATGCCTCGCCACCACCCACAACTCGTGCAACAACTTGTTGCAACATTTAGTCAGTAGCTCTAGTTATTATACGTTAATGTCCTCTAACAATACCAGCAGCTTGTAATTTTTGTAATTGAATAAGTGAAATAGTAAAGGGAAAGCAGTAGTTGTCCGTGACGGTGAAACTACCTATTGAAATCGCATAATATCATTGTACCAATCATTTAAATGTCTTAACTACATGAAATATGATTGTACTGAACAATATAAAACATTCTAATGTAACTTTTAAATGCACAAACTGTTATTACGCCAAACCATGAAATTCATAAAACGTGCTTAAGATTTAGGAATGGCATCATTTTAACAGTAATGTCGATTAATAAAATTAAAAAAATTTAGGTATTTAAAAAATAATATAATTTATCACCTGTCTTACACATTCGGTAAAAACTGTAATTCATGAGAGTTATCTGTTAACTTTCAGCACAAGCTTTGAAAAGTAAAGTATTAGGCAAAAAATAAAGGTAAAAGTGTAACATCAGAACACATATATTTGTTTTTGTGTAGGTCACTACTTTACATAAGTCCATAGTATATAGCCACTTGTGTACCTAAATATTAGTGTCCGACCGAAACAGGTTTTTCAGCCGAAACCAAAACCGAACTTTCGGCTCTTGTTTTAGTTTAGTTTAGAAACAGAAACAGACATTCGTTTGTATTCTGGAATCATTTTTAGCCATATACCTGTTTATACTACTCTTAATGATATAAATTTCAACATAAATACTTCAGTGATCATTTTTGCTGGTAACAGGGGAAATGTAAACAAAAACAAACTCATAGGGTATTTTTAATCATTAGTATGAATCATTAGATGTAAGCAAAATTGTGCTGTTAACAATTGCCTTAGTAAAGGGTTGTCACAGGAGAAACAAAATATTAGACATAATCTAAATGCACAATTTATCTTGCCAAATAAATGAATCCTTTTAGAATAAATTACATTTAATTGACACTAACAAGCTTGTTAGTAATAATATTTCAGTGACAAAAGGTAGACCTTTCCAATTATTATAAGAGACAGATCACAGTTTCGCTATCATATCATTTTTCAATTACAGCCAAGATCTTGGCTAAAACTATTGCTTCTATGGAGCAAATTGACATTACCCATAACGACTTTGCCAATACATTGGCAGATAATTCTTTTGACATTTACATAAATTTAAATGGCATATCAAATAATTTATTTAATAATGTGATTGACATTACAAATAATTTAAATTTATTGATAGGACAATAGAGTCTACCTCTTGCAATATTAACTTGAATACTTGTACAAAATTAAAATAAAAATCAAAATCAAAAATTATCAATAATGTACTATGATTAGTACATTAATTAGAAATAATAAAATAAATAATATAATTTTGGTGCATCAAAATATTAGAGGAATGATGGGCAGAGACTTGGAGGTGGAATTGTTCATGAACTGCAATGTGATTATATATTTTTTGTATTACTGAACATTAGCTTAAACAGGATCAGTTCATGTTCAATTTTGATCACCACCAGGTAAGCAGTTCGTTCAGCAGAGGTATAGCAATACATGGTGGCACTATGATACTCATAAATAAGAAACATAAGTTTAAAGAGCCCCATGACATTGTTAGTCTATCAGTTGAGCGAACTACAGAAATAGCCTGTATAGAATTAAAAGGTTTCATAGTAGTAGGTATGTGTTTGCCGATCCCCTTCAGCTACGTACGATTGTTTTGAATGTGTTATAGATGAACTCTTAGTTAAAGTAACAAAATCAACAAAGAAGGTCATCATTTGTGGTGAATTCAATATTAACCTATTAGAAAAATTGTAACAAAGATTAAAGCCCTATTTCAATCATACAATCTGAAGAAGTTGTTTTTGGAGCCTACACGAATCACTGCGACCACTGCCACATGTTTGGACAATATATTTACAGACATTAAAATTAAGGATAAGAAAATAATCAATCAATTACACTCTGACCACTGTGGTCAATTATTAACTTCTGTGATAAATATGAAAAGGTGTCAGAAAAAAGGGTTGTGGTGCAAAACGTTGTGAAAACTTTAAAAATAAACTCAAAGCTGCTTTCAATATTTCAGTACTCTGCGTAGACAATAACCCTAACACTTATTATAATAGCTTTTTTTAAACTTTTCTTCAACATTTAACACAATTTTTACACCAACAACCCTAGTAGTTAAAGGTAACGCCACATTTAGTGAATCGGCTACCACTGGCTTACTCAAAAGTAGGAAAAGATTGTATGAGCTATATGATGAGAAAAATTATAATAAAAGTGACTGGTTTATAATTATGTTAAAGAATATCCGAAGCTGTTTAGGAAACTTTGTAAATTGGTTAAGTCCTAGTAATAATAAGATTAAAACTACTTGGAAAATTATCAACAATGAAACTGGAAAAAACCAATACTGTGTAATCTAAGTGTAATCTAAATGTGAACAATAAATTCATTACATCAAATGTTGAGGCTGCTGCCGCATTTGAGAACTTTATTACCAATATTCCTGTATCAACTACTAAGTCTTTGAACTCATCACCATGCCTTGCAGAATCATTTTTAAAAGATAATGTTGGTAGGATTAAAAGTGAATTTAAGTTCCAATATGTTTAACCCCTTGAAATCGTTAAAGCCTTTAACACTACTTATTACTGTTAACAAAACAACTGACCTATGGGGAAATTCTGTATTAATTACAAAGACAGTTATATGTCTTGTGGCTAATCAATTGTTATTTACATTAAATCAATCTTTTGATAGTGGTGCATTTCCTGATCTTATGAAGTCCAGTAGAATTATTCCCTTCTTCAAATGTACATCTGACCCAACTAACTTTAGGCCTATTTCAGTACTACCATGCAGTATTTCGCAAAAATTTACAAAAATAATCTATGATCAATTACAAATTTATTTTAATAATTAAATTTATTAGTATACAATATGCAATTAATACGAACGGTTTAATAATAATAATTTATTACACAATAGACAATTTGGTTTTACTAGGGGTCGCTCCACAACTGATGCTATTGCTGAGTTTATAAAAAATATATTTGATGTCTGGGAGGATTCCCACTGTTCTCTAGGTATCTTTTGCAATTTAACTAAAGCTTTTGATTGTGTTGTTAATGAAACGCTGGTAAGGAAATTACAGCACTATGGTATCAAAACTAAAGCACTGGAACTTCTTGCTTCATATTTAACTAATAGGATTCTAAAATTTAAAATTAATGATGTACGATCTCCGGGTTCTGTGGTAGAAATGGGCGTTCCACAAGGTTCTATACTCGGCCCATTTTTTTTTTAGTATATAGTAACGACCCACCTCACCTTCAGGATAATCACGAGATTGTTTTGTTTGCAGATGATACATCACTCTTAATTAGATTCAAACGCACACTTACTAATTTCACAGACGTAAACAGCGCCATTTCGAAAGTGTTTCATTGGTTTGACGTTAACAATTTGCTTTTGAATGAAAAAAACTAAGTGTAAACAGTTCACCACGCCAAACGTCAAGCCAGTTAAAACCACTGTGAAAATCAAAGATGTCAAGATAAACCTTATGGATACAACGACATTTTTAGGAATAACATTAGATTCTAAGCTATAGTGGGGCCCCACATATAGATAAATTATCGAGTAGACTCAGCTCAGCAGCGTACGCAGTTAGAAAAATTCGAGAATTGACTGATATTGATACAGTACAACTTGTTTATTTCAGTTATTTTCATAGCATAATGTCGTATGATATTCTACTGTGGGGGAATACTGCCGACATTCAAACTATATTTGTGCTGCAAAAGAGAGCGATTCGAGCAATTTATAATTTAGGCAATCGTAGTTCATTGAGGCAAAAATTTAGTGAAATAAACATAATGACAGTGGCAAGTCAATATATTTATGTGAAAATGTTGATATTTTTAATGTTAGTCTAACGGGAGCGAGGAGGTGTTTAAGCCTTAAATTCTTCAGGGGTGATGGTGGGGGGTCTGAGTAGTTATTGTTATGGGTCCTGTCGGTTTTGTGTGCATATTATTACGTTCTGTGTAATTTGTAAGCGATCTGTGCCTGTAACTTATATCTCTTGATCCTATTCTGTATTGTCTTATGCACTGTAACTTATCTCTGATTTATATAAGTGAGGATTTGTTATTGGCTATCTGTTTTCTTGACTGTTTTTATTGTGATCATCATAGCTGTAAATCCTCCATAGTTGTAATAAATAAATAAATAAATAAAAACAAAGATAGCTTCTTGAAAATAAGTGATGTACATGCTTTTAATACCAGAAATAGAAAAAAAAATCTTGTACCTGCCTCTAGGCTCCAAAAGAAAACAAGTCATTTCGAGATCAATGTGTCAGACTCTATAATAAAATCCCAAATAGTAAACAAAATTTTAGTATAAACAAATTTAAATCTACAATAAAACGTGGACTGTGTCAGAAGGCATATTACTCAGTTGTGGATTACATAGGTGACAAGAATGCTTGAAATTAACTTAGCACAGGCTTTTTCGTAGTGGAAATGTAATGTGAGCTCGTATATCTTTTAAGACTATACGCGTTTTCTCATACTTAAAGTTAAGCAACTTAAGATCACACTCAGTAAGTTTTTTGGGTTGTTATAATGTTAAAAAAGGGGTACAGAGTGTTTTCCAACAACAACTAAGTTCCTACAAACAAATAAATGTTAAGGTCGCATTATAAAAGGATAATCAACGCTCGATGTTATATTTCGCCTAATAAAACTACGCTCAAGCGTTTCTCGGGATTTGAGAAACGTTCTATAATACGGCTCTAAGTAATATCTGAATCGAACATAATCTCTTTTATGTGTCACTAATATATAATTAAACTCAACAAAACAACGTTTCTACAATAAGAGATTTATGGTGTTTGTCTACAGGCTCAGCCAAGGGTCTATCACAATTGCTAACAGTTATACTGTCATTGGAAAAACGAGATCCAAAAGTCTGTTGTTAGTGTTCCTAATACTGCGTAAGGTGAATGACTTCTGTACCTGGACGCAGGGAATGAGGACAAAACCTAGCAAATGCTATTGCCTTGGATTTACAACAACTACTTAAATATCACGTCTCAACTGGTCATTTCTGGTATACGATATAAACCAGAACCACTTAAGAACACTGAAAGTCACTAAGACATTGAAGTCGTGGCTCGGGCTAGCAACATCTGCAGACCGTCAACGTTGTACAGGGGTTTAAAAAACTTTGGAATGAAATTAAAAAAACCTTCGGAACTCTACAAACACTAAGAGTTACCAAAATGCAGGTCTCGTCAAAATCACAAGACGAAATCGTTAGATCCCTTCCAAAAGACAAAAATTTAATTCAAAGCTCCAATTCCGCAAGAAATTTATGGTGGGTACGCAGTCCAGTAGAGTTGAATTAGGAAATGCTAGAAGTTAGAAGGACAAAGAAATAACCAAATCTTTCCTACAACGAGATGCTAGAAACTCTAGGTGAATTTTTTAACCCACCAGCTTCGAAATGGCGCACATTTTTATACTTATTATAGTTATTTTATACCAGCTAAATCCCTCTATAACTTACTTTAAGAACTTGGATTGCTAAGAGCTTCAGTAAGCTCTTTTCTAGAACGAATATCCAAAGCAGCATTGCTAGGCTCGTATTCTCGTATCAAATATGGTAGAGGAGGTAACACAGCATACAGAGGAGGTAAGCGCTGACGCGTTGTTAGGAGTACTACTTGGGCGACTTCTGCCCAATTTGGGTGGACGGTGGGATGCGACAAGACGGTTGCGTGTCTCTGGCGCCCTCAGAAGGTATGCAAGTGCAAGTTGGTCCCCGCCCAAAGAAGTTTGCAAGTGGCGTGAGGCCGCTCGCCGAGCCACGATGGGTCGTTGGTTGTCCCGCCTCGAGGTTCCTCAAGCTGGCTTTGCCACCGTGGAGGGGCTCCAGCTGAATGGGTAAGGCGTCAGCACGGGTACCTTTCCTTCCAACTAACGCCAGTCCTTTCTGGGCACGACTGCTTCGAGAAGTACCTGCACTCGGTCACTAGGAGTAATTTGAGTTTCGTCGACTTCGGCGTCGCTGCGTCGGGTCCTTATTGCAGTCACCGGAGAGGTTCTCTCGCTGCCGGCCGTGATACGCGCCACAGTCGGTAGCGACAAATGTTTGATCGCTGTCGAATCTTTCTGCGAAGATGTCACGAAGGAGGCGGCGGAGAGGGCACGGGAGGAAGATTTCCACTGGAACCAAATTCACCGCCGGCGCACCGAATCGCATTGGCGCCATCCTAGTACTGCTGTTGAATCTGACCACTCGAACACATTGATATTGTATCTAGTCAGAGACTTTAAAACTATCCACAATTTTTAATAATATTAAAGGTGCACTAACTCCAATCCCGGCAGGGTGATATTTTTGGCGAGTACTACAAGTCTTGCTTTGCCTGTTACTAATGTAATATATGCCTAACTGGTCTTTTTGTATTTTGCAATAGATTACTCAAGCATAGACCTTTGTGTGTGTGGCAATCCTCGTATCATACCATATAGCGGACACCTTACAGATCTGCTGACAAATCAAGGTCATAAAATGACTTATCATGAAGGTACTCGTTTAACTCTAATTTGGTAGCGTCAGAAGTTTTGGATCCTAGGAGGTAACCGAGCTGTAAAGTAACGTCTTCATAATTGTATCACTTGTAGACGTCACAGTCCTATTAAGCATACCAAAATGATGGGAGACTTACCTGCGTCACGAAGCGATTTGACGAGACCTTTCATCACACAGGCGTAGACATCACCAGGTTTGTCATCAAGACGACTAAAAGCTAAGTTTCGGTGTTTGTGTGATGGCGACAAAATCTGTTCACCTCGAACTTGTATCCGACCTCAGTTCATCATCATTTTTGGCAGCCCTAAAACGGATGACTGCAAAAAAGGAGCTCCAAAGTATATTTATAGCAACAATGGAACGAAGTTTATTGGTGCCATCAGAATTTAAAAAAAAAGAATACGTAACTTGTAAAAAACACTCGATAGTGAAGTCTATACAACAATTGCCTACCGTGGGAGAGCCATGCTTCGGCACGAATGGGACGAGTGATACCACGACCTCACAGAAAACACTTGTTACCTAAGCAATTTTTTGGTTGCCTTTCACTGAGTGAGTGAGGTTACCGGAGCCCAAATCCCTGCTACCTTGCGACCTGCTGACTCAAGTGAGAGTGACTACAAGGGCGGCAAGGCACTTGTGACTTTTGAGTTGCAGGTGTCCATGGGTGGCGGTAGTTGCTTACCATCAGGTGACCCGTCTGCTCGTTTGCCCCCTTACACCATAAAAAAAAACAAATACTCAAATAGAGTGGCAGTTTTCCTCAAACTTCCTTGGCCGAACGCAGGTAAGCTACTGTAAAAAGCCTCAAGTACCATATCAAAAAAGTCATCGGTGAGCAACAATTAACATACGAGGAGTATTCTTCACCTTGCCAGCACAGCTAGAAGCCTACCTCAACTCAAGATCGTGCAGTGTTAGTGAAGATCCGGAGGACATGAACTATCTAACTCCAGCTCATTTTTTAGCAATATCTCTTACACCAGTTGTCATTGAATCGAGTTTTTGGTATCATTATTTAGGTCAGCTTACCATCTCTGAGACACGTGCATAATAAGAGATAGTTCACAGGGGTATTTTTTGTAATAGCCTTGAAATACTAAAAAACAATGTTAATTTTGACGTAAAGTTGATCTTTTAGCATTCATTTTAATATGATACAGCAATTATTAAAATTATTTGAGTTATTTATCTGATTGCTAATACTTTTCCGTTATGGGAAGTTTTTGTTTTACGATAATCGGACATTAAACTCCAAAGTTACATAACTTTTAGCACGGTACAATTATAATACAGTACTCCAACTTCATACAAACGTACGAAACGCGAGCTATACCTACGCGCCTCGATCTCGGGGTGCGCTCGGGGCGCAGACAGTCACGGCTGTACCGCAGTGTCGAACGGACGGTGTGTTGTTTTTTTAACAATAACCGCGCGATTTTTTCTTTAAAAATCAGTTAATATGACGAGTAGGAAATATTGTGCTGCTTTTGGTTGTATGAATTCGTCAATAACGCATCCAGACATAAGTTTTTTTAAATTACCTGGAAACTCTGAAAGGTAAGACTATAAAATAATTTTACTTACTAGTAGGTAGGTACATAATGTGTGTCTTTTTAATGGATAAGTATTGCCTTTTATCTTACGAAAAAAAAGGTGGTTGGATTAATAAATAAAACGAATAGAGTAACGGAAAGTTATTGAGACGAGTGAAATAGGTAGTTATATGCGGTTCTGAATGAATCATGATACGGTAGGTACCTACCTACTTACGCTTGTGTTAAAACTTCGGTGCATGTGTGTTTTGTTACTTTGCATAATTCAAAGTCAAGACGTGGTATTTTATTTTTTATAATATTTGTTTATTATCTGTGTGTATGAATAATACTAGAAAAAAAATTTTTACCGTCTGTGTGTCATTAGATAGTTTTCGAAATTTTCACAAAGTGTTTCTGCTGCTACTATAACAACATATACCACTAAAAACTGGTTTCATTTTCTCGGTATTAACAACAACAGTTAGAGTCATATATAATATTTAGATGTTTGAGGGTTGTGATTTTAAAACATTCGTAGTCAGCTGTTCAGGTTTTTAATAATTAATTAATTGGTGACCAAAGAATTTTTGTTTTGAGTTGTAGGTAGGTACCTAATTTATAAAGACGTTAATAAGCTGAGATAAAAAGTTACTTACTCGTCAGCTGTTTCTTGCATTCTAGTTGAGTAGGTAGGTGTTGGAGTTTCTAAGGATTGGAGTTTTGTAACGCGTAAGGACAAAGCACATTTTTTTTATTCTATAGAAGGATTTTAAAACTATTGCATAGCTTTTATCGCGGGCTCTGAGCGCGGCGCGGCGCGGTGACCGAATCAAGAAATTCTCAAAACCTAACGAAAAATACCTGACAACACGCAGATTTTTTCTTTAAAAAAAAAATCTTTACCGCGGCAGTCGCCGAGAGTGTCACATGTATTTTTTTTTTCAGACGTCTTCAATGGTTGCAACTGATCCGGCGAGATGATTTGGAAAACAAACCTAACTTTAGTTCCTACCAAGTTTGTGAAAAACATTTTAATTTGGAGGATGTATTACATTCATCAAATAGAAAACTTTTAAAAAAGAATGCCCTACCATTGTTGATGCTGCCAAGCTTAGCTAGTACTGATCCAGGAGTATCTCTAAAAGAAGATAAACAAACCCAAACTGCTCCGTTGGTAGGAAATGAAAATAGTACACAGACTGAAAATGCAACAAATGAAATCTTTGCTCAAACCTCAACGAGTCTCTCTAGCAACACTCCAAGAAAAAGAAAATTGAAACTTGAACTCCTCCAATGCAGAACGAACATAAAATAATTAAATCTACCAATCCACGCATTTTTATTGAACACTTCCTATTCAATATACAAAGTATTTCATTTATTTATATAAAAAGGATATTTACAATCACAAATCTAAATAGAAACAGAAAGTAGGCAAATATAATTAAAATGCTGGAGACGGGCAGCCCTAACGCATGTTTACGTACCGCGCGGCTGTAGGCATTTATTTTTATCATGCGGCCGAGTTACACTACTGTATTATAATAGTACCGTGCTTTTAGTATGGACGCTACGAAAAAGTCAACCAAAATACAAAAATGGCTGCCATTCAGAGGCCGTTGGGTTTAGACCCACCTGTAGAATGATTTTAGTGATAAAATAGAGCAAACTATCACCCCCTAAAGTTTGTACAGTCCGAACCCAGACACATTGTATAAGTTTTGAGATGCTCGAAACTTGAAAATGGAAAGGAAAATTTATTTGAAAATCTAACAAAATTACATTTAATTTAATAAAGATAAAAATATTTTAGTATCTACTATACAATGTATGCACCCAATACTCCAACATTTGTATTTGAAAAATTACTAAACGCTTGCCGAAATATAATATCAATGTGTTCGCGTGGTCAGATTCAACAGCAGAACTAGGATGGCGCCAAGGCGACTCTAACCGCTGGTTACCGTTTGCAGCTAATAGAGTAAAGCAAATCACCAGTATAATACCGACAGCGAGTAGGCGTTATGTTAAGTCGGCGGATTGCACCAGTCGAGGCATGTTGGTAGAGCATTTGGACTGCCAAATGCTCGACCAACATGCCTGGCCACGACCACTGGGTCGTGGCAGGATCCGAAGTGGTTACCATTATTTGATAAACATAAAGAATTAAAGGAGAGCTCTATTTATGCCATCGTAGCACAGTACATATCAACATACATATTCTCACCAAGTTCCACGACTGTAGGATGATTATTAGCAAAAATAAAGAAAATATTTTTGGTTTATTCGGCAGTACATCGATATTATGATATTTCCAGTGGCAGATTAACTGTTTCAGTGGTGACAGATTATTTCGCCTATAAAGCCCAAAATTTTAATTGCAGACATTGCTCATCGGCTAGCTTTTTAAAAAATACTGCTTTTCGTCCCAAATAAGCCTTTTGATGACATAATTCTATTGGCCTAATGCGTGGTGCTTAGACGTAAATGTGACGTGATACGTAGCACTCCGTGTTCCTAAAAAAGGGACTGTCATATGTTTGTCTTAGTGCATGCAACGCCACAAAGAGTGCAGGGCAGCGTCGTCTTTCTGTAAACGGAAAAGCCTTAACTGAACGAGGCGTTATAGGAATAGGCTCCAGTATATTTCGCATTCGTTACGGGTTTGCATAACAAAAATAAACTGTTGTAAATAGTGCTATATTTATTTTACAAAATAGTTACAAAAAAAACTTGACACACAAAACTTTACTGTACACCTGCAAGTCTGAATAATATATGAAACTAATTAACTCAGTAAAAATAATGTACAATAAAGTAATATAAAAAAAACTTTACTTATAGTAAGGTTTAAACTTAAACAAACGGTCCCAAAAATAAAGGATGACAATATAGGTACTATTATTTAATTCCATTCATAAGATTATGGCATTTGTTTATGTAATACTGAACTTGCTAATACAACAAAAATATGTACGCTGTTCACTATATGTGATCTTTATACTTCTTATGAATATATTATAAATAAGAACATTGTGACAAATAATTATCATTGTGTATTGTAAAATTAAGCCAAGGCTACATTTTTTAGCGATTACAAGTCTTACAAATGACTGATTGCATTAAAGACAATTGATTGTCATACAGGACATAATTCAGCTATACAATAATGCAATTTCATCATCATAGGACATCCTTTAGGGACATTTACACGGGACAATTCATATATTTCACTAAAGTGAATAATTAATTTAGGCAGTCTTTAATATACTTTAGATAATAATTATATCTGTTAACCGCTCCATATTTCCATAATACACTAAATAAATAATAATACCAGATAAAGAATGGTAACGTACCCTATTAACTTAACTAACAATCAAAATATTTATACATACAAAATACAATATCAGCACATAATTCTGAAAAGCACTGTAAAACATTCTAAATATTGGTCTAGTTATTTATTGCATGGAACTTAATGGTTCCTTTTAAAACACGAAGTACCTGATCGATGCAAATACGTTATTTACCTTACGCCTGTTCAAAACTTGTATTGCTTGTATGTTTTTCCTATTGTTACGAACGCACTAGAAGGGCACGCTAGTCAGTCGCGGCAGGCGTACGGAAGTAGCCCTCGTGCAACACGTGTACACTTCGGCGTGTATATTGGGGTTTATTAAGCTTACTACTAATATTTTTCTAATACAATTGCCTACGCGTAAAGGACGTCAATAAGACTGAGTAGTAAGCGGCACGCTACATGATTAGTATCACAAATTGTGCAGCAAATCTAACAACAATTAAAATTTATTGCTATTTCACTGAAGACGTCATCGTCTTAAGGCAAATTAAACGATGATTACACTATTTAAAAATTTGTCCTATCATTATTTAAAAATGTGATTACTGTGAACATGAGACTATCGAACAAGTTTAATATTTTTCAAAGTTCATACAATATCTAACTATAGGCTCCAGGGTTAGCATTCAATCTAAATCTTAAATTAGAGTAAAATTACACAAACACCGAAGAGTAAGTATATATTTCAAAAGTATAATCGTCTGCTTCCTTGCAGGTAGCAAACTATAGGAAAAATATAGAATTTGAATATCAAAAATAAAATACGCATTGTTTTTTTTCATATTACGCTCACGCAAAATATTGCATTAACAATATGATTATCTTATCATTTCATTTGACATAAAAATATAAAGAGTCAAGTCCTGAGTCTCATATCTAAAACAACATCAACAGCGTTAACAATAGACTTGGACTTTGAGTGTTTCGCGTCTACGAATTATCGCTACCAAGTTAAAGTAGCAAGGTAATTGTATATTATGTAAAACGTTAAATCGCCGCCAATTTTAACTTTACCTATAAAGCTTAAAGGCGGTTTCTTGCCTTCGCATTATGTAATGTAAGTAATACTTTAATTTGCGTAACTTGATCGCTTAGTAAATAACTTGTACTATGTATAGAAATGGGACACTTCCACTTGGTTCAAAGTTTGGCACACGTTTCAAAAATGATATGTTTATGTTATAATGTTTTCTGTGGCAGGATATACAAAGGTATTATAAAAATATATTATTATTATTTTAATCGCTTCGCTGGTTTCGGGTTAAAACTTTTCTTTCATAAAAGCTCAATATTATTTTGAGGCGTGCACATAAACTTTCTTTTTGCATAAAAATGAACTGTCCCATTTCTCATAAGTCCTACTTAAGAATAAATGTTGTTGAAACACACGGTGAATTATATACTTGAATGACGGTAATTATTACTCTCGAAATGCTTAATAAACGACTAAGTCACTATGGTCAACGGTATTTCGTCTACCTTTTCTAAAACTTTAAAAAGTTTCTTCTAATTCGATGTATAGAAAGCTAACTTCCGAAGCCGGCTTATACAATAACGTACACAGTGGATGACACCGTGTACATCGGCGATTACAACAACGAGAAGATTCAAGAAGATTTACTCTAACACCCAAGGCGTCGCTCGTTTCATTAGTACTATACGCAGTCACATGCTGATATGTAATAGACGACAGTAGATCGATTTCAATACTGATAGAACGAATATTAACTCGATTATTGTTATTTGTTGCACATGAAAAGCGTTGAAATCGTAAGCGCACAAACCGCAACAACACTCGTCGCATCGACTCGTCCAGAGATCACGCTCGCTCCCGGTTCGATCGCAGTCGAGAAAATCGCACAATTAATAAATACACTAATATTAATTAGGCCTTTTTAGGACAGATAATCACATTTCTCTAAATTATTTTTTCTCGATGTAGAATCAAGCGAACGGATACATAACTTCCTCTCACTCTTTGGATTGAAAATTTACCTGTAAAAAAAAGCAGTGTTGACAACCGAAGCTGAAGTGAAATAAAGCAGTCGAAGAAGTAGAGTACGTACGTACGTAAACAGTTAAAGATGTAAGATTCAGACGGGCTGTGCGTGCGGCGCGTGCGCGTGCGCGGGCTGCGCCGGCGCGGCGCGGCGCCCGCCCCGCGGCTTGATGCTCTCCGACACCTGCCACATGGCCTCCTCGCTCAACACGTCGTCGAACTCGTTGAACATCGCCATTATGCGCTCGTTCTTTTTGAACTTGTACTGCCTGCTGTCGAAATTAAAGAATTGATGTTTCACGGCCTTCTACTTTATTAGGCACCATTAAGTTAGTGATTGAAGTGAAGTAATTTAATCATGAGTATGGTAAACGATACGCACTCCTTGTGGAACCTCTTCATGTTCTCCATGATGTGGTACTGCTGCCACCTTTTAGTGAAATTGATGCTTCCATCCGGCAGTAGATCAGGATTACCGATGTGGACGAACGTCAGATCTTGAAGGACTAGACCACTAAAAAAAAAACAATTGATATTAGTCGAAGAGGAAAGTAAAAGCGACCGAGGACCATAAAAATATGTAATGTATGATGTTTGCGGATTGTGAGTGACATATTCAAACAGAGCACAAAATCATCCAACAGAATCCGTTGCCTACAACTAATCCTAATCTCCCTACTACTACTTCAAATTAGAATTTTATTATATCACTAGCCCAGGCTTCGCATGGGTGCAATGTAGATAATACTAGTATTATTATGATAGGACTATACTACAAGACACCTTTAAATTAGACTTGCAACGAATATTCGGTTACTATTCGGTATTCGGCCTATTCGGCTGCTTTTATTATATTCGGCCGAATACCGAATATCTACATATTATTCGGCCGAATACCGAATACTTAAATAATATATTTTGTCATTGAGAAATAATTGGTAAAATGAAAAATTAAAATCGATTGATTACGTATATATTCATTTTTTCATTTATGTTATAATCATTTAAGTAGTCATTGGTGCATAACACAGGTACATAATCATCTTCTGAATTGGAAAAATGGAGGATTCTATGTATTTGAATTATTGTGATAATCAAAATTTAGAAGGGTAAGGTTCTCATTCCTTTTATAATCATTTATTAAGTAGTCATTGGTACATAAAACAGGTACATATTTAATTCACGTCTGTACAAGTTTTTGGCGCTAAAATCCAGCCGAATACTTTTGCCTAATATTCGGCTATTCGGTCAGGGGCCTCGCCGAATATTCGGTATTCGGTATACTGCCGAATATACTATTCGTTGCAAGTCTACTTTAAATGCAATATTTATAGGCCCACTGCCACCCGAGACAGAGAAAATGCGGGGCTCGACGGTCGTTGAGCCCCGCATTTTAAACCTCTAATATCTTCTAAAATATTAATTTTAAATAATTATAAAGAAAGAAGTAATTAATATAAAACTTCTTCTTGAATCACTGCTGCACAATACTTAGTTTGAAAGCTCTAAGCGTACAGCACAAAAAAGCGACTTTATTTTACATTATGTAAAGATATAAAAACTACTCATGCCTAACTATACAGTAGTTAAATTTACAGAAAAAAGCTAATCCTTCTTTATCTTTTACAGATTCACATTTTACTGAACACGATGACTTTTGTTTCTTTCCTTACTAATTTCAGTCTCTATATTGTATACGGAAGAAGAAAATTGATATTTTAAGGGGATATACACTCGTAATTTTCTGTAAAGTACTTACATGTAAGGTATGCAAGGCGGTTGAGTTTCTGCAAGTGCCTGTCGATACGTGCGGAAAGATGAGGATGAATCGATGATGGTGCAATGTTCATGTAAAGCATCCAAGATCCTACTCTCCACTAATCGTCGCACTGGTGGAGAGTCTAGCGCAGACACTAGTGCAAGGTACGAGTTAAAATTGTTCATTTTGCGCAACGCCTTCATTACTTTCAGAAACTTGCTAGCATATTTCTCCCGATCACGAGCATCATCCTGATAAAAAAAATGCAATTGATAAACGTTTCTTTTTTTTCCTGCCAGTTCGTCAAAGAATAATAGGTTCTCACAGATTACTCTAGGTATGACATTGGTGTAAACCATGGATTCCCAAAGTGCTCAATTCCCTTGGAAATCGGTATCAATGGGGTCGACACGACGATTTAACACAAGTTCTTATTAACTCTTACACGTCCGTGTGGTGACGGATTAAGAATACAGTGTCACCACCCCTATTCATCCCGTGGGTGGCGTAAGAGCCGATTAAGGGAGAAAACTACGCAGAACAACAACACTGCAGAGAGAAGAAAGACTTGATACAAACCCTATACCAACCCGTCTGGCCAGCGTGGTATAGTAGGCCAAACCCTCCTTTCTAAGGAGAGGCCTATGTCCAGCAGTGGACTATTAAAGGCTGGTGATGTGATGTGTGATGTGAAGTTCTTATTTGAAACTTTCAAGATACTGTGTTACGTGTTATAAGAATAACTAATATTTTAGTGGGAAGTATCATTGTTGTACTTTTAAAAACAACAACTCGATAAGCGCGCAGTAATTTGGTTATAAAGGTCTGAGATATCAGTTCATTTTAGAAAAGGGGTCTCTTGCCCTAAATAATTTGGGAATCCCTGGTGTAAACGATCATATAAATAAAAATAATATTTAAACATTATATAGTAACTTTACGTACGAACCTGCTCTAAAATCCGAGAGCGCGCCCAGTAACTCATTTTATTGAAGTGTTCAGTGAATCGTGTTAGATTTGGTGAGCCTTCTTCGGACTGGTCACGCGGCCAAAGCAGTACTTCAGCTGTAGTGAGGCGTATGAACAGAGCAGCGTCCAGCAATGTCATCTGTTCGGCTAACTCTATTGATTTGAAGTCCAATAAAGTGTCACGACGGAGAGATACACTGCCGTAGCAAGGTGTATCGTAATCATACCTGCTGTTGGTCTGAAAAAATATAGACAATCACAAAAAGACTCAATTTATGGGTAAAACACTCGAAGACTTAAAGAGAATGATGCTGTGGCTGATTTAACCAATTTGGAGAGTTCCGAAGGTTTTGAATTAATTACAATTTATTGTGGTATAGCCGTTGTTAGTTTATGGTTAGTATCTATTCTAATAAAATAGGGGCAGATTAAATGTTGAGAGGGATGTTATTCTACATAAAAACTCGAAATACATAAATTTTAGATAATAGATTTTTTTAAGCAAACCTCAATTTTATATTAACTTGAACTATAGCTTCAATTAGTGTGTGACCTCTGTTTAAAAGTAACCCACTCGGTCACCATGTTCGTTTTTTTTTTCAGTGTGTAACTAGTGAAATGTATTCGCCATGTACTTACTTGTTGGAAGTGCAACTGTTTCTGTTTGTCGACTAGAATTTGTCTTAGCGCTTTCGCTATAGGTAGTTCCTCGGCGTCTACGAGCCAATATATAAACTCCATGATTTCCATCATCAGAGGACAATCCAAGTCTGATATCCTGCAAATTTAAAAAATACTATTTATTAATTCTGTTAAAATTTCCCGGTAAGAAAAATATTACATAAATTATGCCGGAAATGACACGGGCCGACCGTCACCGACGTCACAATATTTATCGAATAACCTAGTCTGAATCGTTGAGAAATATTGAAAAGGACGTATACAATACAGGAGGTGGCGGTGTACGTACGTGAGGTCGGCGACCACGCGCGTGAGCAGCGACAGCGTGGAGCGCAGGTCGTGCGGGCGCGCGCGGTGGTGCTGCGCGCGCCGCACCAGGCGCCCCACGAGGCCGCGCGGCGACACCCACGTGCGGTACGTCGCCAGGAACGCCTCCTGGTACGCGAAGTCTGCGCAAACTCACACCTCAACGGACTCTCCTCTGACGCGGCACAGGCGCATCTTCGCTTCGTTATTTCGCATATTAGCGCGAAACAATGAAGAAAACGATGTAGGCCGCGTCTAACGCGATGCATAGCGTAACAGCGTTTCGGTAAAACGATCACTCAAACGAGTAGTGCATAAATAAAGCTGAGTTATATAGCATATTACATACGAGCGAACGATAAAATATAAGGCTTTAATATAAAATTTATATATATTATAGAGAATACGTTATACGCTAAGCCGAAGCTGACTCGTTTTTGCGTCGTATCTAATTTATGGTTAAGACTATTATTAAAATGCAAAATACGTGTAAACAAATCTTTAAACTAAGTTAGTGCGAAAAACGAAAACATTTTTGTTTTATACTTAAACGATACATCACTGCAAAAAATAAGACAAGCAACGTCGAGCAAACTGCCAAATATTAGTAAAAATAAAAACCAGCATGATTATTTCAGCCTCAAAAAAAAAATGATTCAACCACTTACACTCGTCCGTTTCTGTAAAGTGAAAGCATGACGAAGAGGTTAGAAGCAATAAAATATTTTCAGAAAAAGATGTTACCGATATTAAGGTGGTGGTTGAACAAACAGATTCGAGATCATTTATTTAAATTCAATCTGGTAATAAAAAAACAGTTCAAATATGTTCTATTTTTAGTATAAAGGACTCAGGCTCCCAAATGCATTCATGCCTTAAAACCGTTATGGAAATAGTTAATGAATGAATAGTATGACGCGAGCACTTGTCTTAAAACGATGCAATCGTCAGAAAAGTTAATGAACCCATTATCCATAAAACCTCAATTACACATATTGAGTCATCATTTTGTCCGTACTTTTTATACCGAGTAAGGGAGCAAACTACGCAGGACAACAGCACTGCAAAGAGAAGGAAAACTTGTAACAAACCCTATACCAACCTGTCTGGCCAATGTGGTATAGTAGGCACAAAACCTCCTTTCTAAAGAGAGGCCATATGCAATAGAGGATTATTAAAGGTTGTTGATGTGTTTTATAATAATACGGCCACGGATACAATTGAGATGATATCTTTGTCAATGTAAATACCCAACATATGAAAAGTATTAATTATTATTAAATAGCTAATAGAGCATGTGTCCCCCATACCTTTGGTAGCCTTAGTGGCCAGTACGACTAGAGCGTCGGGGTGTCCTCCGCGAACCTCTGGGGCGTCTTTGTTGGGGACCTTGAGGACGAGCCATGAGCTAATATCCGTTTGAAGGATAATATCATCCGCGTCTGGAGGCGCCGGAGTACTGTTTCTGTTGGTTTCAGCTGTGCCCGAAGCTGGTTCTGAACTAGCTTCACTTCTCTGTATCAATACCAATAAGAAATAATTGTATACGATATAGATTATAAATCACCGAGGTACGTCTTATTCAGTTTTAAATCTATGCTTTGTATTCTTATTCTTGTACAAGGTTGAAACATAGTCCACAAAGCAGCCAGCCATGTAAACCGATAATTAGCTTATTTAGGAGGGTTGCACCGGGAGTTCGTATTTTAGTTTAATGTTCACATTTCATAGGCAATTCGATAATTTTTATTCTGCTACGTGATATTATTAGTATAAAAACATTAATAAATCATTTTTTCAATACTACAAGAACCATGGTAAGAATAGTAGTTACTTGTAACTAAGTGAAACAAGTGAAACAACAAGGCTATGTATTAATATACATACGAAGTTAGAAAAGTTTTAAACACACTAGGAGCATAATATGTATTTGAAATGTGTATGTATTAAAAATGTGCATGTATTTAAAATGAATGTGTATTAAAAATTTGCATATATTTAAAATGTGTTTTACAATTTACTTATATAAAATATTACCTGAGACCCTACAGGCGATGGCATTGGCTGTTGTACAGTCATTTCCAGTTCATCCTCCACAGGGAATTTGCCAGGTACTAATGTCACACTTTTGAATGATTCATCAGAATTCTAAAATTGAAATAATATATTACTTATTTATCCAATCACATGGAAAGTGTGTTTTGAAACTTAGCTGGTGTAGAATATTAATTTTTTCTTGTTAACACAAAGTTTAAAAAACATCTTCAGGTTTGATAAGTCATTTTATGTTCAATCTTGTAGATCTTCAACTTAAGTATCTCATGTAATTTTTCATAAAACAGAATGAGATAAAGATACTCAAAACTACACGCTAAAACACTCAAGTAAGCTAAGTTTTTTTTCTTTTACAAATGGTACACATTATAGTCTGTTTTTTAATCTCGTAGACTAAATTGACACATGCAAATGTCAAATTTACAAATAATGTTGCCAGCTCTTTTGTGCAGTGTTGTACCTACGATACCGGTTTGTTGAATCGTAACTTTTTATTTATAATAGACGAACTTAATTTTCATTCAAAGTTTTATATTTAAAATTCACGTACGTACACACGGCTGCACGACGTGCTACAAACTGCCAGGGAAATCTGACCACGCTACGCCATGCGTAACCCGACCATGTTTCGATGCCTTTAAATTAAACAAAAAAAAAATTATAGACGCCATCAGTGTTGTTCCCGTACGCGTTAAAACGGCAATCTTAACCCTTTTCTCTTACGAAACGGCAGAACTTAAAAATACGGCAATTATGGAACTTGACACCATACGAACAATTGTACGAATACGTAATACGAACGATTGAGTTGGTCTGGGCTCAAGTAAAGGGACATGTCACTAAAAATAATAAAACATTCAAAATGAATGAAGTACGAAGCCTTTTTGAAGAAAGGCTTCGTCAAGTGACCCCGCAGCGGTGGAAAGTCTGTGTAGTCCATGTAATTAAAATTGAAGATCAAATGTGTCATCTGGGCCATATAACCGACGACATTACTGATAGGTTTATCATAGAAGTAGGTGGCGATTCTGATGACTCAGAATATTCCTCAGACATGGAGTCATTATCTGAATCAGATTTACGCGAATACCTGTAATTAAGTTATGTAATTAAAAATATATGTTTTACATTATTAATTTTGTATTATTACGTTTTAAATAAGTACCTACACATTATTTCAGGATAAACACATTATTTCAGGATAACTTATTGGTACCGAGGAGATTTCCCTAGTGGCTGTTTGCGGAACTAACGTATGACATTTTTAAACTTTCGCGTTCCATGATAATTAATATTATTTAACGGGAATTAACGCGATCTCTTATTTATGCCGTGGTCACAGTCAGCCTGTGACCACGGCCGGTGCAACCTGGTCGAAACGTCAGGCAAACCAGAGGTATGTAATACCCTAAATAAGAGATCGCGTTAATTCCCGTTAAATAATATTAATTAACGTATGACAGATACTTTCACCTAGCTGTGTAATAAAAAGAGCCGGTTTATTGTTTTTTTAAATTATTTATACAAAATTTTGCTATGATTTCACTGTTAGACATCTACGAAGTGGTAAAAAATACCAAAAGACCACTCCGTGAGGGTGAACAGTATTTTAAAAGTGGAATGTTAATGTGTGTTAGTGTTAAAGAACGAAAATCTGAAAAAGTTAAGTGTCTGGGCTTAGCTGCACAAACTTCTAGTGTACTTGATTATCCACATGAAGTGGAATGTAATTTGGATACATCAAAACCGGAAGGTCCACGTATAATCGATGTAAAATGTAAATGACCAGCTGGAAACTCTGGTCAATGTAAACATAGTGTTGCATTGCTTTTGTTTTTAAACAGGTTAGTATCAGCCTTAACCTATCAACTCGCATATAATTTGCTGAAGGTTTTATCTAAGAACACTTTCCCAACGTTTTCTGAACTTGTCATCAGTAGGAAAAATATGAAAACTTAAACCCTCTTTATTATAATTATTACTAGACTTGCAACGAATATTCGGTTACTATTCGGTATTCGGCCTATTCGGCTGCTTTTATTATATTCGGCCGAATACCGAATATCTACATATTATTCGGCCGAATACCGAATACTTAAATAATATATTTTGTCATTGAGAAATAATTGGTAAAATGAAAAATTAAAATCGATTGATTACATATATATTCATATTTTCATTTCTGTTATAATCATTTAAGTAGTCATTGGTGCATAAAACAGGTACATAATCATCTTCTGAATTGGAAAAATGGAGGATTCTATGTATTTGAATTATTGTGGTAATCAAAATTTAGAAGGGTAAGGTTCTCATTTCTGTTATAATCATTTATTAAGTAGTCATTGGTACATAAAACAGGTACATAATTTAATTCACGTCTGTACAAGTTTTTGGCGCTAAAGTCCAGCCGAATACTTTTGCCTAATATTCGGCTATTCGGTCAGGGGCCTCGCCGAATATTCGGTATTCGGTATACTGCCGAATATACTATTCGTTGCAAGTCTAATTATTACATTGAGGAACACAACAGTAAGTATTTCTTTTTTTTTTATTATTCTTTGTATCCATCTTAACACTTAAATTATCGTAATCGATCGTACAATTTTTTTGAAATTCTTGAAAAATTATGAAACAATTATGAACAAAACGGTATATTCTACGTATATTCGTATTTCTATCTGTCATACATTAGTTGTGCGACTTGCCACTAGGGAATCTGCTCATCGCCAATTGTAAAAAAACGATACTTGATTTTATTAACGCTAAGGTTCGGTTGTGTTACATCACTATTTAAGAATTGCAATAAACTGACAACACTCGTAATGTCAGTTTAGTCTACGAGATTAAAAAACAGACTTTAGTTAGAAAAACTATCAACAGTGTTGCTGTGTATGACACATTTTAAAATCATGTAGTGTCTCTAGCGGCTAGTTTATCCAGCAGTCTAGTTTTTACATAGTTGGTTTGATATTTCAAGTAACTTACATTGTTCAATAGTGTTTCGTCGGCACTATGATGAGAACTGTTGTGCGATGATGGCCGAGGTGATGGTGGAGGTAGTAGCTCATTGTTACTCATTTGATACTGTAAAAAGAGAACAAACACATATAATTTTTTGCGAGTGAAAAAAGGGTAATGCAGACTAATTTCTTCATTCAAAAAAGTATTGGGAATGGATGATTTATTTATGGTTCCAAATTCAAATTTTCGTTTTTTTTTTTGTTGATGTTAGATTAGCACAACTGTTTTTCATTTCGGAGTTTAAGGTGCATCTGTTATTTATATTAAGTACAGTGCTGTTTTTAGTTATATCATATCTGGTATGTATTGCGAATTTCGTAATTGACAAAAACATCGAACAAAGTGTTTTTCTTAAATTTTGCATCGCCAATGGAATTTCGTGTTCGGAGTCACTGAAAATATTACAGAAGGCTTACGGTGAATCGACTTTATCAAAAACACGTGCTTAATAGTGGTACTAAGCGTTCAAGTCGAGAGTCGAGGTCGAGGATGATATCAACGTCTGCAACTGAAGTTGACATCGCAAAAGTGAAGGAAAAAGTGGCTGAAAATCCTCATTCAACTTTGAGAGAGATAGCAGCCGAACGTTCTGTATCTCACGAGTCGATCCGTACCATTTTAACTAATTATTTAGGTATGAAACATTACCTATATTACATTACGTTACCGCTCGCCTAGTCCCAAAAGACCTGAATTTTCTCCAAAAACTCAATCGCATGAGAGTCGCCGAGGACATGCTAGAATGAGTCAATTTCGACCCAACATTCATGAAACGCATTGTTACTGGTCTACAAGCTGCAAACTAGTCAACAAGCTTTCGAGTGGCGCCTCAAAGTCGATTAAAAGTCAAAGTCATGTTGAGTGTTTTCTTTGACTATCGCGGTGTTGTGCACTCGGAATTCTGGCCGAAAGGTAAAACGGTAAATAAAGAATATTATTTGAGCGTTATGCGGCATTTAAGAGAGCAAATTCGACGAAAAAGGCCAGATTTGTGGAAAAAAAAATCTTGGATTTTGCACCACGATAATGGGCCTTCGCACAAGGCCATCATTGTGAACAAATTTTTGACCAAACACTCAACAAATACCATCGAGCAACCACCATATTCACCAGATATGGCTCCAGCCGCCTTTTTCCTAAACTCAAATTACCACTTCGTGGCACCCGTTTTCAATCGGTAGAAGACATAAAGGAGAATCGCGGCGAGAACTGAACTCAATTCCGGAAACAGCGTTTAAAAAATGTTTTGATGATTGGATTATTCGTTGGCGTAAGTGTATCGTTTCTAAAGAAGCATACTTTGAAGGTGTGTATTATTGATCTTTTCCCGGTACTTTCTTGACAGAGTAGTATATTAAACTAATATTAACTAACGGAACTTAAACTCAATTATAAACTGAAAAATAAATAATCTGAAGCAATAACAAAATAATCGGATCTGCCAAGAGTGAAGCTCGCCAGCTATACTATTCTGTTCGTGCTCTTTTTACTTTTATACTTGCACTACCAATGATAATTGATAAAGTGATAAAGAACATGCTATTTACTATACCATTTACAAAATGACTACTTACCAAATACACTGTAGTCCATTCGCGTTAAGAAAATAGCGATCGATAAAGCCCCGCCTCCTTACCAATCAGGTAAAAAGAAATTATCGCTCCGTACGAAAGCATGGATCCTGAATTGTTGGGGGCGGGACACATCAATAATTTCTTAACGCGAATGGACTATAGTAATTTGGGTTTACTTTACACTATCACCCTCTTTCTGCGAAGATGCAGTAAGTATAAGGTCAACTTATTACCTGTTTATTCTTATTCATCTTAGGTGGCAAGGCTGGAGGCTCAAGAGGAATAGGACTAGTGCCACTCGATGTTATCATGTTTACACTGTCTTCAGAGCCGCTGCAAAAGAGAAATAAAGGGTGTACAGTACAGACCTTTGGGCAAAATATTTTTCGTCAAATTTCACTACCCAAAAAATCGCCCTAGTTTCCTTTCCCAAATGAATTTATATTTTGCATTTTATTCACTTGATCAATTATTAGCTGTTGGCATCATTTTACTTTTCAAGTTTTATTACGTACAAATGTTTATTAAGCAAACGTTTTTATTTTGAAATATATTATATTCCAAAAAATTGAGTTGTGTGAACTACTGCAAAAAAAGAGTTTAGTTAGAATTGCGACCCCAAGAGCGCGATCGATCGTGCCGTGGCAGCGGCCGGCGAAGCGCTAGAAACGAACTGTTCCGATATTTTATATTCAGTTTTTTTAATGCTGTGAATTTGGACTGCTAAGGCAATTCAAATGATATATTTGTCTAAATAATACGTATACTCATACACTAGTAATCCGAAAAAGAAGGCGTTAGTATATTTTATTGTATCTGTAATTACTACGTCTGTTTTTTGGACGAGTATCGAATTACTTTTAAGGTATTTAAAAAACATTGAAGAAGCTTCGAATATTTAAAAACCCAATCAAATCCTACAATCAGTATTTTAAAGTGAACGTTTTTTCCGCAAAAGTGTTAGATGTCAATATGTTTTTTCTTCCTTTTACAAAAGCTTACCTCAGCGGTGGGTTTCCAAAGTGCTGGACAGTAAATGACTGCGCAATAGAACGTTGAACTTGTTGTACGCTCAATGTTCCATCGTTCGTATGTTTAGCACTGGGAAACAATGTCATTACATTATTAGATTTTGAGCAATAAATACAAATGCAAGGATTGACAGTTGTCCATTAAACCATAAAGTTACTATAGCTACTATATGATTTGATAAGATTCTTATTTTCGTAGTCATTATATCAGATTAGTTTGCTTATTTATTTTACTATATACTTATAAAGAACAAAAAAATCTAAGAATGCTATACTGATTGCTGTGGAAAGCATGGAAGAAGTTTGGTTTTGTAAAATATAATGTAAATTAATACTTTACTGTGCAAGTGCGGCAAATAAAATGTGTATGACCTGTGACACACTTTCCTCTCATACTTTTCATACTTTTGCTCTTCATTGCACATCATGCATACATCCAAAAGTTACTATTAACTAAGTGTCTCCAGTACGTAATCATTAGTAATTTGTGACACTAAAAATATATACCTGGCTAAATTATAGGTGTGTATAGAATGCCGGAACATATCCGGTGGAGCAGCGGCATTGTTCGGTGGATGGCTGCAGTTGCCGAACATTTCCATGTACGCCATTACTATATATATAATAAGCCTTTAGTACAACACTTAACAATGATCAGAAGAGGTATAGTAAAATTCACCACTGGGTATCATTTTAGGAGTTCACTTAGTAAATAAGTATTTTCATTTCTTTACACTTTAATTACATAAGTAACAAAAAGGTTAGAGTCTAAATGGCTGTAAAGCTGAATTACAAAGCTACACAAACATTTATGACCTAATGCAACCCCTATTTAGGAAAATGAACACCAGTTTAATTTTAATATACCTTACAGTTAGACACAGTATGATACACTAAGAGCGAGTGCGAAAATGTTAAACAGTTCTAAAAACCACCTTCAAATTAGCAGTATATAGCAATAACGTGTAGTTGTAATGAAGCACTAAACATTAATCTTAGGTGATAATTAACTACGGCTCGAGTACCGCTTTTGTTATGTAACGCACATATAAGCGGCAAAGCCAATTTGTAGGCGAACCCCGTCATTTACAAGTGTAAAGCAAGCCAGGTGTCTACCATACATATTTCCCTTATGAATCAGCACAGCTAAATTTTAATTAATAATTTTAATGTAAAAAGAGCGCATACAGCCAATTCATCTGTTTTATATTTTTATATCTATTTATTACAAAAAAAATTAATATACGAACGATTCACTCATTACATCAGCTATAGGATGTTTCTTTGATAAGCATCTTAGCATTACCGTTATACGTGTACATTTACCTTACATATATGCCTACTGTTATTCTTGGCATGGTAGACCCCGTAAAACATAAGATAATGAAAATGGTGCCTATTTGTGTAATGTAAGTGACAAAAGCGTTTTTGACTGCTAAAGCACATCTTATGAGTCTCCAATATGTCCGTTGATGGAGTAGACTTTGAAGTTCTAAAAATGATGAGTCACATATGTTGGCATGTTCGCTTAGATGGTGTGTTTGGAGCTAAATATCGCTTTACATGCATTGATCCACTCACCGCTGTACGCGACGCTTTGGAACACTGCCGCGCGGCACCGGCACAACAGACAAACATGCCGTTATAACCCCACGTATTACAAATCATTCATATACCAAGGCACCCCAGAAATAATGACCATGACAATGAATAGTTTTTGGGTTAAAAAAGTTTGCAAAGTAGATCACAGACATCGCGTAGAAGGGACAATCATGAATAGTGCCATCGATAGTGACAGTGCACGATACAATTAATACATTCAGTAGTTCCATCGACAGGATATTATATACAGTTTATTATAATTATGTAGTTCAGATGTACCATTCCTCCACCAATACTGGTAATATAATTAAAAACAAGTCGCATCGTTAAAATTATTGAACACCGACTGACATGACTAAAAGGAAAAATCAACTTAAAAAAAGGACACTCAGAAATTCAGTACTTATTAAGTTTCAGAAAAAATCTCAACAATCTCAATTTTTTTTTTTACCAAAAAGGGTTCAACATCAAGTCAACCTCCTGTGAAAATGAAATTTAAAATACAAGCACATTCTGAATCGATTTCAGATAAAAAAATTGTCCATATGGCAAGGATACTTAAAAGAACACAACGAGCTAGACCCGCTTGCAAATTGCAAGGGTGTGAGCGTGCGCAGATTTGTAATTCAATACATCAAGGCCCTAGAAGGCGCTATAATAGTGTCAAATATCTAATATATGACACGTCATATATAATATAGTCATGTCAGCCGTGCGGGTGGTATGGCAAGCGAGGTACTGACTGTGCTTCTTCTTGAGCGGCAGCGGCGGCGGGCGCGGCGGCTGGTGCACAGCCAGCGTGTGCGGCCGCGGCTCGCCGTGCAGGGAGCACACACCGCTCGACCTGCCGATACACATAAATATCCTATGTATTTAACCACGACCACTTATCACATTTATATCACATAAATCTATTTATTACACACTCACAGAATTTTATATTATCTCATATTCGTATAATAAGTCGATTTCGTAAGAGTGATCGAGACGAACGAACAGATCTATTAAAACTATTTATTTAAACTTACAAAATTTCGATTTCACATTATGGTGTTTCTGTTCACCCGTCTTTCGTAAATCGTGTCCGCAGTTGATTATAATCAGTAGTTAATATGACACACTAGTACACATAGTAACGATTACCGAGCGACCGAGACACCGATAAAAATCTAAACGCAATAATTAAAACAAAACGAGTGTAAGTCAAGGTTACGTTAAGTAATCACCTGATTTCGACAGTGGGGAAGTGCTGTTGTACGTCGAGGCGAATGTTGCGAGTCTTGACGGGCAGCTCGGGCGGCGTCTCCGACTCGTTTGACGTGATGCTGGCCAGTCTGCCGTGAAATAACCATATTACGATAGTAAACAACTAAATCCTTGAATAAATTGCGATATTTCAAGTTACAGTGAATGGACAATTTAAAGAAAATCTGACAAGCTATGTACTGTGTTTATTGTGATTATATCTGTTTGTAAATTGCGTGTGGTTGTACATTCTGATTTAGGTTTATGAGTGTGCAATGTGTATTCGAGTACAGTAATTTTATAACCTCGTATATATCACGTTCTTCAGTTTGCATATGTAACTAAATATCTAAAAAAAAACAACTGGCCAACAATTAAATAGAACAGTATCGATCTTAGACAATGCACAAGCCTAAACTGTTGTACCATAAGATGATAACCACAACTCTAAAATTGCTATTTAATGGTAATAATGACACTAATTAACACAAAAACAAAGTAACTAAGGCCAATCCAAAATGGAATGTAGTATTAATGGCACATAAAAGGCATGTGTGGTAATAAAGAGGGGACACTCACTTTGAAGAATGGTGCGTGGTTATACTGTTTGTATTGCTAACATTCATGCGGCTCTCAAAACTTTGAAGTGTGCACTTCATTTCCGTCACACAGTCTGTACTGTTAAAAATACTGCAAAAACAATAACAGAAAGCATGACACTAAAGATGTTTAATATACTTTTTAATACATTTTAATAGTGATCTTGTTTATCTATTTATATATGAGTGGCTTTATATATATTTTTCCAACAAAAGTATATTAAAATTCTTTGGATGCACAGAGAACAACAAATGAAGAAGATCAAAGAGATGTCAAAGTATTGAATGAATACAAAATGTGCAAAACAAACATAAGTGCAAGTTGCAAACAATGAAAGAGGAGTAGTATAAGGTTACCTGTCCGCATGGCTAGAGTAGTGATGTGATGAGAATAAAGAAGTGAAACTGTGTTCCGCAGACATTTCGGCGTGGCCCACTGACACGAAACCGGACTCGTTGGAGAAACTTGGAAATAGATGAAGCAGTTTTTACAATACACTTGTAAGCTAAAGAATCAAATCACAATCAAAAGCACTATCAGATAAAAGAAGTTTACATTCGTGTCAAAATTCGTTTTAAAAGCAATTTACAAATAAAATAAAAAAAAAGAAACAAAAATGATATCGTACATACTGGCTGACATACCGATTGTGGTTTGAGTGTTCATGCGCGTGAGTCGAGTTGAGATGCGTTTCGTGTGAGTCGTGCGACTCCAACGATGCGCGCAATTCGCTAACATTATTACAGCTACACATGCCTGCAAAATTACAACAACATTTTTGGATTCATTCATTGAACTTAAGGCTTGCACAAACGTTACGAACGATGATACATAATTCGTAACCTCTATGCCTGGGAGCGAAATTCAAACAAGTCAGAAAACACTTTCAATTTCAAGACTATTTACTTTCTTTGTGGGAAAACTAAACATCGTAACACTTTTTTATATATGTTTTACTACTATATTATAGTGCTATGTAACTGTGTAATGTGTTACACACACCAAGTCATGCTTAAATGTATTTAAAACTGCTGAACTGGTAACACAAGTTCTGTAAATAAAAATATAACCACGAATGATATAACATACTTATTTTACGCTTCGCTAAACTTTTACATAAAATTGTTGTAATATACAATGTTTCTTTACCTCCTTAGACAAATTGACGATTTTACATTTAATTTTTTATTACAAAATTTTGCATGTTTTGGTTTACATAAAATAACTGATAAATTATCAGTTATTTTATGTAAACTAAAACATTTTATATCGTTCTACTATATTTATCACATATATTATACACATTTAAAATCTGTAAATATATTTTGATCTTTTTCTCGTTTTTAAGTAGTTAATTATTTTAGACCTCCATATATTTAACGTACACTATTACAGACTATTTTCACATCATCTCAGGTCACATACTTAAATCATAACAACCTATTTCAGATAGTTCTATAAAATGCCTATGCTCGTAGCTTATACTCAGTAGCGAATGTACTGTAAGTTACAACCTGTAACTATGTAAATACTTAATTAGGATCAACTGACCAACTATATCGGAGCTTGGATGTTGTGCAAACACATGATTTGAAGAATCGTGTGCGTTCCGGTCGTCATCATGGGACACGTTCAACATAGAATCCAGAGAACCACTGCTATGAGATTGAAGAGACAATCTGCAAATATAACACATACATATATTTTACCGATTTGGCATCTTTATAATCAAGTTTTTCAATATCATTCATCATTTAGTTTATTACATAAAAATTTAGAGGATTATAAGCTTAAGGCTCCCTGATACTTTAAACAACGTGATTTATTGTTAAGCGATAGCCTAAAAAGTTTGCCGACGAACACTTAAAACAAAGTCTAACTGAGCTGCAATAGGTTGACTGACTCAATTTTAGCAAACTCATATAAATAAGTTTATAGTTATAGTTGCAGAGGTGCACCTTTGCAGACAATTTACAAAGAATACTCTCAAATTTTGCTGTAGTGCTTTACAATGTTATTATTATAGACTTTTAGAAAATATGACAAGTACACAAATATAAACCTCTCATTGAAGTAAAAATAGCTTTCTAAAACGTTAGTCTAACTAACCTATCAATGGAGAGACCCAGTAAAGAGTTGTCATTCGCTGATTTACGCTTAGGCGGTAGAGGTGGGGCCAACTCGATTTTCCTGTAACACAAATAGCACTCTCACTAACCAAACTAGATACTAAATTTATTAGGGAAATAACAACTCTTAAATAATCTTAGACTTCCTGATAAAAAAAAATATTAATAACTTATTAAAACAATTCAACAAATATGTCCAATAAAGGACAATGGCAGGCATGTATGGAACTTTCGTACCGCCTTGCGAATCTCATGGTACGGATTATTGTTAATATCGTCGACAATTACAGTTTTGACTGCACGGATGGGGTAGTGGTTTAAGCGGTCGCCACGCCGGTTACTACTACGCTGAGTGTTGTGGGTTCGATCCTTACATGGGACGACACTTTGTGTGATCCACAAATTGTTGTTCTGAGTCTGGGTCTTCTTTGTGTATGTTCCATGTATGTTTGTAAAGCCCGACACAAGATATATTCCTAATGCGGGCGTTGTCTTTTAAAAAAAGAAAAAGAATGATCAGACGTTAAGAACTTTGCGTTCAAAGTTATTTCGGTTTATAGTTTATATATTATTACTTTGTGTTTTCACGGCTCTGTCATGCATCTGGCTGATTTATAATTATGCAGAGGCTGCAGTGCAATTTTTTAACGAAAAAAGGTATTTTTTTAAAGTGTCATAGGATGCTTTTTTTAAGGATCAGGCAAGGTTTTTTCGAAGCCAATATTAATACATTTTCGCAAAACAAAAAAAACGGTATTAAAAGCTGAGAAAATAAAAATCGAAAAATTGCGTAAATTCTAACGAATTTAACTTCGACGACTATCATTTTCTTTGATTTTTTTTACACTACAATCTGCTATTGCATTATATCCATTACAATTGTTGTCAACAAGTTAACGTTAGTACCTTATTATTAAAATCTTGTCAACGTTTCTAAATAGCAACGATATTGTTCTTTTCCTATTATTACTCCAAAAAAACGTAAAAGGTTACGCACCTAGCATGGCTCCAAAACCGCTCTGGTTTTCTCTAACATCAAACGATCTGTTGCCATTATGGTAAACAATGGTAAGTAATTCCTAAACTTATGTTGCATTCTTAGGATATAAGGAAAACTAATCGATTTTAATAAAAATAATTAGTCCATTTCCCGAAATTTCTTTATTACAAGTCAGTTAACATTAGTAAAAAAAAAAAGATTGTTTATAACTGCTAAATACACTAGCGACCTATTTCGTAAATATCGATTTAAACATATCGTTTTTTATGTCATTTATCTTTTATGCATGGCAAGTTTACAAAATAGGGACGCGTTTTGTTGACAACACTTGAACATTTAGGAATTTCAGTTGTAACAATTTTTGAGAAGAATTTATATACTTTTAGCAAAGGTATGAAACTATGATAATTACACGAAAATAGTTAGGATAATTAAATTTATAAATAGAACAAATCTCATAACCATCCATCATATATCACTAAGTGTACAGGATCTGCCGTTCTTCTTTGGTAAAATTTACCTTAATAATTAAAAAACTATTTTTTTACGGTACGGGTGGAGGGACAAATGGGCCGTCGAGTCACCTGATTGTAAGTGACTACCGCCGCCCAGTAACATTTGTAACCCAGGATCAGGGACTATTTTCTGTGAGGCCGTTCTATTACACCGAGTGAGCCCGCCTACACCGCCTACTACCGCCACAATTATATCTTAAACACCTCGTCTATGACTGCCTTAAATAAAGGCAGTAAGTGATGCTAATCATTCAACAATCAATCCTAGTTAGCATTACAATAACTTCAACATAAATACAACACAACTCAAGTTCAACTATAAAACGCTTAATATCAACAAATAAATTTAAATATACCGCGATACTTAGAAAGTGTTGCAATAACGTTATTAAACTTAATACCAATCAATACTGTACGTATGTTGTGATATTGAAATGGTTTTTTACACGAAAGTTACACAATGCAAACCTACTAAGTACCCTACAGTTTCAAGTATTTTTATGCAAGTAAACAAATAGAAGCTTGCTTTGTGCGCTAGCTTATGGTTTATGGTTCCCACACCCTAAATAGTCTCAAGGGTAATAAGTACTACTATTTTTTTCTTGAAATATGTATAGGCAAGTTAATTTTTTACTACTTGAATAAAGGACATAAGCGTTCAGGTGGTAGCGATTGCCGATATTCATCTGTATACTCTATTTATTACTCTATCTCTCAAATAGGAAAATAACACTACACTCTCAGTCAAACCTATTTTCCAATACAAACTAATATCTGCTTTATTGTACAGTAATTATAGATATAAAGAAGGTTTTTAACTGTGATTTCTTGCAATGTTAATAATGTAAACACTTAAATTATCATGTTACATCTCAATATACAGAATTGTTAAGTTGGTTTGTGTATGCTTCAAAAAGTCAACAAGTTTTGCACCGATCGAGCTCCAATTTTGAGACCAGATTCAATTCGGATTGATTATGCAACCGGATTTATCTATTTTTCGCGTTATTTTTCTTTCATTTCTCATCAATACAACCATATTGCGCAACAACGAAGCGTGGCAAGGTACAGGTAGTTATATATCAATTATGTTTTTGTGCATTAACGCAAAGATCTCGAATAGATATTACATGCCCTGTTAAACGTTAGGCAGACCTTTTCGGCCCAAGGCAGCGAATTTCGTCATCAACTACTAATACTTATATACTAAATATAGTGTTTGAATTAGTAAGAAAATTAACAAATTCACCTGTTTGGCCTAGCAGGTTTCGGTGGAGGTGAGTCGGGTGCATCCAAAACCGACTCGGACGAGTGTGAGGCGCGCACGCCTGCTGATTCGTTTCCCGGTTCGCCCGTCAATAAAGAACGCTCTTTTGGTGTCAACGGTATATCTAGAAAGGTTAAAAGAACAAAAATTAGAAATCTATTTTTAAGCGTATATGACAAAAAAATATTTATTTATTGCTTTGCATAATATCCACGATCTCGAGAAATTGAAATGTCATTTTCACAAGCTTATAAATTTACATACGTATCTATCGGGCAAGGCGAATTAAGTAAAGTTATCTTAGACACGATAGCAATTAATAATGAAAGGAGCTCTTTTCATCTCATTTTAAATCTGTTAAAAAATTAGTTTACTGATTGTTGCGTCTGGGTGTCATTTATCTATAATAAGTAACTATACGCCTCCATCTATCCGTTCGGGGATAAAGACGTGAGTGTATGTACATATATGTAGAAAATATTATTTGAAGTGCTAAAGGTATTCGGGAACCTGATAGGAACTTACCTGGTAAAGAATTTCTCTGCGTTGAAGCCCGTGGCGAAACAAGAGCAGGGCGTGGGGACAGCGCCGGTCGGGTCATATGTTGCTGTGCTAATACTGACACTTCTTCAACTGCCGCGGTCACTCCCTTCACTACTGAACTGACGTGCTCTGGTGACAACGCAGGGGCTGAAGTATCAAGTTCCTCCTTCGCCGCGTCAGCTCGCAAACTCATAGCAGTGATTTCATCGCAAAGACGTATTAACATTGCCAATGCAGCACAGAGACGCTTCACTGCACTTGTAAGCTGTGGTGACCGACTGCAGTATGGTTTAATTGCTGGAACAAAACATGATATTCTTAAAGTAAGATGTCATATATTTAGAGTATAAGCAATCTCACCTCTGCAAAAAAAATTCATTTATTTGTTGTTCGAAGAATAAACTTGTTTTCTTTTAATTTGAATGTACATACTTTATTATCAATAAAAATTGTGAATAGTTTGTTTAACTTTCAAATAAAATTTAGATTTCTACCATCAAACGAAGGTAAATTGTTTGAATTTAAATTACATTAAATTTATGTGTTTATATATTGTGTATGTATTCTGTCTACTTCTGGACTTCAACATGTCAAATTTTATATTTTATTGTTGCAGGATGTGGTAGACATCCTATTTCTACATCACTTGAAGGTTAACTGGGAGAGAATGCTCCATGGCATTATATCCGCCTTTGTACAACATGTGCACTACATTTTAAATAAATAATTGTTATTTTAACCATGATTATGGCTAGGCTAGGACTAGGCGAATACTAGTTTTAATAATAGGATTACAGACGATTTCCGTAAAGAAAAGCTACAGAGCTGAAATCTCATCAACACCTCAATTCCTTGAGATAATGTGATAAAACATGCCTTTACCTTTGTGTATATTTGCAATCGATTCAAAAACAATGGTGCCATTGTCGGGGAGCATTTCCAGTTTCCTCTTCGTAATAACATCCGAAAAGTGTTTTAAACCAAATGTAACCTGCAAACAATAGACTTTATTTATATTATACCGGCAAATAATGAACAATTAACGAGATAATACAAGAGCTGTTTTTCTGCTAACCTCTTTGACTAGCCGTTCAAGTTCTTTGGCAGGTGTAACTTCTCCCTCTTCAGCCGTGGGCTTTGTGGCCATGTTCCGAATTTTCGGACTAAGCGGTGAATGGGATCTGCTGTAATACAAGAAAAGTTAAGTTTCTAAGTTATTGCTAAAATCTAAAGAAATTATATTTCCATTGAATCTTGACTGTGTTTACATTCATAATTAAATGACATTTTACTCTATAAATTTTTATTTATACAAGCAACTCAGTAATTCTATGCATTCTCTTAATCATTGCTGGGTTGGTAAACGTTATAGAAGAATCTGATGTGTAAGTAAATCTACACATAGGCGCAAAACTACGGCAAATGAAATAATGGCATTGACAAATTGACTGCACGGATGGCGTAGTGGTTTAAGCGGTCGCCACGCCGCTTCCTACTACGCCGAGTGTTGTGGGTTCAAACCCCACATGGGACGTCACTTTGTGTAATCCACAAATTGTTTTTCTGAGTCTGGGTGTTCTTTGTGTCCGTTTCATGTATGTTTGTAAAGTCCCCCGCGACACAGGATATATATTCCTAATGCGGGAGTTGTCTTTTAAAAAAAAAATAATAAAAAAAATAAAAAATAAAAAAAACATTCAAAGACATTTGCTTTTTTTTGTGGAACTAGTTAATTTATTTATGTCTATGTCGAGGCCAAATCCTAGAATTGATCACTTCATATTAAGCTATCAATACTATGATCTGGCCACGACACATATGTATAGTATACCGGGATATAATCAAAATATATCTAACGATAGAAGTAAAATAAATTTATAAAAATAATATGTGAATGTTGCCCAATTAGCTGGTGTTAGAAAATTGACAACAGGTTGTTTTCAAACAGACCTTGAGAACAATGTCATTGAACTGCTAACATTTGTGAAGCCGTAGCAAGCTATTTTTTTAACAAAATAGGTTAGCAATATAACCTGTTTACTAGTAGAACTAGGTCATTACCAAAATTCCAATATGTTATGTTTTAAGTAAAAATAACATCGATGACGTCATTAAATAAAACATGTTTCTGTACGTTTCATAGATGTTATGTTGGCATAAAAATACCTACCCAGACAGATACCTACTTATGTAAACAAGAACTATTTATTTAAGCAACTCAAGGTAATTTTGATTTATAAGTCAAGGCTATTTCTGTTTAAATACAAAGAATAATTTGTCCCAAAATACGTTTCCTAGATAAAATACTTCAAAAGAATCATATGTTTTGGCACAATTTAAATAAGTTAATATATGTTATCAGCATGTGTTATCAGTATTGCAATACGATGTTTTCTTAATCATGTTATCTCAATTAAAATTTCTCAGGGTGATATCAAAGTTCAAGAATGTTGCTGGTAATGAGTATCTACAGCGTCTGCTACCATTAAACATTCCATAAATACGCATAACATCAGTCAATTCATACCGTTTTCCATTGTTAGCTAATCTCAGCTGTAGTTTATTTGTTCGTCTGTTGAACCAATCGCCGACGGGCGATCTCACTGCGTTCGACATTTATTTAGAACTACCGAGAGCCACCACGCCTGAACCGCAAATAACAGTCCTCAACACTATTTGCTGTCAGAACGTCTTGCACACAGAACTACTTTCAAACAACTTCACTGGGACTTCTGAGACATGATAAAAACTGTGACCACCGACCGCTCAATAAATAAAAAGCACCTCGGTCACGCTGACAGCCCACGCACGGACATTAAAATGTAATCACTTAACATTGCACGCACTAAACTAATGAGATTTCAGCGGACAATGTACTAATGAGTGTGACAGTCGCGGTTTGTCCTCGTGACTCATAATTACTGCCACATTTAGTACGATGTCCACATTAATAACGGCCTCCAATACTCGTTACTAGTTCAGAAATTTTGTACGATATATGATAAAGGTTACGACACAATGTTTTACGTGACTATTATAATAAAAACCTAATCACAAAACTTAACAAAATAACATAGTTCTTGCACCAGTGTCAGAGATAATACTGTGTGAGCGACAGTTTCTTATACCGCTGTCAGTCTGTTTAAAGATAGCACAGTTATGTATGTTAATTTATCAATATAGATAAGAAACAATATACAGTTTAAAGATTTCATAGCAATGTTGTTAACCAGTAGGATGATAATATTCTTCGCTTGCGATACAACACATTTTAAATTTATTGTATGCGGTTGGTATAGGGTTTGTTTCAAGTTTGCAGTGCTGTTGTGTGTGCTCTTACGACACCCACGGGATGAATAGGAGTGGTGACACTCTGTATTCTTAGCGATGATTGTATCGCTAAAATTAATTCTATATACATTCCTTCGTGCACATCTTGTAGCCTTCGATTGCTAAAAATAAATTGCCTTTACTCATACGCAAAGTCAAAAATAAAAATGTTTGTGTACAAAAACCATATCCAAAATTTATTCGCGTTATCAAAGAGGCGGGCGTGCATGAAGCGTATGTGTTTACCTGACATTAGATGAGAAATGAGGCAGATGGTGTTGCTGCGCCGGTGAACGCATGTTAGAGATGCGCTCGAGCAAGTCGTCCTTGAAAGACCGGGCGCGCCTCGCCAACTTGTTGGCTCCGCGCAGCGACCCACGGTGTCCCGAGCTCCCCTCGCTGCCTGATTCGTTCTCTGTAAGTTGATTAGGTCAATTAGGTACGAAAATTTCTCTTAATTAATTTAAGGAAAATATGTCTGCTACAATCATCTTGAATAACGGACAACGTTCTTTTATACGTATACTTAACATACCCGCGCCATATATATTTTTTAAACTATACTATGTAAATCGAAAGATATAAGTATTTAATACTTATTAGGCATGCAACTTCCACTATTATACGCAAGACTTTTTTCATGAGCCTTTTATAAACAAGTCTTCTAACGTAGCCTTCATCCAAGGGTAGAACTCATTATTGAAAGATGTTGTTACTGTAAAATTACAGAGGTGCTTAATCTTTATTGATGAAAAAAACTTCAAAATTTAAAAATTGACTGATAGAAGGGCTGCTATTTATGTATCGGGAACTAGCCAGTTACAGAACAATATTGAATGAGTAATTAAAACATTTAAAAATACAACTCTTTGGCTGAAGGATACACATCGTTTCATGTAGCTGTCATTTGTTTATCCTTTGTGGCATCATTTTGAAAATTGCGTGTCTTTATCACTATGGATTTAACTCGTGAACATTTTCGTGCTATGATTTATTACGATTTTCGTCGAGGGCTAACTCAGAAACAGTTCATCGATCAACTTACTTCGACTGTTGGTGACGAAGCACTATCAAAAACAACTATGTATCACTGGTTAAGTGAGTTTAATCGAGGGCTGTGTTCACCGACGAATTTAAGGAAGGTCACCCTAAATCGGTTGTTGTACCTCAAAATATTGATGCTGTGCGGGAACTAATAATGCAAGAGCGTCATGTTACGAGGCAGTCGTCTCTGGGAATAAGTATGACAAGTATATATAAAATATTACACGAACATTTAGCTGTAAAAAAATATGTTCACGTTGGATTACTAACGGGCCAATTAGGGTGCGTTAAAAGTTGGCTATAATATCTACACAGATGATGAATCTTGGGTATGATTTTGAAACTAAACAAGTAAAGATCAGCCGAACCCAACAAAACTCATTAGTTCAAAAAGCACTTTGAAGTGGCTTGTTTTTTTTTTTGGTAACAATGGACATGTGGCTACAGTGCAACTAAAGGATCGTAAAACGATTAATTCTGAATGGTACACGACCATTTGTATGCCCGAAGTCTTTGAAGAAATAAGAAAGAATAACCGACAAAGCAGAATCCTTCTTCATCATGACAATGTTAGCTGCCACACATCGGCCGAAACAACTCAGTATTTGGCAGATCGAAAGATCGAATTAACGGGTCATCCGCCGTACTTCCCTGACTTGGCCCCCAACGATTTCTATTTATTTTCTACTTCTACTTATTTTTAAAAATAAATTACGTGGTCAACGTTTTTCGAGCCTTGAAAAGGCTGTTGATGCGTTCAAAATGCATGTTTTAGAGATACCACAATCAGAATGGAAAAAGTGCTATGAAAATTGGTTCCAACGTATGCAATCGATGCACCGATCATCACGGCGAATATTTTGAAAAGCAATAAAACTATAATAAATGTTATGTTTCACTTTGATATTCCGGATACATAAATAGCAGCCCTCGTAGATATTAATTTTGTTTACAATTTTAATTAAAACAAACTTCGCGTTTTGAAATGGTTTGAGGGACCTAATTTTGAGAAGCGAGTTAAGAACGTAATCACAAAAAAAAAATCTTAAGGAAGATTACTACTATTGACTATTGGCTAGCTTTGTCTGCCAAGCAAGACCGACCTCCGTCCTCCCAGGAACCATTTACAGGTATGCAATGGTAATTGTAGTATATATTCTTTATTTCTTTAAGCAAAAATCTTTTTAATTACACGCGTCTTTTCAAAACTCGAAACTAAAAATTGTACCATAAGGATACATTTTTAATTTGTCATATAATTATACATTTAAATAAAAGGTAAATTTTCCTTATAGATTTAGAAGTTTTAGAGTTATTTTATTAGTATGTTTGTGACTCAATCACGCTGGAACAGCCTGAAGGATTTCGATTTAATTTCGCACACAATTTATTACCTGTATTAACATGTAAAATGGTTAAAATTCTTTGAGATAATAAAAAAAAACGATATGCTCTCTAACTAAGTCGTTAGTACAGTTGGTACACAAGTGTAATTTTTATTTACAATTCATTTACAATAATTTACTACATCATAAATATAATTAGATAACAACCTTTGATAGTGATAGCCACACAAAACAAACGAGAAAATATGAAATGAGTAAACAAAATTAGTGAAGGTAAACAGACGCAACATTTTTTATATATCTACGAAATACATGATTGCGTCATCGCGACATTGAGCATCAAATCATCTGTAGTTATACACCAGACGAACATTAATTATTAAATATATGTTAAAAGCCGAGTGATTTAACTTTGCACTATTTATATAAGCATATTCCGTTATTACTAAGATTATCATATTACAACATAACGGTTGAGAATTGTTATAATTAAGGCTCATTAAAAAGAGTGAGGTGTCTTGTTTTACCGTAAAATTGTTAAAATTCTTTGAGATAATAAAAAAACGATATACTCTCTAACTAAGTCGCTAGTATAGTTAGTACACAAGTATAATTTTTATTTACAATTCATTTACAACAATTTACTACATTTTTTATATCATTAGATTACAACCTTTGATAGTGATAGCCACACAAAACAAAAGAGAAAATGTGAAATGAGTAAACAAAATTAGTGATGGTCAACAGACGTATCATTTCTTTATATATCTACGAAATACATTATTGCCTCATCACGACATTGAGCATCAAATCATCTGTAGTTATACACCAGACGAACATTAATTATTAAATACATGTTGAAAGCCGAGTGATTTAACATTGCACTATTTATATAAGTATATTCCGTTATTACTAAGATTATCATATTACAACATAACTTTTGAGAATTGTTATAATTAAGGCTCATTAAAAAGAGTGCCAGATCTGAGATCATGACAGACTGAATCGTTATCAAATTTATTAAAAAAGGGTAGCTTTTTTTAAACGTTTTTTAAGGTACTATAAAATACAAAAAGACTAAAGACATGGCTATAGTATTCGTGTAGTATTCATTTACAATTAATTCAAGTGCTCACTCAGAAAAAGGTTTTATTTCTTTATTTTTTCTATTAGACTGCCATAAGCCAAAAACTTTTGACAGAACAGTCTGTCAAGGCAGCTAATCTAATAAACTTTTAATTTATTGGTGTTTAAATTGTAAGAAAAAAATAAGGCAAATATTTAAATCAAAATGTTTGAAATGAATGTTTGCCTTCGATTGATTTAAAGAGTATGATTGATTACTCTGTATAAATGACATAAAACTGTGCTAAATTCCTATTTGTGCAACCTATCCTTGACGTTTCTACAAGACGTAGGTATATTTCTTAGTAGGTCTCTTATGACAGGATATTTAGCAAATTTTCCTTTACATTTACACATATAACTTTGCTTCATTGCCGTGAGATTTAAGTATGCATGATAAGACCTTCTATAAAGTAAATATGGAACTAGTTATTGTAATTAATTTACACAAAACGACTTCACCTATGTTAAAATACATCAGTACTAAATTCCCTGATTTTTTTATTTTTTGGTATGACGTTATTGGACAAAGCTGCTCTTTCAAGCCTTCTTAAAAAACACATACTTCAAATCTTAATTGACCAGTTATACAGTTTTTTTAAGAAGGTAGGAAGTAGGTAATGTTAATGTTAATGTAGATATATTTTCGAACGAATACACAATAAAGGATCACTGAATAAGGAACAATAATTAGCGTACACAAATACCTTAATAAATATGCAGTCCAAGGCCAATGTTCCAAAAGGTCTCCGTGAGTTGTAACAACCCGAAGAAGCAATTGAACCGAGAGTCACAATAAAGCGTAGATATAGACGTAGTAAACATCAGTTTATCAATTATAATAAGAGTGACGCGTGAGTTTATAAATAAACGCAAAGGCGACATAAGGACGCGCCCAAACTCGCTGTGACGACTGGCGACGAGTGAACCTCTGAACACGCAACGACCGCGGCAGACGGACGCCCCAGTACATACTGGCGTCCCAAGACTGCATGCGTCATCCTCATACCACATCACAAGCACATGCTATTAAGTCCTACTTAACATGCAATACAACTTACACGGCTATCCTGTTGTTGCCATAACAGGACACAGTCTTTGGCTAAAGCGATGTGCGTAACAAAAGGAAAACATTATTAATTTGATTTGTGTTTTAACAGTGATAGACACAACGCAAAACCCCTATAAATAGTCATTGTAATCGCCTTAATCAGAGGCAATATCAATATCTAGGACACTAATGGAATATTCATATATTAATATGAATGCAAATATGAATATCGAGGTATATTTTGCGGAGTAAAACTATTTAAAACTACTCAAAAATGAAAGTCGTTTTATGTGCAGAAGTGAAACTTCGTTTTATCAATTCAGTTACCTATTGACCTTAAGACTGTTTTTTGATAAGGAAAGTGTTTTTTGTAGTTGTTACATTCTGTTATAGAAACCAAATTCAACTATTTAAATGAAAAAATCAAACATAATTAGCCTTTTTCGTCCTTTTGAGCAAAATATCAGTTGTTACTTGATTCCGCAAAACCATGGAATGACCAGAGCAATTTCAAATCCAGTAATTTGTATTTGATCAAAAGTTGTTGAATCATGTGCTAAGCGTACAAAAAAACCATTCTCAGTGAAGTCAGCCTTTGGCAGCAATAAAATGTTACCTAGGTAAAATCTGGTCCAACTAGCGCTTTGGCAACTCACGGTCTACAAGTGGTCCAATTGCAGTCCGTACGATTTTCAATCGCCGATTCTAATCATCGTATTAAGTAATATTTATAATAGTTAGATATAAGAACATATATACACAGAGCGAACGAACGACTATGAAAAGCGCGCACGAACTTCAAATGTAATTCGACGATGTATGTATGAGTGGTCTTGTTTATGATATCTCGCCATAGAAACAAATAGTGTATCCAATAAAATGCATGGTCTTATGTAACAACATGTAAGAGACACGAGAACCTCCACTATTGTTTCTATTGTTACCATAATGTTAAGGCCGTTAACAAACTTTTATTAATCGCTAAACAATACGAGTTCCTACTGTCGCTACTAAGTTTGGTTATATCCACTACATGTTATTTAAGATTAATTGTCTACTAGTACTAATATTATAAAGCCGAAGAGTTTGTTTGTTTGGTTGGTTGGATGAATCTATCTAATCACAGGAACTACTAGTGCGAATTGAAAAATACTTCAATGTTGGATAGTACCAAGTGCTCATTGTCCGTGTGGTGACGGATTAAGAATATGGAATGTCATCACCCCTATTCATCCCATGGGTTTCGTAAGAGGCGACTAAGGGAACAAACTACGCAGGACAACAGCACTGCAAAGAAAAGGAAAACTTGAAACAAACCCTACACCAACCCGTCTGGCCAGCGCGCTAGAGTAGGCCAAACCCTCCTTTCTAAGGAGAAGCCTATGTCCAGCAGTGGACTAGTAATGGCTGTTGATGATGATTCTCATTTTTATGATATAAGAGGTTTACCGTTATAACGTATAACATCATACAGGATTTACATTACAAAGTGAGGATCCTCCGACCAAGCGAGGTGATCATGCCTGGCGGGCCGCGGCCCAACGGTCGACGTTGGGAAGTTGTATATATGCTGATCGGCGAGATAATTCTTCATATATAGGATACAGGATTAGCAATTCTCATTCAGGAGTTACTCCGTAGTTCGATGTGTCTTAGTTAGATGGCGCTGTAGTGTGTTTCTGTTTTCTTTGTATGTGAGAGTCGCCGCAGTGTATAGAGACAGCACAGAGATTACTTGATTCGTCATCATCCTCAATAGTAAAACAGAAAAAATGCTTTTATAATACAGTTCCTTCAATAATAAAATCCCTTTTTTAAATTTAAAAATATTCTTGTATAAAACCTTTTAGTCTGATGCGTGATTGTCGAAAAAGTTAGCTAGCACGATTGCCATTACCAATAACAAGTCCGCGTTATGCACTATCAGACGGCCTCTTGTTACATTAAATACAGTTAGTTCCTTTTCAATTATTCAACGTAATATTAAACAGGCGTTAGAAAGTAACATAAAACGAATGTAATAGAACTTTATAACACAAACGCACTTAACTATTGAACAACAACAAGATTCAAACCTGAATTCGCAGTGAAAATAAGCATACATGAAAATAAGTTTATTTGAATGTATATTTTTATAAATCACAAAATTTATAAAGTAGGTACTGTAATTTTTATTATTAATTTAGAAGCTTTATATTTAGGTATGCATTGTATATAATAACGCTACCAGTAGGCGATGTTGGGGATTTTTTTAAACTAGAAGGAGTGTAAATATTGTAAATATTTTAATTTTATTATATTACTTATTTAATTTGTTTATAAAAGCTTGTTAAAAATTATGGATTCTTGATAATAATATTTTTATTATCAAGAAACCATAATTTTTAATTTTTTAATGTTTATATTAATAATTTATATTTAAAAATGACAAAATAAACAAACAGTAATCGTGTTCTACTTTTGGTGTTCACAATAGGTAGTTCTTGGATACCTATTAAGTGAAGTCGACGTGTTCGCGAATACTTCTCATTTGTAACGATACTAATCATATTAAACAAAGTAATGCGGCGTATACAACAATATGGAAATTTGTAGATTGAATAAAGTGTAACAAACAAAATATGTCAAATATGAGGAAAATAAGCGATTCGGGAATTTAAATTATATATACAACACGATAAAATTAGTATGATCGATTTATTACATAAAAAACTTTAATTACAATTTATAGTAGTAGTATTGGAATTATTCTCTCACAGACGCCCACTACTGTACCTCCTATACACCGGGATCAATAGTGACCCACGAACACATCGAGATTTGACACTCGGGAAGTCCCAGGAAAAGTTAAACTGTTTTGGAACCCGCAACGAAATTAATCAGGTGTAAGTATATTGGACGAGTTGGAAATACATATAATAAATCCACTTCCTACTATTAATAATAGTAGTAATATTAAATATCAAACGATAATTAGTTTACTTACGTACCGCTTTTACACGTTACTCCTTCATTATTAATTTGTCGGTATACCCCGGGTCCTGGTGCTAGGGTACTTCGCAATGTTCGTCTATACACAAATCTGTTTTGTGCGTTAACGATAGAGTAAGATTTTCTGGTACAGTCTCTACCGGTCGCAATTGCTCCACAATGGTCCAGTGGGGAAGAATAATATTTTAATTGCCCTTCTTCTGCCAAGTTTTGAAGACTAGTTCCATACTTTCTTTTTTCTGTATAAAGATATTTTTTCTTCGATGGTGTGAGTGTTAAATTATCGAAACTTTTACAAGGTGTAAGATTATATAAATTATTATTTTTCAAGTCAAAATACTTTATTGGTGGACTATGGTCTATGATTATATCAGGAGTTTTGTATTTTATCTCTTCCTGTACGTCTGGTTTTTGGCAATTGCCACGGTACTTAATATTTATTATGTTGCGTTTTATAACCGACGATCCTCTGTCTTCAAGAGCATGAATTACATCAGCTGTTTCTAAAAAACTCCATGGTGTCAATCCATTTTTGTAAACTTGGTAGCTTCGTTTGTTTCTCTTCAGATTGAAGTTGTCACTGTGTATAAAACTTTCATCGTAATGTGGCATTTTTTAATTTTATTTGCATAACTAGCCGAAGGTGGTCAATTTATTTATTTTGTCGTCGTTATTGCAAATCAACCACGAAGCTTTCTGCGAGTTTTTAACGTTTCTATTTATTTCTTACATACGACTGGTTTGAAATCCAGTTGGGGTCACGTGCAGATATTTCCATAGCAACTTACATAGCAAGTGATTGCTTCAAGCCGGACACCGGAGTGAAAAGGAGGGCCCTCTAGAAATCTAAGAAAGTAGGCAATGCACTTGGCCAAGTTTAAATTTTGTGAAAATATGATCATTTAGTTATTGCAAATCAACCACGAAGCTTTCTGCGAGTTTTTAACGTTTCTATTTATTTCTTACATACGACTGGTTTGAAATCCAGTTGGGGTCACGTGCAGATATTTCCATAGCAACTTACATAGCAAGTGATTGCTTCAAGCCGGACACCGGAGTGAAAAGGAGGGCCCTCTAGAAATCTAAGAAAGTAGGCAATGCACTTGGCCAAGTTTAAATTTTGTGAAAATATGATCATTTAGTTATTGCAAATCAACCACGAAGCTTTCTGCGAGTTTTTAACGTTTCTATTTATTTCTTACATACGACTGGTTTGAAATCCAGTTGGGGTCACGTGCAGATATTTCCATAGCAACTTACATAGCAAGTGATTGCTTCAAGCCGGACACCGGAGTGAAAAGGAGGGCCCTCTAGAAATCTAAGAAAGTAGGCAATGCACTTGGCCAAGTTTAAATTTTGTGAAAATATGATCATTTAGTTATAACACGTCTGCTGTATTTGGATTCGGTCCGATACAGAAATAGCATATACATACGTTGCCAGATACAATTAGATCATTATTTATTTACAGTATGTGTTGTCGGTTACACCGTCCACAAATTACAAGCACTATCTATCAGACTGATTTTTGCCCAGTCAAACTATCATCCTTGGCACCACAAATTTGGACACGACACGGCATACATATTACAATGCTGCGCTTTTTAATAACATAATTAAAACCACCACATCTTAGGCAAATCGTGTTCATTATGCACTTAATTATTTTGTTTTAAAGTTCTTCACTATTAGCAATTCAATTTTTAAGAAAGTTAACCAATCAAACATCAACAAATATTTACTATGGCTAGGGGAAATTAACGTCGGAATTTTACTTTCTCTACAAGTCGGTAAGTATCTTATTTTGGACAGTGATAACAGTTTTCATTGAATTCTATTTTAACAAGGCACGTACATTGAATTAGGACCTTCGTGATATATACTTGATTAAAAATTAAAACATTTTTTACTTTATATCACACCATTTAAATCAAAAACACAACCGAACAAATTCCAAATCTAAAAATATCTGCACTTTTTCACAACACGATCTCGATATTCAGCAGAGCAATGAGTGAACGAGCTCATGTGCAGCGGCCCATAGTATTGACATAGGGTGTCGATCAGTCGCGAGAGATGGGCGGCGCAACCGGCGACGGCGAGCGACGGCGAGCGACGGCGCGGCACCACTGCCAGCCTGCGACCGGTGCTGACACACCCGCGAGAGTGAAAGTGTAGGCACCGTCGCACATCTCCGACGTCTAACCATTATACACCTGTCCTAACAACATACACCATTCCTTCGCTAATACTCATTGCATAACAAGTCATAACACTTATATCTCTCGTCTTTTCGTGCTATATCACATAGTAATTACGCTTAACATCACCCGACATTATGAATTTAGGACATCAATAAAATAAGATAAAAATGACGTAATGTAAATATGATCGAACTTTTAAAACATAAATCAATTATATTTATCATATGTATCTCATGGTAGGGATTATTGTAGTATTTATTTGGCTGGTAATGTCATCAACAATTACAGTTTTAATTGCGAGATTTTTAGAACTTTGCTTTCAAAAGATATTTCAGTGTATTGTTTGCATTTAAGCTGTACTAAAGTCGATACCAAAGACAACTGGATGTCACAAATGAGTTGCCATTGCTGTCAACAAGTTAAACTAGATATCTAGTTTAACTTGTTGTTATTGTTTCAAAATCAATTATTTATGATTTTCTTGATACATCAATAAAATGATGTCATGTCAAATCAGTTCAATTACAATTTTTACACAATGTTCATGATTTATCTATAATCGATTTGAATTAAAGTTATTAGTACTTTTCCTTAAATTTATTGATTTAAAATAATAATTCCTTTGTCTAATCTGTCAATATTACTAATAAAGAAATGTTGTTTTTAACTGTTAAATAGTAGTAGTTCATTAATTAATATAGATATAAACATTTGTTTTTTTTTAATGTAATTTTTATTTTATGCATGGCAAGTTCAAAAAACGTGGGAATACGTGTTGTTAACAACACTTGAATGTTTAGTTATTTTAGTTGTAACAATTCTTTAAGAAGAATTTATTTACTTTCAACAAAGTTTTAAAAATATAAAAAAACCGGTCAGGTACGAGTCGAACTCGTGCGCAGAGGGTTCCGTACCTACCCAGATTTTACGTAGATTTTCGCGAAAATTTACCATGTTTATAAGTAATAAAATTTATCTTAATTTTAAACTTTTTTATTTTTTGGAATTATTCCTTTATTTGTGCTGTAAGACGTTTCTTTTTGCCAAATTTCGTGATTCTAGGTCAACGGGAACTACCATATAGGTTTCGACCCAAAACCTACTAATAGGGTACTTCCGGGTGACCTAGAATTGTCAATTTTAGTTAAAAAGAGAAAATCTGAAAAATAAAAAAAAAAGTTGAAAATTAAGGTAAATTTTGGTACTTATAAGTTTTCGCGAAAATCGAAAGTTGCCCATATCTTTTTATCGTGTTGACTTGGGACCTTGATTTTATATACCTGATAGGGACCATAGACCTCAGTATCTGGTATAAATTTGAACTTGCTAGGTCTACCCGTTCCTGAGAAAATCGCACGCCGTTATCGCGGCGGTAAGACCCGTTATGGAGGATTGGCTTGAGACGCATCACGAAACCCTCTCATACCGGTTGACGCAGGTGATTACTGGGAAAGCATGCTTCGGAGATCACCTGTGTCTGATCCGCAAGGAGCCAACCACTGCGATGGCCGGAACCTTGGACACAGCGCTCCACACGCTGGCTGAATGCCCAGCGTGGGTGGAGCAGAGGCGTTTTCTTGTGTCGTCCATCGGAGTGGGAATTCTCTCGCTCGGTAACATGATTGCCGCCATGGTACAGAACGGGGGTTCCTGGAACTCCGCCGTCTCCTTCTGCGAGAAGTTATGATTGCAAAGGAGATTGCGGAGCAGAACCGGAAGAGTTGAGGCAGGAACTCTCCCGGTGCGCCAGGCCCGTCAACGGGCCGTATACCGCAGACGACTCAGGCGCCGGAGATTGCAGAATGACCTCCGTCCTCCATAAGCGCAGGCCTGGGGGTGATAGATGAGGCCAGCTGTCACCCTAGCAGAAGCAGGCCGGAGCCGTGGCGAGACGCACTACGGAGCGCGTGCGCCCTTTCGGGAGCACAAAGGGGACATAGGGGTATAGGGGTTCCCACACTGGAGGGGGTCATCTACCCGCTGTAGATTGCTCGAGGTACGTCGGGGTACCAGGGCTTTCCTTTGGGTACACCTGGTTCCCCGGCTACTGGTACCTCAGAGGGGATTTCCACACAAAAAAAAATATTAACAAAAAAAGAATGACTTACTTTATAAACAGTAAAAATTTCATAATTATCCATGATATATTACTAGGGGTACGGGATCTGCCATTCTCCTTTAAATAACAAAAACAGTACAAACTACAAAGGGCTTATTTTATAAAGATATTTCCTTCGAATAAAGCTAGACTTTACATATCTAGCTTTATGCACACTAACTAACCTGCATTCTTTGTGATTTGTATAAGTTGTTAATTATTATTTTAGAACCTAAATTATTGCGAAGAATTGAGGTTATTTTGTAGAGGTTAATGTGTGGTAATAAACATTATTTTTCTAGACATTAAGCTGTGGTGATTTAATAAAAAGACCCTCATGTCAGACCATTACTCTGATGGGCGTGGCAATCAAGATCCTAAGTAGCCCTAGCTTTTCAAAAAAAAAAAAGTTATATAGTAAATAGTTTCATTTTTGTAATATCGATAATTGAGAAGCACACTTGCAGCTACTGGTTGCGCAATCAGGTCTTACTTATCATATAAATGCATCATCAACTTCAGAACTGAACCAACATACAGAATATAAGCTCCACGCGATAAGATCAAATGCTTTTAATAACGCTATTATGACCCTTTAATCTAAACTAATATTATAAAGCTGAAGAGTTTGTTTGTTTGTTTGTTTGAACGCGCTAATCTCAGGAACTACTGGTCCGATTTGAAAAATTCTTTCAGTGTTAGATAGCCCATTTATCGAGGAAGGCTATAGGCTATATATCATCACGCTAAGACCAATAGGAGCGGAGCACCAATGAAGAATGTTTCAAAAACGGAGAAAAATTATCACTATTGAGAGACGCAGACGAAGTTGCGCGGGTCAGCTAGTAACTTATTAAACGGCTCCTTTCTCTGTGATAATGTATGATGATTCTCTAAGATTTAGTACATCAATGATACAAATGTTGAACAGATGATAGTGGATATATTTTATTATAAGCATGCGAAAATGAAAACAGTAAATATTTTTTTAAAAAACGACCTCCATATTAAATCACAACTCGTAGATGTATCTTGCTTATAAACGACTCTCCTGCCAAATTTTGTCAAGTCTTTATTCTGAAAAACTAAGGAAGGGAAGAACCACCTCCTCTTCACTTTCTTACCTACGACATCACCTACCCATGAACTACCTAATGCCCGCCCAATTTTATTAACACAGTTTTTCGTAATTAGTCATAATGGTGGGTGAGCATCCCTTTTGCTTTTTCATGTACTTTAAATATTTTGCGTCCAAAGCCAAGTCGTAATGATGTTTCATTGGACCAGACTTGGAAAAAAATTATAGGTAATAATTTAAAAAAAAAATGCAGACCAACCTATCTGCCTATAATACGGTCATAAAAGTAGCACAAGTCCAAATTAGTCGAGAACAAAATCTAGTCAAGTATTACATTACACAACGTCAATTTCTGTGGATGTCGCAAATGAAAAGTAAAAATGTACTCGTCAAGACAATCCTCCATTAGTAAATGGTATAAGCGTAATATCTAAAATAAAAACTTTAGATATTACGTTTATAACATTTACTAATCGTAATGATTATATGAAACTGCAAACTTAAATTTATTGCTTAACGGTTGGATTAGGGTTTTCTTCCGACAAACGCGAGCCACACGGAGGCACGTGCACTCAGCCACCAGCCACGGTCCGTGTAACTCACTTTCCAATAAACTAGCTGCGGTCGTGATACCTAGCTAACGGGATCATACACTTCTAGGTACATCGCAGCCTGATCATTACACCCAAGATAATGTAAGGAACTCGGTCGTAAATTATTGCGTGCTCGAATGCCATATCATTTGAATACTTTTGTTGTACATAAGTATGTGACGTACTATCGTTTGACGGTCAAATTAATAACTGTGTATGTAAAAAAAAATATTATTCCGATTTGTTGTAAAGTCAACACGTCTATTATTATTTGACTGCTTCGGTGGCGCAGGTGTAGTTTATGCTACTGCTGTGCTGAGGTCTCGGGTTCGATTCCAGGGTTGTATGATCTGCAAATATTTGTTTCGGAGTTTGGATGTTTTCTATCTATAGTATACATAGAAAAAAATACCCAAAATCCGTATTAAAAAAAAAAAGTATATAAGTATTCTATCAGTCAATCTAGCTTTAATAGTATAAACTCTGCTTAGTTTGAAACTAGATGGCGTTGTGTATCAGATGTCCGAAATATTATTATTATTAATCACAAGCGCTTAAGTTCACTGCTCCGGTTCGAAGGGAAGTATCGTAATATCTTCACCTTTACTCAATTAGTACTCTATCAAATACAACAATTGTTTTAATCTAACCACTAGAGATGTTCCAGAGATCCAAAGAATCTTCAGCTTTATTGTATCAGTATAGTTTTAAATTATGAAATTTGTACACAGTTAGCCAGATCGTAATGGCTAGTTTATTCTGCTTTGCAGTGACAGCCATCTCATCACGACTGCGCAATAAGAAACGGTAATGATAAAGCGAATTACCGACATCAAGTTTCAAGGGGCCATCGCTTTCGCACCGATCGCAAATATAGGAAATCATTTTGCGGCGCAGCCTGTAATAAAATTGGATTGCCTGAAGTTTGCTTTTTGAGTATAATTATAGAAAGGAGTTTATTTACATAGGTGGTCCTTTACTGAGCCGGAGAGGTCATTTGTTTTTTCAAGCGAAGTAGAATTAAGTTAGAGCCTAACTATAAGTTAGAGCCTTTAATAAAAATCTACTCATATGGGAAGGTGTCGTTTTAGTAAATACTCGTAAATGAATTAACATTTATTTATTTAGGACTATCAATTCGCAAGTTGATTGTCTTCGTCTATAACTAAATTATTTAAATACAAAAAACCTCAAAGGATGAAATATTTGTGTGAAGAAATCGAGAACAAGATATTATTGTATTTTATTTTATTTTTTGTATTTGTGTCGTTTTATTGTATTTTATTGTAAAGAACGAAAAATCATCACGAACGGTCATCTTCCTAAGGAAAGTAAATGAAACCGGTAACAGTAATCTCATCATCAAAATGATAAAGGATTGAAACTCCTGCGTAGAGTAGGCTCCAAGTCTCATTTTTCTTTATCAAGCAAGAAATTATTAAGTATGTTACCTACCTACATAACAATGTGATTAATAATTCGAGTTTTTTAGAAGTCCTGGGAGCCTACGGTTAAATTTACATTCTCAATCCACGGTCAGGGAATAACAACTAAATTGACAGAAAACGTCGGCCTTTGGGACAATTAATTTAAAAAAATATTTCTAGTAGATGAAGGTCGAAATTTCCAATAGGTACTTGTCATTTCGTGCATGTGATTGTCCATAAAAAGCGTATTATAATCGACACGCAAATATTCTCGCTTTTACACTTTACTAATGTACGTTTAAAATTATATTTTAGAAATGACCATTTAAACCTACTTTTTTATTACAAATTGTTGACTATATATGCCATATATATTGTTGCCTAATAGATGTTATTACAGATAAGAAAGAAGCTCTTCGCTGAAGTCTTCTAAACGTTAAGAAATGGAGACCAAAGGAAATTATTAAAATATATATATATAATTAAAAACAGTTTTTATAAAAGGTTCATCCAAAAACACAACCTTTATTATGAAGCTCTTCTAGTCTGCCCACCATTTCCTTTTTTTTTTCTCCACAAAGTGATTTTGTTTAATCAAATAAATTACCAGCAGAGAAACAAGACTATGCCCAGAGTCGAAATGTTATTATTTAATAAGCTAAGAAGATCGTCATGAACGTACAAATATATCATATTAAAGTAAAGACATGGAGAAACATGGATTTACAAAAGTTTGTAATATTTAGTGTATTTTAGGATAAAAAGAACTGATATTTTTAAGCATGATTTCAGTTATATAAATATTAAAAAGATACGTCAATTAATGTTGTAGTGTATACAGTAGTCTTAACTGTTAAAAACTACCACCAAAAAGTCGCTTAAACTCCTCAACGCTGCATTTTGTTATCTGACATTAAACACCTGTATTCGTGCTTATGGAACCTTGCAACGTCATGTAGAACACGTACCTTAGCAATTTTCATACCGTTAGGTCACGTTATACCATTAAAATAATTATACATAAATTTAAAAGCAATAGTAGCTAGCTGAATATTTTGGGGTACCTTAACTAAATTTTTACTTGGAAATAATATAGAGGAGATCGATGTTTTTTCTACTATCTTTATGGGTCAAGTCAAGAAGTTCTCAGTATGAATATAAATAGTTTTAGGGCTAAACAGGTTTTAATAAAATTTGTGTTCAGTAAAAATTTATCCTGTATTTACTAGGCATGCCTTTTAAGTTCTGTCGTTTCCATATTTCCCGGCAATTTTGAATTTGGAACTGTTCTATATTCGAATGTGTTTAAATTTTGAATCTCAAAAAAGTTTTAGTTAAAGTATTAGGATTAATGCTATTGTTTAGTCACAGCGTCGATTGGAATCTGTCAGGTTACGTACGAATATGAATCTTTGTAAGGAAAATGTTCGTGCAATAATTTTCTACAACTTTAGAAGAGGTCTGACACGGCTTCAGTGTTATGAAGAGCTAACATATGTGTTCAGTGATGAAGCCCCATGTCTGCGGACTGTCGAACGCTGGTATTTAGAATTCCAGCGTGGACATACTAGTATTAGTGACAAATCTCGCGAAGTACGCCCAAAATCCGCCTTCACTGAAGATAACATCATTGCTGTGAGACAACTAATTCTCGAAGATCGTCGTGTAACGTATCGAGAGACAGAGGCTTTATTAGGCATCTCAGGGACAACCATTCAGACGTTCTTGCATGAAGCGCTTGGTGTGAGAAAGCTAGTTTGCCGTTGGATACAGCATCTGCTTTCCGACGATCACAAGGCGGCCCGCGTCAGATGGTGTAAGAAAACTCTCCAAAGGTTCAACCGAGGAGAGTCAAATCACGTCTACGACATCATCAGTGGTGACGAATCTTGGATCTATGTCTACGATTCTGATTTCAAACAACAATCTACAATCTGGGTCTTTCAAGACGAGCCAAAGCCGACTAAAGTTGTTCGTTCTCGAAGCACTTCGAAGAAGATGGTGGCCACGTTCGTTGGAAAAACCGGCCATGTTGAGACTATTGCACTTGAAAATCGTAGAACGGTTAAAGCAGAGTGGTATACCACAAGTCATCGCCAAACTTCGAAAATCAAACTCAAAGCGACGCATCATCCTGCACCACGACAACGCAAGCTCACACAGCGCTCGTCAAACGATTGAGTATTTGAAGCAGGAAAAAGTAGAAATTCTTGACCATCCTCCATACAGTCCTGACCTAAGCCCTAACGATTTCTTTAGATTTCCTAAAATTAAGGAGTCTTCGTGGTCAAAGGTCCGGTGAAGAAGCAGTCGACGCTATCAAGTCAGGCATTTTGAACACCCCCACTTTAGAGTGGAATAAATGTTATAATAACTGGTTTGAGCTAATGGAAAAGTGTATTAAGCTACGTGGTGCATACTTTGAAAAACAATAAAAGTACTATAAGGTTCTATTTGCGTCTGTTGTTTGTGAAACGACAAAACTTAAAAGGCATGCCTCGTAAGGTATTTAAAACCTGCCACAAGTTCCAAATACCTTAAATACAAGATACTATAAGTAAAGAAATAGTTCCCATGGTAAACTTTTATTCAAAGTAGTATCAAATTTGCTGTCATTCAAATTACTGACCATTTTTTTCTTACTATTTTGGGTAATACAATAGCGGATTGACGGTGGTAAAGAATATTACATTCAAAATAATAAGCACAAAAAAGTAGCAAGAGATTTACAACCGTTTGCAGTTTTAAATTTTTTGAGTAACCGCTGCCAGAAAAATCAGGAATTATTTTCTGTACTCAACTAGGTAAGGTAAAGTCGCTTTAAAATTATTACAGTTTTTATTGCTTGTCATCCGTTCCTAGAATTACAAGTATTAGTAATGCGTATAATTCCAACAACTAATAGTATACGATTCACTACCAGATTTTTAGCTTCCTTTTTTTTACGGCCTTCATTAAACAATACTTACATATACATGTGTACATTCACGTCTCTAGCTACGAAGGGGTAGGCAGAGGCGTATTAAATGCTCACTATCTATATGTTTAGTTCCATATAAGTTTTTCCGTAAGTTAGCCAACTTATTTCCGTCAGCCGGGCAATTGGCTTATATTGAAAGGATAGTAGAAAAGAGAAGGTAATGGTAGGAAAGGGATATTACTTACACAGATGAATTGAGAAATAATGTCCAACGTTATCTCATCGACGTATTTTTTTTATTGCTTCTAATGATATAAATTATGGCATTCCTATTGCTAAAAGATTTTCATGTTTATACGGACAACAGCAAGGGGTCTCAAACATCTCGCAACAGCGCTTTCGAATTACAGATTTGCAAACTTGGCCTACTCGAGCTATTGTAGTTTACCTTATCCATCCTTCTAATATTAAGGGAGAATCCCTTTTCGTTTCCATTCTTTTTTAATTAGGTTTCCCTTTCAATATTCGACCAATTTGCTTTTCTTTTTTTTTGCTCTATATTATTATATACTAAAGACCCACCCCGACTTCGAACGGGTAAGAACATCATAATCTAAGGTATCTCGTGTAAAATTATTTTTCGGAAATTCACTTACAAGATTATTTTTTCTAAACTGAACTTAATATTTAACCATCCCTGAAAAATTATCAAACTGCTGTAACTGCTACTCGAAATCCGTTGTGTGGTTTAAGAGGAGTTAGCGAATAATCAGACATGCGCCTAAAGCGACTTTGTACGGGCGTCGAGTCATAGTTGATAAAATGTGGGTGTATCACCTCTATCTATACCTTCGAGGCGTAAGCGTGAGGATATTTATGTAGATGTATGGATTAGAAAATCAAAATATTTTAAAATTATTATATATATAAATAATTAAATTATTACATAGGTCAGTGTTAAATTCTGTTTTCTCTTTCGTCACCCATTACTGAACCTTTTGGTGCTTTGTGAGAACCGTCATCAACATAAATCATGACTCGCCGAAGAGAATTGAATTGTCGCACTCAAACTAACATTTGCGTAGCAGACATTTTGTGAATAGTTTTGTAATCGAAGTAACATGTGGCAAGTGCAAATGCGTTTCATGTAACGGGTCTCTATATTCAGAAGAACATTATGAAATACCTCGAGTAACTGTAGAAGTGTATAATACACAGGCCGTAAATACTAACAGTAACAGAGCTTATATTGGCACCCATGTCACGTTATTTATTAAAAGCTTTTAATGAAATAATTACTTGTTATAATTATAATGAAATATTTGAAAAACAACATTGTTTATAAATTATTCTATATTTTAAAATAAAAGGGTATCGTTAAGAAATACCAAGACTAAAAACAATATTTGAAGCTGTGTTTACAGCTAAAGACAAATTAGTACCGTTAGTGATTCTGAAAGTCTGGTAAGTGTCCCATTGAATCTCTAGTTTGCTAACTATTTTATACTATAAGTTTTCCAGGCATAATAAAAGACTATCTGTTAAAATAAACATTTGTTTAATTACCACAATTGGATAAGATATAACCGTCACAGCACATCGTTCTTATGTGAGTAGACCGGGTCAATGAGTTTGTATGACCGCGATCACGTCTGTGTTTTGTCCCGCACTGCTGCAATAGCAAATGGTTTGATTGAACACCGGTGGTTTATTCTAAACACAACATCATTGTATTATATATTTGTCAACATCATTGTATTGTATTATATATACTTATTACTTTTTCCAAAATTTAGACAACTTTTTAGTGGGTAAAAAATTCAATTCCCGAGAGGCAGTACAAAATGCCTTTGAAGAGTTTATTGCCTCCCGTCCAGCTGATTTTTACAAGAAGGGCATCAATAAACTGCCAATGCGTTGGCAAAGATGAGTCGATTGCATGGGTGATTACTTCGAATAACAGAAATAAAAAAGTTTGAAAAAATAAGTATTATTACTATTGCATATTATTTATTGCATACAAAACGGCAATTTCATAGGTAAAGACCTATTATATATATATATATATTAATATTTCGAAACTTTTGTTATTTTAAACGTTTATTGCATACAAAACGGCAATTTCATAGGTAAAGACCTATTATATATATATATATATATTAATATTTCGAAACTTTTGTATCAGATTTGGTAACGGTTTCAGATAGATATCCGATAGTTTCGGTATCGGTTAAAGAGCTCCATAACATTCTTGGTGCAGATAATGGGTTTGTCTGTTCAAGTTTTATTCTTGGCTTACTACTCGCATATCCTCATAAGCAAAACTCATTTTAAGGACGATCTTCGGTCGGTCCATTGGTCAGGTGGACAAATAGCGAGCAATACGAAGTTTAGTTTTATAATAAAATAAAATGAATCGGGATTATAACATAAATCGCATAGTATATTATATAATGAGGGCATACTAAAATTTTCTGGACTTACGATACATTTATTGTTTTTCAATATTAACTCGACATTAATGCATATTTGCATTCGCTGAAACCACTGTACAAATCAGTTGGACCAGTCTTTTTTCCAGGGACCTCACCAATGGCTTCATGGAACGCATTAACCGCCGATTCAGGGCTCGTAAAACGGGTGCCTTTAAGTTTATCTTCAATTATTGGAAACAAAAAGAAGTCGCAGGGTGCGAGGTCCAGGCTATGAGGCGGATGCGTCATCAGTTCCACATTTAAAACCTTCAAATAGGCTTCTGTTACCTTAGCGTATTATGAGGATGCGTTATCGTGGTGAAAGAAGACATTGCTTGGAGGACGCTTTTCGCGAACTTATTCTAAGACTCTTATTCTGACTTATTCTCTTATTCTATAAGTGTTGACGTACCAAGCTGTAGTCACTGTCCTTAAAGCGATACTTTAGTGTTGGGTCCTGATTTACTGAAAAAAGAAGCAACCATTTTTTACCAATACTTCGACTTTTATCAACTTTCCTCGACAAATCTTCAAAAGGAAAGACCTGGCTTTGGCCGACTGGCTTTTTCTTTCGGGTTCAAAGCAGTAAACCCAGGTTTTGTCACCTGTCACGACATTAGAGACAGCATATGACTGTTCTCCGGCAAATGCACATGTAAAATCTCATTCCAATGCCTAACAAAGTGTTTTTTTCAGTTTCAATAAGTTGTCCTACGGTGTTAATATTAATGTCTGTAACCGCAGTCGCCGGCCGAGCTTCACGTACCTTGTCATGGAGAAGTCCACGTCCACGTCTACATTCTCCAAACCACAAATACACAGAGCTGCGACATGGTGCTTCATCACCAAATGTTAACTAAAGCCTCTGGCAACTCTCTTGTTGATTTAAGAAACAACAAAAATCATAAAAATCATTGAACGAACATACTCACGAGTTAAATTATAGATAGATATTATATTATAGTTAGATAGCAACACACAATTTTCGAAAGGACGTCACAATGTAAAAACTAATGAGTCTCGCAAATTAAATAGTAACAGGTTCCCAAAGAGTTCCATTTTCAAATTTCATAATTGTTTTTAAGAGACTTTCACTATGCCCGACGTAATTCATTTTAATAGCCTTTGCTATACTTACAGTCCCTATTTTAACATTGAAACTTAGCATCGGATTAAAACACAGTTAGAAAACAATGCAGCCTATATTTCTAAAGCAGTTTATTAGACACAACTTTAGCTGCATCACTTTTATCTATCGCGTGAAAATAGTTACATCTCAAATAGAGTATTTTACAGGCAGTTCGGATTCTTCAATATTGTAGTGAAATTTCATACAAATACTTTATATATATAGTTAGATTCAAAATTGTAAAAAAACCGAAACATTGATACGGAACAGTTCAGTACGGAACTATTCAGTATCAATGTTTAATACATTATTTTCATTTTGTGGCGTTAAATCTAGCGAAGGATTCCCTTGAAACGTAACGACTAGCAGCGTAATACCACAAGAATAGAATAAAGTTAGTAGGTTGCACAAGAACGAGTAACCGGGCACACAATGATTTCGCGTCTGCCAGTCCCGAGAGGAATGTCTAATTCAAATAGCCCTATTGAGAGTACGCGGTCCCGTTACGAATTCCGAATAGGGTTAAGCACCGTCTTCGCTTTCAAGAGGCAGTATTTATTTTCGCTAATATTCATGTTTGCGTGTATTTACTACATATAGAAAAATAAACACGTGTAATGTGATGTGTTCTTCTTTTCTTTCAGAACAAAACCTACCTACTTTTTATGATATTATATGACAGATTTGACTGTCATACACATGTCTGGGGTATTGGTAACATTGTGGGCTCCGGTTTCAGCATTTAGACTCAAGAATGGTTCTTTATGCGTCGAGGAAAGGTTAGCTAGGTGAGCCAACCCAGCTCCTTCCATAAGCGCTGAAGCCTCCTGGAGCGATCACAGGCTTCTATTAGCGATTCTTTATCATGTATTATACTATCCCGTTGAGTGGCAACTCCCTCACATTCCAGGATTACGTGTGCGGCTGTTTCCTCTACTTTCAGACATCCTCTGCAAAGAGGACTGTTCGTCGCATTGATCGTGATTAGTTGTCGGTTCAGGACTAGGTGGCCTGTTATAGTTTCTACAATTACGGATGTCTAGTCTACTAAGACTGATGAAATTAAATTGAAATGAAATGAAATTTATTTACCTTGTACATAGTATTTCACATTATTGATACACTTAGAAAAAAAACAGAATACACACAAAATCATCGATCAATGATCAACCCTATGCTAGGAAAATCCTGTGTTATGGGAGTCATCCATCCATGGTGTGCTTTAAAAGTGATTGTTGCATTTATATATTTTTTACATCTCGCATGTTCGGTAAGTAGGTTCTTATTACCTCCAAATGGGGCTTGTAAGTGACTAATTAGCGATGTAGGGTACTAATGTAGCTAGAAAAGCCCTAGGGCGGTGAGTAATTAAAAAAAAACACTTCTTTCTTTCAAAAAGTTCGCGTACATCTAACCATCATACTGGCAATAGACATCATGCATTCAGCCCAATGACCAAAGAGGTCGCTTTGCTATTCAGCCTTGTCTTTGTGTGAGTTTAATAGTCATCAATTTTAAATATCGAACGTCGAAGCTCAATTTCGATCTTGAAAAAAAACTTAAAAAGTTCTTTACTTGATTCTTTTTAAAGAAAAAAGGCGGGAATAGAAAACTTTTACTTTAAAATTGTTTGTTTTTGGGATTATTTTATAATTACGTGCTAATTAACAAAAACATGAGTTCTTCAAGTGATGAAGATAAGCTGCACTCCCGATTCAATGAAAATGGAAGCTGAAGCAGCAATTAACAATATTTTGCCTGAAACTTCTAAAGAGAGATATTTGAAAACGTACGACAAGTTCATAAAGTGGCGAACAGAAAAACGAGTAAAGTCTTTATCCGAGATTGATAGCTCACTAAAGTATGTATTCTTAACATACTTTAGTGAGCTATCAAAAAAGCTGCAGCCATCTAGTTTGCGGTGCATTTATTCAATGTTAAAAGCAACTATGAGTACTAAACACGACATCAATATCAAGAACTATTCAAAATTATCATCTTTTCTAAAAAGACAATTTGCTGGGCACAAAAGTAAAAAGTCAAAGGTTTTTACAGCGCAAGACGTGAAAACATTCATAAATGAAGCCCCTGATGACATATATTTAGCTGTAAAGGTACGTAAAATAATAATCATATAATGGTAATACTTCATACTCGTAATTAATTTTTTATACTCTTACAATCCTATAAAACATACTTATTCTTATATTTCGCTTGTTTTAGGTAGTTCTTATCTTCGGTATAACTGGCGCATGCCGAGGTATTGAATTGACAACTATAACAATAGAGAACATAGAACAACAGGGTCAGTTGTTAGTAATTAAACTACCGAACACAAAAACTAAAATTGACCGAACATTTATAGTTCCTCAAGAATTCTCTGAATTCGTACAAAAATACAGAAATCTTCGTCCTGAAAATGTAAACACCAACCGATTTTTTTTTGAAGTAACACCAAGGCAAGTGCTACAAACAAGTTATTGGAAAAAATACCAACAGAAGTATGCTGAAGCAAATCGCAAGTTATTTAAAGTTAGCAAACCCGGAATTGTACACAGGTCATTGCTTCCGGAGAACATTGGCTACACTTTTAGCCGATTCTGGGGCTAACTTAACCACTATAAAAAGGCACAGTGGGTGGAAACCCAGCAAGGTGGTTGAAGGTTACATTGAAGATTCCATACAAAATAAAAGTAAAATTACCAACAAAATAACGAAAACTATTCAGCTTTCAAAAAATGAAACATCTTTTTCAAGAGATGATCCGCAACCATCAGCTTCTGCTGAAGAAAGCTTCATCCCGTCAGATTTTGTCCATGACCAACAAATATCACAATCTCAAACTATTAACATAACCAAAAAACGCCTGTCCTAAAAATTTGAAATTTGTTCTCATTTCACTATAAATTTCAACAAATAAGATGTTTTATTCTTGTAATGCCGGTTTTTTTCTACTTACCTCAGAATCGAGATGTAAAGCAGAATAGTTAGCTCGGGTGTAAGCATCAATTGCACCCTCGAACTATAGGCGCCCTCGCTGCGCTCGTGCGCCTAAATATCTCGGGCTGCAATTGATGACTTACAGCCCTTGGCTACTAATCTACTATTAATGATACGTACAAAGAGAAGGAAGTAAGAGAGAGATATATATATACACATATAGTAATGTGTGTTTTAGGGTGGGTAAGTTAGTGAGGTTGTCTATACAGAGATCTTTAATAATGCAGTCTACCTCTTCTTCATCCTTCTCTAATTAGACTATGGAATTGCACAAGGTAGATGAGCTGTTGGGAGATAAATTAGTGAATTTTGTGATAATTTTATCTGCCAGCTTCTTACCAATCAGTGCAAAGAACCAATTAATGGACTCAACTAATGCCTGCGTGACGGTGACGGTTCTATTTTTAACAGATCACTGGGTGGAGGACTTTCACGGTTAGTTTCGGTGACCTTTCTAACGGCCTCCCACATTTTTTTAGGATTATAAGTCTTAAGTTTTTTTAGCAGGCTATTGCAAAAAATTCGTAAGGCATAGAATAGGTAAAATAGGTAAGTTTAAGAATTGAATTATGTGGATCCTTATTTAGTTTATTATGCATCTTGTCTCTGTTTCGAATGCACCTGAGTAGACCAGTTGTTGACCAGGGCTAATGATCCTGTGTCTACACGGAATAGTTTTAGTCACAGTATTTTTAATACAACTGAAGATAGTATGTTAATTAATTCTTCTGTTGCATGGTTGGGATCATTCATTCAAAATATTTTTCAAAAATCACGCTGCAATTGGAATATTGAAGTGAGAAGATACAGTATTACGTGCTCTAATTATAAAGTGATCAATTTTTAGATTTAAACGGGATAATGGTCTGTAATTGCTGTGTATAGTACTAAAGTTACTGCTTGATTAGTTGTTTTGAGTAACACGTGATCCAAGCAATTATTCCGGCGTGTTGGGAATTGGTGTGCTGGAAGAAGTCCGTGACAAGCGGCTAAGTATTGAATTTGAGCCAATATTTGTATTAGTCATGATCAATCTGCAAGTAAGTCGTAGTGAAACAGCACCAGATTGGACTGTCTGCAGCCGGTTGTGTGCTTTACGAGTATGTTGTCTAGCCCAGGGTGGAAGTTGGTTGAAAGGCAGTGGCAGGAGTATGGTTGGGCTGGTAGCTGACAAAATGAGACAAAGAAAACTTTTGCAATCGAGGATGATCGAAATCGAATCAGTCGAAGTTGTTCATACAATTATCATTACATATATCTGGATATGTAATATGTTCGGGCATAACTTCGTCATATACTCGTATAGACGGATATTCAACATTATTTTTTTGTTCGGAAGGGGTTTATTCCCAAATGGTCCAATTTAAATTTCATATAGATCTGATGATGAGTTTCGAAGACAGACAACTGAACTCTTAAAAAAATTACAGTAAATTTATTTAATCATTTTATTTATTTTAATTCTTTATGCACAAGTATGAGTTGTACAATGGCGTACTTAATGCCACAGGCATTTTCTCCCAGTCTACCTTAGGGTGGTGCTGAAATGTGTGACTACGGTGCACTAGACAATGATATGTAAAGTAAAATAAAATTATTGAGAAGTTAACAACATACACTTACATAAATACTTACCTAGTTACAATCATAAACCTTATGTAGGTTAATAATGTATTTAATAATGTTTAAAACTTTAAAGTTGTAAAGAATCTGCTAGGGTGTCTAGAATGGGTGCTATCCTGATTTCTAGAGGACGGATTGGATTAGAAACGAGGAGTGGACACAAGTGGAAGTACGAATTGGGCATAGCAGAACAGGATTGTTTAATAATCGGAGGATTCTATCGTGATTGGAAATCGTAAATCAACCGCGATTGCTGCTAGGTTTTTAGTATTGTTTGAAATTGGTTCAACTTCTTTTTACAAAGGATTTATTACACTGATTAAGAAATAGGTAATATCGAATTTTAACTAGGTATTTCCAAATCGGTATTAAGTCTTTTAACTATAATTATGAAAAGTTTTATTTTAATTGTAATATTTAAAAAAAGGTCTAATTTAAGAACCAATTTTTATGTCTATCTCAAATTTTGTGCAATATTACGTTACAGGAGTTCAGTATTTGCAAGTAAAATTATTTGAACACTTTTTAAATTAGTGATTATTATGTGATGATGATCTTTTTAACATCATTACATCCTTGTAAATGATATCAATTATATGTATCTCTCTAAGCGAATCGGCAACGTGCCGTCATTATTAATAGACAAGTTAGCTAACTGACAAAATAGAATATAGATATAGTGTGTGTTAGTTAGTTAACACACAAGTGGGAATCCATTTTAGGTTTACGTTTTCGATTAACGTTTACTTTTACATAGATGAAAACATGATTTAGAAAAATCAAGATTTATTTGTGCAAATTTGTTGTAATAGGTAGTACATATGAGTCGATAACTAAACCTAAATAATACAGGACGGGGCTAGCCGGATGCTGGGCCTGGGTCGCGGCGCCAGTACTCGCAACAATCCAAACTGGGTTATACAAGTGTGGGTTTCATTCTAACGTTCTATGGATATTAGTACTACAAAGTCATTTGATAAAAGTAATTCATTTTTATATGTATTTCAAATGTGTTGTTCTGAATTCGTTACATAGGTTTCACACTATATTACAGTATTTTTGGTACTGGCATATGTGTAATAAATACTAATTGTGAATCAACTCACTTGATAGTCCTACAAGACTGTCTCGACTCTAATGTGCAAGGGTTGTCCCAAAAACGATCGAGATTGTAGGTGATTTTCCACCCCGTCAACAAAAAAAAAGCTTGGTAAAAATGGTACCTACCCGCCTAATTTAACTATATTTTACCTATACAGCAGTATCTCGGGTTCCTTTTCCGTTTAAAATATTGGTTAAAAGGTTGAAAATTATATAAAACAGATTAAAATTTTACATTGGAGAACATTTTATTTCGTTTCGTGATTTCAATTGGTGAAAATGTTGGGAAACGATTTTAGTAAAATTGAATTTTTTTGTATGAATTCAATGTGATTGCTGCAGCCTTCCATAACCATATTAATGTAATTATTTGTAATTAAAGTATGTAGTTTTGTGTAAAATTAAACAGTAATATAAGTATTTACACAGTATCTCATAAAAAAACTTGCGAAAAATAAAATAATGTTTATAAGATGTATTTAAAAATAATAAATGAATTAATTATGAATATTTAGAATAAGCCACAATAGGGAATATGCACGTGACACCAAAATCGACAAAATATTTTTATTTGTAATTTTTATTGCTAAAAAAAGATACCCATACAATTATTTTTGAAATTTATTATAATTTAATAGTGAAATTTAATCATCAAAAATTGGCTTTTTTAAGATTCCCTCGCAAATTTCTAAAACGCAACGCTATTGGTTGAATAAAACGTGACGTCAACCTACACTGTCAATAGTGTCAACAAGTTGTGTGTATTTGTAATATTTGGTTCCTGGTGATTATTTGTTTCATTTTAAGTTAATAACTAATACGTTTACAGTGTTAAATTATTAAATTCCCGTGTAGAAAGACTCAACACAATGACTGAATATACAGTCATTACATCAGGTGCAGTTTTGATATTATTTGGGCACAAAGGAACGGCACAATATTTATAATAAGTTTTTATTGGCTTTTCCATGGTAATAAGTTAATTTTTATCACTCACTTTTTTAACTTTCACAAACTTTGTGAACTTCACGCCGTTATTGACATCGAATTCGTCTGAAAGTGTAATCTGACGTCACAAAAAAAGCACGCCAAAATGGACTTGTTCAAATTGCCCCAAAATGGTAGTGTTATATTTATTTTTGGTAATGTAATAACTAGTAGAATCGTTTAAAAAAATAAAAAAAATACATGCATATTCCCTATTGATAGTTACATAGAAAATATATAAATACACTTACTTCAAATTGAGGTGGGTAAGTAAGATTTTTCATAAAATACCTATTCATTAGTATATTTTTTATGTACAAAATTAAATAATACCTTTTTATTAAAAAATTAATCCTATGAAACCAAAACCAGTAAATATTAAATTTCTATACCTACTAACAAATATACTTTACAATGTATTTATCTCTATGTCCCTCACCTTTTTGTCACCTGCCCTATGTATTTTAGTCATATAAATAACTAATTGTCAATTACTCTCTGTGGAAAATCAAAATTTGAATGAAATGACTTTCATATGAAGTTAGCACCTAGCAGTGTACGAGCTATCCATTCAGCAGATACTACTGTATGTACACTTTGTATTAAATGTATTTAATTATTCATTTATTTCGTTGGTCTATTTAATAGTTATTTGTTTAGTTGAACATATATTATTTCGTTGTTATTTAACATGAAAGAGCACATTAAAAACATTTTGGTTGCATACAAACTATTAAGATCTTGGCCATGTTCAGTTGTGCAATAGGAAAAATATGTTTTTATAGTAAAAAAAAGTATACTGAAAAAAGAAAAATTCCAATTATTTAGAAATAACACAAATTTTATGGAAAGCTAAATTAGTCTATTTTAATCTAATATATTTTTATACAGAAATATTAATGTGTTTCTTATTTACCATAGCACAGGTCCTGCCTAATTTAGGTGTGTGATATGTTATGCGGCTAAGATTTAAACAGTGAAATCAGTTTTTCCAAGGTCTAGTGAGAGTGTTAGAGTCATAACACCTACAGCCATGACTAGGTAAGACAAACATCACCATGTAGGCACAGACTAGAGATAGTGAATAGTCATGTTAGTAAAAAACTCACAAGATTCTATGAACTCCATTTGTTGATAATCGATAAACAAAAGATCAACAGATCTCTGAAAAGAACCATTGTAATTAATTCTAAATTAACTTCATAATATCTCTTAACTCTAAGAGTCTTGAACATAATATTAAAGACTGATAAACAGTATTTAAAAACCAGTCAATTTTATAGAATACATATACATACCAATGAATTTAAATAATTATTTGCTATAGGTATTTCTGATTATTCATTTTAGGACAAACATGTAATGTAGATTTTATTAGTTAACAACTTTTGACTATAAACAAAACAAAATACTGAATGCTCAAAACCTAAATTAAATTACTTCACAAAATGTTAAAATATCCCAAGCAAAGCAATTGAATACATGAAACAATAATATGTAACAATAATATGATTAATGTATTTATAATATAATATGCATTAAATGAATTTATGATAAAAGTACATTATAAGAAGAATGTTATCTTATAAACAGGTTATAAATAATTATTTTATTTACTAAAATTTCATTTTTAAGTTCGGTTTTAGTGTGACCTTAATGGTGATCTCAATTTGAATCAGAATTTCTCCTACCTACAAATTAACTGGTTTCTGATTAAAGTCATATTGTTTAGGAATAATGTTTGCGTATCTTATTTCAATAGACAGTCAGAGATGAAACAAAGAACGGAAAATTGTTAGGTACCTATCTATTATGTACTGTTATTAAAATTTATTGTAGTTAATTATTCTATCCTTAAATATAAATATTCACAAGTGACTATGCAGTAAACAAAGACTTAAATCTAAAATTATTAACAAATTTTATGCAATTATTTCCATTTAAATGTTTCAAAGTGTAATTTATTTACTACAGCTCATAAGTAGATACTTTCTATCTTCATGAAATCTCTCGTTGAAGATGTTTCTGAATCGAAATTTAACAATAATGCCTAAAACTGTGGTGCATAAAAATCTTAACGATTAAAATTTTATCATAACAATAATACTCAGTAAGATAATTTGATGGCATGAGCTTTGAATTCTATAATATAAATAGAACTACAGAGCTAGTTGTACCAAAATTACAACAAATAGTAAAATGAAAAGCTTATTGTTACGCATTACTTACCTTGTCCGCATTTCTCAGTCTTTGGAGTAGAAGTCATTTTATCGGAACTAAAACCACTATGACATATTATCACGAGTAACAAAATATCAGTTCAATTTAATTTACAAATTAGAGTAGAAATCACAAAATTATCATTACACTCCACCGGCAGCCATGTTTAGAAAACAATTTATAAATTGTAGCAGTCAATGCCATCTATTGCAAACTTACTGTAAGTACTAAAACATAGTCTTAAAATTAGAAACTAGATGGCATTTTTCAAGAATTTGATTTACGAGTTGACACTATGTTTAAAAATTTAAGATAACTATTTTTTTTAAATAGATCTATTCATAGAAAGCCTAAAATAATCACTGAAATATTATTTTTTTCTCTTGAGTAAAAATTGGGATTATCTTATCCGTGAGTCACGAATCAGAAAATGTGTCGTAATCATTCCATTAACCAATCAGCTGTCTTGCTTGTCTTGTCTTTCGTTTATATTCGGATTTATGTTCTTCTGAAACTGAATCTGAATTCATACAGAAGAACATGAATGTGGACGTCTTTCGCCTGAGATGATGATGATGAATACAGATTTTTTCATTCAACATTTTAACTTTGAAATTAATCGTATTCTATAGTCCAAATAATTTACGGACGCATTTTGACGGTTGAAATTTAAGGTTGGGGTTTCTACAAAGCCATTGTGGGAATAATCGATTCGGATTACAAATAATTTGGCGATCATCAAAAGATACGAAACATCGTTAATCGTTTTAAAATTGTAATACTTGTGCCTTTTCAGTCTCTTTTTTTTAATTAAGAATTATGTTCCACATACATTTTGGATACCACAAATATAGCTAAGAATATAATAGAATATAAAGATATATATAAGATATTATGAAAATCTGAAACTAATATTATAAATATTTTTTACTTTCTGAACTGTTTCTTCTTCTGTTCTTCTTCTCTGTTTCTGAAATGGTGGGACGGTGTTATGGCTTGCAGCGTATCCTAAAAGGATTATTGTAAGTTAACAATATTAACAAGACAGAATAAGAATAACAAAATAAACATTACAATTAGCTAAATCTTCCATAATTATGTTGAATATTTTTGTTATTTTAAAGGAGGTCGTCAAAGTTTTTAATACTTTATACTATGTTTATGCATTAGAATAAAGAACATGTAAGAATAGGAACTAACCCTTGACTTGAGCCCAAATCAGGCATTATGACAGTGCTATGCTGGTACCCTTATCACTTTGTGCCCATACTGCCGTGCTAATTCGTCGATGCCGTACCTCGGTATCCTTGGTTTGTGTTCTTCTACCAATCTCACTAGTTAATCTTTAAAAGAGTCATGTCTGCTTGAACTGCGTTCCTCTGTAGCTATGCCACATGCTCGGCTTTCGTTTTTTTTCGTCTTTGCTGGTGGCTTATCGATCTGTCCCTTGACCATGATAATAACATAACGGTCAGGTACGTTTTGCAAAAGATTTGCGATTCACTTTTTAAATTGATCTGAGTTCATCTTTTGTACTCTTTGACTCGAACGCCAATAAACAATTTTCAACAAAACCTCCTGCATATCCAGCATGACAAATAATTAATTGGCCACCTTTCCCAATAGGCACTTTTGTACTAGAAGACTGAGTTTCGTTCGTCCAAGACTTCGACACGGTATGATTTGTATTTAACCACGTTTCATCCAAAAATATGACTTTGGTCCAATCAGTTATACTGTTCATTTTTCGTAGATATGTCACTCTTTGTAGTTTCAGATCGAATCTGTCTTAGGTATCACAAACTCATAGATGTTTTAGTTTTAAAGTAATTTAATCCTTAAATTAACTAATTCCCATAAATAAACAAGAATTTATTTGTTCACTTCGGTTTAATTATACGAAAAGCATAAAATTAAAGTGAAAAGAACAAATTCATAAATAATAATTAACTATTTAATTATATGAAAACCAACTCTGGTTAGCAAGTCCTTTGATAATATACTATTTGTAAAGCAATCGATTAAAATGTAACAACACTAAAATAAAAAAACAAAACAGAATGTAACTGTTTTAGGACATCTATCAAAAGTAAAGAATCTCACGATTGTTTAAGTTATTTGTTGACATTTAAACTTAAGAATGTCCATTACATTCATTCAACTCAGTAGTATAAATGTTTTCTTAAATAAAAATTGTTTTACTTAAAATGGAGTTATTTTATGTTTCGTTCAAATCGTACGTTGCCTTCTTTAGTCTGTAAGTAAAGAACGCAACTACGTCAGTTTTAGCTGTCAAAATGCACTTCGTGGATTGTTTAGACTATAAAAAGACATAAAAGTGACGTCAATGACCGGTTGTGGTGATGCTAAAAATGTCTCATTGAGCTGACAAGATAGATGCATATCATTTCGCTGTAAAGATACAAATCACTCATCTGAATCTTGAAAAATTACTAGAAAACTTATCTAAACTTATCTCCCTCTTATAGCCACACATTAATAATGGGCGATTTCAATACCTGCTTGATGAAAAATGACCATCGCTCTTCTTCACTACGCAGAATTGTGGACTGTAATAACTTATCACTCTTAACACTTGATGCTACACATCACTTCCCTAACTGCACTCCCTCTCTTCTTGATCTTATCCTAGTCTCTTCTACTGATCATGTCATCAGCCATGGTCAGTATTCCGCTGATGCTTTTTCCTATCATGACGTGATATTTCTCTCTTATGCTATCCGACCACCCAAGGCAAAGCCGAGAATTCTTGTGCAGCGTAATTTTGGCGCGATGAATCTTGAAAGACTTAAGGAAGATGCGCGAAACATCAACTGGAACAATTTGTTAAATTCGCAGTGTGTTAATGATAAAGTCCAAATATTCACAGATAACTTGATACAGCTCTATAACGTCCACGCACCCTTGCGATCAATAAAGCTTAAACATTTACCGGCTCCATGGCTTACTGAGGAGATACGCAGCATTATGTCCAGGAAATGTATTGCGAAAAGCAAATACAAGCGTCGACCAACCGAAGCGAACCTGGAAAAATATGTGTACCTGAGAAATCTCTGCAATAAGATGTGTAGAAACGCACAACGCCAACATATCCACTCTTCCGTAGAAAACGGAGATCCAGCAAAAGTCTGGAAATTTCTAAGAACATTGGGAGTCGGGAGGTCTCGCCAAGAGCCTATTCCCAAAAATGTCAACATTGACTTACTCAATAAACATTTCTCTGCCTCGTCTGACATTAGTGACAGTACAAAAGCTAATACTCTTAGATATATTTCTACTACCCCAACTCCCAACTATCCACCTCTCGTCTTTGATCAGTTGTCCGCTTGTGATGTTAGGAAGACCATTCTGGCGATCTCATCCAACGCAGTGGGAAGTGACTGCATCAGCCGAAATATGATTATACCTATCCTTGACGAAATTCTACTTATCCTATGCAATATCCTTAATCACTCCGTCACAAGCGGTGTTTTTCCATCTGCATGGAAAGATGCCAAAGTAATCCCTCTTCCAAAAAAAACTAAACCCTCTTCATTTTCTGACTATCGGCCCATATCTATTTTACCTTTCCTATCCAAAGTACTTGAACGCCTCATCCACTCTCAACTGACTAACTTCCTCTCCAAAAATTCTCTACTGAACCCCTTCCAATCCGGATTTCGCCCTGGCCATAGCACTACTTCTGCGCTGGTACACATTACAGACAGCATCAGACTAGGCATGGATAGTGGAAAGATCACAGTTCCCACCTTACTTGATTTTAGCAATGCCTTCAATACTGTGGATTTTCACATTCTACTTGGCATACTACGGTCTCTTAACATATCTCCAAGGACAATTGATTGGTTTCAAAGTTACCTGTCTGGTCGCCGGCAACGGATTTGCATTGATGACTCCATGTCCTCTTGGTGCAGTATTTCTGCTGGTGTACCGCAGGGTGGCGTTCTATCTCCTTTACTCTTCGCTGTTTTTATAAACTCAATCTCTAATCAACTAAGTTCCTTCTACCACCTTTATGCAGATGATTTGCAAATATATACACAAGCTCCGATTAACATGTTATCGGATGCATTCAACATAATTAACGCTGACCTTCAACGCATTGGCGAGTGGAGTTATAACTATGGACTTATGATTAATCCTAAGAAGACACAGGTGTGTGTTATCGGCAGCCCCAGGCTGATCTCAAAAGTTAACTGGACTCTACTGCCCCAAATTCAGTTCGGTGGCACAACTCTTGAGATAAGCACTACTGTAAAAAATTTAGGGATCTACATAGACAACACTTTGTCATGGGGTCCACAGATGCAAGAGGTCAGTCGTAGGATATTTGCTTCAGCCGGTTCTCTTCGAAGACTACGCAAATTCCTTCCAACTGCAACTAGGGTTGCGCTTGCACAAGCACTTCTTCTCCCAATTCTCGACTATGCCGATGTCAGCTATCTGAATCTCACTGAAGCACAACTCGATAAGCTTGAGCGACTACAAAATATGTGTATACGATTCGTATTTGGTTTACGAAAATACGATCACGTCTCTGAATTCCGTCAAATGCTCAAGTGGCTTCCAATTCGCTCTCGCCGGAATACTCATATCCTTATTTTCCTTTACAACATTTTGTTTAATCCCAAAACCCCTTTCTACCTCAAAGAACGATTCAAGTTCCTTAATGACACACACGAAAAATGTCTGCGGTCATCCGTAAGTTTACAACTGGAGATGCCTCTGCATTCCACCAAATTTTATGACCAATCCTTCACTGTTGAAGCTGTGCGCTTGTGGAATGCACTGCCGCTTAACATCAGGCAGGCGCAAACATTAAATAGATTCAAGAAAATGGTGCAGGAATTTTATTCACCTTAAGAGTCCATCACGCTTGAGGGTGTAACGAAACTGTTTCTCTTTTCTATATGTTTATTCATTTAAGAATGCGTATATATATATGTATGTGTATATGTATATCTGCTGGTATAGTATGTGGGTACTTATATATATGTAGGTTTATTTATTGTGATATGCATTGTAGATGTAAGTATAAAAATTGTAAATGTTTGTAGATAATATGATATGTGTAGTATATGTAATATGTATAGTGGATAATAGTAAACAAATAGTAGGTTCACAACAATTCAACTACTACTGTCTCTCTGCAACTTTTGATCCATCCTAAGGTTGCCTGGAAGAAATTGCATTTAGCAATAAGGCCGCCCTTTGTACACTCGATATTTGATCGTTGTGTTCCTTTCTTGAAACTCTGTAATTTAGTGTGCAAATAAAGAGTTATCTATCTATCTATCTAGCTCAGTGATCCAATTCAATTGATTGGTCTCTCAATTGATTCATTTCTTGGTCTAGATCATTTAGCTCAGTATGTATATATCACTCATTTCAAACCACTCTCGCTCATATCTTTATCTTTATTCTCATATTAACCTAAATTTAGTTTTTGGAACCTATCTGTGCTGTGGTTTGAAGCCCTAAGGAGAAGGCAGCCACAAAAATGAAATTCCAATAAAGGTTGTAAAATAAATCAGCACCAAAGAATCGTATTAATCTGGAACCAACGATGATGGTACTGACAAACTAAAGAAACTTTTCTTTTGTAATTACCAATAAAAAATGTAGTGGAAAATTTAGTGCCTATTAGAGCAATTCTCAAAATAATGCTGAATAATTTTTATTTTGACTTTAAAAAAAAAAAGACAGTACCCTACTTGTTAATGTTTCCAATTAATAAAGATATAATCAAATTTTATTATTTTTTATAAAACTACCTTATTTATTTAATATTTCTTGAAAAAAAATATAAGTTTTGAAGGCAATGGTCTAAAAATGTTCTTATTACGTTACCGAATAAAATTCGTTAAAAATTAAAACACGTAAAAGATTGCAAATCTTTTTAATAAATTTAAAAAAATTCTAAAAGAAAACACAGACAGAGAACAGAAAACTTTAATTATAAGATCAATACTTTAGAAGAAATAGACAACATTTTGTCCATTTCGTTACCTTTGGAACACCTGCTTGGAAAACATTTTAAATTATTAAGTTCACAGGCCGAATCTCAGTCATTTTTTAATTAAAATTACAAAATAAATCAACATTCTATGCTATAACATTCTTAATTATTATAAAAAAATGTTATATTTTAAATATTAGGAGAAAAATCAGTCATCTCAATTAGGACAGTAACAAATTAGGAACTTTGGTAACAAAACAAGAACTTATAAGGCTGAGTATACAATACACTTCAAAACAATGTTTTTATTTAACATAATTCGAACTTAAGATTGAGAATGATGTTAATTAGCTATCTTAGAAATTACGAATTTGGTTCGAGTACAGTATTTTAAAAGAACTGTCGTTGAAAGTATTCATTAGTACCTACAGTAGTACTATTAAAAAATATAATTATACTTATTCTAAAGTAAATAAATCAAAAATCCTTATAGGTAAGTATGTCTAAATCACAAATGGTATATCAAATAAACTTAAGTATTATTTAGTAATATTTATGAAATTATTATAAAAATTACGCATTGCAAATCTCACGCTCGTCTGGAGTGTAATGATCATATAAGAAAAAATCACAATTAGGGCACCAAACATATAATTATCCAATAAACTCTTCATTCTTCTTCTTCTTCATTCTCCTTTTTCTCTCTAAATTTTTTTTTCTGTAGTTATAAAATTTTTCTGGATCTTGTTTAAGGCGCTCTCTATAGCGTCTCTGCTTTTCTGCGTTTGTTAATGGTATTCTTGAATTAACTGCAAACAATTACTTTTACATTTAAAACTAGCTAATAACGATGGTTTTTAGTAAGTACCTAACTACGTTTAAGTCAAAAAAATAAACAAACAAAATCTCATCCTAAACGCATATACCTGCTTCATTCCGCCATGTGTATTTTTTTATTTTATTTATACTTTATGCACAAATGTGACACAGGCGGACTTAATGCCGTAGGCATTTTCTACCAGTCGACCTTAGGGCGATGAGGAGTTTAAAAAAAAATGGTAGATGCACAGAAATTAGAAATGTGATTTAAAAGAAAAAAAAAAGTATAAATAGAATGTGTAGAAAAATATTAATTAACAACATTTAGTAAAATAATTTGAATATTTATTGAAAGGAACTACTGAATTATTTATGAATAGACAGCTCTGTCTCGACAGACGTTGTCTTGTGCACCCGATTGGCAGCGCCGGGTACAATCTGAACCATTAAAATTCAAACTTTCTTTAATATCATGAAGATTCCTAGGCAATCACGTCAACTTAAAACTGAAATCTATTGTGACCTCAAAAACAGCTCAGCTGAGAAGAAACTCAGCGAGGGTTTTTTATCAGGGGAATTCAGGAAACCACACTCAAAACCACAACAAAAAATCGTAAAATAGAATATAACCCTAGAACCCGATTGAAGTGCCACCTACTTACTGGGTGTAATTGTTAATCTAAGCCATCTACGACCCACTTAAACACACGAAACCAATGGTGAAAACCCAACCCAAATAGAATCAGTAGTTTTTGAGAAAATCGCGGACAACCATATATACGTACATACGTACAAACATACAGGTCAAACTGAGAACCTCCTTTTTTGAAGTCGGTTACCAAAAGAACTACATACTTATAGACATAAAGTAAAAAATAATTCCCTCCCTTATATTGTGCCATAGTTGGGTAAAAATGCAATGTAGACTCTGCCTTACGTATTCCTATTTTGTTACTTCATATTCTTCTTATACATAACCACGCAAAAGTAACCAAAGAGGAAGTAACGAACATAGACCATAAGTTTTATTTCATGTATTTCTACAATAAAATCTGATAAAATCGACTGTATGTAATAAGATATCAAAAATTTATTAAACAATTATCTATTCTTAATACTATAAACATTAAAAATTATAAACTTACCCTTGTTAATACAGTTACAAAACAAGAAGAAAATTGTGAATCCGGCGAGCACCACACAATGAAACGATATTTTCAAATGAATTTGACAAGTGGCAATGCTACTTTTAGCTTTACGTTCTTCTCAAACGTTAAGAGTGCACAGAAAACCATAATCTACTATAGTCTGTTTTTTAATCTCGTAGACTAAACTGACATTACGAGTGTTGTCAGTTTATTGCAATTCTTAAATAGTGATGTGACACAACCGAAACTTAGCGTTAATAAAATCAAGTATCGTTTTTTTACAATAAGTTATCCTGAAATAATGTGTTTATCCTGAAATAATGTGTAGGTACTTATTTAAAACGTAATAATACAACATTATAAAGTAAAACATATATTTTTAATTACATAACTTAATTACAGGTATTCGCGTTAATCTGATTCAGATAATGACTCTGTCTGAGGAATATTCTGAATCATCAGAATCGCCACCTACTTCTATGATAAACCTATCAGTAATGTCGTCGGTTATATGGTCCAGATGACACATTTGATCTTCAATTTTAATTACATGGACTACACAATCTTTCCACCGCTGCGGGGTCACTTGACGAAGCCCTTCTTCAAAAAGGCTTCGTACTTCATTCATTTTGAATGTTTTATTATTTTTAGCGACATGCCCCTTTACTTGAGCCCAGACCAACTCAATCGGGTTTAGCTCGCAGTGGTAAGGGGGCAGTCGCAAAATAGTGACACCCCGTTCAGCAGCCATCTCGTCGACGACATACCTTTCATGGGCTTTTTTGTGCTTTCGGGCAATTTCATTTAATTCGGGCTTTAACATTGTCTCGTCATATGAAATATTTTTTGATTTTAGCCAATCTTGGATTTGTCCTTTTCGCCAACTAGAAGTAGGTAACGATTCCAGTTTCCTGGTGTGATATGGAGCATTATCTATTACAAGTACTGCGTTTCCTTTTAATTTCGGCAAAATATTTTTTAACTAGTTTTCGTAAATATCAGAAGTCATCTCCTTGTGGTAATCATCTAACCCCTTTTTCGCTTCGAATATTAATAGACCATCATCCACGAAACCCTCTTCGCTTCCAACATGGGACACTACAAGTCGTCTCCCCTTGCCTGAAGGCCCTTTTAACCCAGTGGTTAACCCTTCTAAGAAAGCCTGACGTGATGATTTCACACTGGTGTCAACCCAGTGCTTATTCTCAGTATGACCTAAAATGAATTAGTATGTGTGTGAACAAAATAATAAAAAAACATAAATACCTACCAATATAATAAAAACGACAGTCAAACGACAGTGTATACGTACGTGAATTTTAAATATAAAACTTTGAATGAAAATTATATTCGTCTATTATAAATAAAAAGTTACGATTCAACAAACCGGTATCGTAGGTCCAACACTGCACAAAAGTGCTGGCAACATTATTTGTAAATTTGACATTTGCATGTGTCAATTTAGTCTACGAGATTAAAAAACAGGCTATAACTTGTTTTTAAATATTTTCCATAAACCACGTAACAAAATAAGAAACGGCATAAGGAACTTTTTGAAGACATGTTATAAAATATATTTATTTTTAAAATAAGCATTGTTTTTCGCAAAATTGTATATTCGAAGGATAAATTGATAGTAACAGCGTAAAATAGCACCAAAAAATTTAATGCCAGCCCATAATATTTCAAAATAAAGCTTATGGAAAGTCATACACTGCTAAATGGGACACATCACTCTCCATACATTTGCACACTCAATAGTTTATCTTTTTTTGTTTTTTTCATAAATTATCAATTTGTCATAAGAATGAAAGCAGGAATGTAAACAGTAATTCAGTGATTTTATTTATTTAATTATTATCTTGAACATAATATTTTGCTACCATTTAAAAAAATTAAGTCAATTTATGGGACAACACTACAATAATCATTCAGCATTATTTTGAGAATTGCTCATTAGAGTAAGGTCGTTTTTCGTTATTGGTTTTCTGGTGGTTTTAGATGTTGATGGAGAGTTTTTTTTACTGTTGGCGACACTGATCTAAAATAGTTTTGTACTCTGTACTCAAAATTACAAAAGTATCGAAAATGAAATAGTATCGGAACAAAAGTATCGAAACCTGTAGGTATCAAGTATTTTTTAATACATTTATAAAAACCTGAATGGAATGTTGTTTGTGATGCAAGAATTGAAGATTGATATCATTCAAACCAATGAAACTCGGTCCGATGTTGTCTACCAATGCGCAACGTGTTATAAAACTACCACAAACTAAAGGGTTGCTCGAATTGCTTTTCAAAGATGCCTTCAAAGAAGAACAAGAATTAGAACATTTAATTATTGCAATTAATTTGTGATAGACAATAATGGTCCTAGTTTCATTGGTTTGAATGATATCAATCTTCGTAAACAAGTGGGCACATGAAATGTTTCTTTTTTGGCGTACTAATACGCCAAAAAAACACATTCTCCGTACCCACTTGTTTTTAGTATTTTAAAACAAATTTTACATAAAGCTGTATCATTTTCATTTTTTATAATACTTTTAATACGTTTTCTCCTGGCGGCAGCATCAGCGAAAGAATAATGTCCTACGGTAGGCACCTCTATAACTTACATACCTACTTTGGTGACTTAGTGTTGCTACTTGTTATTTCAGGAATATGTCAGCGACGTACTTTCCCATAACTAAGGAACTGAAAGATGTTGTACAAATAATGCAATAATACCATTAAAAGCCTGTAATTTTCAGAAAACTGAATAAGTGAAATAGTTTAAAAGACAAAAAAACACTACACAGATTATAGTTACTACAACTACACAGTTAGCCAGAGAGTCACAGGTACGCTACGAGCCTTCTATCGGCTTAAAAACTTCCTTCCTTCCGAGACAAAAGTGATGCTAGTACAGACTCTTATTGTCTTGGATTATGGTGATGTATGCTATTATGACCTGAATGCAGATCTCCTCAATAAATACGACCGCCTTCTGAATAACTGCATTCGATTCGTCTTTAACCTTCGCAAATACGACCATGTTTCTTCCTCTCGTCGTGAATTGAACTGGCTCACGATTCGTCAGCGCCGTCAGCTGCACGCCCTCACCACCCTCTATTCCATACTCAACTCACCTATTTCCCCTTCCTACCTAACATCCTCATTTCATTTTCTATGTGCCAATCACAACAGAACTCTCCGTTCATTAAACGATCCGCTTCTGTTATGCCCCACTCATACTTCCGCATGTGTCCACTCTTCGTTCTTAGTCCAATCTGTCCTCCTCTGGAACGCTCGGCCTTTGGAAATCAGGATAACAGACTCATCACATCCCTAAAGTCTTATATGTTATTATGTGAGCCTTGTATGTATTACTCAGCAAGTATATATATGTATGTGTATCTCAGTATGTATGTAACCTAATTTTAATTTCATGCACCTATTTAGACATTTCCCCACCACCCAAAGGTAGACTGGGAGAAAATGCCTTTGGCATTAAGTCCGCCATTGTACTTTGTTTGTGCAAAAAGAATTAAAATAAATAAATAAATAAATTATATTATTCAACCCGTTAAAGTCCATTTATCGCAGGTCGCATTACAGCCAGCCAAGCGGCATCAGCTGATCAAAAAAAAGTTTCACTTACATCATGGTTTCATAAAACCACACCACAATTTTTTTTAATTTTTTTAAGGTTTCCATTTATTAGAAATGGGGAGAAGGAAAGTATAAATACTGTTAGAAAGTATCGATACTAAACAATCGAATCAAAAGAATCGATTAAAGGTTTCGATACGTTGAGGTATCGATACTTTTTGCGTATCCCTATCAGTGGTGTTATGTCAGTTGTGTGTCGATGTGTATTTCGCATTGTGAAAAATGAATCTTATTTAGTTTTGTTCATACTTTCGTATGATACACAGTGTCTTTTGTGGTATTTAGTTTTGTGTTGATAACATACAGTTTGAACGTGTTGTTGATTAAGTAAGAAGTGCAACAGTGCTTAAAATAAGTAATCATGGCGGACCCACTGAGCTTGCTTCGCCAGTATAACGTAAATAAAAAAGAAATAATTGAACGTGATAATCAGATTATATTTGGCGAATTTTCTTGGCCAAAAAACGTCAAAACTAACTATCTTATGTGGGGGTGAGTACCATTGCTACTTTTAAACATATTGAATTGTCTCAATGTGTTATTTAATAACAAATGTGTTATTTCTAGCTCTGGAAAAGAAGGAAACGACAAGGAATATTACACGCTGGAATGTCTCCTCTTTATCCTAAAGAATATACTTTTGACACATCCCGTTTACGTCAGACAAGCAGCTGTAAGTAAACCTGGTATAGTAGTTAAAGATCCCTTAAATTAGTTCTCTCTAAATTAGTGTTCCTTCTAAGAGAAAGTTTTTCCACCAGGCTGCAAATATCCCTGCTGTACGCCGCCCTGATCGTAAAGAGTTATTAGCATATCTGAAGGGTGAAACTGCAACTTGTGCCTCTATTGACAAGAGTGCACCCTTAGAAATACCTACACAGGTAATATTTTAATTTAATACCATGTGTCAATTTAAAAACATGTGTCAATTAAATAACGTGTTATTTAAATACATGTGTTAATTAAATATCATGTGTTATTTAAATAAGATGTGTTATTTATTACTGTACTTTAGTACAGTATGGCAAGTGGTTTTACACTCATTGTTTGTATCAAACAATAACCAAATTGTGAAAACAAGCCAAAATTTGTACATTTGTACTTTCTTCCAGAAAACATGTTTCCCAAAATAAAATTCTCTATAGCTAATTTCTGAAAAATTGATATATTATCATGATGTCCAATCAGAAGTTAACACATGACCAATTAAAAAACTTTTATAGTGCATCTAACACTATGAGTGAAAATCAAAATATTATTATTCATTGCATCTAGTACTAATGGCATATTGTTAAGGTGTTCTTGAGGTATTTAAACACCACAGACTTATTTGTATATACAATGCCTGCCACTTATTAATGGGTGGTATCGCAGTAAATCTTCTCTCCTAATAATTTATTAACATATATGTTTGAGGTTGTTCGCCCTACAATCTACATAAACCTACCTACTCCGACCTCTGTTAAAAGCAAAAGCTGGATGATTACATCCAGCCTTTTCATTTAAAACTCTTACTTTGCACAGTTGTGACACTATACAAATGTCCTAGAGGTAATCATTGTGTTACAGATAATAGATATCCTATTTAAAATAAATTGACTTCTCGTATCCCCGTTTGGGCATTCTGAGTGTGCTGCTAGTGTTAAAAAACTCAAAGCAGTAGAGATCAAAACTATATCCCTATCAATGTCGGATTACCTTAGTTAAGAGTTACAAGATTTGCAAAGGTATACTAGTGTCTAGTTCTCTATTTATTTTTACTTTAAGAAATATAGTCCTTGACACACAGATTTAGAAATACCTCATATTTATTTTAACCAACATCTATCCTGGGCTAGACAACTTACTCGTGAAGCACACAACCGGGTACAAAAGACAGTCAGATTGCTGACAGTCCAAACTGGTGCTGACTGAAGTCTTCACCAATTTGGACCGGAGCCCACAACCAATACCAATTCTGCATATTGAATTTGGTTGAATGATATTTAATAAACATTCACTTTACTTTGGATACAAATTTTGTTTTATCAATCTACCATGTGGCTACCTAGTGTAGAAGTTTATATTATTTATCGTTGATGTTTAGTATACCACAAGTAACATTTACTGTCCCCAGGTGAAACGCACTCACGACAATGATGGAGGAGAACCAGCAGCCAAAAAGCCTCGTATTGAGGAAACGCATGTACAGAAAGTACGTGAACAACTTGCTGCTCGTCTTGATGCACCTAAAGAAGCATCTGTCACCGTGGATAATATTAAGTAAGATAATGTTACCCAAGAGATTGTATGAAAATGTGTTTAAGATTGCATAAAATATTTAAATTTAATAATAATTATATCACTGTTTTTACTTTCAGAGGGTCATTAATACAGGCTATGTCTGTTGAGAAGATAGCAGCTATCAAAGCAAAACGTCTAGCTAAGAAAAAAATAACCATCAAGAAGAATGACTACTCAGATACACTCGGTGTTGTTGGATCTGACTTCAGAGCTATGCTAGATTATGACGTAGAACTTACCAAAGATATTATCAGCAGAGAAAGACAGTGGAGAACTAGAACGACAGTATTACAGAGTAATGGAAAAGTAAGTATTTATGGTAATAAACATTCATAATTTATTCTGAGTTGCTAATAACATTATTGTTACTGTTTACATATATTACTAGCTGACTCGCGCAACTTCGTCTGCGTCTTTTAAAAGGAATAATTTTTCCCCCTTTTTGCAACATTTTGCATTGGTGCTCCGCTCCTATTGGTCTTAGCGTGATGATATATAGCCTATAGCCTTCCTCGATAAATGGGCTATCTAACACTGAAAGAATTTTTCAAATCGGATCAGTACTTCCCGAGATTAGCGCGTTCAAACAAACAAACAAACAAACAAACTCTTCAGCTTTATAATATTAGTATAGATATATATTTTAAGAGTATAAATATAGTTTGCATATAAGAGAATACGAAGTTATGAATATGTAAAGAAATAGAGCTAAAATATTTTTTCATTAAATAATATGAACACAACTATTTCTATAAGTTTGTCCTTAACTAATATATTTTTTAATTTAAACGATGTTTTTTTTAGATGTTCGCAAAAAGTATCCTGGCTCTACTAGGCAGTATTCGAGCCCGCGAGGAAGGTAGACCGGGAGCTCCTCGTCCACCACCCATAGTGATGCCGCAACCGACCACACTGCCCGCTCAACAGACACAATATAACCGATACGATCAGGAAAGATTTATTAGACAAAAAGAAGGTATGTTTTCGTTCTGCTTTGTCATTTTAGCAGAAATACATCAATCATCATATTTTGTTTTCGTATAAAATTATGTTTATGAATACTGTTCATAAAATTAAGAGCATATAATAAAAAGATATTTTATTTTTACAGAAACTGAGGGTTTCAAGATCGATACTATGGGTACATATCATGGTATGACACTGAAATCAGTGACAGAAGGACCAAGTGTGCCTGCTGCAGCCCGTGCACCGCAAACGCCGAATCATCCTAGACAAATGCCACGTTAGTACCTTTATTTTAATAGTATTTTAACAATGTTTATAAGAGCTAACCCAGTCTTATGACTGGAAATTAGTGACTTTTAATTAAGGGACTAGTAGTTGTGTAACACTGGAATTGTTACTTGTATGAAAGTGCAATATCTCAGCATTATGAGGAGGTCCTGATAAAATTATATATACATATATATATATATATCATCATATATATAATTTTTAAGACGTTTATTTATAAAGCAAATTAATACCTAAATCTTCAAATAGAAGGCAAGCAAGTTTTGTATATTCACAATAAAATAGTTTTTTTTTCCTGGATCACTCCTATGAAACACCAAAATATGTTAATGACATTTTGTGTAGGTAAACAGCTAATTTTAAAACGGCAGGATACTCTTGTGCTAGGTGTATAAGTTATATGTATTGATATATTTGAAATATTTCATTATACCCATATACAGGGTTACTGGGTAAGTCAACCTTAATACGAGTACTTTAAGAGGTTGTAGTTGCCGTAATTTCTTATAGATTTCACTATGAAATACCATATCCCAAAACTTACCATTTTCAAGATATTGGACTTGCAAGATTATTATAAGAATTCTGCGCGCGGCATATGGTTTCAGCATAACTATCATGCTGAAACCATATGCCGCCCTTTGTATTACATACATTAAGTGTAAAAAAATGGCTGGATTCTAATTATCGTAATAAGTGGATTGGAAGAGGTGGCTGGGTGGCTCGTGCGTTTGCAGTATCCGTAGCAAATCATAATATCAGCATATTCCTTGTTTGTATAGGTCGTACTCTTCAATAGTATCAGAAGCACAAAACAAAGTCTACTCAGCAATAGTTAGTCATGAATAGAAAACGAAACAGTCCAAAAATACAAGAAAGTATTCAACTAGACACACCTCATAACACCCCTTTCATCTAAGTTTTTTTTGTGAATTCTGGTACGATCCTAGATTATTATTCCTTGTCAGATAGCTGAGAATACGTTCATGTTTTCATTAATTATAAATTGATTTTCTACAATCGGTGGCTGTAATATTTGTATTTATTATACAGAAAATGGTCCAATGAGCACGCCGGGTCGTCGAGATCTGTTGCCGGTTGCCGCGGCGCGACCTCCACCCGGCTCTGGTGGCAAGCGGCCCTCACGGACACCAATTATTATTATACCCGCCGCCACTACCACACTCATTACCATGTACAATGTGAAGGACATACTACAGGAGCTAAAGTAAGTCATATCTGTTAATACTTCTGATTGTTTTTTGTTTTATTATTTTGTATCATATTTGACATCATAATGGAGATATTGGGGAATGGGGGGAAAATTGTAATCAGTCTTCAGAGTGGTAGTCTGGTAGGCAGTGTGGAGTCTAAAATATTTTTGGCCTTAAAACCATATACACTTTAAAAATTGTGACAATATATTGATTTATTTTCTATTTAAAGTTATGTTAATTGTAACATAATAATGAATTAAATCGCAAGTAAAGGTTAAAAAGTTAAGTAATTACAATAATGTTTTATAACAGTAGACTTGCCATTACATTAAATAATAAGTTTCCTTTTTTTTAAGTCTCGTTATTTCGTTATACTTTTTATTAACACTTGCATAATCCCTTTGGTAGTAATCTGGGAGTTGACAACTTTTCCAAAAATACTGTTAAACGCTTTGTGTTTAAATTAATAGCCGCAAAGTAATATTGAATTCAATTTTTACTTATAAAACAAAACCATATTTTTAATTTAAAAATAAAAAATGATGATGATTATGGTCACGTGACTATGCTTGACGTCATCGTTTGACAGAGAACTTGTTATCTATGTAAGAGATTTCCACGTATATAGTCACTCATCACGATATCTCTGGAACCATTAGAGCTAAAGTTTTGGTAGGAATATTCTTTTCACCGAGTAGAGGTCAGCTAAGAACGGATTTTAAGAAATTAAAAAAATAATAATTTAAATAATGTAAATAGCAAAACAACGTTTCCAGGGTCAGCTAGTTTTATATAACGTAAGTGTAAAGTTTAAGTTTTTTGTATTCAGAAGAACATAATAAAAGAAGAACTCGAATAGTGTGTCACAAGTCAAATCACATTATTATTTCTCTTTTCGCGTTAAATAAAGACAATATAAATGAGACAGCTGATTGGTTAAAAAGCTTTCAAAATTGTACGATTGTGATACATTCTCTTATTGATGCTTCATATTTTGATATTTTTCTCAAGTTTCCCTTGACAAAAATACGATCAAAATAAATTAGTTATTGTAGTTTCTTCATAAATTTTATCAATCAATCATGAGAGGTGCTTTCCGGGCACGGTTGCTTCGGAAAGTACCTGCACTCGGTCGCTAGGAGGGAACTGAGTCCCGCCTGCCACCACTGCGACTGCAGTGAGGACTCGGCCCAGCACACGCTGGCGGTCTGCCCCGCATGGGCGACGCAGCGCCGGGCCCTCACTGCAGTCATCGGAGTGGATCTTTCGCTACCGGCCGTAGTACGCTCCATGGCCGGTAGCGACAGTTGTTTTACCACGGTCGCAACCTTCTGCGAGGAAGTAATCTCGCAGAAGGAGGCGGCGGAGAAGGCCCGGGAGGACGACCTCCAATCGGACCCGATCCGCCGCCGGCGAACCGGGCGGCGGAGGCGCGCCTTTCACCGCCTCATGCCGCCCTGAGTGTGGCCGCGGGTGGACGGGGTGGGTTTCCTCTCCACCCGCATTAGTTTGGCCAGCCGCGAGAGGGCGGAGTCCGCGTGTGCCGGACGTCGCCTAAAGAGAGGAAAATTTTGAGACGGAGCCCGCACCAGGAGCGGGCTGGCGCTAGGAGGGGTCCGGATGTCTTAATAACAGCTGTTCCCGGATCCCTCCTATTACAGGCACAGAGTGGCACACCGTGTGGTTTTAGTCGGTCCGAGTCCGACACACCACCCCACCGCAAACCCCGGTGGGGTGACGGTCCGAGGAGATTTCCACACGTAAAAAAAAAAGGGTTTTGGTTAAGTTTTCCTTCTCTTTGCAGTGCTGTCTTCCTGAGTAGTTTGCTCCCTTAGTCGACTCTTACGACACCCACGGCATGAATAGGGGTGGTGACACTCCGTATTCTTAATCCGTCACCATGTAGATCTATTGAATTAAGTAGTTATTTACAGAATGCCAATTCGTGGATTATTTTGCTTAAAAATTTATTTATGGAACTCTTTGTTACAGATTTGTTTCAATTGAGCAAAAGAAAGCAGAGGGCGCGGTGCGTGAAAACGAAGTGTTATTGCAAAGAAGAAAGGGTCAAACGGGAGAGTTACCTAACAACGCAACTACTATGACGGTACATTTTTTCATTAAACGTTTTCTGAACTCTGACTAATTCTAACTTAAGAAAAATGTTTCTTGAAGAAATTAGTTTATGTGATTGTCTTGTTAAAAAATTAATAATAAAAAAAATTGTTAAATGAAATTCGTTCTCTAAAAATAACTTACAACATTATTATTATTAGGAAATAATCTTTGTTGATAAAGAACACAAAACACCTAGACTCAGAACAACTCTGCGCAAAAACTTGGTTACTGGAAGTATTGGGCAGTATCATTTAAATAGTTTAGGGTTTTTTTTTTAATTTACTAGATTTAAGTGTTTAATATTTACATTTTATGTTTAGGTACCCTACCGCGTCGTAGATAACCCGAGTAGACTATCAGCGGCGGAATGGGACCGCGTGGTTGCCGTGTTCGTTCAGGGCCCCGCTTGGCAATTCAAAGGTTGGCCGTGGGATGGAAACCCAGTGCAGATATTTGCAAACAGTAAGTGCTAATATTTAGTTTTTTGAATTGTAACAATACACTTTTTTTTACATTGAATAAACTTAAGGGCGCTCGTTTACTTGTAAATGTGCTGATCACGACCTCGGTTTTTAACCTCAGTGACGTCCACTAGGGCGTTTACGCTCTGTTCTACAGTGATGTGTATGCCTATCAAATGTCACACAAGCAAAAGGCCTCTTACCAAATGCTTGAACTGCCTGAGCTCAGGCAAGCCGTTTACTTATACACATTGGTACATAAAAGATGAGACATTACATTGTAAAAGGAGAACGTCAGTGATTGTGTAAGCCGTGGGCGAGTGCAGAAGTTTATAGGGTGTTGTTGATTTAATGAAGTATTTATATAGACTCGTCATATTCACACTACACGTCTTCATGGGAACAAAAGTTTATTTACATTCATTTAATTAACTGAAACCCTCTGAGAAACAACACAATTTTTCTATAAGGTGGTTCAAACATAAACCGACCTGTACTTTGAAACTAATTAGAAGGCTATTATTATTTATAGTTACAATATGAATATCAAAAAAAAAGTACCTAATGCTGACAATGCACATTGTATTAAACTTTGTGATATTTATTTTATTGCCGCATATAGATTTACATTATATTTCATGATATCTTATTACAGTGCCGAAATTTTGTTTCAGTATGCGCTTTTCACTTGAAGTTCGACGAGATGAAGTTAGACGCCAACGTGGCTCGCTGGGCCGTCACTGTACTCAACCTCAGTCGCACCAAGCGGCATTTAGACCGTGCTGTATTACTTGGGTTTTGGGAGACACTCGACAAGTATGTTCTCCTTTTATTTTACTGCTACTTCAATCAATGACAAGTTTATTTCATATATGTAGTGTTTTTTTATTGTACAACAGATATTTATAAAACGCTGGTTAATGAAACCAAATAAATGTTTAGTTGTTTCAAGAACAGAGAATTTCATATGAAAAAAAAGAAACATTATTTCCATTAAGAAAAACTGTAGTGTCCAAATTAAAATTACATTGCATGAACAATACCTTCAGTTAGAAACGAATATTTCATATCGATTTAAAGGTTATAATAAGACGTTTTTTGTTTCAGGCACATGATGAAGAATAAACCGCACCTTAGGTTCTAAGTCTCTTAGCTTATATAATTCTATCTATTAATTTGTAAAAGCCATGTGAATATCAGATTGCTCTCAAAAGCAAAGCAAGTCTAAGTCAATTCGTACCATTAAGAAATATTTTGGCATATTTCGATAGAAGACTTATATTATCACATATTGTATAGATTAATAAAATGTTGTTCATTATTGATATACATATACTCCAGTTTTATAGCAGTGTTTTCTTAAAGAGTTACTCTTCCCTTTACTTACAGCTGGTGTTGTACGTAGATAGTAACACTTGTTGACCAATAAGTAATAAAGTAATTATGAAATATTTTAAAACTAAATTTAAAACACATTAGTGAAATTTCAATGATTGACATTTAAGTTTTTTTTTATTCATCATCATCAACAGCCTTTAATAGTCCACTGCTGGACATAAGCCTCTCCTGAGAAAGGAGGTTTTGGCCTACTATACCACGCTGGCCAGACGGGTTGGTAAAGGGTTTGTGTCAAGTTTTCCTTCTCTCTGCAGTGCTGTTGTCCTGCTTAGTTTTTTCCCTTAGTCGGCTCTTACGACACCCACGGGATGAATAGGGGTGGTGACACTCTGTATTCTTAATCCGTCACCACACGTTTTGAAGTTTCATATTCGAGTGCTCAAAAATCCGTGAAAAGATTATCATGATGGATGAATGGAATTTTAATGATTTAGTGGGTCTGAGCCTATTAGAAGAATTTCTGAAAAAACTACGTAAAATAAAACTTTGGCTCCTTAAGAGAGTCAAGTCAAGAGTTCCTTAAGTCCTCTCCCAGCAGTTATGAATTTAGACATGTAAGGTAAAGCAATGCTTTTATTATTTTCAATTGCTGTCTGACAAGCCAAATCGGTATTTTTTTAGTAAACCTACGAATCTGCAATATTTTGATAGTCCAACGCTTTAGCCATTCCTCTACTATTTTGATAGTTAACGAAAACTACAGACGTTAAAGAAAAAGAAAACGAAAGAAATTCTTTACATTATTTTCTTCTTGAAATGCTTAATTCATGTTCAGCACAGGCGTCTACCCATTTTTATGTCAACACAAAAAGTCAGTTTACCTGGTGCTGTTATTATAAAACTAACAGGGATACGGTTGGTCCGTAATTACTCCTGATAATCGGGTAGATTTAGAATTTATTTTTATTCTATAATAGTGATTAATATTTCTTGTTGCATCTTGAATTTCAATAACTTTATAATACTTATTTCTACTGTGACTATCTTAAGCTCATATGCATAACATAACAAATTACGTTATGTCATTTTATATTTATATATCACTAGAATAGTGCAGTATTTTTCGATTGGAGGCGCCGTCAGTCCTTTATATAGGTAAATAGTATATTATAAATACTGCCAAAATATTTCCGATGATATAGAACTGAATTAGGAAGATCTGTGGATCCTTGTTTATTGAACAGTAATAAATTGTTGAACATAATCTGTTTTTTATTTCTATATTAGAACATACCTGTTACATACAATAGAGGTGTTTTAAAGAAAAATTAACACGTGAAAGTAAACTACAAGTTGCTTGTCGGTACAGTTATTCTTATGTACTACTACTTATTTATTTGAATAACATAGTAGGACAATTATATACTAACGATAAATTATATTTCTACATGAGAACAATAAATTGAAAATAAACCCTTTTTAAGTATCTAAGTTAATGTATATATACGAGGACGGGTCAATAAGTCCGTGACTTTTGGAATAAAACACAGATTTTTTGATAAATAAATCATTTTATTTTTCAACGTAGTCTCCCTTGAGCTCTATACACTTTGTCCAACGCTTCTCCAATTTTTTTATCCCTTCCAAAAAATATGATTTGTCGAGGTCCTCAAAATAGGCCTTTGTTTGCGAGATGACTTCATTATTGGAGTCAAATCTTTTTCCACCAAGCCATTTCTTCAGGTTTGGGAACAAAAAGTAGTCACTCGGAGCCAAATCTGGAGAATAGGGCGGATGAGGGAGCAATTCATAGCCCAATTCATGGATTTTTGCCATGGCAACTGCACATGTGTGCACCCTTGCATTGTCTTGGTGGAAAAGAACTTCTTTCTTGGCCAAATGAGGTCGGTTTTTTTTCAAATCGTCATTGAATCAGTCCAATAAGTTGGCATAATATTCCCCATTGATTGATCTTCCCTTTTGAAGGTAGTCAATGTGGATTATCCTGCGTGCATCCCAAAAGACAGTCGCCATAACTTTATTGGCTGACAAACCCACCTTGGCCTTCTTTGGCGCCGATTCATCATTAGAAACCCACTGTTTTGACTGTTGTTTGGTCTCTGGTGTGTTGTGATGGATCCATGTTTCGTCCACGGTTACAAAACGGCGCAAAAACTCCTCCATATTGCGATTAAACAACGCCAAACCTTCCTGTGAAGTTGTTACACGATTGCGTTTGTGGTCGACTGTGAGCAATCGCGGCACCCATCTTGCGGAAAGCTTTCTCATGCCCAAGTGATCATTCAAAATTGAAACCACTGAGCCATGCGAGATCCCTACGGCTTCCACAATCTCTTGCACTTTTAATCTTCGGTCGGCCAACACCATATCGTGCATTTTTTCGATTGTTTCGGGTGAAGAGACCTCAACTGTCAAACTGGTACAGTTTGATTAGATGGACTATAGTCTGTTTTAAGGGGGTATTCTGGTCTCGACCTCCGTCCTCCATAAGCGCAGGCCTGGGGGTGACAGGTGAAGCCATCTGTCACCCTAGCAGAAGCAGGCCGGGGTGGCGGCGAGCGCGTTGCGAAGCGCGCTTGCTTCCAGGGAGCAGAGGCAACATGGGGTTCCCACACGGGGAGGGGTCGTCTACCTGTTGTTGTAGATGGCCCGACGTATGTCGGGGGACCAGGGACTTCCTTTCTGGGGTATACCTGGTTCCCCGGCTATTAGTACCCGAGACGGCGTGCGATTTTAGTCGGTTCGAGTCCGACATGCCACCGATAGGTGGTATCCGAGGGGATTTTTGAACGGAAAAAAAGGGGGTATTCTGGTCTAGAAATTTTAATTTTTTTTTGCTTATTTCAAAGTTTAGACCCTTAAAAATATGTCCTTAAATGGATTTTTCAAAATTCGAATTATTTTCGGAGATACAGTGGATTTTGTGACGCAGCATCTAAGCTGGCCGATCGGAGCAAATCACACAGTAAACAGTTGCGGTTGCCGGACGACTGGAGCACTCGTTCTTTCCGAGAATTCTTTTGTTTCCGACATAAACCTTTATAAATATTCTATATAATATATCTTTATACTTCTATATATACCTTTATACATACTAAATATACCAGGAACTGTACAATACGAAAGTCATAATGTTGATATTGTTTGTCATTTATTATTCTATTCAGTTTAGTTTCAATCTTGTAGAAGTAGACAAGTGCTCTGTGGATAGTTGTGAAGTAATAACGAAATATGGGCTACTTATTATCATAAAAGTTCAAGTTATGAGAATCCACAACACATGTACTGCCCAACTGGTTCTTCAAGCTTGTGTAGAATAAATGGCAACAAGCCTCAGCTGAGAACACTCTTGAAGGGTTTGTCCACGAACATGGGGGATGTTCGTGGACAAACCCTTCAAGAGTGTATGAAAAAGTACTAAAAGTAATTGAGCTCATTTATACCAGTTTATTGTCTGAAGATTTACTACATCGATGTTTGGGGTCCGAAACTCAAAATAATAATGAATCGCTCTATTCATTAAAATGGACTTTGCTCCCAAGCATATTTATGCTGGATCTCAGACAATTCAAATTGCGAATTATTTAGCTGTTGCAATTTTTAATGAAGGTTATTTACCCATCTTAAAAATGATGGAACTTATGGGCATCACCGTTGGTACTGAAGCGCATTCATTTGCTGTCAGACGTAACGATGTTCGGATTGAGCGCTGTTATATTGAGGGTCGCACTTGTTTTAGTTTTTTTTTGGTTGATCCTTATTTGGTGGTAATGGCAACACCTCAGGAGTATATCTACCCTTTCGATTACAAAATAAATGTTGAACATCTTTTTACAGTTGTCGGAGATATCGCGTAACAAACATACAATACGAAATACAGACGAATTGAGAACCTCCTCTTTTGTGTTTTTGAAGTCGTTTAAAAGAAAAAGGACATTCAGCCTATTGATGTTTTGTGTCCCTCGTGTTGCAGCCGCCGGCATTTTTATCAAGTGTTACATGTGTTGTGTTTATATACTTACTTAAAACTTTATTAAATACTTATTACTATTTCATGGTCAAAATTCGGGAAATATACATATTACAAGTCCTTGCATTACTGTCCAAATAAAAACAATCTTTAGAAAAGCTCCACTACAAACATAAGGCTGCAAAGCAAGAAATCTATCTTTTAAATGTTCATAATTCTTGTCTTGTAACCAACCATAGGAACTATTTTATTTTTTTAACGATGCCAAGAACTAATTATATAATTTAATAATAATTGGCAATATGGAAGGTGTCCGAAGCAATAAAAAGAAAGGTGGTTTATTTATCTTTATTAAAATTTCATTTCAATGATAGTATATAACAATAAATAATTCTGATCTCTTTCAGAGATAAGTACACACATTTATGTAATTATAGGTATGTATTTTTTGATATTTTCTGTACACAAAATAAAACCATAATTTTACCCATAACAATATCACATCGTTAGGTGTGTACTTTCTGTGTGCCCGTCTTTACTTAGTATTTAGTTACTATATAATTATGTACTCTTCAAATCGTTCGAGCTGTTAAATATACGATACAAAATATTGGGCATAATATCAAAATACTTTTTAAACAAAATCTAACCATTATTTACCTATAGTGTATTTTAAAAACGAATAAAAAACAATATAACTTTTAATAATATCAAAACATTTAAGATCAATGGTATCGTCTGCCCCGGTAAGGAATGATAGGACCAAAATTTACCGGTCGCAAACATCAACCTTCGAACTAAAACAACCCTTATGTAAGTGAAAGATAGGTAGGTGTTGTAATAGATATACTCCAACAGTGACCATAATTTTTGCATCCATATTGTTTGGTGATATAGATTTAATAAAAAAACATTTTCGGAATATATTTTGTAAGTACAATAGGCACCAAAGGAAATCAAGGAAGAATATTGACACTCACAGAAGGGTTATTTTCTATAAGTACGAGTAGGTATATTGTTACACACACTTTAGTCTTTCAAAAACGATAACATCTGAACCATTATTTCAAATAAGTACCTATTGACAAAAATATAACTTATTTCGTGAAGTTTTTAAGCGTCTGCTTTATTTATAATGAATTATATAATATATCTCACTGACAATTTTGTAACGCTTGATTAAAAAGATTAAGTAATTGTGGCATTCTGCAGATAGGTATTTGATTTCATTATATCCCAGCCAACACCTGAAACAAAACTATTCCCTGTACCTAACTATTACACTTTATGCAATTCGAATATGACTAAATATATTATATTAGCAAAATAAAACACATTTCTATACCTACTGTAGTAATTCTATAGCTGGCTAATGAGAAATGAGCTATAAACTATGAGTTTAGCACAATCACTCATAGTGATGCGAACGGGGCTTGAGTCTTATCTCGACCAACTTCCTGTAGGTACTACGAATTCTAATATCTTATTACATCCAAACAACCTGACTGCCCATTGTGTTAGGTGAGGCTTAAGGACAATACACCCACAGTACAATCCAACTATAAATTTGTATACCTAAGTGCAATTATGTTTTACTAAGCTATCAAAACGCTTTCCTTAAGTTCGTTTAGGTGAAATTGTACCATAGACCAGGGTTTCATTTAAAAAATGCAATAAAATACGGTAATGATGAGGTATTGTTGCAAAATTATATGGATTAAGCCTCATCTTACATTGCAGAATGTGCAGTAGGTATATCGCCGAGTATGTGTGATACCTACATTTCTGTTAGATCTATTTCTGCTCCATACCTTCTGTTCAATACTTACCTACAGGTTTTGTAATATTTTGCTGTTATTTAAATTTGAGATCTAAATGACTGTACCTACCTACGCCTAAGTCATTTGAAGTCAAAAGTTAATAACAAACAACACAAGTCTATAACAAGTAATCGATACGAGCTTCTAAGTGGCACATACAACATATTCTTAAGCCTCACCTTGCACGTTAAGTCAACAACCATAATCGTCCTACTGCTGTGGTATCACATCCAATGTCTACCTCGAAATGCTTACCCCATAGGAATGATTCGTGCAAACTAATGAAATGAACGATGTCTTTACAATCTAAGTTATAGCAAAAAATATTGCCTTTTATGCCTATTTTAATTTAAAACATTGCATAAATAGGCGAACAGTTTTTAAAAGTACATACAACAATATCTTATTTGTTTCCAAAACACAATGTAAAAAGCTTTACGCCGCAACAACATCAAAATATCATTATTTTTAATTTTATTAATATTTACTATATATATATACACCAATTTATTGCGATTATAACGAGGGCAATAATTTTGGGTAAGGAACATACCTATCAGTCAAAAAAATTTAATTAAATCTTAACTAACAACTATTTCATCGCCCTCGAGTTATTATTTAAGGAATTTATGTAACACAAATAAAGTCTTCAATTTTTTTTTGATAACATTGAGGATTGGTGAAAGGAACAAAATAATTTACAACTGTCACATTTATGGGACATGTACATTAATTGTGTTTAAAGTCTCGATGAGACTGCTTCAGTATTCAAACGTGGTTGACGTGGGCACCACCTCCAGCACCATTTGTAATAAAACTGTTATTTTATCTGAAATATATAAAACTTTGTATAAATATATTATTTCGATAATTAGTTAATTTTAAATCGAGTTCATTCTAAAGTTAGTTTAGGTATTTATTTTAGTTCCTAATAGTACAAAACAATTGTTTATTTTTAAAATTTACTGTTCTAATTTAATACATTATCAAACATTTCTAAATCTTGTTTATTTTTATTGGAGCATATCACGTTGTGGGAATCAATGAAGAGTCTGGAGTTGTCTAAAATATTGATTAATAATGTATTTATAGACCTAAAATGGCTCAAGACTACATAGGCCCTCGATAAATGCGTGAACTCGATTCAACCAAACATTTTAAATCCTGCTAGAGCCTGAATGGCCATTAAATACACAAGTGGTAAACCTTTTACCCATACCATTACTTTGATTGTTCACTTACTTAAGCCATTATCCTCTCTCTAAGCCCTAAGGTTGAGTGCAAATAAAAACTAATGAACAAACTTAACAACCTCTGATTGACTGAGGTATTAAGTGTGCAGTATCAATAGCGGTAGCTCGTGCCCGCATTTAATTGGCTGGAACAGGTTGTTCTTTGTACTAAAGGTCGTCTAGTGGTGAACTTTTAACCATAATTAATAAGTTAGACTTCATATAATTTTTTAAATGTATTTCGTTGACCTCATGGATTCTTAATAGCGGCATTTCAAAAACGTAATAACTCGGCTATTAATTGTATTTCATTTACGAACGTCAAAAAACAGTCGACGTCCCATCTTCCAAGCACAGCTGGTAATGCCGGCGCTGCTGCTGCATCCACAGAAACCCTCAAACGCCGTAAATACATAAAAATAGTAGAAAATTAAATTTTTGAACCGTTTGGGGTCATGGGGTCCTTGGTCCGGATGTCTTAATAACAGCAGTTCCCGGATCCCTCCTATTACAGGCGCAGAGTGGCACACCGTATGTATTTAGTCGGTCCGATTCCGAATCACCACCCCGCCGTAAACCCCGGTTTGGTGACGGCCCGAGGGGGTTTCCACACGTAAAAAAAAAGAAAGGGTCATGGGGTGCTCGTGCTATGTATAAACAACTAACTACACACACACTTCTCGTGATCAGAAGGCCGGCCTTTTTCTAGCACAGAGAATTAGCATTGCCATTCAATGTGGCAATGCTGCCAGTCTTCTAGGAACGTAATTGACTACTCATTAACTGATAAGTGAATATATTTTCTTTTTATTGAAAATCAAAGGCACTGTGAATATGGACGATAACAATAATAAAGTTGTTTATGTTTATGCGGTAAATATCGTCAATTTTCATACGTATGCAAAATAATAAAATCATAATTAATTTTATTACAAATAAGTGCCACTTTTTTGTTTGTCTATAACATTCTCGTGTCACAATGTTAGTTACCATACTCCTAAGAAATGGCTGGACCGATTTTTATGAAATTTTGTGTGCACATCGGGTAGGTCTGAGAATCGGCCAACATCTATTTTTCATACCCCTAAATGACAAGGGGACCCACCCCTAAATTTTTTTTTCAATTTTTTTTTAAAATAATGTATAGGGCAAAACAACGTTTGCCGTCAGCTAGTATATTTTCAGTCTTGATATTACAGTTTTTAAGTGTATAATTTAGATTTGGTTTAATTTTGATCGTTTAACATTATTTCTAAAGTGAAGCAGTAATAATAGCGTTTAATTAACGTCTTACCCATAAACGGCAGCGAGAACCCCCATTTGACGAAGGGTACGTAGACCACAAGACCGGCGAGTATGAACGCAGCCGCATACAAGTACTCCCACTGAGGTTTGTCGACGATGGGAGCCACTACCAAGTAGGTTGACACAACCAGCACCAGTATCGGTATTATTATCGGCACCTGCATATGAAAATTTTATCATATCTCAACTATAATTTTTGTATGGAGTGATAATTCAACTGTATGCGCTATAGTTTACGTTCGGATTGAAACGCGAAAGGGTGTGCGCAACTAGCGATAAAACTTATATACCTACACGAATTTAAAACCTAAAATGGTTGTTAAAAAATGCTTTAAATGTAACAAAAACATTACTAAAAGAGTGCCTGGACTGGAGTGTAGCAGATGTGAAGTGTGTGTGCATGCTGATCCTGCTTGTTCAAAACTATCCAATAAGCAGCTGAAGACCCTTAAGAACTCGCCCGGCATAGAGTAGAGCTGTGAAGATTGCCTTAGCAATATTTCTCGTAGATCATCATTTATTATTCCCGAAGACGACGATGAAGATGAGGATAGCGAACCGGATCGCAATGGAAAAACCCAAATTATCGATGCAAAAAAAACTAGTTGAAGATATTAGTAGAGAAGTGAAAAAAACATTTCGTGAAGAGATGAGGAATCTGGAGAATTCACTCGATTTTCTTAGTGAGCAACTTACCAATATGGAGCAATCGCTAAAAAAACAAGACAATAAGATCAAAGAGCTCGAAAATAAGAACAGCGATCTACTAAATAAAAATAAAAACTTAGAACTGAGGGTATCTGTATTGGAACAAAGTGTAAACGATTTTGAACAAAGGACTCTCTCTAGCTCGCTGGAAATAACAGGATTACCAGAAATTCCACCTAAAGAAATAAATACAATAATTGAAACTCTTGTCACCAAACTGAATCTGGACAAAAATGGAATACAGTCAACGCAACGGATGCAAGGATCAAAGGCGAAACCAGGACCTATTCTTGTGGAACTGAAGTCAAAAAATCTGCAACAACAGTATATTGAGGCCAGCAAGGAAAAGTATCTAACCGTAGGAATGATTCTACCAGACGTCCCACAAGACAAGGCAGATGCACGTATTTTTATTAGAGAAGCGCTCACTAAACATCAGAAAACCCTCCTCTATCACGCTAAGGACCAGCTATTAAATAAATCTTGTAAATATGTATGGTGTAAAAATGGGAAGGTATGTGCCCGTAAAACCGATAACAGTAAAATATTTTATATCCGCACCATGCTTGATATCGGTCATATACATAAACAAACGGCAACTAAAACTACTGAACGAAACAAGTCATCATTATCTTCCGAAATACTATAAAAAAACATTATTTATTTTGCTTATTAAGACCGTTCTATATAATCAGATAATATGGATATACGAATAAACGAAATCCGTAATTGTATTTCACCTAATACTTTTTTCCAACAACTACCTCCTAAAAGTTTTGTGAGTTTCTCATGTCTTCATTTCAACATTAGATCACTTATAAAAAATTTCGCTAAACTGCAAGAAGTAATACATAACTGCACTTATCCGCTAGATATAATAGTAATAACGGAGGCTGGTATACCTGACAGTATTGTTAATTTGTATAGATTGCCAGGCTATAATCTGCACTCACGACTACGAGACAATAAACGGGGAGTTGGAATTATAATCTATGTACGTAGTTATCTAAAATTCACCATTATCCAACATAAAACTAATACATTCGAAAGTCTTGTTGGGACGATCAAATTACATTCAAAATATAATATAGTCGTGTGTGCAGTATATAGACCACCATCCTCAAACAAAAATCTGTTTGTTAGCGAACTAAGTAAACTTATTTCTAAGTTCGAATTGAAACAGAACTTATTGTTGATCGGTGACACTAATATCGACCTGAAAGCTAGATCGTCATACAGGGATGCATATATCGAAGCACTCGGCGAGCGCGGTCTTATGTGTGGCATAACAGACTACACTAGAATTTAATATAAACAAAACGTTATCACTAAATCTTGTATAGACCACATTTTTGCTCGCTTCCCCACATTATGTCCGCACTCGGCGGTGCTCGATATTGTACTGGCCGATCACAGAGGCATAATATTCGCCTGCATGGACGAATCTCCAACTGTCTCTAAGCGTATACAGGATGTACCGAAATACATGGTTGATTATGATATTTTTTATAAAACGCTTAAAAATGTAGACTGGTCGCAATCCCATTACATGGATTCAGCTGACGAAATCCTTAATTTTATATATAATTCTTTCCAAAATGCTAAAGCGGCTGCAACACATGGTAAAACTTGTAAATCATCCAGACCTATTGCGAAACGATTTAATGCTCCTTGGATAGACGCTAATGTTACCCTATTATGTAATAAACGGAATAAAATACACAATAACTGGAAAAATTGCCCAGGAGATCCAAAATTAAAATTAGAATATAATAAAATACGGAATAAAGTTAATAAAGTCATCGAAATTAAAAAGAATACATATTATTTAAAGCAAATAAGTAGCAATTTTAATAATATTAAAAAAGTGTACAGTATTGTCAACCAAATGTTGGGCAGGGTAACCTTATCTATTGATGAGGCTATCATGAAGGCATTTGACACACAGGGACTCACGCCCAAAATTATTGCCGATAACTTCGCGCATAACTTTAATATAACAATAAAAAACATACTTCCTAATTGCAAATTAAAGTTAATACATCAAGGGTGTCGTAAGAGCCGACTACGGGAAAAAACTACGCATAACAACATCACTGCACAGAGAAGGAAAACTTGACACAAACCCTATACCAACCCGTCTGGCCAGCGAGGTATAGTAGGCTAAAACCTCCTTCCTAAGGAGAGGCCTATGTCCAGCAGTGGACTGGTAAAGGCTGTTGATGTGATGTGATGTGATGTGACATCAAAATAATTTAAACAAATCACTAGATACCAGTATTTTATTTAAGAAAGCTACCCCAAATGATGTCCGCAAAATCATCAAAACATTAAATACTAGAAAGGCACCGGGCACAGACAATATTACGGTTGCAGACATTAAACATATAGAAAACTATGTTGCTCCAACTATTTCAGATCTAATTAATCAGAGCATTAGAACTGGTTCCTACCCTAATAAACTAAAAGAAGGTTGTGTCCGACCATTGCATAAAAAGGGAAGAAAAGATGAGTACGGAAACTATAGGCCTATTACGATACTTTCTTCAATAGACAAAATTGTGGAAAAATACGTATGTGATCAGATACATAGTTTTTATAGGAAACATTCGGTAATTACTCCTCACCAGTACGGATTTCAATCAGGTAAGAGTACAACAAGTCTATTATCAAAATTCACAGACGATATCAACACACACCTAAATGAGAAAAGACAAGTGTTAACTCTTTTCATCGACTTTTCACGTGCCTTTGATACGCTGGTACATGAACAGATAATAGACAGGCTAGACAATTGTGGGATTCGTGGTCCTTTGCTAAATTGGTGTCAAAATTACTTGAAAGATCGAACATTTTCAGTTAAAGTGAATAACGAATATAGCAAAACAGTGTCGGTTACGGAGGGAACGGCGCAGGGTTCGGTGCTTGGACCGCTGCTGTTTTTATCCTACGTCAACGATATGTGTAATTGCATTGTCAATAGTACATGCTATCAGTTCGCGGATGATACTTGCCTTGTTATTGGAAATAAAAATCCACAAGCGGCATGTGATCTTCTGCAGTCTGACCTAAATGTCCTAACAAAATGGTGTCATGATACAGGACTTGTACTAAACGCTAGCAAAACAAAATTAATGATCATCAAATCTCCGTATGTTAAACAGTTGCACATCAAAAACCTAATCGCACACGATCATAGTTGCTTACATACTAAAAGTACTACATGTTGCTGTCCACAGATTGAAATAGTTGAGAAATATACATACCTTGGAATTGTAATAGATAATAAATTTCACTGGAGTCAACATATTGAGTATGTATGTACAAAATTAAGACAATTTCTAGCAAATATTACAATTCTTAACAACCGTATTCCATTTAAAGTAAAATTGCTGTTATTTAATGCACTTGCACAGTCTCACATTCAATATGGACTTAGCAGCTATGGCCGGACTTACAAAACATACCTGGACCAGATTTATAATTTACAAGTAAAGATCCTTAAAACTATTGTTTCTAATAATATAAAATCCAAATTCCAAGACAATCCCAATGGTCTTTTCAAACACTGCAAAAGTTTACCGATACATAAACAAGTATGTCGACGCGCAATAATCTCGATTTGATTATCAATTAATTTTAATCAATTAATTTAACTAGTAAATTAAGATGTTAAGATTACAGATAGTGTTTGCATACTTTTAGGTCAAACTAGCAGTTGATTGATTTGTTACGAGTCGAGGGTAGTTATTTGTTACTGTTTCCATTACTTGTAACTGTTTATAGATTTAATAGATAAGCGTACTCTTATTTCATATCTCGATTTATGACAAACAACCAAAGGTTTGTTTGGTTATTTTGTTTAATATTTACTTTAGTTCAAACATTTTGTAATTATGACGGTATACAGAAAAAGTGTATTCAGATTCTATTTAAAACGCAACAACCCGCGTATAAGGGCATTCTCGTATTGGACTTGGAGGAAGCAAGAGCTCTTGTGAGTACTATTACTGTTATTTAGATTGTTAACCTGTGTCACCAATAAATTATATTGTGTTTTGTACTAAAGGTGTTTTTATCATTTGCAATGAGTGTAAATAGTAATTGTGGTGACGTCAGCACTGCTGACGTCACTCCTCCTAAAAACCCGGCTGAGCTAAATGCGTCGTTATCAGAAGTGGGATATACAGAACCTACTTCTGCTCCGTCATCTGGCATAAATAATGAATACAGTACTGCGTCTGTGAGCGGGGTGCCAGCCGAGTTTTTTTCGCAGATGTTGCAAGTGATGAAACATATGTCAGATCGTGTCTCAACGCAATCTGAAAAAGTGAAAATTAGTGATGTGTTTTTACCGTCGTACGATCCCGACACTAACATAGGGATACGAGAGTGGTGTCAACATGTAAGTACTGCAATGGAAACCTATAACCTGAGCGACTACGATGTCAGAATGAAGGCTGGTAGCTTACTTAAAGGACGCGCAAGGTTATGGGTCGACAATTGGCTAGTTTCTACCACCACATGGTCAGAATTGCGTGAGCTGTTGGTTACCACATTTGAGCCCGAAAGTAGATACTCGCGTGACATAGTTCGCTTTAGGGAACATTGCTATGACAACTCTAAAGACATAGCGCAGTTTTTGTCACAAGCTTGGGTGCTTTGGCGACGTATAACCAAGGATAAATTATCAAATGATGACGCGGTCGAAGCCGTCATTGGTTGTGTTGGAGATGAACGACTGCGAATTGAATTGATGAATGCTAGGGCTGCTTCGGTACCCGAGTTGATTTCGGTAGCTTCTTCTATACGAAGCGTTAAGCGCTCTTATCCTAGTACTTTGGGTACGCAACATGGGAGCACTGCCAAGCGACCTCGGTTTCCCGAGAAGTCTTCGCTCTTTTGTCAGTTTTGTAAAAAGTCGGGTCATGAGATGCGCGATTGCCGTTTCCGTAACAAGTTTAATGAGCCTCAATCACGTCCACTGGATCATGCATATGTTTCACAAAGTAATAAGCCAGTACAAAGTAAGCCTGTTTGTACGTTCTGTTCGAGGGTAGGGCATACTTTTGAAACATGTTTTAAACGTGAAAACGCAGTGATTTCCAATGTTAACTGTGTGGGTAAAACGCAATTAAATTCAATGCTAGTGATTGTTGGTGATATCAAAATATTCGCAATTTTTGATAGCGGAGCCGAATGCTCGTTAATACGAGAATCCGTTGCCAATAAATTACCCGGTAAGAGGATGGATATAGTAAAATACTTGAAGGGACTTGGTCAGTTTACAATAGTATCTCTATCGACATTGACAACAGTCTGTTTAATCGATAATATGAGGGTAGAGCTCGAGTTTCATGTGGTTCCAGACTACGAAATATGTTCAGATATTCTTATAGGAATGAATCTCGTTCAAAATTCAAACATAAGCGTGTTGGTGGGCTCTCAGGGGGCTACATTGATACGTCAATCGGTGGTCTATCACATGCAATCACAGTGTGAAAAATTTGACAAATTAGATTGCGATTTAAATAATGAAGATCAAATCAATGAACTTAAACTCTTGCTAAATAAGTTCGAACATTTATTCATCCGTGGCTACCCTCACTCTCGTGTAAACACGGGTGAGTTAGAAATACGTCTAAAAGATGAGAGTAAATGTGTCGAACGCAGACCATACCGTTTGAGTCCTGTTGAACGAGAAAAGGTTCGTCAAATTGTGGCAGAGCTACTAAAGCACAATATTATATGCGAAAGCAAATCCCCATTTTCAAGTCCAATAATTTTGGTCAAAAAGAAAAATGGTGAGGATCGTATGTGTGTCGACTATCGCGAGCTAAATAGAAATACTTTGAGGGATCATTTTCCGTTGCCAATTATATCCGACCAAATAGATCAGCTGGCGGGGGGTGTTTACTTCACCACGTTTGATATGGCGGCAGGATTCCACCAAATTCCAATAGCAGAGGGTTCTATCGAGAAAACCGCCTTTGTAACGCCAGATGGGCTATACCACTATTTGACTATGCCATTTGGGCTTTCAAATGCGGTATCGGTATATCAAAGGTGTATAACTAAGGCTTTAGCTCCTCTATTGTCATCGGTGGAGCCTGTATGCCAGGTATATGTCGATGACGTACTTTCGAAATGTAAGGGGTTCGAGGAGGGACTCTCCCAAATTGAACGTATATTGCTGGCACTTCGGGATTCCGGATTTTCAATAAATGTGGACAAAACTGCCTTCTTTAAACGCTCCATTGAATACTTGGGTAATATAATATCTGATGGTCAAGTCAGTCCTAGCCCAAGGAAAGTGGAGGCTTTAACGAAGGCACCAATCCCAAAAACTGTCAAACAGGTTAGGCAGTTTAATGGCCTTGCCGGATACTTCAGGCGCTTTATTCCCGATTTCTCTCGTGTGATGCTACCACTATATGAACTTACAAAGAATAATGTGAAATGGGAATGGAATGACAGACACGACGAGGCACGAAACCGCATTATTCAACACTTGTCTACTGCGCCTGCCCTTTTGCTCTTTCAGGAAAACGCTCCCATTGAGCTCTACACGGATGCGAGTAGTATCGGCTATGGGGCGGTGTTGATACAGACCCTTGGAAACCGCCAACATCCAGTCGCGTACATGAGCCAGCGCACCACTGACGCTGAGAGCCGTTATCACTCTTACGAGCTCGAAACACTAGCAGTGGTTAGAGCTGTGAAACATTTCCGACATTATCTTTACGGTCGAAAATTCAAGGTAATAACTGACTGTAATGCCCTGAAAGCATCTAAGAATAAGAAGGACTTACTGCCTCGGATCCATCGATGGTGGGCTTTCCTACAGAATTACAATTTTGACATCGAATATCGAAAAGGTGAGCGCCTGCAACACGCAGACTTTTTCAGCCGAAACCCATCAAACGAGATGTCCATCAACTTTATGACTCGAGACCTAGAGTGGTTACAAATCGAGCAAAGGCGTGACGACTCTCTTCGCCCTGTGATAGAGAGTATGTCCAGTGATAACCCACCTGCTGACTACATTCTTGAGGAAGGCATTCTTAAGAGAATACACACCGAATCCGTACTTGGAATGCGTAAGTTAACAGTAGTCCCTAGATCTTTCCAATGGAGTTTGATAAACTCATTTCACAACGCACTAAAACATCCTGGTTGGGAGAAAACCTTGCAAAAGTTGAAACAGTCCTACTGGTTTGATAAAATGAATACTACAGTCAGAAGGTTCGTCGACAATTGCATAGTATGCAGAACCTCAAAAGGACCTTCGGGTGCGACCCAAGCACAACTCCATCCCATCCAGAAACCTGCTGCAGTGTTTCAGGTAATTCACATGGATATTACAGGTAAACTTGGAACGAGAAATCAAGGACTTGAAGAATATGTCATTGTTACTATTGATGCCTTCAGTAAGTACATTCTTCTTGAATATTCTAACGATAAAAGTCCAAGTAGCAGTCTTGCAGCACTAAAACGCGTTGTGCACCTATTTGGAACTCCTGTGCAGGTAATAGTCGATGGGGGGCGAGAATTTCTCGGAGAATTCAAGCAATACTGTGATCGGTTCGGTATCGATCTACATTCAATAGCGCCAGGAGTAAGCCGAGCGAACGGTCAAGTCGAGAGGGTCATGGGCACGCTAAAAAATGCATTAACCATGATCAGGAATTATGACACTGAGGATTGGCAGACTGCATTAGAAGCTTTACAGCTCGCTTTTAACTGCACTCCCCATAGAATAACGGGAGTTGCGCCCCTCACGCTCTTAACTCGCCGTCAACATTGTGTACCACCAGATCTCCTACGATTGGTAAACATTGACGAAGAATCCATAGACTTTGACTCGTTAGAACAGCATGTGCAGCAGAAAATGACTGCTGCAGCTCAATACGATAAACAGCGTTTTGATAAAACAAAAGCCAAGGTGCGGCTATTCCAGAGAGGAGACTACGTTCTTATTAAGAACAACCCACGAAATCAGACTTCCTTAGATCTCAAATATAGTGAACCATACGAGATATACAGGGTATTGGATAATGATCGCTACATAGTGAGACGAGTTACTGGCAGAGGGCGTCCACGTAAGGTAGCTCATGACCAGCTACGCCGAGCACCACAGCCAGGCGACCAGGAAACCGTGTCGACGGGTCCCGATAATGAAACCCGACAGCAGACATCACTGGTGGAGGATGCACCCACCAGTCGGGTCAGTGAACCATCGATATTTGATGTGTCTGGTGAACCAAGACCTTCCACATCTCAAGGTATTGGGCAATCCTAAACAAAGTGATTAGTTATATTGTTTACTTTTTATCTATGTTTATTTTCTATGTTTCTATTATAACCAGATATTTTGACAAGAGACTGATTAACTTGTCAACTAGTTTTGGTCTCGTATTTCATTACCAAGATTTCTAATTCGTTACTTTACTGTTGATATGGTTTAACGAATAGAAACTGTGACGTTTTTGCATCCTATAATCCCTATCCTATATCTAAACCATTTTCAGAGCCTCTGGGGACCACGGTCATAAAAAAATAAGGCCTAGGCCCCAGCATCGTCCTTCCGTAATCCTTAGAGCCCCTGTGGACCACGGCGTACAAAACCGCTCAGCACCACAGCATCAAATCCCTGTGAGCTTCATTAGTACAACAGCAGTGTAATAACTTTTTCAGAGCCACTGGGGACCACGGTCATAAAAATAAGGCCTAGGCCCCAGCATCGTCCTTCCCCATTCCTATAGAGCCTCTGTGGACCACGGCGTACGATACCGCTCAGCACCACAGCATCATACCCTAGTACAAGCCCTATATGGCAAGTACATTTTCAGAGCCTCTGGGGACCACGGTCATAACGGTCAGGCCTAGGCCCCAGCATCGACCTAGTTCTCTTTTCCTTTAGAGCCTCTGTGGACCAAGGCGTAAAAGACCGCTCAGTACCACAGCATCATTCCAGTACTTACGAGAATAAAATAATGCAAGTATGCGTGGAGCATTTGCATTGTCTTTACAAATAATACGTGCATTAATGCGTGGAGCATTTGTACGGCTTTTACTGATAACACGTGCATAAATGCGTGGAGTATTTAGCACAATTAAAAAAGATTACGCTCACTTCCTTTATCTATCTTTTTGTTTTTACTGTTTATGTAATTTTAAAATTATCGCTTTCATGAGATACCATGAAAGTGTATACAATTACAAGAGTTAATAGCCGGGTTACTGAAAACGTTTATCGTTGAATATCTCAATATTAATTGTGTTAGAATGTTAAGTTTCAGTTATGTTACTGAACTAACTATCAAAGAATCCTTATTTATACACTAGCCAAGCTTTTAGCTAGTGTCACCATTGAATGGATACCAAGCTCAGAGAAACTACCTTAACCTTCAGAACCGTGACTGGTGCAGAGCACGCACCGTCTCGCAGAATGGCCGTGTCGACGCGCAATAATCTCGATTTGATTATCAATTAATTTTAATCAATTAATTTAACTAGTAAATTAAGATGTTAAGATTACAGATAGTGTTTGCATACTTTTAGGTCAAACTAGCAGTTGATTGATTTGTTACGAGTCGAGGGTAGTTATTTGTTACTGTTTCCATTACTTGTAACTGTTTATAGATTTAATAGATAAGCGTACTCTTATTTCATATCTCGATTTATGACAAACAACCAAAGGTTTGTTTGGTTATTTTGTTTAATATTTACTTTAGTTCAAACATTTTGTAATTATGACGGTATACAGAAAAAGTGTATTCAGATTCTATTTAAAACGCAACAACCCGCGTATAAGGGCATTCTCGTATTGGACTTGGAGGAAGCAAGAGCTCTTGTGAGTACTATTACTGTTATTTAGATTGTTAACCTGTGTCACCAATAAATTATATTGTGTTTTGTACTAAAGGTGTTTTTATCATTTGCAATGAGTGTAAATAGTAATTGTGGTGACGTCAGCACTGCTGACGTCACTCCTCCTAAAAACCCGGCTGAGCTAAATGCGTCGTTAAGTACATTTTAATATATTAAAAGAACAATTTTTTAATGAATCATTGAAATCACCAATGGAACATTCTGTATACACTCGTGCTATCTCTAAGAACCGGTTGTGTACGTCACGCGCCAACAATACTTACGGCAAGCGAACCACCAACTACCTTGTACCTCGATTTATTAATAACTTGCCACATGAATTAGTTAATAGTGTAACCGACAAAAATATTAAATGTAAACTAAAGCAATACTTCCTTAACCTAATGTAGCTATTATTATTTGATTATTGTGTAGTTATGTAATGTTTTCAAAGCACACAGTACTCGTAATTAGTGTACCATATAGTGGACAAATTTTAGTATATAACTACCCTCATTCACTTACATTGTAATAAAATGTAAACTCTCGACAGCTCAAACATAAACCTATGTGGTTTCTCCAGAAGCTGTCGTTTGGTACATTTTCTCTGTCAAGTTGTTTTATGTGATAAATAAATAAAAAAAAAAAAAAAAAAAAAATATGTCACAAACTGTCACAAGACCAATGACTCTCACTGATATTCTTGTGCAAGGCACATAGGACGGTTAGCACTGAGGCTTTGCTGGTGCAAATGTGCTTCCGGTCGATCTCGAGGTACAAAGACGTGCAGCCATATACTATTCAACACTAGTAAACATCGAATGCTAATTTTGGGCGCACGAGATCGCGGTAAAATCACAAGATTGCTTCAACAGCAGTCCGATGTCTATATTGACCTCCTAGACGAATGGCAACAATGCAAACAACAGTTGTTTTCATCTGTTCGCAAGCGGTTGTCGAGAACATGGGTTGATAATCTGAGATACTGTGTGGCTCCATTTCTGCATTCATTTAATTTAGTAGAGTCACCATTTTAGCCACCATTTTTTAATTGCCATATGGTCCTACAATAGTCGACATGGTGGCAGTTGGTGAGAAGGCCCCTCAACAACACTGTTCGTGGAGTTATAGTACATACTTACTAAAATATTATTATTATTAATAAAATGTTGTACCTTGTATGGTCGAGGTGCGTGAGGCTTAGTGTACCTCATGACGATCAAAGCCAGCATGGCACCACCGTAGAAGATCCATGCGGTGAAGGAGAAGAAGTCGATCAACGAGTCTATTGTTCCGGATAACACCATCGCTACTGCTATCAGTGACTGCAAATAGACAGAATGTTACCTATACTATAATGAAGTTTACTTTAATCTATTTATTACATTGCAAACCCTATTGATAAATATAGGTATAGCGTTTAATCCCTCTTCCAGAATAGTATAAACATTAAACTACGACTGAAACGTAAACTAGACGACGATCACATTCGAAAATAAATGATGGCAATTTTATCTAGCTAATTTTGTGTTATTCTTTATTCTACATTAGTGTGTGTACTTACGTGGAATATCAATCCAGGCGCAGGGGTGAAGCGGCGCACGTGGACATATGACAAAATATCCAGTAAATGTCCTTCTCGAGAAGCTGCAAAGCATAACCTGAAAATTGACGTACATATAAACAGTTCAGTTTAACATTGCTTCCGCTTGACATGTTAAAATTTCGTTAAAATGTAATTTCAGGATCGAGCGACTCGTGGTACTATAAGAACAAGATTTATCGTTCTTTTTACTCAGGAGATATAATTAGCAAAACAAAAATCTTGAAAAATTTAGTTTACCTCTTAAAATAAACTGGCCATATTTTATTCCTTATCATTGTATCATCACAATTACCAAAGAAATATATTACTGAAGTATGTAGAACAATGATGGAGAAAATTTAAGGAATAAAAAGAACAACCTGAACCTGAGAGTAAAAAATTAGTTCTGCCGCTGTTCTGATAAAAAATAACTTATACCTAGTAGTAGTTTATTTTAAAACTGTTTCCGTAGCTCTTACTTTTAAAGAATTGTCATATTATAAACACAATAAAAACGAGATGTTTGGTAAGAGAAAGCAAGTTTTTGTTTAAAGGCTAAGTACTTAGAAGATATCGCGTAAATCATAAGATATTGCAATTTACCTTCCAGCAACAAACAAGGTGCCATTGGCAGACCCGAATGTTGAAATAGTAACAGCGAGCGGCATGAGCCAAGCCATAGGACCCAGCAGACGGTTGCCGAATGTGACAGCCACAGCGTCACTGTCTGTCATCTCGCTCACCGACATTACAGCCAGGTATGACACGTTCACTAATGCATAACACAGCGTCACTAGGGGGATGCCGATTATTATGCTCAGCGGCAGGTTTCTAAAAGAGTAAAAACGTACTTCTAGTACTTCATAGTTTCTTTTTTGGATCAAACAATTGGTAATTTAAATTTAATTTTTATTTCGAACAAGCCCATATAATTTTAGCAACAACTTATTTAATGTAAATGTTAGTATATACTACGTCATACATCCAATGACGCAGCATTGGAACTTCCTATTTGTCGGAAACAACTTTCAATATACAATTGGCACTGCTGCGGAGGTTAGCGAGTACAGAGATATAAACTGCAAAAATTTAACATTATGTTTCTGTCACATAATGTTAAACTTGATATCTGCATCAAAGTGTAAAACTTTTAGTTTCCAGGATTTGTAAGGGACATGGATACGGACAAGGATCTCAGAGTCTTTACTTAGTTAACTCTTGCATTGGCATTAACTAAGAAAAAATTTTGAGCTCACCTACGCTTTAAAATGTAGTTGGAGTTCAGAACTAAAAAAATAACAAAACATGTAACTGTTATAATGCCTAGTGCATTGAGTAAAGATTTGGTGTAGGATCTCGTTATACATAGGTCACTATATAAATTTTGAGATACTCGAAATTTGAAAATGGAACACATCTGTGTCATATATTATTAAAGGACAAATTTATTTGGACATAGAACACAAGAGGCCGTTTACAGAAAAAAAATAGAAGTATTTTACTTTCACCAAAACCTCCTTTCTAAGGAGAGGCCTATGTTCAGCAGTGGACTATTAAAGGCTGTTGATGTGATGATACTGTCATCATTGCCCGCTTTTTCGTCTGCTACGATGGAGCTTAAACGTGAACATTTGCTTGCTTTGATATATTACGACTTTAAATGTGGTTTGGCAATTTTCAGATGGTTTAACGAATTCAAAAGCCTAGGAATCAGTCATTTTTGATCTGGAATAAGTGTCTCCAAGACTGGTTTAGGCGGATGCAACTTTGTATAGAGAGTGAGGGAGAGTATTTTGAAAAAGTATAATATAAATTGTAAGTATATATTGTCTACGTGTCTCAAAATTTATATAGTGGCCTACGTATATATAGATAGACAAATAGTACCTCATAACTGTTGCTAATTTTAATAAAAATAATGTAATAAACATTTCATGAAATTTCCAAAAATTTTTTAATAAGTAGTAATTTAATAATAATATAAGAGACAATAAAAGATAATTTTGTAACCTACAGTAGGTTTTTTAAGTGGTGAAATGGATCGCTTAAAAATGTAAGGTATGTAGCTTGTTACATCTGTAGGCTAGAGAAAATAAAATTATGTATAAAATTACCAAACCTAATATCATCGTTTAGAAAGCAGTATTCGCATTTCCGCCACATCAGAGGAGTACCTACTTACTTACCTGCTACAGAAGCAATGACACTGTTCGACAACAAAAAAATAAATAAAGGCTGACACTTACTTGGATGGATTTTTAATTTCCTCAGTGACATAGTTGAGGTTATTCCAACCGTCGTATGCCCAGAGGCCTGTGTAGAAGGCTGTGGCAATGTTGCCTAGCGTGGCCGTGCTACTGGCGAAATTTGGCTCCTGTAAATGTCGCGTATTACCTGCACCATACCGAATACCAACAGTCAGTGTTTGTAACATTTTTACGGCCCATTACGATATTTAACATTTAATTTATTCGTGTATTGTAGATACTAAATGGTGTAGATGACAGGCTTATTAATTAAAGCCTTAAAATAAATTGTCGATTGCGAAATGAATGTATAAATAGATAAAAGTAAGCCTTGTTGTGTGATGTGGTTTACTTTACCTAATATCAATTTATAAGCTCCTCCGCACACGATGATAGCAATAGCTGCTAATTTGGCTGCTGTGAAAATGTTCTGTACATTTGTTGCCAAGTTCACGCTGTAGCAATTAACTGCTAATATCATCACTGCAAAAGATAATTTCTAAATTAAAGTTGAATATTTACGGCTTCAACTGTCAGCGTCTTGTTGACCTTAATCAACTCGGGAGAGATATATCAATTGAAATTCGTCTATTTCGATCTTTAATCAAGAAGATTGTTAAACATACCTATACATATGACGGCGACCAGTTTGACGAGGCTGTCCGGCGGTTCGCATTCTGCAACGAACGGTTCCACTGCGTACTTCGCGAAACTCAAACATATTATAGCCATCTGTGACGGCTTCAGTACCAATGTCGAAACCTGAGATAATAAACAGACACTTAGAATATTAGTTTGTTATAGGTATTACGTAAGATTTACTTTAACATGTGGCGATGATTTGTACCTTCTCCGTAATTCTGCGTAAACTATATATATTTAGTTTACGTAGTGTCTATTGCGGGGACATGATTCAAATCGCCCTCACAAATTCGTTGATATGCTATTACGTTAATTACCCATGAGAATAGGAACGCGGGCGGTCCCCCGAACGCGTCCATGAAGTAGGCGTATTCAGCGCCTGACGACGTGTTCATTGTTCCCAACTCTGCGTATGCGAGCGCTCCTGTATAACGAAACCATTTTTTTTAAGGAGCATGCCAGTGATATATTATATCGTAACTAAAAATGTCTAAATGTATTTATAATCCAGTCATTCGTAAAACTTGCCAAGTTGAAATTTAATTTAAACTTAGCAAGTTTTCCCTAGATATGTAGGGGAATCGGTGAAGAGGGAAATTCCTCTACTGTAGTCCGCAGTACAGTATTAAGCAATAATTTTGTAAGTTAAAAAGGTGACATAATAATGTAATAGTAATAATGTAATTTATTTTCTCACTACAATATACAATTTACAACAAGCAGTTACTTAATAAGTAATACATAATTTAAGTAAGTTACTTAATACATCATTTAAGTAAGTATATATTCTAGGAGACTGGTGCCTAAGCTAGGCTTTAGGTCTGTGTTTCAGGACACCGAGTTCCCACCCCTCAACATTTTCGTTTCCTAGACTATATACAGCGTAGCAAGATATCCATAGCGACATAGAGTCAATATAGATGACTTTTTCCTGTAGTCTTAGTTTCCCTATACGATAAGTGATATTGAATGTTATTGACATTTACTGACTGCGTCTGTAATGAAAAATGACAAAATAAAGTTATGGAAGTGTAGAGGGTTGATGCTTCTTATTTCTTATTGGGCATTTTAAGCATGATATATTGCCAGAGAGTCCAAATCCTTGAACTATGATTAATCATATTCCTAACTCTTAAAACTTAATCTAAATTCTACTAACAATCACTATTAAAAATATACTATAAATCTATATATCGCATAAAAACCTTAAATATAAGCGATGTAAAGTATTTAAAGTAGGTACGTAAAATAAAGAAACAAAAAAAAACAATTGGTTTTTATAAGTGACACGAATGAATGAAACTGTTTGTGCTCAACGAAAATAGAATCGTCGCCAATGTGACAGGTCAAAAGCCAAAAACTACTAAAAAACTAAGGACAATTTGTCTTTCAAGATAAAAGAAAGTTAGAAACTTTGTCTCCAAATGTTGAGATCCTGTATATGTTTATTAACATCAATTCATTATTGACTTTGAAGTACTTTTATGAGTGTATGTAAGTTCATAAATTGTAGTAGGTACTTTCAATGGTAATTTGAAGTGACATATGGCGGCCACTAATATTTATTTAGTAATTTGGTCTAGTTGATATGTCACTCACCAAGCAGTGAGAGCAGGCCACATGCCATCCAAATGATGAAGCTAATGCCCACTGAGCCTGTGCGGACCAAAAGCCCAGAGGGCGAGACGAATATTCCAGAACCTGAAATAAAAATATACGTAGTTAGAATGTTTTCATTATCTGTAATAATGACATATAAATCACGCCTATATCCTTGAAGGGGTAGATAGGGTAATTAAACGTCTACATGTCACCAACTAATGATAATTTAAGTCTCAGTCTATTACCGTCAATCGTTATCTTTAGGAATCAGATGGAAAATATGGTAGTAAATTCAGAGGAAAGAACGAAAAGTCAAGGAATAATAATTGACTCAATAAATACTAAAAATTTAAAAAATGAAAAGTTAAGCACAAGTATTTAAAAAATGACAAGTTAGGGCGGTATACTATGGGGATCTTGTGTCAACTAGGGTGAATTTCCGTGCGTTTAGGCGATTCTGCCATACATATTATAGAAATCAAATATAGCTCAAGTAGGACCCGTAATATTTTGTGGCCGTGGTGCTTCCCTGTTTAAAAGGGTGTATGCCTATTTTACTTCATTTTGTCTCCCGCTTTGCTAAGGAGGGAAGTGGATTTACTGTATTTCCAACTCCTCCAATTTTCTTCTGATTAATTTCGTTGCGGGTTCCAAGACAGTTTAATTTCTTCCTGGGACTTCCCGAGTATCATAACTCGGTGTGTTCGTGGGTCACTGCTGTGGATCCTGGTGTACAGGAGTTACAGTGGTGGGCGTGTGGGTGGGATTAGTCCCACTACAAAAAAAAGTTAAGCACAAGTCAGGACAAGTGCGAGTCGGACTCGCCCACCAAGGGTTCCGTACGAATTTGTAGGATTATATTATAAATAGTTAAGGAATCGAGTCTCGCAATTTTTTCTCCGAGCTTTTCCTGAAACTCAGTTTCCAAAAACTATAATTACTTTTATAATTTTTTTTTTTTTTTATTTTTTTTTTATTTGTGTTTTGTAAGTCAAATTGTACCTCGATGAATCTTTATTTAAAGTAATTACGTACTTTAAATAAAGACTATAATTTTTAAGATTTAATTACAAATGTATAGTTTTCACATTTTTCCCTGTACTTGTAGTATGAGACGATGTTACTTGCCAAATATCATAATTATAGGTCTAGGTCAACGTGGCGAGGGATGGGCAGCCGCGATCTCCTTCTGCGAGGACGTTATGCTCCAAAAGGAGGCCGCAGAGCGGGATCGGGAGAGGGCCGATCCTGCTCGAAGGAGGCGGCGAAGGGGACGTGGCAGAGGTCGCTAACTCCCCAATCGCCGCCTAAGGGTCGCTGCGGCCACATCTTGGGGCGATGTGACCGCTGTAAACGACCCGAGACAGATGACACTCCGGTGCGGCCGGGGGCTGTCGTCTAAGGCGGGATGCTGTTGCGCCTTTTACTCTGTAGAAGAGTGAGAGGCGCGGTAGCGTCCTGCCCCAGGGTGACTTCGATCACTCCGGGATGTGCCTCAGACATGAGGTACGGCAGGGAGGACTCCAGAAGTCGCCGATGCGTTCCTGGAGCTCCTCCCGACTGCCGAGGTAGGCCGCCGCGGGGTTTAGTGGGTAGACCGGTTCTCCGGGAGTCCCACACACGCCCTACGTTTCCCCAACGAAGGGTATGGTGCGAAAAGCATTCCCCGCGTAAAAAAAAAAAAAAAAAAAAAAAAAAAAAAAAAAAAAAAAAAAAAAAAAAAAGGTCTAGGTCAACGGGAAGTATCCTATAAATTTTGATTCCCTTGAGAGTGTCGAAATATACGGTTTTTAGAATAAACAGCCGTATGTTGTTAACTTGGAAGTTTAATTTTTTCACAGCTTCAAGGGACTGTAGACCTGTGTACTTACATTTAATTCCAACTCGATTCCTCAACGCGTTCTCGAGATAAATGGTCTTGACAGATATGCAGATAACAAAATGATCCTATAAGGGTTCCTCTGTTTTTTTCCTTTTGAGGTTCGAAAACCTAACAACAAGGGAACTTTAGAGTTGTCGCATATGGCGGCGGTAAGACCCGTTATGAAGGATAGGCTCGAGAGGCATCACGGAACCCTCTCATACCGGTTGACGCAGGTGATCACCGGGAAAGGATGCTTCGGAGATCACCTGTGTCGGATCCACCACCACTGCGATGGCCGGACCGTGGACACAGCGCTCCACACGCTAGCAGAATGCCCGGCGTCGGTGGAGCAGAGGCGTGGCCTCGTGGCGGCCATCGGCCAGAATGACCACCATGGTACGGAGCGAGAGTTCGTGGGACTCCGCCGTCTCCTTCTGCGAATAACTTTTTGGAAATTGCAAAGGAGATGGCGGAGCGGGACCGGGAGAGGTTTAGAACTCTCCCGGAGCGCCAGGCCCGGCAACGGGCCAGGTGCCGCAGACGACTCAGTAAGCGCGAGCTACCCCAACATAGATAAGTACAATATAAAACAAAATATACATAGTAAACATAGATGTTTTTCTATGTTTACATAGCTACACTTCTACGTGACGTTTGTAGAGCCACGTTTGTAAGTTTTGGCACTGTTTAAAGTTTCGTTTGGTAAGCATCTTGATGACAACTAAGATTGCAAGATTGATGGAAAGAGTTGAATGTTGCCGGGAGTCTCTATTCAACGTTATTTACAGTATGCGCCAGGTGGCAAGTGGCGCCAAAAAATCAAATGTGAAATCAATTTTCAATTTTAATTTCTTCCATTATACCTACATAAATATACTGAAAGAATCTTTTTGAATAATAGAGAAGCAATTTAATTTAAAATTAAAAGGAATGAGTGAAGGATATCATTAATAAAATTTCATAATTGGGCGAGACACCATGGCGTTAGGTATTTATAGAATTTATAGAATAGTAAATTCTAATTTTACTATTTAAATTTCTACTATATTGGTAGCTGAATGTTGGCAAATACATCTGGTTGCCAAGTTAACCATGTAACTGTAACTAACTCAGCGCGGTCGAAATCGGGGGCGCAGCTAGTATATAGCATTTTATTTACATTGAATATGTTCAATATATAATATATGTGAAGCACGTCTACTAAATATTTATCTTCAGCCATATGCACATCTGAATAATTTTGCTAATTAATGAAAAGAAATCGCTGAGATAATCCAGCAGTAAAGATATTTTTCAGTTTTAGCCAGTGATTTTATCAAGATTTATAGGAAAATTTAACTGAGAGGAAGTTAATCTATTTGTACGTGGTGTAACTTGGAAAAATTTAGAGTCTGTATTAATTAAGATTGCCATAGATCGATTTTATTGGGAAGCTGGTTGAATCACTATATTATTTATCGACATTGGTGTGTAATTGCTTCGGCGTGCTTTTGTGTGTGGGCCTGAAAGGTACCACAAGGAAATAAAAGATTGTAGCCTTAGTTAGCATCATTTTCGAAAGCCGGACTCATATAAAAATAGAAACACTAGCTGGTAAATATTGTTTCTATAAGCTGAGAAGAGTAACATAAATAGAGTAAACATATTTTTCGTTGGCCTTGGTTAACATGAATATTTTTCTTCCAGTACATGCTAGTTTTACTTGAAAAACTAAGTCATTACTTTAGTATTTTTCATTTTAGTGTGTGTTCATAAATTTATAATAGCTGCAGGAAAGTTTTTTATCTTACTAGACTATGTGGCTTACTTACCTATCATAGTGCCGACAATTAGAGCCACCCCACTGAAGAGTCCCACCCGTCTCTTGAGGTGAACAGGGTCGTCCGGAGCTGCGTCCGACCCCTCCAACTGCATGATAACACAAACATATGATTCTAATATTAAGGTTCATATTTAAGGCCAATTTATTCTTTACACACTTCTTTCTTCTTATTCAAATCAGGACATGAAACTCTATTATACATATCATAATAAAACGCTCACTAAAAATAAAATGCCTTGGTATGATATACCGTTCATTTCATTTGAAATCGATTGATTAGTTTGAATTAACAAATAAAGTAAATGAATACAGTACAATATAATGTAAGGACAGTAAGGGCTGGTTGCAAAAGATAAATCTATGAGTCATTTATGGTTATAAGAACCATTAAGTGCAATGTTTCGTCCACTTAAAAAAAATAGATGCACCCATAGTTAAGAGAACATACTTTAAAAGACAGAAACGGATTTTTTTTAAATTTTTATTCTTTTCTTTGAAAGTATAAACACAGGTAACGGCTTTTCTATTGAAAATATATATATTTATAGAAAATATGAGTCGTTACTAAAGTCCCTCGACTAATACCGACATCTACAGATATCGACGGAATTCCATAGAAGATTGAATTGTATGATTCAGTTTGTAATCCTACTCAACACTGCGTTCGCATCGTAATTCCGTAGATGTTTGTAAATAAGATTTTCATTTCAAATATTGCAGTAAAAGCTCCACTGCGAATAAATTTGCATTGGAAAGTGGAAATAAAAAAAAAATGAGGAAAATAAGCGTTTTGAAGCAAGGAATACTGCATTAAAGTACATTTAAGATGGAATCTAATAGCATCTGAAAACTTATTTTTGTAAAATGCATTTATTGCCAGACAAAGGCATCTCGCTGTAATCCTTTTAGATTACACTTAAAGAGCGAGATATCCTTATTTATGACCATGCAATTTCTAAGTCTTATGCTCCTAGAGGTATACCTTGTCTCCTGGGTTGGCGTTGCCGTCGGTGAGCGTACCCGCCGTGCCGTCTTCTGCGTCGCACTCGGCTGTGCACCCACGCCATACCAATCCGCCTTCGCGTGCGCCCCCTGCACAAATATAGGTTTCTAGTAAAACACTAATAAGTACCAAAGATCTGATTAATCCAGTTTAACCTATCAACACTAGAATGTAATTCTTCTACCATTATTCAAATGACAAGACGCAAACTGCTCAACACAGAACTTTACAAAGAAGCTTAGATACATTAAAACTGTTTTGGATGAAAAAAACTTTTCTCTCTCCCCTACAATTCATATACTAGGAAAAGCTGTGATCATTCTGTTATATATAATTGTCAGGAACTGGTTTATTTGTAAAGTATATATTTGTATGTATTGGTTTTACAGTAGTACTCTTTAGAAACCTATGATTTGGACGTAAGGCTTTATATATATTTAGTTATGTTTAGATCACGATTAGGGTTGAAATGTAAGCTTTTGTAAAGGAAACATATATATTTATTTTGATTTCAGTTGTTATAGCGTATAAAATAGCGTAAGTTTTATCTAACAGAAATATAAAACAGTTTGTTTTCTACATTCGCCAATAATTGATACATAAATATCACTATATTTATATATAAATATAACTACTAAAATTGTTAACTAATTGTTCTTTTAGCTTTCAAACGTTATCTTAATTTAGACAGCTTCAGTCCTGTTTGCTTTGTTACAAATATTTGTAGTCATGTTCATTTTAATTCATATTCAGGTTCATTTAAATTTTTATTTCACAACTTGAAGCGAGAAATTCGAATGATACTACAGGAAACAGGGTTTTTAACATTTATCATAAATTTATGTTAAGATCTATCTAAATGGTGGTGGTAATTACGACGTTAAAAACTTTTTGGAATATGGTTTTTGAAATTAAAATAAGTGATTTTATAATCACTTATTTTAATTCCAAAAACAAAAATAAATTATATTTATAAAACAAGTTCTAAATAAAAATATGATCAAGACTGTAAACAACAACTAGATCCATTTATATTTGGAATAAAAGACAACTAGTGCGAAAGTGTCGCGGGGGACTTTACGAACATTTAATTAAACGGAAACAAAGAACACCCAGAGTCAGAACAACAATTTGTGGGTCACACAGTGTCGTCCCGTGACCGCTTAAATCACTACGCCATCGTGCAGTCAAATTCATTACGTCGTTCATGCTGACAAAAGTTAGTTGATATCAAAATATGTATTAACTATAAAATATATCATTATCATCATTATATCACATTTGTAAAGTTTTTAATCTAATACCTATAAACAAGATTTTTTTATAATTTTTAAAATTAGGTATGTATATAATCTGAATCTCGGAAACAACTCCAACGATTTTAATGAAATTTAGTATGCAGGGGGTTTCGGGGGATTAATCGATCTAGCTACGTTTCATTTTTCGAAAATTTACCAAAAAAAACCGAGCTAAGCAAATCCACGTACTGGTGTCTAAACCTAGCTGTAAAATCAAAACAGTTTCAACGTCCAAATCCCTAACCATGATGAGTAATGTAATTTTCTTTTACTTCTTTCCCATTAATTCTGGTGGTTCTACTACAGTAATAAGAAAAATTAGAAGTTATGTATTTGTTGTTGCAACGTCCCTGTACGGCAGATCAGTTTACAATATAAATTAAGAAAATCGGTCAAGGGTGAATGACTCGTCGCTTGGGGATCAGAAATGACCAATATTGTTTTTAAGTTCTATTTTCATATACATATAATCTTTCTTTTCTGTAGTTTATGTATGCTTTAGTATGAAAAATAAAGTTATATGGATTCTCTAATATGTCTCTCTGTCATATTATGTATTTGTTTATTTGCAGTAGACCTAGCTCGCGTGAACTTTTAAAACATTATGAAATAATTAAAATAATGATCAGCAATTAATAAATATAAACATCTCATCATCTCTAAACTGCTTAGAAGAAAAGTTTACCTACTTATCCAGAAGCGATTAAATATTTTATTGTAAGTATAAAAATTAATTGAATTGAAATCAATGGCATAAAATTTTAGACGATATTTCCTGTTACATTCATTTAATTGATGTAAAATACATATACTGAATACTACATACATATGCTATATTATACTTAATAAATAAAAATAATATGTACTTACATATAAAAATGTGAAAAGAGTACATAAATTAATAAATCTAATCACAATTAACCCGAGCTAATTTCTTATTGCAGTCATACGTAAATACTTAAGTAATGCATGATCAAAAGACCAGCCCAGTGTGTATTGGGCCATGCGCAAGGTATGGTTCCGTAGTTACACATCGCAAATGCCTACAACCCTTTAACTTGTAAACCCTACTTAACTGCTATAGTTTGCCTTTTAACTTCGATCGGCTCCGCCCGCGTAAATATCTGTTATCACGGTAAAAAGTATACCATGTCTTTTCTCAAGAATCAAAGTATCTTAATATAAAATTTCATCTAAATCGGAACAGAGATATTGATTTCCCATACATACTTTTCATCCCCTTAAAAGTTAATGTTTCACAAACGGAAATCAGAATGGAATAATTCAAGATTTTATTTTCCAATTTGCCAAACTACTGCATTCTACTAATAAAGAGGCTCTGAGCTAAAACGTAGACGGACAGACATACAAACGAACATGGCGAAACTTTAAGGGTTCCTTGTTAAGTATGGAACCCTAAAAAAGTACATGTCTGTCTGTCTGTCTGTCACATACACATTCCTGTACAATGTACCCTCACTTGTCCTAAACGTAATGTGTATTTTTTTTTATTTTTTTTTACCACATACACACAACGTCATCTAGTCCCAAACTAAGCAGAGCTTGTACTATGGGTACTAGAAAACTGATATAAATACATATATACTTTTTTTTTTTGTAAATACATACATATTATACATAGAAACACCCAGACCAAATCAAACATCAAATGTTCATGCACACAAATGTTTGACTTGAGCGGGAATCGAACCCGCGACCTTTGGAATAGCAGTCCGTTACACAAACCACTACGCCATCCAGTCGTCTTATAATTATAGAGAGATTATATCACTTATTCAAAGACAAAAAAACATTGTGGCGGTGTCAATTATTTCGTAATATTAATGGCAATTATAATAATATTGTAAGTTTTGTAGCATGTACACATACTTTGATTTTTTTAAATTAAATAGATACTGACCATTTTTACTTCTTGGCGCCATAGAAAAAACATACAATAAATTTTCACTATAACTCAAAGATATAATTATCTATTTAAATTAAAATAAAGTCAACTAAAAACACTTTAATATTCAGCATAAGTCACGTCCAATATCATCAGTCACAATAAAAAGAATAACTTTTTTTAAGTCCTATTTAAGATCCGCCTTAGTTAAAGACTAACATCTTAGAGGAGAAATAAAGTATTTAAAAGGAATATGTCAGAATATACGTATGTATAGGGTAAAACCCGAGTGAATATATGCTAAACATTGAATCAACGAGCGACGGCTAACCGCTGACTACGTGCCGGTACTCACACAAACGAAATGTTATTGTTATTTAATATAGAATTTGCTGCACGCTGCATACCTACGTACATATGTACGGAAGGTTGTGTAATGTAAAGGAATAAGATTTTACTACTCAAACACCGCAGTATTATACTTGTCCACACAATTTCTTGATAACGTTAAGGAAATTAAATCACTTCATAAGTTTTCCTTTTGGTCTAGATTGACATGACAACACTTGTGTGCCACTGACACTAAAATTTGTCCTTATTTCTTAGACCCGTTACCAAATGGCGCAATATTTTCACCACTCTGGCAAATATCATCGCGACAAGTTTTGTGAGTTCTTAAACTACATGTAATAATTGTTTCTCCGGTTCGGTTATGTTTTTTGAATATAACATTTCCTTAACTTAGAACTGTTTATAAATATTAAGAAACCGATTCGTAAAATAATTAATAATTTTAATTCTACTTTACCTGAACTAGGTAGTTAATACTATCGATTCAATTAATTGTATTATTTGATAAAACTTGTAAATATTTTACCACAAAATTAGTTAATCTGTTCTAGATAGGTAGTAATAACGACAGCCGCTTTAAAATGCTATGGAATGACTAAACCCATCTTAAAGCCAGTCAAAACAAAAAATGTTATTCGAATTAGAATTTCAAACGCATATGCATGCGTATTCTGAAACACTAACAACATTTAAACGTCACCCCCATTAACGTCAATACGGCAAAATAAATGACTTAAATAAAATTCTCCTACAGTTCTATACCAGATACAATGACAGGAATACTTGCCAGAATGACCACTTAATCAATAATAATGAGAGTTTCGTATTATAAGGTGTCACTATCGAGTAATTAGGGATATAACACTAATGCATAAAAAATGTAAGATATTCTGAGAAATCTAGATCTTCTCACAACTAAAATAGCTCCTTTGATAGGCTGAAGTAGACTATCAAGGAAGCTATTTCAGTAGTTGGAGCAATTTATTTTGTAGACAGCACGTGTCCCTCAATGTGCACCGAAATATATTCAGTTTTTTTTTTGTTATTGACATTATGATTTCCTGAAGACAGCTATGTCTGCTATCTATCTATTGGAGGCATATGCAGTACTGTAGGTGATGGCACAGGCAAAACAATATTTACTATAATTATTTTCTTAAAAGTTTTTTTGTCTATGAGGGCAGACGGGTGAGCAAATGGTAAGTAACTACCGTTGCCCAAGGACCCCTGCCACTCAAGAGTCACAAATATTACATGCCTCATCAATACATGCAATTCCATTGCTTGACGGTACTGCAAATAACCGTCAGTAAATTTTATTGAAATCCAATAACTACTACTACTTAAATATATATTTTTTTATTTAAAGACTGGACACTTCACTTATGATCTATGAAAGGTCAATTAAAGGTCGTTTTAAGGACGTCAATCGGTAGTAGTATTGATCTACTATTCCAAAGTGCCTATCATCTTATCTATTCTTTGCTTTAGTAATACGAGTACAATCTACTTCTTTTTCCTTTGGTTGGTTAATACCAATTTCACTGTCACTGTTGTAACGATGGATCAAGTGGATCTAATAAACATTCATTGATTCCATGACGCACAAACGTACTTTGTCACTGCCAAACTTTGTATGTGTTGTACACGAGCATTTAATACAAAGGGGGATTAGGCATCTGTGAATAATTAGAAGAAAACATACCAATGAAATAAAATGCGGAACATTTCATGGTTTGCCAATTTAGCTAGCCTAATGACTAAATCTCGTGATGCCAAGTAATTCAGAAGAGGACAAAAATTTGTCTTTATTGTTGATTAGACAGGGTTCTACCGAATGTCTATTAAGAATAGAAATATCAAAAGATATAGGTAAGTCCCTATTCGCTGTGCAGATGTTTAGTTTATAAACGAGCCAATTTAAAAAAATGAGACATTGTATGTACATAATGTAGGGTGTAATTTATCTATAATATGTATGTATTTAAAAATATATAAGTATGTTTATCAGCAGTCTGGTCACCATAGCACAGGCTCTGCCTAGTTTGGGATCAGACAGCCGTGTGTGAAATGTGTGAGGTATATTATTATTATTATTATTATTATTATAATACAATACAAAAACTTTTTATTATATTGATATTTAGTAATTTTGTTTGGATAGTAGTTACACTATTCTTGCTGATTGTATACGGCTTTATATGTTTAATATGAATTTTAAATAAGTTATGATGAAAAGAATTTCCTATTAATATGAATAAAGCTTAAGGAATGTATTGATAAGTGATTTCATTGGCTATTTGAATGACCTACTTTTGATCAGTAGAAATTTATGTATCAGTAAAAATGGTAAATATAACAATAATTTGAACTATTCTTCTAGGTAAATTAAATTTTATTATATCAAAATTTGGTTACTTATATAAATTAATAAAATTTGTATTTATAACTCTGAAGAGTTGCCCGAACTCTCATATGGATTTGGAAAGAATACAACACCGAAACATCGCTTTGTATTCTCGATATGACAGCTTAAATGGACCGTGTGTTACATGTAGTTCACGTGTCACATTTTGCTCACTCAAGTTCCAGTTTCAATTTTGATGATATTTACAAACGAGTCATATGACACACCGGACACAGTGTAACCAAAACACATGATGTGCACAACAGCACGTACACCAACAAGTAATAAATACCTTTTGTATGTTTTCACTTGCTATTTTTTGCAAATTACCAGTGTTGGATCACTTAGTCTTATGGGTAATTTAACAAGATATGCATACTCCATGTTAATGATATAAAATAGTTTTATTAAAAAAAAAAATGAAAATGCAAATTGATTTATTCATTAGGTTACCTATACAATCCTCTTTGAACGTTATTACTGTACTGGTCAAATAAATACAATAAAATATACAAGCCTCAATGCAGTATGGATTGACCATAATATGTAGAACTACTTGTCAAGTGCGATATTTCTATATCAATACGACCTTCAAATCTTCAAGAAAAGATCGTACTCCTGAAAGTGAAAGGTGGGCCACGCACTTGTGAGTCTATGGGTGGCCATAACATACTCTTGTATGTTCTTGAAGTATCAATCTTTGTTAGGAAACATAATATTTTTTTCAAATTCAAGGGGTATCATGTTAAGACGACTCAGGCAGGCCGGGGTGGTGGCGAGACGCACTGCGGAGCACAAAGGGAACATTGGAATGTAATTAGAAAATATTTTGATATTTTGTTATTAATAGTTAATGTTTGTATATGAATGTCAATATTTGCATGCCTAAATAAAGACCGAAAATAGCTTGAATAGATCACCACTGTTAAATCTGGTACCAGCTGTGTTCTGTGCATACGTTTCTTTCTTCTTTTCTTTCTTTCTCAGGTGACACGCTCGTTTCCTTAATAAATTAGACAACTAGACGACTTCTAGTAAAACACGTCTTTCGCACATATTTTTGTAAATTGTAATGGTCTCTTTATTACGAAATTCTTATAATACACAACTTTAAAACGGTCAACAGATTTAAATTAGTATTCGCGACGTATTTATTAGCTCGGCTTACAAACATAAATAATGAACTTTGAATACGTTACGTGGACGAGATGGCAGCTGAAATATTTGTCAACTCGTACGCGTTAACGTGGGCGCGGCTCACATCAAAATACCGCTATAAATATGTTTCTTTATATTCGATACTGATAAAAGAAACATAATTGCAGAAACATATTGTGAAAAAGGACACAATTTTTAACGTTAGAGACGTCGAAACCGGAGGCGTTGAACTTATTACATTTTCTCTTTACAGAAATTCAAAGGAAGTTATAAATGCCAAATGGCTTTTAATTCAATATCAGATTTAGTTTTCATGCCTTAACATTGACGTTTTCAAGGACATTGACCAATTCAGTTAGTAGCTGTATGGCGTGATATAGGCTTAGCAAACAGACTATTTATGTACAATTTATGTGTCCCCGGCCTAATTAATCACGTCAACCCACGGTACGGTACTAATAACTTAATATTACTACTAATATTACTTACAACTTAATTTAAAAATATATTTTTAATTTAATATATAAATAAATAATATAATATGATATAAATCTTATTCTATTAAAGGAATCTATTAAAGGAATTATCCTTTAATGGGCCAAAGTCTCCTTACTAAGGAGAGGCCTATGTCCAGCAGTGGACTATTAAAGGCTGTTGATGATGATGATGATGATGAATACCTTTAAACGAGCGATTCTTATATATATATAATCTGAATCAAGGAAACGGCTGCAACGATTTTCATGTAATTTAGAATGCAGGGGGTTTCGGGGGCGTTTAATCGTTTAGTTATAATTAGCTAGGTTTCATTTTTAAAAAAATTATTTTATGCTTAGTCTTATACTTAATTAAGATAAAAGGGTGGTTTCTCTCACATGCGTATTTTTTTGCAAGTATTTTTTTTTTGTTTAATGGGCAGACCTGCATCTGTCGCCTGATGGAAAGTGAGCATCGCCGCACATGAACTCAGGAGTCACAAACGCGTTGCCGGCCTTTGAGGAAGAAGTACGCTCTTTTCTTGAAGGTTTGAAGGTCGTATCGGACCAGAAATACCTCAGACGATAGCCCGTTCCATAGATTAATTGAAAAAGTGTCTCCGAAAACGCACAGTAGTGGAGCGCCGACTATCCAGGTGTTGAGGATGAAAATTTTGCCGTGTGGAACGATGGTGGAAAGTTGCGGCTAGTATTAGTCTGAACAATTCCTCGGAGCACTCTCAATGATATATGCGATAGAGAATGCAGAGTGAAGCCACATCTCTACGTAACGCTAAAGGATCGAGCCGATCGGAGATGTTTGGGCTATCGACAATTTGAGTCGCTCGTCGTTGGATGCGGACGAGAGGAAGCAGCCTACCGGCTGCGGCGGCGGCTGAGTTGCCCCTGCATAGAAATGAGAACAGTAATCCGAACGAGGCCAATTTGACCTCACCCTCAAAGTAACCCCGAAACTGGACTTCGCTCGATATAAGCATATTTATATTCTGAAAATCATATTGTCAGAATTATTTATAATAGAATAGTATGGTTTAGAGAAAGCAAGCTATGGAGAAAATAAAACTCAATTCATAAGCATTAATAATTATATAAATGTAGAAGAGATGTAGAAATGATGTAGAGAATAGAATTTTACTTAATAAAGACATTATTCTATTTTGAAAAAATAATATTGAAGTGAAATATTTCATAAAGTTTCTTTGTTTAATCAGAGTTAAATCAGGAATACAAAACTTAATTTTTGTCGTGTTATTGAAAGTTATCTCTTATCTGTCTTACCTACACTCACAAGGGCGGTGACGAAATTTATCATTTTAAAGTTGAGGGGAATAATTGGCAAAGTTGCGCATTGGCAGCATGTATTTATGTAATTATTATGGGCTCAGTGGGCTCGTTTGCTTTTATTTATTTGGTAAGCAACAAAATCAAAATAATGAAAAAAATCAAAACTGATTATTATTACTTATACGGAGGATGTACATTCTCAATGATAAAAAGAAGTTGTATCTGAAATATACAACTGAATTATTCAGTCAACAATAGGCGGATGCGATCTGTCTTTGAAAGTAATAAATTAATGTGTAACATTTAACTCAGAAGTAACTGCTACGACCTTGTCTACGTGCTACGAGAATAACTTCTACCATTGCATCGTATACAGCTATGAAAATTTTACGATGATTTTCTTAAAAATATCGAAATATAAACGCCTAAGCTACTCCGCTACACTCGTGACTCTGAGTTCCCGGAGAAGCTATTTAAATGATGGATTGATATGGGAATATAATATAGCATACTGAGATACCTAGGCGATCATCATCATGATCACACATCAACAGCCTATACTAGTCCACTGCTGGACATAGGCCTCTCCTTAGAAAGGAGGTTTTGGCCTCCTAGGCGATACCAATTACTAATTGAAAAGTCACAAAAGTTTCGACTTAAGTTGATGAGTGGAATGATCAAACAGTTTTTGAAAGCGGCTTCGCTCGAGGTTTTTGTCTATTTTGATGAAAAGTACATTATATCCTATACTCTCTCTTTTCTGTACTCTTGACAATATACACATACATTTTTTGATGATGATCGGTTGAGTAGATAAGGCGTAAAAGCGTAACAAACTTACTTTTACATTTATATATTATAGTTAGGATGTTTAGTTTCTTGGCTCTCTTAGATTGTTAGCCTACTAATGCCGCAAGTTGAAAACTTAGCTCATCGATATCGGAAGTCAACCCGAAATACATTACACGATTTGATTGACTTAAATAAGTTTTTAATTAATTTCTAATAAAAATATTAAACATGTATGGAAAATGTACCATTAAATTTAGTAATACAAAAAATCTTACCAAATAATGATGGATGATGCGAAAAAATATACAGTAGAAATTGTTCTACTGTAGGCCAGATTAAAACTTGTTTCTTAAGTTTGATTTGCAATTCCTAATGGACAATTATTATATTTGTACTCACACTGCATAATATTCTGTATGTTTTGTAAAGCAAAATTAATGTAATTGTAAGTTTCTTTAACACTCGATGAATACCTTGAGAATCACGTCCACCGCCTAGGCATTGTTGCCAAAACATTAAATACCGTCTTATAGATTTTACTATGATATCATCAATATATGTATGACATTCTACCACAATGACCTACAGTACCAGTAACTATTGTGAACTTGTTATCTATTAAGTATCGATTCATTGTTTTGTAATAGACATTGGATGTTATGTCTCAGGGAGGAATGTTGATGAATTGTGCAGAAACGTAATGTTAACCTTCGTCTGTGAACACGAGCACTGGAGAGAATGCGTCATTCTGCAGTTTGTCGTTATTGTGTGCGTGCGCGGGTGCATGCACGGAGTTTCGAAGCAGGGCAGCCAGTTTCTCACGCATCGCATCGCACATGCGCCCACCTCCTCTTCGCTATTGCTGTCGTCGCGGCGCCGGCGCCGGCGCTTAATCACTCCGCCTATCAGCACACAACTTGGGCCAAAATTCAAATGTATTCTAAATTCAAAATTAAACGAATTACAACATTTACACCCACTTTAAATCCTACCGTATCAAATGTCAGAATGACTAACACTGCACTTTTCCGATCAAGGCTCTTTGGAAATTTAATAAACACTATGAACACGTACGTGACCGAACAATTCTTACCAACAACTGTATAGCTCACGTATCTTACAACGTTTATTACACAAACTCGCGGACGTTGCAATTTTATGCTAAATTTTCAATACAAAATAGTCTTTGCCACATTGAAATAAGAAAAATATTATTTATATCACAATTTTTATTGACCGTGTAATTACTATTTAATTATTAAATTTTGTTTTACAAATTAAGCGATGTATAAATGTTACGAAGTTTTTAAAATCTATGAGAGATGTGAGGTTTGAGCAGTTGCGCTGGGCAAACTGTCTATTCCGGGCTCGAGCGAGCACGTGGGCGCGCCGCCCGCCCTGCCGCCGCCACCCGCCCGCCAACCGATCAATGGCCACGAGATTCGGTATCATACCGTAGACATTTTGCGCTTATCACGACACCACCATTTACGTAAAAAACTTAACTTTGCAGTTATTTTCACTAATTAACGAAATTGCTCAAAATCGTTTAGAAAGAACTTTGGAATGATTTAACTTTGGGTTGAGATTCGGGGAATGAAGCGTTTAATTTACCTTACAATTGACCTTTCAGCTACACGTGAGAACAATTTTGATCGTTATCATCAACATTAGAAAATTGTAAAGCTCTTAAATAGTTATTTTAGTTTGAAAGACTAGAGCGGAGAAAAAAAAAACAATTTATTTTCCCATTCATTAATCGATGTGTCTGGTCTATCATCGCGAAGACTTGAGACTATATTAGATATTAATTTTGCAAAGAGAAAGTAATTAAAAAAATATATTGAAATATGTCACAAACAAATAGTTACATCTTATTACAATAATTATTTTGGTATAAAGACTCCTGAGACCTCTGGTCTATACACTTTTAACCAAGGTTTAGAGATAACAGCAAATAGAAAATCAGTTAGAAGGTACTTCTAAAAATTTGCACCTTACAGGTGTAAAGTTAACAAATGAAAATTTATAGGTTTAATTAAGGCTAAATTAATTCTTTTAAATGATAATATTAATTATACAAATACCTATCTGAGAAGTACCTTAACCACTAACATATATCTAAAATAGAGAACTATGTATCTGTCTATATGAGAAGATTATCCAAATTCCTCCTACGCACATATTTTTTACGAGTTAGGTAAATATGATTTCTATTACAAGTAAAACAAGTAAAACGCATAGCCCGTCAAAAGTGCGACGCAATCGAGCGCCTATTTCCACTATACGAAACAAGTATAAAAGATTGTAAGGATTCACGAATACAACAAACCCGTGAAAGTGTAAGTACTGTGTAGCCAATCATCGTGAATATTGAAATTTCTTATCAGCAACGAATAAAACAATATTTGGCATAGCGCTACAAACATCGTAATTAATATTTATTTTTTTTTTATATAAATATATATATATATATTTTTGCCTTAAAAGTCGAGCCAAATAATTACGATTACGAAAATATCTACTTGAAACACGTTGACCTAGAATTTAAGCATATATTGTATTAATACTGTTAAAGTAGAACATTTGAGTAATGAGCAGTAATCGCACCCACCTGTCATATATTTATAACCTAATGCTGCAACAGCATTCTCAGTTATTCGTGATTATCTTGGCTCCAAATAGACGACTTCAATCTTATTATTGCTTAAAGATCTTGATTTTAAGTTCGTGCGTACATTAATAATAAGTGGAAATTTTCAATTCTCATTTCTTTTGAAAATATCCAATTTTCTCTATGTTGTCTTTAGAATTAAGTAATAACAACCTACATGATTGTCTACACAATAGTATATTCCAAACTTATCTTCATATTCTTGACCGTTAGATCCTGGCAATGTCTACAATAGCAAAAGGTTTTAGTCGGTTTCTTTTTTTTTTGGCGGACGCCTGCTTGATTCCCACCCCCTTTGGGAATGTAATAGTTTTCAGATCAAAAAAAGTTAATTGAGGTAAGGAAAACGAATGGGGCGAAGGAACTAGGGTAAAGGTGTCGCAAGTCTCGGCAAACTTCTGACTTTACATGAAAAATTCCCATACGAGAAAACGTCAAATGCTGTCTTCAGCATTTGATGTTTGGTCTCTATCAGTGTCCCGCTTCTTTAGCTAACTACTGATGACAGTTACCAAACCGATATCTCATTTCTGTGAACATCTCATTTCGTCATCCTGTAATGAATGACTTCTATATCATTTATTTTTTATTGTTGAAACTATATACGAACTTTGATATTATTTTCATGTTTAACATTAAGTCTAATTTCGTTACATAAAGTTAACGCATGTTTCATCATCAACAGCCTATACTAGTCCACTGCAGGTTTAGTGATTAGATAATTATTTAATTCATATTAGATGTGTAACTCAGGACTTAATTTAGTAAATTTTAACACGATAACGAACGTAACGATGGTTTTTATCTATTTTTCGTGTCAGTTTTGTTTCATCAATGTAACCACAATATGTAGGTACAGCTAGTCTCCTGCAGGAGACTCTACTCGGGGGTTGTGCGTTTCATGGCCTTTTATGGAGCCCCAGTATGGGCGGAGGTCCTCAACTGCAGTGAGTGCTTGCTATCAGAGTCATAAGAAAGTACCGTCCGATCTCCTTTTAGGTGGCGAGTCTCCTGACCGGCACTCCACCATGGGACCTGGAGGCGAGAGCCCTTGCGGCTCTGTATCAGTAGCGCAAACAGGCGCGGGAGTTGGGTCGGAGTCCTGAGACTGGAGAAATCGTGCAATCCCAACTCCGCCAGGTCCTCATGGAGGAGTGAAAGGAACGATTGATTGGTTTAAATGACGAGGATTGGTTCGAGTGGCATCAGTGACCCTCTCATAACGGCTGACACAGGTGATCACCTATGTCTGATACGTGAGGAGACAGCGCCTGAGTGTCACCACTGCGATGTCTGGGCCGTGGACACGGCGCCCTACACGCTGGCAGAATGCCCGACGTAGATTGAGCAGAGTCGTGACCTTTTGGCGGCCATCGGAGTGGAAATTCCCTCGCTTAGTAGCATGCTTGCGGCCATGGTACGAAGCGAGAGCGCGTGGAATTCCACGGAATACCTTCTGTGAGCAAGTTTTTTTTTAATATGCAATATGTTTGTAAAATGTTTTATTTACTTGACACTAATACATATTATTTATAATATACAAAAAATACAGTGTTACTCCCAGAGATTTTTCTTTACGGCATGGCAAAAAAGAAGACGGATCACCTGATGACCGTGGAAGTGACTAACGCCGTCACGGGCACCGGTAAGTACGGCACAAGTACGGCATACATTGATGGTCCTGATAAAAATTAGGAGAGGGAGGGTCCGAACCTTAGGTAACATTGCTTACACATGCTTAAACAAACAAAAATCCCTTCTAGGTTATTATATTATGATAAGGACGCTAGTTTGTCATCTAGAAGTATGGACATTGATTGTTGTAGTGATATTCACTATTAATATGTTCCTTCTTTAATAGTTCCATGAATTTCCAGTTACTTTACAGTAATTAAGATCGAACAAGAAACATGTCTCGAAGTATAAACAATAACCATGTAAACTATTTGGTTATTTCTTTTTTGGCTCAAATAAGATTATTTTTTCGTTAGACACTGTTTATTTTACCTTGGACTACACACATTATATAAGTTTCTTCACAAAATCACTACTGTATTTTGTTATGAAAATTTTAGAAACTTAAAAACGTATCTGACGTTTAACATTATAAATCTTCAGAGCAAGTCTATCTCTGTGTGATACCCGACGATTCTTTGGCACAAGATACAATTATCACAGATACCAGATCTGTATTCGTACTTACTTGTTATTTGAAGAATATTTTGTGTGACCACGCGACAAACATGCAATGAAAACTCTTTAAAAAGGTTTCCAATTTCTATTAAACAAGACCGTTACATTAATTTACATAGAAACGGTATGGCATAGGTTTTGTTCCGAGATGATGGTATTACAATTTGCAAATACTAACAGTTTAGTTATTAGGTAACTACAATTCGATTCGTATCCCAAACAATAACAAATTAAGCCAACAATCGATCGATTCATAATTTCATGAATTATTCATTTGGCAACTCACCAATATTTACACAACGAATGACTTCAGCTGTCACTCTTTACTAATTAAGATGAACACTGAGTGTTGTTGTTGTACTTTTAGGCAAGAGAATTTTCTTTCCGAGAAAAAAAATCAAAGTGAAACAAACAGAAAAGAGATAGAGTAAGAAAAGAATGAATCTAATAAAAATATTAATGGCACACGTTCATCTGAAAATAAGCTTGTTGATACGCAAAATTTAAATAGTGTTTCTCACAGGTTCCAAAAAACAACAAGGAGAAGTAATGAACTCAATTGACAGAAAGGCTCACAGACATTGTGCCGCCTGCCACCTGCGCACCCTTGAAATAACCTTCACAGAGTTTTCGCCTTCAGACGAAGAAAAGTTGGTTCGCTTGTAAGCGAGTACAAAAAGACATTTCCGTAATTAAATAGAGTCATATTGCAGTACCTGTAAAAGTGTAATTTAAATCTCCAATAAATATATTATTTTACCTACTAAACAATTAATAAAGTCGTGATTACACCTAGTTAGTTATATAACAAGTTTAACCATCAGTAAACAAGTAAACTGATTTTTTTTAAATGTGTGTCAGAAAACCTTTTTTTTATGTTTGTTACTCGATATCTCCGTCAATTATGGACTGACTTTCGAAATTCTTTTTGTATTCAAAAGGGTATACTCCTGAGGTGGTCCCATTACCACCAAATTAGGATCTGATGATGAATCCTAGAGAAATTGAGGGAAACCCTCAAAGTTTACAGCCCCGACAACGTGTTTTAGCTTATTGCTCTAGCTTTATAGGTATTTGCGTTTAGTAGTCGTTATGTGATGTTGCTGAGCTGATGGAAGGATCCTTGACCTTTAGGAGTTAGAAAATATCTTTTAAAAATCTAATAATGTATTGACCTTGTTTTATTCTTTTAAGATTTAGGTGTTTGTGTAGGGTTGCAGAGATATGTGCACAAGAGAGTAATAAAAGAGATTTCAAAACATTTCGACAAAAAAATGTTTGTTATGCAAATATTTTAATGTTTGTTACCTCAAAACTCTTTCATTTGTAAACCGATTACAAAAAATATTATTTTTATTTCTAAGGGAATATTTCCCCATTAGTTCCATTCAAATGTGAAGAAAAAACACAACTCTTAATTTTGGAAAATTAAGTAATGTGGCAAACAATATATTTTCCGGTTTAAATATAACATCTTACTACCTTATCGAAATAAAGTAATGGACTTATTAAACTATATTTAATTTAACTACATTCTACCTAGCCTATCAAGAACCTTTTTGGATTGGCACCGACTTCAAAGTCGACTTCGACGTCAAGCAGACTAGAAGGGACTATTGCTATTATAATGTTACCTGTTGTATTGAGGGTACTTTTCATAGTTTTTTTTTACTTAGATTTGCAATTATTTTTTAATTTTTAGTGCTCTTTGTCAGTATTGTTTGAAGTCCAGTTCAACTTTTTTTTTAAAGGCTTTACATTAGAATAAAATTTAAGGTGTTTAATTTAATTTGCGTAATATGTAGTTATTTTTTTATTTGGCTTTTTACTTTGAATGATTATAAACAAAACAAATTTCGTATTTGAAACAAATTCCTGTTCAATTCATGTGCTTATATATTTCTAAAATACAATATAATTTTCAGGATACACTCGTATCGATATATGCTCGTAGGTACTCGTAACAGTCTCGTTCGTGAGTACAAGTTTTTATACCCTAACTATACCCATACACATTCGATTGTTCACGACGTGAAGTATTTGCATTCCAATGAAATTCCTCTATCTCGGTATGAAATTATGTAAAATATGTTACCTACTTAGTAGATTAATCGTTTTATTTTCAGAAAATCTACAAGTCCCGTGCTGTCCCATCGAAGGTAGGATCAGTTCGGCTTTTGTGAGGATATCTAATTTTAACATTTTTTCTTGCAAAGGTAAGCACTACTACCTTCTAAAAACTACATATATATTTTTTCATATTCGATATAGGTATTATACGAGTATGAGTGTAATATGTTTTTAAATGAAGAAAATATTAGTACTATTATGTTACGTACGTGGAAAATTGCAATACTTTAGTATGGTTAATTTTATTATTGTTACTTACAACATTATTAAAGTCAGTTCCATTGAAATGAATTATTTAGGTATATGCAATAAAGCAAAACGTGATTGAGCATGAGACAAATCAAAATAACTACTGTCTATTGAATCAGCACATTTTATTGCGAAACTATATAAGAAACCTTTATCAGCAGAAATAATAAGCCTTTGACGCACATTCGTATCGCTAACAGAGTATCACAATGATGTCGCTATGCCTGGGATGTAACCGATTTAAGCGACTTATCTAACGGTTTTCGAACAAACACTTCATTGATTAATATGATAGATGCAGTAGCATTCTTAATTCTTAATTTTTAATAAAGTTACTACCTTGGCGTATATTTGAATTTAGCTTGTGTCGTTATTATAAAATCTTGGTTTTCATATTTACATATTTGGACTACTAGCTTTTGCCTAAAGTTTTTTTCGTACATTTCTGAAGCCATAGGTCATACACATATATTATATTAGAAACAATTAGTGATAGGCTGGAATTACAATGGGAGAACTTGTCACTAAAATCGAGTTCTTACAGTCAATCTTTGTATATAGTACAGGCTGAGAAATCTGAGAATGGTTAGATCGAAAATAAACTGGCTGATTTGTGTACGGGATAATTAGGGTAAAAGTATTAAAGATTTATGAAAAAAAAAATGGAGATTGTAGTGTGAGAAAAACGAAACTGAAATCGCGTTTCATCGCCCTTTATTTTCTCAGCTTGTGTGACTTGACTAGGAAAACCGTTCGGGGCTTCAATTATAGTTTTTAATACTATTTTTGTCAAGAAAAATAAATGTAGAAATAGGTTCTTCGGAAAAACCGTGCGCGGTCGGTACAAGCATCCTACGACAATTTAAAAAATGACATTTATTTCGATAAGAGTGGCAATGACAGAGCCGTGAAAACGTAAAGAAAATCGATCGGCTTTTTTCCGCGAGCGCTCTAAGTAGGTAGCTGTCATTATGGTGGAACGTCACTTGGTAGGGTGGTTGGCCATCTTGTGCAACGGAACTCGAACAACCGCCACTGACGAACCAGAGCCATCACGAATCGCTTATTTTCGATGTAATCACTAAAACTTATACAAATGTTTCAGCAGTTAATTGATAGTGATTAAGTACAGGAAAGTGAGTTGTTATTTCTTGATTATATAACTTCTTTGCAATCCTACGCAAGTGTATGACGAAGCCTTTACAATATTAACCATCTAGTTCCTCTACCTTTTAAATAGTCACTCTAGTACATTCAAATTACATCACACATCACTAGTTCAATACGATGATCGTTTCGGAGCCTATTGTAAGGGAACTCTTACTTATTTGTTATAAATACAACTCTACATATATTATACAATAGAAGATTTGTTTGACTGTAAACTCTACAAAGTGCCAGGCTATCATCTTGGGCATTCAACGTATGACCAGAAGGCTAGATCCAGATAAACTACCATCTCTAGTATTTAACGGATCAATCATTCCCCTAAGACCTACTGTGAAGTTTAGTTGGCAAACGCAGGTTACTTAGGGTCAGCCAGAATGTTACAGGAATCCCGCGGGCGTTAAACCGACTCGATAACTTTTTACCTTCCGATTTAAAAGCGATGTGGGTACAGTACAGACCAAGGTTATTTTTACTGTATCAGCGGATGCTGATGCTGATATTAATAAGTTATTCCTTAAATAAAACATATCCTATTATAAAATTATTAGCAAATGTGACCAAATATCCATACTTATAAATGTGAAAGTGAGTTTTTTGTTTGTTACGCTTTCACGCCTAATCCACCTTACCGATTTTCAAGATATTTTATAAATGGAAAGATATATTTTTAGCATGTAACATAAGTTACTTTTAACTGTGATAACCGACATATATGCGAGCGCAGCCGCGGGCAAATCCCAACATGTGACAACACTTTGTGTGATCCTTAAATTGTTGCTCTGAGTCTGGGTGTTCTTTGTGTCCGTTTCATGTATGTTTGTAAAGTCCTCCGCGGCACAGGACATGTTCTTAATGCCTGTTGTTGTCTTTTTATTTATAAATAAAAAAAAATAGTTTAAAAAAACTAAAAACACGCTTTTTATAGAAAACCAAACTAAACAATAGAAAATAAATTTTAATAAATTTGAAAAAGCGTTGGGTGCCTTTTGTCAATAGTAAAAAGTACCCCACGCTTTTTTAAATTAGTGTATTGTCATCAGTTCTCGATACATCCACAAAGTTTGAACGAATTCTGACCATTTAAAGTCGGTCAAAATCACGCCCAAAGGAGCCGGTTACAAACAAACATACAAGTTAAGCTAATATAAAGCGTGTAAAAAATCTTAGTTATAAATAAAAACGATAAACTAAACGTTGGTTATTATTATAAACTAGCTTATGCCCGCGGCTCCGCCAGCGTGTATGTCTGTTATCACGGTTAAAAGTAGCCTGTGTTACTCGCTGAAAATGTAGCTTTCCTTGGCGTGAAAGTGTAACAAACAAACAAACGCACTCACTTACTCTTAACTTTCACAAAATTTATAATAAAAGTAGGGAAATATGGGTTATTACACGCATTACAATCACTAACCTTCAATCAATTTATGTTGACAAAACAATCGAATGAGGGAACAAATGACAGCTTTTTTAGCTAACTGTTCTTACTATTCTTTACTTCACTATTCTTTATCTTATAACTTTAATGCACAACATGAAATATTTCTTTAGACGATTATAATTGTAATTCTCAGATAACCGAGAGCTAGCGCGAAGACAGTGTAATCTCATCGAAACGTCTGCAGGTTTAGAGGTAGGTACATACTAAAACCTTTATGCCAATGCGTTAATGTGAGTGTATTTACATAGAAAAAAGTTTAAGAATGATTTAAATATTAATACTTACTGTGAAAGTTATTTAACTTCTTTAGCTTTCACTGTCAATTTTTACTAAACAATAAACGAATTCAATACTACTTCAATAAAAATTAAACGCAGCTTTCACACACGTTAACACTATAAGTACTATAAATTCAATGCAGTCTTATTACCACATCCTAATGAAACAGGAGTTGGCGTATCAAGTGGCGTACGCACTGCAAACAATGCCACCTAGCAACACTAAAATACTTATGAATTACTACGAGCAAACGTTCCTACAATCATTTATATAGAAGTTGATACATCACTAAACTAAGAATATATTGGTTGATCTTAAGTTATATTACTACTAATATGAATGTATATTATAATGAAAAGTAATGAGAATGAATTGAATTGAATTTTGAATTTCAATTCAATTGAGTTTCAATTGAGTAAATTTCATTCAATTCACTGATTAAGATTGAATTCGACAAAGGTAATAAATAATAGAATAAATAAAATCTTTATTAAGATAATTTTACAAAATTAGTTCTTTCCTACTAGATAGTGGGAAGAACATTTTGTTGAACAAAATGACTAGTTCACAAATACTCTGTCTTTACTACTTAGGGCTTTTCGGATGTTTGCAGATACTTCAATCACATAGTTACAGGTACTGCATCTTTTTATCCCACTTGTGACTTAACAAAATTGAGCTCAGGAACGTTTTAAGGCAGCAGTCCCGCAACTTATCTGCTAGATTCTGATGGTAAAAGCAGGTAACTTCCTTAAAAGGTATTTGTGATTAGTAGTCTTTTCTAGGAAAGTAATATTCTACAAGACAACTACAATTTATTTTAACTACTATCCATTGGTATTACAACCATTAAATTTTAAAGGATAAATGTTTTGAAAGCATAAGTAAAGAAAATTTTATTTCAAATGTGTAAAAAAACTGTGTATGCATATTTCAATATTTAAAAGAAGAGAAACACAGAGGTAAAAAAATCCAATATAAAAGATCATTTACCTTTGTGTGTGGAAAATCTAAACAACGACAGTTCATAGTCCATGAAATAAAAGAATACATTTAAAGATAATAAATTGTGGGTGATACACAACCAAGTGTTAGTAAAAATTATTGATCATATCTAGAAAATAGATAGATACCTAAAAAGATTTTACTTTTAAGTTATGGAATTAATTAAAGCGATACCGGTAAGCAACAATAAAAGACGTAATATCTCCTAGCATTTCTATCGTGAGACTTCCCTTGCAATCAATATCTAGGTAGGTCATATGTGACTAAACACATTACAAACCGTAGCTACGAAAGAAAATCTAAAGATCCGTATTATAATTAGACGCGACGTCGAGACGGTCAGTTATTCTGAGATTGCGTACGCTGTCATGTGACAGCCTACAACAGTTTGGTAATCTGAAGGCGTTACGTTGAAATAAGTAATAAAAATCCTAAAACAAATATACACAAACATTTCCATTCCAATTATAAACCAAAAAAAAACACACCATTATTTTTTGCTGCTAATTAAACAACGCAATACATGTAACACACAGACTGTACAACAATACAAGCTTTAGATATTTGATTCCCCTAATTAATATTAGCACATGACTGCTACAATGTCAAGGTTCCGAAAAGCTAGTACTTTACTCAACAGTGTATTTTATCTGAATTTTTAAATCTAAATAGATAATATGAAATCTGTCAAGAACACCAGGAGAGCAAAATCGACGTGGCACTAATCAATATATTCCACGCATGCGTCACAATGACTTTAAGCGTCTTCAATGTTTGCGAGCGTAGGCGTATGACGTTTTACTTATTGTATTTGGTAATTAAATATTATGTCGTAATAAAATACTGTAATTATTTCACAGGATATATGAGCCGTGTCATTACAGTATTAATTGGTATGCCCTTCGTTAAAGGATATCTCTCATCTATCATTATCATGAGATGTGAATTGATTATTAAGACATATTTAAACATGATACAATTGTTTCAGAAATTTGATAACGACATATTATTGTCTACAGTGAGGTGTATATATTTTGATTTTTTCAGGTAATTTTTACAAAAGGGCTACTTTAACTTGACCATTGATTAGACCACTAACTTTATTATCTTCCTTCAATATTTGGGTCGACAAAAATTAAAAGACCGCTTAGTAAAAGATGATACGGAAATCAAAATAATTAGTAGAACAAAAAGGCTTGCCTTAAAATTTGATGGTTTTGAAACTTTTCGAAGTACAAAAAAATAAATACGAGGAAGATGGAAACTTATACACTATTTTAAAATATACGTTATTAACTAAAGAAAATTTGGATCTACAGAGTGACCTATCGCAAGTGGGTCTGTGGTTAAACTGGTATATGCAATAATGCATAGAAATCAAAGTTAAATGAATATCAACGAACGGTATAAAGATTCAGACTGATATTTTGAGAATTCCTATTTAGAATTTCTATTTCCCACTTCTTAATTTGTTGAGTTTTTAAACTCAACAAATTAAGAAGTGGGGATAAAATTGGCATCGGGCATAAAATCTTACTCTCCCTCTTTTAAACTCGTACAAAAAAAATACAAAAGTGTCAAAGTGTCAAAATTAAAAGCGCTACACTTTCAAACTAACTTTTTTTATCTACTATTAAGTATTCCATATAGATATTTATATTTATGGTCTTACCTTTGACTTTTTGGTTAAATTGTAAAAGTACTCGTAGCACCACACTCCAGTTTACTTTGACAACACTTTTATAAAAGAAATGAAATGAATGTCTAAAAGTTCTTAATTTCAAAATTTTTGGATTGTATACTATATTAATCGTAATATTTCAAAGAATACCTAGTTTACGGTAAAACTTATTAGGTGACACCGAAATTAAACAGTAAGTTATTGAATAATAGATAACATGGGCCACTGTCATGCTTTTTAAAAATATGATTTTCGTGGTCTGAAAGAATTTTTTATTTTGATGGAATGTATGTTTTTTTTTTCTTTAAATATATTTTAAAAAAAAATATTTATTGTAATAATGAAAATCGAATACTCTGTTTATGAAGTTTTCTTTACGCTTTAACTATATTCAATTTAGATATTAAACAAGTGTAATATGATGAAGATGTTTTTCTTGTGAGCACGAATACGGCAACATCAGTTTTATCAAGGATATTATTGCACATTTCTATTCGTAGAAAGCATGATCTGTAAATGAAGTTCGCCACCTTATTATTATAATTCTATTATTCTACGCCTGGAGGTAGAGTTCATCGCGTAACAGAACCTTTTTGCAGTAGATGAAATATGTACTTCAGATCGGCGTAATATTTTCAAAAATGAACCTATACATACTTTTTAAATTCACAACGAACTTGAATAAGATAATAAGAAGTAAATTGCTGTCGTAATGACAAATACCGACTATGCATCAACTCTCTTTAATTGACGAAGGTCATGATCAATAACAGTGCCACTTATAACAGAAATAGAATGGCACATTCTCCAAGCATTCTCTGCCCCTCCATAGGATAAAATGTAGATGATCATACTTATACTTAGTAATAACATTAATCAAGAAAGGTTTAATTCAGTTTAATTTTTTGTGTATTTTCCACCGCCGATCTTCATCATTTATGAATCAACTAGCTGACCCGCGCAACTTCGTCTGCGTCTCTCAATAGTAATAAATTTTCTCCGTTTTTGAAACATTCTTCATTGGTGCTCCGCTCCTATTAGTCTTAGCGTGATGATATGTAGCCTATAGCCTTCCTCGATAAATGGGCTATCTAACACTGAAAGAATTTTTCAAATCGGACCAGTAGTTCCTGAGATTAGCGCGTTCAAACAAACAAACAAACAAACAAACTCTTCAGCTTTATAATATTAGTATAGATTTGAATTTTTTAAAGGCCTTTTTTAATTTATACTGCACTTAATAGTCTTCAGAGAATTGAAATAGCAGCACTAGGCAGAAAACTAAAAATAACATCATTAAAGCTATTATCGAAAAAACGGCGTGAGGGGTCTATGGGGATTTTTGTAGACGTTTGCTATGAAATATGAAAAAGATGTGAGCGTCGACGCGCCAACTGAAGTGTCGAAAATAAGTCTTGTTATATATTTTTTGGTCTCGCTCCTATCCGCTTAGAGCGTGTGAGCATGCACCGTCGACAACGACCTCAATGCTTCACAGAAGCAAGGAAGCTTGTGACCCAGATACACAATTTCTCGGGAAGCCCATAGGAAGGGAGCTTCGAGAGAAGTGCTTTATGCCAGACCAGATCGAAAGCCTTCGCTATGTCCAAACTATCCGCACAAGGCTCTCCCTAGATCCCGATCCTCTGTGCAAAGCTGTATATTAGAAAGACGAAAAGATGAGCGACCCCGGCGAAAATCATATTGTCGGTCATTGAGTACCGGGTGATCATCTAACTACCGGAGGAGCTGGCAGTTGATTATGGATTCCATTATCTTAGAGAACAAATCAGTTATAAGAAATAGGCCTAGTTGGACGGGTCAGAGCGGTCACCTTTTTTAGGGATCGGGTGTACAAACGCTACCTTCCAGGAGTGCGGGACGACTCCTCCCAAGTAGGAGAGTCGAAAAAGACGCGTTAAAACCGGTGCCAATTACGGAGCACACGTCTTTAAGACGATAGGAGAGATTCCATCGGGCCCACTCGGCTTATGAATGTCGAGGGAAAGGAGTGCTTTACGCACAGATTTTTGTGTGAACCGGATTGCGAGCATATAGTTCTGGTACCGCGGTATGGTCGGCGACAGGTTTCCCCCGTCATCCAAAGTCGAGTTGGTTGCAAAGAGTTTGCCTAGAAGATCGGCTTTCTCCTTGGCATCATAGCCCAAGGAATTATTCCCCATCTGCAAGAGTGGAAGGGATTGGCTACAGAAATTCACCTGGACAGCCTTAGGAAGAGACCAGAATACACGACTTCCAGAAGAAAGTCTCACCAGTCTCTCACCGATCCGGCCGATGTGCTCCGATTTAGCAGAAGCTCTTTTAAGGGACCTGGAGCAAAGTTATATTGTTTTTTTACTGTGTTGGTATTTACATCACCTACCGTCGCTGCATTTGCACATGCGGATTCCCGCTTTGCAGGATCTGTTAAACCAGGGCTTGGATCTGCCATCGATAGGATTTAATGTAGAAGGAACAAATAGTACCGCGCTCCTTAAAGTGTCTGGCGATATTAGAACGGGCATGGAAGACACCAAAGTCACTAAATTCACTTCTCTAATGCCTTTCATACCGTCAATCACGAAATCCTGTTATCTATCCTTACATATGTATCTTATAGTACCTTCTGAGACACTGGAATGATTCTCCACCTATCATCAGGGGCGACAGCAGTGTGTTTGTGTTGATGACATATCATCAACTTGGTGCGACCTCTACGCTGGCGTCCCACAAGCCTGCATTTTATCTTCTCTTTTATTCTCAATATTTATTAATCTCATAATTCAACATCTTCAGTGTGCGTATCACCTGTATGCCGATGATCTGACATAACCACAGGTAGGTGGTATCGAGTATGTGCCAGAAAAACGGTAAAAAGAAGAAAGAAGGTGTTAATAAACCAAATAGTAAAATTAGGATATATTAGAATGTAGTTTAATAAAAGCATTAGCTTAAGTAATTAAATGGAAAACAATTAACTAAAGTTAATAACATACATAGAAGCAGTCAGAATGTATACGTTGATCTTTATTCTACAAGGTTTTTCATTCAAATTGGAAAGTGTGATAGCAAAAAATGTTTTTTTTCACTTAAGTTATCGATTTTCGACGAACCTAGGTCATAATGGTGTTTGGTTAATCAACGTACATATAATACGGTGACCGGCCAAACTGATGTGCCAAATATAAAATAAGTGATTGCGTTATACTCACATGGGCACAAAATAAAGTATGTTCTTTAATGTCATGTAACTAACAATACACCTGTTACAAAAGATAAATTATAGAAATAGAATAATTGTGTCGGTTGCAGGACTTAACCCTAGTGAAAATGGGGTTTTAACAATTTAAACGCGGGTAGGCCGATAACCCCCTTGCCATAATTTCCGAAGAATTTTAAGAATGCCACAATACGTTATAGTTCGAGTGTGTACTTATTGGAAAATGATAAGCGAAGCTGATTATTATAAACACTGAAACAAGAAATGTTACACCATAAATCAATACAAGTTGAGCACTACAATAATTAATTTTTATGTTCTTATGTACACGAAACTGTACTATTATATATTACCGTATTCCTGGATGATAAAAAAAAGTTATTTCTTTAGTAACAGAAGATAAAATAAATTAATAACAAAACAATATTCTGATTAAAACTAACTAGAAAAAAAGAAAATATTTTTCAGGTTAACATTACTGTTTTAGTCTTCGGGACGTCTTCTTTTCTGATTGAAAATTACCTCTGTTCTTGTCTGTACCGTACGTGAAATATCTAAGTAATCGGTTCAATAACGAATGTACAAAATTGTAACGTACAAACAAAAAGCAACTTACACATTCGCATTCATTAACTGACTTCAAAAAAGGAAGGTACTGTATTCGACCAGTTTGTCTGTAACAAAGGTATGGCCCAATTTTCCTGATAGTATCGGAAACGCGTTCAATGTATTTTTTAGAACTTAATAAATATAACATAAAGTATTTAAAAGTCATTTTTTTCAATCAATTACTTTGAAATCCGTTTATCGTTTGTAAAAAATACTGTACTAATATTAGGTCCATATGAAATTAGCGTTTGGTCGTACTGACCACTTTGATCTGAAATATCTCCTCTTTAGTTAATAATTCCAAATTCAAATTTATAAATTCGTTTAGCTGGTACATTTGAGTTTTGAAAACAGTCAGTCATTTGTTTTTTCCTCATTATTTTTTTCTTTGGCGTCGCTTATTACCGCACAATGGAAAACATGAAATATTGGTATATTTACGAGTACGAGTTCTACCGTGGCACCAGTGCTGCAGAAACAGCTCGAAGGATTAATGATGTGTATGGCGCTGGTGTCGCAAAAGAAAGCACGGTACGTTTTTAGTTTCAACGTTTTCGTTCTGGAAATTTTGACCTTCAGAACCAACCCCGTGGACGGCCGAAGACCAAAGTGGAAAATGAAGAATTAAAGGCTATTGTGGAAGCGGATCCATCACAAAGCACTTCAGAGATAGCTGCAGGCTTCGGGGTAAGTGATAAAACTGTGTTAATCCACTTGAAGCAAATCGGGAAAGTAAAAAAACTTGAACGATGGGTACCTCATGAATTGAGTGAATCGAACTTGCAAAAACGCGTCGACTGCTGTGTTACTTTGCTCAACCGACACAATAATGAAGGGATTTTAAATAGAATCATTACTTTTGATGAAAAGTGGATACTGTAAGATAATCGGAAGCGCTCGTCGCAATGGCTGAACCCTAGAGACCCACCCAAATACTGCCCTAAACGAAAATTGACTCAGAAAAAGTTACTTGTGAGTGTTTGGTGGACTAGCGCCGATGTCGTTGACTACAGCTTTCTAAAATCTTTCCAACCGATTACGGCAGATATCTTTTATCAGCAACTGCAAACCATGAAGGAAGAACTAGCTGCTAAACAACCGATATTGGTCAATCGCTCTAGGCCACTGCTGCTTCACGATAACGCAAGACTACACACTGCACAACAAACAACCACTAAGTAGATGAGCTACAATTGGAATATCTGCGACATCCACCGTACTCCCCAGACCTTGCTCCAACAGATTACCATTTTTTGCCGGAATTTGGACAACTTCTTCCAAGGAAAAAAAATCAACTCCGATGCGGCAGTCCAAACCGCCTTCAAAGAGTTTATTGATTCTCCCCCCCATGGTTTTTTTTAGTAAAGGGATCAATTAACTACCTATGAGATGGCAAAAGTGCATAGATAACAACGGTGTATACTTTGATTAATTAAATATATATTACATAAATAAAATTGACTTTATATTCCACCCGTACAAAACGCCAATTTCATATGTAAGGACCTAATATTATATATTGGGCTAACATGAAATATTGACATGAAGAAAGAATGTACGCATTTGATATTAATTGGGATATAAAAAAAACGGGTTTTACCATAAAGGCACAGACTTTATATATACTTTACTTTACTACTTACTTTATTATATATACATCCTTCAAGAATGTTTTTTCTATCTTTTTACAGGCAGGTTTAGAAACACAAAAATGTTACCTAACAAATCTTATAATCTCTAAAATAATGTAGTAACTTAAGATGAATGCTTGAGGTAAGTTTTATAGTATTTTCATACAAGAAAAACCAACGATAAATTTAATTTCTGCTAGAGAACAATGACGAAGCTAAACGAAAGATTAAAAAGAAAAAATATTCACGGCATCCAATAAAATAATAAAGATCAAAAGTGCATTTTATAACTATTATAAAGGTACTATAAATCAACTCGATTGATTTCTCAATATTAAACATTATAGTAAATGAATTACAGGTTTTCAGATTATTGCCATATACCTACTGCAATATTTCTGTTCCTATAAAATTCTATAATAGCGATGGCTGATAGTGGCGATTTCCTCAAATTAGTTTATTACCACGTAAAATAAAACTGATAACACAGAGTTCTGCGAGTTATAACACGGGTGCGAAGTGTGGCGCGGCAAAAACAGAAATTGAAACGAAAACTAAACATTCTCATAATTTGCATGTCTAATAAATTATTATTATAGTAAGATCTACTGATCGGTGTACGAAAATCAATGCAAACGTTTATAAGCTTCGAATTACTTTATTAAACGTACCTAGGCATGTTTGCAATTTGAATCACTCAAGACTAGGGTGCGGGGTTCCCAAATATCCCATCCCAGGTGAAAGAGGCGGCTTAATCCTGGCACGCCATTAATGCTGCGGTAAGACCCATTATGGAGGATTGGCTCGAGAGGAAATACGAGACCTTCCAATACCGGCTGACGCAAAGGATGCTTTGGAGATCACCTGTGTTTGATTCGCAAACAGCCAACGCCTGCCACTGCGATGGCCAGAGCGTGTACAAGACGATTCATACGCTAGCAGAATGCCTGGCGTGTTTGGAGCATAGGCCTGACTCCGTAACTGATCGAAGCCAAGGTACGGAACGAGCGCACGTAGAACTCTACTAACTCCTTCTGCGAGCAAATTATGCTCGCGAAGGATAGGGCGAAGTAGGACCAGGAGGGGCTTATAGCTCTCTCCCTGCCTGCCTGGCCCGGGAACAGATCAAGTAACGCAGGCGATTCAAGCACAAGAGGTGGCTGAATGATCACTTTCCTCCATGAGCGCAGGCCTGGGGGTGATAGATGGTCGCGCGATCTTTAGAGGGAGGGAGGTACAACCGTAGTTACTGCTGTGCTGTAAGATGACTCGGGGTCTGTCGGGAGATCAGGGTTACACCTGGTTCCCTGGCTGCTACCCGAGACGGCGTGGCGTCCGGTTTCAAAGCCGATGCTGACTGACGTCGTGGCAAGGCACGGCACGGCAGATTGTCCTTTGGCAGCCCGAAGATAGCTTTGGTATGAAGCAGCATGCCAAAGCATGCGGCGTCATGTCTTGGCATCCCGCACTCAATAGTTCCAACACTAACTGATGTCGCGACACGGTCCGCCTTTTCGATACATTTTGATACAATTATGCCGCGGGAAGTCACGGTAAATCGTGTCATATCGTTTCATTCGACGAACTATCGCCAGTTTTACTCTGCGCGTATCCAATGTTCGTTGTGTCATTATGATTGATCGGGATTTAGTATTAACAGCAGTTCTGGCTGAAGTTGAAGAGAAACAAATACGTGGGAGAGTCATGCCAGCCAGCTTATTTGTACCGAACAAATAAGCTGGCTCGACCAGAGTGTTACCACGGCCTCTCAGACAACCGGTATTAAACAATTCTTTTGTTGCTTTTCACCAAGTGAATGAGGTTACCGGGCCCTAAATGCACACGCCCTAGATTCGGGTGGAGGGGGGGATCATAATCCTGGGGCCTTAGCTCGCGTGAGAACGTCTGAAGAATAATGCGACATGTTGTGGCGTGCCACGACGTGCCGCGGTGTATACAATTGTATCGAAATAGAGTAATATGATTTCCAAACCTTTAAAAAATATATATAACTTGATTAGAAATAAAATCCATAGCCACCCCATCGGTTGCCCGGTCGGCGATTTTCGCACGATCAAAAATGTTGCGATCGCCCCTGTTAGTCGCAATTTTTTCATATATTTTTTTACATTGATCTCATACGGCACGTGCATCTACACCTATCTACCAAACTGAGACCAATGGCTTATTGACCGGGATACCGGGACGTATGGCAGCCCTACCCTAAATTATTCCTAGCAGTCGCACCTTCTCAACGAGACATACTTACTACTTCTCTTAGTACCTCCGCTACTACGGAATAAAAGTAAGCATACCTACTTGTAGAGGAATATCGAAATTACCAACAATTTTTTGTATCTCCTTACTCGTCTTTCCTTTTTTATCGTCATGACTGATTTGTCACCGTTCATTCTGGTGTTATATTTTTTTTGGCAAATCATTATTAACATTTATGTAAAGAGCTGTGTGCTTTTCTATTATCTTGTAATACGTAAGATATTTTTTTAATACATAACACTTGCAAGGATCAAGGAGTTCTTTCAAAACACACTACTCATCAGAATGTACAAACATAACAAAATTATTCAACTAATATCTCTACTGACCGAATACACAAACTGAAACTTCTATAAACGTAACTAAAATCAGTAGGACAAGTCTTAACGGTATGTATTATAAGTTATTTTTAAATAGTCTTTCAAGCGCAAATGAATTCAATATAATTATAACTTGTAATTAAATTGAATTGAATTTGCTCTCTTTAAATTACTTAAAAATGTTGTGTATAGAATATGTTGTTGACTACTTTTATTTGGTTATTGAAGTTTTTAATACTAACGATATGTATAGAAAGCCATTATTTGCTTTTCATAGTGATTTATGTATTATTAGTTTAGTTGTGTACTACTCCGCGGGAGTAGAGTCGACACAGAGATTCTAGTAATTTACTAATGCCAAGTCAAAGTGTTTCGTCAGACACGTTTACAAGATTTGAAATATAATTTATGCAGACGCAATATGTAATACGAATATACGTAAAAATATGTAAAAGGGTTATGGTAACTATATTTGCATAAGTACGAAACGATATAAAACATAATTTATACCAAGGGAGAGATATATTATGAGGATTCCATAGTTTTAACAAAGTCATAATAAGTTGGGGCCCCCAATTGTTAATACTTACTCAATAATATTGTCTATTGGCGGACCTCCTTTCTAAGGAGAGGCCTATATCCACCAGTGGACTATTAAAGGCTGTTGATGTGATTAACGGAGTTACAGTCGAAAATTCCTTTTAGTAAATCCACCCGTTAGGCCATCATTAGATAAGTTTTAGGAGAATTAATAATCGCTAAACCGATTTAGATAAAATTTGGTATGGAGACAGTTGGATTCTTGAAGAAGGACCTTTTTACCGCGATAACCGACGACACGCGGGCGGAGCCGCAGGTAAAAGCTAGTATCAAATAAAATCACGCTTATGCACTCGTACTCTCACCTTATGTTCAAAAATTGCCAAGTACCCATACACATCACACTAACTAACTAACATCAAAACCATTTACACTTCTCTTAAGTACAGTTAACTCATTTGTTAATATTATCTATACTAATATAATGTAGCTGACAAGTTTGTTTGTTTGTAAAAACGCGATTATCTCTAAAACTGAATAAAAAATACTTGTTGTATTAGATACAGTATTCATTGAGGAAGGCTATGAAGCATTACGCTAAGACTATTAGGAGTGGAGCAGTGCTCATAAACATGAGTTTATTTTCACGTTTATGAGCACTACTCAAAAAATATTTATGAAAATAAAATTATAGATTCATGGGAAATGGCACTGATAACCGAAATGAGTTTTGTCTAGTTCTATTTTCGAAACGAATATTACTAAGCTAGTCGCCGTAAAATAACACCAAGTTACGTAAGAAATTCGTAAATAAACTTCATTCTAGAAGTTAAATAAAAGTCAGACGATTCTCACTAACATTGGAAACACTAATACTTAGTGACGTGTATGTGTGGATGGATTGTTTGTTATTTCACGACACTACGTCCGCCATTTGTACGTTCATGGAAAATTGTATACGTGCACGATCATACAATTTTTTTGCGTGTATACATGTATTTAGAGAACGCATAATACTTAGAATTATTTTAATATGTTATTTTAAAATGTTAAAGTATATTAAGCATCTATTTTTTTCGATATTACTACATATTATTACAACAAAAAGCATATTCTTACCCATTGAGGATTACCCGGAATACACTGATATACAGACGAATAAAAAAATTGTTTAAAAAATTACAATATATACAGGAACGAAGTTGTGACGATCGAGTAAAACTGATTCGACACGATTTTAATTAAAACGCCATCTATGAAAGCGGCTATTACCTACATATTTTTCAGTTGGTTTCTAATTAAAACAATTTATACATTTATAGATGGCGCTGAATGACTGACAAGTGACAATTCAAAATAAAAAGTGTCGTTACAACTTTTCGTGAGAATTTTTTTTCGTCTAGCCCCGAGTGGTGACGGATTAACGATACGGAGTGTCATTACCCCTTATCCATCCCGTGGGTGTCGTAAGAGCAGACTAAGAGCGCAAACTAAGCATCACAAGGGCATTGCAACGAGAAGGAAAACTTAAAACAAACCCTTCACTAACCCGTCTGGACAGCGTGGTATAGTAGGCCAAAGCCTCCTTTCTAAGGAGAAGTCTATCTCCAACAGTGGAGTAAAGTTTATGAATAAGCTTAGTGGAATGTTACACATTATTCAGTAAAATAGGCTTGTAATGCAAGTTATTATTGCTTCAAATTCCACTCTGGGTTATTAATATTAATGCGTCTAAACTACACTACATTTTTTTAGGTTTTAAAGTCTAACTTTGAGTTAATAATTAATGGTTGGATGGACTCTTATTGAATACGACCCAATTTGCTTTATAATATGCTTAAATTTTCTTAACTAACAATATATTTACATTAATTAGTATAATAATAGTACAGGCTCTGCTTAGTTTAGGACTAGATGAAGTGTGAATGTGGTAGACTATTATTGTTATTATATTACTCTAATAAAATACTATACCTTTCTACTAACAGATTATCATTGGGACAATAAGAAATAAAGTTTATGCGATAGATGTTAGCGTATCAAATAAACACAGAAGAACTCAAAGCAATAAAATGATACGCGCCATATACAAGTATAACTCTTAATATAAAACAATAATCGTAAATAATATTAATTTAAAGAGACTGTGCCCGCTGCCTATTTGGCTCTATTATCTGTAGCGACCAATAGACATGTATAATCAAACTCATAAACGTATTAAAATATAGATACTTACACGTAGATACGTACACGTATCTATGTATTCATTAATTAAGAATGTAGAATATAATACATTCTAAAAATAACCTCTGAAAGCTATACTTTGTGAAGCTTATTAAATATAGCTTTGTGAAGAAGAAATTGGAAAAGTAAAAGCAGCATAGAATAAGACACCTTATAATATATGTATATTATTATTATAAAATGTGACATGACATAGCATAGAGATCCCCAAAACGACTGAACCGGCAATTTTAAAGTATAAGTACCAAGGAATCTAAATACATACACTTATGGCTATGTGTATTAAACGGCCACATTCTTCCAACTAACCATAATTTTAGTCCCGCTTACGAAATAAGGAGCAAGCAAAATCCAAATATCCACTCGAAATTTTCATCCCTATCACTTGGATAATTGACACTCCACCACCACACCATATTGCGGTTTTTAAGTCACCTTTTGCCTCGCACAAGCAGACTGATGATCTTCAAACCTTCAAGAAAAAAGCCTTCTTCAAAGGCCGGCAACGCACTTGTGACTCCTGGGTTGAAGACGTTCCGGGGATGGGCGGCGATAGTCACTTTCCATCAGGTGACTCGTCTGCTCATTTGCCCGCTCTCTCATAATAAAAAAGCCGTGCCCGTCAACCGGTTACTTTAGAGATTAGGTGGGAGTAAATTGAGAGTACATTAGGAAGGAAAGCAATGTCGGGAAAGGTAATAGAAACAATAACTGGAGAAGGTCAGGGTCGCATAGCTATAACTTGCACCCTCCATTTTGATTTTACATCACAGTTTCACGTTATCCTTCATCATAATGATTAAATAGTCAAGTCTCTCTCTAAGTTAGTCTCTAAGTTAAAATCTCTCTGCTAAGCCGAAGCTCGATTCCCACCCAGGACAAATATTGTGTGATGAGCACGGTCGTTTTTTATGTGTCTGAGTGTAATTTATCTATAATATGCATGTACGTAAAAATATATAAGTATGTTTATCAGCAGTCTTGTTACCATAGCACAGGCTCTTCCTAGTTGGGATCAGACGGCCGTGTGTGAAATGTGTGATATATATTATATTATTTATCGACGCAATAGTTATGCTAAAATAATGTCTCAAATATTAAAAAACAACTGTCTATTTCCATAACAAAGTTCAAAATCACGATAAGGTCAATAAACAGCACTCGACGCTTTTTACCTACAGAAAAAAAGTTTTAAAGAGCTAAATTAATGTGAATTAGTTAAATAACAGATTCAACACAATCACTATGACAAACAATAGGACAATAGCAATCGACGGCAATAGACTGATGATGAACTATGGATGACCTCGTATCCTTGAATGGGTGAGACTAGATCAATATGTGTTGAACTCAAAATCTATTTTTTTTTAAAGTTTACATAATATGTTTGTACCCACTAAGTACGTGTAAGAAATTCGAACTGGCCCTATATTCAGTGTCATTAATACTACACTGCTACTATGTATAGTTGTAGCATCACGTGGATTTGTTCATCAACTGTATGATTGAACAATGACCATAAATAAATGTCCATTGTCGATAATAACGACGGACGGAGGTGAAGTCAATTTATTTTGTGAATTCTTAGTACCTCTCATTTAATATGTTTTGTGATCATCGTCGTAGCTCTAAAACCTCTAACGCTCTAAACCTATTAAGCTTATTTACTTTATTTATTTATTTATTCTATTTAACGTTTTACGTTAAATGTACATTTTATTGATTAGAATAGTAATCCAATCCAAAAAAAGTAGTAGTAGTAAGTACGGAGATGTTAATTGAAGGATAACTGTATTCTATTTTTAATATCATGCCATTTAAGGTATCATTGTAATAACAGCAATGATTTGATGGTTTTAAAAATATATTAAAGGGCCAACGAGGAAACATTATTTATATTGGGTAATTTAAACGGCTTCTTTTTTATGACTAAATACCCAAACCGACTCACGGATCATCTGACATCCACTGGTGGTCCGTCACTGTAAACTATTATAAATTTTGTATAAATGAAACACAAGAGTGCTTCTATCGGCCATGGAGCTCTTTTGAAAATAATGAGAAAGATACCTTACTTTAACGAGTAGCTGTTTATCATTAACAAACTACTATTATTTTAAATAAAACATTAAATAGCTATTAAATAGGCAAAATAAATAGTATCTCGAAACTTTTACAATTATTGTTTTGAGAACATACGTCGAGAACATAGACAAAAAACAACATGTTCTCATTAAGTTCGACGCTATTATTTTGTTTCGAATGGCTGTCCAAATAGTAAGAACATTCTCATATTTTCACCTTCATATTTTAAATAAATTTTGTAGTTTTTTTTTGTATATTTAAGAATCAAAGAATGCATTGCAAATGATTATAATAAAAACATAAAAAAATTGGTGGTAAATGTCTAGTGAATAAACAGCAACGCATGAAATTACTCAATCCAACTCTACCAAGTTCAACATCCTGCACTTTTCCTACTACAAAATGGGCAAATTTTCCATTACAAGCCATCCCTCGTTCTTGTATCATGTATCATGTATCACTACCGGTCCTATTGATACTTTAGATTTGAATGCTACTTTATCTGACGATGATGAACAGCGATGTGTAAACTCGAAGGCACTTCAAAGAGGATGTCAATATTGTTTGAGTGACTTTGTGTCTAATATGGAAGATAATGCGAATGATTCTGTCTATTACTTAAGAGCAGACGTACAGTCTTCTTTTCAAGTCACTGTGAAGTATAGCTTTGGATAAGAATAGTAGCAAAATTGTAAATGCTCCAGTCAATGTCACTGTTCAGTATCTTCTTCAAAGAACTGTTATCATATTGTTGCTTTACTTTATAAACTTGAGGATTATACTGTACGTTACGGTTATGATGCACTCAGATGCACATCAATATTAGAAGAATGGAAGAAAGGCAAAAAAATCGGCAATAATCCAGACAATATTTTAACTGAATCAGAGAATTTTAAAGAAATCAATAATTAGTTTTATGCCAAAAAAAATACGATATTTAAATGATAACTATGATAAAAAGCAGTTCACGTCAAGATTTGTTCAAATAGTTCAAAGTAAAAAGGAAATTAATTGTATGTGGAATACTTTGTTAATCATAAAATATGATGATTTTGATTTATCTAGACGAACAGTTAATTTTAGAACTAAAGGTGGAGCAATTAGTAACGAAGTTAACTCCGATTGAACTTGGAGCAATTGAAATCGAGGTTGAACAAAATAGTTCTGCATGGCTAACTGAAAGACAACTGAGGATAACAGCATCAGAATGAAAAAAAAAACTCAAGTACAAATTTGTTAAATTTTATTAATACCAAATTATGGTGTAAGAATGACATCAGTCATTTGCCTCATGTCGTGTATGGCCGCGAGAATGAAGCTAATGCGATTATTGATTTTAAAATTAATAATAATTTGATTGGTAAACAGTGTGGTCTTTTCGTTATTTCCAGGTCGAGAATGTAGTCCAGATGGTTTGATCTTTGAAAATGAAACTGTCGAAATGCAACTGCCAAGAAATTTATCACTTATCACTTAATTGAAGGATGATAATGAAACATTCATCCTATTTATTCATACTCTTTACATAGAGAACTTTCCAATAACTGAAAAGCTTGTCATACTTATGTGTGTTTGTTGTGTAAGTAACTTTATGCATGTAACCTAATATTTTTGGTAATACAACCACACGCAGCAAACCATTTCTACTTTGTAGACACCATTCCTATTTTGTAGTTGTAGCATCTCGTGGACATGACAACAGCGCAATTGGGGCAATGACCACAATAGGTATGCCGATACTTACGACAGACGATGTCAATTTATTTTGTCAGCTCTTAGTATATGTCATTGAAGGAATCAGTCTTTATTATCATTGATTTGTTTACAAAGTAGTGTGTACAGAACATTATTAATGTGTAGTAAGCATTTGTGTATATAAACGTTTATAGAAAAATGTAGGAATGTGTAAACTCTTTGTAAGACAGGACAAAGAGTCCTAAAAAGCTTTACCTATTTTAATACGGGCCCTCTCTGGACGTAGTACTTAAAAGTTTAATAGAAAATACCAAGCGAATTTCTGCGAAAGCAACATGGGTCAGGTTTAATGGACATCTAATAAACTAACGCAATTTTCGTATCTTCGTTTTTACACGAGACAATCTCTAATTCATTTTTATTTTGTAGACTACAGGTTAGGAAGGTTTCAGGCTTCGTGACTATAAACTACGTACTATAACTATAAACTCAAGTGAAACTGCGAGGAATTGCCAGTAAGTTCCATGTAAAATCTATAGGTACATATAAAATTACTGACCCTGACTGACTGATTCAACAACGCAGAGCCTTAACCGCAGGGGCTACAAACTTCTGGCGAAAGAAGCGGTTTCCCGGGGCGAAGTGATGTTGGCGGTGTCCTTGGACATAGCCAATGCGTTCAACACTTTGCCCTGGAGTTGCATCAGGGAGGCGCTCGTGTATCACGAAGTGCCTCTCTACCTCCGCCGCATAGTCGGGTCATATTTATCAGAGAGAGCCGTCGTCTACCCAAGTAGGACCGGTCTCGGTAGACGTGAAATGTCGTGCGGTGTCCCACAGGGGTCGGTATTAGGGCCACTCTTGTGGAACAAAGGCTACGACTGGGTTCTTCGTGGTGCCTTTCTAGATGGTGTCGCCGTCACGTGCGACGCGGATGACACGCTCGTGACGGCGTGTGGCAGAACGCACCGTGAGGCGCACCCTGAGAGCCACGGCCGGGGTTGCCCAAGTCGTGGAGCGGATCCGGCGGCTGGGACTTGAAGTGGCACTGCACAAATCCAAGGCCTTGTTCGGTCCATGGCCCTTTATGGGGCCCCAGTATGGGCGGAGACCCTACAGGCCAGCAACATCGCACTACTGCGACGACCGGAGCGAGTGCTGGCCATCAGGGTCATAAGGGCATACCGCACGATCTCCATTGAGGCGGCGAGTCTCCTGGCCGGAACTCCACCCGTGGGACCGTGATGTATAAGTGGCGCAAGGAGGCGCGGGAGTTGGGTCGTTGTCCTGAGTCTCGAGAAATCGAGGATCAGAAATCCCAACTCCGGAGGTCGCAGAATGACCTCCGTCCTTCATAAGCGCAGGCCTGGGGGTGGTAGGTGAGGCCATCTGTCACCCTAGCAGAAGCAGGCCGGGGTAGTGGCGAGACGCTCTTCGCTGCGCGCGCCCCTTTTCGGGAGCACAAAGGGGACATAGGAGTTCCCACACAGGAGGGGGTCATTTACGCCCGTAGATGACCCGAGGTACGTCGGAGTATCAGGGTTTTCCTTCCTATGGTACACCTGGTTCCCCGGCAACTGGTACCCGAGACCGCGTGCGGTTTTTGGTCGGTTCGTGTCCGACATAACCACCGGTGGGTGGTATCCGAAGAGATTTCCACACAGAAAAAAAAAAGGGGGGCTACAAACTTGAAATCTTGGCACCTTATAATTTTATGTTGTAGGCACCCACTAAAAAGGGGTTTTGGAAATTTCATCCCAAACGGGGTAAAATAAAGGGGGAACGGTTGTATGGCAATTCATCAAAGTAAGAAATAAGAAATAGTCACTCGAGCAAAGCTACTCACTCATACATTTAAAGGTATATTTAAAAGAATAGACTGATTTAAATTGTCTTGTTAGTGTAAAACTATTGTCAAGATGATTTCTATTGGGCGGTCCAGCGGCCACCTATACGTAAGGACCACAGAACAAAGTTTTTCTGTGGTTAGGAGCATACGCGAGGCGTGTTCACTCAACCACAGATGAGTCCGTACAAAGCTGATGCAATATTGTTACTGTTGAACTCAGCTTAAAGCCGTTACGTTACTAAATTTAATTTTTCACATAGCATCTATTCCGTGAAACTTGATGTCATCCATTTCACTTATTTCTCTTTAAACAACAATGTGAAATACAAAAAAGACAGTAATGAAAAAAATATTATAAATTTCATTTTAAAAGATAGTTTAAAAGCTGATTGTACCTACCGTAGCTTACTATTATTTAATAACTCATGCACAGCATATTGCATGTGTATAAAAGTAGGTTTAAACTTATTTCCTAACATAATAACATAGGGGTGAGTTATAATAACTTTACTTTTTATTTTAATCTTTTAATCACGTTAATAACACATACGAGTATTTAAAATGCTTATAGATTACAGGCTACAATTTAGTTTAAATACATAATAGGTATTTTTCATAAACTAACCGTTTTTAGTAAGTCCATTATTGTATTAGGGTAAACCTGATAAGATAGGGGAAGAATGGAATAAATAAATATCGCATAGAATCGAAATTCGGTGTTCATTGATTAAAGACAAAAATATATTAAACTTTAATGTTTACAGTACGATATATTTAATTATCTTTAGTCACAAACCATTTGTGAATTGTGGAAATGAATATATGAAAAATCATTTTGGAACTTTGAACTTGAGGAGATAGGGCATCACCCAATATAATCTAGATAACTAATAAAACAATAAATTTGTGGTTAGCGTTGACCTTCACCGAAACCATTCCTTCACCTTTAGTCCATTCAAGCATGAATGAATTGATCAATTTTTCAAGTTGTCATTAAACTATTCCCTAACTTAAAAAAAACAACCACTGATCCCTACAGCTCATCGTATTTATTAAAAAAATAACAAACATGTTTGATAAAATTAATATACGAGTAGGTAACTAAGTTCCTTGATTTTATTCATATTTAGAAGATTAACACCGTGTCCTAAACAGCCTTTGCCTGTTAGATTATAAATATATACAGGTTAAATAACAGTTTCCTAAGTCTGTTTACTTTTAATTTTTAATTAAACTCCAATTATACTTTTATAAAATATAAATACCATATTTCTTGTACGATGTTAATAAATATCAAGCACTGGAATATCGTTGAACACTAATAACAAGAAATGCTTAAGAAACATTTAATAGGAATTTAAGGATAACACCTAATCTAAAGAGAACGACTAGTACTATGATAGAGGGCGAAAAAGTTTGCTCTTTAATCGAAACTCCAAAATTGTGTTAAACACTTACCGTTACATGCATTCCGTGGCGGCTGTTCATGGTGATGCATTGCTCGAAGCACCGTGATACGTGTGAAGGATCGCGCCCTTTCATGTCACAAGCAAGACTGAATTTTACGAGCACGAGCAGGCAGCGAAGCCGGCTGAAACAGCGAATAACCCCGCCTCCTCACCTACCCTCCCCGCATGCGCAGGCTAAAGCAAATTCGCTATTCTTCTAAATATCAACACACTAATGAATGACTCCAGCGAAAACTGAAGTGTCGTAAAACATTCACCTTCGAGGAATATGTTTATAGGATTGAAGCTCGTACTACAGGGCAGTTGACTTTATTACAGTGCAGTGTATTTCATTACATTACTATAGGTATAAAAAGAAATGTAAAATAATATTAGATTATAACATTAAATAATTGTTTTCACAATTATGTCTTACATCCGTTGAGTAATTTGCACCACAAAAACGATAGAAAATGTCCCAACATACTTAACTGCCTTTCAATGCCTTCTTTATTTGAACTTTAACCATGGCCCTGTGACGACGGGACAGGTTGCAATTATGTCACCATCATCATCAGTCTATCGAAGTCCACTGCTGGACATAGACCTTTCCCATTGCAAGCCACTAAGATCGATTTTGGGCTTCTCGCATCCAGCTCCTGCCAGCCATCTTGCTCAACTCGTCACTCCACCTGGCCCGTGGGCGTCGTTTTCCCCAACGGTTGTCGGTTCTGCGGCTAATATGGCCAGCCCACTGCCACTTCAGCTGGCTCATCCGGTAGGATGACCTTGGTTCTCTGCCAAATCACCTCATTCCTGATACGAACCCTTAGAGAAACGCCGAGCTCGCTCGTCGCTCAACGTGCTGTGGAAAGGGCTATTTCCATAGAACGTTGAACGGCTTCGTATATTATGACGGGTAGGACGCACTCATTGAAGACTTTTGTCTTAAGGCACTGTGGGATCGACGATGAGAAGACTCGACGTAGCTTCACAAACGCTGCCCAACCCAACTGAAATCTTCTGTTCACTTCGTCCTCGAAGTTGTTTCTACCTAACTGCAATGTCTTCCCGAGGTACACATAATTTTGAACAACTTCGAGAACGGCACCGTGTACCCCCATCGGTTCCGGTAGTACATGTTCGTTCAACATGACCTTGGTTTTATTCAAGTTCATCCGTAGCCCGATGCTTACAGAAGAGTCAGCTAGGTCATTCAGTATCTGTTGAAGGTCCTGCAGCGTCCCTGCCATGATGACGATGTCGTCCGCAAATCGCAAGTGAAAGATAAATTCGCCATTGATATTGATGCCACGCCCTTTCCAGTGCAGTGTCTTGAACATGCCCTCCATTGCATTTGTGAACAAATTCGGGGAAATAACGTCCCCTTGCCTCAGTCCTCGATGCACCGGTATGGGCCTTGTTTACTGACTCTATACTTGGACTCCGTCCAAGTACAAGGCTTCGTAGAGACATTTCATCACTTGGATATATCGCCAATCTACTTGGCTACGCTGCAGGGACTTCAGAACAGACCACGAATGCTAGACACGGACCTGATTAGATTCTTCGGTATTCTGTATAGTCAGCCACACAACCGGAGGTGGAAAAACTCACCCGGCTGCAGACAGTCCAAACTGGTGCTGAATCAAGTCACACCACGACTCACCTGCAGACTGATCAATCTTAGCAGACCGGAAATCAGAATGGTTGTCGGAACTATTACAGGACATCTAGCCCTGAACCGACAACTATTCATAATCAATGCGACGGACAGTCCCCTGTGCAGGGGATGTCTGGAAGCTGAAGAAACGGCCGTCCACGTAGTCCTGGAATGCGAGGGAGTGGCCACACAACGGGCAAGTATCATTCCTGATATAAAGTCGCTCCTAGAAGCCTGTGAACGCCCCAGGAGACTTCTGCGCTTCTGGAAGGAGCTTGGCTGGCTCACCTAGTCAACCAATCCTCGACGCATAAAGGACCACTCTGAGTCTAAATGCGGAAACCGAAGCCCACAACCAATACCAATACCAAATAGTCGGCCACACTGTGCGGATGTGGTCTATGGTGCCATATCCGCTCCGAAACCCAGCTTGCTCCGGTGGTTGGAATTCGTCGAGTCTTCGCGCAAGACGGTTCGTGATGACTCTCGAAAACAGCTTGTAGACATGACTTAGAAGGGATATAGGTCGATAGTTCTTCAACATGGTCTTGTCACCCTTTTCGAAGAACAAGACGACCATACTCCTACTCCACGCTTCGGGAGTTCTCCATTCAAACAGGACAGCGTTGAAGAGCTTTTGGAGCTCCCTTATTACGGGTTTACCTTCGGCCTTTAGCAGCTCTGTTGTAACACCTTCCTCTCTAGGGGCCTTTAAATTTTTCAGCTCTTCCAGAGCCTTCTCGATTTCGTCAGTGCTGACTTCTGGCAGGTCTTCGGTGTAGTGACGTGCTTATGTGGCTCTGGAGTCCTCATTTTAGGGATCAAGTCGAGATGCATGCGAAGACCGGCCATAGAAGCTTGCCACTTCCAAAAGGACTGCCGGCTTCGAAGCGACGACTTCTCCACTTGCTGTCGTCAACTTTGTCAGGTGGCTTCTTCCAAGAGATTGTACGGACACTTCTGATTCTGCTCGATCGCTCTTTCAATTGAAAGAGTATTAGAGCACAGTTGCGCTGTTTACTTAGTTTTGAAATCCTAATTTTAAACTCTTTCTGCTCGAGCGTTTATTATATGTCTGCACAGGTACCGCGGAGACACAGGCGATAGTGACGGAGATAGAGCTGGACCAAGCCATGAAGCTACTCGCCGCCCGCAACACCGCCCCGCGCCCTGAGCAAGGCGCTTTGGCGGTCTTAGGGAATAGGCTGAGGTGGCTGTTTACCAGCTGCCCCGTAATAGCGTATTCCCTTCCGGTTGGAAGGAAGCCAGGCTGGTTCCAGAAACCTGGCAGGGCAGATTCTCCTTCGTCGTTCCGACCGATATGCCTGCTGTCCAGCAGACATATCGGAGGATGAAGATGGTGAAACCCTTTTATGTATCAACCAGCAACTGTCGCGAGTGGACCCGACTTATCAAGCCGTCAGTCTTGACATAGTCAACGCTTTTAACTCTCTCCCATGGTGGGTGATTAAGGAGGCACTGATCATCGAGGTCTATCTCCGCGACAGATCCATATGGGTTGGGACGGCGAAGATTGTCGAAGGGAAGTCACATCCGGGGTTCCCCCGGAGTCGATCTTAGGACCCCCTCTGTGGAACCTCGCGTAAGATGCCGTTCTGAGGACCAGCTTTCCCCCAGGATTGAGCGTACTCTATTAGTGGCTAGGGGGTATGGCTTCCAGGATGTTCTTGAGCTCGCCGAGATAGGGGTGGCTTGTGTCGTCCAAAACATCAGCGGTGTGGGACTAAGGGTTGCACCTCATAAGACAGAAGCCTTGTGGTTCTACAGGAAACGCACTTATTCGAGTGGGGGGAACAGAAGTCGAGGTTGGCCAACACATTAAATACCTTGGCCTCACCCTAGACAGCCGCTGAAGCTTCGAGGAGCATTTCGAGCGGATGATCCCCCGAGTTCGTGGGGTGGCAGCAGCAGGGATGAAGTTCGCCACCTCTATAGTGCGGTGATACGATCCAACGCCCTCTACGGAGTGCCGATATGGGCCAAGCGCCTATCGGTGATGTCGCCTCTATTCCACTGATGTTCTAGTACAAGTACCGGTATTCACTCAACACCAAAGTGACTGTTGTTACTTTTCGATGTAATTTAAAAAAAACAAGATACAAAACCATAATAATTAGCGCCTGATAATTGAATGAACTAAACTTCTGCTTAGTGACATTTTATAGGCGTTATTTCATTTTATTTTAGGAAGATGCATCATTATCATCATCATATTTATTATTTCAGCCAGCAAGTCTAGGACTTCCCTTGCTAGTAATAGAAGAACCCAACCCTTAAGAAGTATCGATAAGACCGGTGCATCCATTGTCGGCACTAATCGTTAATAGGCAGGTAAGATGTGTTATTAATGATTTATATGTATTCCAAAATGTTACGATACTGCATAAAATACATTACATAATAATCACAACACCTCTATATTAATATTATAAAGCTGAAGAGTTGGTTTGTTTCTCAGTTCTTAGTTCTCAGGAACTATTGGTTCTAATTGCCATAACATCACGCTACGACCAATAGCATGGGCATCATTGAAAAATGTTGCCAAAACGGGGCAAAATTTTCCTTTTGAGAGACGCAGACAAAGTAGCGCGGGTCAGCTATCTATACAAATAAATAAAATTGGAGTGTCTTTTTGTAATATTAAAATAACCGCTTTTTACTAAATGCATATGTATGTTTACACGGTACTTATGCCAAAATAACATATTTTACAATTTTTGTCTGTCTATCTGTCTGTCTGTCTGTTTGTTCCGGGTAATCTCTGGAACGGCTGGACCGATTTCGATGGGACTTTCACTGACAGATAGCTGATGACATAAGGAGTAACTTAGGCTACTTTTTTTTGACTAGCTTCGCCCCGCGGCCTTTTTCCGCGGTTATAACAACAAACGCGGGTAACACCGCGGGTCTCAGTTAGTTTATGAATAAAATTGGATAAGGACTCATTTACGGAAACGCGGGGCGTTGCGCGTTGCGTTGGGCGGCGCGGCCTGTGCTGATGAATTCAAACATATGGCCCATGAGTTTGTTTGCCCTTTCTTCTCATGAGGCTCAACCTCTTATAAATGGGCGGTTGTAGATCGGCACAGGCATATAAGAGATTTTTGATAGGATATATTTAGTTAGTTAGTTACTAAATGTTTGACAAAACAGAGATTGTTGCTATTTTTTAATGAAATAAAGATATTTGAGTTTGAGTTTACGGCATTGTATGAGTGTGTTTACGGAGAAGCGATTTTACACGCGTTTGTTTGAAATGGAGCGTGTTTTCACCATCAATTCTTGATGAAGCCGGAATCTTCTGCCAGTATTTAGACACAATAAATTAGTCACAGGTGTGACTATGTGATTTTAAAATCATATGATTAATCATTTGATTGTATTCCACAGTAGTTTTAATTTTTGATTGAGTACCCCGCGTGCGTCGCCACTCTTCCCGTCTCGCATCACTGAACAACGTCGTCTATTGCCGCTCTCCGTAAGCAGAAGAAACGACCGACGCGCCGCGAGACGCCACGCTACACGCGACGCGCGGCGCCCCGCGTCTCCGTTAATGAGGCCTAACTCATTTATCCGTAAATCTATCCTATATATATTATGTGTCATCTGTCATTTCGTCATGAACGTACAAGTAGAACCCGTAGCCGTGTTACGAAAGAGATCTGGCTCTTCTTTTCTCGTAGCATTTAGAGCCCCTTTTTAAATCTACCTAAACCTATATTTTAAAAAGGGACTCTTGACCTATGAACACTAAATAAACCTACTAAAAGATTGTTTGTTTAGTCTTTATACTTTATTCTTCTAATATGAGATTTACCATGCAATTTTAAGATCTTACACTTCTTACAATTTGCGATTTAGGCAGTTTTGTTCTGATGGTTATCAAGTCAAAGTTCTCCAGTTATTGTCTTAATCTGCTTTAAACATGGTCCTATCGTCATGGAAACCATAATGTTGTCTGCAAACAGCATAAAATAAGGTGCCTTCTTCTTTTAAATAGTGTAAATTTAGGTTAATCCCTGGTGCAAGCCCCAGACACTAAATTGTTCGGTGTTTTCAGCGATCCCGTAGCACGTATCACTTAAAAATAATTATACTTCTCAGGATACTCCTAAAACACACTACTTAATAATAAATAATAACGTTCGATGTTTTGAACAAAACTCTGCATGTAGATTTAAGATTTTCCTAATAAACAGTTACGTAACAAGTTTTGTTCTCTTTGCTTTGTAGGTACATAGTGTTACGAACTTGAGTTTTAGCTACTGCTACTGACCGCTTTCCCAGTTGATATACTAACTGATTTTCATAATCAGTACGTCGGAGGCCGTCACCTTAGAAACATATACCTATATATTATTTTAAAACTGGAAAAGGGGAAAATTAAATTGCAACAGGGAAAATTAATTGCGTAGGAGATACCGCACGTCTCAGATCGGGAACGGGAATGAGGCTGCAGTACTTCGGTACCTACATGATCTCGGCCTCGGATCATATATGTATAAACACATATCTTGGTGTTGGAGAGGCCGCCAGGGTAAAAGACAATGGAATCATTTTATTGAATTATTGAAAAACTTATAAAAGTGTTCCGTTTTTCAGTAGAACTAATGTAACTTAAAAAATGAGAAACATTGTTGTGACAAGCACTCAAGATCACTTAAGAAAGTTTGGACTATACATGTAAAACAACCGATTTAAAACGTAAATAAAATGTTGCCGTTTTAAACCCCAAATAAATCTTATTAAACGGTTGAAAACTCGCATACTAAAATAAAAGAACCGTGTTTTACACTTCATTATAATGTCGTCCGTCTTTTCAATAGAGCTGTTATAACTTAGGTTGATAGTACCTGCGGTCTACAGTCGGCCGGACCAACTAGAACTAAACCCGCTAAGTATATCAATATCAGTATATCACACATTTAAAAAACCTTTACACAGTTTACAGGTACTCCGTCGTATCCCTACCTCGGTAAACCAAAACAATGTAGTTGTAATTAAGAAAAACATAGTCATCAACACCAAGCGTTTTAAATCGATAAAAATGGTTTATTTCAGTTTTAAACGTTTTCTTTTTCTTTTAAACTGATTGGTTTAATTGGCCTTACATCTATCTTTTATACGTTAAAAGTAGCTTAAGGTACCTACAGAAATGTGTGATGATTTAAATAGAAAATAAGACTAATTTTAAGCTTTCATTAACACGACAATGTCTGTTGAATTAGATTATATATACCTCCGTTTTGTTTTGGTACATGTGCTCACGTCTTTTATCGCCAAAGGGGTAGACAGAGACGTATTTAAACTACCATTACTACTGTGTAATTAACGTACCTACTATTACGCCTATGGGGCAAACCTATGGCCGTCAACCGCAACCATGTATTTCTAAATATATACAATTTATAAATAAATCACACACATAAATGAAACAACGTCATATAATATTTGTCCTGAGTGGCCATCAGGGCTATCTACGGTGACTGATAAAGAATACGAAATGTCACCACCAAATTCATCCCGTGAGTGTCGTAAGACCCGATTAAGAGAGCAAACTACACAGGACAACAGCACTGCAAACCCTTCTCCCCAAAGTGGTATAGTAGGCCAAAACCTAACCTTTCTTAGGAAAAGCCTATGTCCTGCAGTAAAATATTAAAGGCAGTCGATGTGATGTGATGTGATGTTGACTAATCAGTCAGGATCGCTAGCCAGAAAAACAGAAAACATATAAAACTTCAATTTTAATAAAGTAGGTACATCATGACCATTATTATAGCAAAAGACAATAGCAGAAGGTTTAGAACTAATCCTCCAAAAAATTTGGTAAGTGATGTTCAGCGGTGATTCAGACATTTTTTTTACATTTAAGAGATGTTTGAAATATTGAAACAAATGGTAGTTAGACGGTGCATGGTCCGGGCTACACGCTTGATTCATAGTAACTTCCTAATCAAATTCCATTAATTTGTTTCGTGTCATCAAATTGTGTGGCTTTGTTCAAAGGTTCGAGTCTAGCGCAGGATCTAATTGATGGTTTCGAAAGGTTTCGGCAGCTTTTTACCGACAATCCAGGCGTTAAAGTTATTTGTTCGCCTTTGACCATGATTGTTTCCTTTGATGTTCACCAACCCATCTAGCCAGCGTGGTATAGTCTATGTCCAGTAATGGACTATTAAAGGATGTGTATGTAGTGTGATTGTGATATGAAGCATCCCATAGCGTAGGCATCTCTTCATAAATTTTACCTATCCATTTCGAAATCAATTTAACTTTCTCCATCTTCAACGAGTTATGCTATCTTTATTTTAGTGTTTTATGGATTATATTTTGAGTGTAAAATCAAGGGTTTCGAGAGATACGTTTAGAAATTTATTGATCGGTGATAAATAAATGAAAAACTAACAATGTTCACACAAAATTTAAGCTAAAATTGTACTTTTTGATCACACTCTATGCATTAACACTACCCGGTGGCAAAAAACCGCATAGACTTTTGGTTTGACCGATTATATTGTTATTGTATTGGTATCAGATAAATTATTTGTTAAGCTTAGGTATAGGTGGATGTCGCAGTCAAATTCAGAGTTAATCAATTTTATTACATAGATACTCGACGTACCCGTCACAGTTAATAATTATTTTAAGCGGATCCCTTTTTTTCTTTCAATAAAAATAGGAAACGCAATTGTAGCAGCATTTCCTTTTATAGGAAAATCATACGTCGAAAACCTAAAACGTTGATTACTGCACCTTAGATAGATACAAGATATCTGTTTTTTGTTATTTTGCTTCGCTTTTGTTATTTAAGCCTTATGGTCTGCGAGTGTAATAATTGTGGAACCCCCAAACAATGATTTTATATATGTATACAAAAATATCATTGCCCCTGAAGACAACTTTGCCTTACTTTATAATACAAAAAATCCTAAGCATGAGCGGCTTAGGTTGCGATACATTCCATTTCTAAACGCTTAAAAATACCCATATTCACAAACGCAAACCGATGTGACTTATAAACATTATGAACAAGTTTAGTGCCATACAAAGGATTGTTGAATGAGTCAATAGAGAATGACTAAGCAGATATCTACTTAAAAGTAGGTATCAAGTAGTTGATTGTATCTTACTAGGTATTAAACTTGTCTAACTTTAATTTTTACTTATCCATTTATCTTTATTTTATTTCAAGATTCAATTCTAGAATCGAACCCGTCTGGCCAGCGTGGTATGGTAGGCCAAATGTTTATGATTTAATTTAGGAATATGATTGTACGAGTTATTTACTTGTACCTTGAACTAGTTTTTGTAAGTCGGATAATGTGCGCCTTAATTATGACGATCAGTTTGCTTAATAACCATTTAAAAGCAGGTCATCTAAAAGCAATCGGTACAAGGCTTATTTTTGAGTTGCTAGTTCTGGTAGCCACATGGTCTTTATCATTGGTTAAATTTCACGAAATGGTATTTTCCGAGACTCGAATTTTACCAGTTATTATCAAAATTCCCTAATCGTGATAGGGATTGGAAATATTCTCTAGATTTTGCCAGGATCTATCGTCATATCCTAACTTATCGACCTAAGTAATCTACCCAGAAACCATACTCTTTCACACAAAAAACCGTTGTAATAATAGAAGACCATACATTAAAAATACATTTTATGCATTAAGAACTCCTTTACTTGAAGTCTTTTAAAATGTACATAAATTAGAAGGAAAGTTATGATTTGAAAGTAGATAAAGTAAAAATCTCATGATAAAGTCAAAACTAAAGTAAGCGTAAAAGCAATTGCTAGTGTTAAAAAGTCGACACAAAGGTTAATGACCTCGACGTCGTGGTCGTAGGTTCAATCCTCACTCAGTGCATTTACTCATATGATTAATTAAATTAGTAAATGATTTATATAATTACAAAGATATATATTAATATATCTTCATCTATATCTATAACACATCACACAAAACAACCTAATAGTATGTTTTGTTGTCATACAGATACTATAAAACAGATACTTTTAATTTGACTGACTTGTAGTAAGTAGGCCACACTATTATAATACTCTAATAATATATCATAATATGATAGTAAAATTATGACCTAAATACATTTTGTTAGTATCAAAATAAAAACGAAATGACATTTTTATTATTTATTAATATAAAATTAAAAGCAACCATTATTACAGCATACATCGTTTGTTACCTTCTTTTAACTAACTAGATCTTAATTTATGTTTTGTTGTAGGTAATTTAACTATACTATGATAATAAAATATGTAATTTAAAAACAATGTGAGAATCAAAATAATCACAAATTTCAAATGAAAGCATTTAACTAAAAGGCAAGGTCATTTGGTTGAACATAATAAGGAGGTTTTTAATATAAAGATTAATATCATGTGTTTATGTAATGATTACATGGACTTCATGGTACAATGCTTACATTATTCAGTTGCAAGTGACATGTATCCAAATGGTGTTCATTACCTAACATCTAAAAAGCTGATTTATTATTCTTTAGGCTTTGCTTTAGCTGCTTTATCCTAACATGTAACATGAGTATTCCTAAGAATCAAGTAACATGACCTTATCATTTCCTTTGTCTGTTTACATGTAGGTCTATTTTTTTTTTTAGCATATAGTTTTTGTTCTCATAACCCATTGGTTATAATGAATAGTGCTATTTAATAACATGTTACGATTAACTACTTATAAACTAATGTAAAATCCAAATATATACAGAAATGTTTATTGTATAAACTTCATGCAAATATACTGTTTTCTATATGTAACCCAATTTATGGATGACAGAGTACAATGATGAAGCCACAGTAGTCAAATTTCGACATCACACTGTGTGTTTAAAAACTGTAACCAAATTAGCAACTGATCAAATAACAATTAACAATTTTATTTAACAGAATTCAAGTTAATGTATCACATTTCTATATCATTCATATTTCTTTTTTGTTAAGATAGCCAGTTAACAAAATAGATTTGTAGCAATAGTCTACATAAGATAAAATCAGGTGTCTTGGGTCATCCAATACAGTGCTTATTCCAACTAATAGTTCAAATTTGTTTCATGTAAACAATTTATATCTCAGAATGTTTTATTTATAACAAAAGACCTGCATGTACCATAATACTTAAATGAGAATTGAAGACATGAATAAACAATTTTAAAACTTTGACCCAAAGTTTTAGTAACATCTATATATCGCCTGTTTTAGAAGTATAATTTATCATGACAAGCCACAATAAAGCACTCTGGCTGATTATGTAAAAAATTCATAGAATGTAATTCTTCTTATTTTCAATTTTAGGAGCAGCAGACTGTTATAATAATATTGTTGTACTTACACAAAAAAACATAAGTTCAAAATAAACTTATATTTATAATAGTGCATAAATTTTTATCAAATTTGACAAGTGACAATAGTGAGAAACAAATACATTCTTTAAAGCGTGTGGTATACAATATATTTATACATTTTTACATGATATAAAAGGAAACATTACTTACAGAATATTATTTTACTTTAATGTATGTTTACTTTATATAATCTGACCTAATAAATTGCCATCACTGAAGCATAATTCTTAAGGCCTAGCAAGCACAGTTGTCACCATCTCTGTTACGGCCATTGTCATTGGCGTTAAGCTTGATTTGATCAGGAAATTCATTGTAGAGTTCAGCTTCTGTTTCCTGAGCTAGGGCATTTCGAGCTATAGTCTGGAATGCGAGCTCCACGTTCACTGCCTCTTTGGCACTTGTTTCAAAGTACGGTATGTCATTTTTACTTTGACACCACTGTTGTGCTCGCTTAGCAGACACGGCACGATTGTCCAAGTCAACTTTATTGCCCAATATCACGAATGGAAAGTTATCAGGGTCTCGAGGAGAAGCTTGTATCAAGAATTCGTCTCTCCAACTCTCCAAGGACTTGAATGTGTTGGGGGCAGTTACGTCAAATACTAAGACGCAACAATCCGCCCCGCGATAAAAAGCCATTCCCAAGGATTGGAAGCGCTCCTGTCCAGCTGTATCCCATATTTGTATCGTAACGATTCGGTCATCTACAATTACCTCTTTCGTGAGAAAATCTGCGCCTATTGTCGCTTTATACTGGTTGGAAAATTTCTTGTTGACAAACTGATTCATAAGCGATGTCTTGCCTACACCGCTATCACCGAGGATGATCACCTTCAGAAGTACCTTTTTTCTCGACGACATTTTACACAAAAATTTATAGAAACGTGGAAAATTACTAAATTATCACACTCTTTGTCTACACTTTTGACATAAAACGAAATTGATAAATGCGTCACCTGTTTTTCGTAGCTGATACAATAAATCGGGAGCCTTTTGATGTTGCCAGATGTTTTGCATTCAAATGTTTTGCTTCATTTCATTGGGGTGGGTTACTTTAGACTGCCGTAAAATCAGCACAATTTCTCACATGTTGGCAAGCTAGTGGGCTAAATCTGAATATTTTTTTCTGCCCTCAAGAGATTGTCTTTGGAAGTGGTGTGGTGGTGATATAAACAATTATTATATTTTATTTATTATTATTTATTTAATAATCAGACAATCACTGCTTAATCGGGTTATTATTATTACTCTAAAAATAACTATTGAACATTGTCACATCAGCTTATCGCAGTCCACTGCTGAATACAGGCCTCTCTTCAATTCGGTAAATCGGTAATCTGCTAGTCTTAGTAATACTTTACTACGAAAATAGTTAATCGGAACTAAATTGAGCCCGAACTTTTATTACGAGAATTGGGCTTCAGTTTAAAAATGATTTCCTGGACATTCATAGCACTAACAAATAAATATAGGATATCATACGTCATAATTATGAATCAAGTTAAACAAATTAAGAAATATCGATGTTTGAAGTAAAACTTATTTTCGCTCGCTTGACTTGGGGAGTAAGATGGTGAATGCGTGACAAGAGCGTTACGAAGAGTGTGATCGGGCTAACGAACGGAAGTTGAGAGGAAGATATAAGTTAGTGAAGATAGAAAGAGAGAGATTACTGTAGGGGCAAGAGAGAGAGGTGCGAGCACACATTTTCTTTCTCTCATGTTCATGAAGTTTTACTTCTGTCGTGTGGTCTAAACACACACTCGTTAATACTAAACTCACTAGTTTTTTTATGCGTGATATGTTTTAATTGTATTTCATCATTTGATCAATTGTATAATACTTATTTATCACTTTACTATTACTACTTATCCTACTCATTCTTTATTCTATCTTTCCTCCATCTAAAGGAAACATTCACAATTCACATTCACAGCACACGAATGACATAAATTTTAGTTCATTCATGGACGTTTGATTGGGTTGTCCGTAGTGATTTCTGTGATTCATGAATTTTACAGAAATTAATATTATATTTTCATTATTTATTTTTCGCTTTTCTAAGTGTAGAATGAGAAAATACTAAAAGTGATGATTTCCTAATCAAGTTCTACTATAAAAATATAAAGTTCGTTTAACCGCTAGGTAAAGGTGAGGGTTAGATCATGTTGTTGAGGTGATCCGTTAAAACTGTACTAGTTGTGACTTTGATCTAAACGTTAATCACTTTCAGATGGAGAATAATCTTAGCCGAAGCGGCAGCCGATCGAGCTCCGTATGTGAGCTGGAAAAAGATTTTAACGATATGGAAATTATAAAATCTAGGACGAACCGACGCAACGTATTGCTGCGAACGCCAGCCGCGCGGAAAGCTAAACGAGTCAGATTTTTTAGAAATGGTGATAAATTCTATTCGGGTGTAATTATTCCAGTCTTGCCAGAAAGATACAGGTGTGTAATAAACCCATTTACAGATTACATTTAACGAGTTTTAGATGTAGTTAGAATATGACTAGACTTTCACTTTCATACATACTTACCCGTATTCCAATGGAACTATTATAGTATTTACGCAACTATAGTGTAGCATATTGATTCTAGGTATTATTGCTAGTATCAGGTTTAGTACACATCTAATGTTTTCCCTATCTTAATTATAGTTACAAATAAAACGAATTTCTATTTAACAGCTGTTATCTTATACTTAATTACATTATTACAAAATTACCTAATTATGGTTATTTTATAGAAATGTAAAGTTATGTATATTTGTAGATATACTTCCTGAAAAAGTACTTGACCAATATCAAGTTTATATATAAACTAGCTTAGTCCTAGCTATCTCTGTTTTACTTCTTAGGGGATACAAAAAAAAATTACCTGAGACGGCGTGCGGTTTTAGTCGGTCTGACAAGCATCCGATAGGTGGTATCCGGTGGGATTTCCGCACGCAAAAAAAAAAGAAAAAAAGGGATACAAAATTAACCCTTAATCTACAAATAGTAGGACAGTATACAATATGGTGTATTATTACAGGGTTTGTCTATAGCATAATGATTAAAAATATAAATTGTAATTATTAAATTCATATTTCAATATTCTAGATTTATAAACATCTATAAATTGCCATATGCTGTTTATTTGAAATGCATTTAATGTACTATGCAACCAGTATACTATCAAGGTTGTACAGGATGCTATGATAATTAGCTGATTGTAAGTGGCCATTCCTTCCCTTGATGTATAAATACCCTACTGAAATTATTTTAAATGAATACTCATTACTGCCCAAAGAGGATGGCCCACTCATTGTTAGCTTTTCCATTATCAGTATGCTTTTCTTTGACAACAATGAACACTACAGAAATAAAATAAAATAATAAAGTAGTGAACCAAATTTAATTGGCTTAGTATAAATGTGTATATAATCTTAATAAAATAGAATAAAAAGTTAATTAAATAGAATAAAAAGTTTTGAAAGTTCTAAGTTTTTGCTCAGAACTTAAATAAAAGACATGAAAATATTCTGTTTACAGATCTTTTGATAGTCTCACAGCAGATTTAACAAGGGCTTTAGTTGATAATGTAACTCTGCCTAGTGGTGTAAGAACAATATATTCACTTGAGGGTAGAAAAGTAAGTACTATGGTATTTATGTTGTGTTTACTACGTTCTTGTTCTTCTAAAATATTAGAATATTTAATTTTCAGATAGGCAAATTGGATGATCTAGAAGATGGCCAATCTTATGTCTGTAGTGGATTTGGTGAGCCTTTCAAGCGACTAGATTATGAAGCCAGTGCAGTTACACCTCAATCATTCAGACTTAGTGGTCCAGAGTCTTTGAGTGATAGTTCAAGTCCATCCCCAGCGAGAGCAAATAACAGATTGTCACGATATTTGCAGGTTGAGTATCTTGTTGCATTAATATGTATTTATTTTATGAATTTGTTTAGGTTGGAAATAATTTTCTTGTTATGATTAGTTATTGTAGAATAACTAGGTACTTAAAGGTTATCTAAATAACAAGATGAGCATGTTTATCAGTAAGAATTGTGACTCATTTGTGTGTTCCATAGTTTATAATAATTTTTTTATCTCACATGTTTTTATGATAACTGAAAACATAGAAAGGAGAACTCTAAATTATATTTTTGCAGGCAAATGGTAGTAGTACTCCTGGTAATGGAACAGCAAGAGTCAGTCCTGCCGGGGATAATGTAGTCCGACCACGCATTGTTACTATTATCCGAAATGGAGTCAAACCAAGAAAGGTAATATATACTTAAACAAATTAAATTAAAATAAAATAATAAATAATAATAATAATTTCACACATCTCACACACGGCCGTCTGATCCCAAACTAGGCAGAGCCTGTACTATGGTAATCAGACTGCTGATAAACATACTTATATATTTCTAAATACATACATAATATAGATAAATTACACCCAGACACAGAACAAATGATCGTGCTCATCAATTAAATCAATGATGTAAAAAAAAATCGAGTGATAAATTTAACAACCTTATTAAACACTAAAGTGAAACTGTCAATTATATGTTTAAGTAAGTGTAGTCTGCTCTTATTGTTCAATGGCAAACTTAAGTGTGTAACCATTTGTACTTATAAGAACATGAACTATGAAGTGATTTATGAAATAACAAGAAACTCAGTCATGCATTTTAAGAAAAAGTACAGAGCAAGATACTAATAATATCATAATTTACAGGTCTGCAGATTATTACTTAATAAACGCAATAGCCCCACACTGGAGCATGCGTTGGCTGCTATCACAGAGTGTGTTAAATTAGATACAGGCTGTGTTCGTAAAGTTTTCACTAGAACAGGCAGTGCCGTCACAGCTTTATATCAGTTCTTTGATGCGGAAGACGTATTCTTTGCTTATGGGAATGAAAGGTACTTCAAGTAATGTTAATAACTTTACTGTTTATTGTAAAACATCGATTTTATAGTAAAAATTTCTTTGTCGCCATCTAGGGTCAACCAAGAAGATTTTGAATTAGAATTTGAAGAAAATAAAGCTGTACTGCAATGCAGAAAAACCCCTATATCTAGAAATTCAAGGTAAGTGGTTATATAACAATAAAAATAAACTTACATTATACTAAATCATGCTTACTTTTAAGATTGTGTTATTTATTTGCTTAATTTATAAATAGGAGTGGTCCCAAACCTCGAATGCCGGTAAAAGCAGGCGGTGGAGCAGCACGAGCAGCCAGTGAGGCGGGAGCGGGCGCTGCTGGAGATAACGCAGATGAAAACAGCGGGCCACTGTTACCACAACCATTGCGCCTAAAGTACAGCGTCGGTAGAATCATTGGTATGTATATTACTTGCTTTTAAACCTATTCAAAAATATTCTTACTATATTTTTGTCCACCATTCTGATTATCAATTTTTTTGTTGTTTACAGGTGACGGTAACTTCGCTGTCGTAAGAATATGTAAAGATAAGACTACGGCAAAGGAGTATGCCCTCAAAATTATTGACAAAGCCAAATGCAAAGGAAAAGAACATTATGTGGAAGCAGAGGTAAGAATTCAATACTTCAATTCAAGCTTTCATAGGAAACAATCATTTCTTGGAACCTAATTGGTCAGGGGACGGAATTTGATCGATGCCTTGCTACTTTCATTAACGTGAATGGACTATAGGGTCATTCATTTGTATAGGTTCATTTTAAAATATTTTTGAAAATGACTTTTATATCTTATTTGTGACGATGATTTAACTCTGCAGGTCCGAGTAATGAGAAAGTTATGCCATCCACGAATTGTATCACTCATCGAGGAACAAGACAGTCCTGAGTGGCTCTTCCTTATTATGGAATTAGTCAGTGGTGTGTATTTATTCAGTTTTACCTGTAATAGATCATTTCATCATTAACAATACTTAAATTATTATCCTTAATGATACATGGCTTTATTTTACTCGTACCACTTGTACCCTATTTGTATTTCTAGGTGGAGACTTGTTTGATAGTATTGCGGCCGCTTCCAAATTCTCTGAGCCCCAAGCGCGTTTGCTAATCGGCCACTTAACATCCGCTATCGCATATCTACACTCGCTTTCTATAGTGCATCGTGACATCAAACCCGAAAATTTATTGGTAAGAGTGTAATACTAACCCACATAAGTAAAAAGACTTGTACAGATTTCATCTCAGTAAGACATATACAGATTTCATCTCAGTCATTCTATTAATTTAAATTTGAATAGATCATTGTTTGCCCGATCATTTGATAAACTATTTATTCTATTTCATTGCCTACATCATAATCATAACATTGCAGAATGTAACACAGTTTTAAGTCTTGTAATAAATATAAATTATAAAATTTTAACCCTATTCTCAAACAGAGTATTATGAGGCCTCATTGCCCAGTTATGAGGTCTCTGATTGCTGGGGAAATGCATCATGTTATCCTATTCATTAAAGAGGGCTTGTTGACTCTATGCATTTGTTGGTCCTTGCAGTCTTAGTAAAAATATATAAATTGGGAAACAACCATAAATGTGCTAATGCAATTACATTGCATCTAAAATGTTTAAATAACTTTTTTTCGGTGATACTTTTTAAAGGTGGAGGTAGGTTCAGATGGCAGTATACGCGGGTTAAAGCTGGCTGACTTTGGACTAGCGGTGGAAGTCTGGAGACCCCTTCACGCCGTTTGTGGTACGCCCACTTACGTTGCGCCCGAAATACTGCTAGAAACTGGATATGGCTTAAAGGTATTAAATATTTTATTAATTTCGTAAACTACTGTTATTCAAACTGATTATGCACGGAAGAGCATATCCACTACTGTTAATAAAACATATAATTACTATATTAGCGCTGATAGACAAATGTTAAGAACAAAAACTTTACATATTCTAACGTTTTTTACAAACCACTGAAATAGTATGGTGCATATCTAAATCAAAATCCTTTCATGTGTACTACTACCAATGATATTATATACAAACAAAAGGTAGATACCACGCACATAACGCGAGTGGCCTGATTACGAGCGATGATATACGAGCGAGCGCACGTACTAATTAATTCGAGAAAATTCGTAAAATTCCATCATGTATATTCTGAAAGTGAACAAATTACGACTAAAAAGTAAATAAAGATAAAAGAATATCATAATAGCACAGGTACATGTTTTGTTCTAATAGATGTATTAACGGTAACGGAACAAATATTTTGGGCATGCAGTGTGATTATAACGTATCTTTCTTAAAATATCATTGGCCACTACTGTATCATCCTCCTAAAATCAATCATCCTACTTAGGGCCATGAACCCCTCCTATCTTAGATCTAGTTAGTATAATTTCAAGTAGGTAATTCATAAGGAGATTGTCGTGTCACCTGACTACACAAAAATGACCTCCTCCCCCCTAAGTTATAAAATGGATCCGCTTCTGTTCAGAACGTATAGATTACGTAATATTAAGGTAAGGTAATTTCCGAAAAGTTAATAATCAGTTGTACATATACGAATCAAAAGGTCAATTCTCCTAACAAAAGTTTGGTCATTATTCAGTTCTGATTAACTCTCGATCTTGCGTAAAATAGTAAAGTATTACTGAGAGATAACTGAATTAATTTTCTATTACAATACGATATAATCACATTACAGTCAATATTGGTATACTCTACTACCAAAATACCTTTTATGACAATTGTGGTATGTATGCAACATTTATTACGAGAATTGGGCTTCTGTACACCATTCTCTGGGGACCGTTTTACTTTGGTGTTACAAGCCTGGGAAGACCTTTTCACATCTGGTTTACGTACAAATTCATAAACCAATGAATATCCTTACGGGCTTACGTATGCTTCACCAAAGTTACATTGTACATCCTGTAAATTAAACGATTAGTAGAACACTTTGTTGAACCGTAAAGTACAACACAAACATAATACATAAACATGTTTGCTTACATCAGAAGCGTATTATGTTACAAACTCGATTGTTTTACATTGAAGCTGATGACGTAATAAATGTCATTACGAACACAAAGATTAGAAACTTTCTCACAATGATCTTTTTAGTTTATTTAAGAGAATGAGTGTGTGAAAAACTTGAATTTTACCCTGTTAAATACATCATCTTCACAAAGGAAGGTTCTTGGTGCAGCCTTAACTAATAAATAAACCCTGGGTGAGTTAGGCCTAACAGGAGATGAGTGGTAGACTTCGTTTACGGATTATTTTAGAGTTTGTCAATCAGTCCACTACTTTACTGTACCCTTTCTAATTCGAATCAACTACTAGTACTAGTGCTACTTTTCTTTTCCGAGATTCACTATAAAGAAGCAATACACAAGCACACCATTACCATTTATCCTAAAATATTAGGAAGGAGGTTTTATAGAGGTGGTGACTCTCCGTATTCTTAATCCGTCACCACACGGATAAGGTACTTCAATAAAATGTAATAAATGAAAAAAAAACCGTACAAAACTTATACGACTTACTTTCTGTGTTGTTATTACTTAATTTTTTAATTAATAGATCGACGTATGGGCTGCAGGAGTTATTCTATACATCTTACTATGCGGATTCCCGCCGTTCTCCTCCCCGGACGGTGACCAAGAGAAACTCTTTGATGCTATATTATCAGCTAGACTGGAATTCCCCGCCCCACACTGGGAGCGAGTATCGGCGGGTGCTATTGACCTAGTCGCCAACATGCTGCGCCCGCAACCCGAACTACGTTTTGCTGCAGAGGATGTGCTCGACCACGCCTGGATGGCGGTTAGTTTATGATTAATTTAATTCATGTAATAACATCACATCATTAAAACCTTTAATATGTTAATACTCATATTGAAATCGAACTTATTAGAGGGCCCGGACTTCATAGCAACTCTGTTTTCTAACCATTACTTTTCTTTATCTACAATCGGTTGCGATAGAAGAATTCTTCTTTGTGCGCAATTAGTTCGGAGAAAGCAATGTAAGCAATCAAACAAAGTGCGCGTAAAAACCTGGCTAAAAACTCAAAAAAGCTTAACTTCTTCCTAATAAAATCAATAAAAACCTACCATGAAATAAAATAAAATATATTGCAAATCATTTTAAGGCAGCATCACATACTTACTTTTTGGATCATCCATTGCTAAATCCATTTTTTTAAATTATTCCTTCATTTTTTAAAGGTTCCATAGTAGGACTATGGAACCTTTAAAAAATGAAGGAATAATTTAAAAAAATGGATGGACAAGAAGAGTTTTGCCATGTTATGCTATAATTTTACACGGGCATATATATTAATAACGCCGACAAAGTGGTAAATTAAAATCTTGAAAAACAATTTTAGGAGACATTTGGTAGACGTATAAAATGAACTTATTTTAACAAGAGGAGCGAATTCCGCTCGCATGCGCATCGCATCCGGCGCATGCCAGTACGATACGTCGTAACTCGTACATTTTTTCTTCGTTATAGCTGCGACTCTTTATCGAAACCGAAGTCAGAATCAGAGACATTCGGTCTTCTCGGAACCGAAGTCGAATATCCGCGTCATCCCTAGTATAGACCGAGTAGTAAATAGAGTTAACTGGAACATGTATTGTCCACAGGATGACTATGACGAAAGCTGCGACTTTCGCACATGGTACGACGAGGACTCGTCATAGCTGGGCGAGTTTCGCCGCCAATCGGTGTCGGCACCTTGACAACGCGTTATCGGCGAAGCCGAGACTCGACCTCTTTTCAATCTACGCTACAGCTTTAGCGTTTAGTGCTGTTTCACAGCGATGTATGCCTTTCGATATGTTAACACCAATACCAAAGTTATTATTTAACATACGTTACTTAAAAGATACTGCATGTGCATAAATAATTTTTGTATTTATATATTGTTTGGTGCGGACTTCGGTGCAGTATTATTGTTTTGGTTTTGAATTATTATGTTATCTTTTATTATAAGACAAATTTTTGAAATTACTTCCCCAGAGCGAAATATAATAAGGGTTGAAATATCAGTGACTGCATTTCCATAGTTTACAACAAATGTGGCAAACCTGTCTTTCGTGAGTTGATGGGATGTAACGTGTGTTGCTTGCTAAAATGTTCAAAACGTCAGAGCAGTGGCGCGGACAACCATCAGAAATTGGTTGTTCGAATTCTTTACTGAATTTGTTTACCACTATTACCAGTAATTAAAGATATTATATTTCGCTTGTAATATCTGACAAATATAAAGATCTCTACATTTCTCTTATTGCTTATTTAGCTTTTCAATTTTAGATTGAAAGTAACTAGTTTTTAAACAAATTATAATATTTATAAACGAATATTTTTATTTTACGGTAACATTCTGTAATATACGAGTAATATATCTTATTTAATTATTTGAATGAATTCATATTTACAAGTGTAGGGCGCAAGATAATTGTAATGATTTTTGTATGATATGAATTGCTTGTAGGCATATCCATTGCTATTGCTTCTATTGTATATCATAATCATATCAGTCATTTCTTGATGCTAACATTCCCCTCTTTCAGAAAGAAATCAAATATTGTATATTTAGTACACGAAACATGTAAATGTAAACTGCAAAGTGGTGCTAGCAACAGCGATATTTATAATAAAGGTAGTTAAGTGTAAGAAATTTTATGTCCTACTATTTTCCTACGTAGCATTCAAGAACCTTGAGCAGTAAACAATGTTTTGTACAGAATAAGGTAAATACCTAGCCAAATTATACAACAGATTTACAAGTTGCAAATGGATCTTAAATAAAAGCAAAATGGAATGATTTAAACCAGTTTACTCTCACTAACACAACTTGTGATTTGTATGGTTATATAATATCATGCCTCACATGCATCATGTAATAATAAAGTATTTAATCAATCAAGGCTTGGCACGGTAGACGCCCCAGCTACATCAATATATTAGATAAGTGCCAAAATCATTTCATGGTCATGCTTTTATAATATTATAACACATAACTCACGCAGGTCGCAGCAATCAACGTTCCTCTCGAATAATGCAATTCTCTACTATAAATTTAAGTTATTATCATATAATAGTGTTAATATATCACTGAGCAACACACCAAATGCAAACCACATTAGACTGATATACATTCCTTCACAGCAAATGACATGACAGTATAGATATTCAGTACTGTGTATTGAGAAGCACAAAAGAAAGAAGTACTCATTATTTGTGTTCTCATAAGTATTTCATGGACTTTATATTGGAAAAATTTACGAAATTTTATAACGAAATTTTACTGTTGTGATTTATATGATTAGATTTGCCTAGGTAGGGACCCCAATTTTAAAGTTTTAAGTAAAATATGAACAAAAATTATAAAGAAGAACATATAGTTAAAAACAGGTGTCGAAAAATGTATATACAGAAATGCAAACAGTCGCAATTCATTGCATGTCAGTCATGGTGATTCATACAATTTTATAACTGCATTTAGCCATGATATGTTGATTGAGTAAATGAAAGAATAAATAAATTTATAAAAGACAAAACATTTTATTTTATCACACTATAAAATGAATTTTACAAAAATATAAACTATTCTTATACCATGCAGGAATAATGTTACCTATTTAAATATGTAACCACTTAGTAGAAAACCACTGGATCCATTCATAGTCACTTCAGGATGTGTCCTTTCGGGCAATACCTGAAAAGAAATAAGTTAATTTATACCCATTTCTGTTAATCACTGAAGCCTTTTATCCACCAGAAATTATTGGTAGTAGTGGGGTGTACCCTTTTTATTGCAAGTATTTAAAAGGATCCTCTATTACAACTAGGGGCATAGTAGTATACTAAGATAATAGAATAGCAGAACATTAATTTAAAAGTTTATGTTCCATGATATATGCCTACATATGGGAATCAATGTGATCATACAAGTAATACATGCCTTTGAATTGCTAACTTCCATTAAAATAAAAGGTAGAACTAAAACTGAACTTTAGCAACACTTTTCTAAGGATTTTGTTTAGTTATTTTTAATCTAATATATAAAATTCTCATGTCAAGGTGAGTGTGGTTGAACTCCTTCGAAATGGCCCCGACCCGATTTTCGTAAAATTTTGTGTGCATATTGAGTAGGTCTAAGAATCGGCCAACATCTATTTTTCATACCCCTAATATTTATTTATTTTGACAATTATTTTATTTTTATTAAATAATGTATATGGCAAAAACATTTGCCGGGTCAGCTAGTCTAAGTTATATTATTGTAACAAACCTGATAATTTCTTAACCAATTGCTGGTTAGTTTTAGACCAGCTACATTGCCTTTGGACTTAAGAGTACCATACAGCTGTTGTAAAGGTTCTGCTACACTATAGTAAATGACAAATGGTCGACTTGGTTTCACGAAGGACATCAACTCATCAAAAATATTTTGTGGATCTTCTTTACATGCTATTACCAAGGAGTCCATTTTGCCATGTAGTATCTCTGAAGCAGCAATGTTATCAAAATGCCATCTTGGCTTCTTATTCTCCCTAGCTTTGTCCACACCTGGAGTGGTTTTAGAGCTATCATTATCTGCGGTATCTTGACTTGTTTCCTGTTTTAGCCGCTTAGCTGTGTTATTTCCTATTTCTTCTTCTCTCTTTCTTTTTAATAGATTTTCTTCAGTAATCAATGCTTCATGATTATTAATATTATTAGTGTCACAGCCTTGATAATACTGTCTTAGTACAGAATAAACATTGACTGAAATGCATCTAGACATTTGTTCTTCAGAAAAGTTCATGGCTAACAAAGCCTGCTTTTGTGACATATTACCTGGATGCAAATGAACTAGTTTTCCATTTGTTTGACATCCAATAGCACTCAGTAATGCGGCAGCCATTAGACCATTTGATCCTGAGTCATACAACAAATGGTTGCCCTCAGAATGTATATTAGTGTGTGAGATAATTTGGGACAATGTATCTATACGAAGATTTTGAATTTTTCCTGCTTCTAATTTATACATCACCTCACAGATAATTCTTAAATTAGGTTTTAACACTTGAAAGTATTCAAAATACTTCTTTTCTTTTTTCTTTAAATATTTATCTTGTGAAAACTCAGTTTTGTTATGAAATGTTCTAGAATTACTAATTAACGTCTCAACTATATCAGAGGCTTTGTGTGAATCACTTTTTAAAGTGTCTATGTCTGCTGCAGTCAATTTTTGTGAGCTACCATCATCAATAATATTTCTATTATCATTCCCAGACACTTTAATATCTATTTCATCTTTTAAATTTACTGCTTCTTCTGCTAATTCTACAGTATACTCTCTATTTTTTTTGTTAGTTTTAGGAATTAATTTGAAAATTGAGAAATATGGGCACCCTTCAATTCCTTTTAAGTTTACAGTATCACGCCCTAAATTAATAGTTGAATCAGGTTTATTAAACTTATGTAATTTTCTGTAATTCTGCTTCTGAATAACTATATATTCACCAATTTTTACAGTTTCGCACATTTTGATAAATTTCTCTTAACAATCTTAGGGAGGTTAGTTTATTTTAAATTGAGTTTTCCAGTAATATTCAGCTAGAAACAAGGCGAGTACTGTTCAATATTATTATTCTACGTCGAAAAAAGGAAAAGTTTTCTCCATCAAATCCAAGAGTTTTCTTCTTCTTCTTCATAAATGGCAAACTGTGCCGATGTCGACAATTCTGCCAGTGTCAAGTGCGATGGAAATACGTGGGTTTTATTACACAAAAAATTGAATTGATGATATTAATTGTAGACTGAATGTGGGGCTTTTTGTTGTGGTTAGTATTTACACTGAAACAAGCAGACAAGTACAAATAGATAAGATATGTATTAAATAAATAAATAGGTAACTAATAAGGAAACAATCACAAAAAATAAAAATCCAATATTCATAGAAATGAAGGTCAAAGTCTGATGTCATTGGATCGGATAAACAACATCAAGACCTGGAGAAGGTGGGGGGAAGAAAATGTTAGGAGAGATGAGAAGTTGATAGGGATGGGGATTTTTAGTTCGGTAAGGTGAGAATAGAGATCTAGGGATGGGATATTTTTAGGACAACTGAAGAATATGTGATCTAGATTGCCTTCATCTAAGCCACATTCACATAAGGACGAATCCCGTACCCGAATCTTGTTCAGGAACACAGGTGAGCTGCAGTGACCTATGCGGAGCCTACATATGGTGGAGATGACAGGTTTACATACCTTCTTAAATTTGTAGAACCAGGGTTTTGGGGTAATGCTTGGTTGGATTGCGTAGTAGTGACGCCCTTTATGCTTTGAGGAATTATTCCACTCTTCCTGCCAGGATGTTAACAATTCTCTCTGAGGCAGTCTTAAGAGGTCGTAATGCTGGTGTGTAAGATGTTTCAGGTCCGACATTGCAGAAGTAGCAGCACTTTTGGCCAGTGAGTCTGCACACTCATTGCCCACAATGCCACTATGGCTGGGAACCCATACCAGTTGAACTATTTTTGAGTTGGTGGAACAATTCAAAAGGGTTTTTTTTATTTCTAGGATCAGCGGACTGTGAAGTTTACTACGAAAGGGATTTTGTAGCAGGGCTTTAAGGCAACTTAGAGAGTCAGTGAATATGACTGCCTTGTGGATGTTGTGCGAGTCAATGTACAAGCATGCCTCTAAGATAGCAACACACTCGCCTGTAAAAACTGAAGCCTCTTTTGGACACTTATACTGTAAGAGAATTCTGGAGTTTTGGAAGTACACAGCGGCTCCAGTGTAGCTATCATTATTAAGTTTGGATGCATCAGTAAAGAACCTCTCAAACCCATCCCAGTGTTCAGCTAAGTGTGTATTAAAGGTGGAAACAGAAGAGGCAGATTTCTTAGGGATTCCAACATCCAGAAGAACATTCGGCTTAAAACAAAGGACACTATAATTAAAGGAAAACAGAGGGAGTTTGTCAAATGACACAGCAGAGTTAAAAAAAGTAGAGTAGGAGCGAAAGGATTGTAGAATCAATGGAATTCCCTTATGAGTCCAGTAATTTGAGGTAGTACAAATGGAGTCTAATTCTAAGATTTTTGGAAGAAGAGGATGGGAAGATTTACAAACAGATTTTACTATAAAACGTGAAGCGAGAAATTGTCTTCTTATTGATAAAGGTGGATCTGAACATTCCACTTGTAAGGCATTTATAGGGGAGGACTTCATGCAACCAGTAACAATGCGAAGGCACCTAGATTGGACTTTGTCCAGCTTTGCCAAAGCGCTTTTATTGCATGGAATCAGTAAAAATAGCCCATAGTCCAATATACTGCGTACTAAGGCATTATATACCAGTTTCATGGTGTATGGGTGTGCTCCCCACCAGACCCCAGCTAGGGCCTTTAAAATTGGGATTACACGTTCACATTTTGCGGTTAAGTGGTTCATGTGGTGAACGCCAGTCAATTTAGAGTCAAGATATACTCCTAGGAACTTAAATTTGTTTAATAAAGGAATTTCCTGCAGCTGTACTTGGACATCAATCTGTGGCAGAGTCTTCTTTCGTGTAAAAATAACAACCGCACTTTTCTGAGCAGAAAGACTAAGGCCATGATCTGATAGCCACTGCCACAGAGAATTAAGGGAAATAGTGAGTGATGTGGCTGCCTCTTGGATGGAATGGTTCGAAACATATAATGCCAGATCGTCGGCATATTGAAGGATGCTACAATCATTGTTTAGGCATGAGCCCATGTCGGCAGTGTATAGATTGTACAACAACGGACTCAGTACAGAGCCCTGTGGTAAGCCCCTCCAGGTCTTTCTTTGGCCAAACTCTTCACCTAAGGTCCTTAGGACTAGAGTTCTGGACACAAGCATTGCGCATATGCAGTGGATCATCTTAACCGGAATTCTCAGCTGATGCAGTTTCTGCCTGAGAATGGGTATTAAGACATTGTCATATGCAGCAGATATGTCGAGAAAAGATGTTAGAACAGATGCATTTTGTGACAGAGAAAGACGGATATCAGTTATTAAAACTGCAACACTGTCCATTGTACTGAGCCCTTTGCGAAAGCCGAACTGATAGTTTGGCAGTAGATTCCTTGACTCTACAATCCATTCGAGACGGTTTTTGATGAGATGTTCTAATAATTTAATAAGGACTGATGAGAGGGCGATTGGTCTAAAGCTGTTTGGATCACCAGCATGTTTTCCTGGTTTTAGAATGGGGATAATAATTTGAACTTTCCATGTATCTGGGATCCAACCGTTAGAATAACAGAAATTCAAAATGTTTAAAAAATAAGTTTTTGTACTAGGCTTGGCCTGAACTATGAAAGAATATGGAATGCCGTCTATGCCAGGAGCCGAGTCTCGCACACTGTTGAGGACCATGTTCAGTTCTTCCAGAGAAAATGGGTCGTCATGGGTATCCACTGACTGAAACGGTAAGTCTGGTAAGGTCGCTTCATCGAGTTGTGGGACATACGGGGGGGCAATTCTGTCCAGGAAAAGCTCAGCTGTATTGGGGGAGATAGAGGAAGAGACAGAGGGCGAACAACCAGATCGGAACCGATTTATGTTCTTCCACACCATTGAGGATGGGGTGGATGGGGACAAGGAGGAACAAAATTTAACCCAACCGGCGCGCTTCTTGCGTCGAAGGAGTCTTTTGGTAGAGGCGAAAACGTTTTGGTAGGTGAGTAAATTATGGGTGGTCATATCGGCATTGTATCTCCTTTCGGACTCCTTCCTATACTTGACTGCCCTAGTACATTCACTGTCCCACCAAGGAGGTGACGGAATTTTGCCTTTGCTCGAGTTTTTAATTTTGAAGGAACTGTCTGCACTTGATCTGATTGCCTCTACGAACGCGTCACAACAGTCCATCACCAGGTAACGATCATCCTGGGTTAAGGGTCTAAGGTCTAGTCTGGGGAGAGCATTTACAGAGTTTTCGAGGGTTTGGGAGAAATTTTGCCAGTTAGCTTCTGAAAGGATATATTTTAAAAGGGGGGGGGGAAATTTTACCAAGTGGGTTGAAGTTGGGAGGGTTACTAAAATTGGATAATGATCGCTACCATGCGACAGATCGGTGCACTGCCAGCTAGCAGCTGCGGCGATGTCGAGTGAGCAAATAGTCAAATCCACACAGCTACTATTTTGACCAGGAAGAACTCTACGAGTGGAGCAGCCACTGTTAAGTACGCAGAGGCTCAGATCATCGAGGATCTCCACTAAACCTGAACCGAAAGAGTCGCAGTGTTCAGATCCCCATCTATAGTGATGGCAGTTAAAGTCTCCCATAACCAATATTGGGCCCTGTAGATCCTGTAAAATCGTTCTCAATGTAGGCAGGAAACTTTGATGGGGGTGAGCTATATAAATAGAGAGCACGGATATGTTACAGATCTTAGCTGCAACCACGCTGATATCCTCAAGGAATGGGGGCAAGGATAGGGGGACTAAGGGGATTTTAGTATTAATAAGGGGGGCAGCACCTCCATAGCCATCAGGCCTATCACATCTAAGAATATTGAAATGGGGGACATGGAAGTTGAGACTTGGTAAAAGCCAGGTCTCAGCGAGAGAAATAGCCAGAGGCTTGAATTTGTTCAACAGGAATATGAGGTCGTGTTTTTTATGGAATACACTCCTCACATTCCATTGTAGGAATATTTTGTGGGACGCCATTTTTGAAATTTGTTAAAATATTGATAAGTGGGACAGCAACGTTGGACGGTATAATAGACTGGGATAGAGATGAATTGGGGGATAATAGGGAGGTTAAGAGTTGTAACAGAAGATCAATAGTTGAGGATTCAAGGGATGAGTTATTCATAGCACAACCATTAGGTTGTGAAGGTTGGGGAGATTGAGTAATGGATTGGTGTGCGACTTTATCGTAGGAATGTGAGAGTGGGGATCGAGGTTTAGGTTGGCGAACCACAGTTTTTTTTGTAGGACTGTGTGTGCTGGAGGGATTGGGTAGGCTGAGTGGATTGAGAAGGTTGAGGGAGTTGGTTGATTTGTGGAGCTTTTAGGATGTCAGCGTATCGGCGTGTTGGAGAGGGAACAACCTTGCTTGCTTCCATGTAGGATATGTTCCTTTCCGCCATCATGGTCTTAATAGCTGTCTGTCTACCATACTCCGGGCAAGCCTTGCTATAAGCAAAGTGGTCACCGGAGCACAGCACACAAAAGGCCTCTCTTTCTGATACCTCACAACCATTACCAGGATGTTCGTGGCCACACTTGCTGCATCTTGGTTTGGACCTGCAGATGGACTCCACATGGCCAAACCTGCAGCATTTCCTACACTGTACGGTTGGGTAAATATATTGTTGAACAGGAAGCGAGTTGTAACAACAGTATACTCTTTTAGGCAGAACCTGGCCATCAAAAGTGAGGACACAGGTTTCCGTAGGTTTCCACTCCAATAGACCTTCAGTAAAACATTTCCTATTAAGGCGCCTGACTTTAATTATTGGGCCACAACCCTGCGGCACTGTAACAAATTTAATGACATCCTCATCATCCATGTCGGTGGGGATGCCTGATACTACACCCATTCTAGTGATGTTAAAGGTGGGGATGATGGCAGTGTATTTATGTGAATTTAGTAAGGGGTTTAATAAAAATGAGTTGGCATCCTGAGGGGATGCAAACTGTACTGACACCCTATTACGACCTACTTTTTTGACTCCATCTCTGACCACATTGTTAATTTTATTTTTAAAAAGGAAAACACCAAAAGAGACAGGGTGGAGAGTTGTGCCAGAACCCAATTGGGTCTCCATGCGGGAAACATGCACAATGTAGGGACCAGTATCATTTGTCGTGTACTTGTCACGACCTAGCGGGCTTCTTACTTGATTAGGGCTACGTTTAATAGGGGGGGTACTTACCTCATCGTTCACATGCCGTTTACGTGAGTTTGTAGCGAGAGGGCAATTATCTTGGACCGCTGCATTGCAGATCACATTGGCAAACTGTTCCAAGGGGTTGGAAGGGGTTGAGGGTTGATCGGGTAGGGAAGGAGTAGGGGTGAAAGGAGGGGTTACTGGATATGGAATATCGGGAGGGTCGGGCGGTTTATTTCCGTTCATGTTCACTTACCGGTAATAATATTTAGTTACAAACAACACACCGTAACCAAGGACAGCACAAAATAACAAAAAAAAAGACCCAATAGTCACAAAATCACCAAAGGTTTGAAAAAATTCTAGACGCACGTGCTAACCAAACGAACGACGCGACAGAATCCCAAGAGTTTTCAATGAACCAAAACATTCAGTTTCCCGAGTTAACGTCACGTCACATTACACATTGACATATCAGCAACAGTATTGCCAAATCTGAAACTGTCAAAAAGTCGGCTAATTTAAATGAACCGGAGTATGCTTGTTTTTATTTTATTTTCTTCTGTTTCACATCTTTGATATTTCTATTGCAACAAGATCCTAAAAATATCCGTTGTATTTTAACTCATGATAAATAAATAGATGTTTTAGTTGGTTGGTGGTTAGGTTCTTTACCGAAATAGCCTAGGTGACGACCAGTTACTGATATGATAACAATTTTTGCAAAAACGCAACGCAAAATGACAATAACGCTTTTAAACACCGTAAAATGTTTTTTTTTATAATTTCGCGTTTTACACATCTCGATTCACGTTCAGGGATGCCAGCCTATTATTTTGACTGTCTTTCAGTATGAACTGTCGTCGGCTTATGCTTTTGTGTTAGAGCAGCAGTATGTATTTGTTGCATTGCATTTCTTATTTCGAGTATCATCACTAAAATTAATTCCACAAAGACAAGGCCCTCATCATGATCTACCAGCCCGGGACCTCGAAAATGATCTATTTGCCCGGGGCCTCGCAATGATATATTTGCCCGGAGCCTCGCAATGCTCTAGCAACCCGGGGACTCGCAATGATCTACCTGCCTAGGGCCTTACAATAGGTAAGGCCGCCACTGCTGCAAATACTTAATACTATACATACAATACTACTAAATAAAAAAGGAAAACTTGATACTAAACATATAACGCGGTAATGTTATTTACCAGTATTCTGAAATTTCTTGTGACCGAAATAATAATATGAAGGTTCAATAAAAATCGGTCTCTAAAATCATCGTTACAAAACTTAATACCTACCTACTCAACGCAAGACATAGCTGACGAGTAATTATAGTATATTTGTTTATCTAAACTTATTAACGTTTCCATTATCTTAAGCACGGAACATCTTGAAATAACAATTTTATTGATCACCTATCCGATGTCTAGCCGCTGCAAACGTTACCATCTCACTCGGTATGACTCGCGTTCCGACCGTTTGTATGAAGATAGAATACTGATAGATAGCATTACCGTGCCTATACAAACCTGTCTGGCCAACATGATATAGTAGTCCAAAACCTCCTTTCTTAGGAGAGGCCTATTTCCAGCAGTGGACTATTAAAGACTGTTGTTGATGATGATAGTCGAATCATTAAATATACTACACCATTGTTTTGATGGGATGTGTGCCAGTATGTCAGTTATTAAGGACTAAAAGGTAAAATGCTATGAAAACAAAACAAGATAAAGAAATAGAATTAAAAGCCTAGTTCAGAAGTCTAACTAAAACATACAAAATAGAATAATAAAACATTAACCTCGCGCTTCTTCCCCGTTCATTAGACCTTTCATATACGTCAGTTAAGGGTGCTTTCAACTAAATGCTTTCTGATCAGTCTATGCATATTTCAGTCATCTCTGCAACATGCCCAAACATCTTTCAAACTAGGTAGATTGCTGTCTTACTTCGTAATTCTTCACTCTCTTACAATATTACCTTGGTATATTGCTCAGTGAAGGCATTAAACTTAAATTATTTTTAATAAGTAGGCCTTATTAAATTGCACTATCAAACGTCAGTAGGATATAAAATAACGATATTTTAAAAAAACCAAACACCAGAACAACAGTGATGAGATGACCTAAGTGAAAGATCATAAAAATGATATTGATATATCCCTATTGCAAGGCCTAACATGAACCAGTCTGTCGACATCAGGCGGCCTTACTTATGCAGGTTTGTAATGTGACCCACCAGGAAAAACTCCTGCAAGATAAACTGATACGCAATGAAGATTCTACAATAGTGGCGGTTACAAACTACTATCCTTCAATCTGAAGCAGATTTATCATAGATGTAATCTTCGCAGTAACGTAAGCTTTTGATATGAGCCTGCCATTAACATTTTAGAATCTATTTATAGGTAAACTGGATAAACTGTTTGGGATTTCATTATAAAAATTAACATAATTTCCATTGAATGAATTACCTTAGGGAGCCGAGGCACTGCGAGCTTAAGTTTAATTCTAAAACTTATCACACACACACATAACATATCAGTTTTTTTTCTAAATTTATCGAAATTTTATATATACGAGTATACGAGGGCGGGTCAATAAGTCCGTGACTTTTGGAATAAAACACAGATTTTTTGATAAATAAATCATTTTATTTTTCAACGTAGTCTCCCTTGAGCTCTATACGCTTTGTCCAACGCTTCTTCAATTTTTTTATCCCTTCCAAAAAATATGATTTGTCGAGGTCCTCAAAATAGGCCTTTATTTGCGAGATGACTTCATCATTGGAGTCAAATCTTTTTCCACCAAGCCATTTCTTCAGGTTTGGGAACAAGAAGTAGTCACTCGGAGCCAAATCTGGACAATAGGGCGGATGAGGGAGCAATTCATAGCCCATTCATGGATTTTTGCCATGGCAACTGCACATGTGTGCACCCTTGCATTGTCTTGGTGGAAAAGAACTTTTTTCTTGGCCAAATGAGGTCGGTTTTTTTTCAAATCGTCATTGAATCGGTCCAATAAGTTGGCATAATATTCCCCATTGATTGTTCTTCCCTTTTGAAGGTAGTCAATGTGAATTATCCCGCGTGCATCCCAAAAGACAGTCGCCATAACTTTATTGGCTGACAAACCCACCTTGGCCTTCTTTGGCGCCGATTCACCCTTAGAAACCCACTGTTTTGACTGTTGTTTGGTCTCTGGTGTGTTGTGCTGGATCCATGTTTCATCCACGGTTACAAAACGGCGCAAAAACTCCTCCATATTGCAATTAAACAACGCCAAACCTTCCTGTGAAGTTGTTACACGATTGTGTTTGTGGTCGACTGTGAGCAATCGCGGCACCCATCTTGCGGAAAGCTTTCTCATGCCCAAGTGATCATTCAAAATTGAAACCACTGAGCCATGCGAGATCCCTACGGCTTCCACAATCTCTTGCACTTTCAATCTTCGGTCGGCCAACACCATATCGTGAATTTTTTCGATTGTTTCGGGTGAAGAGACCTCAACTGGGCGTCCAGGACGTTCGGCATCTTCAGTGCTTGTACGGCCACAACGAAATTCAGTAAACCACTTTTTTACCATTAAAATCGATGGTGCAGAGTCCCCATAGTATTTATCAAGCTTAGCCTTGGTCTCGGTAATGGTTTTTTTTCGCAAAAAATAATGCTTAATAAGCACACGAAATTCACTTTTTTCCATTTTTTCCTCCTTCCTTTGACAGATAAAGATAGCTGTCAAACACAAACTAACTGACGCAGAAAGTTCAAATTTTGACAGGAGTCAACTGACAGATGCCTGTTGACAGGAGTAGTGTTGCTTTTTCAGTAAAGAGGTCAGAAATTCAAAAAGTCACGGACTTATTGACCCGCCCTCGTATTACACTCCTATCATTAATTTCTTGAAACTTTTCTCTGAGTGACCGCCTCTTCTGTAAGTAGTACAATATATATATTATATTATATATATATTTATATATATATATATTTATATATATATATATATATATATATATATATAAGCTTCATGAAATTCTTCTTAGGCGTCAAATATATTGGCCATAAGCTTAACACCAGCATCGGTTGTCGAGCGACACCTACTAAACCCAAACTGCTTATTGTGCATTACCACGTCATGTCATTTCGGTTTTCATAGACTTAGGGATTTCATTTGTAAGTGCCATATTTTTTGCCGGATATCGCTTTTATTAGTTATTCATAAAAATGACACCGGAGTAATTCTGCACAAAGACGAAGGAATATGTAGCATAGTTGTGTAAGTATTTGTATGTATGTGATGTTATTGTTATTTTATTTATTTTTTATTTTATTTATTTATATAGGACAACTTACAAAACATACACTTATACACAATTTACAAACATGTTTTACAAATATTTCTGAGTGTTGTCTTACTTACAAGTTGCCACGGCATGGTAAGGGACAGTTGCATCTAAGATTACAATGCAATATCTATAATAATACACAAAACATACAGAACGTCATCGAAATTAATTAAAGACAGTGATGATCTAAGAAGGTCCAAATGACGCAATAACTTTACTTTTAAATTTTGGAAGACTGTTTGAGAAGATGTCAAGATCAGATTGTATACTCTATATTCCATATTATAGAATTATATTCCTGTTGCCTGTTTCGTCTTGAAAAGACGAAACAGGCTTAACTCACACATCTTTTCCGTAAAACCATGGCATTATGAAGCAATTTTTATTTTATCGCAAGATGCACAATTCTTAATGACCTAATTTAAATCTTTGAAATAAAGCAAAGAAGCAATTTGTACACAATGGATGTTTTTTTTTTCAAACTTCGTTTCAAAGTGACGTAGTCAGGTCCTTTACCTTAGTGTTGTGGCTCTTCAAATTCACTTGAATACGAATATAAAATGTACGAAAAATTGAATTTATTATTAACGAGTCCTTTTGCAATCCCGGCGTCTCAGTGTTTAATACTCGTAATACTTAAAATTCATCTGACATCTATTTGTCAACGAAAACGCATGAGTAGAATTAAAAGTATGTAAGTTATTGTATTTTAAAATAAATCTTTGTAGGCAAAATCACTCGTGTCCAAGTCTGGTATATACTAAGATTTAATAGTAAAACCTATAATATGCTATTACACGGGCTTTTATAGTAACATACATAAATCAGTAAAACTGTAATCGATTAGTAGATATTAAGAAATGAAATCGATATCTCATAAGAATCGGATATTGTAATATCGATTTCTTTGACCCCATCGCTAAACTTCAATCTGTCCCAACTGTCAAACGGTACCTCTTAGATTAGAGGGACTATAAGCAGAGCTTGTACTATGAAAGCTAGATTGACTAATATTACATACAATATGACATAGAAAGCATGCAAATATAAGAAAAAATGTTATATTTTATGATAGTTTTCATGTTTCTTTTTGTTATTTATGCTAGTTTCTTGTACCGATACGTTTAGTTCCAAAATCCATAAATTATTCTTTTAAATATTTTTTAGAATTGTATGTATAGTACTTAAATACCTCTGTTTTATTTGAATAAAAATAATAAAGTTTGTACTATTAAAATTTGGATCAATAACATTCTTCATAACGATGTTCTTATCTTACACTGAACCGTTTCAGATGTAAAAATAAATAAAAATATTTTGATGATTTAAAATAAAATAGCAGCGATAACCGTTATATAGAGTACTAGCTGCCAGGCCTGGCTTCGCACGGTTAGTGTACCCATTACAGCGATTAATTTTTATTTAAATGTATAGAAAGATAGATTAGGTAGGCACAATACAGGCATAATTCGTGTGTGTGAAACCATCTAAATACACATTAGTTTCGTAGTTGACATACCGACAGCAGCGCTACCTCCTACCGGGCCCAATTGTATTTTTAAATCATCGAAATAACCATATAAAATTTCAACCCAATCGGTTCAGCAGTTTAGAAGTTATGTGAAAAGATAAGTTCGAAAGGATAATTCTTACTACCCGTTGTCGTATTAACAGTTTTCCCGTAGGAATGAAATATTTTCCCGCGGTAAAAAGTAGCTTATGTTCATCAGGGATAATGTCGGTTTCTAATGGTAAAATAATTTTTCAAATCGGTCCAGTAGTTTCGGAGCCTATTCAATACAGACAAACAATCAAATCTTTCCTCTTTATACTATTAGTGTAGATGTAGATGATAACAAATCAAATTATTATAGTACTATAACCATCTGTGATTATATTACGGTTTTCCTTGCCGTTTAAGAGATAATTAGATTTTCATACTAGCTTCATACAATTTTTTTTTATGTAGTGTAATAACTTTTAAACTTTTAAAAATTAATACAAGTGATATCCGGCAAAAAAATATAAATTTAACAAAAATTGCAAATTGAAAGTCCCCAAGTCTATGAAAGCCGATTTTCAGCCCACCGTGCTCTGCTAGATTTGCGTTTAATGAAACGTCCTCAAATGCCACAGAATTTTTAGGGTGTAGGTGGCAAATGCCTATGGAAACTGAGCTTCTTTTTCAGACTCTTTTTCAATGCATTTGTCATGCTTTTTAGTTTGTATTGTTGGTTTGACATCTTTTTAATTTGTATTGTTGGTTTGATATTTTTTATTTATGGTATTGTAATAGTTGTGTAGATTGTAGTGTGTGCATGCAGTAATTCAGTAATTTTCCATTTAATGTCTTTATTGTTATGGTCTACAATTTATGAAGAATTTCAGACACAATGTAAATTGTTTTGTGTGTAGTGGAAATAAAAAAAAACTATTAATTCCCAGCAAACTTCGTAAAAAATAAATTTATTCACCCTTCCAATTCCTATCTTATTTATTAAAATTTATTTATTTTTAACATTATTAAAACATTCATATCCGATATAAAAAGGAATACCAATATTTTCTTATATTTTAATAGAAAAAATATACAACTTGGTGTAATACCAACATCCTTTAAACTCCTAACATTTTTTCTCCTTATAAGGAACTTTTTTCTTCTAATACTTACCTGATTTCATGAACCTATTACAATACCCGATTAAAACTGACTTGCAGAATGTGATAGTAACACAACAACACAATAGAAACAGCTTAGTGCCAATCTTCACTAAAAATGTTACACAGTACACAGAATTTACAGTTTTTTTTCTTTTTTAAAAGACAACTCCCACATTAGGAATATATTAATATTCTGTGTAGCGGAGGACTTTACAATCATACATGAAACGGACACAAAGAACACACACACACATTAAAACAATCTGTTGATCACACAAAGTGTTGCCCATGTGGGGATACTTATTTAGGTTCTATGTGCTATGGTGCACCTGTATGGGCCGATAGGGCGACCGTAGGCGCTGTCCGTCGCAAACTGTTACAAGGCCAACGACTTGCACTGATATTTTTGTGCAAGGCATATAGGACGGTTAGCACTGAGGCTTTGCCGGTGTGGGCGGGTGTGCTTCCGGTCGATCTCGAGTTGCAGAGACGTGCAGCCATGTACTATTCAAGACAACAAAACATGGAATGCGATTTTTTGGGGCGCGGGATTGCGGTAAAATTACAAGATTGCTTCAACAGCAGTCCGATGTCTATAATGACCTCATAGACGAATGGCAACAACGCTGGGACGAATCATCCAAGGGGCGCCATTTACCAATTCTTTTCATCTCTTCGCTAACGGTTGTCGAGGACATGGCTTGAAATGGATCACTGTGTTGCTCAATTTCTTACGGGTCATGGTAACTTTAAGAGCAAGCTGTATTCATTTAAATTAGTCGAGTCACCATTGTGTCAATGCTCAACACCTAACTCTCACTATGAACAGTCTGCTCATCATATCCTCTGGGAATGTAGTCTTTGGTATAATGAACGTTATATAATGCTGAATAGCTTGTAGGTGACACCTGGGGTATACTATGGGGATTTTGTGTCAACTAGGGTGAAATTCCGTGCGTTTAGGCGATTCTGCCATACATATTATAGAAATCAAATATAGCTCACCTAGGACTCGTAATATTTTGTGGCCATGGTGCTTCCCTGTTTAAAAGGGTGTATGCCTATTTTACTTCATTTTGTCTCCCGCTTTGCTAAGGAGGGAAGTGGATTTACTGTATTTCCAACTCCTCCAATTATCTTCTGACTAATTTCGTTGCGGGTTCCAAGACAGTTTAATTTCTTCCTGGGACTTCCCGAGTGTCATAACTCGGTTTGTTTGTGGGTCACTGCTGTGGATCCTGGTGTACAGAAGTTACAGTGGTGGGCGTGTGGGTGGGATTAGTCCCAAATGTGGGGATCGAACCCACAACACTCAGCGTAGTAGGAAGCGGCGTGGCGACCGCTTGAAATACTTGGCCATCCGTGCAGTTTATAACATGATCACGCTTAGTTGAAGGTAGGAATTGTATAATAGTACCTCACTCTTCACTTTTTACCATACTAAGAAACTTCAGTTCCATAGTATTGTTAGTCAGTGACTTTGTGATGAATTACAAAATGCTAACTTTTGCTGTGTGGTTGCATGCTAGTTTAATCATTTCTGCTATTATAAGAGTCAGATATTACTTGTCCATTATTTTACATTTAATGAAAAAATAAAGAAATTCACACAGAGGCAAATAACAAATATTGTCTATAAGTATATGTGGCTTGATTTGAGCCAAAAATGGTATTTAACTCAGCATTGCGCTACTTTTTGAGAAGCAGCATTGGTAAGAAGCTAATAGTAAATGCTTGGATCACAGTGTCTTCTAAACGATAATTCTTCTTGGATAACATTAACCTATACAATCCTTATACAGCTATGCTCTGGAAACTTCTATCATCTTTTGTATACTGCAAATTTTTTCTCTAGGTTTACCAAGTTTTTTCCCCTGTTCTATTTCATATTTATCAATTTTTTCCCAACCATCCCAATCTACGAAGTTATTATTGTTTACTGAAATAATTTTCTTAATTTCTTGAAAACCTCCTTTTATTTTAGTATCAGCACCAGTTAAATGCTCACACATAACTTTTGCTACCTGGAAAGAATTCCCCATTGTATGTAAGATGACTCCTACAGGTCCAGTTCCTAGCCAGCCAGACACATACAATTTAGCTAAGTCTGGATTACTATCATCCACAACACCCTTATTACTTGGCACTAAACCATTAAGAAACATTATATCGTTATCTGCCTTTATACTCTTATAGCCTATACTTCGAAATACTAAATTACAATTCAAAATTTCTTGTTCATGAGTTGGTATACATTTTTGATCTTCTAACTTTTCGCCAACAAGTTTATTACAAGTTAATTCGACTCCTGTAACTTTATGATTACTATCAACTATAAACTTTTTTGGACTTCTAAAAAATATAGGCTTAAAGTAGTTACTATTTAGATCATCAACTGATTTACCACTTTCATTTAAAGACTTCAACATTAATTCAGTCAATCGCTTCCTAGGTCTTTCAAGATTTGGTACAACATCTTCAACATGTTCAAAGTCCTTTTTTCTCCAAATAGTGCTACAATTTTTTAACTTTAATTGTTCACGAAGCTCTTTAATCGTGAAAGCCACTTGTAAAGGACCTCTTCGTCCAACTAAATACACTTCCTTTACTTTAGATTTTGCTAAAGCACTCACAGCATGTTCTGTAATATCCGTTTTTCTTAGTTCATCAATTGGTGAAAGAAGAATCCGAGCAACATCTAATGCAACGTTTCCTTGTCCAAGAATAGCTGCAGTTTTGCAAGATAAGTCTATCTGAAAATTATGAAATAAATCGTTAAATTTTATGTGTTTAAAAGAAATTGTTACATTTTATGTTTTTTAAAACCAATTGTTACATGTTATATTTTTGGTACATTTTCGTTTCTCTATACTTATAAATATTTCGAGTATTTCAAATATCACGTTCCCTCGAATGGTAAAAAACGTTAAAGGTAATATAAATTATTTAAAAAAGTTAAGTCTATATTATCTCATTAAGATGGTCTTGAATGCAAATAAACTCTATGCCAAGTTTCAACTTGTGTTGTTTACTTTATTTTTGTGTCTAATCTACTATATGAAGTTACACCTACTATATTCGTAACTTTGGGCTGTATTCAAATAATGTTCACTGAATAAATGGAACTTAAAGAACACTATACAAGCTGTATGCTATATACACATTATGTTACTGGACTGTAAAGTACTGTGAAAAGTTTAAATACGTCAGTTAATATCATGGCAACCTGTCTCTAAATCTTAAATACGGTTTAACATGCATCACTGCAATTCACATTAAAAAATGTTGATAACCAGACCGTTTTCAACTTATTATGCAGTAACTTTATTCTAAGATTCATATTGATGTGCCTGACATACTTTTAAATCTTTATCACTAGGAAGGCCATTGTACCATCCCACAAAACTTCTTGCAGCTATAACATTTCCAGCATCTTCATTCTCAATGCCAAGAACTTTATCCTCTTCAGCGCCATATGTCTGAAAGGTTGTTTTTATGATTAAAATAAGAATAATGCAAGTTATAGTAAACTTATATTGAGTTACATTACCAAAAGCACAGCGTCATAATGTTGTCTCAGCTGATGTAGTTGTATGTCTTTACCTAATGTTACATTTCCATAAAAATTAACATTAGCATGCCGAGCTACCTTAGTAAATTGATTTATAACATTTTTTACTTCTGGGTGATCTGGGGCCACGCCATACCTGTGGAGGACCAACAAATTTCATCTACACAATACATATCTCTGAATGATAATTGTAAATATAAATGCAATTTCTTGGTGGTTTAGATTAATTAAGAATATCTCATGAAATTTACTGACTGATTGATAAAATAGGTTTTTTTGTGAATAATATAAATATATAAATATGGTGATATTAGTAAAATATTTTATAATGAAATAAATCAATAAATTAAATAGTATACACTGTTCGCACTGATAGCAGCTTCTCAAGATTGTATTTCATTATAAAGACATGGCTTCATTACATAAATGGTTTTTCTTCTACATGACTTCATTTTTTACAAGATAATATTTTTATCTCTTACATCATTCTGCTTTATTATCAAGTTGACATTGAATTTGTATTTAATATAAATATTCAAATAAGTACCCTTAGATATAATTAGTGTTGATGCAATGTTTAAACTTTTATTTTCTATCTATCAATATCATGTTCACCAATCACACCAACAAATCTGAAAGTAATATTACATTCTACAAACAATTTTAAATTTAAATCGATCGTAGTGAATCCCAACCTTCCATCATCATTGTATTCTGTATTTATTATCTTGTTCAGCAACATTTAAATCACTCAACACTCACTGCAATAGAACTACATTAACATCCAATTATACTGAGTGAAATGAGAGAAAGACAGAGAAACTGCGAGATATCAAACTTTAATAGCATTTTTCAAGAAATGAAAACTAATTTAAATATTCAAATACCTTATCAGTCCAAATGGAACCGGAAGTTTTTCAATAAAATCTATATTTACTGAGTCCAAGTTCTTAGTCAGATGCATTGCTGCATAAAATCCAGCTGGTCCCGCACCCACAATGCAAACTTGACGTGGTGGTTTCTTTATTGTTGATGAACAAAACATTCTTTTCACTAATTTGTAACTCATTTTTTAAATTATATTTATTTTTCTCCGAAGCTATCGCAATGCCAAGGTCAAAGATAAAACGAAACGTCTAATACCGCACGGTAGCAGGGCAATTTTAAATACATGTAACTCGTAGCATCATAATCTGTGATTCAAATCAAATGTCTTGTCTCACTCACTTCTGTCTTCTCAATTGTCAAATTGTAATGGTGATTGATGATGACTATAGTGATTTGGTGAGTGATGGGCAATAGCAAGATGTTGGTGTCGATTTATTTGTCTCTTGACGGTTTTCACTTTTCGAGTTATTTCGTTTCAACTTACATCCAATAAATGAAATCATTTGAAAATAACTGTGTATTTTAATATCTCTCATAATAAATCTAACTTAACCCTACATAAGCAATATTGGCACATACCATTAAATTTGAGTGAATTAGATAATCTTATTAGAGGACTATTAAAGGCTATTGATGATGATGAATTACATAATTTATTGTAAAACGAAATAAATAATACTTACTTATTAAAATCTCAAATAATGTGATTTTTTTAAATTGATCTGAGCGTTAAAAGTGATCGGCCTGTTACTGCATAAAGTAATCACGATATTAACTATTTATCCTCACTAAATGTTATTTCTCAGATAGTAAATAATAAATCAATAGTCTTAAAAACGTGTTGAAGTTATATCACGATCACGATCAGGTAGTTTCTACATTGCCTAAAAGACCAATATCCATTTAGTCGAACCAGACGCCATCAAAATAGTAGAATAGTACCCGTATTTCATCACGACAAATGAATACATGAATTTGAATGAATATTTTTTTGTTAAATTAAACATTTTATTGAATAAGGTTTATAGTACATGTAATTAGCAGAAATTCAAAAATCTCATAAACAGTTTTCGTTAGGCGTTAAGATGTCTCATGTCACGGATATGAAATATCTTTTTAATAGGTTATTTTCTATGAAAAATGGGTAAGCGGTATTTTTTCAATTAATTACTATTTATGTTAAAACAAAACAAATAACAGAACAGAATTTACTTTTATACAATTACATTATTAGATAATAGAAAAGTAACAGTTTATATTGCATCATTCAAGTGGCTTTTTCTCCAAAGGTTTAATGCACATAAATATGCTGTTAGAAGTTATAGTAAGGATATTGGAAAATCTGCCCCAATAGTAAATAGAGGCAAAGTTACGCCTTTGCCACCTCTGTCGGAGCCTATGCCAGATCTTCCCCCAGTAGTTTATTCCACATCAAAATCTGAAGATGTAGTTACAGAGGTAACTGTACTTAGCAATGGACTAAGAGTAGCATCTGAAAAGAAATTCGGACAGTTTTGTACTGCTGGTGGTAAGTATTATATTTAGACATTAGTTTTGACAAGAATATCCCAAATAATAATCATATCTTAACTTTTTTCAGTTGTTATTGATTCTGGTCCAAGATATGAAGTAGCTTATCCAAATGGCATTTGTCATTTTCTTGAAAAACTCAGTTTTGGTGTAAGTAAAAGCTGAATTAGTACATTGCTACTGCAGGTATTTCAAAAAGTTGTTGTGAGTAAATATTTTGTTTAAATACTTTTCAGGCAACACATAAATATGCTACACGTGACGTGATGCTCAAAGAACTGGAGCGACACGGAGGTATCTGTGATTGTCAGGGTTCTCGTGACACTACTGTTTATGCAACAAGTGCAGACTCCAAAGGCTTAGAAGCAGTTACTCAGGTTTGTCACAAGGCTGATTAAACTTTTTGCTTATATTCATTTTTCTAAAGACTAACATTGGTTAAAATTAAGTAACGCATTAGGCGAAAAATAAATAATATTCATGCATTATTTATGTATTTGCCATTTTTTTTATGCTTGTTTGATTTTTTTAATTTATACTTTATTGTAGGTGTTAGCTGAAGTTACACTGAGACCACAATTATCTGAAGAAGAAATAGAGTCAGCTAGACAGGCAGTTGCATTTGAATTAGAAACTTTATCTATGAGACCAGAGCAAGAAACAATATTGATGGATATGATTCATGGGGTAAGTGCTTAGAAAATTCATTATGTTTTACAAGCTTTATCAAATAAAAATTTATTATAATTTTTGACAAAATACATTAATTTCAGGCTGCTTACAAAAAGAACACACTTGGATTACCAAAGATTTGTCCTATTGAAAATGTACATAAAATAAATCGCAATATCATATTGAATTACCTAAAGAATCACTACACACCAGATAGAATGGTTGTTGCTGCTGTTGGGGTAAGCTACTCAAAGATTATCTTATCTCTTTATTGGTTGTGAGATTAAAAATCTTATAATACTTTTCCTCAAGGGAGTAGGTAGAGTTGTATAAACAGCTACATTTGGCCAAAAATAATTTAGTCCCACTAGTATAATGAAAGGATTACAAATGGGAAAATTGGCAATATATAGAAAAGGTATATATATATATATAAATTGACAAGGTGAAGTGTAAGCAATTGGTCAAGCAGGCAACTATAAGCACTTATACTTCTAAATCAAACTAGAGAACAGGAAATAAGAAATAGATTCTGTATGTATCTTCATTATATAACATTTATATAATAATATACTTATTTTAAAAGAATAAAGATTATACAAAAGAATGTACATGAAAAGATTATTACAAAAAATAATAAATAGTATAAAGATGAATGACAGAATAAAACATAGTAAAATAAATTATAACATAATATACAACATATTAAAATAAAACATACAGCATACAGATGGGTAGTGTCAAAAAGAATAGTGTGGAAATCTTAGTTTATAAATTTAGGTCTTAAGAGTGATTTGACCCTGTAATGGTAAAATGCTGATTAACAATCTAATCATTGTCTAGATACTCATAATTTTATTGTAAACATAGTCAATATATTTTATTATGACTGTGTGTAAATTGGTTTTTTAAAGTTGTAATAGTAATAAATAATATCAAAATAAGTTATAAATTATAACTCATTCTATTTTATTTATTTTAGAATTCTTAACTATCACAATGGGTGAGGTTAATCTTTTTACTTTTTTAAATCTTCAGGTTGACCATGAGCCTTTTGTGGAATTTGTCCAGAAGTATTTTGTTGACATGAAGCCGACATGGCACACACCAGATAGTTCTACTTTCACACCTGCTGTAGACAAGTCTATTGCTCAGTATACAGGTGGAATGGAACAGGTGAAGAACAAAGTTTGAAAAATATTTATAAAATTAATAAATAATTAGTTAACTGTATTTTTTTTTAATTTTAGGAAGACTGTGAAATCCCATTATATCCAGGTTCTGATTTACCAGAACTATCACATGTGGTTATTGGATTAGAGAGTGAGTATTTTTATTAACTCTAGCTCTAAATTAAATGTAACACAAAAGAGTAATGCTCTACTAATGACATGCCCAGAAATTTATTTTGCACAGAATGCAATTTAAACAAGGTATTTTATACGTTACTATTAATTTTATAATATTTTTTTATGAAATAACAATTTATGATTTCACACTGTGCTGCTATGATATCATGGTGTTTTATTATTTTATTAATTACTAAAAAAACAAAATTGAGAAAAATAACCAAAAAATCCTTTTTCATGATTACTATCAACATTACAAGCCAAGTAAACTTTTTCATCATCACATCAACAGCCTTTAACAGTCCACTGCTGGACACAAGCCTCTCCTTGGAAAGGAGGTGTAAGGTTAAGGCACGGTACTATTATAATACAGTAGTGTAACTCGGCCGCATGATAGAAATAAATGCCTACAGCCGCGTACGCGTGCCGGTACGTAAACATGCGTTAGGGCTGCCCGTCTCCAGCATTTTCATTATATTTGCCTACTTTCTGTTTCTATTTAGATTTGTGATTGTAAATATCCTTTTTATATAAATAAATGAAATACTTTGTATATTGAAGAGGAAGTGTTCAATAAAAATGCGTGTTGTTTTTTGGTTGGTAGATTTAATTATTTTATTTTCTTTCTGCATTGGAGGAGTTTTTAGTGGTATATGTTGTTATAGTAGCAGCAGAAACACTTTGTATAAATTTCGAAAACTATCTAATGACACACAGACGGTAATTTTTTTTTTCTAGTATTCTTCATACACACAGATAATAAACAAATATTATTAAAAATAAAATACCATGTCTTTACTTTGAATTATGCAAAGTAACAAAACACACATGCACCGAAGTTTTAACACAAGAGTAAGTAGGTAGGTACCTACCGTATCATGATTCATTCAGAACCTCATATAACCACCTATTTCACTCGTCTCAATAACTTTCCGTTACTCTATTCGCTTTATTAATTAATCCAAAAACCTTTTTTTTCGTAAGATAAAAGGAAATACTCATCCATAAAAAAGACACACATTATGTACCTACCTACTAGTAAGTAAAATTATTTTATAGTCTTACCTTTCAGAGTTTCCAGGTAATTTAAAAAAAACCTTATGTCTGGATGCGTTATTGACGAATTCATACAACCAAAAACAGCACAATATTTCCTACTCGTCATATTAACTGATTTTTAGAGAAAAAAAAAATCGCGCGGTTATTGTTAAAAAAAACAACACGCCGTCCGTTCGACACTGCGGTACAGCCGTGACTGTCTGCGCCCCGAGCGCACCCCGAGATCGAGGCGCGTAGGTATAGCTCGCGTTTCGTCCGTTTGTATGAAGTTGGAGTACTTTATTATAATTGTACCGTGGTTAAGGTTTAAGGAGGATGTAAAAATAACTAGCCAAAAAATCTTTTTCATGATACCTGTTAAATTATGAAAGATGGGTACTTATCTAGATTTTTTCCTATGAACTAACTTCCATTATGTACTGTAACACCAAAGGAAGATATTTAATGACTTCATGACACAAGTTATATGAAAAGTATTTCAAGTCACTATATCACCTATTCATATGCTTTTGTGATGTCATTTTAGGCTGTTCTCATGGTGACCCTGACTTCGTAGCAACATGTGTGTTAAACATGATGATGGGAGGTGGTGGTTCATTCTCGGCTGGAGGGCCTGGCAAAGGAATGTATACTCGACTTTACACCAATGTACTGAATAGGTAAGAGATAATATTAAATCGAAATTTTGAAACAAAACAAAATAGTACATGTGAACAGAATCGTAGTTTTTTTTATTAAGAAATTAGAAATGGTATACAAGATAATATTTAGAGCTTTACTGATTACTTACGCGCCGAAACTCATTGTTCGAGAACCCTCCCCAGGTTTGGGCTCCATTAACCTCTCTCATACGGTGAAAGCAACGAAAGGAATTGGCTGCACGGATGGCGTAGTGGTTTAAGCGGTCACCTCGCCGCTACCTACAGCGGACAGCACTTTGTGTGATCCACAAATTGTTGTTCGGAGTCTGGGTGTTCTTTGTCTCCGTTTCATGTGTGTTTGTAAAGTCCCGTAACACAGGATTTATTCCTAGTGCGGGAGTTGCCTTTTTTAAAAGAATAAAGAAAGAGCAGAAGAACTGCTTGCTTTTCTCTGTGAAGCGGTGAACCGCATGATTTTTGACCGAAAAAACGGACATCTTATTCCATTTACATCTATTGATAAACAAAATCGTTTTCAATGGAAGAGTAGAACTCCCGTGCGACAATTTGGATTTAAACGTAAGATATTTGACATTAAAGTATTTCTATGGAAAATATAAAATTATTTTTAATTTGAAAAATATCACTTTTTATTGCTTATAGGACATGTAATTTGTTAACAAACATGATTTTTTGCAACAAAAACTACCTTAATATTCTATGCTTCAAAAGAACGGAGAATTTTTTTTATTGTTGTTTTAGGTTTTGCTTTTATTCCTTTATGAGTAAAAATTGGGATCCTATTTTCGTTACTAAAAAATACAATTTGCATTACTAAAAAAAAAACAGTTCCTAACTCCATAGCATTTAGGAACTAAATACCTTCTAAAGTTTTTTATGATAATTTTGGTTTTACGTCACCTCATAATTTATTTTTCATTAATTATTTTTGAAAAGTTGTCACTTTATATTAACTGTGATGAAAAATAACTTTAAACAACAACAGCCAACCCTAAAACCAAAAGTATCTTAAAAAACTTTAGAAGGTTGTAGTTCGGTTTCGGCTGAAAATCCTGTTTCGGTCGTACACTATAAATAATTTCACAATTTACAGTCTTGCAAAAAAATTCAACCTCCTAGCCCTCATTGCTTTTCTTTTAATTAAATAAATTATGTATTAATTTGAAAATGTATTGTTGTAAACATATAACATTAAAATATATTCAAACATAAACCGCACACTTTTTAGAATGCATACCAAAGTCAGAAACAGGCTTCATAATTCGAGAATCGTGAAATTGATGTCCATTCAGTCCAATTTAAGCTTGCTTCAACGGGAAGGCACAGTCAACGTCACAGTTTCTCTCTCATCAGATGAAGATAGCGATATTAGTGACAGTGAATGCGAAGTAACCGAAGGCGATCCGCTTTTGTAATTTTTTTACACACAAGCCTAATACATTGTTCTACCTTAATTATTCGTTAATAATATAATGCCTTTTTTTTAAATTTCAAGTCTGTATTATCTCAGGAGTCTTTTAATCACAATCGTAATGTTTTTAATACGTCTTCTTCTTATGAAATATGAAGTGTTTAAAATTCACCAACAAGCATAAAATGCGGTTAATTAACCGTTAAGAACAAAAAATGCATTTTTAACCGCTAAATTCGTTATTAACCGGCTTCGCATATATACTACAGTTACATACCAGGGATGAATTACATCATCACACCTGTGACTGACTTACAAAACCACTGCTACTTAATTATTATTATTACGCTAGCACAAGAATCGCGAAAGGTCTAAAATAAAAAAAAGGTCGTAATCTTTGATATAAAGAATTTTGATTGATTTTAATACCATTTATCTTTGTCTATGATGAAATCACAATCACATGTGAAATCGCTGTGACTGTAACCAATCATTTCAGCAAATGACAATGATTTAATATAAACAATAATTTCCATATCTAATTTTTTATTAATTCATTAGGAATTTGATTTCAATGCAAGTACTGGCTTTGCAGATATCACTGGATGTTTAATGCTACAGCCTATAACCACGCGTACGGCGACACTGGGCTGTTCTGTGTACATGCGGCATCTCCACCTGCCCGTATTTATGATACAACGATAGTGATCGCACGGGAGCTTGGCAATATGATTGGAAAAGTAGGAGAAATGGAACTTAGGGTACATAAATTTGAACATAAAATGATTGATTAATTTCTTCTATTCTGTGTCTAAAGTTAATATGGATTCATCATATTTGCAGAGAGCTAAAACTCAATTACAGTCAATGTTATTGATGAATTTAGAAGCTAGACCAGTAGTGTTTGAAGATGTTGGCCGACAAGTGCTTGCGACCGGCAAGAGAAAGCCGCCTTCGTTCTTTATCAATGAAATCGGTGAGAAAAATCTAAATTTTTCGTTATGTATTATAAGTATCTACTTATATATATAACACTGCACAACAATTACCACAGGAATGACCCACTAAGTTGACAAATAAGCACAAGTCCTACATGATGATATATGCATTAATATAATCAACAATATGGTTTCAACTATAAAGCATTTTTGATAAAACTGTGTGGAGGAATGGCTGTCATGTCCCTCCAACACAAAGGGAGGATCTTCTGACCAGGCGAGGTGATCATGTCTGGTGAGCCGCGGCCCGGTTGGTGTTGGGAAGTTGTCTATGTGCTAATCGCGCTACTTGCGTCTGTAATCTAACCATGTGAATCACTCATATACACTGACTCTCAAACTTCTTAAATGAATAGTAATGACACATATAATAGCAGGCATTCTATAAATAAATATTGAGTTGTGATTTTAAAAACGTAATTGGGTCGTGTATTTGTAACATGTTAATATGTAACTTATATGGTTTTTAATATTGTTCTTACAGAAAAAATCACAGCTGATGACATTACCCGCGTCGCAAGGCGAATGTTGAGCACACGTCCGGCAGTAGCCGCTCGCGGAAAACTCGCTAACCTTCCCTCTTTCGAAGAGATTCAATCAAATATGACTCTTAATAATGACGCGCCCCAAGGACGAAGATTAAACTTATTCCGTGCTTAAAGCATCGGATTAATGCATTTGAGTAAATGTTATGTGAACATAGTTTTAATTTGTTATTATAAACTATTCCTTTATTTAATTTAGACAAATATTTCTAATATATATCTTCTAACTCGACTATGATACAGACAGGGCTATGTGGCTGCATTTCAATTTAATGAAAAGAAAGTGGTTTAGAAATAAACTACTTCATACAGTACATTTGGTATTTTTTCATAAATTTCAGAATGTCTCAAAATCAAGATAATTTCGTAGCCCGTGTTTTATGCTCAGAACAAATAAAAAAGTTGAGATGGAACTTTTGTGAAGCACGAAGTGACGGTTTTATAAATATGAATGCGTGGGCCGGTGCTGCCATCATAATTTTATTGAAAATATTGGTTTCTATGCTTACTTATGTTTAAAACGCGATTCCATCCTGCGATCTATCTCTTGTAGTTTGATTTTTACTACCTTTCACAACACAATTCGGCATCTTTACTTGTAAATGTCATTGACTTTTTGATGACGTTTTGACTAAAAAGACGTAGTTTGTGTATGTACTCGGGATGAAATAAAATCACAATCACTTGTGATAAATCATATAATTACACCTGGAACTGATTTACAAAACCACTGCGACTTATTACTATTACGCTATCGTAAATCGCTAATAGTAGGGGAGCCCATGATGCTAAATGGTGATTTACTCGAGCGTCATGGGGAGGGGACCTATTGCATTTGAAAGATTAGGTAATAAAATGAATAAAAGTTATACAATGTTTCCACTTGCAGCGGTGGGAAAAGCTTCTACAGGTTTTGAAAAATGTAAGGGTAGGATATCGAAAAAAAAAAGCCGGCGCACCAGATATTTTGCGGACACGTTATTTGGACGCCAAACTCTCATTGAAAGGTCAGACGATTATAACGTGACACAAGCTGGTAGCGAATTATCGTAAATGCAAACTGCAAATTCGAAAAATCGCCATTTCGAAATACCCGAGCGTGTTGGATTTTATACAGACGGTTCAGCTTGATGTCCCTGTCATACCAGCCAAAATTTTGACAATAAAAAATAAAAAATCTAAATATTTAAACAGTCAGATTATTTTTTACTTGTGACGGTTTGAAATATTTTTAGTTTTTTTATAAAATGTGACAAATAAAGACACAAAAATTATGTAGACATTTAAAGATTTCTTCCATTGTTTCCTTCAAAATAAAAACAAAATGTCAAGGTCATGTGTTTTTTTTTTGGCATTTTGTGACCCTCTTCTTTGTTACGCTCAAATCGTCAGATTGTTTAAATACACACTAATGCGTATGTAATTGACTCAACTTACCTTAATCTTACACGCTCCAGTATTTTTGGCTATATGTAGGGCTCGTATTTGGTGGAGGTACTCAACTGGGTGTTAGGTAGGTTTAAATCAAAAAAAATAATTAAATCTTTGATAAAACGAATTTTGATTCATTTCAATCTTTGTCTATGACGAAATCACAATCACGAAATTGCTGTGACTAAAACCAATCATTTCATCAAATGATTTAAAAGGAGCAATAACTTCCATGTCTAGTATGCACACGCCAAGGTGTAGTTTTAATTGGCCTCACTTCTTTGTTCACAGAGTACCTTCTTAACTTTTCTATTTGATCTGAGGTTTTATGTATAAGCTCCGTTTCAGAACTGCATAACTTTAATATAACTTAGTAAAACTTTCAATAGAATAAATTAAATAAAAATAAACATCGATAAAAAAACATAAAGCTAATCAAGCGATTCATTTGATTGTATGCTATCTGCTTGTATAAGAAATCAAAATCGTGTCACCATAACTGTCATTATACTGATGATGGTTCAGGCAGTCCTTCCTTAACATTACTAAGAGATTTCTTAAAAACAAATCAAGTTAATAATTAGCCGCGAGCATTGCTAGTCTGAAATACTAACACAAAAAGACGATGAGCCGTCTAACAGAAGCTTGGAACCAATCATGTTATGAAATGACTGGGGGAACGTGGTCCATAAAACCAGAATCTAATCACGGAGACTTCTAAAAAGACATTAAAGACAATCCACGAGGCAGCGATTTAAATATTTTAGTCTCAGTTTAGGAAATGAATAAATATTGATATCCGTTTCATGTTTTCATTACCCTTACACCTATCCCTATAATATGTCAAAAGATGTCAATGGCTAAAGAACTCCATGAGCTGGATGATAAGTTGAAAATTAATAGAGATAGATAGTTTTACAATTTAGGGAGATCGATATGACGGTTTTCGCAGATTGTCAGTATAGAGTGAGTTTGTATTCTTAGTTAGATTTCTGGAACACCGCACATAATACTTAAAGCGGATACAGACATTGTGAGGCATGTGCCGCACACGCCTCTCAACATATGCCTCGATTTGAATTTGTGAATTTCGCTTTGATCGTTGAGCGTTTGGCGACATATACTGGCCCGTACGTAGCACATGTTTCGCCACGACTATGAACGTCCATACAGCATATTTTAAGAACGTGCGAAGCATTCAATGAACACCGTTCCATACCCAAGCCTCGCTATTTATTTGCCGTTAAAAACAGACTGAACGAGACAACCCTAACTACGACTGTCAAATTGCACCTTTTAAGTTGGAAATAACTTGTGACTCTAGATAGTAGTGAGTATATTGTGCAAAAAACTAAAAACATAAGAAGTGGTCTTAAATTATTCTTTTTGCACACTATACTAAAATATGCAAAAATTCTCAAACGATCATAAAATATACAAAAATTTTCAGCGAACGAAATAAGGGTCTTATTTCGTTCGCTGACTAACTTTGCGTTTTCTAATAAATTGAAGTATGTGATGACTAAAGTTACCAACTCACTGAATAACGGGCAAGCAAGGAGATAAAATACAACATTTTACAAGAACATGAAAATATATTACTTCTCAATCTGATGAGGCGATGACATTCCTTTCGTAGAATACCTTAAAAGAATCCGGGTGGAATCATAATGATGAATTAGCTATTATCAAGTTCTGTAGAAGTTTTAACTAGCATTTTTGACTTTGTTCTATATCAACAGTAGGATAGTGCTAAATAAAATCGATTGATAGAGTATAAAAATTAACAAACTTAAACAGAAAAAAACAACTGTCTGCTATACCAGATAAGAATAAATGCTCACAATTTTTGAAAAAAAAAAAATATATTCACAAAGTCTTTCATATATAGTTAAGCATTCCTTGTATTCTGGTTATAAAATACGACCAAAAATAAATCACGATGATTCTTGCAATATTCATTTTGCGTTTATTGATAAAATTACTATAAATTACTATATAATGTATATAAGTATGTACTTAGATTTACAAACCTAACATCAGATATAAGTGGTCAAAATCTTTTCTTACATGTTCGAATTTTGTAAAAAGAATGTGTTTTCTTTAACTTTTATTACTTAGTTCGTTTTTAAACTTGTAAAAGGTTGTTCCATTTCTTTCAATATTATTTATCAAATAGTTAAGCTTACATGTTTCAAGAACAAAATAAATTGAATTTAAAGTGTTTAAGTTCATGTAGAGTAGATTTTTTGTTTGGCAAGGAAATATTTTGTTTTTACTATGGCAGCTCCAAATTTGTAATGGCAACACCCAAATTTTACGAACTTCCTTTTTCTCGTGTTCATTTGACACAACGAGGTTAGAATCGCTATTTTGCTTGTAAAAAGTATGTAATTATTTTAAAAAGCTTGTTTCTACATAGTTTATTGTGGCTTGTGACTATTATACTAATATAGTTGTTGTTTGTAGGCATTAAAAATGGCTGAGGAAAACTGGAACGATGATGCCGTGGAAGGCAGCATGGCTGTTGACAGCATGCCATTGCCCCAGCCCGCCGATATTCCCGAAATTAAACTTTTCGGAAGATGGAGTTGTTACGACGTTCAAGTGTCCGACATGTCTCTTCAGGATTACATCTCTGTTAAAGAAAAGTACGCGAAGTACTTGCCTCACTCCGCTGGAAGGTATGCACACAAACGTTTTCGTAAAGCTCAGTGCCCTATTGTTGAGCGTCTGACCAACTCACTTATGATGCACGGCCGAAATAATGGCAAAAAGCTGATGGCTGTCAGGATTGTGAAGCACGCCTTTGAAATTATTCATTTGCTCACTGGTGAGAACCCTCTGCAAGTTCTTGTGACTGCCATCATCAACTCTGGACCCCGTGAAGACTCAACTAGGATTGGTCGTGCTGGTACAGTTCGGCGACAGGCTGTTGACGTTTCTCCTCTGCGTCGTGTGAACCAGGCTATCTGGTTATTGTGCACGGGTGCACGTGAAGCTGCTTTCCGTAACATCAAGACTATTGCCGAGTGTGTAGCTGATGAACTCATCAACGCAGCTAAGGGTTCATCAAACTCTTATGCCATCAAGAAAAAGGATGAGTTGGAGCGTGTTGCTAAATCCAACCGTTAAAACTTGTATTTTAAGATGTCTCAATAAAAAAAGTCTGAAAAGGTTTTGTATTATTTATTCATTTTCTTTGTTGTAAGAGATATCATCCCAACTTTGGATGCTTTAGAAGAGACATGAGTATTCACAACAATTGAGTATTGTTAAGGATCATTAAAATTCTAAAATTTTTTTACTAACAAACATTTGTTATGACAGATTGAAATTGTTATGAAAATTAATTGTTTGTTTATAGAGATATTTACTTTTTCATACAAGTTTATGTTGCAATTTATGCTACAATTGGATCCTTCTATTTCAAATCCGTATATTGTTTCTCAAAGAAGCAAGGGATAAAACTATTATCAGGTTTTAGTAACAATAATATTTTTTGCTGTTTAGGATTCAGGCTTCTATGGTAGCTCATATGAAACAACAATATTAATTGTGAACACATGTGGGCTAATTGAGATTTGTTAACTTTATTCATTTGCATTGAATAAGTTTCTTAACATGCTGTACATATGAGTATATTGGTAAGTAGTTAAATAATTTTAAAAGTCAAGTCAAACATAAAGGTACAGTAATAAATTGGCTTTTGGTCAGTTATGGACCCATTGCCAACTGACTATTAGCAAGAGTTGACTGTGACTCATCCCTTGTAGATATTTTGCTTCTTTAGTTTTCAGAAACTCAGTTTAATTTTCCTTTGAGTTTTACTGGGTGAAGAACCAACTTCAATAAATAACTACTGTAAGAAATACTTTTAAAACATAGTTCTATTCAAATGTATACCTATCCAGGTAACACATTTATATACCTTCGGGAATATATAAATTTTAGAACATGAAAGTGTTACAAGTGATAAAACTTTATTTCATACTTCTAGTATAAAATACAGCTTTAATATAACAATCAATAGTAACTCTTATCTCCCTCTCTTTAGTACGCTAAACGGTTACTAAAGATGGCAATAGAGTTTTATTTGTACATTAGGCAATTACACTTAGGCATATGCATATATGCATGATTTCACAAAGATTAAGAAGAAATTCATCGCAACTTGATAGTATGTTGTGCTTATGGCAAATATTCCTGTTAAAAATTATAAAGTGTTTAGTTCCTCATTTCTCATGAATGCAATCACAATGTGATACAGCGAAGCGTGGCAGGGTGCAGCTAGTGGTGAATAAAATATATGAAGATAAATTAATAATCTATACAAATAAATAAAATATGAGTGTCTGTTTGTAATATTAAAATAACACCTTTTTATTAAATGCATATGTATGCTTACACGGTACATATGCCAAAATAACATTTTTTACAATTTTTGTCTGTCTGTTTGTTCCGGGTAATCTCTGGAACGGCTGGACCGATTTCGACGGGACTTTCACTGGCAGATAGCTGATGACATAAGGAGAGTAACTTAGGCTACTTTTTTTAGACTAGCTTCGCCCCGCGGCGTTGCCCGCGGTTATAACAACAAAAGCGGGTTTCAGCTAGTATTCATTTTTTTTTTTTTTTTTTATTTAAAAAAAAAAGACAACTCCCGCATTAGGAATATATCCTGTATCGCGGGGGACTTTACAAACATACATGAAACGGACACAAGGAACACCCAGACTCAGAACAACAATTTGTGGATCACATAATGTGTCGTCCCATGTGGGGATCGGACCCACAGCACTCAGCGTAGTAGTGAGCGGCGTGGCGACCGCTTAAACCACTACGCCATCCGTGCAGTCCGTCATTATAACTGAACATCATTTGGGTGCTTGTTTTTTTTTTATGGAAGGGCTAACGACCAGGCAGGTCACCTGATGGGAAGTGACTACCGCCGCCCATGAATGCTGATCAGTATAGCGGCACGTGAGGATTCAATCCTAACGATTCCTCAGATATTCCTCCATGATATATACGATAGAGAATGCAGAGTGAAGCTACATGTCTACGTAACGCCAAGGAGCCGATCGGAGATATTTTGGCTATCGACGATTCCAGTCGCTCTTCGTTGGAGGAGGTCCAGAGGGAGAAGCTGGTACTGGGGTGACCCGGCACAGAGATGAGAACAGTAGGTATTCCATATGCGCTCAGACTTGCGCCTTATAGAGTTGAACAAGGAGGGCCGGATTGAAATAATGCCTCGATCGGGTCAGCAAACCGACCTCAAAACTGGACTTCGCTCGAGCAGTCGATGCGTAGGATCCCGATACTGGCTGAGGCAGTTAGGGAGGTGCTCTCAAGGCGAGTTGATACGACAAACGGTATCTTTTTTGCGGTGAACACGTGAACCTGTATCTTTTTTGGGTTAAAATGGACTAGATTTAGTCGACCCTAATCTGAAGCCTCCACTAAGGAAATTTCGGTGGTAACGTGGGCCCAGCATATATTGTTGGACGATTTCTATAAATTAGAACGTACCATAACATTTATAGGCACTTAATTCGAGGAACAAACTTCCCTGCATAGACTATCTGAATTTCAGCATATTTCAACCAGAAACAATTCTAAAACTAGAGTTTAATTGTAAAGTATGTTTAAAATATTTTTATTTATTTTTCGTTCAAATAATAAATATATAATCCCTAAAAATAACACCAATTCATTAGATTAACATTTACTACTGGTATGTGAAAGTGCTTAAATTTGCGTTCCTGTGTATTATGAAATTCTAAGGATATTAGCTGGTGACTTGTTAGCGATAGTTTTAAACGAAAACGATTTGTCACGTGACATTATTAGAAGTATTGGGATGAAAGTTGAGGTAATGACTTGTAATTGTTATATTATTGTATTACGCCATCTTATCTGGCACCAATTTTATTATATTTTGCAATGAGAATAAAATAAATAAAAAACTTGTACAAAAATTATTATTATTATGATCTGTGACACGTCATCATCTACAAAATAGTTGCCAATGTTGTCATAAATGTCATTGTCAACTGGTCTAAATACATTGTAATGTCAAGTCAATGCAAAAAGTGGTGAATTGAATGTTTCGGTGCAGTGGAATTTAGGCTTATTTAGGTACACGTTGGTCTGACTTGCGGTTTGATAATAATTATAAACAAATACTATAGAAACAACACTTTGAAATGATACACAGTTTATTCATTATAAATCCGTCTGGGTAAGCATTTTGTAATTGCATATTGCTGCGGCAAACGACAACCTCATTCAAATTATCTATGTATGAAAATAACAGACCTGTTTATATTACTTATATGGTACTGTAAATGCCCGATATTAGCAACTGAATACTGGTGTATTTATTCAAATTCCAAAACTCTTAGTTTGTAGTTAAATGAGAAACGAATTTATTTCATTTTTTAACTTTGATTCAAGACTTTATTTTATGATACAATTTGTCGCTTCATACTTTTAAACCTGTTAACAACTTCTATATTTACATATTTATTTTACTGATAGCCAGTATATTATTATCTAATAAACAAAGGTAAACCAAGTCATAGTGGTGTATGTAAACATTCACTTGTGGATGACTGTGCTTCTATATTCATAGTAACAACTATATTATATCTGACATAATATGAAAAAGAAACATTTGTTTGCAATCATATTAATAATAGACTGCCATGATTTTAACTTAGATACAACACTATATACTACTATACACTACTATTCTATACCTCATTTCAATAATTTTTATTTTCTTTTTATTAGAGATGTATTTCTGGAGAAACACTGGAGGAGTGTCATACCAAGATCAGTATGTGATTACTATTTGGAAGCCCAGCGGGCATCACCCAATGTATGTGTTAACTTTATTTAGATTATTTCATTACACTAATTTTTAATGTAGTGTTGTGAACAACTTTGTAATATATGTTTATATTTGACTGCAGGATGTCCCACCTGTGCTGGCAGCTCCTCATCATTATCTGATATCCATACAGAGTGGTGGGGTGGCCTTAGTTGCAGTGTGCATGCAGGAAGTTGCTCCTTTGTTTGTTATTGAGTTCCTCCATAGAGTTGTTGATACATTCCAGGTATGAATGTGCTAAAACATTTGAATTTTTAAGTTTTACTAATGCCTCTTAACATTCCATGATATATAATTATGTATAGGCAATAATGAGATCATATTATAAATATTACCTCCTTTTAAATCACCTAATATGTTGACCTAATATTTTCAGTTTTTTTTTACCTTATGAGTATGAGGAAGTTTAAGAAATTTTAATAAGACATTTAACTTTTCAGGACTATTTTTCAGACTGCACAGAGACTATAATTAAGGAAAACTATGTAGTTGTATATGAGGTATAAACTATTGTTGTTTTTCAATTCTTCTGTGTTAAAATAGAATGTGATGCTAATCACACTTGTATTTTGTTTTCAGTTATTAGATGAAATGCTTGACAATGGGTTCCCTCTTGCCACTGAGAGTAATATTCTTAAGGAATTGATCAAACCACCTAATATTTTAAGAACTATAGCTAATACTGTTACTGGAAAGTCTAAGTAAGTTTGGCAAAGAATATATTTTATAGTGCTCTTATTATTCTCTGAAGAATATAAATTAAGCCATATTCTCTTTCATTGTGACAGAATTGGGTTATATTTCTATTATATGTACCCACTGTGAATAATAATAATTTGAGTCACTTCACTTATGGCCTTCTGGTCCTGAAGTGGGCAGAGCCTGCCTAACCCTCCAGAGGCATCGGCCTCGGACATCGGTCCAGCAGTGGATTATTAAAGGCTGTTGATGATAATAAACATACTTACTAAATATTTACATATTATTAATACTCTAGTTTGAGATCAGATAGCCGTGTGTGAGATGTGTGAATATATTATTATTATATTATAATATTATTAATAAATAAATTCCACCCAGACTCAAAAAATAAAAATAAGTAATAGTGTTCATTACATTGGTCTTGATTGGAAATAAAACCCACAGTAAATCAGTCAGGATCACTCAATATTAGGGCCAGTTGGTCTAGTACTGAGTGAGCCAGTCAATATGGAACTAATAGTACAACTCCTAGTTATATAGCAGTATTTTCAAAGAGAGTGAGAACACAGTAATAAAGTATATTTATTTTCAGTGTTTCTTCAATATTGCCATCTGGGCAGTTATCAAATGTACCATGGCGTCGGTCAGGTGTGAAGTATGCAAACAATGAAGCCTACTTTGATGTAGTTGAGGAAGTTGATGCTATTATTGATAAGAGTGGTGCTACTGTTTCAGCTGAAATACAGGGTTATGTATGTAATATTTATTCTCTTACTAGTATCTCATTTAATTTACATAAATAAGTTATTACAATGTAAAACATATATTTAAGTAATATTAAACATGCAAGTCATTATTTATATAATAAATGTTTATGCCATGTAGTTTTGTATCTTGTTCATTGTCATTATGGAGAGTAGAGGTGATGAGAATATATATGTATATATAGGTCCACTTATATGTATAGTATTAAAACAGGATGGTCCAATGAATATTGTAGGTAATCTCATTTTTCGTGGGAGAGCAATACTTTGGCACAGGTGGGCCGGCTCGACCGGAGTGACAGCCTTACAGAAAACCAGTGCTAAGCAACTCTCTTGTTGCTTTTCACCCAGTGAGTGAGGTTATCTGAGCCCAAACCCCTCCTCCCCCTGATTCTTAGGGAGGACCCAAAGAATGTCAACGCACTTGTGACACCTGATTTTTTATTATTATTGTAATTTTTTTAATAATAACAGCTATACTCTATCTTTACAGGTTCTCAAACTAATACGGATAGTATAGCTACATAATTATTATTATTAAATTAAACAGTACAAAATCAAATTACACTATATACAAAATCTTAAACTTTATGGTCCAGTAAGAAACTCTTGTGAATTTGCTCAGTGAACATATGAACAAAAATCGGTAGATTAAAATTTGTTTTTAAGCGTTAAGGGGTTTTTTGGTGTTCTGTACTGGGAATCAGTGCCCCCCGCCGTCCTGAAATGTAAATTTTTAATCGATTCTAAATAACTAAAAATTTTTGAAAAATTTTTTGGATAAAATTTAAAGTATTTTTGTTTTTTAATTTGTGTTATGTTGTCTTTTTCGGGTTTTGCTGTTGTATAAATTAAGGGGAATGCCGATTACATTGCGTTTGTCAACCCCGCGTTTTTTTCGACGATGTTTCTTCCACCATGCGTTGGGTTTTAAAGAGAGGGGAGGTAAGAAATATGTAAAAACTTAAAAAGTACTACATGGTTTAGATATACTCCCCTATCGATAAAAAGCTGCCACTGGGCTATTTCGATATAACAGAAGGGTAGATTTTTATATTGGGGGGTATTAGCTACATTGCTTTAGTCGAAATACAAGTGAACAGGGAAAGTGCATACATCTATACTCTATACTTATACAAATAAAAAAAATTGGGGTGTTGTTTTTTAATAAAATAACCCCTTTTTTCTAAATGTATTATTTTTTGTTTACAATTACAATACAATTTTGTCTTCTTTCGTCGTTTTTTGGGTCATCTCTGGAACGCTGGACCGATTTTGACGGACTTTTAGGCGATAGTGATGACAAAGGGGTAACTTGGCTAATTTTTTAGACTAGCTTCGCCCCGCGGCGTTGCCCCCGGTTATAACAACAAAGCGGGGCACCGCGGGTTTCACTTTTTTATATATTTTTGTTTGCTCGTATTTTGTTGGGCTTTTTTTTTCGATTGATCATTATGAATTTTTCATACATTTGCCAGGAATATAGCAAAGACATTGAAAAAGCAGTTTTTTCAATTCCAACAGAAACTATTATAATATACTTATGGAAGAACACACTCAGTAGACCAGACCAGTCAGATATAGAAATTAAATTTGGACTTTATCACCATTAAACCAATCCTCTCTGAGAAATGATATTGTAGCTATTTTAATTTTGAATAACAAATTTTTTTGCAGTCTGAAAGAATACTACATTTATTCCGCCTGAACGGTAATTTTCCCGTCTGATGTGTACCACTTTGGATCACAAAGTGAGGGCGAAAACCAATCTCGTGCGAAAAAATTCACTCTGCGCCGAACGGCGACCGGGGGCCGGTTAATCGACAGCGGACCCAAGGGCTATGGGAAGAGTCTTAGAAATAAGTAATTTTAACTTTATATATCTAACTTTTATACAAATAATTCCCATCCATTTTACAACTTCAAAATTTTGATCCCGTTTTTGATCCGGACACTAAAAATCCTGGGTTGTCATACTTGATAAGCATCTCAATTTTAAAACACACATTATACACTTAGCAAATCGAGTACGAAAACTCATCTACATTTTTAAAAAAACCCTTCGACACATCGCCAATGCTCACATCATTCGTACCGTGTATTACGCTATGTGTCAGTCAATTATTTGCTACTGTAATCACACGTTTGGGGGTGTGCCGCTAAAACGCTTTTAAAACCACTGGAGGTAGCCCAGAGAGCCGTACTTAAAGTTGCTAGTTTTCGCCCAATACGGTATCCCACTTTCGAGTTATATCAAAACTGCAACGTTCTTACAGTTCGACAACTTTTCATATTAAGCTCTATACTCCAACAGCACACAAAAGCTCCACACATACATGAAGACGCTATACCTAAACGAAGAATCAAAATCTACACTACACCTCACACTTACTTCACTTTCACCAAACGATTCTTTTTCTACCTAGGACCATTTCTGTATAATAAATTTAACCAAATCTTGCCGATACACAAATCCTCCTATGCTTCAATAAAATCTCAAATTACTCAATATATCTCTAAGAAAAACTATATGGAAACGGAGAAGCTGATGACTTTAAAAAGCCTATAATAAGTAGATAATCCATAGATTCACACACATGCACAGACATTACACGCACACGCACACACATACACTCTCACACACTCACACGTGCACACAAGCTAACACATCAATTAATGTAATACAAAGTAATTTAAAAATTTTATGTGCTATGTACCTTTTGCTTAATTTTATGGAACTCAGCAACGGGACTGTTCTTAACACAGGCTATACAAGTAGCCTAGCTAGAACGTCCAGGACTACAATATAAAAGGTTGTATTTTACGAAATAAATAGGGGGTGGGGTTCAATTCAGTTGTATTCTGGATGGGTGTGTACCAGTAAAATATCGATTGTGAGTGAAAAACTGAAGCAATGGGTCTTCAACCACAACAGTGGCACATCTAGTCATAGACTCGGCTTTACTGTATTCATATAGTGATATAAATGTTGTATGCAATGTGTTTCAGATGTGGCATTAGAGATTTGTATGCCCAAGTGTGTGTTGAATTGCTCACTGACCGCTAACCAAGGGAAGTATTCGTATGATCCAGTTAGTAAAGTGCTGCTATGGGACATAGGACGCATAGAGTTGCCAAAACTGCCTAATATTAGAGGATCTGTAAGTATTTGCTTTTAATATTTGAGTAGCTGTAAGTAGAAATAGCCGTGCCTCTAGCCGTTAAAATCATTAAACGCTGAGTATATTATTATTCATTGACGTGGCCATATAGCATATACTGTTTAACAACTTTAGCCTTCTGTACTTTCTCTACATATAAATATTAAGTATTCAAAATTTCTTCGTTTCAGTGCACATTTTCTTGACAACGAATTTACGTATTAATATACAATAGGTAAATCAATTAGCCGCCCTATAGCCTTCTAAGCCGGTTTACAAATATTATAATAGATATGGCAATTTATGTGCTAATATGAGACTACAGCCAGAAGTTTTTCTGAAAGTTTAAAAAAAGGTTATTACCAAGTTTGTAAAACCTCGTTTGTCGTTCAGTCAGTCAGAAAGCTCTTGTTTTGGATAAACACACATCACACACCTACATCACATCAAGAGCCTTTTTTCTTTCCTCTTTATGTTAAAGAACTCCCGCACTAGGTATATATCCTGTGTTGCGGGAGACTTTACAAACATACTCGAAATGAACGCAAAGAACACCCAGACTCAGAACAACAATTTGTGGATAACACAAAGTGGGGATCGAAGCCACAACACTCAGCGAGATGACCGCTTAAACCACTACCCCATCTATACAGTCGCCTTTAATACTGGACCACTGCTGGATATAGACGCTGGGTAGACGGGCTGGTATAGGGTTTATTTCAAGTTTGCGTTACATTTGTCCTGCGTAGTTTGCTCCCTTAGTCGGCTGTTACGAAACCCACGGGATGAATAGGGGTGTTTTTTGTTTATGTTAGAGGGGGTAGACGAGCAGATGGGTCACTTTCCATCAGGTGACCCGTCTCTTATATATATATATAGACTGTATATCTATATACTAGCTGACCCGCGCAACTTCGTCTGCGTCTCTCAATAGTAATAAATTTTCTCCGTTTTTGAATCATTCTTCATTGGTGCTCCGCTCCTATTGGTCTGAGCGTGATGATATATAGCCTATATCCTTCCTCGATAAATGTGCTATCTAACACTGAAAGATTTTTTTAAATCGGACCAGTAGTTCCTGAGATTAGCGCGTTCAAACAAACAAACAAACTCTTCAGCTTTATAATATTAGTATAGAGATATAAAAGATTTCCACGTATATAGTCACTCATCACGATATCTCTGGAACCATTAGAGCTAAAGACTTGAAATTTGGTAGGAATATTCTTTTCACCGAGTAGAGGTCAGCTAAGAACAGATTTCAAGTTTTTTTTTTTTTTTTTTAATAATGTTCATAGCAAAACAAGCAGGGTCAGCTAGTTTCTATATAAAGGGTTTTTATCACTATAAAGTAGCACGCAATACTTATAAACTTGTTGATGATATCAATTATCATCTTCAAGCGCAGCATCGTATAAAAGATTTTATATTAAATGTACTTTTACAGGTATCGGTAGCGTCAGGTGCGGATACGACGGGTGCTAACCCAAGCATCAACGTGCACTTCACGATACCGCAACTCGCCGTGAGTGGTCTGCGAGTAAGTCGCCTCGACATGTACGGCGCCAAGTACAAGCCCTTCAAGGGCGTCAAATACGTCACGAAAGCCGGCAAGTTCCACGTCAGAATGTGATCAGAGGCCAACCCACCGCCATGGATATACTTGGGACTGTGACGTGTATAACAATTGATGTGTGTGATGTGTAACGAATGTCACTATTATTTTAATATTCTATGTTGTATATCTTAACGTGTTATACTCCATATATAGCAGATATTCATATCGTGTATGTTGTAAGTTGTAAATAACATATTTTATTCAATGTTATTAATACAAAACAAACATATATTACAAAAAATAATCAAGCAGCAGAACAATGCATTTTATTGTACATAAATATAAATCACACATTTTATGTTACGAAGTAATGTCCTACCAGTGAGCTTTTTTAAGGTTAATTTTCTGTACCATCTTGATACAAAAATCTTACTCATATTATAATCGTACTAACCTACCTAATATTATAAGAGCTAAAGTTAATGTGTTCTTTCGTTCTCGTTGACTTATCCCACGCTATGAACTATTTGTCTTATTTTTCACGCAGAAACGGCTGGACGACTTTGGGTAAAATGTGGTATCCAGTAAGATTATTATCTGGAATTATAGGCGCTGGGTATTGCTAGTGTGAGAATTTTTTATTCTCAACGACTAACGATCTAACATCTAACGATTAAAATTTGTTCTCTTATTTTATCTGTAAATGGGGAGACAATAGACAAAAAGAGAAGCCGTACACATAACGGCTTATCTTTTTGTCTATTGTCTCCCCATTTTCACCCATAGTTAAGTGTATACTTAACTATGGGTGAAAATGGGACTATGGGTGAAAATGGAACAATTTGCATACACAAGTACAAGACGAGTATTCGTCTTGTACTTGTGTATGCAAATTGTTACGCATTGTTTGATAGGGAAATCTAATGACAACACCTCTTTGTATTTGCTTTGTGGGTACAACTCAGAAATTACCATTTCTTGCTTAGATTTTTACGAAATGCTAAACATATTCAAATTTTATTAATTGTTATTTGCAATAAAAATGTCACATAATTTAAAAATTTCGTGAAAATCAACCTAAGAACAACTTCCTTAATTTTCATATTAGAAGTACTTTATTGGATTAACATTGGATTCGAATTTTGGCCCCGTCTTTTTGTTCAGTTTATGTATGTTTTTCTAGTTGACGATAGATGACAGTCTGTTCACAAAATGATTATCTACTAAAAAATTAAATATATTGTTTTGGCGATTAAAAGTTCTTTAGAACTGAATTGAGAACAAATTTCAGTATTATCTGACTAAAACTAAGCTTTACGTACCTTTGTTTATCTAGTGACGAATAGAAGTAACTTTACTTCAAAAACCACTAAGAGAGTTTTCTGGAACTATTTTAATATATTAAGTATAAAATGACTTACAAATGAAATGCGCTGCCATCCATAGCAACAAAACGTCTATCCGAATTATTTCAACACGATAAAATACAAAATTTCATGCTTTTCTTCTTAATACCACAAAAATATAGAGATTTGCGATTTTGCGACACAAGCGCACAGTACGTACGATGAGTGGACTAATTTTAAGCCACGCCTACTATGATGCGTCAGGACCTACTTAGAATTACAGTGCACAGTTGCTTATGCACTCTCCTCTTTGTACTTGCTCCGTAGATGAACTACATTTTAACAAGTAGGCTCATTACCTAATTATATTTCATAGGTATACATACAATGTTTTACCTTCCAAGTTTATTCTATTGTTATGACATGTGTAGTTAGTTTTAGCTTTCGGGCCGCGGGAATTATGAAAAATCGGTCGCGCAAAACAAAATGATTATTAGAAATGACTCATAATTATCTGCCTATCGCAGTCCACTGCTGGACATAGGCCTCCTATTGCACGCCACTTCGATCGATTTTCGGAAATGATTAGATAATTTATATTATAAAACTACCATTAGCGTTAAACTTTATTTGTACATAATCTTGTAGGATATTTTATTAATGGCAGTTTCTAAATATAAATTTTGTCCGTATCAGGGTTGCCACAGTTTATATTAGTTTAGAAAAACTTTAAATAATGTTAAGTTTTTTCATGCCTCCTCGCTTTAAGAATATAAAAGTAATGCAAATGGCTAATCAGGAAGCCGAAATACCAATACTCATGTCTTCAAAGTGTATTCCGAGCCATTTATTGATTACTCTATAAACTCAGCGTTTTTCCGTATGTTAGATTGTCTTTCCACTGACAGCTTTATGGTCTCAATGTTTCTTCGTATAGTTTCCAGTTCATCCTCAACCGTACTGACGTACATCCTTGATGACTCCTTGTCTCTGAAGTATCGTTGTATGAGGACTGACATCAATGCCGGGAACTCTCTTTGGACGTTAGGCTCCAGATCGCGTTCCTAAATTAAAAATAATTGCATTTTTCGATATTTTTACTATTACCTATATAGCTTATTGCTAATAAGAGTAAAAGTTTAAAGTACAACCGTAATGTGAAAGTTTCAGAAGTTGCTCCGTAACCAACACTTTTACTAAAGTGATTAGACAAAACACTTAGAAACATTTGTACATTGTTACATTGTTGGTACAGATTCACTGAAATAATACTAGACTCAGTTGTTTAAAGGACCAAGGATACAAATTCAAAGGAATACTCCATATCAATAAAGGATCTGTCACTCACTCGTTGGTGCGCTCCTTCTCTTTATCTTTTTTAAAATAAAATAAAGTAGGTAAGTATGTACTAAAATTTATTGTGACTATCTCTGTAACATTGGAATAATTTTGGTAACTCGAGATTGCTACTATAATTGATTTGAATTTAAGATCGAAAAATAAAGTCAATATAAGCTCGTATTGGTTCCTCGTTATATTTTAAAGTCATATGAATACGGTATCTCGTAGCGGGCTTTTTCTTTTTTGGTCATAAACATTATTTCGAAATAAAAAACCAATAGGTAACAAAACGAAAACCTTAGTTGTCGTGGTATTGAAATTGGTGTTTTTATTAATAACAAACTACAAACAATGATCCATTCTGTTATACTAACAGCCCTAATAGGCCACCGGCGGTTCATGAATGTTATTGCTAATTTATACTGTAACGGGGTGAACAGATTTATTACTCATTGTTACCATTAGGAATGAGGCAAATACGATCGTTAAGTATTTTTATTGACATGCGATGAAAAATGTAATGTGATACGTACAATGTAGCAGCAGTAAGGAAGGGACCACTTCGCGTGAACACCGTATGGTGATCTAATTTTAATCCATATCCATTCTATGACGCTACCCATTCCAGAAGCAGTTGGAATCAAGTTGAAAGGTGAGGGCAGAGTCGTTTGCAGCATGTAGTCAATGTAAACCTATAAATACTTAGATGGGTTATTTATAAAATAATAGTCTACGCAGTTTCACCTGTGCTTATGATCACTGCTTATCTCCTATGAATCGTGGTGAGATGTTTTAAAATCTTATTTAATGAATACCTACTCTATATATAGGTATAGTACAAAAATAATTATTCTTATCTGACTGACAGCTCCAAATAATGTATGTAAACATTCTACGACATTGGTACAAAAATATTCTTAAACTGCCAAGATATTGAAATAAGAAATCATCGTCAAAGTTCTTATTTACTACTCTAAATTAAAGAAAGATAAGTATGGCGTCGAGTGCACGTTAACAAAGACTGATGGATTTTAATCTCGAAAGAGAACTAAAATATGGAATTTTTATTTACCTACTTTTATGGTTGTCCATTACTTTCGACTATTTTAATTTGCTTGTGACATTATTTCTATACATCTTTACTTCTACACATCTTCAGCGGGTGTTCATATCGTAGCAATACTCATTTGCCTGCCTATCTACTGTACTATACTTGCACTTTGGTCCCAATGGATAAACAGGAGATCATCTAATCTGTGATTATGTTATAGTGACTTATGCTGTGAGGGGAAACGTACACCCAAAACTAACAAATAAGTGAAAATTTAACCAATAAATACGAATTTGATTGGGCCTAGGGGTTGCAAGTAATGCATAAGGTAAGAGTCGGAACGGTTTCACAGCGGGCGGACAGGGTCGTCGTCACTTACTGTGTAAGTTTGACTCGAAGTTACGTGTTCTTGCAGTCTAGTAAATTATAAATTGTCAAATGATATCAAGTGATCGTCGTGGAGAGCAAACAAATGTTAAGTAGGTTGGTCATCTTACCAGTTGTCTGCAACAATGTGACTGTCCCTTTGAGTACAGTGGTAAAGAACCTGGGGTTATATATCGACTCGACACTTGACTGGCTGGCACAAGTTACACACCAAAAAGACATCACATGTCTCCACGCTTTATATAGTTTGAAGAACTTCCTTCCCGCTAAAACTGAGCCTTCGCTTATGCAGTCCTTAATTATTCCCTTAATCGACTACGGTGATGTGTGTTATTTTGACCTGAATGGAGACCTTCTCAATAAACTAGATTGCCTTCTCAATAACTGCAACTTCGATTCGTTTTCAATCTTCGCAAGTATGACCACGTGTCTGCTTTAAGTTTCCAGCTGCAATGGCTGCCAATTCGTCAGCGCCGCATTTTGCGAACACTGACTTCTCGCTTTTCTTTCCTCAACTCTCTGTCGTTACCTGAATACCTTGTACCCCATTTCCGTTTCTTATGCTCCAATCACGAATGAAATCATCGGTCAACAAACAATATGCTTTTTTCATGCCTCCCTCACACCACGCAGAAGGAGGAGTTGAAGTTGGACTTCAAGTCCTCCTTCTGCGTCCAGTCAGTTCTTTGGAATACGCTCCCTGCCGAAATCATTATGTCCACAAACCGCTTTGCATTCAGGACAAAAATGCGCGATCTTCTTCGGAGTGAATTGGCAGAACAGTTACAACTCTAGTACCCGACTGAGTATTTTTATATTATAATAAATTTATGTATGTTTATGAATGTATGTGTGTTTATAATTTATTTATCTCATAGTATCTATGGGCTAATAACCAAGAATATACGCTATGATATGACTGTAAATTTCGTTATTGGTCGTATAATTTTTAGAATTTCTGCTTAATTCGAAATTCGACGTTGACAGTTGATCTGTTTTTTTTCATTATTAAAGCGCTTTAACTTCATTTGTAATTAACTAAATCTTGGAAATATAGTTTTACCTACTTACAGTTGTGATATCGAAATGAAAGTAACTATAACTAGAACTTGACAACTTGGAGCAGATCTGACGATGGAGTCAGGAGATAGATAGTGGAACCCTTCAGTAGTTTCTAGTAAATCACTAGAGTTTAGGCTTAGGTTTATGATTTATTTTGACTTCGGTTTCACTGAAGAATGATCTGATGATTAAGCTAGGAAATGGATGGAGGATCTTTTTAGTTAGATTTAGACTATTCTCAGACACAACAGAGAGAATACATAATTTTTAGTTAAATTCTGTCATATAGATACTTGTTACGATAAAGTATGTTTTAACTGGAATATAATTATGTACTCGTAGTAGCTGTAAATGAATTTACATATTGCTATTTAAAGCTAGTCTGACTTCGTACGAACTCAAACGCGAAGTAGATAAGAAAACACCAAAATCTTTTAAGTTGGACGTAAAATGAGATGTTTGTTGATTTTGACAGGTTGACTTTCGATGTAAAATTAAAAAATACAAGTGTGGATTTGCATACCTATTGTAAAATATTATATATATTACTAGCGACCCGCCCCGGCTTCGCACGGATGCAATGTAGATACTACTAATGTGGTGTCAGTGTGGAGTAATTAATTACACTATTATTTTAATAAGACTATTCTACAGGAGATCTTTACATGCAATATATATTGCATAAATATATTGAGTCCTTACCCAAGAAATTGGCGTTTTGTACGGGTGGAATATAAAGTCAATTTTTTTTTGTAAAATATTTTAATTAATCATAGTATGCACCGTTGTTATCTATGCACTTTTGCCATCTCATAGGTATTTCATTGATCCCTTTACTAAAAAAACCATGGGGGCGAGAATCAATAAACTCTTTGAAGGCGGTTTGGCCTGCGCATCGGAGTTGAATTTTTTTCCTTCTAAGAAGTTGTCCAAATCCGGAAAAAATGGTAATCTGTTGGAGCAAGGTCTGGGGAGTACGGTGGATGTCGCAGACATTCCAATTTTAGTTCATCTAACTTAGTGGTTGTTTGTTGTGCAGTGTGTGGTCTTGCGTTGTCGAAGCAGCAGTGGCCTAGAGCGATTGACCAATCTCGGTTGTTTAGCAGCTAGTTCTTCCTACATGGTTTGCAGTTGCTGACAATATCTGCTAAGATATCTGCCGTAATCGTTTGGCTAGATTTTAGAAAGCTTAACAAGTAACTTTTTCTAAGTCAATTTTCGGTTAGGGCAGGATTTGGAAGGGTCTCCAGGGTTCAGCCATTGCGACGAGCGCTTCCGATTATCGTACAGTATCCACTTTCATCACAAGTAATGATTCGATTTAAAATCCCTTCATTATTGTGTCGGTTGAGCAAAGTAACACAGCAGTCGACGCGTGTTTGCAAGTTCGATTCACTTAATTCATGAGGTACCCATCGTTCAAGTTTTTTTAAGTTCCCGATTTGCTTCAAGTGGATTTATTAATCCATGACTGGTCTTATTGGATTCAGTTTTATCACTTAACTTATCACCCCGAAGCCTGCAGTGCCTGAAGTGCTTGGTGATGGATCCGCTTCCACAATAGCCTTTAATTCTTCATTTTCCACTTTGGTCTCCGGCCGTCCACGGGGTTGGTTCTGAAGGTCGAAATTTCCAGAACAAAAACGTTGAAACTAAAAACGTACCGCCGCACACATCATTAATCCTTCGAGCTGTTTCTGCAGCACTGGTGCCACGGTAGAACTCTTACTCGTAAATATACCGATATTTCATGTTTTCCATTGTGCGGTAATAAGCGACGCCAAAGAAAAAAAAAAGAGGAAAAATCAAATGAATGACTGTTTTCAAAACTCAAACGTAAATGAATTATAAATTTGAATTTGGAATTCTTAACCAAAGAGGACATGTTTCAGATCAAAGTGGTCAGTACGACAAAACGCTAATTTCATATGTAAGGACCTAATTTTATATATATTGCTGCTATATCGCCACCCGGGATGAACGTGACCGACGCGGCGACGGCCGCTTTGCCCCCGCATTTTGAACCTCTGATATCTACTAAGATATTCCTTTTAATAATATGCTGCAAAAGGCAATTTTGATCTACATTTATAACGTATTTATTTGGATAAGAAATAATACTGTATTGTTGGAAAGATGCGCACGAAAACATGTTGTTTACAACTTCACATTACCAATCTTTGAAATTCTCGGATTGCCTCAACTACCTATAATATTCATGTATTATACATATAAAACTTCTTCAATCACTCTCTCTCTATTGGTGGAAACCGCATTAAAACCCGTTCCGTAGTTTTAAAGATCTAAGAGTACCTACAAGAATAAAAACTGACTTAATTTTATATGTAAATATTTTACAGCTTTGGTGTATGTAGTATTGCATTTCTTATCCAATAAAAACTACTAATAAAAATTCTTGTATAGCATCAAACCAGCTTAATTAACTAAGTTTTATTTCCTAGCTGCAAGACGGTTTAATGACCTGAATTGATTTTTATTCTAAAGATTTAAGTAATTATATTAGGACTATAATTATTTTATAGAAATCTATAAACATTTATATTAAAACAGCATGATTAGAGAATTAGATATGAAGCAGAAAGCAGTGAGCTTTTAAATAAAATAAAGCTGGCAAAACATAACCTTTGCTAGTCACAAGTGGCGCCTATTATGTTATATAATCGGGTTACTACCCAATTAATATTTTTATTACTTAAATACTTTTTCAAACATTACTGATAGCCATTATAAAACAATCTTATAACTGTTTTGATTCTAGGAGTCTAGTGTAAGTTTATTTAACATTAACTTGATCGTCGACGACGACAGCGCTCGGCGTTGGCCCTGGAACTCTTTACCAATCGCAACGACAAACGCGGTCGCCGTCGACGATCAAGTTAATGTTAAATAAACTCGCACTGGACCTCTTGATAACATAATTATTGGTTAGGACAGTATTTGCACCTAATTGCTATACCTACCGATAGGTAACAAGACCAGGCTGACATGTACAACATTAGTTTAATTGATAAATTGAACTATCGGTAAGGAGTAGGAATTGGACACAATGGCAAGATAAAAAAGATCAATTTCAGATCAAGATTAATCAGACTAGATTTGTTTTTTTATTTATGATAACTTCACACATCTTACATACCTACGGCAGTCTGATCCCAAACTAGGCAGAGCCTGTGTTATTTTAACTAGACTGCTGATAAACATACTTACTTATTTTTAAATACATACATATTATAGAAAATAGTTTACACCCAGACACAGAACAAATGACCGTGCTCATCACACAATATTTGTTCTGGGTGGGAATCGAACCCACGACCTCTGGTTTAGCAGTCAGGGTTACTAACAAGCCCGTCAAGACTTTTTTATAAGATAATAGCAGTTTATTAAACGCGGAACCGTATAGTATGTATTTAAAAAGTAAGGCAGTGAATCTAAAGATAACTTACTTCAGTTTTTCCGAAAGTCCATTCGATATCTACGTTATCAGTGACCCTTTGAAAAGTGTTTGACATTGTCGCTATGAGCATGTTTAACACAATAATTACCGATATGACTTCAAAGCCTGAAAAATAACAAATGGTGCTATATTAAAACAGTAGGAAGATTAAAGAACCGAAATTAAAATAGTAATCTTGCAGTCTCTTGAAATAGTAGCAAGTGTCGAATATAGTATAGGTGTGCGCACAAAAAAGAAATTTGAATCCCGATGTAGAATTGTATCGATCGTAGAAATTATCTACGATAAAATTAGAATTTGCGTAACTTACATCCAAAACAGAAATATCCAATCCGTTCCGTATAAGCATGTCTATTTTCGTGATATTTTTCTGAATTTTTCGGAACTCTGGTGTTCTCTAATACTACATCAGCACTTTCCAAAGGCGCCATACAGAAAAGAGACCAGAATAGAGTGTTTAAAGTGTCTGATAAACTTGTAAATGAAGACACCTGGATAGAAGCAAGAACATCATTGTTTATACAATACTTAAGTTTGAAAGTGTAATGGTATTAAATATAAAGTTCAAAAACAAATCCACACTGTGAATCATGGGACTGCTGTAAATGTTTGGCATAGGCAGATCATCCGGTTTTTGTTCAAGAACTAATGTAAAGTAACCGTAAATGTTTCTTTGTTAGTAGCAATGATCCGTGAAATAGGCTGCAGACAATGTGAACTAATGATTAAATGCGAAAGCTCTTGTTGCGACGAGTAACTACTGGCTTTACGGCTGTGATGACACATATTTCACGCCTACGATAAATTGAAGAAAGGGGCTCTGTACTTAATGTATTCCTGTGTAAATCAACAAAGCAGTAAGAGTGAAAACCTCATAACAATAAATAGAATTGAACAACACTGCCTTGATATTCTAATCCCTAAGTTTAAGGTAAAAAGTATAATAAAATATACATATATAGTAAAAGTATAATAAAAGTAAATAAGAAACATTAGTGTGCGAGTAAAATCTGCAGAACTTAAATGTTTTTTTTATGGACCGCAATCCAAAATGATTAGTAGAAAAAAAGTATTTTAGAATTAAATAAAATGTTTGTTTTAGGAGGCTATAATATAATAACTTTAAGCTATGATTAATAAGAACAAATCAGTAAGCACATAACAATTCACAACATGTCAAATTCTTCGGCAGATAATTCTATTTTTTTTAGTAAAACGAGCTGAATTTCGAAAAGAGTTATAAAAACTGAAGAATAGGTACGTGGGTTAACTTATATATACAGACACAATGATAGGCAAAATTTGGATGACATTAGTAACTTTGAAGGATCTCCCTAACTAAAAAGCTACTGCAGCTATAAATTTTATTAGCTATTTACTAACTCTGTAAAGCTTCTGTTGTAGAATGACTTGTATAAAACATTGTAGTTATAACAACCGTTACTGTAGTTGTAACAACTCGGGGTCAAAGTTTTATTAAGAAGACAATGTTTTTAGTTTAAAATTTTGGAGTAAAGTTGTATGTCATTTTGAAGTTGGTATGTTCTCAAATTGTTAGACATTATGATAGGGCCAGCAGCGGCCAGCATTATGGTAGGGCAGAAAATTGAGAATGATTTTCGACTCAGAATGATGGTCTGAATACACTATTTCAGTATTCGTTACGATGTCCCTTACACGCTGTATATATTGATGTGAAACATCTAATGCGTTTAATATAAATAAATGCATGCATCCACGGCATGAGTCACCACGATATGTGATAGTATAATGTGACATCTAATGCGGTGTAGCGACGCGACGCGGTGTGGTGTCACACCATTTATTTTTTCCTTTCATAAGCTCCTCTTTTATACTCATTATTTCTACAAAATAATTTCGATGTTTCACATCTGTCAGACGTCCCGCCACTGCTCAAGTTGTATTATACCTAGTTAAGACAAGCCTAAGTGGATGTGTAGAGTAAGAAGCTGCAAGCCGTCTTTCTGAAAGCAATTTTGGGTCTGAACAATTCACATCTACCAGTGCATAACAGCTATCGAATCTATACAGTTATTAATTCAAATAGCTTTGGATGTTTACCTGGACTGTTTTCATTCCGAATTCGTCTTCGTACACCATGCCTTCATAGTATTGGTAAAAACGAGCGAGTCCCGCAGCAAAGGCGCTTATAATAATTGCAAATACTATTATGTATTTGTAAATATCGATAGTCATTTTTCCTAAGGATACCTGCGGAATATTTGAGTAGGTCACTAGTAAAAGTAAGTGTGTGTCGGTTTCTTTAACATAATACCATTATTACGAGTATTAACGTAGTCGGGCACTCAGATACTAAAGTATCAAAAGCCTATTTTTATGTTTACAGTCAGCATGGAAAAGGGTTGATGTAAACAAAAAAACACGTCTATTTTTATTGTCACCTGCAGGAATTCTTTTAGTCGGCATGTTAATGTGAATAAAGTTACATAATTTTGGGAATAGAAATATTTCAGTGCTACAATAGGACCTTTATGTTTTTACTGTTTAAATATGAATATGCAGTATCTCCGATGTAAAATCTATATTTTAATGTAGAATAATACGTTTTTGTATAATACTTATTTTCGCTGTTAATTGAAGAACTCATTAGTTTAAATGTTTGCATAAAGCGGACTCATGGAACAGTAAACCCAAAGAAGGAGATCTAATTTAAATAAAGGTACCTAGATATGTTGCTAGATATATTTTCTAACGAGGACATTCTAGTATAGAAACAAAGCGTCATTTAAATATAAAATCAACATACTTGCAATGGCCCTAAATGGTAGTTTAATTGGCATAGGAACATAAGTCGGAAGAAAGCGAATATAGTCGCCAAGCAGAACGTGCCCTCAGCCACCAAGGTTGGATCGTACTGGTTCCAATATTTGCGTTCTGTGTAATATCAAAGGTTACGTTAGTTACATTACTTCCTTACTTACATTGGTTACATTGGTACTTACATTGGTTTCAAAGCATTCGTAACTTGGTTAGTAAGATATCGAAGTGTTCATACTATTCATACATAGAAGCGAATCAACAATGTTTACCTCACCTACTTAATTCTGCAAAACTTAACTTAAAGCAGTACAGGCCTTATTAAATAATAATATACCAGTTCTGAAAACTATCCTAAAGTTACTAGCGTGAGGGATAACGTTGGTTGTGTCAACTTAGTGACTTACACCTCTAACATAATTGAAAGGGGTGTGTTTGTAATATTTTTTGTCCAGTGATAAATTTATACTAATATTGTAAAGCTGAAGAGTTTATTTGTCTGGTTCTCAGGAATTGCTGGTTTAAATTGAAAAATTGTTTCAGTGTTGAATAGCCCATTTATCGAGAAAGGCTATAGACTATATAATCACACTAGCACCACTACGAGCCGAGCATCAATGAAAAATGTTGCAAAAACGGGGAAAAGTTATTCCTTTTGAGAGTCGCAGACAAAGTGCGCGGGTCAGTAATTTACATCACACCGATTTCTGTATTTAAACTGTAATCGGTGCATCACGAACTGGTATTGACAAAAATCTCACCAGTATACAAGGGTTCTTCTGTATTTACTGCTATGTCAACAGCAGAGGAAGCCCAAAATATAAATGTGAGTCCGAACAATGACAGCATTATAATCTCGGCCCAATTCCACATTTTTGTGAAGTATCGATATGGGCCTTGCATCAAACACATGCGGATAGCAGACCACGTGTAGCCACAAACGTACAATATAAGAGGGCCTTCGGCACCTACAAAATAGAATAAACTTTATAAAGGTTTTGATTTTGGATGGAGTATGGCCACTGATAAAGAAATACGTTATACGCTTGTTTCAAATGAATTCTACTGAGATTAAATTTATTAGGGTCCAAATACATAATGTTATTAAATATACATACATAATGTGTTAATAATAATATACCAAAAAAATCCAAAGAGAGAGTTTAGGGAGCAATTTAGGAGAGCTTATACGATTGACGGCCTTATTGCACTGTGGCAATCCCTTACAGGCAAACATAGAGATTGAGGAACTTATATGGAGAGAACACATGAAATCGATTAATGGGCAGTTAAGTTATGGTGTACGCTCAGTAGAGAATATAAAATGAAGCATTGTACATACACCTATAAATATTATACATTTAGAATGAACATATTTATAAAAACACATATTATTTATAAACATTTAAAATTATATTGACTCAACTACGTATTAGGGCAATTTTAACATTCACGAATGGGTGTTAAATTTTAACAGTCCATATAAACTGCGGTCGGAATAATTTTAGGGTTTAAATATTAAAACCTTTTAATTAATTCTAAGGGGTTTCTTCATAGTACGAGGTGCGATGAAAATGTAAAAGGAGGCTGGTATACAGAATAATATTTTTTTCTGTAGTTTGTAATTATGCTCCATGCATGACTTTAGGCTAATTTATGTTAGGACAGTCAAAAAGATTACGCAGTAGGTACATTATACTGCTAGGTTTTTAAATTTCGAACAAAATAATCTAATCTAGTGCCTAAAAAAATTAAAAGTAAACCTGTGTTTGGTGGTCCTCTTTTTTGTCCTGATTTATCTTGATTGGAAATAAAGAAGACCAGAGCGAGGAATACGAAGTATGCCGCTACATGAGTAATCAATTTGTTCAACGGTATTTGCCAGTGTGTTACGAGGCGATGACGAGGCGCTATCTGTGAACAGCTTATATAGATATAAACTCTCCTTACCCACTTTTAAGTAAAATTAAGATGATAACCTCACCATGCATACAAAGAGAATAATTGGCACAATGAACACTCGCTTTAGTACAATGCAGGCTTTTGTCAGTATCGACTTGCTTCTCCAATTGTGCCAGTCGCCGAGCCAGTACGACTCGAGTACCTAAAGGTTTTTAAATTTATAATTAAGTTAGAAGGTATTTATGCTATTTGTAATTTTAATTTAGTCATATAAATATCTTTACCTGCTGAGTGTTGGGATGAGCAACAAATTCTTTTTGTTTGCAATCCACAGCCATGAGGAGTCTTGGCAGCACGAAGTGGCGGCGTCCTTCACAGCCCGCTGTCTGTTTTAAAATAAATTCCACTTCTTCTGAAGTACGGCAGCAACCTGTAATTGAAGATTGTTTGATGTCTCGTTACGTAATTTTGAGTTGCCGGAATTCAAATATCTTAAGCAATGTGAGTATGATTTCACCTAAGAGGTCAACAGCAAATGCGCTGACGTCGTCTGCTAATTGCAAGTACGCTGCAGCTAATTGTCTATAAGTTGCGGCGTTGGCTGCCAGTTCTTCATTTAACCGGAACGCACTCAAGATAGGGTCCGATGAAACGTGAATCAGATACGCAGGGGAGGCAATGGCTCGGTACACCGACAAGCGGGAACTACTTATATACAAGGCATCGTCGTTTAACAAGGAATTTCTAAAAATAGAATAACGTTGCGTCAGTCTAACGGTGTCGAAACTGTAAATCAAGCATTAGAAAATAAGACAAGGGAAGTCTCTAATACATTGAAATATATCAAGTGTTGTTCGGAATTACAATTTATTAGGTAAATGATTTATAAAGAACAAATAACCTTTATTTCTGCTGATAACATTCTACGAGTGAAATTATAAAAAAAATGTTAAAACAACTTTTTTGTACTAAATCTAAATACAACTTTCGAATCGTCGACATACTATTTTATTATTAGCAAATCTTTATAGAATACAATAACTGATAGATTAATTCACCTTGATTCATGAACAACAGGCATTTCCATTCCATCGGAAATAAAATATGATCAACGAACGTTAACATCAATAGATATTATTAAAAATCATAAATACATAGTAATATATTATTGGCAATATTATTTTCGCGAAAGTTCTAGATATACTAGTTCTAGTTCTAGATATACTAAAAGTAACCCGCACCATCTCACCTACAAATAGTACAAGGACAGTTAGGTATATGAGGTCGGGCAATGGTATGCCCACGACCGATTAAAAGCATCACGATCTCATAGTGTCCCATATGAGCAGCAAGAATAAGTGGTGTCACATGTGAAGGGAAATCAGCCGAATGTGTGGCCCCCGCGAATTCTAATCCAGGTGAGATCTTCTGCTGGGCATCTAATAACATCACTGTAAATGCAACACACCTACAAGTCACTTAAATTGTCATATAAGGTATGTAAAGTGAAAGCAAACTTGAGAACAATTTTACCCAAAATTTTAATACTGTTATCTCGTACGGCATGCAACACACTGTCACCAATTTCCAGATTCGGATACTTTAAAAGAAATTCTACCATTGCCTCTGATCTGTTCTGAACAGCTATGTGAATTGCCGATATACCCTATAAGGTTAGAAGTCATCGCTGTATATTTCATATAGATATAAACAAAAAAAAAAAAGAAAACTTGGGTATTTGACCTGGAAATTAACGCAGTTTATATTTAATGCCAGATGATCTTCTAGATATTGTTGAACCGCACTGACGTCATCCTCAGACACAAGTTGAAAAAACTCTTCCTCACTGGCTTGCAACTTAGGTAAATGAATGCATTCTTTTGCTATAAAATCATTACTTTCCTTCCTTTCGTTGGGCTTAAAATAAAACAGAAAGTTGTATCCTTTGTGTTATCCTTTTATAACTTTTTAATAATAATACCTATTTACTCGTATTACGGAAACAATTACCGATTCCAATTTGTCGTATGATCCGCAATGATGTCTTGAAAGTCTGATTTTGTTTATTGTAAGAGGTTTGCTTCTTTTAATATAAGGTGAACTAGATTGATTAAGAACATTGTAGCTGACACTTCTTGAACTTTGAATATAACCTTGATGAAACATTTTTGGCGCAGAGAAAGCCTTTCTTTGAGTATAACAAGGGTTCAGTTCCTGACTGAAACTTTGAGGACGGTTTCTAGAAAGAAATGGTATTTGTTCCTGGTTGGGTTCTATAGCATCGTTCTTTATATTTCGATTTCGTGTCATTGGCACTTCGGTTACTTTATCTTCATAAACTGGGATACTTGGTAATGTCTGGTTCTCAATTGATTCCGAGGGAATTGTTGAAGGTGAGGTGACACCATAGTTTTCAACGCGAGACATTCTGAAGGGATTCATGTGTCTATTTTGAGCTTTTTAGGCAAAACACGAGATTAAAACTAGAAGTAATCTATTATAATATAAGGTATCTGTGTGTTTCAGTAAAAGCCCGCGACGTAATTTATGTAAGTATCGAATAAAAGTGCTTAAGTATTTATTACTACGTATTTTAATATTAAATTGCGTTTACAATAATTATTTTATCATTAATAGATAAAACATAGCTATATTAAGAGTATACTTTGCAGTATCAATGTTTACATTTCTAAAATCGTTTGACAGCAATTGCCATTCCGCTACTTATTTTTCTACATTAGATAATGATATTTGTAAAGAGGTGATGAATATTCCTAGATCTTTTTTAGATTAATTAATAGTTGGGATTGTTTTTGGTCTCATCCCAGTAGTTCCATTCTCTAGTTGCATTATGGTACTACTGGTTTTTTTTCTCCCAGTAGTTCCATGGAACTGGAGTGCTGTTTATGCAGGACAACATTAGTCCCATTAGTTCCAGTACAGTCACAATGAAATAAACATGTGTAACTTTTATTTGCCCATTTATTAGTAGGTTTTAAGGTTACATATATTTTTCATTTTCTACCTCTATATATGAGAAACGCAGAGGATTCTCCTCTAAGAAATATGGCACTGACAACTTCTCCAGTGACAAGTTTCATTTGCAAGTTGAGTACAAGGATGTCCTTCACAACAAAATTAGAGTCTCTTTTCATGTCGGGAGTTATTTTTTGTTGTATTTTCTTTAAATATACTGTATAATACATAACGTCGTTTGATAAAATCTGCAATAGTTTGTATAAAGCTATTACAGTCATTTTAAATGATTAATTTAGTCTGCCGTGCTATGCCCCTTACAAAATTGGTTGTTCGATATCTTTCGCAGAGTTTAATAAATTCAGTGTTACGCAACCAGAGCCCCTCCATGTACCTATAATTTGAACCTATTTAATTTCAGTTTCTCAGACTCAGCTATGAACTGTTCATACAATAATCAATACTTTTTTTGAAAAAGTATTCCAGTTTCATGTTACTATTCCAAGAAAAAAACCCATTAGTATCATAATGGAACTAGAGAATAGAACAATCAACACGCATCAGACGTTATTTTTCTACAACTCCTACTTTGAATATTTTAAGGCTTTAATTTTCACTATACATTGTGTACAGCAATGCGAAGTACGAATAGGATCTCGTCAGTATCTGAAAGGAGAAAAAACTTTCTGTAGTCCTGTTATATCTATATCTTTATTCTTAATAAATAAACTGTAAATCCTTAATGAAATAAGTGACGACCACATTTATGTTCATTTGGTGAAGCTTACAGGAATAAAATACTTACAGCCGAATAAGTGACAAGTGTGATATTCGTGAAACCCATTGCCGTAAACGCTATAGGCTTTTGTGCTCTGAAAGCAGAAATTAACTGTAGATTGCAATACACGTAAACGAATACTTTTTAGGTTGTGTTTAGGATAACTCACCTCTTAATAAGGAAAAGCAGGGCACGTCGGCACCGGGGATTAGTACGGTACCAGCCACTATTGTACGACGCGGCCGCCACATCTGCATTCTATTCGAAATATATACATAATTTAAACAATCATCGACGCATAAATTTGCTAACTTTACTGTTGACATTATTATTGTTATTTTTATAAAAGCCAACTTCTTTTTAGGTAGAAATCCAATTTTTCGTAGCGAAATCTTTGCTCGGCGCTGTTCTTGATATATCAATGAACTTAATAAGTCAAAGTTTATTTAACTACAAAATTTAAACAAACTTGTTAGTTATGTATTAGTACTCAAAGTACAAGAACTAAAAATATTAATCATCGCCACTTATAATAATTGCAAATAGAATACTTTGATCATAAATAATCTAGTTCAGACTAAGGCACTAGAATAACATCTGACTGTACGATTGCCATTCAGTCGAACACAACAATAACGGTGAATACTGTTGAAATAATTATCATAAGAAATATAGATGGATACCAGGATACCATCATCGATATACTTCGCTATATCTATAACTTAACTTAACTTTTGCTTTAATGATATTATTAAGTGCTCACAATTGTACTGAAAGATTATTTTGACCCCATTACTTCGTCATCAGCCGTTAAATTGTTATATTAGGGGTTAAAGTATGGCAATTGCTGATTTGTACTGAAAAATTAAAACTCGTTTTTTTCTAAGATGTTACACATTTATTTAATCAAAATATTCACCCTCATTTTCTGTACATTGCCATCTAAACGGAAGTTCATTAATGCCTTTACGATAGAACTCTGTGGGTCTAGATTCGACAACCTGTGTAAAATCATTTTGTACTGCTTCCTAGGAAGATTTTTTTTTATCACGTAGAAAAATCTCCAAATCACGACAAAAATTGTAGTCCGTTGAAGCAAGGTCTGACGAGTACGGAGGATGACGTATGGTTTCTAACTGCAGCTTCTGTACAGTTACAACGGTTTCTTGTGCAGTGTGAGGTCTTGCGTAATCATAGAGAAATAATGGTGAAGATCGATTCACGAGTCGGGGATGTTTTACTGTCAGTTTCGAAGTCATTATTCGAAATTCGGCACAGTAAACATCTGCTGTTATTGCCTGTCCAGACCTGAGAAAGTTATAGTGAATAACACCATGAAGAGACCGCCAAACTGTTACCATTACCTTTTTATTGTTGTGGCGTTTGACCTGGGGTCAGCCATTGCATGTTTTCGCTTACGGTTATCGTAAACAATCCATTTTTTGTTACATGTCACAATTTGATCCAATATTCCTTCATTTCCATACCGATTCAAAAAGGCAACACAAGTTTCTTTCTGCAGAACAGTCAAATCATGAGGCACTAATTTTTCATATTTTTTATCGTATTACTTTTGATGCAAATGAGTCAATATTGTAGGTAGGGAAGCGTTAAACCATGCCGCTAATTCCTGGCTAAGTTTGACTCGGATCAGCTTCTACCAACTCCTTCAATTTAGCGTTCGTTGTTCAAGTCGAAGTTTCCATTACGAAAGCGTTTGAACCGGTACGCCGGTGTGCACGGTGCGGTTATTAGCAGACTCCTATCGTAACGCAGCGTTCATATTGCGAGCTGTTTCATCCAGATCCAGATGTGTATCCATCTTTCACGAATAAAAAAACAGTTTAAAGTCGAAAACCAAATGATGCACATTTTTTAATAGAAGAACCTCATAGGTATCATGTGAAAAGTTTCACACGAAAATCTCACACCATGAAGGTTTTATGTCAATTCAAGTATCTATTACTATAAAAAAAAAAATGTATATACAACGGCAATTTCATACTTTAACCCCTAAGTACTAAGTAAACTAATCGTACGCTACATAAACTGACTAACATTCGCATTGATAACATTAATAAGGACTCTGATCTTAAATGAATTTTAATGTGTTATGAAAAGCCATCCAACAAGTCTTTAAATCTGATTATAATTATTATAGCGCTTGTATTAGGATAAACCATGGCTTTAGATCATAAATAGTGTATATAATTTTATGTACTCATACTTGAATCGTGTTGAATTTGAAATAACAATAAGGAGAATAAAATAATAGCAATCCATGATTGAAAAGTTAGGACTAAGTATTTTAGGTGGTCACTAGGTGAGTGTTTTGTGCATTCGATACTCACATAGGATAATTATTTGTCCTATATGCTATATAAATGATTATTCTGACTTTGCATCTCGATTAGAATCTCGCAATTCATACTATTAATTATTCTGTGAATAGGATTCTAGGGTTGGCTTTTGAAAAACTATTGCCTTTTTAAGCAGATAATAAAGGTACACTGATAACTGGCCCCGTGCCATAGTAAACAACAAAACTCAATAAACCTCAGTAGAACGTGAAATAATAAATAAAACATAAATTTAATCTATTCCTTTCTCTTTTGCTTTAATTAAAAGTGTAAAATGAAATGAATATATTTTCTACAAACTGAATACAAAAACTAAACTAACCGCATGAAAAATGTCATCAGCGTACCAACACAGCATTCCGATTTGAATTAGTGCCGAACCCAAAAATAGTTTATTGCTCACAGCCAGTAACGGTTCCAGTAACTGAAAAATAATACAAATGAAATCTGTGAACAGCCAATATGAAATTAGTTTTGTGTTAATCCACACTTTCGTAGAATAAGGAGGAAAATTCAGAGAAATAGTTAAGAGTAGTTAGTTCCAACATAAATCGCAGTATAGCTAATAGAACCAGTACCAAAATACGAATTTATTACGTTCTATACGATTCTTTTACTTAAGGCCCGTGTTTTATTGTGTGCAAGTAAGCCCTATTACCTAGTGAGTAAATAGAGGCGATAGATGTTAAGTCTGTTTTTAAATGTATCGATTTCATAAACCGGTAAAGTAAATTATTACTGTATAAACTATTACTCGGCCTGACCTTAAGAACCTGTCAGTGGTGTCTATAAGACTGCCGCTATCCAAGACTGACTGACTGACTGAGTCTAGTTGTTAGCGATCCTAACTACTAAGCCAGAGGTTGTGTGTTCGAATTCCGCCCAGGAAAAACACGAGAATTGTGTGATGAGCACGATAATTGGTTCTGTATGTATCTGGGCGTTATTTTGCAATAATATGCATGTATTTGGGAATACATAAGTATATTTATTTTGGAAATATATGTGCCTAGTTGACGGCAATAGGTGACGGTTAAATGTTTGCGTTTCAAATATGCCTCAGTCTACCCTTTCGGAAAAATACACGTGTCCTTATCTATGTACTATCCACGAAATCACTCACTAGTAGCTACAGTGGTATTGATTCAGCATAGACTGTAAGTTCAGTTAGTCAAGTGGCTATAATTCAATGAAATGATTAAAAAATCATTTTTTTTAATGAATCAAACCTAATTTTTAAGGTTTGAAATGTGTACATACCACAATAACAAACATTACGCAGCAGATGTTAACAGAGCTCATCATTATGTTCACAAAGTTTGACAAGGAGAAAGCGTTTTCTAAATCGTTGCAGTATCTGAAATATATAAAATTTGAAGAGGTACTTTAAAATCAAAAGTAATCGAGCTTGTGAAGATCACAGATGGTAAACATAAGAACATCGTTTCTATAGCCTTTAATGGGCCACTGCTAGACATAGGCCTCTTCTTAGAAAATAATGTTTTGGGTTACTATACCACGCTGGCCAGATGGGTTGGTATAGGGTTTATGTCAAACGGGGGTTGTCCGGTCAACGGCACTATACGGTGCACCGGTGTGGGCGGCGGCTCTGTCCGCCCAGAATAGGGCACGCCTCTGGCGCCCTCAGAGGGTAATGGCGGTCAGAGCCATACGCGGTTACCGCACCGTTTCGACGGAGGTGGCGTGCGCGTTGGCCGGAACTCCCCCGTGGGATTTGGAAGCGGAAGTGCTCGCCGAAGTTTATCGGCGAGTGGCTGACTCCCGGGCGGAGAGCGGATTTCGCCCGCCGCCCGAAGACGTGCGCGAGTGGCGCGAAGCCGCTCGCCGAGCCACGATGGCTCGTTGGTCGTTCCGGCTGGAGACTCCACGCGCTGGCTTCGCCGCCGTGGAGGTTCTCCAGCCGGTCATCGCCGAGTGGGCAGGGCGGCAGCACGGGACCCTTACCTTCCGGCTGATGCAGGTGCTTTCCGGGCACGGTTGCTTCGGAAAGTACCTGCACTCGGTCGCTAGGAGGGAACTGAGTCCCGCCTGCCACCACTGCGACTGCAGTGAGGACTCGGCCCAGCACACGCTGGCGGTCTGCCCCGCATGGGCGACGCAGCGCCGGGCCCTCACTGCAGTCATCGGAGTGGATCTCTCGCTACCGGCCGTAGTACGCTCCATGGCCGGTAGCGACAGTTGTTTTACCGCGGTCGCAACCTTCTGCGAGGAACTAATCTCGCAGAAGGAGGCGGCGGAGAAGGCCCGGGAGGACGACCTCCACTCGGACCCGATCCGATTTACGACACACAGGGGATAAATAGGGGTGGTGACACTCCGTATCCTTAATCTGTCACAGCACGGATATAAGAACATGGATAGATTATTATATTTTATCTACAGATTCGTATATAAACAGTATATAAGTAGATAAACAGGCGGTATGTAAATATCTATAACGGGCGGTCTTATGACTAATAGCGTTCTTTCTAGACAACCTTTCGATGGCATGGAGGAATCTTATCTCTAATCTTATGTCATCTATATCTATAAAAATTAATAAAATTAAAGTGTCTGTTGGCAATGCCAAAATAATGGATTTTTATCATGCTTACACGGTTATTTGCAAGATACCTATGCTTAAAAACCTGTTTTTTTTTGTCTGTCTGTGTCTGTCTCTTTGTTCCGAGTAATCTTCTAAACGGCTGGACCGATTTTGATAATATTTTGTGTAGCTGTCTATATAAGAAGTAACTTAGGCTATTTTTCCTCTCAAAAAAATCCTTTAAAATTTTGCACGGTCCGAGAATCGAACCCTCTAAGGCAGTGCTTTTCAAATTTTACGCGAACGAAGTCGCGGGTTACTTAATATAAATACTTTATGTATAATTAAAAGAAAAAAATAATTTGAATACAATATGTGTAAATCTCACAGACATGAATATATATTACATATATTACGGCTGATTTTGATAACACAATTAGTTGCAAAGTTGATTGTTTTTAAAGAAACTTAAATCGTTCCTTAATAGGAAAGGTATGTATTCCTTTAAATATTGTATAATAGTAGCTTTGTACCATATTCTTTAATCAATTGTTTAATTTTTAACTTCAAAGATTGATTAACTTACGTCACAAGCCGCTGATGCAGTTTGATGTTCGCCAATATGTCTTCGTAGTGATCTCCGGTGAACCCTTCGGTATTGCCAATAGCTTCAAGTCGTCGTTGAAGCAGTCGTAACAATAGACTTATATGACTAGCCATTGCGGAGAACAAGAGGTCAGTGCCGACCATTATCCAAACACAGGTTTGACCTACAATTGTTAGATAATACATACGTGACATCAGTTTAATTGGCATAGATAAAGGTGACTGCTTTGTGGATATTTAAATACAGAATGCGTATGCAAAATATATGCGATAATATAATATATTTTAATATTCTCTAATGTAAAGGTGGTAACAACTTTCATTTTAACCGACATCAAAACAGGAGATCTTCTGTTCTTTGTTAGAATTATTAGAACATAAAAACATATTAATCTGCATAAGTTCTAAGAAACGTAAATAAGTATTATTTAATCCCTTTGACATATAAAAAAAAAACAATAGTGAATTAATCTTGAGTCTTTTAAAACCCAAAAACAGCAAGCATTAGCTGAAAATAGATAAAATGTTTAAAAATATTAAAAAATATACGGTAGTTGACACATATTAACACGCTTTTATTAGCTTGTGCGTATGTATGTATCTATGTACATATGTAACGGCATCTTCGAAGGTAATTTTGACCCACTTCATAACGTCGAATTAATTTGAAACTTCGCGCACTTACCAAAGATCGACTGACAATACAATAATTTAATAAATTTGGCCGATTATCCTGATTTGGATCTTCAGGATTAACGGCTTTTTCCATACATAAAAATACGGTAGTGTCTTTTGCTGCGTACTAAGAGGCGTGTGCTAAAGCATATGTGACTTACTTGTTACTTTTTTAGTAGAAAATAATTATCATTAATGTCAAAAAAAGCAAAAACTAGCTTTTGCCCAAGGTTCCACCCGCGTAAATGTCGTTTTCGCGGTAAAAAGCAGCTTATGTCTTTCCTCAAGAATCAAAGTATCTCCACACCAAATTTCATCTAAATCAGTTCAGCGGTTATTGATTCCCCATACAAACTTCCACCCACCTTTTCACCCCCTTAAATAATGATTTCTGGAATAAAAAGTACTCTAAATCCTTTCCCGAGACTCTAACTATCTATTTCATCTTAATCGGTTTTAGCGGTTTAAGCGTTAATAGGTAACAGATAAACAGACAGACAGAAAGACAGACAGACACACTTTCACATTTATAATATTAGTATGGCTTATTTTCTACTTTTTGGTTAGGCTAGTTACATATAATTTATTTTTAAAAAGCTTCAGACATCGGTTAGGTAAAACTGATCGATGTCTGATTAAGATAAAAGACTTAACGGATATCAATTTATTTTATTGTAATGTTGTTTTAAAGCAAAATTAAAAATTAAATTCATCATGGTGATAATAATAAATGTGATTTAAAAGTTTAAAGCCTACATATAGTAATTGTATTCATAGTAATTTAATGATACTTCGGCAGATTGTACCGGTCCGATCAACTCAAAATATGTTCTTCGGATAAAGACAGACATTTTCGTCGCTTTTTAATGCCTGTTCTACTTGACGTATTTGTAGGACTGAAAATGACTTCTTAGAGAGAATTACTACTTAAATTGCTGTACAAAGGTCAAAAATTGACATTATAACTGCATAAGATAGTGCCTGAGTCTGACGTGTAGTAAAAGGAAAACGTTAACTTTTGATTGAAAAAGCGTCACAAATTGTAACTAGCCATTATGAAAGCCAAATATTAAAATTGCAAAGATTAGATTTAAATGAAAAAAAAGCGTGGCTTTTTAAAGATTGACATGTATTAATTAATGTTTTTATATCTTGCCGAGAGTTTTTATTTACAATCGAAGCCGATTGCTCTCTATTTTATTATAGGTGAGGCGATAAGATAAATATTTCTTTGAGACTTTCACTATGTCTGTCTATAAAAGTTACTTATTCTTAGAACTTAGAGGTATAATTATTTTTATAGTAAATATCCCGGCGTTTCTCATGTTGTAATTAAATAATATTTTAAAAGTGTTAAAGAAAAAGGTGACGCTTTACGAGCAGATGGTTGTTTTAGTGGTACAATATGTTGTTTTCTTGTACAAGTTAAAGTAGACTTTCATATCAGCAGTTTAATGTATTAATAAATTATTTCAGGTACGTGACTCAACTTGCAATGTACTGATATAGTGCTAAGACGAGTTGCAACGCTCACCAGCGAATATCTCAAATAGATAAACCGCAACATGGGCAACGGGTTGATGTTTATCAAACGGATACCATGATACCCAGACGTATCCAATCTTTGCATTTGTACCCATTAATAATTTGAACAGATACAGACCAATTGGAGTCAAATTGTAGAACCAAACACCAGACAAGTTCATAAAGAAATACCCTGCAAAGAAGAAGTTAATTTAATTTTAATATGAAAAAAGTGAAGAACGTTTTAATATAAATATAATATTTACAGCGATGTGTAATACGCAGCGCGTCGATACTCTTATTCTTAATGGTTTGCGCTTCTTCCTCCAGCGGAGGTACCGGCCATATTCCAGCTAGTTCTTGAAGCAGTTGTTTAAACACATCTTTTTTATACCATAACACGAATACTTTCGCTATACCTGTATAGTGAAACACAAACAATTTACAAATGCTTTTTAAATCGCACATTCAAATTCTAATAAATTTAAACTGTTAAGACCCCACATAAACCTCCTTTCTTAGGAGAGGCTTATGTCCAGCAGTGGACTATTAAAGGCTGTTGATGATGATGATGATGAAGACCCCACATTAAGTTAGTTTTATGCTTCATTAGTGTTTGATTATGTTTAGCTCTCTTTATATTACGCTCCATATACTGAAAACCACATCCCGTGTAACAGTTCTCGAAATGAGTTCTAGCTTACAGACAGACGGATACGTAAATTTTTACTTTTACACAGTTACTTACTTAAAGCACCGTATCCAAAAGTATGGAAAAGTGGAACGACATCCTCTACTCGTGGCGAATTAGACAACGTGAGACCTATGAAGGCGATTTCACTGAATACGTGGTAGCAAATGCTACAGACAGATAATGCAAACATCAGCTTTTGACGCAGATAAGCCGATGCATTTTTAGGATTTTCGAACGAGAGTCCGATGCGTCGCATACAAAATGCGCTCAAGATTAAGGATTCATTAATTTCCCGTTTTGCTTGTTCTATTGTTGATTCAGACATTTTTGCTAATGCCCCTTTGTTCAAGCAAGTCACGGACACTTTGGCCCGTATAAACCCGGCGAGTGTAAGTAGAGTGTGAAGCTGATACTTAATTATTTTAAACGTGTTGATTATAGGGCGTGTACTGTTAGTTTAAAAGTCTCATATTCTATGGACGGTTGATAAAAGTTTTGTGTGTTGATCGACTACGCCCTATCGTTTTCTTCAAACTAGTTTATTATGCATTAGACTTTAAAAACTACGGTACAAGTTCTAGTATTACATAGTTAGTTGGACACAAGTATATGTTGTATTTCCGATAAACACTTCTTTATTATCAAAAATATGTATTAATACAGTAACAAGTGTAAAACACAACATATCAAGATTTTATCGTCAATTGACGAGTAGATTGTTTTAAACATTTTTATTTTACACCTTTATTAATCATAAGTATGTACATTAACCTGTCCTTTGTTTATTAGAAGCATATTTACGTAAGTTATTGATTCTGTGAATAATTTAATTTTGTAAAAACTTAATCTTTACTAAGTTCTTAGGACACCCACAGGAAGAACCTATGGATGTCGTAAGAGCCAACGAAGGGGGCAAACTATGCAGGACAACTGCACTGCAAAGAGAATGAAAACTTGACACAAACCAACGACCACCAAAGGGTCACCTATGGAAGTCGTGGGACTCAATTACGCCACTGTTGCTGGCTCACTCGCCACTGCTTACAGCGCCGGACTAGCTACGCCGCCGCCACTGTTACACCTGCTGCTTGGCCTGCTGCTGCCCCTTCTGCTACCCCTGCCGCAGCTTCCGACACTGGTAAGAAACAGCTGACCTGCCGCAACCCGCCCCTAGTGGTCGAAACACTCCCGGACTGGCCGACGCACTTTCGGGAGCTTAAAAAGCTAATTGGGCACGCACCTAAAGGACGCCCATTTGGGAAGGGAGTCCGACTCATCCCGAAGACGGACCAGGAGTACCGCACCATCCAGAGGTACCTATAGACGCTGGAGACATAGGAGAAGGGACGAATAGAGTAAACTATATGCAGGACAACAGCACCGCAAAGAGAATGAAAACTTGACACCGAATAGTAGGCCAAAACCTCCTTTCTAAGGAGGGTCCTAAGTCTAGCAGTAGACTATTAAAGGCTGTTGATGATGATGATTGATGTGCCTTCTTTTTACTAACGTTAACCTATTTATAATTTCCATTTCAAACATTCGAAATTATTTACTCTGCACCTCGCATTAATAAATATAGAAAGAGATATAAAACTTACAAAAACTTAAAATATTTTTTGAGGCCAATGGTTCTTCAGATTTATTTTGGTTACATTATCAAGTTAGCCAGGATAAAAAGTGAATGATCGCTTAAAAATGCAAATCAATTTTAATGTAGGTTGATGCGTGCAGATGCAAGAACACAGTATCTATCTAATGGTACCGTAATGGGATAAACCTCATAGGTTACATAGCGTGACATAATTGAATCAAAGTGAAGAATCTTTATTGTTCCGGTGTAAATACATCGTTAGCGTCACGCGAACTTAGGTGATTAGAATCGAATATGTTTTTGTTAACGGCAGGATCGGAATGATGAACTCACCACTAACGAATTTTATTACATTTATAAGGAATGTCGATTTTGTTGTGTGCTGTGTTTCGCGAATTCACGTAAACGAATATATGGTGACTGCAGTGGTTTGCCTTAGATTTTCCAGAGTTGATCAATCTCCACATTTGCCTTTTCTAATAATAGAAAATAATAGAAAAAATGTTTTATTACTATAATCATACTGGTAGGCAAACCATAGAGTTAACGGCCATTTTTTAATGTGTATAACAGTGGCATTTCAATCTTTGTAAACATTGAAAACGATTTATGTGAGATACGTACGGGTCATCAATAGACCTTCTATCAAGACATATAAAACGCATCGGTCAATGCGAAAACCGTTTAATGGAAACTGGGAACGGTTCCCTCTTGTATGACTTTCAAAATTCTTTAATAGGTACTATGAACTTGGATATTTATTTTTAATCTAATCAAGTGAAGAAATCAGTGTCAATACTATTTGCAATAACAACTATAATTCTATAAATTACAGAGTTAAGTATTTATCAGAACGCTATTGAACATAACTACTAGTGACTAGATCAGTGGGTTTGATTAAAAAAAGTCAAATATATTTCTTAGATAAAGGTTGGGTTGAAAATATTGTTTATCAAAATATTATCTTTCTTTTACCTGCACTAATAATACAATTTTCTCACGAGAAATTCTTCTAGAATAGTAACATAATATGTAGTTCTGTATAGGTTTAGATCTTATAAGTATTAAATCCGATTTTACTTTAAGTTGACGGTCGTCTACTTAGCAAGCAAACTATTTATAAAAAAATAAGAATTTAAGATATGGATTCTCACAATCTTAAACATGTGTGGCAAGCTTTGCGTCAAGGTAAACTATATTTTAGGTAGCAATAAATATTGTCAGTAATTTAAATAAATCATCATCATCATCATCATCAACAGCCTATACTAGTCCACTGCTGGACATAGGCCTCTCCTTAGAAAGGAGGTTAAATAAATAAAAATAATAAAAAATAATTAAAATAAATAAATAATAATAAATAAAAAATAATAAATAATACTAAAACCTATACGTAATTTCTATTTTCAGCGCTGTACTGTCAGTGATGGTCCCGCAAAGGTTGATGTGACAGCATTGACTAGACACAAAAAACGACACAATCACTGCTAAGCACCTGCAATAGCTGTATTAGGAGACTTCGGCTCCTAAGATGTGGGCAAGCAATTTGTTATTATTATTATTTGATCAGGTTGTCTCACGGCTATTTAATAAAATCCAATAGAAAAATATTGATTTCTCTGAAAGCTTATTATGAAAAATTTTAAAACCATTACATTCGTTGTGTCTATTAGATAATATTGTTACGGCGGAGTATCTCATCGGGTAATCACTTTTATTGCACTGTATTTACAAACACTCACACACACACACACACAATACAAACAAGAAATCACTATATAACTCGTTAGTTCGCTGTGTCGTAAAACAATACTGTCCCGTACTGCCAACAAGCGCCGCTTTTATATGGCTATCGAAATTACTAGACTAATCCTGAAGATCTGATAGAATATTCCAGACAAAATCATGTACAATAAGGCATCTATTTCTATAATATTGCGATATTCGATACTAGATGGCACAGCATATATTGTTGACATAAAGACATCTGGTAAAATTTCAACTATAGGTTACTTATTAATTAAAGATACATAGACCTTCTCACGTGACACCTGATGCCACTGGAGGCACTGCTCTGCTAATGATGGTGATTTACAATATGAATAATAAAATTGCTTCTGGCGGCCAAAATCTGTAAGCTTGATACATTTTTCAACAATAACTTCATACCTAACTCATATTATATTTTAAGGACCGTAGCACCTTGAGAAAGGCTCCTCTATAATTCTAACCTTCCTTACATCTGAACGTAGTAATTTAAAAATCGGAACCTCAAAAGTTAACGTTCCGTGGTCTTTGCTCAATGCCTATTCTAGGCTCACTTAGGACTCTAGGTTCTTTGTTATTATGTTATTAAGGTCAACACGACTTTAAAATATATTTTTGGCTAGATATAACTGCATCTTGTAAGGTTTTAAAAGTCTCGTGTTGAGCGTATTGATTCTGATAATAATCACTTTACCTTACAAGAGAAAGTTTAAATAAATTTAGAAACAAGTCTTACCATAATTACGCTTTGCTTAGGTTAGTGTTTATTAGGTGGTTATAGGTGGTTATAACTATGTTTTTTCGTTTGTTTTTGGAAGGGCATCGACACGAATTTAGGGTGATTTATGATTTTCCCGCTAGAGATCGCGGTGTTTCGGCAAATTTAGCACGCGGGCCGCGGTCCGTGGCGGGCTTTACAGTTCGCCACCGTTACGCGACGATTAGGCGACGCAGGCGCATGGAGCACCGTCTCCACTACCGACATTGCACTTGTCGTCATTCATCGTAACATTAGTAACATACGGCATACTTCGATGTCTTATATCATAAAATATACGTTTTATTTACCATACAGATACTTAAAGGAAATGCTAAGAGGTTTATGCGCACAGTATGCTCGTTAGAGCGCTGTAATGTGTCAAATAAAATTTTGAGTACGGGGACTCTAATTAAAGTCGTACACCAGGCAAAGTACTTCTATCTTATAGCAAACTATGTTTAAACAGTAGTTGTAGAGTAAAGTTTTCGGCGGTTGAGTATGTCGCTAGAATTTACAAACACTTTAAAAAACCGTCCTCTAATCATAAAAGTTAGTACATTTTTATCGACTTTCCTTTCCACGGTTCTTTTTTTAAATAACAAATACTATGTCACTTTCTGTACTCCTGACAATGTATATACATTGAAATTGCAAGATTTCATGGTGGTAGTTTGAGTAGTTAAGAAAACCTCCTTTTTAAGGAGAGGCCTATGTCCAGCAGTGGACTATTAAAGGCTGTTGATGTGATTCCATTATACCAGAACCCAAATACCACAAGAATATGCTGCAACGAATTCAGTGGCATGTTGTGTTTAAATTAAAAAAATATTGTAAATGTATTTTACTACCCTAGGCCAGTATCTATATTATAATAACATTTTATATCTTTTATTGTAATAAAATCAATCATAACTAAAGCGTTAAGTTCAAAAGATTTAGAACGTTGTATGAAGTAAAAGTTGTGCGCATCATAATGTTCGAACGAAAGACCCAGATCTATTGAATTGATGACAAGCAAAAACATCACTGTATTATTCAAACTTGTATATAAGCTGAGAAACCTGACCGAGGAAACTGATGGTTTAACAAAGCTCCGAAAAAAACATCTGAAATTGCAGTATCTGTGTCAATGCAGTTCGATGGTAAGCTTATTGCTTGAGAACGGTGTTACCGGTACTTTGAGTAAGTAGAGTTTCTGGGAAACGAAATATTATCAAATGAAATAAGTATTTGCCTTTGACAATTATGAATAGTGCTCTAGTATAATAGAATCATGTCTCAATCAATCTTTGGATTATTATCATACTAATAGATATATTTTTTCCTGTACAAATAATTAAATATACGTGGCCGGAACGCGGAGCCTTAAGCGATTTATTTTATTGTCTTGAAGCCCCATACCTTCCTACAGCGATTGCAGGACAGTACGGATCTTTTATAATATTGATAACGATTTTATATGATGACTTGACTATTACTCTAACTTGAACGTGAACATGATAATATACACACAAAGCTGGTTCAGTTCCTGCTCACTTAGTGATTAGAGGGACTAATCGCTGTAATCATTATAATAATTATGGAAAATGACATTTTGAACGATTGAAAATTTAAATGTCATATATATAGAAATATAGCGTGGTATAGTAGACCAAAACCTCCTTTCTCAGGAGAGGCTTATGTCCAGCAGTGGACTATTAAAGGCTGTTGATGATATATAAAAATGGAGATTATTATGGACGGTGAGACAGTAATAATACAATGCATGGTAACAGTACACCTTGTCAAACATTTTTACCAATTATGACCAACAAATCTACACCCAATTCAGGACTTCCATGCAATAATCCTCTCATTCAATTCAAAGTCAATGTAATGTTTTTGAAAGGCCTATTCATCAATACATAATAATTATCTTTACTTTACATGTATGGAAGGCACCATGACAACTTTTTTTTTATTTTCCACTTTGTTGGCATGGCTTTGCGAATGTTATTCCTACTTTGTAGAAAAACATGTGACTACCTTGGTTTCACATTGGTATGATTGTTATCAACAAATATAAACTTATTACTGTAAAGAAATATGTGTTTACTTTTAAACTATTACTCGTAAACAAGTAATTAATATCTTTACCTCTTGATGAGCTTCGGTGGGAGTGTGACACACATTGTCAAGCCGTCTGCCTGCTTAACTCGCATATGGCTCATTAAACCTGTCTGAATTGTTCTGTTAACCAGAAAACCAGAACTTTAATTAACACAATTAAAGTTCTGGTTTTCTTAGGTTGGCAATAGATCAGTGATACCTATCTTTAGTAGAATTCCAAATTTGTTTTGTCATTGTTGAGATTAGCGAGACCAAACGGAAACACATTTTCTTTAAGGGAGTTGTATAATTACTGTCGAAATTAGACATTTATTGCGCGTCAAATTTGTGTCTCTTTGTCAACCTGTTCGTCAATTTTTTACTGCAGTTTGTACGTTTGATGGTGTTAGAGAGAAATGTAGCTCAAAATTTTAGAAAGAAAATGGAAATATGTATAGGGTATGCAAATTTCGCGAGATTGGTTCTCAAGCGAGATCCCTTGAGATTATGAATAACAATACTGCGAGATCTCGCCAACTTCGAGATCTCGCGAGATTGGCAGTTTTGTGTTTTTTTTTGCAAATAATCACAATATTTGAATAAATTAGAAAATTACAAGTATTATAAGGTAATCATTTATTTTCAAGAATTTTTTAATAAACTTCTAAGTAGTAAACTTTGTCGTACGTATCCATCGAATAACAAATGAAAGAAACAACCAGTCTTCTCTTCTAATATTAAACAAGTCTTTATCTTTTAGTAATAAAATTTTATCTTGTCTAAAATTTTACTAAGAGACCTCGTCCCGCGACCGCTAACTCAGGCCGCCGCCTCCCGCGCACCGAACGAAACCGACAGATCGCAACTCCGTCCGTGTCAGTCCGCGCTTTGAATAAGACGTTTTTATATTCGAGTGCAATCTCGTTAAACTCGCGAGATCTCGCCCTTTTTTTGTCCGAGATCAATCTCTCCAAAAAAGGCCGAGATCTCAAAGAGAGAGAACGAGATTGCATTCCCTAAACATGTAGCTACGTATTCCTCAAAGGTATGTTTTCTCCATCGAAAAGAGAGTTTCACGCAAATTTCTTCCGAAACCATACTTACTTTCCAAAAGTTATTAGTTTAAAAGATACAAATTTATTCAACCGGAATGATTGTATGCAGCACATTGCATTGTAGACTTATTTGTTTTTAGAAAGAATTTTAAAATTGAAATTTAAGTCTGACTCTGCTTTAGACATACATCGGTGAGAAGTGTTGAAAAGAAAATTTGAAACAAAGACATTCAACAAAACAACTAATTTAAAACTCAATGTTTCAATGTCTCTTCAGTTATTTATCCGCGGCATGTAAGGATACACCCCGTTTCTTATCGAAGGGAGATGCCGCCATCTGAGCTTTATCAATTTCAATCAATCAGTCAGTCAACTGTCTGCTTGACGCGCTTCCGACCTATACCTACAAATATTTATAAGAAACAGAAGAGCGGCTGGCCTTACAGTATTTTATTTTATACCGGATTTTATTTTATACTGGACCTATGGACTATATTTTATTTTGTTAGATTATCTTATTAAAATGACATAATAAAATGCTAATCATTTATTATTAGTCAGTAAAATAATGTGTTAATAGTTATAGAATATTTATTTTTAAAAAAGAGTTCAGTTCCGAGAACGTCTTAATATTATGCTATGACCCTTAGGATCGGAGGAGTGAGCATAGACGGCTGCAATTGCAATTAATATTCTTTAAACTTCTACATTAGACAAAGTGTTAATTAAGTTATATCAGTACCATAGTCTGAACTTAACAGCTATTTTCATACTGACGAAACTCTTAAATATGTACGTAAGGAGTGCAGAGATCATTAACTTCATTACGGTGTCCAATGCAGTGTTGAGGGAAATCTATCTCCGCATCCAAATATGTTAATATTTTTGCTATATTAAATTTTTATTTTGTTATGTTTGTGAAATTCTAAGTATTAGTAGCTACACACTAATAATTAATTCTATTAAAGTTATATGTCTGTCTATTTAAATCTAATATTTGAACATTTACTATAATGATTTAGATGCCAATATCATTAATAATTGTAAGGTGATAATCGAATTACGTTTAACATGATACCCCCTAAATTTATTATAATATCAAAAAATAGAGGTTTGGATCCAAATTCGCGGATTCACACGGCTAATCGTATCCGCGAATGTAATTTTTTAATGATCCTTTATTGCTACTCACTAATACTCTTTACTATACTTATCACTATGACGTACGCGTGTAGGTTTATATGATAAAAGGTATTTTTGTAATGCGATTATCTGTTCAATTTGAAAGTTGTGCCACTAATTGACGTACCGTTTATAGTATGTAAATTGGTTCAAACAGAGAATATACATATACCACATAAACAATACGAGAAGAAGTGATCCTCTTTTTGGGTTCAGTACCTAAAAAAACGAAGCCTATGATTTACAAAAATCTATAAACGGGCTGCGTCTTTTGTACTGTATCGTAATAGGTAGAAACTTGGAATTATATCTTAAAACGATAAGGAATAAAATACGGTAATTTATTTTTAATAAGCACGGTTAGGTACGTATCAAACAGAATCATATTATTTAAAACTATGTGTCTGATCGTTTTATTTTTAATTAGATGTAAGAAAGTAATAATAAACTGTAAGAATAAAAGAATTATTTCTTAAATGTAATGAAAAATTTGCCCAGGCACCAATCGTTTCTACTACAACTATCGTAATACCTAAATCTATTTTTCAGTCATTCATTATCGTATAAAAATGATAGTTAATTATAATATAATTAGATTATCAACTACTAATATGAATAAAAACATCAAGCATTATTGCTTAGAAGTAAATTATACTAGTAGTATAAATGTTATTCTTTTACCGTTCAATTAAAATTTTGACAGACTATACGAACTTCATTGTTAAAGCAATAAACCATTAAATGATTGCAGCTTCTCATCACATAGATAATTGTTTTCTTTTGGTTTGTGGAGCACACTCATTACACGGAGGCAAAGACATGATGTTATTTTCTTATCCGAGGCCTAAGGCGCTGTACGTCATTAGGAGTCTAGTAATTGAATCTTACTCAAATAAAAATAGATCAAAATATTGCATGCACAGTGTAATTTAAGATTTTCATAGCGTAGATAATAAGCGAGTCAGTGTGAATCTACATCAACTTTCACTGATCTAACAATGTTTTAAAGCCAATCTTAAATCCTCTTTTTGTTGCCGCAGGAAATGACATGAAAAAGTTTAACATTTGTTTTTATCTGCGTAAGAACTGTTGAACTGGTATTGTTACAGAATCGAATACCATATAATAGGGGTTTTATACTTCCACACGACACGATTTTACGGAGTTCGTTTTTTTCGGGGTGTTAAAAAAATTAACGTGAAATATCCTATTCGGACGCGTTTCATAAGTTTGCTGCTTATATTATACTAGTATAATTCCTACATAACATCAATTTCGTGCAGTACAGCTTTTTTGTTTTTTTTATAAGTCTATTCCCGCATTAGGAATATGTATATCCTATGTTGCGGGGGACTTTACAAACATACATGAAACGGACACAAAGAACACACAGACTCAGAACAACAATTTGTGGATCACACAAAGTGTCGTCCCATGTGGGGATCGGACCCACAACACTCAGCGTAGTAGTGTGTGGCGTGGTGACCGTTTAAACCACTACACCATCTGTGCAGTCGAATCTGTGCAGCTAATAAAACCAAATGAAAATTGGCGATTGAAATGTGTGTGCCGATGCCTATTCCAAACGTAAGCCAATCCAATCGCAAAACTAATCAGAAGTAAAATTATTATAATTATTATTGTTTATTGAAAGTAATTTTAGCTGTGCAAATTCTAGTTAACCTTGTTATTAGTGAGAATTATGTTATAAAATTTAAATTCATTTCATAGAAATGTAAGTTTGATGAAATTTATATTGTTCGATTTCCAACGTTGACCGTTGCAATCATTTTATCCCACAGTTCTTTTTGTTCCACCGTAATCTTTGGTTATAACAATACATGTGGCATGTTTATATGGATAGATAGAACCCATTACAGGTAGACGTTTATAATCTGATATACAGTAATATTCATTTCAGTTTATGGTTTAATATTAATGTAATGTACCTTATGTTATGTATTTTCTTTTTCTTTTTTGATACAATGAACGTTTACATTGCTACTACTTTTATAACTTGTAATGATTTTTGTAGAAATTCGCGTGGAGGGAATGAAAATAAATTTATTTTAAAGGTTCATCAGTTTAAAAACTACGTGTTTTTGTGTCAGATATGGTCAATTGAATCAATGAAACATGATTGAAACGATTTACAATAAACTTTTTATTGTTAAACTATTTTGTAAAAAGCATTTTCGTAGTTTTGGAAACGATTTTTATTATTGTTTGAGAATACAAAACTGGCTCTTTTTTCAAAGGATTTACCTATTTACGGCCTTGCGCTAGTTCGCATTCAAAATGTAAAATAAATTTTGACAGTTATACGCGTAAGCATCGTGTTGTAACCGACTTAAAGAGTATCTTTATTTAGGAGTTAAATTAAGCTTAAAATCAAAGAGACTCTCTCAAAGGTTTTTACAAATTTTACCAAAGTTTAAAAAAGATTTTTCCTAATTTTTTTATGTTAGAGGGGGCAGACGAACAGACAGGTACACTTCAAGGAAAGTGACCATCGCCGACCATGAACGTCTGGAACTCAGGAGTCACAAAAGCGTTGCCGGCCTTTTAAAAATAGATTTGTGTGTCTCGATTAAAAAAATCTGCTCTAATATACATACAAAATATGTAACAGGTTATATATATTTTTGTTAACAACTAAATTACAAGCTAGAAAAATTATGAGCTAAAAATATTATCGTATTTAAAAAAAACTTGCCTGTAGTGCCTTTGTTGCCTTGCCTGCCTGGGTGTTTCTTTGTATAATAAGTATGTATTTACAAAAAAAAGTGTATTTGTATTTATATCAGTTATCTAGTAGCCATAATACAAGCTTTGCTTAGTTTGGGACTAGATGGCGTTGTGTGAATGTGGTAGAATATTATTATTGTAATATTACAGGAATTACACATTTTCTCAAGAATGACAATGTTTATTAAAAATCTCATTTCGTTTAGAGTACAATCAGATCAGAATTAATATTATAATATGGTTATTTAATGTGATAACGCCATTTATTATATATTTTTAATATTTAAGTATTACAGTAATTGAGTGAAAACAACAGAAAATTTGTTAATTTTTGTTTGGTTGCTCAGTAAAAATATTAACAAATAAATCTTTACTAATTAATGTTTGTTGTTATAATCGTTAAGAATTTATTTCGTATATTTAAGTGTGTTCATATAAACTCTGACAAACTATTAACATAGCTTGCAACGAGGCCCTCATGCGTGATAAATCAGTAATTTCTTTGCTCGGACTCATTTTTCTTACCTTTTAAGTAAGCAATGTGATTTTGGTGAAACCATGTAGCCAGATATCCGACGGTAGGACATCTGGATACATATCCGGTTTAAGCCTGGCCGGATATTTGATGACATCCAGCCAATCTTAAGGACGATATCGAGTACCGGTGCCAGGTATATCTAATTTTAAGCTAATTAAACTCATAGTAACAATACAGATTAACGTAAAAATGTGTATAAATACTGATAAATTAATTTATCAGGAACGTACTTATTTATACGTATTTCTTGCAGTCAATTTCTTTACATAAAAATTTACTTGCAGTTATAGAAGCTTAAAAATGGGTTTAAGCACTGAATAACTGTAGGGTAGGGTATGAATTTTAGTACCGATCACCGCATGATAAGATGCATACTAAACGTACGAGAAACAAAAATAAAAACACACTTTGTAAGAACTTAAAAAATTAAATACTCTAGACTCCTACCATTGATATCCGGAGAAAGTGCGATACAGTGGGAAACCAAATTTATAGAGGCCCTTAGCAAGACAGGAATTCATTTTAATCAATTACATTACATTACTGGATCAGAGAAAACAGCTGTACAAACAGAAGAAACCGAAAGAGAACAAACAAAAAATCACGTAATTAAGTAAAAAAATAAACCGACAGATAACAAAGGCTACAAAAACTTTAGACAATAAGTAACTCTAAAATACGTAGAGAAGACTGGTGCTATCACAAAATATTGTAGCACATTGTACCACATTCTCACAACGCCATCTAGTCCCAAACTAAGCAGAGCTTGTACTATGGGTACTAGACAACTGATATAAATACATATATACTTTTGTTTTTGTAAATACATAGTTATTATACATAGAAACACCCAGACCAAATCAAACATTAAATGTTTATGCACACAAATGTGTGACTTGAGCGGGAATCGAACCCGCGACCTTTGGAATAGCAGTCCGTTACACAAACCACTACGCCATTCGGTCGTCAAAAGCATTCAAAGAGCTAAGTAACAAATCGGAATGGACTGCAAACTTAAAAGATAAGTTAGGATACATGCTCTCAAAATGCCCAGATATAATATAAGAAGCTACAAACTTTTACAGGGAACTCTACGCGAATGAATAGACGAAAAGTGTGTGTGATGTGTGTGAAATGTATTACAAGTGGAAATAGAATATGCAATATCTACTCAAAAGAACGATAAAACACCAGGACAAGATAACGTGACCAATGAATTACTGAAAGCTCTAGCGCCTAGCGAAAAGTAATAAAGCCTCTAAAAGTGCTATTTGATCATGTAATAGAAAAAGAAATCACACCTGAAAAAGTGGTCAAAATCAACAATAGATTTACTACATAAAAAAGGTGATAGAAATACCCTGGGCAACTACCGGCCTATAAGTCTGACTTCAAACATCTATAAAATCTATAAAGTAAAACTAGTTATCGATAACTGGGTTCTCCTATTTATTTTCAAATTTAAAAAAGATAAAATTATGCAAATTTGTTGTCGACTGTAGCGATTGTGATGCTACCTGCCCTTTTATTTGTTATTTACAACTAAACGCGTTTAAACACAAACAACGTTAAAATAAAACACATAAAGATTGTAATTATATCTAGTTTGGTACATAATCAGCATTAATTGAGATAGCATAAAGAATGTATTATCGTCCATAGTTAATAAAATGCACGTGATCAAAGATGTTTTACTTTATACTTAACAATAGTGAATAAAGTCTCAGAACATAATATATTTTAAGGTAAGTGAAATGTCATTGAATTCTGATGCTGTTGTTATGGTCGTTTTAGAGCTTACTTTACGTTTAGTGTTGACCCCACCTACAGACACCCATATAAACGGGGTTTCAATGTTCGTATTTTACGTGAAAATAGACTATGGCGTGTCAAAGCCTGTTTTGGTTTTAAAGCGTGTCAGCGCTTCTTTGAAAGTCTTTGAAGTTTAAATATAAGCGGCATATTATGGTATTTTGTAAAAGGATACGTTTTTTTTTGTTATCAATTTAATCAAATGTAAATCTGAAATAAACCCTATACCAATCTGTCTGGCCAGCGTAATATAATAGGCCAAAACCTCCTTTCTAAGGAGTGGCCTATGGCCCGCAGTGGACTGTTAAAGGCTGTTGATAATGATAAAATCTGAAAAGTTCTATTTAAACTAAAAGTAGATAGGCACCTGATCTGATTAAATTCTTTACCTGGACATTATTTTCTCTGGAAAGCTATTTTACTTTAAGCTTGGTTGATGCTTGTACCTAGGGTCGAGTGCCAACACTGGCAAATTATGGTGTCCAGCGTGGGGCGCTTTATTGAAAATTCGATCTATCTTTTACATTGGGAAGGGTTGGTATTAGAGTGCAAATGTGTCTCTTGCGTGCGCGTAGAACGATCTATAGTCGTGTAGCACGTCCGTCGACGGGAATCCGTTATCCGGCGTCAGGTTACGGCCACGTCTATATAAGACCGCGGCGTCTTCTTCAACATTTCATTCCGTTTGAGACGCTTGGTCGGTTGCGTATCCTATCTGCACGCGCCCCGTCTCCGGCGCAAGTCCGTACACTAGCGACCTCTAGTTCCTCCAATTTAATAGCCGGTGCATCCGTTCAGCCCGAGTGCTCGCGCAAGTTCCCGGACACAGTTCTGTTTTGTGAACACTTGAACATTTTCTCGTGACACACTTGTAGACAGTGAAGTGTGCTGCTGTAATCAGGTATATCTTTATTTTTTACAATATTCTAGTAAATTTGTTCTATCATAATACCTAGATACATTTTGTATGATTATTAAGTCAGAAAAGGAAAATGCTTTAACAGACCCTTAAAATAAATTAGAAATAATATTTAAAAATGATTTACGGTCTTTTTTAACATTAGGAAAAAAGGTAGACTGTGAAATAAATAGGAAAACTTTATAATAAGATATTTATTTATCTAGATTACAAAGTTTGTAAACTATTGTAGAGTAATCTATTGATATAACAATAAAGTTACTAATTCGTATGACCACACGAATTAATACAATTATTGTAATAACATGTTTAATAACCCGTTAAATGAAACCGTTTTATTAATTACCAATATTGTGCGTAATATTTATTTGCCTCTCCAACACGCAAGAGACTAAAAAAAACTGAAAATCTCAAGCTTACTAAAGCTCATAAAATCTAATGATCATGGTGAGAACAGGCACGCAAGATAGTCATGTAATTAAGGCCAGAAATATGAATATCGTTTTGCCAACTTTATAACGCAGCTATTACATACATGAAGTTCGAGGTCTAAGACATGTAATCATTTAAGCATTGTATAATTTATATTACAGGTTTTCTTAATTGATATATTAAAATATGTGCGGAAGCGGAACAAGTCTGATCACGTAATCATTCATTATGTGTATAATATTTGAAATACAGGCTCAACCATCGTAATGTATCTATGCGCGATCAGCATCATCAGTATCGTGTAATGATCGGAGGCTATTGGTAATGACCAAATTACGTACCGAATGTCATCTATCATTTATTCGCTCGGTCCTGAGGACGTAACCCTATTGCAGTTGGTAAACGTACGTTATTGGAACGAAGATGATAAAATGATTACTGTCATTATAGGAGAATTACGAGGAGAAGGCGACCGTCTCGCAGACCATTACGTGCACTTGCGTGAGATACCAGCGTTGCGGCGCTCATCCATTGTTTTACCACTTTTTGTTAAGAGTAAAGTGGACTGAGAATTGTGTTTCTCGTCCACTTATAAGGATAAAAAGTAAAAGTCATAAAGTAAAAGTTCATGCTGTATCTTCTTAACACTCTTCTCTTTATTCGAGGTCCGTCATTACTACATCGTAAACGTTGAAAAATATCTTGTGAAAAATACACAATTAATCTAGGCTTTGCAGTAGTTTCTGTGTTATGGAATTACATTTCAAATCTCACACCAAACCAGATTACCTAAAGTAACTTAACATCTTGCGATTTAAAAAATGCTTAAAATGATTGTTTAAAACTAAAATACGTTTTCATAAAAAAAAACATATTTTTTTTAATATAAATTAAATAAAAAAAAATAGTTCTGAAGTTCGATATTAAAAATGAGTAAATACAATATTTTTCATTTGATGTGTTAAATTAAATCCAATAAAATTAATGTCTTGGTCTTGACTTCCCAAACACTTAAATATAATTAATAAATTATTGAAGTTAAAAGAAAAAACTGTTTAAAGTACTCTAAATGGGCAAAAAAGGCATTACATCTGCTTCATCTAAGACTCGTTAATAAACAGGTTGCGCAGACATCAGGCACAGGATGCTTGTTATTAATTTTTTAATAACGCTAACTGGTAGCGATAATGAAAAAACCTCAGATAAACATTTTAATTCTTAGTAATGAAGTGATATGAAAATCATAAAGGCAGAAGACAATGCTCTCGGCCGTATCCTTGACCAGTGACATTGAATTCTTATGACGTTATATAGGCGCCAATGCAAATGTAGGCACTTGCTTTTCCTTTTGCCAGATACCTCTTGATGATGATGGTAGTATATTTAACTGTAATGCTAGAGAAATGTACTTCGAGGTCAGGTACTTTGTCATTATGCAAGACTCTTTTACAAGAGTATAACATAGAATATAGAGTGTACAAAATAATACAATTTTACAGTTAGACTATAAGCGGTATCAGCTTCAGAAACTCGTATGGACCTAATCCTAACAAGTTACTACAAATAAGTTATTGGTAATGATAGTAAGTATTGTAAAACTATTCATAAACTAGAAGTGAAAACTCGTAATTGACGCTCAGATGATTAATCTGTTTCATTTTACTAACTTTTATAGCTGTAAGTTTTCCATGCATTCAGTCCATCCATTTCAATTGGCACACAGTTCATATTGTTCTGAAAATTTATATAGGTTCACATATATTATTATATGTGAACCTATATAATCTTCGTACTATGTTTATCCTCGCCAGTCCTGATGTTAGACTATTTCGTGCTTTTTATAGCACAAAGAGACTTACGAGGATATAGGAATTCGCCCCTAAAGGATAAGGATACACGTAAGCATTGAGTTTAAACCAACTTAACACACTTCCTATGATGGTTCTTTAAAAGTTAACGTTTCGTAATAGAATAACACTGAAGTAACAAACATTGAAACTTATTTTTTTGGTTGTATTTATGTTTTGTAGCATTTCTAGTAGGAGTATCTTTAATTTAAATAACATGAGCTTATAGCATAGAACAAGCGATCAATAACCCGAGAAATATTTTGTACACAAAAAGTGTGTATGATAGCCACAAACAAGACAAGCTGCTCGATTTTTTTTTGCGATCGAGTGTAAGTGGCCTTGACCGTGTGCGCTCGCGCCGCCCAATATGCTGATTGACCCACTTTATACCATTCATTATATTCAAATTATAATATATGTTATTATCAAAATTACAATCATTTGTAATTCTAACCTGACACTTGATTCAAGTGTCTATTGTGTACTTATAGAAAGTATTAGACGATAATTAATTCGTCTTACTCGTATTTCAATTACGGACTAAAATAACTGTCTGCAACCACTTTTGGGTTAAGTGATGTATTCGCTAGGTATTCATTAAGAGTTTTTGTGTTGTTTAACACTATCCTTAACAAGTACGGTGACACGCAAATGTAGGACGTTCTCATAACTTCATTTTTTATCTACTGATGATATTTTAGTTTCATTCATGTAATTTTTTTAGAAACTGGTAAGATTACAATTGGTGCCTATTTAAGGTATTCTTTTGTATTTTCAAATTTATCTCGGAAGAAAGTTTTTTGTTTCTTTTATCCATCTGTTGCATAAAATTGCCAAGTCAAATCTGTTTATTTTATTATCAACACTGTAAATTTACATATTTTTATACGATATATCAACCTGTGATATCATGCTTTTAAATCATTAATATTCAATGCGTGGTTTCACAATTTATTGTAAATTAATAATACAACGAACTTCAAAATTATAACAAATATTTGAAATTGAATCCTTTCTACATTTACTTATAGGAGTGGCACATGCATTTTCTATCTACTGAATTATTTTAAAACATTAATAAATGTCTATATGGGTCTTAGACTAACACCCAGGGTTTAATAAAAACTTATAAGGATTCCATATAAGGTTTTCGGGCCTTTACTTCTCACACTTGATAGTATCAACTGTGTGTAGGCTTATTTAGAATAAAATGAACCTTGTCACACACCATTAAATATTGTATAAAGTAATTACATAAAACTGTAATTTCGCTAAAAGCTCTATCTGCTACTCAGTTTTATGATTGAAATAATTACCAAATGTGAAGGACATTTAATCTTGTCGTAAATTTAATTTTAAATGCCTATTAATGTTGTAATTTAAATACACTAGTTGCTTAGTATTGATTAAATTTTAATAATAACTGTGGGTTATTACTGCTTTTTGTTGCCTTTTGAAAGTAGAAATTAGTCTAAAAACATTTGAAATTACTGAATTTGAAAAATGGACTCTGCAGGAGGACTATCCAAACCGTAAAAATATGGGACGTGGTCTGCGAAATAAATAGGTTCAGTGACCTCTGGACATAATCAACATTTTACTGATTTTACTATTAAGGATTTTTGCGAAGCGAGACCGAAAAATGTGTAACAAGACTTTTTGCCGATACTTCAGTTGGCGCGTCTCATCTTTTGCGTATTTCATATATGTTTGCTATACATATGAAATACGCAAAAGCGATAGGAACTTCGTTCCGACCGGGGCGCTATAGACCCCTCACGTCGTTTTTATTACTATATCTGTATTTCACATGAAAGTTGTCAATGGTTTATTACCTTCCATTAATCTTTATGCACTAACATGACTATTGGATTTCATTACATACGTGCATATCTTTCAAGAATCGCACGAAGAAAATACTTTGCAAAATAACCCATGAACACAATTTTATTATAGTTATAAAATTAATTTTATCGAATTTGAAGCTTTTCTATTTTAAAGTCAGTAAAAGCTATTTGCATATATAGAAAATATAACACTGTAATGTGTGTATTTCTTTGATGTTAATCTGCAGACTATTATATATAGCTATTTTATATAAGTAAGTAAGTAAGCCAAAAATTTATTTTGGAACAAATACAATAAAAGGTCGTATATTTTAAATCATAACTGGTCACAACCTTTTTCTAATTCTCAAGATACAACATTTGTTTTTTTTAAAGATATCTCCCGCGTTAGGAATATATTCTGTGTCGCGGGGGATTTTACAAACATACATGAAACAGACACAAAGAACACCCAGACTCGGAACAACAATTTGTGGTATACAAAAAGTGTCGTCCAATGTGGGGATCAGACCCACAACACTCAGCATAGTACTCGTAGTGAGCGGCATGGCGGCAGCTTAAACCACTACGACATCCGTGCAGTCACTTGATTGATTGACCACTTGATTGAACATTTGATTTTACTTCTAAAACTTATTTTTTGGTACAGTTCTCGACTCGATATACGATCCCAAGTGATTTTTTTTTATGCTATTAACCAGTATGCAGCTACAAACTGTAAAGACTTACACGCGCGTGAATAATCCTGTAGAAATTTTTCATAATATTTTTAAAATATCTTCCAAAATCTTATAAAATAACATACTTTGGATACCGCTTGTAAATAGAGAAATCATTAACTAATTTTTATTAATCATATTCTTTATTCCATATTCAATTATCACTGAACTTTTAATTTGGTTAAGGTGACAGTTTTTGGTATAATTGTTGACTGTGTGTAGAACACAATATAAGCATGAATTCCGTGGAGTAATTGCGTTGGCATGCACCGTGCAAGCGCTCATAAGGCCCCATACTTTCCCCCGACCTAGTGCCCTCCCTGAGCCTGCGCCATCGGCCCAGGCGACCCACAATCTTACAATTCCGTAATGTTTCACATTTTATTTGAGATTTACTGTGGCTCATTAAACCTCACTTTTACAGTTATATCTAATAACATTCAATTTTGGTCCACTTTGACGACTGACCTCAGCATTTTACATGTTTCGGTTGTATTTCGAGATTTTAATAGCATAGCATACATAATTTTACTACAACAATCATGTTTTGATAATCAAGCTACAATTAATTCATTGCTTTAATATAATTGCCGATTCATGTTTAAAATATTACTCAAAATTTGAACAAAGTTTGAGTACTTACTTACATATTATGAGTAATATTTTAAACATGTCCTAGTGAACATGTTGATTTTTGCCAAAAAAGTGCTAAATTTTCGATTAACAAATGAGAAGGATTCATTACTTAATAAAAACAAAAGCTGCAGTTCATCAATCTGTGCAGACATGTTCGTGCAGAGCTGCGATGCGCCGGCACGTGAGATATCGTGAGGGCACGGCCGCGCATCACGCCGAAGGTGTTTCAATACCCGTGTAATTCAATCGAGCCTCCTACGATCGCACATATGAAAAAGAAAATTATTTATTTCACTAAAAGCCTAAGTAATCGCCGTATAAGATTGCTCTCAAGATGGTATTGTAGTTTTGTCGAAAAGCGTCGTTAAAGCGAAACAAAACTATTTTGTTGCCATGGAATAAAAAAATTGTCTGTATGGACTGAAAAAAATTTATTACGGAAGTTGTATACCACATACTATTCCATTCGTTGTAATGTTTCTATAATTGCGCTATTTGCTATATCAAAATAGCTTTTAATGGCACTTGGAAAAAATCTCCTTCATTAGTGTCAAATTCTCTCTTTGAGTTGGAAAGATCTTACATGTGATCAACCCTATGTATAGAATAAACTTGATTAGGAACTTGAAACGAGATTTTTTAAATGGATAAATCCGACATCTGTCTAGTGTAGTTCGCATCTATGACTGGACTGTCATCACGTGTATGTTATGTTAATGCTAAGAGCGCAGGAATATTATCTTATGCATCTTATTCTAAGCGTTGCGACCAGCCGTAGAACAGTAATATGATTTTTTTTTTTACATTCCACTCTATTGCTAAAATGAAATGAGTATTTAGCGAGCGTGGACATGTCATTTTTAACAGAATACAAGATCCTCTGTGTATTACTAAATTTTGTATTTTAGGTCAGATAATGAATTTAAATTGTACAATCACTGTATTCTTACTCTATGCATACTGCAAACTTAGTTCATAGAACTTGATGCATGATCTGATTATACATTCGGTTTATTTATGCAAATAGTTCGCCACGGTTTACTTAACACTTATTGTGTCCTGAATGTACTATTATATGTGCATTTTGAATGTGAGAAGTGTCAAGTGTGAGCATTCTGTGAATGAGAAATTATGATTACTGAGGAATTGCATGAAGTGTCTCATAGCAAAGAACTTTCACTTGTAAATTTCATGCTCATCTAGTGAGTAGTAGAAACCTGAGTGGTATTTAGTATGGTACAATAGACGTATGCGCATCCCGGGCGGTGCCGCGAGGCGCGTGCGCCGAGCAGCGACCCACTAAACTGATGAATAAGCGAGAAAGTGCACACGCTACGAATATGCGCTTATACCCGGTTGCCGTGGACTAATAAAATTTATTAACCTATTCTATTGCGTGACCTCTATTCTGTGTTTGGCGTATTACAAAGTAGCGAATTAATCGATTTTTGATTTGTGAAATGTTATAGAAATGCCAATGGCTTGGGTGGCTTCGCAATATATGACTGGTATTAATTAAATGCGTAGAAGATAATATTGCGGGCTATTTTCACCATCGTCTTGTTAAAGGGAGTAGTGTGACGGTCACGCGGGCTTTGGCGGACGGTAGTGGTTAGTGGTGCGTATCTTCTTGAGAATCATGCCCGCGTCGTGCCGCCCTTACCTCATGTCGCTGTACTGCCCGATTATACACCGCGCGCCCCACGACACCATCCGTCGAGCGTGACCATTCTTCGTTCGACTATTACTAGCTATCCTTAAATTTCGAATCTCTATGTAAATGGATTTGAAATTACAAAATCTAATAAGTTCAAAAATATATTTTACAATTATTTAGCGGTCGCGTGGCAAGGCACTTGTATAAGTTTGTACCTTTGTAATAAGCTTTAATTCTCATATTAAAAATTAGCAGTAGGGTCGGAAACGAGATTTTATCTAAATGTAAATAATCACACACCGCATGTTGTGTTTCTAAAAGCACTTTTTTACAGTTACTAAAACAACGAAGAAACATAAACTTCTGTTCACATATTCTTTGGTTTTGTTAATTGTATATGAAGTGAGTTAGTTCAATTTAAGATTAAAAAAAGTGAATTTGTGCTAGAATTTGACTTCATTTCAGGAACATTGTTTCTTCATTCAAAATAAGAATTTTCAAGTAAAATCTTTGTAATTTGGTTTAAAACCCCCAAATAACAAACTGAACTTATGAATTAAGCAAATAAGTACTTGTAACAGAGTAACGTAGACATTTCAAATATCATCTTCATCATCTCTGCCGAAAGACGTCCTTTGCTGGACATAGGCCTCCTCCAAGGTTGGCCATAACAACCGGTCCTGTGCTGCCCGCATCCAACGACTTCCCGTATAAACTATATATTCATTGCCACCGGCGTTTAGTTATGACAGTGAATACAAATATATCTCAATTATTCGAAGATACTGATGACGTTACGCGTATCATATTTCATTATGTTAATTCGGTGACGTCATTACCCGGCCCCGGCGCATGGCAGTCGGCCCACGCTGTCAGTCTCACTGTAGCTTGTAATATTCTAATCAGATAGTGATGTAACAATCATAATATGTTCATTTTGTTTGTAATGTTAATCATGTGGAACATTGCGGCAGCCAACCGTTTGAACAATTATTTTTTGCGGCTACTGGATATCAGATATTTCAATTCATTGGATTGAGTTTATTTGTTGTAATGTTTTGTCAGTACACTCATACATCTATATCTAAAATAAAAGAAAAAATGGTCAGACTGATTCACTGACGCACAGCTTAAATCGCTGGGTCTATTAATATAAAATTTTGCACAAATGTTCCTTAGGTGACGAAGGTGTGCAATAAGAAGGGATTTTTTTTTAATTCCTCACTTACGGGTTCAAAATGGAGGTAGGAAATTTATATGAAACTTCGTTATTTTTAGTAGTAGCGTTTTCAAACTCACAGTAAATACTTTTTATTAAAAGTAATAAAAAACGTAGTTACTAACTTTTCAAAACTAACTTTAAAAAGGGGTGCAAGTTTGTATGGGATACTGTTTTTTTTAACTTACAAATTCCAAACTCACAGTATAATTATATTCTTTACCAAAAATAATGATCACCATAAAGTTGCGAGCAAAAGCTAGTTATACAGAGTGGTAGGGACGTCGTAACGAATACTGAAATAGTGTAATGAAACCATGATTCTGAGTCGAAAAAAAACAGCCGAATTCCTACGGGGAATGACCTTAACCTTTGTCAGGTGATTGCCTAAAAAGTTTAATTTTCCGGCAGAAAATTCCAATGATTTTTTACTTAGAATGATGGTCTGAATACACTATTTCAATATTCGTTACGATGTCCCTTATACCCTTTTTTTTTCCGTTCGGAAATCCCCTCGGATACCACCTATCGGTGGCATGTCGGACTCGAACCGACTAAAACCGCACGCCGTCTCGGGTACTAAAATCCAGACAGAGTACAATCCACCCAATTATGCATACAACAGGGTCCCTTTTTCAAGCAGTAAAGCCAGCTGGTTACGCCGAGTGTCGACAATGCGAAATAAATATATGATGAAACATAACACTCATGGATGTTATCATTCTATTCGTAGTATATATATATATATTTATATATATATATATATATATAAATATATTTATGTGAACAACTTACTATCCGAATGATTGTGTGTTGGAACTCCATACTACCGACCTAAATGACTCAAGAGTGCTAATGATGTCCGTCCGTGTTCCTACTACTCGTTAAAAGGCAAACAAATAAACAACATTTTGTTAACAACTCAGTATTTGAATAGTTTACGAGTACATACCAAAGAGTTCGTTCATTGGAAAATTAAATAAAAAACTTTTTAATAAATTTATCAAGTTTTATTTACGTACATAATACAAGGGAATCACAATTACCAGTGTTATTAATAATATGACGCCTTTATTCCCATAGAAAGTAATTATAGCACAAATTTACTGTTGCGGGTATCATATAACACTCATTTTATTCAATAAAATGAGTGTTTTTAGTAGTTTTTAGTGTAAAGAAGACACATATGTCATGTGTTATACGAATAGATTATTATGCATGAAGATATTAGACTCTCATGTTGTAAAGTGTTTAAGAATTTAGTTTCAGTGTTTATGATTGTTTTAATCTGGCCACAAAATAGCAAGTATGTGTATTTAATGTACCTATGCGTTTTACTCTCGTTTTGATTTGAACATAAGAGTACTAGACGTATATGGAACTTATTTATGAAAAACCATGCATAAATCCGGTTTAAGCGTTCTTAGAGATAACCTCTCCGAAGCCAAGCTATACGTAGATTCCTATTAAGAGTAGTATCGATATTTATAGAAGCAAAGATGATCGATTGTCGTTAGTGTATAATTAGGATTAATGGACTCTGTAGTTAAGATGAATGTCAGACTTACATTTCTCACTTATTAACCTTTATGATTCTAAATACATATTTTTTTAAGGAAAAAATCACAACGTTTAATGTTTGATGTGGTTTGATGAAACGCAATATGTTCTTTAGAAGTATAACTTAATATGTCTCAAAAAAAACATTATTCATAAGTATATAAAACTGTTTATTCATCACAATTTTCTTTAAGCAATAATACATTTCAAAAAGAAAAGTCAACCTGAAAGAAAATGTAAGAAATGTGTTGTTCATGTCTGTTACATGACTCTATCCATGTTATGTATAACCGTACAATTTATTAAATTATAACAATATGAATTCATAGAAAATATATCTCGCAGTGTTACTTGTAAAATTGCGTCTGTTTTTGAATTAAATATTGATTTATTACTTGTGAGTTGATGTTGCTAGCATATGAGAGAAGTCAAGAGTCATTTCTTGTAATCTTGAATGAAGTACATATAAGTCAGTGTTCGAAGCGGTGGTTATTATTTTTTGTTTCATAATAATTGTTGGGACGTAGCACTAGGCGGTCGATGGCCACCCCCTCTGGTTCCTGACTCGTCCCTCCGTCGTCCACGATCGGGATCGACTCACGGCTCCCGATGTCCGCTGAGAAAACAATGCAATAACATTATCCACGCTGTCAGCGATCGACGTCAACGACCAAATAAGTCAGGTTGAGAAGCCATGTTTTGACAGCTTTCCAAACACGGGCATTAACCCTTTACGTTCATAAACAATATTTTGGGAGATATTATGCATTTTTATATACAGTACACTAAGTATGTCCATATAAATAAGAACAAAAATAAATAAATACAAAAAACGAACACTGATATTGCCGTTGGTGCTTACTGTAAAGTTTACAAAATTTGAGTGCTCATAACATTTATATATACTCCACATTTATACTACTATTTATACATAACTTTATACTCATAACGTTTACGAAAGTGTGCTTAATATAATACTTATGCATAACTAAAGGGTTTAAAAAAAATCTTGCACTGTACGAACCATGATATCAGTAGTCTTCTTAAAAAGAAACAAAATTGGTAAGTGAAAGATGGCACTTTCCATTACATGTGCAGTACAATTAAATTGTGGTTATTAGTGACACGATATAAAAGAAGAAAGTGTCATTAACGATAACGAGTATAAGGAGAAAATGTGTCGATTAGTATCGCATCAATGCGACCTCGTTCATTTACTTTAGAGGGAATACTTAGGAATTTAATACTACAAGACTTATTTATACAAAAGACATCAACGCGTTATGTTTAAGTTGATATTTGCATTTTGTTCTGGGTCATGCTTTAAAGTTTACAATATACTTCATTCTTTTTATTACATTTATTTTCTTTAAAAAAATTGAGTATCAATTTTCAATCGTTTCTACCAGACTACTATTAGATCAATGATCACACTGTGATGAAAACACAATAACCGAAGGTAAATTTAAGCACCGTAATAACAGTATAATAGTAAAGTTGGTTAAATTACATGTACCGCTTTTATTTTAACCGAAAAAAATCAAGAAAATGAAGATAATTGTGTTAGAAAAAAATTCTATTCTTGTATCTAATCTTGTAGTTTATGATTACGGGCAGTAAATTTGGTATAGTGGATTGTTTGCGAAAAGAATGTTAACGGGTTCACTTCCATGTTAGTCGATGCTAGCAACGTCGTGCGGTGAGATGCGAGATAGCGCCACAAAGTGACCGTCCGTGATCATATTACACTAGCCTGATATTCTCGCGGCGACAGTAAGCCTAAGGCCGTGGACTCAATGGCAGCTGTAAGCGTTATATTTATCGGAACAAAAGAAAAAAGTTTTTTAAATTTAATTTTTACTCTCATATTTATTTAGAAACATATTTCTAAAAATAAGTTTCTCATCACTTTTGTTTTGTGTGATAGCAGCAAATAGTTTGTATTTTCATTGTAGACACGACTTTCACAAAATTTTATAATTCCACGAAATTTAAATAGAAACATTAAAATAAATTAATCATATAGTCGTTCCTACGGCCAGAACTAACTTACTGGCAAAAATGCCACTTACTCGCGCAATCCGTGTAATCAACGAAATTAGCACTAGAATTGATATATTCTCGTGTAACTCGAGTGAGCTCGCGAGGGTAAATGTAGTATCGTATAACTTTTAATATTAAAATTTTTACTTCTCGTATGATTATTTGCTTTCTTTTCATTTTTAGTTCTATTTCTGTTATCTTAAAGTTATGTAATTATGTGTTAAATTAGTTTAATATTAGTTGTAGCCTCACAATCGCATTGGGTTTCCTGTAAGGATTGTGTAGGATGTGTTTGTGATAAATAAATAAATAAATATTTGTCACCTTGAAGTTGTTGTCCTTTATTTTGTTAAAACTCTCTGTTCATATCGCTAAACGTTTTCAGTCGGCCTATATCTTTATGTGCACTTATGCCATGGACTCTTGCTACCTAAAGATGACCCTGTCACGTATCTGCACTGCTGTGTATTATGACAGCTTTTATTACACTTTTTATGTGTCATTAACCTTTACACTTCAATTTAAATAAAGAGATTCGAACTTACTTTTGCTTTATGAGTTTAGCCAGAAAAAGTAACTGTTTTTCTTACAAAAGACGATTTTGAAATATTTTCTTTCCTAGTTCCACTTTTGTGCAACCGTTTCTCTTTTTAACTAATTTTTAATTATTTATGAAAGGATTAGGATCATTTCATCATAATTGTTCGAAGTTCAACAACTTGCATCTTAGGGCCATTGACCGATCTCCTGCTATGGTATTTTTTCACATTTCTATATTTAGAACAAAATATATTTTACTTATATAAAAGTGTCACGCTATTTATACCGCTGGTTATTTAAGTTTTTGTTCAAGACAAAATCAAGTTCTTGAGAAATATGATGTAGTATAATTTTTTGTGCAGCAGAAAATCGACTTCATTGCATTTAACTCATAATTAATTTGTCACGAAATTCCACACTTTTCTCTTGTGTTATATAGCATATACCGCAATATATTTTTCAGTTTCTTGTAAGATTATGTGTTCGTTTTTGGGCTATGGGTAAAACATTATGGTGTATAGTTTAAAGAATTTATAAAGTAAGTAGCAGGAAAACCTTGTTGCATTATTTATTTGTATATACAGTTGGTTTCTCTCTAATAAAAGTTACAGACTTATGAGCAAATGATGGGGGTTCCTTAACTACTATCAATATTTTATCCTACCTAATAGAAACAAAAAGGTAATTTGCATTGAGCTAGTAATGTACAACCTTTGTAACTTATATTTTTGTACATATCCATCCATTATTTAGAAAACGGTGTTGTTGGAACAACGGTATTATAACGAGGCGGTACTGTCACAGAACTCGATTATTGAGAGATATCGGTATCGGGTTACGGAATGTTTTTTTTTATTTAGGTGGGTATACAGCAGATCGAGGCTCGTTAACTGGGGCATTTCCATACACTTAAGATCGTGTTAGGTCAGGGAGGTTACAGTTCCATTGAGTAGGAATAGATGAAACCACTCTTCTCTCCATCCGGGGATGATTCAGTGTGTGGAATGATGATGATGCGACTGATAACTTAAAATAATCAAAATAGTGGGGTCGCGTACTTGGTTTGAGTATGGTTCTTTGAGAACCAACGGGCTTGATATACTACTAATTAATGAGGTTGAGATGACATTCAGTACCTACTCTAACTTTGTTACATAGCTCTGAAAGCATCAATTACAGAACAGTAACTAGCTAACAAACTCACACAGGCATGGACTTAAAAACTTTCCTAATATTAAAATTAATGGAATAGAGATTCTTTTACAGCATATTTCTTTTCATAATTCAATTATCTTCTGGTATTGAATAATACTTTTATGTATTTTAGTAACATTTTTTTTTTTAAACTAGTCCCTTTAGTCCAAATTAGGAATATATCCTGTGTTGCGGGGGACTTTACAAACATACATGAAACGGACACAAAGAACACCCAGACTCAGAACAACAATTTGTGGATCACACAAAGTGTCGTCCCATGTGGGGTTTGAACCCACAACACTCGGCGCAGTAGGAAGCGGCGTGGCGACCACTTAAACCACTACGCCATCCGTGCAATTAATGTAGAAGGCATTCCAAATTAGTGCGCTTTGTGTAAACTGTATTAAATGTAGAAATTATTTTATACGTAACGAGTTTCAGGTTTTTAAGTAAAACATTAACATGTTTTTGGAGAGTGGAAATTAAAATTCACGATGGGTCCTATATTTTATTGATGCAAATAGCGCTTAATAACATAATTTACTTTTAAAGATTTACAAACATTTGCAAATAAGACATTACCTATAAAGTGGATCACCAAAACAACATATATTGACAATAAATGTCACTGAATTGACACAAATGGTATAAAAGTGGTCACATTAGCATTTTCAGGGCATAGTCACCGTGCATAATGCCATAAAATGTGGCTTACGCGATGACAACTACACTGATACCGTTATGTCTTCTATGAATGTATTGTCATCTTTACTCGTAATATCATTTACACGTATATCATTACAGTATATTTTTATTTTATTTTTAAGATTGCGTAAGTGCATACTAACATCTACGTAGCGGAATAAACGCAGCTAAAATTAATGAGAAATATGTAGTAATCATAATACCGATCTATAATGAATACAAAAAAGAAAAATGATTTGGATTATTACACCTATTTTATAAATTTTATTTGAGCAGAAGCTGCGTTGATTACTACATATTGCTCATTAATTTTGTTATCAAAGGCTTTTAGTTTTCTTATTGTATTATTTCACAGCTGTCCCACGGTCATTTTATACGACTTTGGTTAGTTTTGTTCCCACAATTTAACTTATAGTACATAAAAAAACACAAAGGGAATTTAAAATATTTTATAACAAAATAACATATAAATATAATATATTTTTAATACCTACTAATAAATAAATAAATATAAATAAATAAATATATATATATATATATATTTCAAGTACACGCACTTTTTAATGAATAAACTGTAGCATACATAATAAAACTATATAGCAATCGGTCTCTGTTTTTTTGTTTAATATAAATAAATATCAAAAAATTCTTTGCAAACTAAGTTCATCATCAGATATAGATTTTGACACATAGATATATAGAAACATTTCTATATATATATATATATAAATATAGAAATGTATAGTAAAGTGGTAAAACAACAACAATACGTTTTGATAAATGTCAAAATCTATATCTGATGATGAACTTAGTTTGCAAAGAATTTTTATATTAATTTATATATATATATATATATATATATATATATACTGAATGGCGTAGTGGATTGTGTAACGGACTGCTATTCCAAAGGTCGCGGGTTCGATTCCCGCTCAAGTCAAACATTTGTGTGCATGAACATTTAATGTTTGATTTGGTCTGGGTGTTTCTATGTATAATAAGTATGTATTTACAAAAAAAAAAAGTATATATGTATTTATATCAGTTGTCTAGTACCCATAGTACAAGCTCTGCTTAGTTTGGGACTAGATGGCGTTGTGTGAATGTGGTACAATATTATTATTATTATTATTATATATATATATATATATATTATACATTTAGCTGAAATAGTTTATTGGTTTATTCAGTGAATAAATGTTTTCATTCATTATTACCTTTTATGAAGAGTGTGTACAAAGTGAACAAAAATAATCTCAACCTCATATGATATAACTGATGATATGATTTTTTAAATTGAAAAAACCTAACACTTTTTTGCTTGACTGTACTAATCCCTTAAAATCCAGACATAATCATATCTAATTATATTCCCATTATCATTAAATATTTCCATGGTAATATTACGGTATATTAAAGTATTTACACAGTTGTATGAGAGAGGTTTCCATGGATTACCATAATTGAGACTGCAGCACTGTTTTAGCGCGGGAATGCTTGCTCTTCACCGTTAAGTGATACAATCGAGCACGTTAATTACACCTGTGACGTTTGTGAAGTTTGTGAAACAACTGCTGTACTTGCTTAAAGTCTTAACTACATCGCTTTGGCCGTTTGTGTTACATTCAAAGATCTCTGTGTGGTGACAGATTAAGAAAACAGAGTGTTACCACCGTAAGAGCCGACTAAGGGAGTAAACTACACAAGACATTAGCACTGCAAAGAGAAGGAAAACTTGAAAAAAAAACCTTATACGAGTACCAACCCGTCTGGCAGCGTGGCATGGTAGGAAAAAACCTCCTTTCTAGAGAGGTCTATGTTCAGCAGTGGACTAGTAAAGGCTGTTGATGATGATGATGATGTATTTAGAATAAAACGCATCGCAAAAATATATTAGTGAACATGTCATCTTCGTAAAATACATGGGACAACGGCCGAGAGAAATAATAACAGAACGCACAAGTGCAATGCTAATAGTTTTGGTTTGTTAGACTCGTAAGATTTTAGTGCTTGAAGTTTGCCCAAAAAATTTACGTGAGATTGGCTTAGAGATATAATTTATTCAAAACCAGCAATAAAATCTCTTTATTTGTTTTTCAAATTTTGTTATTGTTCTTTGGCAATTTTATATCTTTTGCATCTTGTTGTATCATCAAGGCTAATCTTTTTAATATCTGTTGTGGTCAGTGAAGTGGCAAATTGACTCCTAATGAAGCACGTTATTTTCAGTGGGTGGCAAAGACAATATCTATCGTTGTCACTCAGTGCAATGACCTTGTTAAAGGCACATTTCATTAGCAAGCTGTCTCCGCTTGTCTTGGCTCTCAAAATCACTTCTGTTAACAGATGAAACGAAGAACCTCTAGTACTATAATTATATATGTGGATCCAATTGATGTTACTGGAGTCATATTTTTGCTATAACATGAGACTATAAAGAGAGATTGTTAAATAACTAAGGCTAACTACTCAACTGTTAATTATAAAACACTTAGTGATAGGTATACTCGTAGAAGAGGCTTTATGGAATCTTTCATCAGAATGCAGAAAAGTACCTTTTATGCGAGAAATAATATAAAGCTTGTGATGAAGTCAATTATTTAAATTTAAATTCAATCATTAACAGCCTTTACTAGTCTACTGCTGGACATAGGCTTCTCCTTAGAAAACAATTAAATTAAATTCAATACCTTGATTCATTGAGCAACACAGGCTACCGGTGGGCGGAGGTACGGTGTTGCTGTATGCCTTGATTTAATTAAATTACTTTAGAATTATATATTATTATCAAAATAATGTATATAATTACAAATTATGGATACATACATCTTATACAGACTCACCGCAATAATAGTTTGCGTTTCTGAATTAAAAAGATATTAAAAAATAGCTGTACCCTGCTACGCTTCGCTGTGGCGTTTATGAGAAATGAGGAATAAATCTAAAATAGTTAAAAAGCATCTTTGAACCTAGTTGTATTTCGTATCAAAATTGCAGCTGGTTTTTGAAGCGTACATAAACCAACTTTACGTACACAAACTTATTTTTTTTAAATACCATAATAAAACCTGATTGATGATTTAAATAAGGCAGTAGAAGTCGTAACTTATGCAATTGTCTGTACTCGTATTATAGCACCATATAAAGGAGTGTACGTTGAGGCAGAGTGCATCGAGGCACCTCGTCTAGCAATTATATATGATTCGTAATTGACGTAACGCAGACCGGTCCTCGTCCGTTTATTAATAGCATTTCTTGTATGCCATAGAAGTCTTAAGTATATGTACTAAACTAAACAATATTTTATTTTTAACTTTTTATCCAAAAAAGTGCTGCTGGTTGAGTTATGGATTTTAGATTTCGTTATTTTTAGAAAGTATGTACGTAACGTATTTAATAGCTAAATACACTACGGTTGAGGTATAGTATCTACTTTCGGGGAGTCGTGTTTATGGTGTTAGTAATTTTCTGAATAGTAATCTGAAAAGTATCTAGTAATGTTCAAAAAGAACTCGCGAAGCTAGCAACCTTCAAGGTACCGTACAAAGTAAATGTATTTAATATAGTGTTTTATTTATATATTCCACTATAGATAGGTACAACTTTCTACTCATATACATTCCGTTATATGTCTACTCTTATGTTAATACATATAAATAAATATGCATTAAATTTTGTGTAACGTGTATGCAAGTATAGTTTACAGTTTTAAATACATAGTTATATTTTATGTATACAGTACGTATAAATGTCTTTCAAAACCTTGATAGACAGTAAATGCTTTTACAATATAAAGACTTAAAACAGCCGTAGAACGTCGGCTATGCAACGAAGCGGGATAGGCCAGGAACGAAAACAGAACTTAATATTTTAATTCTGGCTTAGCCTGATTTATGATAGGGTTTGTGATAGAGCTATAATAGTTGTATTGAAGTAATGATTAAATGAGTTTATAAAGATATATGATGATTTTTTGAACTATGCAATTAAATAAATAGAAGGGGACCCTCTACGTAAACCTCGACATTAATGCATATTTAACTGGTCAAAGTATACTAAAAAATAAACGACTACTATATTTATATTATTTGTTTGATGTCTTATTACTAATTTTAAATCCAAATTCACTGTTTTGTGTTGAGTTGGACCTAAAATTTGTTGGTTAAAAGTATCAAATCATCGCATTGGGACATCGGAGCTACCCACTTCAAAGATTCGTATTGCGAGAGATATTACACCGCTAGTTGCTATCAATTGCTGCAATTGTTTATCACCTTGGCAGTAGTAGTAGGAGTACACAAGAATACATTTAAAACTATAAAAGCATTTTCAAAATTTAAAAACAAAGCTTGTGATGTTTACTTTAAAGCAAATACGAAGAGGCGAACTCATTACGTGCGTGTTTATGTCACGCTCCGTGGACATTCCGTCCATCGGCATGGACTTAACGCCAATTCCGAACCGCACCAAACGGTTTCTGTGATGTTAATTCGTGGTTTTCCAATTATTTGGCACCCAGGCCGTTATTTTAAAACTAGGTGTTGTCTTCTGTTAAATGTAGTGTAATAAGTAGGTCAATTCCACTATTATATCCTGTTCTTACATAATAATGAAAGTGGTGATGGTCTTCATTATGCTAATTATTTGTATCAAGAATTAAAAAAACAGCTGAATAATAATAGAAAATTATAAACAACACAATTTTATGCAACGATATCATATATTTGACCTACATACTGTTATAGGGACCGATCAGTATATACACACACCACCAGATACTATATTTATTTTGTTCCAGAACGCAATAATAACTTGGTTATTTCACATCAATCAATATTCTTGTATGCATAAAAGTGTATACATATGGTCAATTAGAACTGGTAAAAATATGAGATTGTTCTTATTTGGTTACGTAAGTTATGTATTAATGAAATAAATATGTCTATTATTGATAAGTTCACAATTCATGAAATCTGTCTTTTCATTTAAAAACGGCAGGGATGTCATATTACCGAAGAAAAATTTTTTTCTAAATAATATGCTGCTGTTGGACTTCATTATGTAAAGTTTTTATAGGGATAAGTTGGCTGTAAGAAACCTTTCTTATTATGTATCTGCTCGTATTGATGGCAACATTTTTTGTGTTTACTCAGCCTGTTTGCTTTAGTTGTCTTCGTCTCGTCTGTTTTCTCAAAGGTTATTAACCTAGTTTTGTTAGTTCTATGAATTATTGTTGTAACACTGACAGCATTATGTCTTACGATAATAAACTACAAAAGTTAATAAATACATTCAGTTATCTCCTGACTTACATCGTCTTTAAATATTCCGATTTAACAAATTAAAGCTTGGTGTCTGTTCTAGATAATAATTCATTAAATTTAACACCTCTTTGTAACTTTAATCGAGCTATAAAACTCGATATGTATGTTTTGATGTTGCCATTTTACCTTAATTGTTAAATTATAAAGACATTTTGTTTAAAACACACTCATTTTCTATATTTCTCCTCTGTGAGCGAAATTTCCTAAAACAACCCGTATGTCTTTTTTGTACATGTGTTCCGAATACCTATTTTAATAAAAGCTTATTTTATGTTTTATCTTTATGCTATTTCCTACCGTAACTTATTAAAATCTTGGTAATAAAATAAAATAAAAAAATCTATCGAACTATTGTTCGCTTTGCACGAAGCCTATCTTTTATGGTCCATTCTATTTAGACAATGTAGATAAGAAGGCGAGCGTGCGTTTTGTTCTACTCCATGTTTAGGTAGTTTATGGGAGACTAGAATGAAGTCGGGATAGCCTGGAGGGCCGCGGGAACCTTAGGAAGAGCGGACGGAATGTGCGCGCAAGGTCATTGCGCCCTGCGCGGTCATGCGCTTGCGCCCCCGCCGCCGCGCCCCGGGCCCCTCAGAGTCACCCGCACCCACCACCACATTGTCTAGTCCGATCAGCTGCGGATAAAGGGAAACCAACTGGACCGAGAGTCGATAGAAACTATTTAATGTGAATTTATTTTTCATTTTGCGCGGGCGTTCTCGAAGCACGACTTCCTCTAGCGAGGTTCCTCGTTCTAACGCTCTTTTAGAGTTTACTCTAACATAGAAAAAGGTTATTCATGGCGCGTCGTGGTTTATTTACGATGCTTACGCTGACTAGTATTTATCCATCGGTGTATCTTTTGTCCTAAGACATTTAACAAATTGCTTTAAGCCCATTATCTGAACGATAACAGGTTCCTTTAGGAAAGCAAAGATTAATAGCTTTGCAATTTTTTAATAATATATGCATGATATAAACTTTTCTTTATTTAAGAATTTAGCAAACTTTATAATGACGTCAGAAAATTTTAATTTTAATCATCAAAGATACTTTTAAGTAAAACATGGTTTAGCAAAGGTAAAATAAACTTAAAATATTCTAAATGGTTTCCTCTTAAACTGCTAATTAACCAATATTTGCATTTGGAAGTCAATTATTTAAAGTTTAACTCGTGGCGAGATCGAATGATAAAAGCATTGCAAGAGTGAATAAAATAAAAGTGAAAGATTTATTCATACAAGTTCCGTTAGCAAGTTGAATAACTTTTTAATAAGAAATTTATAATATTTGAATGTCTAAATTATGTTAATAAACAAATTAGTATTATTTGTCACGGATCTTGTTGAAGTACAAGATTTGAACAGAGATAAGTTAATATTGTACAAGTTGTGAAGTGCACAAGCGATTAATGTTTAATTATATGTGTGGAAGTGGAAATACAGCAATTTCTCTATACTTCTGATTAATGAGATAATAAACTAGCGAGTGGCAGGTCGGGCTAGGAACGGATGTCATTTCATTGCGAGGACGTATGGGCAGGCGCCAGTCGGTACGAACAGCCTTTCAAAGTGCGACTGAGCATCGCGGCTTTGTGGCCTTAATATAAATGTTAATGCGGTTCACGACTTTACGCTACATTTATTCAATACCATCATTTATTGACTTTTTGATTTGGAGAGTAGAAAGTCACACAGTATAAGTACTGTACGGTTTCGACTGTATACGTAATGTTTTCTGTTTATAACAGTAAACATTTTATAATGATGATATATTATAATGATGATCATATTATAATGAATTAATTGCCGTTTTGCATGACGATATGTTTATAATTTAATTATCATCTGATGTGCGATTTAAAGTGGAGTAGGTCACTATGATGCGCTTAAAATACAACACAGTCATTCAACAAGTGAATTTATATCCTGAGTTGGAGAAAACAATTTGTTTTTTGCACATAACAGTTAAAAGTTTATGTTTCGAGCATTCACTTGATTTTCAACAGAAGAGCCGGTTATGTGACCTAACACCATATGACTCAGCAGTTGATATACCAACTCAAACTCAATACTAAATTGAAACATAATTTAAAACAAATATAAACAACCTTAATTTAAAAAAAATTAAACTGGATATGAGGTAACCGTGCTTAATTCTTTGTACTTGTTGTTTTACGCTGTGCATTTCAGGAAAAGAATCAATGTGCCATTTTATTCTTTGATAAAAGATTCTTATTGGGACAAAAACAAGTTGAAATCCTGGAATACACATGAGAGAGAATATATCTAATCTAACAATGAATACAAATCACGGAAAGTATTACCTTAAACGTGACACCACTATAACTGTGATATGCCCTGAATAAATTTAGATACGAATACGAAAAGTCGTATAAAAGTCCATTCGTTTGTATTGATGCACAAACAATGCAACTGGTAATTAGAGAGTGGTGTTGACATGGTGGTACACATGCTATCAACAATGAATGACCCGTGGGACGTCTATGAACTCGTGTCTGTTTTTTTCCATCCACCGTTTGACTAGTTTCTGAGCAAGACGCGAAAACATATTTCTCAGTGACCTATGTTAGCACCAACATAATGAGAACTACCCGGACTCAGTCATTGCATTACAGGAACAAGGCCACAGTAAATTAAACATCTATGCTTTTCTTATTCTGGAAGTTTAAAGCATGCACCGCATGGGCCGCGAAACACGGCTCACATTGATTGCAAGGTATATCGATACTAAAAGCACACAGGTGATGCTTACAATGAACAACAAATAAAACACAAGGGTCGGAGATATCATTTATTTTGAAAGGTATTCCAGTGAAAGCCAACTCTAGCAAATAAAGGACTTTAATCAAACAGTGATTTCGAAATTTAAATTACATTCTTACAAGATACAATTGGTACGTGAGATGTTTTGAACGCGATGAAAGTTTTATGCATTTAAAACTATCTGAGCCCTAAGTGGGTGACGGTACATATACATATCTAGGTATCTAACAAAATTGTATAGTACGTAGATATGGCGGGACACCTAATATGCCTTCTTTGTGGATACATAAGTGGCTATTGAGATGTTACACGCTAACTTCTGTAAGCATGAGTGACAGGCACTTCTCTGCTACACGCAGTCCGCCCGAGGTCAGTGAAATTCTTCCATTCGACGATCGATTCCCCTAACCGTTTCATTTTAGTGTTTCCAGTGAAATGGCCAGGTAATGCTATATAATGACTAATATAATAATTGACATACACGATGACTGTAAACAAGGCGTATTTGTGATAATACAGCTCAGATAGCTGGTGAAGTACAGTTATAGGTGTGTCCACCATTCAAATGACTACTTATTTCCTTTATTGTAAGCCTCTATAGTATTATTGGTAATGTGACAGTTCTCGGGAATATCTACGAGTTGTGTTGTGTGGGAATGTTCTATGTGCTACCTCGTAATAAGGACTCAGTGTCAATTAAAGTGCGCTGTTAATTTTTTTTTTTTTTTTTTTATTTAATAAAAGCGGTCTTTAACACATTCCTGTGTAACGCTTTCCTTCACAAAGAAAAGCTGCACATTCTAATATCTACCGGTAAGAACATAAAGTATTGTCTGAACATAAAGTATACATTTCGATACGGTCGTTTTGTCCATACAATTCGATTCACTTTTTTTTGGTTACAAATAAAAGATATTGCCTGTATTGCTTCTTCTAGTTGCTTATATTTGAAAACTTTTACTTAGCTCTTATACTTTCTAATTTGAAATAAATTGCGGAGAATGTTTTGTTATTGATACCGATAATTGTTAATGGTATTCGAAAAGTTTTGCGATAAGACTCGCGTGTGGATTCACATTAATATAATTTAGATATGATCGAAAGTACAAACAGAGGATACTTCCTGTCTGAAGTGATTACAGAGGTCTTCCATTTAGATAATCATGGCACAGTCATGTTCATATAAGACAATAGTGTATTGTAATCTTTTTAAATAAGTAGGTCAGATGGAAGTTGTTTTGTAGATAAATCAATCTGCCGTTAAAACTAGATATATTAATGAGAAGGTTGATACCTTAGCAGTATTCTTCATCTCTCAATTTGCCTCAGTTAGAGGTGCAATAATATCTCCTAATTGAAATTGAACTTTTACTATAAACACTTCGATAAAAACAACGGTTATTAATTGCAAAGATAGTAGGTAAAAACAAGTCGGTATAAAGCACAACTCATTTATTTTTGATAAAGTTGTATAAAAAACTAGCTGTACCCTGCCACGCTTCGCTGTGGCACATTGTGGTTGCATTAAGTAGAAAAAGTAAAGTAGAAAAAAAACACCTTTGAAGCGTGTTGTACAAAGCTGCCAAATTTGAGCTTAATGGGTGCAAAACTTTTTGAGTTTTAGGAGCGTACTCAAACCAGTTTAATATTTTTACAAATATAGATTTTGCATCGAGTCTGTTTGTATTAGGAACTGAAAACATGCTTTTTAGTATTTTACTGCGTTTTAGTGAACTGTAGGGCTGTTTTGCCACATTCACATGGTTTAAAAATGTTTTCAGGTGCAAATCTCTATCATATTTAGACCGAAAAGATTATCTTAAAGATTTGTCCCCTGAATACATAAGAATTATATTTTCCTTTAAGATTACCCTCTTGAAATTTTGTAAGATACGTACGTACTAGAAGAAGTTCATAAATGAATTGGAAAAGCGAAAAAGTCCTGGTAACGAAATAATTCTAATACAATGTTTTATAAACAAACAAGACGGGTATAAAATTAAATAACAAGATCGAGTTAATTTTCAGTTTAAAAAAACTGCCTGTTTTTATTACAAAAACTGTCAGCCATTTGATAAACATCAGTAATTTTCTAACCGTTGAAGGGATGTGAATAACGTCTAATAGTCTGATCGATTTGAAATACTGTCTTGGGAATTCAATGAAGCCACAATAACACGTAACTTCTGTCTAACTTATAATAAACTTATCGCGTTGCAGTTCATTTGAATAATTTAATACTTCAATTATTGGTAGAAGGTGATATTTTTCATTTGCTTTTGTTTTCATGGTGAGAGGGTACTTAATTTATTTGATTTTTATATATAATTATTCTTAAAAACCTATTTGGTTTAGTACAGATGTAATAAATGATCTTTTACTATATAATCTTCTGTACGTATGACAACTGGTGAGATCACGTCATAGATTTTTCATCAGGTGATAGGAGTTCAAAGACATGTGTTTTTGAATATCGACTATGTTGCATTGGACAAGGTCACAGACTGACAGAGCACGAATTTTCTTATAAGGTTCCAAAATTAAACACTAACTGTGTCTATCTACAATATATCGATTTTTAGATACAGTAACCGATAAAATATCGTTTAATATCATCGTGGAATAATAATTTTTCATAACACAATACTATACATCACAATACACAGTTTCATCTATTCAGGAACGGTTATGTTTTAATTTAATGTCTGCGGTATCACAAAGTAGATGTTCAAGTACAGCATGGTTTGTATTTTAAACCCTTTAAAGTTTTTGGAAAAGTCTACATCCAAAGGATTCCTACTCGGAAGAAAATAACACAAAACAATCAAAAGAGTCACAATATCTGATTTGAAATTATTCGCAGCTGCTCATATCGCCACGCTTTGTTTCTTCAGAAAACTGGGTGATCTATTCTTTTATGAATTATTGAATTACATATATCATGGAGAGTGCTCCGAGGAATTGTTCGGACTAATACCAGCCGCAAATTTCCGCCATTGTTCCACACGGCAAAATTTTCATCCTGCGCTTTTCGAGAAGCTTTTTGCCCCACACAACCAATCTGTGGAACGGGTTATCGTCTGCGGTATTTTCGGACCGATACGATCTTCAAACCTTTAAGAAAAGAGCGTACTCCTTCCTAAAAGGCCGGCAACGCGTTTGTGAATCCTGAGTTGCAGACGTTCATGGGCGGCGATAGTCACTTTCCATCAGGTGACCCGTCTGCTCGTCTGCCCCCTCTAACATAAAAAAAGACACTATAAATATTTATCTTCTTACTACTTTTATTAAAATGCAAAATTTAATGTTGCTAAGGCAGATAATAGATTATAAATAAAATCTATTGATTGTATGTTTTCTTCAATGAACAGTTCAAAGTTAGAGTGGAAATAATCTACCACCGGTTACAAATGAAATTGGTTCATAAGGCTTTTATTGCACTTTGATATCAGTATGGTTTTACGTCTCGCCGGACTGGTTGCGCCGTCGCACATCTAAACGATCTGCTTTTATTACTGCTTGTCATAAAAGCTTGTTTTTAACATAAGATGTAGTAAAAGTTAATTAAAAACATACTGAAGGATAGACTTTTACAATGGTAAACTAGTATTTTCTGACACTCTAAAGCTTTTATGTACAACTTTAATATAAAATTAATTAAAACAATTACTTGCTTTAGTAGTTCTATAAAATGAACGTGCGAATTATGAAGTAATTATACTCGTATCTTATTGTGTGGAAATCTGTCGGCAGGTTTTTTTTCTATATGGAACTAGACCCTTGCTGGCATTATAGAAACATAACAGTTTTTCAATAGGGTTGATAATGGTACCAGGGCTTTCCTTCCTAGGGTATACCTGGTTCCCCGGCTATTGGTACCTAGAGACGGGGGCGGTTTTTGGTCGGTTCGAGTCCGACATAACCACCCTACTGGTGGGTATCCCAGGAGAGTTTCGCACAGGAAAAAAACAGATTTGATAATGAACATTTTGAAATTTTACATACACGCTTTCTGTTAGTTTATTGATGGCCATGATTAAACCAGCCAGCACACAATTACATTAATGGTAGGTTAACATTGTATGCAGATAAACGACTCATGATAATAGAAGGAACCCTCGGGTACTTAGAATACCTGGTATATTGACCTTATAGCTGGTAAAACTTAGTCGGAAGTATTCTCACTCATAGTGGAAATTGAGGTTATAGGGATATTTTAAATAAAATACCTCCATTCAGCCATCGTAATGGTTGTATAAACTCAGTAAAAGTCGACCAGGTAGCGGATTACAGAATAATTTTGTCCATAAGGTTTTGTGAAAGTATCCTAAGATCTAAGATCCTATTGATTTATGATGAATAGTAATCAATAATCTGGGTTTTAGACGGGTGTGATTTTCAACTTATTAATGTTCCTTAGGTGACGTGTACTCGAAGAAAGATTTTTTATAACTTCCCCTAAGGGGACTAAAATGGAGGTTGGAAATTTATATAAAACTTCGTTATTTTTGGTTTTCAAACTCACCATAAAAAGTAAAAAAAAACGATGTTAGTATTTTTTCAAAACTATCCTTAAAAAGGGGTGCAAGTTTGTATGAGGAATTTTTCTTTTTAACTTATCGATTCGAAACTCAGTACAATTATATTCTCTATCAAACACATATTTTTAAATCACGTCAAATTTTTTAAAGTGTTTAAAAAAATAATAATTAGGATGTGATTATCCTCATATTATCTTAACAAGGCAAAAGCAAAGCAAAGGCGGGTAGCATTTAACTAGTCATATTATAATGACTAGTTAAATGTTACCCGCATTTGCTTGTGTAGTGGGCCATTGAGACCACGACATGTACAAGTCGAGCGGCTGACAACGACACGTAGAGTCTGCCCGCTTAGATAAACACGCGATCCTGCATGGCACATAGGGTTGGAGTTTATACATTGCAGAAGCAGTGTGGTAATACGATTGATATTATTACTTTAAAATATTACATTAAATCAAACCAGTTCAAAGTTATTGAACTTTTTTGCATGTATGTATGTCTTGCCATATTTACCGATGATGATACTTTGTACACTATATGAGCAAAAGTGGCATGAGCACCTTATTTTGATGTGTTTGTATAAATGTTTTCTTTTCAGGACTAACAATTACATTGAATGCGGCTTTTTAAGTGATACATTAAAAGCACTTAACTCAACTTAAGTTACTTTTTTTTTTTAATTTTTTTACACATAACACTGCAACAACCTTTTTTGGTATTGCTGACCTTAATCTTTTTACCTCTATGCTACGCACATGACAAACTCTAGGTACTGTAGTTGCTATGCTGAGCTGTGGTCCTTTGACTGGGACTATGGCCCAGGATTGAAAATGACCTCCATCGAGAAGGATCATTTCCTATCCTGGGTAATAATCAAAAATCGGCCTTGAGATACTTCTCTTTCTTATAATTCTAAAGTAGCAGAGAAACACGCTTTAGTAGTAAAAGTTAAAGTTGATGCGAAAGTGACGACCAAACTCACTAGAAAGAAGTACGTTGAAGTGATGAATAGCCACGATTCTGTGTAGGTCCCAAAACTGTCCAAATATTGTCTTTAATTCAGTTCGCATAAGTAATTGATTGATACTCAACCTGGTTTGAGCTACTTTTAGCTATTTTTGGATCCATATATTCTTTACTTTTAATGAAAAATAATATTTTAAATAGAATTATATTTCATTTTTTGGATGGATGCTGTCAGCACAGGGTCAGCTGTTGTGGTGAATTATGGGGAAGGCCTGTGCCCAGTAGTGGACTTCTTTAGGCTGATGATGATTCACTTTATATAATTTGTTCATTCGATGTTACTCCGGAATGCATTCATTGTTCGCCAACCCTATATTGCGCACAAAAAAAGGAACTCTCAAATTATGGAGGTGCGATGCAAACGAGCTAAATACAGAAAGCCCGTTTAAGAGACACTGGCAAAGGAATGTGCTATTTATTCTCCATCGTGGTCTCGCCTACACGTATTCGTAGAGAGGGATATTTTTTTAATAAGGTTAGCCTATACATTCATAATAATGTAATTTTAATAATAATGCCGGCCCTAACCTTACTACAACTTTGCAAACTATAGTTTATTAAAAAAGGACAATAAATGTTTAGTTTTCCTCCTGCTAACTATAACACTTTGGAGTTTCTATCTTCGACTGATAGTTACAGATCGCCTGGCCTACCACCATGCGAATGTGGACTATAATTCATTAAGTTTTAATTTTATTGATGTGTTATGCGGGCAAAAGCCAGTGTTACACAAACATTAGATTTTGCCCGTGGCTCCACCTGCGTGTTTGTCGGTTATCGCTGTAAAAGTAGCCTATGTAAAAATATGCCAAACAAACTCACTTTCAGTTTAATGATATAAGTATAGATGAGACATATCATGTTCCGCTGCACTATATGATAAAAATACGAAGATACATTTTTTGTAAATATGTATACAATAATACATGTAACCACATATATTAGCATCTGAGACCCCCTTCATTACAGTCTACCGCAGCACTACCGTACTGCGCTACATAGATCATCTAAATAATACGTTTTAATATTTTTATACTCCTAAAGTAACTGGAATTGAGGACTATTAAGTCCTCAGTTCCAGCACTTAAATGGAAATACTTAAATATGTGTGAAAGTATAAAATTCACACGCATTCGAAAACAGATGGCCCAGTTGTATGAATAATTGGGTCAGGCGAGCAACCTGTCGGCTTGCTCACACGCATTGTCTCGCGTCTCGGTGCGCCCGCGCCCCGCGCTGTACCGTTAGCGCTCGGTCAAGTTCGGCCCATTGTGACGTGACTGCTACTTGTGACATACGGATTTAAACAGTCCGATTCGGTCAGTTGCTGCTATTGAAATAGTCCGATATACAATCTTGTAGTGAAAGTACCTTCCTATGATACTTAATTATAGATATAGCTTATTATGAAATACTGTATATAGTAACATTGATAGATTTAGAAGTACTAACATTTATTTAAACCTGAATTTTGTGTGACCGTTTGTTTGCCAAAACGAGATAGCACAACAGTCGGTGTATAACATATTATATACCGTAAGGAAACAATTTTTTGTAATAATAAGCTGAGATTGTAAGATATGTATTTATTATTTACGTGAGCATATCAGATACTAAAATAAGGCGGATGAGCACGTGCCGTTTTGACCCCGTCGGGAACATCAAACGGTCTTAATGCTAGATTAAAATGAGTCTGTCCTTTTTGTTCAGCCGCTAAGATTGGATTACAACTTTACTAGCAATCTCATAGCGGACACTACAAGATAACGTCTGTAAAAGTTTTTAGTGTCACTCTCTTAACAGTATGCAAAGACACGCACACACTCTCTAAATAAAGCTTTGGATGGTGCATCTCACCAGGCAATGAGAATAAGTGCAATTTAATTGCTAAACGAGACTATTATTTCGATCAATAAAAGGGTTAAGTTTTAAATTACAGTAAAATCCCATCGCTTAATTTCCAACATACCTAAGTGTATTTAATCAAGAACTTGTGGCGATGTATGCTATTTTGATGAATACTGTTTTTTCTTTTGTATTAAATGAATTAATGAAAAAAAGGTTAGTATGAATGCTTGTTAAATAATAACGTAATCCGTTCACTCATGTTTAGAGACGTAGAGTTGCAGAGTCTATATTATATTTTTTCCATATATTGCGTAGTAGAGGAAAATGTATTTAAATAAAAAAGGCGATCGAAGTAGATACTAAGTGTTTAATTTAACTTTCATTTTAAACGAACTGTAAATTAGAGATTTGATTTTAAAACTTTCATTTTTAAAGTTTAATTCATATACTTAAAGTATTTTAATTCAAAGAATTAGATTATAGGTTATTAATAGGTATAGGATTAAAATAAGTAAATGGTTCTTCTTATCTGTATGCTAGCTTTTTCTAGAGGCCTTCAATTACATAAAAGTATTTTTGTTTCATTTCTCAAACTCAGATTTTTTTCTAAGTGAAAGGTACTCTATCTATTGTTTATTATGTTATACTCGTATTACGAGTATGATGGTCAGACAAACACATAAAATACAAGGACACTATTGGACAATATTGATTTTTAAAATGAAGTTTTTATAATTAGGTTAATATTCAATAGTATAAGGTAATAGCTTAAGCTTGAATACGTGAAGAGAATTCTTCGTATGCATTCTTAAGTTTTTTTTAAAGAAGGTTTTGCTTATGTGTTATCGCAAAAACATAAAATTTCTCATCTCAACAAATATTTTTGTACTACCGTATAATAACAACGTTCTTGAATCTAGGTAATCTAAGAATATTTTGCATTAGTTATTTAAATATTTGTGAAGTAACTGCTACACAGCAATAAATTATCTTCAAGAAAGCCAATTTTAGGACGAAAAGTATGCATAAATAGACGTCAGATCATATTTTTAAAGCGGTGTCCAATAAGGATATATAATAATATAACATTTTTGGTGAATTATTCATGCAATAATTCTCTCATCATCTCATCGCCATCGTATTTCTAGTCAAATATTTTTCGTTTTGTTTTAGATCTTAGAATTCTATACATTTTATTCCGTTTTAAAAACGTAGCAAACATTGCATTTACATCTAATTACGAGGCTATGAGATTCAAGACTCAGGTTTATTGCGAAGATAGTTGACACTATATCATTTATTTTATTGTACCAAGGTTAGGGGCAAAACTTTTAAAAATAATGCCAAGTAAAGTAAGAGCAAGAATTAAAAAAGACATAATTATCTAGCAACAACAGCTGCCGCGGTAATCGTGGCATTATCAGGTAGAAGTAAGTCCTATTTAAATTGTTTTTGTATGTCATGACTCTACACAACACTAAGTCATTCATTGTTGTTCCAACGTATGATGACCACGCTCGCCTATTAGAAACATGATTTGACAAATATTATTTGGGCAATGGGTCAAACGAGGCTTTCTATTTTTGATATATTAGAAATACCTTATGTGGATTGTCTATACCACGATTTATTGCATGTTGCTTTAATTACAGTGTATTGATGTAGTTTTCTACTTGCAATTTATTAAATTTAACGTCAAAAGAAAGTTTGATACGATGAACGTTTGATAGCGATGATTGATGAAATATTTAATGTATCATTGTGTGTGTGTTGTATTGTAATGTATGTTCAAAATGCGGACGTTCTTTTAGTTCAATATGTGAACGTCGTAAGTCATGAAACTGGAAAAATCTTCAATCCGATGGAAATGTGATTGTAACTTTAATTATTGCAAAAGTAACAGGAAATATACAACTGTAATTTTATTGTGCAAAGCGTCAATGGGAATGTTTCTTCGAACATTGTCGGCAACGGCTGCTAGTGATCCATTCACTACCTGCGGTGTGGGAATAGAAAGGCATTGTATGTTTAATGAAAAATCCTTCCAGGCGCATCACGCTTCATTACTTTATAAGTAAGGTATAGAAGTAAAAAAAACCTAGATTTTTTCGATATGTTATTTGATTACCGGTACGTTATTACGTAAGCATATAGTTAGCTCGGAGACGTATATATTGGTATAGATATCACCTTTCGAGATTGTGAAAACTGTAACTGGGAACAGAACTCATCATAAAAATAAGGTTATATTAAAAAATACAGCGGTATAAATATGATTGAGTTTATACGATTATTACCTTTTATATAAAAATTACTTAATAACAAGTAGTATCGATACTAACAACTTTGAATCAGACAACTAACCTATATGACTTGTATCTCAGAGGAACATTGTAAAGCTCATGTCTTTTCTTCACTAATGGTGAACCGTGCGATTATCCTTTATGATTATGCCGTGGTATTAGGTGCTCATTAGATTGTAAGATCATAAACTTACGAACGAGGACTACAAAGTGCACTTACAAAGTCTTACAATGTAAATGAAAATGTGTTCGTTACTTTAATTAAAAGTTCACGGTCTTTTTAAAAGCTCATTGAAATAAACAAGAAGGGTTCATTAAAGCAAAACATGTTAACAATTAAACTTACAGGGATGTAATATATCCGTAATTATAAACGATGTTTTTCATTCGAGATTAATGTGTAGAAATTACAGCGCTGTTGTGATGAGTGTTTCTAGTTAGAGCTTGTTATGTTGGAACGATGATAGAAATGTTGAGGAACGTGGATATTGCGGAGACGGGTTCACCGTTAAATTGGGCAATTTGTGAGCGCATAACACGGTGGCTGCGCTTGCGCTGCGCCCCGTCGCGAGACGCTCCGTCATACAACTGAGTAACTGTTACGTTCATTACGTGACATATGGTTCACGTTATGTTACGTGATCGCATCACCTATGCGTAATAATTGTTTGTAGTGCATGCTTAACGGCACCCCATGTTGTCTCATGCATGATCTTGAAAGTAGGGCTTCTACAGGATAGTAGTGTAATGTGTATGCCAATTTTATATAGATTGATAAAAATACTTTGATAAAAAAAAAATGCACATACAGACAACTGTATGTGTATATTTAATATAGGGTTAATTTGAAATAACAGTATTGTTAGCAATGATGATATAGGTATTAATAAATAAGAGTATTAATAACGTTACACATCCCACACACGGCCATTCCAAACTAGACAGAGCCTGTGCTATGGTGCTAAACTGGGTAACTAGACAGCTGATAAAAATGCTTAAATATTTAAGAATATATACATATTATAGACAAATTATAACCAAATACAGCACAAATTTAGTGCTCATCACACAATTACTTGTCTTGGGATGAAACGAATCGGGAATCAAACTCGTTAGTGTTAATTTCTTAACCGGCCAGTCAAATTGTTAATTTCTTATTTATAGAGGGCGAATTATAAGTTAGTGATTACTGTAATCCTTATCGTCAGTTAACTTTTTACTTTCACTCGTTCAACATTTTCAAGACCTAATCAGTGGCGTGGAATGAGGTGTGTGCCTTTCTATCGACAGCTTTATCGTGCTTAGTTATAAACCTACTCAATTAAGAGTACTATTCTAAAACTTGTGTTTTACTTGATTACTGTATATGTATCTAGAAGGCCAAGGTAAGGCTTTTAGCTAAAGTTTGAAGTTTACTTAAAATAGGGTTGTCATGCCTAAAACCAGGAAAACCGGATGACGACAATAATAATAATATATTGAGCTGGCCCGGAAGACTACACTGGTTTGTAAAAGAAAAACAAATTATTTATAGCAATACATCTACTCTCAAAGTTTTAATATACATATAAGAATACATCTACTGTTAATTAAAATAATATGTTACCAACATCTTGTCCACATTTGTTTTCATGTCATAGTGGCTTATTAGATCTCTGTAAGATTAAAATTTATAGACAGACTTAAAAAAAATACTTTGACTTGATAGAGAAACTTGATTGTTTTATGTCTTGACTTAAACTAACCCAGTTTGAGTCTAGACATAAGACAATCAAATTTATTTTCATAAGTACAACTTTTTGTTTTGTGAATTGTGACAAATCACTAACTAAAAGTCCAAATATATTTAGTATAAAAAATAACTGTTATGAGAATGTTTATTTGTTCTCTATCTAGGTGTCTGTCTGTCTATTTTAATAATATATATATCTTTTTTAATAATAAATGTACATATAAGTTTATTTGTTTTGTAAAAAATAGTAAAAGTGATTTTGACTCATTTGCTTGATTTATATGTGGTCAGACTTGTATGTATTCAGTCAGATGCGGCTGTAAAAAACCAGATACCTAGCAATCCAAATCAACTTCAATTTGAAAAATCGGTTTTCTTGTTTTTTATTTTAAAAATCTTCACCGACCGAAGGACCGTAAAAATCTTCAAAGGTAAAACTAACCCTGCACAGTAACATTGAATACACTTGTATATAAACGTAAAACAAAATGTTTTGGTTGTACATACAGCAGATTCCGTACCATTAAATAATCAATAATCATCAACACAAAAAGTTAATTAAACAAAATAATTTTTCATTAGGCATTTCAACGTCTATCTGAGCTCTTAGATCTTGTAAGCTGTCAAAACAGTTAGTAGACAGGCAAAAAAATTTCATAGATAAAAAAAATGAGATGAAAAAACTATAATTGGAACATATAAACTATTACTATGCGATGTATTTTTATTTTGTTGACTCACCGTTTGTACAAAAATCGTAAGTATCGTCTGCCAACCGAATATCGGTGTAGTAAATATGATATAGAGATTTATATCTCAGACAAAGGTCATTTTTATTAAATGTACCTAATACTCATGCGTAATATTAAAGGCTGTTGATGATGATGATGATGAATATTAATATATGGCATAACTGGTCAAAATTGATAACAGTCACCAAATCATAGTCTAATAAAGCAATTGAACCGTCTTCACCCACTTCTCTTGTGCCTAAGTGTTGATTTTATTGGAGTCAAATTTTATTGAAATGTATGTAACTTCCTAATTGTAGATATAATTTTGGTAAATATAAATATTGTCGGCAGTACAATAAAATCCCTATAACGAGTCGTAGGACTTCACACCTACATAATGGTAAAATATCAGTGTTCCGACGAGTGACCAAGATGCAGCAGAGGTCGGAGCAATGTTCCGCTGACAGAACATCTCGGTTGCGACTCACGAGTCTCGATGTTATGGGTGAACTAACTGTATCGCTAGCTCCTTCGGTAGTTTCACCATATATGACTACCATAAATGTCAACGTGCACGTTGTTTTAGTTATTTATGCTAAGCTCAAAAAGTCCTTCTTTTTGAGTGACACTAACCATGTAGTAGGCAAAAACCTCCTTTCTAAGGAGAGGCCTATGTCCAGCAGTGGACTATTAAAGGCTGTTGATGATGATGATGACCCACGTAGTGCCACTCAAAAAGTTTGAATAAAAGGTTTAACAGTATTGTAAAATAATGTAAGTGTACCCTATGAACTGTGTGCAACCTTCACCAGTTTAATTGCCTAATTATAAGCCAAGGCATTACTATGACTTTCTAGTAGTTTTCGCTTTACGGTCTTAACAGAGTACGGTTTGAACTCTTAGAAACAATCTAAATTTAAACATACAGGAAATTGTAAAAGTTGCCACAAGTTGTCTAACATGCATAATTAGGTCACTCGTGTGCTGTAGGGGTTTAGACGAGGAGTTTTGTTCTTCAAAGATGCTATTCCAGATTAAAGACTAAATTTCTTGACGACTTAATAAAAATAATAAGAAAATCAGTGTTTTGGCTGATCCAGAATTGTACCCAAGACATTGCCACACGCAAAAACTCACAACTTTATCAATTTATTATTAAATACTAAAATTATATTAAATCCTTAATAATAGTTATAACATTATAAAGTGTTGTAATATTTTTAAATTATCCTAGTAATAAGTTATATATGTATGTATATTAATTTGTGTCGATTGACACATGTATATATAAATTGATAATTAAAACGTATATTTAATTAAATTACACACACAAATATTGATGGCTGTGTTAATAAGCCAAATAAGGCGGACTTAATTATTCACAGATCATAATTTATCATTGTTATAAACACATATCATGCAGGGTTTTAGGTGGTATCAACTTCCAAAATTACCATAAAGTTGATATACGACAGCGTTTAATGTCGCAGTTATCATTAGCCCATATCTCACGGTTTGAAAACATTGAAATGATTTGTTGAGAACGTTAATGTAAAGGGCACAGCATGCGCTGCAATATCATTAAATGCTCCTAGCGTTGAGGTCGCGCACGGAATGCGTGCTCACTGTTTCTTTCACGCTCAGCGTAGCACGGGGACAAAATCGGGTGAATTGTGAGATAATTCGTTTCGTCGGCGTCACCGCAACACCGTTCTTCCTTTGTGGTTCGTTAGAGTTTTGAAATCAGAACCGCGAAGTCACCTCTTCCGGTAAATTTTGAGAATCACTCCACATAATAGTCTCTCCGTAGATTACTTAGTCAAACGGTATCTGAGTGCAATTACTTGTACGTATTGAACAATGTACGTTGCGCTATTTACTCACACATGCACTGAATTTATACCGTAAATGACAGTCAGATTTGATTGAAGTATTTATTAATCACGTTCTACTTACGCTTTGAACACAGTTTTTTTTAAGAACTCAAAACTAAGATAAAGAATACAATCAAATATGTACGCCCGATTGCCTTAAAATAAATGTTTAATCAACTGTCGACTCATTTATTTTGTCAATATTTTAAACGAGTATATTTTTGGTCAATTTTCTTTAATTAGTGACATTCAAGAAAGTTAATTAAACTAACGGTACTTTTTAAAATTCAATTTAAATTACGAAATTTTATGACAGTCCGTTCTGCACATTTGCTATCGTTGATTACTTTATTTTCAAATATGAATTAATACATCATGCCCTTGAACTTAATTTATAATTAAACCGGAAACAATTACCCAATCACATCTTAGTTGAATTTATTGAAAGGTGTTCGAGTCATCGTGTACGTAGAATAAATGATTTTAGTAGATGTAAATAGTATCTGATACACAACAATAGTTGCACTTTCACGAATACAAATGATAATTCATTGTGTTTTGTAAATATTCAAGTGAAAGCGATATTAAGATGTAAAAAGTAAATGAAAATTCGTGTCGCTGACTTTCCTATTAGCTTTCTTGAGCCCATGCAGTGTTGATCTTGACCTGCATTCGAAGTATCGACGTTAACAAAACTTGCTATCTTAACAATCACTTCAATATACCTAATGTTACAATAGTCTTGGTATGAATACAGCCACAAACAACAAATTACATTTGTAATTCAATGAGAACAAAAAATCACATTACGCCGTCTACTTTCATTTTTGAATCAGTAATGCGAAATTACATCCACTTGTAAATTTCTAAGCCTAATAAGTTTTTTTCGTTTTAATAAAATGTAGGTGAAATATCAAACGGATAATAATAGGCACGTATAGATGATACGTCTGTAACGTACTCGGTACATTAACTTAACGAATAAGTAATTTATTGTTAATGGCCGAGTGCACTTCCTCAATAAATAATAACAAAACCTCTACCTACTTCTGTCAATCATTACTTTGTTATTACGCTCCTCATTCTGTTCAACTTTCAATTTTACTTCGCGTGTCGATGTTAGTTTTGTAGATATGTTTTATTTTCACACTAATGTCTGCCTTTTGTTTTAATAAGCATCTTCAATTAAATATTTAAGTTGCCCCAGGAACACCATTTGAACAGTTTATAACTATGATTTGTAATTGATATAATAACAAAAAAAGGAAGAGAGAAGAAAAAAAGGAAGTTCTGATTAGCGTAGTGAGCAGACGTGTCTCAAGTATTTCAATAAAACAAAATAAATAAGTGCTAATATAGAATAAACCTAACATCACTGGAAGTACAGTATAATCTTGAATAATAGTGAGTGCCCGGCGCTATTCAATCATAGTGTGCGTACACATCACTAGAGTAGCGCACATGTTACACAAGCGGAGCGGAAAGCGGACCGGGTAATATTTTTAAAACTTATTAATTACTATCAAATACACTTAACATGAGTGTCTTAAGGTCGCCTACTGATACCATTAGAACCAGTAGTTCTCAACCAGATTTGTCAAATTTCGGGATCGCTGTACCGGAATCAATGAAAAAGTCAATACGGAAACGAAAAACTCGTGACGATGATTTCTCACAACAATTTAGTGAATTTAAAAATGAAATTCTTGGCATGTTTAAAGAGTTTAAAGTGTTCCAGACAGATAGTTTTACTGCCATAAGACAAGATATATCTTCTGTAAAGCAACAATTGGATGACATTAAAACCACAACAGAGAGGCTGACTGCCGAGAATATTATGTTTGACACAAAAATAGCAAGTCTTACGAGTACTGTTGACAAAACTCAGGAAAAGGTTAAGTCCCTGGAGAGTGACGTCCATATTCTGCAATCTAGTGTAAATTTTTCGGCATCAATAGAAAACCTGGGATCAATAACTACTTATGATAAAATAATAGCAGAAGTACAAGAGCGCACTGAACGTAGTAAAAATGTAATAATAACTGGTATCGCTGAACCGCGCTTCGACAACACCGAACAAAGAAGAGAAAAAGATAAGAATGAGGTGAAAAGTATAATATCAGCCATCTACCCAAACTGTCCTGACCCGGAAAAAATTATACGGTTAGGCAAGTATGACGAGAATAAAATGCGTTCTATCAAAGTTTGTTTCACATGTCACAACACGGCCCTTAATGTATTGAAAGGAAGATCTAAAGTCAATGATAAAACCATCAGAATCTACTCGGATCGGACACCAAACCAGCAGCAGTTTATATTAACATTACGAGAAGAGCTACGTCAACGTACAGAAAATGGTGAAAAGGACTTAATTATAAAATATCAGAAAGGTATACCAAAAATAGTTAAACAACAGTCAAAAAACTAAGTGCAGCAGTAAATAGTGTAAGAGAAAACAAGTGTGTAACATATGAAATCTGTAATAAATATGCCAATCTAACAGTTACTTGCAAATCTCTCAAATTCCTCTACGCAAACGTGCGAAGCATTGTAAAATCAGGCAAAATAGATGAAATAACGTGCATCTTAGAATCTATTCCAACAACCATACATGTATTAGTTTTAACAGAGACATGGATTAAAAGTGAAGAGGAAGCTCACAGATTAAAATTGCCGAACTATATACATTACTTCAATTACAGAAAACATTCACGAGGTGGTGGAGTTTCTATATTTATTCATAAAAATTTAAAGCATAATGTATTGGATGAACAATGCGAAGACGGAAACCACTTTTTGTGGGTATACTTGGACACGTTTTCTTTAGATATTGGCGCCATATACAAACAACCAGCATCAAACACAAGCAAATTTCTGGAAACCTATAATCAACATCTTGCAAAAAGAAAAAGAGTAATCACCTTTGGCGACCTTAATATTAATTTACTAAGTGCTGAAAATATTGTAAAAGAGTACACTGCAGTGTTGCGAGAGAACAACATGAAAATATTGAACAAAATTAGCCTGGAATACTGCACTCGCGAAACAGGAACAACAAAAACTATCCTAGATCATGTGATAACAAACTTACAGGATAACACTTTCCAAATGTCTGTAGTTGATTCTTCTCTCTCAGACCATAAACAACTATATCTGGAGATAAACAGACTTAAACCTATACGTATACAGCGAATACAGTATGAGTCTATAAATTACACCAATTTATATAATACTGTAAAGAATGCTATCGGAAAAGGAGAAATTGCCGATTTTACTAACCTGGAAACTTTTTTGTTAAACTCAATCAATAATAATAAAATACAGAAAACGAAGATCCTTAATTTACCTCGCAAGGAATGGATAAATAACAAACTTATCAAACTAATTGACGAAAGGAACCAATTATATCAAGACCTGAAAGAAAAACCTGATGATGCTCAATTGAAGAATGAGTTTAAAAAGAAACGTAGTATTACGTACACATCAATTCAAAGTGCGAAAAATCAATATTACAATAATGCTTTTAAAAACTGTAAGAAGCATCCGTTAAAAATGTGGCAACTTATCAATAGACTATCCAATAACAAAGTCGAAACTAGCTCTGGGCCGTTGGCACCCAATTCTGGTACAGGACGTATCACAAATATTAAAGAAATTTGCGAATGCTTTAATTTGTTCTTCTCTACAATAGGTAGTGAACTAGCTAACAAGATATCCCAAGACGTTCATACCTATCATCTAACATGTGCACCTTATAAAAATAATTATGACCAATATTCAAAATTTAAACCAACAACTTCATGCGAAGTAATTAAAATAATCAATAATCTTAAAACAAATACTAGCTCAGGTATAGACGGTATTAGTACGAAGGCTATCAAATGTATTAAAGATGTTATAGCACAACCTCTTGCGAACTGCATTAATACTTGCCTTATTAATGGTTACTTTCCAAATTCCCTCAAAATTGCTAAAGTTAGACCTATATTCAAAACAGGTAATAAAACGGACCCCAGCAATTATAGGCCTATATCCGTGCTACCAGTACTATCTAAGGTTTTTGAAAAAGTATTATATAACCGTTTGAATCAATACTTAATAGCCAAAGACTTTCTTTTTCAAAAACAATATGGTTTCAGAACAAAATCCAACACTACATCCGCAACCTTAGACCTAGTAACAAATATAAGATTGAGTATTGATCAAGGGATGATAACATTAGGGGTTTTCATCGATTTAAAGAAGGCTTTTGATACCGTTAGCCACAAAATACTTTTATTAAAACTAAAAGATTTGGGTGTTGCTGGCGCAGGTTATAACATTCTCAAATCATATCTCTTAAATAGGTCTCAAGTTGTTAAAATTGATAACCATCAAAGTGAACCAAGATCCGTCACATGTGGCGTGCCTCAGGGATCAATATTGGGCCCTCTACTTTTCTTAGTTTACATTAACAGTATACATGAAATTGGACTGAGAGGTGATATCACTTTGTACGCTGACGATACTAGTTTATTTTATTCTGGTCGTTCAATAGATACGATAGTTGATCAAGCACAACACGACCTAAATATGTTAAATGTCTGGTTAAACTTAAATTTATTAACTATCAATGCCTCAAAAACTCACTACATCATATTTTGTGCTAAGAACAAACAAATTGGTAACTACAACCCATTAATCATTAACGGTGAAAGAATTGGTAAAGTTTATGAAGAGAAATACTTGGGCTTAATATTGGATCATAGACTTGCGTGGAAGCCACATATTGAGAAAATACGAAATAAATTAACGTCATTGTCGGGCGCTCTTCGACCCATAGCTCGATGCTTACCTCGAAACGTAAAATATACTGTCTATAACTCTTTGGTAAAATCACACATTGACTACCTGATTGAAATCTGGGGCACGTCAGCAAAGAGCAACCTAAAACAATTACAAACCTCACAAAATAAACTGATCAAAATATTGTTTCGATATGATTACTTAACACCCACCGTAAAAATCTACAAAGAAACAGGCATAATGAACCTTGCTCAAACACATAAATACAATATCATCATATTTATTAGAAAAATCTTAACGAAAGACATCCACTCACAGTTAACATTTACAAAAAAGATAGACAGCCACAAACGTTTAACTAGGCGAGCCAATAACATCTGTCTGCGAATGCCTAGGACAAATTACGGCAAAAAGAGTATTTTATATGAAGGGGCCCAAAGCTACAATAAGTTACCTAAAGATATAAAAGAAGCTAAAACATTAAACACATTTAAAAAGTTATTAAAAAGCCACATTTTAAGGGATGTTTCACTGATTAGATAATGAAAGTAGCTTTGTTTAAATTTTGATGTGTAAATACTATTACTAATGTATACCATATCTAAACTATACATATGTTAAGTATATGTATACGAGATTAGATTAGATTTACGAGATTAAGATTGGCAATATTAGGTATAGAACACTACATACAATATTCTGGGATGCAATTTACAACGTTCCTATATTTAGTCTAAATATACATAAAAGCAGTACACTCCGCTTATATAATTATATAACATATTATTTACTTATAAAACATATTACATTGCTGGTGTCACTATAATAAGAAATAAAATGTTTGACATCAATCTACAGGTACGTGTCACTAAGTCATAGGCCTTCACAAACATGCATTGTTTTGTGCACCAACATTCTTGAACTCACAGCTGTATAGAAAGTATTGAATCTACCCTACTCACAAAAAACTGTTCACAACTACCTTACTAACTAACTACGCTAATTAAGTAATTTATTTTTGTTTAGTATTGTATTTTTCTCTGCAAGTGATTAATTGTAATCTTTTGAGAAAAATAAATGTCTTTAACCGTACATAATGGTGAAGGTTGTCAGAATTTTAGTGTCGCAATCACTCTCTCAAAAAGTAACTTCATAATTATTTTTAAATTTGCTTCAGTTTATATGTTATCTTATTTCGCGATAACTTTTCGAACTATTTTCCAAAAACTTGTCTTACCTTAGGATATTTTAATACATAAATCAATGAAGTGTTTTTTTTCTTGCAGGTGGTTCTTTTACCATGAAGGGGGACAAGCTGCGCCTTGCGCGGCTTTCGCTGCTGCTCTTGCAAGCCACAGTAGTCTTTAGTGAGTATAATTTTCAGAGTAGTTGTATGATATTTCATTATAATAACTGCACGGAAGGCGTAGTGCTTTAAGCGGTCACCTTGCCGATGCCTATTACGCTAAGTGTTGTGGGTTCGATCCCCACATGGGACGTCACCTGTTTCTGCTTAAACTCGTAAAACTGGGTTTCATTTGATTTATAATTTTTAAAACATTATTGTGATCTATTTAATTTATAACATTGTCTATCAAGCATTGAACACATATTTATTATTCACTTCCTAGCAGTTGTAAGTTAAGTAGTGATTGCCTTAAAGTCCGTCAGTATGTAAGACCGTCGTTTCAACTATGTTCTTTCCTCCTTCTTCTTTCCAGGCGGTTAAAAATACTTCATTTATTATTAAAATGAGATAAAAAAAACTCAATAACCAAATTAAGCTTTTAAAAAAATATTTACACCACTATAGTTAAAACTTTTTTTAATCATAATAAGAAAATTATTGGAAATTCTGTGTGCAACAAGTTATGCACCTGAGTGAGCTCACAATGAGTGCGGTGAAAAAATTACTGTACCTATGTTATGCCTCGACTTATGATTAAACCACCGGCAGATTTATTTAATGAAATTACAAAAGAGACACATTAAGTAGAAATTAAAAACCATATAAATTTGCGATTTAAGTGAAATATTGAAATCTGTCGAAGAAAGGAGTTGTTAATCTAAATCGTATCAAGTAATTTTTGTATAAACTCTACTGACGGGAATTGTAGCATGTAGATCATCTTTGATTTTCTATGAATAACACAATTGTCACTTCTTTTTTATAAGAATATTAATAACTACAAAAAAATTCTTCATAGTTTTCTTCGATACTTATGTTTTTTCGAACTACGAAACTAAATTTAATTCCGATACTATCTTTCTTTATTATGAATGTTTTATTTTATGGGTAATCGGAGACTAAACGCATTCATAAGTTTATAGATATATTTATAGCCACATTAAACACGCTGTTTATTTAATTAAACAATTGTAAACGGTTAACATGGCGATGTTATGAAAGGTTGATGCGCCCAATGCTTTTTCAGAATACAGTTAATATGTCCCGTAGTCTCATTTATCTATGAATGTATCTTACTACTAATATTTATTTGTTTATTCCTTGTACGTTAACGTGACGTAAACTATTAATACATATATATATATATAGAAACTTTTCTTTACGTTCTTTTCATGGATAGTGGACGCTGCCATTTGGGTTTCTAAATGTGCTTTTAGAACATAGTATACAATTTTTTTAGATGAGTTCTAAGTCGCCTCTCAAAACCCGCTCCATGTTCTATATAGTCTTTATATACTATAATTAAATGTGTTTGCTGTTGAGTTATTTGATATGTAAACAAACATAAAAAATAAATAAAATGTTAAATTAACAAATATTAGTTCTAAGGTAAAAAACATATGTTTTAATGATAAGCAGAATAAACAGTCCAAAACTATACTTGAACGTTATTGTTTCAGGTCGGACGGCTTTCGAAAAGCTTACGGATGTGGACTTCTCAGGAATAGCTTATTACACAGTGCGCAATCTATCATTGTACGAGTGTCAGGGATGGTGTCGGGAGGAACCTGACTGCCAGGCGGCTTCCTTCAGGTAAGCTGTGAGATATGTATCTACACTCGTTACTAGAATAGCATACGGTCTAGACGTACTCGTATAATTAACGCACGATATTTATCGATGTCGGTATCTATTAGAGGAAGTAAGATTGAAATCGTTTGATGTGAATTTAAATATGCATAGTAAACCAAATTGTAACTAATGATTGTTTTGGATTTACAATATCACAATCTTTCAAATGAATATTTGAGTTTTAGAATGAAGATAAAATGTTGACTTTAATCTTTTCAATGTTAACTCAACATTCAAAATCTGTTAACATAATTCTGTGCTATTATTCTATTAAGAATACACGTAATTGTACATCTTATCATTTTGATATACTAGTCTTATCTCTCTATACTCGTAGTTAATGAAGATCTTACATGTAAAATCAATTGTAAAGTTTTTTATCATTACATCAAATCGTTAAATTTTGTTTCTATGACTTTCTAAAAAGGTAATTTTATTCTGTTTATATATGTACTAGTTTGGAGTATCATTTTCTACATTTTCATGGAAAGCCCAACGAACTGATATGGGTACGTCATTTCAATTCTATTAGTAACCAAGCATCATTTGCCTATAATATTGATTTTAAACTTTAACGTATATGTAGAATAGTATGATATAAACTTTAAAAAAATAAAACTATCGATGTGTTCTAGACATGAACTACGTAGCACAATGTTTTAAACACAAAGAATTCGTCGTATAGCTGAAATTGAACAAAAAGCGTCCAATTGGGTCGTTATCAAATAAGTTTATGTCAGACGTCAGTATCTATTAATTAAAAAGCAATTGTGTAGACAAGATAATACAAAAAAATCAATTCGTGCATTGATTGATCTGACCTAGTGAGAGAAATTCGCATCTAACTGAGATACATCAAACGACTCGTTCGGATTGATCACGAAACAAATAAAAATCAATGTGGCTGTCATAATCTCAGATCTAGACGTTCCTGACCCGAATGTCCGAGATATTAATCCGATTGATGTGAAGATTCACTAATTCAGTTATTATCGAAGTGAAATCGAATCAAAGTGTACCGAACCCCTGACCTCAGATAGATAGCTACTACCTCAACGCACGATGCATGCCAATTATTTCATGTTGAAAGTTTTACGAATGTTGCCAAAGTGAACTTTGAAAACATTGTTATTTTCAAGTAGTTGTTATTGAAAGTTGGCCACTATGTAAATCTGTACCGACTTCCTCGTATACCGTGGTGTAGTAAGCAAGCGATTAGGCCTGCAAATCTAGGACAAAGGAGTACGTGCGTTATCTCCATCTATAAATCCTTATTTAGTTAGTATAGAATGGATACGGAATTATCAGCTTGCCTGACATCCTCACACTCTAGTCCTCACTGAAACGCCTCCGTTGGCTATTGACAATAAGTCCAGACCTTAGCCACAAACCGTGTAAAAGCGGAAAACGACCTCGTCGCGCTCCAAATTGGATAACAGTAAAAGTGATAGCATACATCTTCAATGGATTATTGCTGGCGCAATATTTTCATGGCTATTGGCGGTTTTGAACTATTTTAATTTATTGTTATTGTCTGATGTGTTCTGATTCACACTACGTTGTACTAGCGTACAAATTATTATGTCTCTATAGGAGTGAGAGCTCTACATGTAGGTAACAAAAGCTACTTATGGAAAGGATTCAGTCTAATATGCGCATGATTACTTTTAAAGAATAGATAATTTAACCGATGACACCGTCGCAAGTAAAGTGTGTGAAAATTAACTTCTTATCTAGTTTTCTCGTGGAACTTATACCGCTCATTATCATAGCTGTTGGTGGTGTACGACAAAAAGTCTAATTGTATTTAACTCGATCAAGCCTCGTAACACTATTAAAATGCTTGTTAGATACTTAGAAATCAATTTGAACGGGATCTATCGAAAATAGATTCGGTTTTCAATTAAACGAGACGGAACTTTCCCGCGCTTTTATACTTCTTAATCTACCATTGTAAGCTACCAACATGTACGTATCTCGATCTAATCGAGCTGTCCAAAGTAATAACAATCCACGGAACGTACAAAAGAATGGAATGATGCGATTTTAACAATCGGTAACTGTTCACTACGGTGGTGCCACTGACTTTTTGGAAAACATTTGACGGTATTACCGTTCTATGTACTATCTTTCTCGTTGACTAAACTCAACTGTTCAGATCACGACCTCTGCTATTTGATTATATCAAAATTTGATATGATCTCTATGACTATGCTTACCGAGAATATTTTAAATTATTTTTGCATGTTTAGAAAGCTTTTTTTTAATAATGTAACACATTTAACTTTAAATAATTGTCATTATATTGTTTTGTCCAGTTTTAAGGTTTGTGAAGTTTACATAATTGAAGAAAATTTAAAAGCGGACTGTAAATGACAATTTAAAAGAAATGCACTAAAAAGACCGAAACCCCACAAACATGGTCCATTTTAACGATATCAAAAAGTTATCAAATTTATTACTCCTTATTAAATTAAATAGAGAGCCATGTTTCGGCACGAATGGGCCGGCTCAACTGGAGTGATACCCACGGCCTCACAGAAAACCGGTGTTAAGCAATTCTTTCGTTGCCCTTCTCTCCCACTGACTCGAGCGAGAGGGACTCTAAGGGCGGCAACGCGCTTGTGACTTTTGAATTGCAGGTGTCCATGGGCGGCGGTAGTTGCTTACCATCAGGGGGCCCGTCTGCTCGTTTGCCCCCTTATACCATAAAAAAAATTGTAGAAAAAAATAACCTCCTTTTTCTGGATTTTGATAAATATGAGGCTTGGCTTGGTCACATTGCCGTAAGGTGAAAAATATATTTAGCTACCATCGCATTGGCGTAAGGTGAAAAATATATTTAGCTACCATCGCATTGGCGTAAGGTGAAAAATATATTTAGCTACCATCGCATTGGCGTAAGGTGAAAAATATATTTAGCTACCATCGCATTGGCGTAAGGTGAAAAATATATTTAGCTACCATCACATTGGCGTAAGGTGAAAAATATATTTAGCTACCATCGCATTGGCGTAAGGTGAAAAATATATTTAGCTACCATCGCATTGGCGTAAGGTGAAAAATATATTTAGCTACCATCACATTGGCGTAAGGTGAAAAATATATTTAGCTACCATCGCATTGGCGTAAGGTGAAAAATATATTTAGCTACCATCGCATTGGCGTAAGGTGAAAAATATATTTAGCTACCATCGCATTGGCGTAAGGTGAAAAATATATTTAGCTACCATCACATTGGCGTAAGGTGAAAAATATATTTAGCTACCATCACATTGGCGTAAGGTGAAAAATATATTTAGCTACCATCGCATTGGCGTAAGGTGAAAAATATATTTAGCTACCATCGCATTGGCGTAAGGTGAAAAATATATTTAGCTACCATCACATTGGCGTAAGGTGAAAAATATATTTAGCTACCATCGCATTGGCGTAAGGTGAAAAATATATTTAGCTACCATCACATTGGCGTAAGGTGAAAAATATATTTAGCTACCATCACATTGGCATAAGGTGAAAAATATATTTAGCTACCATCGCATTGGCGTAAGGTGAAAAATATATTTAGCTACCATCACATTGGCGTAAGGTGAAAAATATATTTAGCTACCATCGCATTGGCGTAAGGTGAAAAATATATTTAGCTACCATCACATTGGCGTAAGGTGAAAAATATATTTAGCTACCATCACATTGGCGTAAGGTGAAAAATATATTTAGCTACCATCACATTGGCGTAAGGTGAAAATATATTTAGCTACCATCACATTGGCGTAAGGTGAAAAATATATTTAGCTACCATCACATTGGCGTAAGGTGAAAATATATTTAGCTACCATCGCATTGGCGTAAGGTGAAAAATATATTTAGCTACCATCACATTGGCGTAAGGTGAAAAATTTATTCACTGTTCATTACTTAGCTGTTTACAATAAGTTCTTATAGTAACGTAACATCCAAGCCACATACATTGACTAAGGTGTAGAGTTTGTGAAGTTAGGGCTCGTAGAGTTAGGGCGTGTAGAGTTAGAAGCTCTCCACATGAATTATTATCTATATAAAGGAGTCCCTGTTATATCAATTTTCAGACTTTTAGAATTAAAATTTGCACAAGTCGCATACAAACTTACATCCCCTAGTTTAAAGGGTAGGGGGGTAAAAGTTCCAAGTTTTCAGTGATTGAGTGACTAAATCAGGGTTTAAAGATATCAATAAAATCTAAAGTATAAGAGCTATGCAATTAAAAATGTCTAATAAACCTTCTTTCTAAGGAGAGGCCTATGTCCAGCAGTAGACTATTAAAGGCTGTTGATGTGATGTGATGTGAAGTCCATCACATCCCTATAATTTTCTTTGTCTGGTATAATTCAAATCCAAGTTATGACGGTTCAAAAACACGAAGAAGCGCTTTGAGGTAGTGCCCTTCTCATTCGCTTTGCTCGTCTTGGCGGGAGTACTACCGTGCCCCCAGATTTAGAGTTTCAAATGAATTACTGGCCATACTGTTTAAATGAAACTCGTTTAAAGGGAACAATTGAATTTACTGTGACTCCGAAAGTATCAATGTGCTCAATAAATATTGAACCAAAGACAAATCATTATAGTTTTTGAGATTTGTTTAAAAACAACTACCTATTTACTCTAGGAAATTGATGATCATTTTATGTTTAATAACATGCATTGATGTGATACTTACGATTTCTATCGTAGTTTATAAAATAGTTGAGTGTTAGCTTATCTTCGTGTAAATTACTACCCGGCCAGCGCCCCTTGGATCGATACGCTGCGATGATAGCCGCATCGACCCGATACGACAAATTTGTATAATAAACTTAAATTCTAAACCGCTCATAATGACCTGAAATCTTAATAACGTTACCAGCTTAGTAATCTCTATAAATACAGTATAACATAAACAATTCAGTCCTCGATACCATTAAAGTATATGATATAATACTATTTACGGTTCATTTTCATTGCAGTGGCATACGAGTTCAATTATATGAGGAGTTCAATGACGATAAAGTCGTCTAATCACTCATTATTCAAAGTGAAGTATTTCAAATTAAATAAATATGTTATTCTTACCTGTTTATTAATTATTAGGAAGGGCTGAGGGATAAAAAAAATGGTAAATAATTAATAAGGACATTGTTTCGTTTTAACTAGTTAACTTTAGGACACAGTATAAAAAAGCTAGCAAACCGACTCAGCAGTCCAGACTATGACCTCATAGTCATCATTTTTATCAGCCGAATAACGATCTTAATATAACCAACTTACTCCTAAGAACTAATCAGTTAAGGGTGCTACAACCTTCAGTGAATGGGCCACAGTAGGAATACATAAAAGTAGAACTAGGCTTTATGAGCTTTATGAATAACGAAATTATAACACTACGGAATTTCGTGAATATGTTTAACAATATTCCAATTTATTAAAAAAAATATGTCATGCAAATATGTTATGTGGCTTCAAAAGAGGGAGAGAAAAAGTATCAGATACGTTAAGAAAAGGTTAATGTACTGTTTGTATTTATTGTTTTGGAATAACTTCATTTGCCAATCACTACGCAATACCTATAATAAATTATTAAATCAAGGCACAATCATATATGTATAATATACATTGTATATTCATAACTCGATGTTCAACTGCACCTATTGGTGAGGAATTCTAAATTAGTTCATAGTGAATGTGAGTCCATCTCGCCTTTAATTACTGTTCTAACAGCATACCGGCCCGGAAGATTTATTATGCTTGTTGTGAAACCAAAGCGAAATGCAATGTCATTAGTTTTAGGGCTCTATAGTCACATTAATCATAACGTTTTTTATATGAATTCTTTGTTTACAAGTAGGCGCATAAACAGTAATTTATAACGTAAAGCTCGGTGATTTGTCAGACGATTGCGAGATCATATGTTTATTATATCGTTATTTTTAAAGCGTGAACAGATAGATTAGAGTTTTATTTGAACAGTTTAAAATAGTTTTTATTTGTAACGGTTGTTACAGATTTTGTGTAAAATACTTTTAATATAGAAACCAACAATTCAATAAATTTGTCCGATTATCCTGATCAGGATCTTTAGGATTAATGAATTTTAAAAATCCGTTTATATATGAAGAAGTTTTACCCGAACATACATAAAAAATATATAAACATCCGAATTGATATCATCACACTATTATTTGACCTGGGCGGGAATAGAACCCACGACCACCTCGCCTACTTGGCTTCTGACGGTCTAATGACGGCACATTAATACAGGAACTAATGCAAGAAGCAAGCTTACTTTGTATTTTACATTACACAACATTGGACTATCTCCGTATAAACTTTATTCATTATTTAAGAAGTGATGCATTTTATTACTTAACTAATAAACATTAATATTTTTGACTTAATTTGTAATGACAATACCCTGACAAACTTTGATGAACCAATGCTGTAAGTAAGTAGTTAAGAAATCTAAAATAATTTGAATATTGATAACTGTCTAGTATTTTTTATTTTTCAAAATTATGTTAAAAAATAAAATATTTGATTCTAAAATATTACTAAACAAACGACATTTTCCTATTCATTTATTGGACTAGGAATATTATAATTGGATTGCAGTAAGGGTATTTAGAAGCTTTTATGGACACCGAGATTACAGAAGCAGAAACTATTATTAGAGCTGAGATAACAGAATGAGATACCTTAATTGAATCTGAGATTACAGTTCCTTGTATCTTTACCAAGAGTAAATTTTTATGTGTTCCAATTAAATAATTATTTAAATTTAATTTGCAGTCTTTAGTTATCTTCATTAATAGATTAAAGTAACGTTGATAAAAGTTTTGAACCTTCAAGTAAGAGGCCTATGTCCAGCAGTGGACTATTGGCTTTTGCCTGTTGAAGTGATGTGTGTGTGAATAGGTACTTCCGATTACAGCATATATGGGCAGTAACTATCATTTAATTCTTTGAGTGTTAGCCAAATATTGAAATTTCAGATGTCCATTAGCTTCTATTTAACATAATGTTGTTACAACGGAAACGGAAATGTACAGAATGTTAAATTCGTTTACGTTGCATCGATAAATTAACTTTTCTTCATTATAGACATATTAATTAAAAGTCGACTAAACGCTTTGAGACTTTGTGATGCTTCTTTGTACTGTTTGTTCTGCTGACGCTACTGCAAGCGGTACTTTATGAGTCATTTAGACTTATTACAAATAAGGTGTTATTAGATTCTAACATGTTTATAGGAGCCTAATATTTGAAATGACGGTAATTATAATCATTACCAATGATAGAATGCTACTGAGGTGAATTTTATTGGGTTTTAAATGGATTTTAAAATTGATGGTTATTTCAGTTATAGTACCTAAGTTAATAATGATGTGATGTGATGAAGTTAATAATAACATAGAGTTTTTATTTGTTTAGTAATTAGCTATATGCGACCTTTTAATTGTATGATTTAATTAAAAATCATAAAGTACGATAGTGATGTGATACTGATACGATACCGATAATTCTAATTACGTGTTTATTTAAAAAAAGAAATTGTTGTGTTTTATTTCTTAGATATTTTCACTGTATAAGATAAATTTATATACATTAACAATGATACACGCCGTGAGAACTAAAAACATATTAAAAAATATATACTAAAGTGGTACTAGTATACTTTTCTCTTCAGTGCAACTATTGTACTACACTAAGGTTTTATTTAAAATTTACCGAAACAAATAACTATTATTTGTTGAAGTATTTCACAAAAATCTTTTTAGTATTGACGCGTAATACCTCGTAAAGGGTTATAAATATCTATCTAAATGTTTATTCATTAAATACTATCATTAAAAATAAAGTATCTCTTATATTGGACGTCACACAGCGTGGCTTGTGTTTTTTATGAGAATGGGATAAATGGGCCGTTATCTAGGTTAATAAACTTAAGAAGTAAAGTATTATGCAAATACAAAAATTGATTTAAATCGTAACAGCGGTTTTAGGGGCACCTGTTACAATAATCTGAATTGAGGAATTCGTGTATACATATACATGTGTGTGTACGAGGCATGCCTTTTAAGTTTTGTCGTATGAAGAAATTAACACAACTAGAACCTTATAGTACTTTTTATTGTTTTTCAAAGTATTCACCACATAGCTTAATACACTTTTCCATTCGCTCAAACAGTTATTATAACATTTATTTCACTCTAAAGTGGGGGTGTTGAAAATGGCTGACTTGAAAGCGTCGACTGCTTCTTCACCGGAACCTTTGACCACGAAGACTTTTCTTAATTTTAGGAAATGTAAAGAAATCGTTAGGGCTTAGGTCAGGACTGTATGGAGGACGGTCAAGAATTTCTACTTTTTCCTGCTTCAAATACTCAATCGTTTGACGAGCGCTGTGTGAGCTTGCGTTGTCGTGGTGCAGGATGATGCGTCGCTTTGAGTTAGATTTTCGAAGTTCGGCGATGACTTGTGGTAAACAAACTGTGGTATACCACTCTGCGTTAACCGTTCTACGATCTTTAAGTGCAATAGTCGCAACATGGCCGGTTTTTCCAACGAACGTGGCCACCATCTTCTTTGAAGTGCTTCGAGAACAAACAACTTTAGTCGGCATGCCTAATATAAACACACAAGTTACTCGTTCATAATGTTGGATAAAAAATCGACTAACAGTACCTTATAAAGCTGTAATTATTACTCTACTATATTACTAAAAGGATTGTCTATGGGATTAACACAGGTGCATAACAATGTAATCGAAAGCATTTTATCGTAATTTATAAAATCCTTTGGAATTTTCCATTCTATTAAAAACCGGCAGCCATTATTTTTTATTGCGGAAGATAAGTAAATGTTACTGCCGCTCACATTTTAGCAATGGGATGAAAAGAAGTGACATTAGAAGAGTACTAGAAATTTTATCTTGCTTTATCTGAGTCTTGCTTTATGGGCTCGATGATATCTATTTACGGTAACGGCTCTAAAGGCTTATTTGGTCCCATATGCTTTTAGTATCATGAAAAAGACGTTATAAAACGATATTTGTATGACCGATGTAAGTTAAAATTATTACACGCCAATTCATCATCAACAGCCTTTAGTAATCCTCAGCTGGACATAGCCCTCTCCTTAGAAAGGAGGTTTCGGCCTACTATACCACGCTGGCTAGACGGGTTGGTATAAGGTTTCAAGTTTTCCTTCTCTCTGCAGTGCTTTTGTCCTGCGTAGTTTGCTCTTTTAGTCGGCTCTTAAGACACCCACGGGATGAATAGAGGTGGTTGACTCTGAATTTTTAATCCGTCGCCGCACGGACAATTATTAATTAACATCTATCTTTAAACGTCGTTAAACAACCACTCGCCAACGCTTTGTCTTTAGTGTTTCACGAAAAATAATCTTAATACAAAATTTAAATTTTTGGTTTAAAAGTTAAAAAAAGACTACAAACTGACTAAACTGATATTTAAAGTTTTTGTTTTACAAACAAATTGTATAGAGAAAGCCTAAGTTCACAAAGTAACAAAAAGAAGCTTTAATTCAGGTTTCTTAGACTCTGGAGATTTTTTGTCTAATTCATAAAAAGTAGTTTTTATGTGCAAAACAGTTGAAGATCTCAGTCACCGCATTTCTTTGAAAGCGGCGCTTTCTATCATTGCTTTATATTATTTAGTTGTAATAACTACGTCAGTTATGATCTGTATCTAATAGATAATTAAACTAAATACATTTTAACTAAGTTGATAATTAATAAGAATAATAATAATTTCACAGATCTCATACACGGCCGTCTGATCCCAAATTAGGCAGAACCTGTACTGAGTAACCAAACTATTGATAAAAGTATTTTTATATCTACATACATACATATTATAGATAATTTCGCCTAGATACAGTACAAATGATCGTACTCATCACACAATTATTTGTCTTGGGTAGGAATCGAATCCACGACCTCTGGCTCAGTAATCGGGTTTGCTTACCACTAGAACAACAGCCCAGTCAAATAAAAGACACGATTTAATAGAACTAATCCGCCTCATCATATCGTCTCACAGTCAACATTGTTGAACATTGACATCAATCATTATTTACTTAAGAGTTGCCAAAATGGAGATTTTTTTTCTAGTAACTACAGTAAATTGTACTGCCTAAAAAGAGCTATTTTATTACACACGTAGACATGGTGAGCATACATATATCCACTATTGCGTTTTCTCATGATTTCGATGGATAGGTCGTCATAAATTATGACGACCATTATGACTCATAATGGTCTATATTGTTGCTGATAGCGTTCAAATTTACAAAAAACATTGGTTTTAGAAAGATAAAGATGATTAGAAGATTTAGTCTTGATTATGCACGGCGCTTTTAAGAAGGTATCTTCTTTTCGACTACTATAACTTATAGCCACCATGTCAGTGTATACATTCTTAAATAAATAACGGTAGTAGTACCATGATGTTAATGTGTTTAGTTTAGATATGCCACTAGAATTCTCAGCAGTGTTTACTCAACTAGCAGTTAACACATTTCCGCTAAGATAGCAACTTTGTGTATGTCGTTCGTGAGGAATATAATATTTAAAGTTTTTCATATTCCCACGTCGCATTGAATCAAAACGATTGAATGAATTACAATGAATGAAATATCAAACAATTCGGCACTAGGTAAAGGTGGCCTTACAAAAATTTAAATTAATTTAAATTTTTTATATTAATTTAAATTACAAATTTTTTTTAGAAACGCTTTATAATTGATTAATTTTGATCTCAGGATGCCGATGAAGAAAGAAGAATATTTTATTTTATTGCAGGTTTTAAATTTATTATTTACTTATCAAGATTAGTAGACTATGCATAGTGTGTACGTCAATTTAATTTAGTAAGTTATTTTTTTTATTGCATTAAAAATATTGTTAAGATCAGTGTTCTTTAACTGCTGTAATTTTTTTATTTATCATTTTCTGTCAAATTAACTGTTGGCTTTAGAAGATACGCAGTGAAACTTGTCTTTTAATAACAAAGAAACATACTATTACGATTTGATTTATGAATATCTTGTGACCCTTGTGTGTGTTTGAGAATAGATAAACGATAAATTTTGTAAATATTCGTCACCCAGCGCATTTTATTTCTATGAGTACCGGCACTTATTTAGTTCCAGTTGCCGAACAACGGTTTCTTTATGCGGATCGTATCCTGCAGTAGTAGGCGAAGAGACGTATCTAATGTAATAATTTGGACCGTTTTACAGGTGTACCATCATGGATATAAATTACTCTTTCGCGTTGAAAAACGACCGTAGCGTTGGAAAGATTAACAACAAACAGTAGGAATGAAACAACAGTTATCGGTGCTTACAATAGGAATGTACCAAGTGTAAAAAGAACACGGTTTAGCCTAAATTATAATTAAACGCTCTTATAAGGTTTTTGCAAAAACGTTACGACTTAACTACTTAAATGAATTCCGATAATATGTTTTATCTGTCTAAATGTACAGTTACTTTATTGTTTCCTTTACTGACAATTACGAGTTGTTTATTTGTCTTTCTGATAAAGTAGTCTCAAATAGTAGCTAGGTGTATATTGGATCGATTTTGGAGAAAAAGTGGGTACCAAATTTCTTAAACAACATTTGAACATATTGGTTGTGAAGCCATCTTTAAACAGACTGAAAAAAAAATAGCATACAAATATTAACCTTTACCTAATACTTACTTAAACCATTTTGCCTATTTTTTTGTAAATAGTATAATATATAGTACATAAATATAATATAAATATACTGTTACATTTTTATTGACTGTGTACGTCATGTACACAGTCAATAAAAATGTAATAATAAATATCTTCTTAAAGACTATACAATACATTTTTTTAGTAAATATGCAAATATGTGAATATTTAGGTAAGCATAAGTAAACAGATAGGTATTTGTATAAGTTTTTTATGGAATTAAACTTACTTAAATATTGCAGTGCAATGCAAAGCAGTCATCTGTACCTATTAAAATTAATTGTTTTGCTAACATTTTTAACAATTTACATTGTTAACCTGCAAGAAATGTACATTAGATCATACCTATTGCAAAATTATTCAAATAATATTAAAATATATTTATGGTTTCAGTAATCGTTAACATATTTTGACTTAAGGATCTTTGTTGCAGCTTCGTCCTAAACCCGTTAACACCAGTGCAAGAAACACGTTGCCTATTGCAGAATGACACGCAAGCCAACAATCCTATGGCAACGCCTCAGGTATGTCAAAACTATTATACTATATGACTGCAATAGATATTATGTAGTTAGAGTCCATAAAGCCGACAATTAATTATGTATTATCTATGTTCAGTAGTAAGTAAAGGAAAAATCAAAATAGAAAGAGAACGGTTTGAATATAATTCAAAGCGTATGAAATCAAGAAAAAGCACAGTTAATTTTTGATATCCAGAGAATTTCGGGCACATTTGACGATTTAACGGAGAGTAAAGCGAATGGCTTTATCTTCTTTTAATACAGTATAGCTGAAAGGAATATATTACGCTGTAATTGAATTAAATCCAGCGGTTATCTGGCAGTCCAAATTTTCTTTTAAGGCAGACTTTATGTACTTACTTATGAGTCAAGGGCGGACGCTTTGTCTCCAAGCTATAAATGGTAGAAAACTGTTAAAGTGTTTTATAGCCAAATAAATTTCTCTCCTATATGTATTCACTGGCATTCCTCTACTGCCAATTAGCCGGTAGATCTAGAGATTGGATTGGATTATCAATTTAGATTAAATCGGTCAACCTTAACTCTTAGGGAAACCTAACTGGCTAGAATGTACTGGTACACTGTAACTGTTCAGGCTTAACGTTAGACAGTTTAATCGCTTTCAGGCCTAATGAACGATGCTGATAATAAAATATGCGATATTAAACGATACAGCTCGCCGCGTACCGCCTATTAGTTTATTTTACTTAAGAGAGACTAAAATCAAATTAGGGTTGTAAACAGCTGTTTGAATATGATATAGTAAGTATAGATTATGACTTCGTCATAATTTCTTAACTAATATTATTAGTGTAAAAGTGAAATTGTATGTTTATTTCTAAGTTACACTTACCCGCCTTATCTGCTGAACCTGTTCATGTTACAATTTTGCATACGCCAGGGGCACAGAAAAGTAAATAGTAAATATTAATAGTTCGCACCTAGATTAAAGTAAGTCAGTAATAACTTCTAGGCGAGTGGAGCCGCGGGTAAAAACTAGTTATTTAATAGCAAAATTTGCATATCTAAGAAAATGAAAAATTGGAAAAAGCTTGCTTGATAATATTATCATAGAAGGTATATAGATATGTGATGAACAGAGAGATATGTTAAAGGTATTGTTTCCACAATATGTCAATTATGATAAATAAAAGTAGGGATAATTGAAGGATGACAAATTGAAATTTTAAACTGTTTTCGCACTTAAAACAAACAGCCAATAAAATAAAATAAATGCAATGAAAAATATACAGTTTCAAGTACACATTAAGATGAATACTTGCATTCCTTATTAGAACGCGAGTCATTGCTGCGAGATGTCTGTATTTTATATTATGATAGGCTCATTTTATCTGAATGCATTATCGATAATGATACGTTCGGTGAAGTAAGGTGAGATTAATGTGCGTTGTTTTGCATCAGCGGTCGGTGAACACGTACTACATGGTGAAGCTGCAAGTGCGGACAGATAACGTGTGCTTACGTCCCTGGGCGTTCGAGCGGGTCCCAGGCAAAACACTTCGGGGGCTCGACAACTCGATCATCTACACGTCCACTAAAGAAGGCTGTCTAGCAGCCTGCCTTAATGAGGTAACGTATATCATATCTAATGTTTAGGTTTAAAAGCTACCTGCTGTTTTAAAGCCAACAGAGTATTATGTGGTGTTCAATAAATACACGCGTTTAAATCGACACATTTAACTTCTGTCAATATTTTTATACCACTAAACTGGTTATGGCAACAGAATTAAATTTATTGTCATTTCTTTGCCGAAGCTTTAGACCCCATAGGCTTATTCCTTTAATTTTAATCATTTTGTTTGAAATTGAACACAAAAAGCTAAAGATGCCTGTAAACATATATCTGTTTCAGAAATGTTAGTAATATGTTTTATATTTCTGCATTTCAACAACAGCATTTATGTGTTTTATGTCACTCCTGGGGTTGCTAAACTTAGACTTTAAAATAGAGTCTAACTTCAATATACTCCCATCGGGAGGGGAATGTGTCATTACTTTTAACACGCCATTATGCTACCTTTTATGTAGATATATAGATCTTAAGAATAAATTATGTACGGTTATTTTTAGTGACGAGGCGCACTTAGGACCTATTTAAAACTAGTATAAATGACCCTTTCTATATAACAACTAAAGCTAATGCTGGTTGCATTAGCTTTACGTTGGAGATATCTATCACTAAAATCAATTTGTATTTTATCTAGGTTAGTAATAAAACAGTGAAGTAGTAAGTAAGTACTTATGTTCTGGGCATGTAGAATTCAAATGTGAGAGTTTCTAAGAGAGTGAAAGAGAGAGAGGCTTTACCTGTTTTATGACATTACACAGACTCTAAAATTATAGCTTAATGCGGAGACAGAAATAACACTCGTGCTTAATTTTTATTTTTTCATATGTATAATATTAAGCTTATGGTCTTACGGGCTAACGGGCTTTAATACGAATGGACGCTGTTAGTAAACTTACGACCTAATAAGTACTATGTGTACTTATTGTAAGTATTTATTTTTATTTTTAATGTTAAGTTTAATACGTAAGTACACTTCTTAGGACAAGTGTTTTGCAACTTCCCTTCAAACTACAAAAACGAAATCCCTTCGGACCTCGGATCCCTTCCTAGAGGACGCAAAACTACCCCGACCGGCAGGTCTTAGGCGCTCTACTCTATATAGCAAAGGCAAGCCGGATGCTTCCCCCTGCCTGTCACTAAATCTTTGTGCCCAATCGCATTTTGGTACAATCAGGCCGCCAAAATATCCCTTACCGCAGTAACCAATCTATCACTAGAGATTTCCACTCTCTGGCGATAGTGCTAAGAGGAGCGAAATAGTGGTAAGAGGAGAAACTTCTAGTGGTTATACTTAAAAAATATAAAGATTCTATCTTCAAATTCTAAGTCGAAAATGACTAGAAAAAACTAGAACGTATTCAAGAAATAAAAATAAAAGTTACGTTAACAGGGTGCAGCGAGATTAATAAAATGTTAAGAATAGGACAACACTCTTAATGTAGGTATTTCGGGGCACGATACGGAGTAACAGTTACAAATCCCGTTAGTTTAAGGGCGTGTCGCATAGCTTCGCTATCAACAAGGCTATATTAAGGAAACATCGCCTCCATGGTACTTATCTATTCAATTTATATTTATAGTTTTACCCCAGTTGCAGTTGCACTAACACCAAGCCGTTGGTGCAAAATTATCGGGGAAGGTTACAATTTACTACTAAGTTTAATTGAAACGCGTTATGTAGAATATTAGTAGTTTTGAATGTGGGTTCAATTAGTTCTTTTATGATTTTTTTGCACATATTATTATACTATGTCCAGCAGTGGACTATTAAATGTTGATGTTGAAGATGATGATGATTATTATTATTGTACTACTAGGACTCATGACACAGATATCCAATAGTCGGCCTAAAGAGATGTCGACTTCACATAGGTACTTTACTTATTATTTGTAGCGATCGCTAGGTGTTTGTAATTTTAATTTTAATCATACCCACAAATAATTTTTAAGACAGATATTCCACGAGTTTTAACAAATTCACTTCTACTTGGTTCCAATGCTACCCTTTACTTGCTGTAGATTCTAAATTAGTCATCTCGTCGGTTTATTCCAGTTGAGTGAAATTACACGGTTTTATTTTTCTATTACTTCGTTCATACAAATCATTTAACAACTTTAAGTATGATTCACCTGCTTTGTGTAGTATATTTTGGGATTACCATATCAGCATAGTGCACTTGGCGCAATGATTCAAGTCCCCTCGCGATATCGCCGCTCCGTATTATTGTCAAACAAGAATCGTCTATAAGAAAAATCAACAAAAGCAATTTTTTTACGTAACTTTCATCGCAGTTTTATATAATTGATTTTGTTATTTAGAAAAAGTTCCCGTGTCGTTCAGCGGAGTACGAGTACGGCAGCATGAGATGTTCACTGAGCGACTCGGACAGGCGAACAGGACAACACTTTGTGCAACTTGTGGACACACCCGGCACCGACTACTTCGAGGTAACTTTACCTTACAACAACAAACACCGTAATGCTCAGTGTCAAGTACAAGATAAAAACTTGTAACTAATTTGTGAGCCGCTTGTTTTCTCGTATTACAAAAAACTAACGCTGAACATCTAACCTTATATAGAACAGAAGAGCACAGTAAATACAGAGCCATATATAAGTTTACAAGCCGCATTAATTAGTCGTGCAATTATTGGCCTGACAACTAGCTGGTGAAATAAGATTCTCTCATAACTTGGAAAATGTTTTATGCTAATACAACTGAAAGGCGACTGTTTATTTTGCTTGGTTCATTCATTTTCTACTAATGAATTACAAGTCTAAAGTGGTGCTTTGGACTGGATTTGATGGCGGAATGTTTGAGACATCGCATCGTTAGAGATAACTATTCAGTTAGTTTTATTACTATTGTTTTGTGTTATTTGATGCGATTTCTGTGTGGTCGCACAGAATTTGTGCCTGAAGGCGGCACAGGCGTGCAAGGGCCAAAGAGTGTTCAGCGCGCCACGGATCGGTGTTGCCGAAGACAAGGTGGCCCAGTATGCTGGATTGCACTACTACACCGATAAGGAATTACAGGTAAACATTCACATTTCGATTAATGACCTAATGCTTTGATATTTGGCATGGAACATACTCTAATAAAGCAATTAGTGTATTACTAGGGTCTAATTAAAAATATATAATAATCATATAAATAAGCATTAAGAATCATAAAAAGGTTTCTGCATAACTATAAGGAAGCGTGATCCTTACTCCCCAGAAAGCATTAAAACAGAAAGCATTAAAAAAAAAACTAAATGTACAAAATTGATAAAAATATATTTAATTCTGAAATTTTTAAAGCAGTCTTTATTTTTGGAAATATGACGTCAATTCACCAATCATGCTTTCTAAACAAGATTAATAGGACATATTTGTTAAGTATCATTTACAAGATGCATTGATATTTAGAGTATTTCAATATTTTTTATTTCTAATTCTTTGGGAATTTTTAATATCCTAATCCCGACTTCAGCTCAAATCCTATTGATGGTTTAATTCTTCTAAGTATTGATTTTTATAATTATTTAATTGGTATTAAATGAATTAAAAATCAAATCCCATTTGATCTTTTTTATTTTATTTCTAAGCAATTTATTCAATAACGTGCTTCCTCTTATTATCTGGTGTATTAATTAGTGCCATAAAGAAAGGACAGTTCCAAACTTAGTGCTACTAATGAGCCATCAGTGCCAAACAAAGCCTTTTCACTTATGTATGCCAATATAGGCGTAATCTTATGGCACCCAAATACACAAGAATTAATTGTTACTATTAAACATAAAAGTTTTTATAAATTAAAAATAGCAAGTGTGCAGTAGTCTCTGACCCGAGACATATACTCCATTATGTCTGCAAGGAGGAATGTTTAGGGAGAAATGGCTTTAGTTTAGAAGCACTTGTGTTAAAGTTATGGTGATATAGTATCATAGCTTCTTAGTATGACTCATTAATTGATTTACTTTTATTACAAATTAATATTATATTATAAATTTCATTGGGAGACGTACGGAACCAATATCCACTAGGCCAAAACAATATAGTTTCTGTATTTGATGCTAAACATTAAACCAAGTTCGTATATAAATGATAACTAAAACCAAGTTTGGAATCAGTTGCTTAATAAGGCTTTCTATTTTTTTGAGGCTAATAAATCATTTCATTACAAAAAAGATCTTAGATTATGAATCACTGATTTAATCGAGTTAATTAATATGGAGTTATTGATACCTGTTTTGTATGCGATTAGGTAACATCCGAAGCAGCTTGCCGACTAGCATGCGAAATCGAATCCGAGTTCCTGTGTCGGTCGTACCTGTACATGGGACCTCCTCATTCCGCTGCATACAACTGCCGATTGTATCACTTGGACCATCACACCTTGCCTGATGGACCCTCAGCTTATCTCAACGCAGAAAGGCCTTTAATCGACGATGGGGAGCCTACTGGAAAATACTTCGAGAACTTCTGTGAAAGTGAGTCCTGTTTACGTTCATTTAATCTTTGATAAGTTAGAGGTATATACTTATATTGGGATTGTGTTAACAGTCCAACAATTATTGTTCACCAGTATAAATTGAACAGGTATTTTATAAACTTGTATTCTTCAGGCTTAATCTTAGGAACCATGGTATGTACCTACGGCGGTACGTCACCAGATGCGGTTATCTAACTGAGGTTTTACAATCGTAATAAAACCGTTACTTTTCCTACTTTTCGAAGTAAAATCATTTTTAAAGGAAATTAAAGGAGCTACCTTATAAGTTTTACACTAAAAGTCATTATTAGTTAGATGTCTATTCTTGATTAGTTGTCTTACTTTCGGATTTCTGGGGATCTACCTATTTCAAAATAATATGTATTTCAGTTTTTACAAACTGCAAGCTATTTACATAGCTTCATAGATAAAAACTTTCGTACAATATTGAACAGATGCTTTTATAATGCGTTTTGATATCACAAATATAACATTCCTCCATAACACAAATCTGCTTTACAACAATATTTATAACAAAATATCCGACTTCATAATGTTTCATCATCATTTTGATAATTTATAACCTTTATTCTTCAGCTTTTAAAATTTCCGGGAGGAAGACTTTATCTAAGTTATATGAGTATAACGATAACTGTTCGTCATCATTTACAAAATATTGCTCACCCGCTCAGAAAATATAGCACCATGTATAATGTACACAAAAATATCCAGTGTCATACTGTTTTTTTGTGTAAAAGGAATATACACAACGAGACAATTGAGGCGACACTTTTATCGTAATTACAGCCTAGTATAAAGCCATTATAAGATTTTAATTCAAACCTAGTATTATAATGCCATTATCAGTGAGTAGCCTTCTATAATTAAAAGCTAAAATATAAATAAAACACTAATGTCGACTAGTTTTTAAGTTGAACAAGACTAAGTAGCTTATTTAGTTTTTACAAGTCTACAATTAACTTGACGCCGCCGCGCCGGCTTGCTGCTTTAAATGAAACTTTGTTGGTATCGTTTAGCCTCAACTTAACGAGATTTGTAGATTTCTTTCAGAGTAGGTAGATATCACCTTTTAATGCTGTCACTGTACTTGTTTTATAAATAAATACGCACAGATACCGATTTTCACCGATTTAAATAAAGACCAGGTACTTAATTCATCACGATAAGTTCTTTATGTCTAATTACTCGAAAGTGCCTAACCCAATTTGAATATTATTTTCTTTAGAAATTTATTAGATAGATGAGTCGATTTTGTGTTATATATAGTTAGGGCTTTGCCATTTCAAGAATTGGTATCGTAACTTAAAGGAGCCGGTGGCACTTATAAATGTTACTTATTCTAATGGCAAGTAACGTATTATTGTATCGTATATTCGTTTCCTGCGAGCGTTCGAGCGAGAAGCACGATATCATGTATATTTATTGTTAGTACTTTCCATTGATAGCGCTATATTTCGTCGGGAAGTACCGGTCGGCCGGCCGAGATTCTATCAACGATTTAGTATTACAGAGATATTATTTAACGACGAAGATCTTAGAGCACTAATAAAATAACTATTGTATAATATTAGCGATAAAACTTTAAAATTGAATTTGAATGATATTATTAATAATTAATATAAAGTACCTAATATCCAACCTTTTACTTTTTAAATAAAGAAGCTCATGATCGTTACTAATTTGATAAAATAAAGAAGAAAACCTGACGAAGAAACGACAAGCAGATCTATTCCTACGACGACCGACGGAATACTACATTGCAACGTTTATATGCGAAAATTCGAATTATTATGCGAAATTATTATATATATATATATATTGTAAATGAAAACTTTATGGAACAGCGGTGACAGACGTTGTCGAGCATATGGGATAAGATATTTGTAGCTACAGCTATCTAATTTGAACACAAATAATTTAATAGATAAGAGCAAATTTTTATTTGATTGTTTAGTATATATTTGAATTGCTGCAATATTTTGTTATAGTACTTAATAATACACATATATTTTCAAGAAATGTAAATCTAGAACGGCAGTTTCAGTAAATAGACCATTACGTCGACGACAAGAAAGTGGAGTGCTTATGTCGGCCTTGCTAATGACACCTCTCGATACTTGGCTACAATTAGCTCAGCGATTGGCTCATTCAGCTACGTGCGTTCAGTCCTCATGCCCAACACGTACTCAACGACACTTTGAAAAGTAAATAACATAGTATTAAGTTGCGTTACTTAGTAATGGTTGTTCCCTTTTAAATTATTCAAACTTAGCAACACAACAGCTAGGTACCTCAGTTTATTGCAGTGCAAACTTATTATCACATAAATAGCATCATTAAAAAACCCGCGACACAAAAAAAAAACTTTCAACAACAACAACTGATCATTAAGACTGTACTAATTAGCCCAAACATGGTATATACGCTGTAATTTTCTAAGTAGTCGGCTATCCCGCTGACTACTTGATGCATCAGCAAGTTCCAGGTTACCATGTCGTGGAAAAAGCATCAAAGTAACAGTATACCAAATTTCAGACCAATCAGACCTGTGGATTTGAGTGCGATCCCTTCATCACTTAGGAAGTGAGCTAATGATCTTCAGAATTTATAGCTAAGAACCATCTCGATCACATCGGCTTTTGAACAAAAAAATTCGCATCGAAATTGGTAAATCCGTTCGGGAGCTATTATGCCACAGGCAGGTTAAACTTATAAGATCCCTCGTCCCTCAGGGGTTATAAAATTACACTTACATTAGAAAGCTAATCTTTTTCACATTTAGGATGTATTATCTAGCTAATAGTTCCATCGTCACATCACCGTTACTAAGCTCAATTTATTTGACTCGTCAAGACAAACAATAATTGGCATAAACTCTAGAAGTTTACTAGTAGAGGAGTCATCAGAGGAGCTATAAGATGCGAAATTGTAATATCCTCATCCAATCTATATATTGATAAAAGTAACAAGTCGATACGATAAATAGAAGTAGGTTACTATTGACTTCCAAGATCTATTTACATAGTTACAAATTAAAGTCATTCTTTATACACCAATGTCTAGTGCACCTAGTCACACATTTCCGCAGAGGGAAAGAAATATTGTGCATAAATATTTAAAATAAAATAAAAAATAAAGTGTATTAAAATCGTTATATAATGTGACACTATAAGGTAACAAATGCTAATTTCAACATGAGGAAACATTTCCTCAGCAAACACATCTACAATATTCTATTAAAGTGTATACGCGAAGCTCTTTAATAGTAAAGTCACACTATTAGACATGAGAGCAATTTGTTTATAATGGAATTTTTCTCTCAACCTTCTAAACGGGTAACCAGTAACCTGTCTCTTTATATGGTTACTAATGAAAATTTACTGTAGACTTTGTTGCCATAATGATGTGAGAATAAGTTTGCAATGTGATTGACGCAACGTTTTACATCATTAACTCGCCGATAGCTTCATTCCTCAGTCGCCAATTTAGATAGCTTTATATATTTTTTTGCATTTTGCATGGCAACTAGTAATGCAAATACGTCTCGCTTTTATTTAAAATATAGTAATAAAATCCATACTGATATTATAAATGCGAAAGTGTGTCTGTCTGTCTGTCCGTTACCTCTTCACGCTTAAAGCGCTGAACTGATTTAAATGAAATTTGGTATAGAGATAATTTAAGACCCGGGAAAGGACATAGGATAGTTTTTATCCCGAAAATCATCCTTTAAGGGTATGAAAATAGGGGTTGAAGTTTGTATGGGGAATCAATGAACATTACACCGATTTGTATGAACTTTGGATGGAAATAGTTTGATTCTTGAGAAAGGACAGTGGCTACTTTTCACTGCGATTTCCGACATACACGCGGGCGGAGTCGCGGGCAAAAGCTACAATAATATATATTAATCAGTACCATCGATTTAGGTAACTTTAATCATTTTTATAGTATTTATGATATTACAATCACATTTATATTAAATACACGTAAATTTTATTAAATAGTGTTCTTTGGAGTTGGTTTATTTTTCCAACACAAGAAATTTACGGAAAAGACAATAGAACAACCCAGAAATTCCCAATAAGTCAAATTCAAAGTTATCATGTCTTTTGGGTAACTTTAAATCTAAATTTTGTAGGATGTAAAATCTATATAATTCGAATATTTTAATGATTTGGATAAAATTAAATGACGTACACCTATACTACGCAACAAACACCTATACTAACTCAACTACGAAAAAGGCGGGTAATTTGCTCAATTATGTATGGGACTGTTTATTTATTTTTTGATTAAAACATTTTTTGGCATTCCGTTTAACGTTGTTTCAATGTCGTAACAGCAAAGATTCTTCTATTATAAATTAATAAAACTATTTCACAACTTTGCTGAAAGTTAAACCGCAATTCGAACCTCAAATGACCGTATCTAGGCTTTTATTTTAATATACTAAATATTTTTTATTGTAAATATCAAGGGTATGATAAATCTCAAAATACGGTTCCCGTGTCGATAGTTCAATAAGTGGATAATTTTAAGGAAATTCAATTATTTTAAACATTTCCCTTGTTCTTTATTAATAAAGTATTTAAGCTTTAAGTATTTGAACAAACATTAATAATTTCTGTTTTTATTAAAAACTATCAACTACTTGTAGGCCTGAATATTATTTATCTTAGATTTAAAGATTCGAAAGAAAAAGTTACCTACAAGCGATACCTCCTTCATTGAAATTTAGATAAAATTACAAAATCCATTTATTAAAAGTGAAGGGTCTATGGACATCGTGTAACGCGCGATAAGGAAATTCGTTCCAATATTCTAAATACGAAATACTCTTATACTAAAAATAACAGTTTGTATACATTCACCTCCTTAAAAGAAATAATGTCAATGGTAACCGCAAGTGTCACGTAGTAGATGAAAATTAGTGTAAAATAAAAACAAGCGATAAACCGCATACATGTGCAAAATGAGCTAAATAATAACACATCGGTGAAGTATGCGTACAGTTTTTGTATAAAACGTACTAAATACGACGTCCGATACAGTTACCCGTTAGGTCGCCATTAAAGTGCTTTCGTAGAAAGCTGGAAACATTCGCACACTTTTGTTTCATTTCACTCATTTTGCCGTTAAATTGGATATTAAAGTAATACTTTTCAACAAAATAATGTAATTTCTTTTTATCACCAACCACGTCTGTTATTATTTAAGAAATGTGTTTTGCGGTGACCCCCTTTTTTGGATCCGTTTTTAAGTGTTTTAGATCATTGAGCACAATGCTTTATTTTTATGATTAATAAATATACAAGCATTGAATAAAAAATCGGAAAACCGTTTTATTTCATAATTTAAGATTAGGTTTTGATCTCACAAAGTCGGTGACGGTGCGGTGTGGTTTGATTGTAGCGTTTCACGGGTCTTGTCCGTAGAAATCTGCCTCATCACTTTAGCCCCTAATAGCCGAGTGGGGTTTTTATTAGTGTACGCTATTATCGAAGCTCGTTAGTGCGCAACAGGATACGTATTTGCCAGCGTCATGATCAGTTTTACCACGGCGCTAGCGCAGATTGATGCTGCTTGTCGCTCGAACTTGATAGTAGGTACTTATACTATTTATTCATAAACATAGTTTGATCTCTCTATATTCTCAAATTCATAGAATATAATTTTAACACATTGGAGTTTAGTCTACGCCTAAATCGATAGAGCAAACCGTGTGACATCAATTTAATAGATTGGTCTACATTCTACATGGTATACAAATTGCTACAAAAAGATGTGGTCAAATTTTTAGAGCATTATATGGAGACCACAAATAGCTGAGCGTGAAAAAAACAGAATTAAAAAAAAAACGTAAAATGCTATGCCTCACTATGCCACACATAAATGTCAATTTCACTATTTTTTTAAATATATTTATTAATACTTACAGATATTTTCTGAAAATTCTGGACATTCCATTAACATAGTTGGTACTAAATAAAACTTTCTGTCAGGCCATTCATGCGAAATATTAGCTATATCGGTCAATTTGTCAGTTTCGAAACAAGTTGCCTGATTAAAAGTCATGAAGTTTCATAAAATTGAGCTTTACGTTCAAACGACGACGGACTGTCAGATTAAAATTTTATTACACCTTTCTGTAACATTCTGTATAGAGAGTGTGCCTACACACCATAAATGAAATGCCGTTAGTATACGTGGCCGAAAATATTTTTCTAAATTACTCTTATTTAGGCAACTTTGAATAATAGTAGGCAAAGTCCTTTGCATAGGACATAATGTTTAGCAATAAAACACAGTGATGATTGTGGCCTAATTACGTGACGGATACTTGATTTAGCAGTGCCAGTTATTTGTTTTCAATAATCCATTAAAACAATAAACGATTTTAATCTATATAATGATGCCATTAGCGTACGCAACGCAACGGAAGCTAATTGTTACTCGTCCTCAGTGTAATTATAAATAACTTCTCACCTACGGTAGTCTTCGTCGTGTGAAATGTCTATAATTCAAACAATAAGATTGTTTTTGCCACTTAATCAGACTGTAGTGAAACAAAGTGCTGTGAGCAGGCACCGTGAGTCAACGGTTAAAGTTCTGTAGTTTAGTTTATGAAGTTTAAAAGGTATAAATATTTATAAACCATTTAATTTTTAAACAAAGAACTTCATTTTCTAAAACTACTTCTAATTAAAGATCTATGAAAAAAGGCAAAAATTCCTTTTTACTTACATAGTATTCTGTATACTACTATTGAAGCGTATAGAAATCTGCGATAACCAAACTATCTTTTGGATACAAATATGTAGGCAGAGAATGAATCTTTTAGTACTTAGTCTCCTAACAAGACGTAAACCCAGACAAGTCCATATCTCACAATACGCCGCTTGCAGCACGCAAGGGGTCAGGGTCAAAAGCGTTCGATGTACTTTAATCGAGTTGATTCGTCTATCCCGAATCGATACAATCGATTTGCAACTTCGACTACGGGAGATAATGCTCGTGCATTCCATAATGCACTGCCATGCTGTTGCAAACATAAATCGTGACTCAATTGCAAGTACTTATAGTAATAAGTAACTTATAGACAGTAGACGAGAATTAGTGTTTTATTAATGGACGTAGGTCGTGTGTCAATACCAAAATTAACCTTATTGAAGTGGTTTTAGAACCACTGTAAACTCTCAACGCAAGGGACAAATCATTTAATGATTTCTGTCTTGCAACGGGAATCTAAAGTACTTGAGCAAGTGTTGTAAGGCCAATATGCCAATTCAATGAACAATGAAAACTTTTCGAGCCCCTCTGAGCGATAAATAGTTTTCTTCAATAAAAACCTAAACCGAATATATACAAAGGTACGAGTAGTATTTCGCATAGACTTTGCTTGGACAATTCATCCAAAAAAAAATTACTAAAAAAAAGTAAGTAATAGAATCTATATCTGTTCGATGGATATATATATGTAAAATACTGGTGATATTTTCGCTTATACAATATATTCAAATCTCTCGTTTTGTGTGAAAGTATAGTGTCATACATATGCAAATAAAGTATTTTTCTTATGTGGCATTAATGATAAGAGTTATATTGATGGCTTTATGCTTAAATGGCATTTGGTCATATAGCCTTTCAGCTGTCAGAATTTCCTCAAGTTTATTCATCCGACTAGCAGTGGCGTAACTAAGCGTGGCCGAAGTGGGCTACGCCCACGGCCTCACACTTGGGCGGACCTCGCAAGGCTTCTTTAAATGCGATGCCCAAAAACTTTAGCGCAGATATTAGTCATCTATCATCTCAATTTGATCACATTTACGCTCGAAGTTTGATCCCAAAAAGATCTTAAGTGTGACTGCGAGGTCATTGTTACTACCTTTAAAGACTGCGACCGTTAGACAGAAGGAAAACGAGACTTTTCAGGCATTAATAGCTATGAGCACGGGCGTATCGTGAAGTTTTACAGAATGAATCAAATAGAATGAATCATTAGGCATTTTTTTTATTAACGGGATGGAAAATCCTTTTGGATTCCCAGCGCCTTGTAGTAGGAGTTAAGACTAAAAACCCGGTAGACGTCCGGCTTCAGGCGTGGGACATGTGATTTCAGGTCCCTCCAGTATTGGTATTGGTATTGGTATTGGTTGTGGGCTTCGGTTTCCGCATTTAGACTCAGAGTGGTCCTTTATGCGTCGAGGATTGGTTGACTAGGTGAGCCAACCAAGCTCCTTCCAGAAGCGCAGAAGCCTCCTGGGGCGTTCACAGGCTTCTAGGAGCGACTTTATATCAGGAATGATACTTGCCCGTTGTGTGGCCACTCCCTCGCATTCCAGGACTACGTGGGCGGCCGTTTCTTCAGCTTCCAGACATCCCCTGCACAGGGGACTGTCCGTCGCATTGATTATGAATAGTTGTCGGTTCAGGGCTAGATGTCCTGTAATAGTTCCGACAACCATTCTGAGTTCCGGTCTGCTAAGACTGATCAATCTGCAGGTGAGTCGTGGTGTGACTTGATTCAGCACCAGTTTGGACTGTCTGCAGCCGGGTGAGTTTTTCCACCTCCGGTTGTGTGCTTCACAGGTCCGTTGCCTGACCCAGCATCGTATTTGGTTAAACGATATGGGCAGGAGTGGCGTTGGGCCAGAGGTTGGGGTTGCCGAGCCCCTCCTTGCCAACTCATCTGCGGCATCGTTCCCGTGTGAGTTACTGTGCCCTTTAATCCATTGGAGGAGTACCCCATTGAATATAGCGAGCTGTTCCAGTGCTTGGTGGCATTCGAAGACAATACCAGAGGTTATTGTGTTGCCCTCCAGTGCCTTTAAGACGGCCATGCTGTCGGATATTATTCGGATGTTGTAGTCCTTGATACCCCTTGACATGGCCGTTGTGGCAGCGTAAGTTATTGCCACACATTCACATTGAAATATGGAACTGTGTTGGCCTAACGCTAGTGATTTGTTTATATTTAGGTCTTGCGAGAAAACTCCGGCTCCAGTTCCTGACCTAGTCTTGGAACCGTCCGTGTAAATTCGGACTTCGTTAATGCCGGATTGATCTCGGTCATTTCCATGTATCTGGATGTAGTATCTTCTTGTGAAGATATGGTGTTTTGGGATTCTATCGCATGGAGCTGCTATCAGTGGTTCGTATTCCACTAATTGATCCCATAATTTGGAGTGCGATCCCTCACTTTTGTGCCATAGACCCAGGTGTTTGAGTCTAATGATCGCCATGGCGGCCTCCTGCTGTATGAATAGATCCAGGGGTGGCAGACCAAGAGCCACCTCCAGTGCGGCAGTAGGCGTTGTGCGCATACAGCCAGTGACCGCGGAACATGGAAGTCGCTGGAATTGCTGCAGTTTGTTTATGACGGTGCTAAGCTCTGTTCTCTGCCACCAGACAACAGCACCGTAAGTGATTATTGGTCTTATGACTGTCCTGTATAGCCATAAAGTGATTTTGGGTGATAGTCCCCAGCTTTTGCCGAGTAGCCGCTTGCATTGGCAGAAAATAATGCAGGCTTTATTCAGTTTTTCATCGAGGTGCATATTCCACAGGAGTTTACTGTCCAGTATTACTCCTAGGTATTTGACCTCTTTGGTAAGAGTAAGTTGTGTTCCAAATAGCTTAGGAAGTCTGAGATTTCCTAGGCTGCGTTTGTTTGTGAACATGATCATCTCTGTTTTGGATGGGTTCACTGTCAGGTTGTGTGCTACGCACCATTGTTCCACGATCTTCAGTGCAAGTCTCATTTGATCGCATGTAATGCTCTCAAAAGGACCGCTGATAAGAATAGTAAGATCGTCTGCATAGCCTATTGTGAGGAATCTTTGGTCATTAAGTTGTGCGATGAGCTCATCCACAACAATGTTCCATAGAAGAGGGGAGAGTACACCGCCCTGGGGGCAACCTCTAGCCACCACTCCTCTAGTCACTTCGCTCACAGTGAATTGAATAGCTCTATATCTTAGCATGCTATCGATCCACCCTGAGATTGTGGAATCAACACCATGCCTAGATAGAGCTTGGCTAATGCTGGTGAAGTTGGTCTTGTCAAAGGCTCCCTCGATATCGATAAAGGTAGCCAGTGTTGACCTTTTGTGATTTAGATTGTCTTCTATATATGAAACAACTCGATGTAGGGCAGATTCTGTTGATTTACCCATCGAGTATGCGTGTTGATTGAGGTGTAGAGGGTGACTGACTAACGCAGTTTCCCTGATTTCCCTATCTATTAGCCTCTCGAGAACCTTTAGTAGAAAAGATGTGAGACTAATAGGTCGGTGTGATTTGGGTTGTGTGTAGTCACCTTTACCAGGTTTGGGGATGAAGACTACTTTGACTTCTCTCCATTTCAAGGGGATGTACTGATGCGCCAGGCAGCCCCATTAAGTTTTTACAAGATGGTCCAGTAGTGTCATATCACACCATCTCAGTAGGCCTGGGAAGACACCATCTAGTCCTGGCGCCTTGAATGGTAGGAAGCTGTTAATTGCCCATCTTAGTTTGTCATGATTGACAACTTTGCGGGCCGTATCCCAGTCTGTATCATCTGGTGGTTTTTCCCATCTGTCTTCCCATTTTTCCATCACATCTGAAATGCGACATCCAGGGAAGTGTGTTTTTAATAACAGCTCTGAGGCTTCCGAGTCTGTTTTGGTATACTCACCATCAGGCTTCTTCAGTGAGCCAAGATTGTGATCGCCTCTACTACACAGTATGCTTTTGACTCTATTAGCCTGGTTGTTGTTTTCTATGTTAGTACAGAAGTTTCTCCAGCACTCAGTTTTCCTGGTTCTGATTCTCTTCTTATATTGTTGTCGGGCCTGCGTGTAGGCATCCCAATGTTGGTCTAATCGCGAGTTTTTTGCTTTATTGAACAACTTTCTCACTTTACGACGTAGTCTTTCCAGTTCCGGACCCCACCATTGGTGTTTGTTCTGTGGTCCAGTTCTGGGTGTGGAAAGTGGGCATGTTTGTTCAAAGCTATCGATCAGTGTCTGTGTAAGGTTGACAACATGACTGTCAATGTCCTTAACAGTCCCCGTAGCATATGTTGGGTTGATGCTTCGCAGATTCTCCGCAGTAAGATGTTCATACCGTTTCCGGTCCATCGTGCGGGGATTCCGTCGGGGATCGGGTAGTTTAAGTTTCATTTCAAAGTTAAATTTGATCCAGCGATGGTCTGAGCACGATGCTTCGTTCGAAACATGCCAGTTCGATATGTGTTGCGATGCGTGCTCACTTGCTAAAGTAAGATCAATTATAGTTTGGGCCCTGGATGTGACAAATGTCGGCTCCGAGCCCACGTTGATAATGTTAAGGTTAGTTGATAATAGGAACGATACAAATTCCTCACCTCTCCGGTTGTTGCTCCTGCTGCCCCACAGCGCATGGTGCGCGTTGGTGTCGGCAGAGATGATCAGCTCCAGACCCTCACGCTCGCAGTGGTGTGCCAGCGCAGCCAGCTCCGGAGTGGGGATGTCAGCATCGCCCGGCAAGTAGGCTGATGCTATCACCACGTCAGGAAGGTTTGATGAGGGTTCCTTTAACCTAATAGAGGTAAGGTCTCTGGAACAGAACTCGGTCATTAAGGTAGTACACGCATGTTTTGGTGTATAAATACAAGTGCGCGGGTTATCAATGGTAGTGTTGAGAAGTATCTTACCTCCAATATTGTTTAGACCGCAGATCCTGCCCTTCCTAATCCACGGCTCCTGGATTAGGGCTACGGTGTTGGTTTTTACCTCCAGCTCTCTGCGTAGGTTAGCCGTTGCTGTATGGCTGTGCTGGAGGTTGGTTTGGATGGCTATAAGGGTGTTATGGGGGGGTGCAGACAGCGCCATCATCGCTGTTCAGCATGTCCTCTATGTCGTCGAGGTCACTCTCGCCCACCGGTAGGTCCTTCAACTCCTCAGGAGGTGGACCCCGGCAGGCTGTCTCCTCAACGGGCATCAGAGGATCCCCTCCATTGCCGTCCTTACGGTGTTGTGGGGCCGATTCTGGCTCCTCGTCTGGGTTAGTTGGTGGGGCGGGACGTTCATCGAGGAAGCGAACGTAGAGGTTACCCAGTTTGTAGTATACTCTACGCTCGCTAGCCTTGAGCTTCACGACGTCCTCTTCTGGGATGCCGAGCACTAGGAAGAGACATTTCTTTTCCTCCTGCGCCTCGGCATGGTAGAGGGCCCAGTTGGCCACATTGTACTGGCTATTCTGATACCTTAGCCTCGTTTGTATACGGACCAGTGTATCATCTGGTCCGATTTGTGGTACCAGGAGTCCAGCCTTGATCCTTCTCGGGATCTCAGACTGCCTCCTGACGACCAGTTTGGTGCCTTCACGTGGTGATGGGATCCTTACCAGGGATCGGCGAAGCCACTGTAGGGCATATTCGTCATTGCACCACATCTTAAGGGCGCCCTCACTGTAGAAGGCCTTGCCCCTAAACTGTGGCGCAGCGACGGGTGCGCTTGACGTGCCGGGCGAGAAGATCTCCTCATCTAGCACGCCCTGCAGCTGGCCCTCGATGTCCTCTGCCTGTGCCTTGGTGAGGTCGTGGTAAGGCTCCAGCATGACCGCGACGCAAAGGTCATTCGCCTTTAGTGCGTCGGAGTAACTCGTGGAGCCGGTCCCTCCAGTATTAACGCCGCCCCTAACTAGGTCCTAACCTGGGAGATGCCGCAAGCTTCCCCCACCTTTAGGCCCAGTTACAACTTATGTGTTGTGGCCCGACCGTGTTTTGATACGATTGCCGGCGGGGACAAATCTTGTCCGATTCAATTTACGAGGAGCTCCCGTTTAGACACCCAGGCGGAACATTAATCTAGCGCATCCTGGCTTGCCCAGTTGGCTGCGCAGTCCACTTGTCCACTTTTCTAGGTTAGACAGAACGGTACCAATAGCGCACATTCCACGGCTGGTAAAGTGCCTGTGAGTGAGTGCTTCGCCTCATTTCGAACCCATCCTGAACCTGCCCGCTACCACCCCGGTGGATAGCACGTGTCTGGTCGTAGACCCTTGTGTACCGCCAGGATATCCAAAGGCACCAAAAATGGCAGAACTGTCACCATGCACCTCCAACGAGATGGTACGGTATTCTTGTGCGATCCGAATAGCCGCTACCGTAGCGTAGGCTCAGATCGCTGATCTTTTGGACGACACAAACTACCCCTAACTCGGCCAGCTCCGAGTCCTCTACCGCGTAACAGACGACATTTACTTTTAGGGAAAGATTAGTTCTTGGCACTGCATAATGCGCGAGGTTCCACGGAAGAGGTCCTAGGACCGACGCCTGGGGAACCCTACTTATAAAGGAGGTTCCCTTAAACATTATTTGCTATCTCGATCCATATACGGACATATGGACCTGTCATGAAAATAAGCCCTGAAGATGTCCCGCAGGTAGGAGAGCAACTGGTGATACACCAATGCTTTCCTAATCACCCACCACGGGAGGAGGTTCAAAGCGTTGAACAAATGGCCAACATAACTCTCGCCGACTCCGACAAACAACATGTTCCTTTCGTTAACCTTAATACAAGAATATATATAATATTTAGTACTGCATTTATTCAGTTATTACAACAATTTTGAATTCTGTACGACATAGTTTAAAACCTTTGCCAAATAACGAGCCTTTAAAGCATTGCAACGATTTAGGTGTAGTACTTCAAGATGAAGAAAGCAAGGACATATAATCTTATTATAGAGACGTATCTGACGTACCTGTAAGTACTCGTAATTACAGCTGCCGCAGAAAGAAGTTTATCTAAGTTAAAAATGATTAAAAACTAATTCAGAAACGGTATCAAGTAGGTCCAATTGCCTGCTTTGGCAATACTTACCATCGAAGCTGATTTAGCTACAAAAATTAATTACAAGTCTACTAGAGGTCTTTAGTAAAGCAAAAATCCGAAGAAATAACTTTGGTAATTCTAAGGTTGTGCCATCAGCATCGTGCATTTTTTTTGGCTATCATGAGTAGGTATATCGTGTTAAAGCATGTTTGGTAAAATAGATGTATTGGGCACCTATGTCTTGCGAACCAAAGCAAGGGGCCTCGCTGATGCGACATTGCCCACGTCTATATTAGTCTACGCTACGCCTGCCGACTAGGATGAATAAACTTGATTTTGCAAATAATGTATTTAATTGTGAAAATAGTTATAAAATGAGCTGTATGGGCCCATCCAAGGATGGGAGCTCAGACATGTAGCATCAGTTTTACTCCCTTTTCTATGGTGAAATCTGATGTGGTAATTTCTAATTTCGCTATCAAAATAAAAGATTTTCTCACTAACTTTTTAAATTATATATTACGGGAATTAACGCGATCATGATAGGTATTAAGTACATACCTTTCTACTCTTGAACTGCCTGACGTTTCGACCAGGTGGCACTGGCAAGCGGTAATATATTACTTCTAATAATTACTCACATATTTGCCCAGTCAATACCGTTACTTAGAAATCCAGTTCCATACATTTCCTCCTTTGTAACAGATATATATATGTAATTACAAATAGATCGAAGGTTATCTGATGATCAAAGTAATGAAGTAATGGCAATCGCAAAGAAATTACAGCCTAAGTTCTGCGAGAGTACAAATAGACGCAAGTTCACGTATAAACTAGCATTGTTGTATCATTACGGTTGCCACGATCTGTATTAACTGAGAATAAAAACAGCCCACGTTTGTTGCATGAGGCTGTAATATATTAGATAAGTGATATTCATTACAAAATTGATCAAGCGGAACCTAGTATAACGATATCTATTAAACATTGTGATTGGTGTATTCAGAGTGAATAGCCACCGCTGTCGATGATACGTTAGCATAATTTCGTTACTTATGTTTACAATGAAAGAAGTGTCGAGTCATGATAACAGTTGCTGCATTTTGCTGCAAAAAGTAACAATGAGTGGTATTGTAAGCGGAGCTCGGAGATATCGATATCGGCGGTCGTGCGTTCCCTCGTAACGGTTATCAATACGTGGTATATAAGATTTGAAAATATTTTTTGTGGCGCCTATGAATTTTAGGGCATCGGTTTGCAATCCTAAATAGTGGATAAAGTGAATTCGGGCAGGAGATACATTTAATGTTTTGCCATTCAAACCAAAGCTCGCTAATTCTAAATAAAAGCGCCTGTAAAAGTAAGCTATACAGAATTCCGTTACACGAACTGTGTGTTCATTTATTTAAATTGAATATTTTTAGTGATTACTTAATCTTTTATACTGTAATTACAATCATTTACATAACTATAAATTAAGAAGCCCAAGCTCTACTACAACCAGGAAAGCTGTAGCAGAACACGTAGTGTAGAGGAGTTCGTTTGTTCTCAATCATTTTGCATTAAACAATAAATTAGTTATCACATATTAAGTGATTAATGACGCAATATAAAACACCATACGACTCTAAAACCTACGCCCACTTTATGCAAACCATAATTATCTATATTTGTTTAAGCTGTATATAAATAAAATTAGAGTGTTAGCTGTTACTGAATATATTTGAATATTTAACTCGAAAGTTTTAAAAAGTTACCTATCCTATTTAAATTTCGTAAAAAGGTCTAGGGTTCCGTACAAAATCAAACATGTACACAGGAGAGAAGCCGCGGCGGCACAGGTAGTATGTAATAAACGTTTATGCTATCTGTGATTATTAATTTGAATGCGCAACATTTATTATAGCCAGTGGTACGAGTATAACGGCCTTGGGCGGCCTTGCCACCGGTCGGAAACATCGCGGGTCAGCGGCCCCGAACATGCTGCTAATCGAATACTTAATTGAATTTATGCAACTAGATACTTAGAGTAGTCATTATACTGTGCACTACACCGTCATGTAGTTAATTTAGCACTGGTGTACCTACCTACTTATTTTGGAACACCAGTTCAAGAAAGTTTTTCCAATACTTGCCATTATAGGAGACGTAGTTATTTTGGAAGATTTAAAAAACGATTACTTGACAGATAAATACTACTTTTAATAATGGACGTAAACTAGCAGATAATGTGGCGCCACAGAGTTTTTGGCATCTAGGTGACATTTGCCCTGACAGGTGTGCTTAGGTGACACTGACATAACGGTATGTAGTCATAGTTGTTAATTATTTAAATTCTATAAAATTCTAATGAAATGTTTATAATCGAACCAAATTTATGTATTATTTTATTATTATTTGATAAAAGTAAATCAATAACAGTAAAATTTAAACATCAAAAAAATCTAAAAAAATTGTGTGGACCACACTAAAACCGAGTTTTATAAAGAGGACGACTTTATAAAGAACTAAATCTAAACTAAAGAAGGTCCATTACATAAATTCATCTTATACGTTCATCATAATTATCATTTAATAATTTAAAATAGAAAGTGAAGTAACTATTTCCTACTCTCCTGAAATAACTTTCCGTTACCCCTAACTTAGCCTTACCTTAAAATTTAGTTAAAAAAACACTAAGTAAATATAAAAGTCAATCAATCTATAGTTTAACTCTATGTACTCGTATAGTCTATCTATTTACTTATATAGGGTTTTCCAATAAGAGGTGTTATTTTAGTATTCAAAGAAAAATGCAATTTTTTAAGATAAATAATCGGCTGTTTATTTTATAATAAAGAGGAAGGTATGCCGTTAATAATGGAAGATAACATCAGCCAAATGGCTACCACGACCACGCTTACAGGACCATATCCTTTTAATGAAATTTTGCATAACCAAATCGCAAAGTGGCTGCCCTATGTCCTCGATAGCCTCACGAATTCCATCTTGAGGTCTTGAATCGACGCTGGGCTGTAGGCGTAGACCTTATCTTTCACGTGGTCCCAAAGGAAGAAGTCGCAAGGTGTTAAATCACAAGATCTCGGTGGCCAATTGTGATCACCTCTTCGAGAGATAACACGGTCAGGAAACTTTTCCAGTAAAAGAGCAATGGTTTCGTTGCTTGTGTGGCACGGAGCGCCGTCTTGTTGAAAGTAAACGTTGTCCAGATCAATACCATCCAACTCCGGCCAAAAAAAATCATTAATCATATCTCGATAGCACAATCCATTCACCGTAAGTGTTGATCCAGCCTCATTTTCGAAAAAGTAATAATAATAATAATAATAAATAAACAATCACACGTTGAGGATGGAGAGGCTTCTCAACAATAACTCTTGGGTTTTCCGAGCCCCAGATGCGACAATTTTGCTTGTTGACGTAGCCTCCTAGGTGGAAATGGGCCTCATCAGTCAAGAAGATTTTTCGAATGAATTGATGAGGAATTTCGAAACCCAATCAGCAAAAACACGACGTTGTTGATGATCGGCCGGCTTGAGTTCTTGTGTTAACTGAACTTTATAAGCCTTAAGACCCAAGTCTTTATGCAAAATACGGTGTAATGACGTTTGTCTGTTTGAGTGTCTTCAACACTTTGGGCTACAGCAGCAATATTCTCAGTTGTTCTTGAGCGACGTGCACGGGTTTTATTCTTTACATCACTAACTTGTCCCAACAGCTCGAATTTTTCCACCAACTTCTGTATTGCGGTCCGACAAGGTGCTTCACGACGACCAAAAAATGCTTTAGTTTTGCGAACTGTGACTGCAAGATTTTCACCATTTTCCGAATTTTAATAATTTCAATGCGTTGTTGAAGTGTGTATCGTTCCATTTTTAGTAATGGCGTAGTTTCTACTTGTCAAATGTCAAAAAATAAAAGCTTCAAAAGTGACAGCTACCGAAATACCGGGTGATTCAAAATAACACCTCTTGTTGGAAAACCCTTTATTTACAAATGGCAGAATATTCAAATTAATCATTATAAGTAACGGTATAGGTACAATTTGGCAATTTATATCATGGCATAGAAGTCTTAGAGTCTTGAGTAAATGGGTAAACAAGTTTATTAGCTTGTCGCTCTAGTGCCAAGATAACGGCATCGCATCTCAGTAACAAGATTGCATACGGAACCCTTGCTTGATATCCAGCGGGACCGTTATATCCCTAAGTGGACACTTCCGAACACGCGACTCAAGCCTTGAAGCTACGGTCTACATTCCTTCTAGTTACACCACTTCGTCATACTATCTCTAACGTAGATGATGCAGCATTCCTGTGGTATCGCCAGTCGTGATTATCGGTAAAGTAATCATAGTCTGGGTAAATACAAATATAGGTATTTTCTTAAAAAAATCGAGTCATATAATAATATCAAAAATAAAAGATTTGAATCAAATTCTTAGCATTTTCACATGTATTTTTTTATTGAAAGTAGTGATACTCGCTAAAAATAAACAGCTCAGACTTTGTTTGATAAGCTCTTTATTGTATGAAATTGATTTCTTAGCAAAAATTAGCAATGCATGGTCTTAATTAGTTTTATTCTAACTATGCTTTAAGAGAACGAAAACTTTACACAAACCCGTCTGGTCAGTGTGGTATAGCAGGCCAAAACCTCCTTTCTAAGGAGAGGCCTATGACCGGCACTCGACTGTAAAGGGCTGTTGATGATGATTATGCTTAAGTTACTGTTTTCGACATTTGTTTTTGGTACCTCAAACCCAAATTTATATGACCGAATTCAATTGTATCTATTAAAACCCCTGAAGTACACTTGGCATATTCACTAAAAGACCTACATATAAACAAAAACGTTATAAAAAGTAAATCGAGAACGAACACGTCTTATCGTTGACCTAATCTAGTGGTAAGCTGTGAAAAAATTCAGCCGCTATTAAAAAGAAAGAAAGCTGAAATTCCTTTTTTTACAAAACCGAGAAGCTAACAAAAAGTGCAACGAAGAGAATACTTACAAAATGTAGGTAATACAGCAATAGTTGATATCAGGTCATTTTTTTTTCAACTTTCCGCTTGAATCAACCTTTCTTATTACAGAATTTTTATTCTACAGCTTTATAACGAATCATTAAGTCATTAGTGCCAATAATAACTTAAAATCCCACACGTAATCTGCATTAGTTCGTTGTTTAAGAACATTAACAGGGTAAGCGTGGGAATTTCTTGATAAGTTTTTTTCACAAGTCGTTGGAGCGTTGCAAATACACTAGTGATCGTTGGTGCAGCGGTGTCATCGACTCCGACTCGAAATCGTAAGCACGATCGACAAAGTCATCAGATTTTTATATGAAATTGTTATTTTGTGCATCTAAAATATTAATATTATACACTTAATGTATTCATTATTACAGTTCATACTAAGTACTTGTATACTTTATATATATATATGTATATATATATATACCTTCAGAAACGTACGTTAGCGCTAATTTGTATACCTAAGTATTTTCTTTGCTTTTCCTACCGATGCCATACTTTCTCGTCAAACTTTAATTTTTAACATACCTATCTAATCCCAATTTTCATGTAGTGCTTAGTTGGCGGCTTAGGTATTGCTATAGACTTGCTAACTATTATTCGTAAGTGTAGGATCTAACTAAGGAACCTACACATACCTTAACTTAAATACACTTTATCATTCATAAAAAACTTCTCTTTAAAACTTTTATGTCCAAGTTGACACTAAATCATGACTCATGATTTAGTGTCAACTTGGTCATCAACATCGCTAAGTTAAACCAGCTCCATAAATTACACCTAGCTTAGACTTGTTTTTAAGTTGACAAGGACCGGCTAAGATATTATTTTTTACATTTATTGATAGGTCTAAAGATAGACTCTACATAATTTATATGTATTCAGATATTTAGATCGTCATGGCAGCGTGTTCCAAATTAATTTTAGCGACCAAAACAGTCGTTGAGACCTAACCATCGTAAACAGTGGGCGACATTCTACTTTGTCCAAAACTTTGCGGTCAACGGCCCAAATCAGAGTTTGCGTCACCTTATTATTCCGTATTATTAGCAAGCGACAGTCGTGAATATGTCCAGACATTGGCTCTCTGCTAACGAATCGATTTGCAACGGGTCAACTGCTAACCGGCGTTTGAGCAGCCTTTCCTTTTATGGTTCTGCTACGAAAGAAATTTTCTAGTATCTATCGTTGCTACTATTACTTTTATATTACTATTAAAATTTATTTCATAACATTTTTTTCCATACTATTTATTGCCGTTATTAAAAAGATAAAAATACAATTATAAACGACGTTAAATACAGATATTCATAAACCCTTTTAAAAAAAAAGTTGAACCGACTTCAAACAACACCGACAAAGAGCACTAAAAATTAAAAAATAATTACGAATCTAAGTAAAAAACTATAATAAGTACCCTCAATGTAACAGGTAACATTATAATACCAATAGTCCCTTCTAGTCTGTTTGAATTCGGTGCCAAGCTCGATGCACAATAAGTAATACTGGTCTATGTCAGCTTTATATTAGCACAATGAAAAATTAAGAATTCAAAATAATTCTAATGAAACATCGAAGATTTTTAATTATTTTTTAATTTTAGGTGAAATTAAAAAAAAACTAAAGTAACTCGATTCTTAACGGATTGTAAAATTTTTGCTTGTGCACACCATTTGCTATGTATAAGTGGGTCCATAATTCGAAAATGCACTAAAGTTGTAAAATTTGCTCTTTGCGAGTGCCTACGTAATTACATCAAGTCATCATCATCATCATCATCATCAACAGCCTTTAATAGTCCACTGCTGGACATAAGCCTCTCCTTAGAAAGGAGGTTTTGGCCTACTATACCATGCTGGCCAGACGGGTTGGTATAGGGTATGTGTCAAGTTTTCCTTCTCTCTGCAGTGCTGTTGTTCTGCGTAGTTTTTTCCCTTAGTTGACTCTTACAACACCCACGGGATGAATAGGGGTGGTGACAATCTGTATTCTTAATCCGTCACCACACATCAAGTAGGTAGGATATATTTAGATTCCCCACGTAGGTAGTGTCTAGTGGTAATCTTGATTCGAGTTATATATTACACGCATGCTGCAGCTCACGTACGTAGGCTCATTTGTCTAATCAGAGGTTTGCCGTAGCTCAGTAGAGCCGTGCAACCGGGAGTCGTGTACTTTATTAACGACTACTCTGTAATTTTCTGTTTATTGCTAAAATTGCTTACTTAACTTTTGGTTTATTGCAGAGCCACCTAACAACTCTAATCCACCCGGCGAGCTTCCAGTTACAATTGAACACCAGCAAGACACCACTACGTCCAGCAATTTGACGAGGAACAACGATAACTGTGACAAGACTGGTACTTGCTATAATGGTAAGTCACATTGTTTTGTCAACCGGTATGCGTCACAAGTCTTGTGATGAATACCGCCTTTATTTATGCAATTTTGAAACATGTATGTATTAATCATGTATTTTTAGTGTCAGTCCTTTGCAAGGATACCAGAATAGCCGTACAGGTGCGTACGAACAAACCGTTTAATGGACGTATCTACGCTTTAGGACGTTCTGAGACCTGTAACATTGATGTTCTCAACAGCGACTTGTTCCGACTTGATCTTACCATGGCTGGCCAGGACTGCAATACTCAGAGTGCTGTGAGTATTTTTAATAATATACTGGAATCAGTATCATATTATTATTTTCAAAACAGACCTTTATCAGGGAATTTTTTTTTTAGACTGGAGTGTATTCCAACACAGTTGTTCTTCAACATCACAGCGTCGTTATGACAAAGGCGGATAAGATTTACAAAGTCAAGTGCACATACGACATGAGTTCTAAAAACATAACATTCGGAATGGTGCCAATCAGGTTAGTCGGCGATTCACACCGTATCGCTAGAATTTACATTAAGAATACAATATTCATTCACTTTAAAAATGCTATGTTAGACATTTTACCGTATAATGTATTCATGGACGTCAAGAGACGTTACGTGATATGTTAAAGTAATATGAAAAACGGGAGCTGTCTCGACATGCCGTCATGTATCTAAAGGCGATTGTCATTCTATTGATCTAATATCGCTGTTGAATTGTAAACACGTAACAATTAGATTCACATAATGTAGACAATCCCAACGGGTTGAATAATTTATATCAAACATCAATGTCAAGTTTGAAAGTGGAGGGAATTTCCATCATACTTAATACATAAACGTGCGGTACGTTTTTTAAAAGCAGTGTTTTAGTTAAGTCGATTAATAAATATTTTATTTATATGAAATCTCTTTTATAAAACTGAATTTATTGCACAGGGATCCGGATATGATTTCTATTACTGCTGCGCCTGAAGCGCCTCCGCCACGCATCCGTATCTTGGATGCTCGCCAACAAGAGGTCGAGACCGTTCGTATTGGAGACAGACTTACCTTCCGCATCGAAATTCCCAAAGACAGTGAGGAAACTAATCATATTTGGTACATTCATTTATTTAAAACTTTGGCATGGCTCTGATGTCGATACTTTGTATTTCAGCTCCTTACGGCATATTCGCGCGCAGTTGTGTGGCTATGGCGAAAGATTCCAAGAGTACTTTCCAGATTATTGACGATGAAGGGTGAGTATATATATTTTTTATATATTAAACTTGAATCGACTTTAAAAGACGCGTATGTTCTCAATTCGGTGTGTTGATGTATCATGAGATATTTGCGCCAATTGTGAATAATATGTAGGACCTACAATTTCTAATAAAAGTTTCAAATGACATGATTAAGCACGATGAAGTTAGTTTCAATTTTATAACAGATTTTATGGTAACATTTATTCTCTTGATTCTAGATGCCCCTTGGACCCCTCGATTTTCCCAGCATTCACACCTGACGGTGATGCTCTTCAATCCGTGTACGAAGCTTTCCGATTCACAGAATCTTATGGTGTCATCTTCCAGTGTAATGTCAAGTATTGTCTCGGACCTTGTGAACCGGTGAGTGGAACGATATTTTTAGTAAAATCTTAATGTAGTTTCTTTTACCATATTACGTGTTTACTTATGTAAACTTCTTTGATTTCAGGCGGTGTGTGAATGGGGTCGGGATTCTTTGGAGTCTTGGGGCAGAAAGAAACGTTCGCTGCCTCACAACGGGACAACCGAAGCACACAGTCAAGAAGAAGATACGAATATCTCACAAGAAATTATAGTGTTGGACTTTGGTGATGAGAGGCAAAGCACGGACTTCCTTCGCTCCGACAAGCCTGGTGGTGTGGCGTCTGAGGCAAACTTTGGAGGTAAATATATTTTATATTCTATATCTAATAATTGTTCCAAAGCGTGCCAACCGAATAAGCGGTAACATAAATTGAATATTAAGACCACATCAAGTAAATTCATAAATTATAAAACACAACTTGTTAAAAACAGAGTTAAGTACATAAACATTACAAAAACGGGTACCAAGATATTACTGACGGTGATAAGAGGCCTAAAACAAGAATAGTTTACTTCTTATTAAAGTTATTCAAGCTTGCGATTTTAAAGTTCTGAACTTGTATGATTAATACAGTAACAAATTTCAGACCTTATCAAGTGAATGATCTGATGGTTTCTTAAATATCTACTAATTTATGAACTTTCGTTACAGAAAAAACTGTCACGATCGTGGAACCCTGCCCCAGCAAGGCGTCAGTCCTTCTTCTAGGAGTCGCGTGTGCTCTGCTGGTTCTGCTATACATCGCGACGATTTTCTGTTACTACATGCGCAAGTGGCTGGCACCACCCAAGCACATGTCATAAGTCTAATTTGACAGAGGCTATGTGGACGTTGGTCTCGACAGAATAGGCAACACAAACGTTGTAATGCTTGTCTTGTACTGACGAACATGTGATACGAATGACTGACGAACATACTATTACAGTAAACATTTTATTCTTAGACAATATCCGTCCATTTAGTTTTAAGTTTCGTGGTGTTATAGGATTGTTTGGGATATGATCTTGACGTCAATGTTTGGTATATTTTTGTAACCACCGCGTGTTTTGCATTTAAATTAGGAGTAATTTATTGCATTTAGAAGCATTTATTAATATTAGTTAGTTATGACTAGAAAAAAGCATTCATATAAATCATTTAACCCCTTAATACTGCAGTGTCAAGGGTAATCTTTGCATTAATTAGATTATTTTAACAATATAAGAGAATGCATTTATTACAATGTTTAAGTAAGATTTTTGTACCCGTTGAGAGTAGAGAGACCATTTTTTGTACAATTTTGGAGTACTTATCATATCAGTAGTTAAAAATAATGTTTGGAATAATCCCTGGAAAATAGATGGCATTTGTATTATCATTATGTAGTTTTAAGGGATTATTCTGAATTAGCTACATTCGTAATTGTAGATTATAGGGATAATTAATTTTTGTAATAAGATAATTATAATAGTCACCTAACTATTTGCATTTTTGTAACACTTGCAATAATTGTCTTTCACAGTTTCTGACTAGTTCGAATAAACAATCACATTATGGGAAAAATAACTTAATGCAAGTTGTAAATATACTGTTATTCACTATGTGCTAAAATGCTTAGTATGATCTGGGAACTTTCAGTTGGGTTTTGAAGAAATACAAGAATTTGTAAACTTTTTGGTACAAAGCGTTAGTTGTTTCTCTTAACCCAACTTGAGATTTCTTCTTTATTTATTTAAATTATTTTTATTTATCTATTTATAATTCTTTCATTTGAATTAATAAATGAAATAAACTTGTACAAATTTACAAATGTTTTTATTCAGTAACTATGTAAACCTTGAAAATAGAATTGCTATTCAACCTAAATAAATACTTAACACTTATAGAATTATGACGGGCACCAGATCTTCTACGACAAGATTCTACGATACAAGGGGAGCTTCAGGTACAGGCTGTGCATTGGTTAACAGCTTGCTGTAAATACTACTCAAAACCTCTTCTTGAGTTTTAAAATCAATTTCTTCAGTTTTACATCCAAATACACTACTAAAGCATTTTAAAAATATTGGTGTTATTTTATCTACCGTGCAGATAACTCCAGTTTCCTTAGTGAGTGATGTGACACCTTTATCTTCTATGCCACAAGGGTCAATGTTTTCAAACCACGAAAGATCATTGTTACAGTTGATTGCAATGCCATGAGTTGTGACATACCTAGACGCATGAATACCTATTGCAGCTATTTTATTATCTTCAACCCAAACTCCAGTGTAGGGTGATCGTATACCTTTTACACCTGCATGATAAAAAATATCACTTTAAAAGACATGTGACGGAATAAGAATACGGAGTGTCATCACCCCTATTCATCTCATGGGTGTCATAGTTGTTAGTTAGGAGAGCAAAGTATGCAGGATAATAGCACTGTAAAGATAAAGAAAGTTAAAACAAAGCCTATAAGAACCTGTCTGGCCGGTGTGGTATAGTAGGCCAAAGCCTCCTTTCTAAGGAGAGGCCTATGACCAAAAGAGTACTATTAACGGCTGATGATGATGATGATTATTATATAATATATGCTACACTTTATAAAAGTTGCTTTATAGAAGTACACAAGTAAAGAACTGAATTACACATTAATTGATGATCAATTGGATATGCAATCTTTATTTAGGGTGCATGGACCCTTAGGCCTGGTACACCTACATGTGTTAAAAACAAAACCTTTATATGGATTATCAATTACATTTCATACTCAATAACTGTTTGCACACATGTTTGCTTTATATCACTACCTTACTAGATATTCTAACAACAAAAGAAGCTTACCCAGTTCACTACAAAGACTTATGACAGTCTCTTCTAAGCTATTGACATACCATTTGACACTTGTTTTGAAATGTTTCAAATTAATAATAGGATATGCCACCAGTTGACCTGGCCCATGGAATGTGATGAGGCCACCTCTATTAGTTTTCTTAAATTCTGCTCCGAGCTGTTTTAGTCTTGTTATTTCTTCTTTGGGTGTTTCATCTCGAATTCCTTCAAAATAAAATACATAAAAATCCCACAGTACCTTATTATAACATAGATTTTTATATAATTCCATAATTATGACTAAAGCGAAACTTAAAACTGCATTGATTTGTATAGACATGATAACTTAGAATAAACCTTTTAAATAGTGAATAATAAAATCATTTGTTAATTCCTATAGGCAATAATAAAATATTGATTTAAAATGAAAGCAAGTAAATATAAATATTTCCTAATAATAGCCAGAGATAGAAAAATAGAAAAGGATAAAAAGATATATTCGTTTTTCATATTTTTATTTATTAATGTTACCTTGCACAATAAACTACTTAAGCTTAAGTGAACTCAAATGAACACAAATAACCAGAATACCTCCTTGTGTTCATTTAATTTACAAATATCAAGGAAATCTTATGTACAAAGGTAAACATAAGCCATAGAGTTTTGTATATTAAAAAGGGAAATAGTATATGTTAAATATATATGGATTGATTATCTCGGTAATGTGTCACAATATAATTGACAAGACAAGCGTTATGCATGTACATCAGTAGTTTTTGAAGTACTTGTGATTCCTAGTAGCTTAAGTCAATTTTTGATTTAACTAACCAACAGTAAACACCGGTTTGTGTTCGACTAGTAGGAGTGTGTCAAAGTTTTCGTCGCGTCCTTGTAACAATGCATCCAGGTGTCTTCGAGCTAGTGCCCGCTGAATCTTCAGCGCGGTGTCGTAACTGATCATACCTAATCTCCAAACCCGAATCATTGTGGGTTTTATTTACCTTACAATTTATTATAATTGAAATGAATCCTTAAACAAAGCGATTTTTTTCGTTTTTTTTGGTATTTATTGTAGATTTATATAAAACAAAATATTATGTTGTACTTTGACATTGCTGACACATACTTTTTTTTCATGTCAATATCATTTTATTTAGCTGCCATTCAAGTACATATTTTTCCTACTTTAGGAATTGATATTTTATCTGTGCCACTCATAAAATCATAAGTGCAAAAGTACGTATAATTTGATCATTATTAATTTTATGACAAATATAATTCATCTACATAAGGGAGTTGTTTCATAGTGAATTAAAAATAAAGTGGGCCAGTAATAAAAATGCGTACAGTGCCACCTACTGTTAAAACAAAAATACTTTACGTTAAAACAAAATCTTAAAATGTGTTCCTCATCTTCTACTAAAGCAGTTCGGCTACTCTACGTTAGAGGGCACTATATTAAATAATTTCTTGTCACCTTTTGTGTATTTGTGTCTCTATACATGTTAAGGATGTTTATAGGTACTTACAACATCTTTCAGTTGGTTCAGTTTTCGGTGTTCCCTGTGAGTAGGGCGGTGTTTAACACGTTACGTAAAACCAGCTGGTAATATAAACATTGTATGAAAGTAAGAGTACACTCGTTCAGGACAAAATAATGTATTGTTAGGTCCATAGCCCTAATGGATGTCGTTATTTAAGTGTGTTATTGTGATTAGCATAGAATTGCCCATTTAATAGGTATAGAGGTGTAAGTGAAAAAATATTTAATATTTTAGTTAGTTTTATGTCGTGTTTGGACAAGGTATTAGTGAGATCAGAGATGTGGAGTTCTCTCAAGCGATGACAACAGGGGTAATCTTTTTTTTATAAATCCTACATAACGTTTCAAAAAACTAATAATTTTAGTTTATAATTATTACACCTTAGTAGTAACATAGCATAGATTTTTCACCAGGGTGTTTTGGTAGCAGTTTCCTTCAAGAACGTACAACATTATCTATTATTTCTTGCAAATGAAAATCATCATCGTATCGTTATTTTGATTCTCTAGAAATAATAGATAAGTAAATGTTTAAATCGAGTTTATCTTGAATTGAAGCAAATACGATCAGTTCACGACAAATACTGTATAGCATTTCCGTGCCCCCAGATAAATTAAAAAATGTGTGATTTCTTGACAAGAATTCATTAATTGTTTGTTATTGAACATACATAATATTGTTAATAAACTTCGTGTATGTAATTATATGGCTCGCAATTCGAGATTTCGTAAACTTATATTTTACTTTATACTTTTCAGTTATTCTTTAATTGAGGGAATAAATGTGGTAGGAGTCATTAAATATAGGTATTGGATTGGTCTGACTACAGTGTACCTACTTGAATTGATAGGATTGACTTTTAACAAAAAAGTCAACTACAGATTGGTCTATGGCAATGTCTTATAGCTTATGTATATTTCAGCCTTCGCTCAATTGGATATTATCGTACGCACATTAAATAAATATTATCGTATCTCTCTTTATGGCATTCACTTACCGCGCGACTTTCCGTGGTAACCAATCTATCCTTTTCGGAAGAAAACAATTAATATATAGGAAGATAGACCCATAAAAATATTACATAATTGTAGTGTATAATTTCGATGACTGGCACATAATGCATGCTATCGACGGTTCTTGCATAACCAGTAATTCTTTTGCAAGCTTAAATACTTTTAATAAAAGTATTATTAGAACATACTGATCTAATCGATAATGCACAAAATAAATTTTGACGTTACTTGATTTTTTGGTTTATTGATAATCTAACATTTTTAATTCACTAAATCGGTAAATTTAATGTTTCAAACACCATTTTGGCATCAGAACAACGAAATTATTATTGTTTATTGGTGATCAGCACAGCCATTTCAGTTTAATGATAATGAATTCTGGATTAGGGATATCATGTTAGTCATTATAAGTAGATGTTATTTCTGTATTACATTTTAGTTAACAAATAACTTAAAAAAATAAGTGGCGTGGTGCACGGAACGAGTTTACAAGAGGATTGCAGATATCATGCATTACATATTATGCATTACACACATTACTATTATTTACATTATTTTTATTAGGTAGGTACACACATTATAATGTACAGAAGTGCACATATTTCTTTCACATCACATCACATCAACAGCCTTTAATAGTCCACTGCTGGACATAGGCATCTCCTTAGAAAGGAGGTTTTGGCCTACTACACCACGCTGGCCAGACGGGTTGGTGTAGGGTTTGTGTCAAGTTTCCTTCTCTTTGCAGTGCTGGTTGTCCTACGTTAGCTTCCTTAGTCGCCTCTTACGACACCCACGCCACGGGATGAATAGGGGTGGTGACACTCCGTATTCTTAATCCGTCACTACACGGACATATATATTTCTTTAATAAATATGAATACAACTCAATAAGCTTTATCGTTAGATAGTGTGTTGTTGTACTACTTTTGTTTTCACCAACAAAAGTAGTAGTGCAAAACAGAAATTTCTCATATGTCAGTAGGAATAAAACCTCACAGAGAAACGGAAACTGTCTGACCCTAAGGCAAAATGTTACGTGACCATATACTAGCATATACCGATCTAAAGTCGTAGCTGTGCCTTAGTCATCTTACGTACCTTTATTTCTTTTTAAATACACGTTGCAATCGGGCAGGTACGAAATATATAATGATATAGAGAGAGGTTGATATGGACAAGACATTTCCTACTAATAAATGGAAAAGCAGAAAAATAGTGCATCACGCTATTGAGTCAAGTTTAAATTTAAGTAACTAGTTAAAACATGTGAGGTTGTAATCAGACTAGCATAACCAAAGTTGTAAGCTATCATGCAAAACACATCAACAATATCATCAACTTCTTTTAACGAAAGCGCAGTTTATTTGAGGTCAATGCCCTAACTGTACGGCCATGGGTTCAAAACCGCTAGTAAGGTAAACAAGCGCTGTCTATAGTTTAATTGGTAGCAGGAAGGCGGTCGCTTCCCGTCCTGCCGCTATTTATAGTTCAATAGCTCGACAGGGCTGATTTGTAGGGGTTCGGTGCGTATGCGCATAAAAAATGAACACCAGGTTCGGGTCGATTATTGATTTATAACATGACTTGCTGTCACACGTGTGAGACAAATTGGTATTTAGTGTAGACGGTAACCATTATTATTAGGGGTCACTGTGTTATACGTAAATAAAGGATAGGTTAGTAGATAGGTAGGTAGAATATTTGTTATAATACACCACTAATAACATACAACTCAAATAAAAGGTTTTTGATAATAGCTATGTAAACTAACTTTTAAATGGATAATATGGTAGAAAATATTAAGGTCTAAGTGACCAGTGCCAGAGCATGAGCATCCAACTGTGAGTGAATTAAATATGGTATTTATATACCATAATGACCTAATGCCATTATGTCTAATTCTGTTCTAATTTCTATCCCCAATTGTAAACAACGTAATAAAAGTGAAGGAAAATATATCACAAAGGGATATTTTCTTCCGCTCATGTGTTTTTGTCTACATTTATTACGTCTCTTGAAAATATTGATTTGATTGTTTTTCAGTGAATGTCTTTTGTCCGTATAATAAATATATATTATGTTTAACAAATAGAAACAATGAAACACGTTTTAATGACAAGTTGAACTGAAAAGTTTAGTAACCTGTTTGTAATCTACCTCAGTGAAACGACACGAGTTGAATTTTTTTATTTATTTGTGTATACCTACGTACATATATCTTTTCTTTCTTTCTTTCTTTAAAAAGACAACTCCCGCATTAGGAATATATCCTGTGTCGCGGGGGACTTTACAAACATACATGAAACGGACACAAAGAACACCCAGACTTAGAACAACAATTTGTGGATCACACAAAGTGTCGTCCCATGTGGGGTTTGAACCCACAACACTCGGCACAGTAGGAAGCGGCGTGGCGACCGCTTAAACCACTGCGCCATCCGTGCAGTCAAATATATATATATATATAAGTCTACTCACTCGAAGACTATTCGCTCTTAAAACGTAAACTCTAAAACTGAATCTCATACTAATGTGTTTACATCTTATCAAGCATACGTTTTCCATAGGTAAGATCTTGATTAAGATGAATTTTATTGCTGTACGTTTTAAAACTTTCAAAGTGTTTGATGTGTATGATAGTTTTAACGTCTTATATAGGTAATTACTATTTTGAGTACGTTTTTGAGTTATCAGTGCCATTGTTGAACTATTAGTCCCCAAATTTAACCAATTGTTAATTTTTTTCATTGGATGGTAAAGTATAAATACTCAATACAAGTAGTATTCAAAACTATTTGACCCAATAAAAGTTGTCTAGGCCTAATTTAAATCAATTTGTTCGTGTTCCTTGTGAGTTATTTAAAATAGTTTCTTAAGTTCTACAATTACTACAAAGACAACGTCTTGTTAAATTATGTGGCGTAATGGTCAAAATTACTTATTACTGCGCCACATAATTTATTACATAATTTATTATATATATCGGACTATTACCCATAGGGTAATAGTCCGATTTAAGGTTTCGATTTTGTCTCAGTGCTGATATGTGTATTTATATAGATGTCTATTTACAGTGGTCTAAGTGTTTCTGTTTTTAATTTAGAATTAGTATTTATTTAATACACTGACTGTTTACAAAAACAAACTTACTGGAGTACGTTTATACCTAGTTTGGCTGTAGATGGTAATATGTTACAGAATATCCTAATAATTGTACTTCGTGTACAGACTAATTAGACATTATCTTACAGTATTAGCGCACTACAGACAGGCATATATATACTCATACATTCAAACATACACACACATATTCACACACGCGCAAAAGATACTTTGAGGTATCCGGCATGTTGTCTATTTCTCCTTTTCTTTTAAGATGGGTTGCGTATTCATACATTGGTAGCCTTATGATTTTCATCTTCTCTGAACTTTAAATGTATTTCTTTGATTTGCATTAATAATGTATTGACAGCAAAGAAATGTTTAAGAAGGGTGAGTGCCTGGTGATCTGAGCTACAGGCTCATGTCTAATTCAGACACCAGTCCTCTCACAATTACTGTTTCTATTGTTAGTTATTGATGTAAGTTAAATGTTAATATTGTACTGATTGGTGATTGTGAAAAGAAAATAAAGAATTATTATTATTATTATACTAAACCAGTTCGTTTAAAATGGTACTCCTATAAGTGCACATATTTGGTACGTCGACAATAATTCGTTTCGACAACAATGTGGATATACTTCACATGGGAATACCTCTTTCACGCATTCCCTCCGTGTTTAACTTGTAATTTTGCTACTTTAGTACTTTAATTTATTTTTAACAACAAATAATTTTCTTTTTTGTCCCACATCTGACACACAGCCTTCTGATCCCAAAATAGGCAAATCCTGTTGTACGATAACCAGATTCCTGATGAACATAATTACTTATATATTTCTAAATAGGTACATATTGTAGATAAATTGCATCCAGACACAGAACAATATTGATAGTGCTCATCACATAATTATTTTTGCTGGGTGAGTATCGAACCCACGACCTCTGCCTCAAAAATCACGATTGAGAAGGATGTAGTTAGTAAAAATGACTGCATTTATTTGCAAATGAAGTTCATGATTCTTAGTAACGTTCTTCCTTCCTTTCCTTTTTAAAAAGGAACAGATTAAAAAGACTACAGATCTGTGTTAGCCTAGTCCGAGGAAGCCTTATCTGGGAAATTATAAACTTTTTGCAGTCATTGTGGGTACTTGACAAGGACGTGATATATTTTTTTCAATGTAACAGAAGAGAATGAATTCAAAATTTACTAAATTTGAGAACAAATGGCGGTCTTATAGTTAAAAGTGATTATAACCAGACAACCTCTGGATAGATTTGATGGCAGGAGTGAGTAGTCGGCGGACGGTGTACTTTAGCTAACTACCATCCGTGTAGATATCCATAAATATAGAGACAGAGTTAGAGAGAATATAACAACAATTAGCCAATGCCATAACAATAACAAAAAATACATTTTTTTACTAACTTTGAGTACAGAACTATAGTACAGAACAGTGTCATACATATCTGTATATATCCCATTGTCTTTTAACAATTACCTTTACAGCGTTTGTAGTATTGAGATCTCCTTATTTAAATTCAAAAGGACCACTGTGTTGCAAAATAAGAAGCCGTGTTGGTGACCGACTGAGGTGTACATTCTGAGACCTAAAATTTAATTTAATCTTCACAATTATGTAAGACAGCGATTAAATTTGAAAGAATAAAGATAGACTTGTCTTAAATAAAATACAATTGGCGAGTTACATTGTGTTGCAAAAGTTTACAAATGCTCTAGTATTTCGGGTCGAGTGGGGTTGTCATGGCGACGGCGCAGTAGGCTTGCAGCGCCGTGACGCGAATTTCAAACGGAGGATCGATGCCATTCCATACACTTTTTCCACCTTACCAGTGGATCTTGGCACACACGCTGTCTTAGTATTTTTGGATATAAAAAAGTATCAAAATACAGGTTAGGTTCTAAAGTATAAGTTACATATTACACCAAAAGAAATAGGTACGTTTGACCTATCAAAAGAGGTTTGAAAAATAGCACTATTCTCCCCGAAGGCAAATTACTTCCTAAGCAAATTATCTATTCTTGCTTGACCTTAAAGCCTTAGTCAGACAATTGATATTTAATAGAAATAAGAAGTCAAAGGAATCTACCTATTGTCAAGGTATTAGAATTTATAAATAAGAAATTGAGAGAAGGAATTGCATCTAACCACACGTAAACATCCCTAAATGTTATCTCACAAATAATGAAACAAATAAATGCTTTACTGTGTCAGACGGTATTAGCTCTAGAACGGTGTTCGAGTAACTTCTAATTTGTCATCTACGAGTTACTCTGTATTCTAGTTTTTCTTTAACAAAAAAGTACAGTATCAAATATTTAAGAAAATAGTTCATTGTTAAAAAATACTTTTAGCGAACCGTACCCGTGTAAGTACTCGTACTTGGTAAGTTTTACACTTGGTATGTTGTACTTACTTAAGCTTATGCTAAAAGCTAACGATTTTACAATAAGTACCTACCATTTTTTAAATAATTGGTATTTATTCAGAAAGGGCTGAGAACACTACAAGCGTAGTGATGTTTGTTTTTATTGTGTAGGATCGATCCTATTGTAATAGCGTTTGTATAAAATGAGTGTTTGTAAAATTTGTGTAAATTGTTTGGTAAATGTTTTAAAACCTTAACAGATTTTTAAATAAAAAAAAAATGTTTAGCTTTTTTATAACTTTATTAATTTAATGTAAAAAAAAGCATTTACGGTGTCGTCAGAGATATTTAGTGGATCGACAATCAGCCTACATCATTAAACCACTATACCATTTGTAGTGCCTTTTCAGTATTTTTTGTTGTTTCAAAACAAAATTCAAGAATCTTCCTTATTCTTTCGGTCGTCTATAAATATTATAAATTTATACTTAAACAAAATAAACGAGGAATTCCAATTATATCGTTATTTTTTTATTTATCGGGATTATTTAATATCGGCATGATTTCTTATTAAATAAATATTAATATTATAATAAATAAATATTATAATATTATTAAATAAATAAATAATAAAATTCGTTTCTAATTAAAACAATTTATACATTGGTAAAATCTCCTTGAGAAATGATTTCCTATCTATTCGATAGATGGCGCTGAATGACTGACATAAAAGTGTCGTCACAACTTTTCGTGAGATTTTTTTCCGTCTAGCCCCCTTTCACAACGCGCGATAAGGAACTTCGTTCCAATAAACAGACATAAAGCAAGTAAAAACAACAATATCTTATTATTCATTTGTGCCAACTACGACTATTTTGAAATTTACTTGTAAATTCATTTATCTTGCTTTAGAAAAATTGATCATGTCAACAAAATTTAACTTTCATGGGTTTGTTAGGTAGGATATTTATTCGTTAACAGGTTTCGGAATGACTCTTTGCGGCTTTTCACTGCAGCTGAAAGCACTTAAGATAACCAACGGTTCTTTAATATTAGTCTGGTGAGCAGACGGTTTGCTGCATGTACTACACATTAACTGTTAGGTTAACGACTGTAGGTGTATTAGTAGTTACTTCACTGGTAATAAAGTTCTTTGAAAACTTTTGAAATGAATACTAGACAAATAGAACCTCCTTCATTGACTTGTCTTTTGAACAATAAAATAAAAAGGTACCGCTAGGGAGGTCTAGTCGTGGCGTGATTCTCTGAGATTGCCTTTTCAAGTGTCACTAGAGTCCTTAAAAAGTAACTTTGTTACCCAACGCACGGTCGGAAAGTTGTTTTACCGTCATCTGTCATACGTCAGTATGTTAGCAAAAGAAGCACAACACTCGAAAGGGAATAACACCAAAACAGAATCTCATTGATTATTTATATACATAAACTAGCCATCGATAATTGTTTATTATCAGTTATATTTAATTTTATATGTATATAACACAAGTATATAAACGACCTTGTAGTGGTTTAAGCGGTCACTTCGCCGCTTCCTACAGCACTGAGTGTTGTGGATTCGATCCCCAGAATGGGCAAACACTTTGTGTGATCCACAAGTTGTTGTTCTGAGTCTGGGTGTTCCTTTTAATTATAAATGTAAATATCTCTTCACCATAGTTTCATCTGCGTTTTAGTCACATTGTCGTTTTGTGTTCATTTTTTGTTAAAATTAATTTTCATGCATATTTTTTCGTAATATTTTAAAATGTTTTATTAATTGATTTGCTACTGAATAGTTTTCTGAATGGTAACAAATCCAACAAAACAAAGATAAATAAGACAATAAATGTCGATTTAGCCGTTCTTGAATCAGAAATGTTACCAACCTGTCAATTTTTTGTATATTAAAATGTACATTACTTAGAGTTAAACTGCCACTCGCTAATAATTAGCATGACAACAGCAGTATTTGTTAATAAAATCTTATTTATTGTGTCAATAAAGTTCATTCCCATCCTTCACTTTTTCGTTTTATTCCCTAAACAAACAAAAGGAGTAATAGTCTTAGAACAAAACCTTGTTACGTGTGTTGTTGAGTGTGCCATAATCACGCGCACATCCAACTTGAAATGACGCGCCGTTTTATTACTTACCCTTGTTTAAGTTAATTTCGGCTTCAACAAAACACAAGCTTCCGCACACCTTCCACACTCGCAGAATAGCTCACGCTTAAATTCGACGAACAATTTGCAGCCGTCTTCTCCATAGCTAAATATACGCTAAAGTTAAGGATGAGTATGATGAGTCTTGGTAAGGCCAATGGTTTTAGTAATTTAAAATTGAGGTTGCAACAAGCAATCCTAAAGCTAAAGGGTATGTGTAATACAGTAATACGTACGGCTGTCATTTATGAATTACCCTTTTTTTTGGTGGTGGGGTGGAAAATCCCTTTAGATCGCCGGCTCCTTGGGGTTGGATACAGAAGTCAGGAGAATGTGGTGTTTTCACTAAAACCACCCGACGGCCGGCCTTATACGCCTTTTCTAGACGAATTAGGGAAATCAGTGTTTTGGTCCGCAGCTAAGAGTGATCTACAAACAGTTTGCCAAGTGTAGCCATAGTCTTACACGCGCCATGTCTCGTGGGTCGAGATGTAACTAATTAAGTCATAAAAAGCGGCGTTTCCTCAACAGAAGTGTTATTTTGTGACGGCAATGGAACGTCCGGGGCGTTGAGTTATCGCCCCTATTCCTGCTTTTAATTATTCATGAGACCCAGCTCGGACAAGCTGGCAAAGTTGGCTAAACTTCACGCCAGCATCTGGCGTGTTTCTATTAAATAATTTGCACTCACTTCCACAAGACTGCTCGCGGTTTGGCATAATAATTTGTCGTCATTTTCTGTAGCTTTCTAATAATTCTTATAAGATACTCGTACATTTTTATCAAACACGTACAAACATTACGAGCCGTAATTTTCATCCCTTTGGTCTATATTGACAGCTATTAATTCAAAAGTAATACTCATACAAACTTGTGGCTTAAAGATTGTTTGTCATTCAAATCGGTTATTCAAGATTATTTCCTTTTTTCCGGGTGTCATATTTAACTTGGTCGTTGTAATAAAACTACCCTTACCGAGAATCGATATATATACATTTGTAATCACCATTTTATTTCATATGACTATAATTTTTCTTTACTTCTTTTTGTTTGCCTTTTGGTTTCTTTTTTTTGTGAGAATTTTCTTCTCTCGCTTTAAGTACTACTGTATAGAGGTTGATTTACCTGGCACTTGTTTAAAATATATGACTTAAATGTATGTGTTTCAATTCATACAAACTTTTGATTGTAAATGATGTTAATTTATTCTTAATAAATATGGGTATTGACAGACAGACAGAGGGACAACGAAATGATCCTCTAAAAGTGGTTTCAGTTTTTTTGAGGTACCGAACTAATACTTTTACAAAGCCTAGTTTAAAGGATTTAATTCGACGTTCTTATTTTACGATAGTTTGATTTATTATTTTTGAAATGTAGGTGAAACATTTTTAATCTCCAAGTAAATTGTGGCAAATACATAATTTATAATTTTTTTAACTGAAGTAAGCGTTTGGAAGGATATTGGAAACAGAGTGATAGACTACGTGCCTGGTACGTGATTATGGGCGCACGTGGCCATCATCAGGCTCAGCGTAGCATCTAGAGTGTTCATATTTTGATCATATATGTAGTTACTTTATCGATTTCGGTCCGTTAGCGGTTTTCACTTGTTAATATCATAAATTCTGATTTGGGTAAGGTAATTTCGTTTTCTGGATTGTGCTTCAAACTGAATTTGGAAGACATGATCAAATTTTTGAAAACTTTCTACATTTTCTCAGCGTTTTACAAATAATGGTGCCAAGAAAACCTTTATTCATTAACCCTGCAAGAGATAAACAATATTGTATATAATTTCTGACTGTACGGTAGCTTCTGACTCTCGTTCAAAATCTACAACCTTAAAGCATTATTGTAATTTTGTGTAGAATAGAAAATACCATAATTAGACTTGCAACGAATAGTATATTCGGCAGAATACCGAATATTCGGCGAGGCCCCTGACCGAATAGCCGAATATTAGGCAAAAGTATTCGGCTGGATTTTAGCGCCAAAAACTTGTACAGACGTGAATTAAATTATGTACCTGTTTTATGTACCAATGACTACCTAATAAATGATTATAAAAGAAATGAGAACCTTACCCTTCTAAATTTTGATTACCACAATAATTCAAATACATAGAATCCTCCATTTTTCCAATTCAGAAGATGATTATGTACCTGTGTTTGCACCAATGACTACTTAAACGATTATAACAGAAATAAAAATATGAATATATACGTAATCAATCGATTTTAATTTTTCATTTTACCAATTATTTCTCAATGACAAAATATATTATTTAAGTATTCGGTATTCGGCCGAATAATATGTAGATATTCGGTATTCGGCCGAATATAATAAAAGCAGCCGAATAGGCCGAATACCGAATAGTAACCGAATATTCGTTGCAAGTCTAACCATAATATATCTCACTGTGATAGTAAACAATATTTAGATGAAATCCAACTATTTAAAATCGATTTTCTTTTATTGGACACCAACATTTATTTAAAGAATAAATTGGATAAATGTACAAATAGTCATTCAATCCTCTTTCAAGTGCGAAATTGAAGTCCACACGGTTCACACGAGAAACATTGTTCCAGATGTCGCCGCCGGAGAGCGCGCAGCGGTGAGATGAGCACAGCGGCGTCAAGCCGCAATTACTCCTACGATGAAACCATACAGGTACATAGCTTACATAAGCTATCTTAATTTCGCATTATTTGTTAACGGATATATTGTTTGATGACTTAGGTTAACCATTAGGCTTTGTGGTATTTCGAGTGACTTTTAGAACGACCATACGTTAGGTGAGCACCTTCTTGGATCATGGCGATCCAAGAAGGTGCAATACAAGGTATTTTATAATTTTGAATATTTAAAGGTATTTTATAATTCTAAATTATTAATAACTAAAAAATATCCTAACTTGTGATAATAGTATTCGATGTATAAAGTAATTTATAAGCGATAAGTAGGAGAGAGTTTACATGTAGTAAAATACGTGAATAATATATTTGAATGAATTCAATTGAATTGAACTTTTAGTTATTTCCTAGCTATTTTGAACAAATTTTCGTTACGAGAATTGACTCACGTAATAAAAATTCGTTCAAAATTCAGTTCCGATCTACTCTCGATCTCATAAACGTCATAAAAGGTATTCTGGCAGTAAAGTATTACTAAGAATACAGAATTAGGCGTTGAAAAGACCGCTTTCCCCGGGACAGGGCCTGGCTTTGCGCGGCGTTGATCCTGAAATAACGCGGTTCGGTTCCTCCCCAGAGCAGGGCGCCTGAGACCGACTGTCGAGGTGGTTTTTAGCTGAAACACTACATACTCCTGGCTCCTATGTCCTCGCGGAACCGGAGATCCAAAGGAGTTTTCCACCCCGTCAAAAAAAAAGACTAGCAGAAAACTTATTCAACTTTCTACTTACTACGAGAAAACCTTTTATGATATTTGTGAGATCGAAAGTGAATTTTGAAAAAGAAAAATATTACGTGAATTGACCTTCTGATCAAATTAGGATTCTGGGCTAGAAAAGCAGATTTAGGTACCCTGCAGTTTAACAGTAACAGTGTATCAGATTTATGTGTATATATGCAAAATAGTTTTTCTATTTGATTATGTGTAAATTTACACATTAATTCTGTATTTTTCATGGATTGCTATAACATGAGTATCAAATATCTAATATAAAAACTAAGTATTACATTTAAGCATTTGAGAGTTTCGTAATTAAGGTATATTAGGTATATATTTATATCATTTGAATTATTTTGGAATCATGCTTTTAAACAAAAAATTTGCAGTAACATTCGTTTCTATTTAATTATTATGTAAAGGTATACTTGTATTGTTAAACGAGGTCATCGGCCGGCCCAGGGTGGATGTTATTGCTGTAGACAGTGGGGCAACACGAGTTACACGTAGTTTAAGAGTGGAGTTTATTCAGGTCATGAAGAGATCTTGTAGTATAATATACCTATTTACTACATTGCGAAATTAGATAAAAATACCAAACATTGTTTTTTAATTTTGAATAGGTAAGCTTTTTATGTAGGGTAAGTATGTATATTGAATAAATTTAGAGTACAGTACAATATATTTGTGTTTTTGTTCAACCATAAAATACTTTTTTTTTGTTCAAATATACCCAACGCGCCTAAAGAAGTTTTCACTTTAAAAATTGAGCTTATTATATAAAGCTGCAATTTTTGAAATAAAACAAATATTTTATAGTTTCATAAAAATCACTTGTATAACTATTTTTTTTGTTGACCGTACTTTCCCAAGTCATAAATTGCTTTTTCTATTAGTGGTCCCAATATACTACTCAAAAATAATTATTTTATCAGAAGAGGAATTTGGGACCGGGGTCCAAAACCCCACGACCCAATAATTAGGGGTAAACTGTAATGTAAGGTAAAATATAAAACTGTTGTGACAAGTAGGCTTTGAGTGTAAGATTACCTACGTTAATTTTAACTTAATTTTTGTTACATTCATTACCATGTGGGAACGTATTCTTTATTTAGATTTTAGTCTATAAATGTCCAATATAAATACATTTTCTTTTTGTACGGAATCTGTTTCTGAAAAAATACAGTTTAACTTTTTCGAAGATAAAAGCCTATCTTTTATCTGAACACAAATTCATGGCTATTAACACTTTAGGAGCCCTTTCAAACCGACGGCGATGCTACGTTTTCAGCTCACATAGACCAAAGTCGACGTACAAAGGACATTCTCTTTGATCGAAACTGCACTATGCAGGCTAATATAACCCCACACAAACCCCCATAAGATGTATTTTGGGTTGCGAAATACAATTTGTTAAAATTGTAGGTGACTTGTACATGGAACTTTTGCTGGATGCTACGAATTTGATCCTTACGGTAACGTTATAGTGCTTATTTTTTGTTGCTTATGGATTCATAGAAGAAGTTTTTCAGGACGGGTCATAACGACACATTAAGCAACCCGAGCGCACTTACCTTTATTAATGCGGTACAAGCCTCCGCGCTTATCCTCGCTAGCGTTGCTCAATACGTTACTTGCGGGTCAATGGGCGAACTAACATCACTTAACTGCCTATTAGTGCCCTCTAAGTAAAAAACGTGACTTGATTGTAGAATATTTTTGTGCATTCATAAAATGTATGCGCAGTGAGGTAAGAACTATGAGAGTTGTTAGAAAAAGCAATATCCTAGGGAGCTCACATAATTTTTTTTAATCGAGGACTATTTTTGTACACTAGTTTTTGGAATTGTATTTTCTGATCAAAACAGATAATTTCCGACGTTAAAAACAAATGGACAACTACTCAACTAAATGTAGTGTTGTATCGAAATTTCAAACTTGAATATATCAAGCACTGAAATGCTTGAATATATCAAGCATTTCAGTATAAGTAAGTTCGGTATCATTATTTCAGTAACAATCAACTAACTTCAAAATGTCCGAAACCCATTAACGACATAGATACTGTATAACAAGGGTCGTTTAGCATTAACTGCTCTGTATAATTCGCGGGCTTATCGTACGGTGCGTGGAAGCTTCGTCACCGAGCCATTCCCCCGGGCTCGCTGTGCTCGCGACAATTTATCAGTGCGCGACCCACATTGCCCCGTCTCACATCTGCCGCATTCTCGCCAGCTCCACGTTCCTTACATTGGACTGCGATTACTCCCCCTATTTGTGAGAAAGTAGTTTCATTCCGCAACCGTATTGCCTTTATTGTTTTCTACTTTCTTTCCCATACACTATTACTAAAAGATATTAGTAGCTTCTGAAGTCCTCTATATTTATTTGTATTCTCTACGAAACGATTACAACATAAAATGCATCAACTGCCAAAATTTGTAGTTTGTAGTCCCAGCGGTTTGGCTCTGCATTGGTAAACCAGACAGTCAGCCAGGGCAATTAATTTTATCATCATCAATCATCATCAACAGCCTTTATTTTTCAATCTTAAAATCATCATCAATCAATCAAGAATCCACAGACTTTTATAAAGTAATTTTATAAATAGTTATATATTTATTAAATTATCAAAGCGTACCTCTTTAGAAATCAGTGGGTGTGTTCTAGTGGTGGTTGTTCTAGTTTCCCTTCAAAATTTTTGTAGTGACCATCGCGAAATTGGTTGGCAATATTGCGGTCACCAATTTCCTCAGTAGATTGTTTTATCATAGGATGGGGCAATATATTGTGATTTCGTTATCGGCATCGGAGATTGGTTTAGTGAATTTGATTAACGAACTGTTTCCGTTACGGCAAGGGTTGGGCCTAATGCGTAGACCACGCCGCATTAAAAGGCGCGGACCAGAAAATCGAATTTTCCGGGTTTATGGGTTTACATATTCTGTGGAATTTTTTAGAGCGTGTCGTATAAATGAAACTTTGAAACTGGATGCCGGACAAACCTAGCATTTCTCTTGGGTTCTTGTCACGTTCTTTTTATAAAGGTTTTTAGTATTTCAGAGTAATATGTTGTGCGAAGTACAAAAAAAAAATACGATTTACAACATATTTTTTAGGATATAACGTATGATTTACATTTTGGGTTAGTCAAATGTTAAGTCAATTATGTTGCGTACAATTGCTTTTTCAACACGCTTTCATTGCTTCATTTAACTGACTAACTAAGAATAGAAAAAATCTTGGAACTCATATCGAATCTACTTCTAAATGTAGCATCAAAATGAATTTCTTTTTGATAAGTAATTCGGACAACAATAAGTTGATATTGGTAAGTTCCTCGAGTTTGGGCTTAAATGATTCATCGTTCTAACACGGACTTATCAGATGGACACCATTTTCATCTTTTTCATTCGGCCCGCTATTATTGCACGTTTTTAGTATTTCTAAACATAATGTTTGTATTTGAAGTTATAAGATACAGTGATTCAAAATGAGTATAGTTACTCCCTATTATTTCTTGCCTGTTTTCCTTCGTAAGATGTACGTGTATGTATCAAAATACGCAATTACATTCGTGACTGATTGATTCTGATAATCCTCTACTCCTGACAAATGGTAGTATTATTTTACTATTTTTATTTTCTATATTGTGTTTGTGACTCTTTCACCTCCTTGGGAGGCATTGTCGTCATTATTTTCCCCACTTATTAACTTTTTAAAGAACCTTATCCAAAGTGACAATACATTTGCCTTACAAAACCGTCATATTTTTTTTTATTTCACAAATTATAATAGTTTCTTTAAACATAATTTAAAGAATAGACGTACGTACGTACGTTAAATATTAATAGACCTTTATTATTATTATATACCTAGGAATTACGAGTATCATTCTATAGTGTTGAGCTTTATTACAATTAAAGCAATTATTTCAGTCAAATTAACAACTTCATGTGAGTGTCCCTGATATCATCATCATCACATCAACAAACAGCCTTTAATAGTAAACTATTGGATATAGGCCTCTCCTTAGAAAGGAGGTTTTGGCCTACTATATAATGCTGGCCGCTGATATGAATACCCTTAACATAAAATGTTCCCTATTCGTACTTTTGATACTAATTCTCGTATCCACTGTTAATGTCTTTGAACTCATCACGAGGTACAAAGATGACACACGTTTAATAAAATAAACAATCTATTAAAATACATTTTGTAACGAAAATGTAGAATTTCAATATTAACGGCTACATTTCAATGAAAATTTATGTCCGAGTTAATTAAACGGCTTTTGCCCGTCGAGCCTTTATCTGGATTCAAATTTTCCGAAAGATTAAACTGCGGACAGAAGGTTTACGATCCCTGAGAGCTTGCCGAAGCCTAGTAAGAGCTACCGAGAGTATCGAGGATGTACTTTTGAGAATTTCATTACCATCTGTGAAAAGACACTATGGAGTAAATGGACTTATCTATTTTTGTACAAGTCTAATGACGTTGCAGAATAATTATAAACGAGCTAAGTACTTTATTTAGTGTACTTAAACATTAGTTGCTGATTAGACTTAAGACATGTGTTTTATTGATTTTAATGTAGTAAGTTCATAAGTTATGATTTATAACACAAGGACATGATTTAATATTAAGATTCAAAATAGAAATAAAAGTTTAAAAATAGAGATTGTTGTGTTATCTTTAGATGCAGTAAAACATTTTGTTTTTATAGTGATGAAGGTACTGTTAAGCGAGCCTCGGCGAAGGGAGTAAAAAAATGGATTTGGTTGTGTGACACTGGATTTAATACGTTTTAAATTGGTACAAACAGGGTCACAAGATCTTGGACTAAGTATCTATCGAAGCCTTTTGGCAGCCGTCCGTCGGGTCTTAGGATCAGATCTGTACTGCTTATTTGCCTACACATTAACCATTTTTTTAGAAAATAATAAAGTTTTTTTATGTTTCAAATAGGTAAAAAAGAAATTTGGGACTTTTTTTAGTTCTCAGCGAAATATTGTTTTTTTAAAGATGATCCAAACAAATTAATAAAAATTAATAGTAGGCCAAAACCTCCTTTCTAAGGAGAGGCTTATGTCCAGCAGTGGACTATTAAAGGCTGTTGATGATGATGATGAAAGATGATCCGGAATTATATCTACCTTATAGCGTGTTTTAATAGCACTATGATTTTGACATTGCGGTTATGTTAGTTACTTATTAGCTCACAAGATCCTGTCCTGTATCTTTTGACAACAACAGATTTAAGTTGTTACTTACATTATTTTCTTTTGTAAAACCTTTTTAATCGCGAAATACATATAAAATACCTACATAGGTACTTTAGAGGCGTATTTAGTGGTATATGGTCTGAAATTGTATTGGTTTGAATCAGATAAAAGCGTTAACTATGTAATTTTCTACATTTGTGTAATAAACATTACAAACAAATAAAACAATAACATGTTCATAAACATTACAAACAGAAAGAATATGTTGTGTGTTATCATCTAGATAATCTAAATAAAAACTAATATTTTTGTAGTTAATTTTATTATTAGTTCAACAAAATTGTTTTTCCATGAGTTAGTGTGTGTTGAATATGTGTAGAAATCGCGCCCTCTAGTTTACTATTAAAGTAATTTATTGTTACGCATAATGGTTTCGCCTGTCCTATTTTTATTGCTGCTATTCGATACTAGATGGCAGGTTACAATTCTGTATAATTTTTGTGGTAGCTATAAGCTAAATACTTTATATACATTATTTCTATTATTAGTATTTTAGAATATTATTTGTTCTCAGGAGCTGATTTTCTTTGGAGCAGATGTAAATAACTGAGAAAATGGCTAAATCATTCCATTTAACTTATTTATTATTCTAACATAAAAAGCGTTATGGAAATATTGTCAGTGTACATAAAAAGGTTTGGCAAAAAATAAAATGTTTTAAAGCTTTTATGGAAACATATTTTGGAGCTTCGATTATAGATCCCAGGGCAAAGGGCAAGCCGATAACTGTTTTGCCGTGGACCATTACTCGTTGTTCAATGATCATTTGTCGTAATTAACAGGCGATAGTTAATCTAGCTGGACCTCCCCCACTCGCCTCCCATCCCATCCCATATCTGCAACAGTCGGCACTGTGTGCCGGGACACCTTAAATCACTGCTGATACAGCCTACCGATAGACTGTCATCCATCTTTTTAAAATTGTCTTTGAAATAAAAATTCATTAACGCATGAGACACTGATAAACCCACATCTTGTGCCGTGTAATTAATCTATATAAATAACAATTTTAAGTGGGTTTGTGTACGTTTCAAAAAATTAAATAATGCTGCACCGATTGAGCTGAAATATTCACATAAAATACAACCCCCTTTAAATATTATTTTTATCTGTCATTTTATCCTTCTATAATAAATGACCTGAACATGATGTGCCATAGCAAAGCATGGCAGGGTACAAGATTTTATAATAAAAATCTAAATCAGATATATTTATATCTAGTGTGTATATATTCATATATAAAGGAAGTGCATAAACTTATGTAAATAAAAATAAATAAATCAGATGTTGAAATTTATAAAAATATTGAGTATATGGGAGTGAGAGAGTGACATGTTGCTATTACTGTGCTGACAAAATATAATGCTTCAAGTAAGGTGTTGGCAGCTTGAGAAGTGATTTAGACTATTTATTATGGTATAAGGAAATGAATAGGCCGGTCACCTGATGCTAAGTGATTACCGGCGCCCATACCTCCAACGAGCAAGATGCGAGACTTTGAGTGCCTGATTTTGGGGGGCTCAGAGACTTTCCTAAGTGTTATATGTCAGGTAGACTGGCATTTAAGAACATGGATAAGACAACAAACATTTTGACTGCTATTACCACATAGCGGTAGAATTTTAGATATAGTTGTAGAGACATATATACTTTTTTGTGTAACCATACCATTGTGCGTTAATATTAATGTATCGCAGTTTTATAAAAACGCCTATAATAGTTACAGCTAAAACTCAAACTCTTGAGAGGAGTTGGTATCGATGACGTCAGCTCGGCCCTCGGGACTCCCGGATTCTTTCATCAAATCCCATCGCTGCTCTGTGCGATTATTCACACGATACGACAGCGTACCTCAAAGTTTAAAGATTTTTCCTTTTTTTTTGTTTCTATGATTCAAAATTTATTACTTTAACGAAGGAATGCAATTCAAAAGAAGGATTGTTAGAAAATTGAAGGAGACGTAGACACGTAGTAAAACATTCTAAATGAATTGACGTGGGTTATTGGATACTTTCTCAATGGGATCTTGATCTGGATAGTACAATATTTTACATCAAATTTTATGACTGTATCCACAATGCTTATAAATTGACTTAAAAATGTGGTACCTAATATATCTACTTAAATCGTCACGAAGAAGTTAATATGTCCCAATTATTTGAATTACATTATTTTATAGCCTGATGTACCTATTATTTTCATAAGCTATTGTAACGTATATTAAGTATACGTTAAAATAGCTCAATAAATAGCTTGTACAAACGAAAGTTGAAACTACCATATAATGGATATAACACAAGATGTGTTTATGTAAGGATAATACAAAACTTCGTATCAATAATATAAAATATTCACAATTTGCTGATTCATCTCTATCAAGGATCCTGATGGAACACTAAACCCTTGGTTTATTATACACATTAATGGTTTGCAAATGTCGTAAATAAGTTGCGAATATAGCGACACAGCACTACTGATGCCAAATTATCACAATTTAACATGAGTAAATTTAAAGCATAAGCTTTGACTTTTATGTGTGTTATTGATCTTGTTTGAATTTTGTTGGTAAAATTCATTAGGTTTAAAATGTAAAGAAAGAGGACGTGTGCTTTCTTGAAGCATGAAGCTTAAGTCGAATATTTACCCATATCTCCCCTTCAACTCATCCTATTTAAGTTGTCAATAAAGCTCAAAGAGTTTCTTTCAGCCAGTATTATGAAAAAGCCAGTCGTGCCTCAACTAACATAAGATAAAGAGAAAGAAAGCTAAACAATAAAGGAAATGTACACAGAGAAGGGTGAAGGAGTGATTTCTGTGCAATAATAAATAAGCACCAAAGAAAAAAAGCAAAACGTGCAATCGGAACGGCTGCCAAACTTGGAATTTATTTCATATTTTCATTAATCTATAGGTAGACTAAAATACATAACCAAATGTATGACACTGAAGTTGAGGTTTAATTATGAAAATAATCACTAACTAAAGAACATTTTTGTTCTTCTTTTTTTTTTTAAATATTGAGTGCTAATCTAATGGAAGCATGCGTGAATTATGGTAAGTGCTGAAGATCTTCATGTATATCCTCGTATAATTAAATTCAGTACAAATGATAAAAATATCACGTTACAAAACGTACTTACAAAATAGTTATTATATTAATCAAAGAAGTAAAATCTTATAACAGATATAGGTAAGAGCTAGAACTTTAAAAATGTTTTTCGTAAGAAACACAAAATACAATTTTAATTAAAAGAATAAGGTAACTTACGTACTATAGTCGAAATGAAATTCGTAGAACTAAAGTTTTAGAAGCTATGCGATAGAAAGGAAATAAACGATCCCCTTCTTACAACGGTAATCCCGAAAGTAGATGGCAATGTGGCGAAATTTATATACAGCGGGGTTTAAACTAATTATTCTTAGATCTCTGCATTTTGTTTCGAAGTTTATGAAACATCGAGCCGACTTTTGAAATATCGCGAGTAAAGACATCCGTGGGTTCTCGAAGTTCAACTATAATTCATTAATGAATGTTTTATTTTATTTCAAATACCTGTTAAAGTTATCAAGCTGTTTATTTCAAGAATAAGGTGAACTTTAAGTGTTTACAATTTTCATGCCAATATAAATATCCTGGAGCTACGTAGATTTTTGTAATTGTTTTCACATAACTTCAAAACTTTATTAAACACGTTTCACGCACAATTAAGAAGTACGTAAAGTAACGTTAAAGTATTAGCTTTCTCCAATATATACATATCTTGCATACAATATCCAAAATTCATATCCTATAATAATATTAAAACCTATAGATTATATTCAAAACCTATTCAACCACAAAAAGCTATTTTTGTAATTTGATTTAAAAATTGATAAATCTTAAGAAAATCTTGTAGGAAATATTAGATCAGATGCCCAACGTGCGCCATGTTTTAGTTAGAAAAATTATTTATCACTTCTTTGCTACTATAAGGTATTATTTCAAAACTTATAAATTAGTTTAAATTAGCCATGCTCAATGTTTATAAATTTTAGAGAAATTTAAATCCCATCAAAATAATAGATCACACAACAACACAACAATCTTCTATGTAAGCAAGTTTTCGTGAACCAGTTTGTTTAACAGCCTCGATAAGAATTGGCTTAAATGTTATATTTAAATAGCAAATACAAGTCGTTACCTTTCTTTTTAAATTAAAAACCTCTTTAAACTATAGCAGTGTATATTTCAGTTGAGATGTAAATATATTAAATGTCCTTAAATTTATATAAGTTTCTAATGGAGCTGAGACACAAAACTTTTAAAACAACCTGTATCCCGATGCACCGGTGCATATTGTGGGGGTGCGCCCACTGCAACGTCGCGCCCGCGCCGCCTTAATCAAACCAAGCAATTTATGACCGCCGCACCGTGGGCCACGCGTGCCCACTGCCACGACGCCATTCTGCAACTTTATGTATAACTTTTATCTTGCAAACTACCTGTTGGATTTCCCTATTTTTTACTTTCGGTACTATTGATTGGTAGCAGGAATCCTAAATAAATTAATTGGAAATAAATTAAAATAAAGCCTTTAATTTAAAATATTTAGTTATTACCTAAATCAGGCTTAGCCTGATGATTCTAGTTTTTATTTAAATTACATGAATAATTTTTTAGAGAATAAAAGATTGGCGTAATATAGATTACAAATCACACGATAATAATAGTACTAACTAATACTTATTGGAAAGGTACTGAATTTAGAAGGGAAAACGAATGACTACCAATTTAAATAGGAGATTTAAAGTACAATCTGTCTGATCCCAAACCAGGCAGAGCTTGTGCTATGGTAACCAGACTGCTGATAAACATACTTATATATTATTAAAAACATACATATTATAGATAAAGTACACCCAGACACAGAACAAATGACCGTGCTCATCACACAATATTTGTCCTGGGTTTGAATCGAACCCACGACCTCCGTTGTAGCAGTCAGGTTCACTAACCACTAGACCATCTATTGTACGTTAGCCTTTTGTAAGAAATTTAAAGCATACTGAGATTAATTTAGTATTATTGACATTTTAAATATTTTTTGGTATAAAGGATCGCTGAAATACTAAATAATATTTTTTAATACTTAATTTTAAATAATTATTAATTAATTATATAATTAATTAAATTATTATTTTTAATACGAGTACTACCAAGGCTATCAGCTGAGAAGGTAGTTTTTCACATTTTTACATCTTTGGTCTGTTGTCAATTTTTTATACTCCCTACAATGTAACATATAACGAACACTGTAAAAAGAGAAAAAACAACATTTGCGTCATTTATTCTATTCACTTTCCTAATACATTGTAGAATAACCGCCAATAGTAACGTATTGTGTCCCAAGACGGGGGGCTCCGGGTGTCCCCTATCGAAAGTGCTTACATTACAACTTGCACTGCGATATTGTGCGCCCATCGTAAAACTGAATGCTTCTTGTACCCGATAACAAGAACACGCCTCAGCCATTGTCTTAGTGTATCTTAATTATATATATAAATTACAATACAATTATATACATTTTAGAAAATACTAACCCTCCCCCTCTTCACTCTAACAAATTCAAATCGTATATTTTTTATAAAGTAATTATATTAAAAATCTTTATGGATCCCAAACTAAATAATTTATAATTAATTAACCTTAAAATTATAAAAAATAGTGAAGTATGTATCTTGAAGTTTACACTTGAATGTGTTTGTGCAGGCAAAAAGATGTTGTTTAATTTTTTAAATGCTTGTTTTCAAAATAATTAATGCAATTAAACTAGGTGTTTCCAGAAAAACAAACCCATTAAAATGTGCATTCAAAGTGCAAGTCACTGGGGGTTCGTTCTGCCTTGTTTAGGGTGCACTCTCTTCTTGTAATTTATACAAGCGCCGATGCGTAAAAATGGATGAGCAAGGCGGCCACTTCAATTAAGGGACCGTTTTTTAGACTCAACTGAGCAGTACTCTTTAAATAAAAAGATGTATATATCATATTTCTTTTGAAAAATTATACTTGTAAAGTGTCAAAATAGGTGGTTCTAAAACATAAACTATTCATATAGTGTGAATATATTTATATATATGCACAATAATTTATAAATATTACATTCTTTTGTTTTATTTGGTAATTGATGAAAAGTAATGATGAATAATAGTAGTATTTTAAAGTAATAGTATGATGAATAATAATAAACACCACCCGCGTGTATGTCGGTTACCGCAGTAAAAAGCAGCCTTTGTTACTCGCTGATGATGTAGCTTTCCCTTGGTGAAAGAATTTTTAAAATGGGTTTAGTGGTTTAGGCGTCAAAGCGTAACAAACAAACACGACTGCACGGATGGCGTAGTGGTTTAAGCGGTCACCTCGCCGCTTCCTACTGCGCTAAGTTTGATCCACAAATTGTTGTCCTGAGTCTGGGTGTTCTTTGTGTCTGTTTCATGTATGTTTGTAAAGTCCCCCGCGACACAGGATTATGTTCCCAGTGCGAGAGTTGTCTTAAAAATAAAACAAACTCACTTCACTTTCATATTTATAATATAAGTATGGATTAATTTTAAACAAAGTACAATAAAGATAATAATTTTATTCTATAGACGTCCGTCTTTTCTGTCTCTTTCTCTCTCGTCTCTTTGTGTTTTCGTTAGGCAAAGGTCAGCTTCTAGCTGAAATAAGCTTCGCATAGTCTTTGACAGCCAAGGTGAGACCGTCTCGAAAACTAAATGGCTTCATTGACTTCTAAACACAACATCGTAAACATACTGTCTGAATAGAAAACATGTCTTCAGAACATGTTTGGAAGTTTAGGTGTTTTCTATGTATAATATGTATGTCTTTAAAAAATAAAAGTAAAAAGTATTCTATCAGTTAATTTAGCTTTCATAGTACAAGCTCTGCTTAGTTACTGGATAGCGTTGTGTGTTTTGATGTCCGAAAAATACTAGAACAATTAAAACAGAAATAAGCAAAATAATTGAAATAAGACACTTCTACTTAAATGCAACAAATAGAAGGAAATAAGCATCGAATTAGGTGACTTTATATGTATATTATACAATGTTAAATTAAATGTGATTTTATTCTCATTATGGGAATCTATTTTTAATATATAATTTTTTTTATTATCAGACACGGTCTAATCACCTTTTGGAGAACATTAGTTTAAATATTTTAGAATATAATATCGAAGACGAATCCTGAGATAATAAAGATTACATTACGAGTAAGTAGTGTGTGTGTCTGGTGGAGCTAACAAATGGAAACAAAAATATCCCTCGATAAAGCTCTTATGTTATCAATATTATATAGTAGTGCCTCTATAGAAGAGATACGTAGTTTTTCCAGTAAAACCCTGAGCCTTATCTTATCCAAAATATTGCTTTTGCAACCAAATTTATAAACCTATTGTGTATCCCTTTGTCTATCTATGCTGATCTCACTGCAGCCTTAGAAGTTCAGAACAAGATCAAAAAGCCATTCCCCTACTTTAAGATGTCAGTTCGAGTTATTGTTGGCTACGTGACCGGTCCCGGGCTTCGGAAATAGTTTATTTTATAGCCTTCTGTTTGTTTTGTTTCCTCTTTGGCTATAATAGGATTATGTACAGTTTTATCACAGCGCAATTTGTCTCAGACCTTGTCGGCGAACGAGAAGCGTAAAAAATAAAATATGAAGCTCTTTTGGCGAGAAATTCTTTAGACAAACTCTGTTATTGAGGTCTGGTCGTTGAGAAGACCGACGAGGTTTTCTTATTAAAGAAATATGTTACGAGTAGGTATACCTATATAACTTACTTATGGTATGGTACGTAAATGAATGAATCAAGAATATATTTTTTCAATCAGAATTCTAAAGCAAGTGTGGTAGAAAAACAGAACTTATCTTTGTAACTATTTCGCATTTACGTAGTACCGGAAAGCATTTTGTAGCAAACCAGACAGTCGACAATGCGTGCAGGAAGCTACGCCGTAGAGGCTACGACGAATCTTTGTAGAACACTCACACTAACATATAACATGTTTACATGTATGGATTATATTGAAACTGATTTTAATATTGCTGTTAAAGAAAGCATGGGAAAACAATCAGCAAATTAGTAATTGACGTGAATTAAACTAGAAAGTCAGTATACTTTGTATGTTACATTCAGAACAGTTTTATTTTAAACAGGATTTTTTTTAATGAAAAGTATAACTATATAAAGTAAATTATAATAAATCAATAATACATTAGAATAAATCAGTCATATATGTGGGCGCGAATCTTTAAAAATTGTTGTTTTTATATATAAGTGATGTTATTAGAAATATTTGTAACATACAGTTTGCAATACACATTGTTTTGCTTGTTTGAATTAATTTGATTATTAAATTACTTATTCAAAAGGTTTAAAATACCCAAGTTATTGTGTTTTGTTTTGAATCAAGCCTATTAGAATTATTATGATTTATTCAGTTAGTTTTATATGTTTAATATAACTTGATTTCAATTAAAATATGGTTGCAGCGTTATCTGCTGGCGGTTTGGGAGAAAATATTCTTTGTTTCAAATTAAATAAAGGTAATTTTAGTAGAATAAGTCATCTAAAGATATGTTAAATTCGTTTTAATATGTTTATCGTAAATATTAATCTATATTAAGGAATTTGTAATGTTATAATTTATTTCTTGATAAAAGATACTGTAGTTGCCATTGCCTTTGTAAAAAATATAAATACAGTATGTCATAGTCAAGCGACACATTGGAATAGCGATCGTACAAGAATAAACAAGTGATTATATATAATAGCAACTATGCTACTTCTGTTAGCTTTCCTTATATCATAATAATATAAAGTAGTACTATGGATTTCAATTTATAATAATGAGGCCTGAAGTTAGGTAATGACGTAATTAGAAATCGGTTTAACCTCAAAATATTTTATTCAATTGGAATCGGATTATTCTAGAAATTAACTTGCTCAAACACCTTACTTTTTATCTATATTATTTTAACAGGTATTCGATGTTGGTTATGGTTTCTTATACTTTGTAGTCAATTGATAAATTACTGATACTTTTAGACCCTGACTTCAACACTGCAATTTCTGATTTAAAATTTAACGTTTAAATACACAAACTAAACTAAAAAACTTGAAAAGTTCTATTACCAGTTTATTCTAGACTTCATAATATTATTTCATTAAACATTCTTTGCGTTTCATACCTCTATCTGACTTGAACTCTGGGTTGCAATTACCCTAAATAAAAGAGAGAGTAACCTTTATATAACAAAATATGTTTTCACGGGAAAGATAAGGTAAAGGCAGTGCAAGTGCGCATCCTGTCTACGGGGTGAGGTGTGCGGGGGTTTACGGATGGAGGCTGCATGGAAACTTGTTTTTCCGGCACAGGGCGGCAGTGCGCCGCGCGCGCCTTTACGGACGGACGTCTCGCGCTCCCTCCTTCCAACACTCGCGCGATGTTGTTTATATATACCGATGTATGTGTCAACATACGACACGTGTTTATATGCCAGTGAAATTTGTGCAAAACTATTTTCTACGCAAGTGTACAGTGACTATTAGGCCTGATCTTTTGGATTAACTGCAGCCGTGCACGGATTTGAGCATAAATGAAAAAGTTTTGGAAACATCTAACCGTAATGTTGGAACATCGTTTGTAGACGCTGATATTTATGTACGTCATATTTTCTTGAGAAACTTTTTCATTCCCTTTTACGGCTTAAATGGGCTGAAAGGATATTTTTAGGGCTTGCAGTTTTCTGTTTTACGATATTGGATGTCGGTAGGTAAAGTAATAGGGTTGCATAGTTCGTGACATTTTGGCCTGGAAAGGGGCAAAGTTGTCAAGGTTGTATAGTAGAACCCTACGTTATGATAGAGTGACAACCCACTAGGACTTAATCGTATTATGATAGATGACTGCTCGCGCTTGTGACTCACCATGACAAGGCGTGCTATGTTAAATAAATTTTCTGTAAACTGCTATTTTATTCATTAACATTTTTTTTAATGTAAAAATAAATATTTTATAGTTCGCACACTAAAAGAGTCATATATTACAATGAGAGAGCGTAGTTCAAAATTGGGGGCGTTATCGCTTTGAGGTAATCTCTTACAGGCAATTATATAAGGGAACGAAATTATTTACCATTTTATTTCCACATAAAGTAGAATAGGAAGATAAGATGTAAATAAATAAATATTTTTGTACTCTTGCTTCTTTTTTTAAATTTAGGCTTACGAACATTTCCAAAAAGTCCAAAATATAAAAATCCAAAATATAGGCTTGTCCGTACAATGCGCAATCGTTAATGGTTTAAAAATGTCGATAAGTCCAAAATAAGCTTTTCTTAGAAAAACCCTTTTTGAATCCAATGCGGTAATTGACTTTCCTTACTCTGTGAAAAGTAACGAAGGAATTGATTTTCTGTAAGGCCGTTGTATCACTCTGGTCGAGCCTACCCAATTGTGCCCTAGCAGTATGGGTTGTATTAAACAGAATCCTTATAGGCAAATAATGTTTAAAGAAATATGTGGCATATTTTTTTTAAATAATAATAATATTTCGGACATCTAATACGCAACCCATCCATAGTTTCAAACTAAGCAGAGATTATATTATGAAAGCTAGATTGACAGATATAATACTTATATTCGGGCCTGTTGGTCTAGTGGTTGGTGACCCTGACGTCCGAGCCGGAGGTTGTGGGTTCGATTCCCACCCAGGATAAATATTGTGTGAGCACGATCATTTGTTGTCTATAATATGTATGAATTTAGAAATATATAAGTATGTTTATCAGTATTCTGGTTACAGTACAGGCACTACCTAGTTTGGGATCTGCCGTGTGTGAGATGCGTGAAATTATTATTATTATTATTTATTTTTAAATACATACATATTATATATAGAAAACACCCAAACCCCGAAACAAATATCTGCAGATCATACAAACATTTGATCCGAGCTGGGAATCGTACCCGAGACCCCAGCACAGCAGTCCATTACGCTACCACTGCACCACCGAGGCAGTGGTAGCGTAAATGTAATAAAACTATGTGCATTATTGGATTTCTTAACTCAGATTACATCAGCTGCTCTCTATTTATGAATCTGACACCTTAGTCAAATATGTGGCTTGACCGTTTCGTTACTACAAGAGACTACAACAAAAAATAATGAACAGTAAATTTTTCATCTTACGATAACGGAACGCCAAGCCACATATTTCGACTAAGGTGTAAGAGTTTGTGAAGTTAGGGTTGGTAGTTTTTTTAGGATATAGGATTAGGATATAGAGTCAAGCTTCTGACTCTACACGCCCTAGCGTGTAGAGTCAGAAGCTTGACTCTATATGAGATCTGATAACTTTTTGACAGTGCGAGCTATATGGTCGTCTCTCGTCTTGGCACCCTTTAACATGAAAATGTTTTTGGTGGGATATCTGTTATCGCGATCCAAGGATTAAAAAAAAAAGTACCTTGAACTGCAATACTTTTAGGATTCTGTATTTTGGAAGAAGCAACAACATGAAGCTTGTGTCATTGCACTCAAAGTTTACGACAATTTGTGCCTTATATTTTACGAATCATAATACGTACGTCAAATACGTAGAGCTCTTTACGTATAAATTAAATTAGCAAAACGTAATATTCAGCATCAGTAAACAAAAAACTCGAAAAAATCTAATTACATAAAACAAACAATAGTATGTTCTCATTACGATGTTAATCCAAGTGTCGGAAAAATTCTTTTTTCCCACTGCAAAAACAAAGTATGTTTAGCGACGTTAACCTTGTAAAAAGTATAAATAATATTATTACCTACAAATGTAATAATTATATTGGGTTGCACTAGAGCTTTTTAGATTTTATTTAGTCTGGTTTAGTATCCGTAGACGTGTTGAATTATTTCATTAGCGTATCGGGAATATATGTCAATTTTAAATTGAAGTCTTTTACTAAACTACTGTTTATATATGTTTATGAAATATTTATTATTTATATATATATATATATATATATATATATATATATGGTTATGGTTGAGATGAGAAGTTTGTTTTTACGGTACCTTTAAAATATTAAGCTTATTAACTAAAGTTGTCATTATTAGTATATGCACACGCAGTCGCATTGTTCGACTATCTCATTTCATAATGTACTTGTTTACTTTCTTTAACTACCTTGACGTTTTGGAGTTTATTTGCAAGTAAGTGGTTTGGTATTTACCTGCAAACCATTTAATGTTCTTATAATGAAAAGTAGGGAATTACATCCCGTGAAAATAATTACAAGTTTTTTTTTCTAATTATGTTTTTCGAGCACCACAAACATTACCTAGGATACTCAAAATCGAAATTTGATTTTTAAAGTGAAACTCTATACTTTTCGATGTGGAATAAGTTTATTTTTTCTGTTGTATCTAAATTGAAGGTAAATGTAATGTGATAGTATTTTACTTCAATTTGTTTTTACGTGCATTAGTAGGTTGCCATAATTCGGCAGTTTAAGGTCTTGTTGATATATATGCATTTCAATGCATATAGAAAATAAAGATTACAGTATTATTTCACTTCACTATTTTTATTAATTCTGTGTTCAGGAATCTTTAAACGTTGCGGCTAATAAGACAACAATGCAGTGATGGAAAACGTATTTCTTACGTAATGTAACAACAGGAGTACCTACGTAATCAATATATTTTCATAAGCTACATATAACATCTAAAAAATCAGGCGGCTCACTTATTATTCTTTTGCGAAAATTGTAGCGAAGATGAGTCACAGTAGAATTATTGGACGAGGACGTGACCTCCGTGGAAGGAATAACAACGCTAGGGATGCGACAATATTTGTACACATTCTGAAACTTGAAAATACAGTTACATACCTACACCCTTCTGTACAATCAATGAGAACTTTCTTTGTGAAGGAATTGAAATGTTCAACTAGAAGATTGAGCTATCAAGTAGAATTAGTTTTTTTTCGCAATGACAAAAAGTAAGGCTTTTGTAAATAGACTATTAGCCAGAAGTAGTTAATGTATCTTATCAGATTTAGCAAGGATGAAAAAGTAATTTCATTAGTACAGTATTACAGTTTATGGTTGATTGCAAAACTTTAAGCCCGATCCCACACTTTAAGGCCGATCCAGTTCAGTTGTCACTTATAAGATGAAATTAAGAGAGAATTTAAAATACACTTTTTTCAAATTTAGAATAAAAACTAAACAAAAAATTCAGTTTTTATTTTATTTATTTTGTTTTATTTATATATGATATTTCTTTTACAACTCTATTTTATATAAGCTCTAAAGTTCATCTCATAAGTGTCATCTAATCTAAATCGGCCAATAATCGGGTTAGCATTTTTTCCTTTAGTCTTAAATAGTTTAAGAAATAACATAATGAATTATAGGTTCAAAGAACTCGTGTTTTTATTGAGTCCTCAATTAATAATCATATGCTAAAAAAATATAATTATGGAACCAACAGATTGAGAAAAATCAGATCAGATCAAAAATACCTGGCATTTCGGTCGGTTCAGTCGGGAGTTAAGAAATCCAATTGTCTATGGACCAGTGAGTGAGTTTTCACCTGCAAAATGAAGTTTCGTCTAGCAGAAATAAAATATTCGGTCCTTGACAACATTTAGTTTGACATCGGCTGCTAGAATATTTTTAAAGTTATATAAAATACATGAATTTAAATATAATACATGAATTGCGCGTTTAATACATGTCACCGCAGATTTATTAAGAGTGTAATATATGGAATCCATGAAGGAAAGGTATGTAATATGTGAATAATAGTAACATTATTAGTACTGGCCAGTCCCATGCTTAAGCATTGGTGAGCTTGACACGTGTTACCTATTCAAATTTTATTTTTATATGTGATATACTAACTACCCACATTTCAATTACACAATAGCACAACGTTTACGTTACGTTTCTAACATAAGTTTGACTAGGAAATTTCAGATTTCCAAAAATCTATATATACATATATACATGTTTGATAAAAACTCAGTGATTTTTTTAAAATCCAGTATCGTAGGATCAGAAATAAGCGCTTATCACTTGATGAATCTGTATTGTAGCAGATGTTGTAACAAAAACAAAAGAGTGACGCGTTAGTCAACCCGCCGCCGCCGGCATGAGTCGAGCAAGGGTAGCGGAGAGGCCTACATTTGTTTTTGATTAAACAAATTGTCCGCACAGTTTATTGGTCCCCTGCGCAATCTCCCGCACTTAGTTGCGACTTTTGCTACATAATACACATTCCCGTAAAAGGTTCTTGCTGCGTTTATGGCAGAAATGTTTTTTATGGCATAGGTTCTGTTCAATACAACACCTTTGTTTATTTTACGGTTTTAAATGATTTTGTTATATTTTTATAATTATTTTTGTCTAATCTTCATTAAGTTAGAGATCGCCAAATTTAGTAGTTACTATGCTGTCTCGTTTAGTGAATAGAAGACAAAAGCAGAAGCTAGCTTATACTAGTCAACTTAAATTCCCACGGAGTTACATTCCGAATGCACGCCGCATTCTGATGTTGATTTGATTGTGATTGACCAAAGTATATATTAAAATATAATAGAATGGTATTATATTTTTCCAAAGAATCAGACTATCTTATGTAGAAAACATTATTTCTAAATGAACTTTAGCATCTTCAACCAAAACACAAACTTTTTAGCTTAACACTTGGTATATTATTTTAAGGTTTTACGATATCTCAAAGCACGTATATATATATATATATATAAGAACTCACAATTTAGTTGTTGCACAATACGTTATTCAGGAACCACAAACGTTTCAGCGCGTCCTATAAAATCGATATTCCAAACTTGATACCGAGTACTTTTGTCACCTAAAAGTGGATGTTGGTACGACCAAGCACCAGTAAAATCATACACTTGCCTTTAGCGTTGATACTTTTTGTATTAGTTATGTTTTAACTATAACTGTTTCCGTCTGTGAACAATCGACACTTAAAATTAATTAGTTTTATAATTAGCTCAGGTCTGTTTCATATTTCTCACAGCTCACCAAACAATTTTTTATTATCAATTTATAAATTCTTAGCTTGTGGCCAATTTAGTTGTGGTTTTATATAATTAGAAACTTTATTGTAATTGAGATTAAATCAATTTGAACAATTATAATATAATAAATCTTAAAGTGAAGCCATGAACAAATAAGAAAGGAGCTTAGATAGATAATTCTTTATTTAGGAATGACCGCGATCAATAGATTCTAGGAATTGCTAAAGTTCTGAACGGGTTGCACTGGCCGTGGTCGTGGCTAACTGCACGCGTTCTAACTATCAGGTGTATAGAAATGCACTGATATCACACACAATATAAACATCTGGAGATTAAGAACGAGAGGATAAACTATATCCAAATATCGAGTATAAAATACTATCGAAACAGTATGGGCTATTCTTATAAAGTATAATATTTACATTTTCATTAAAAAAATATCAGTTCTGTCATTTGTCAAATTTACAATAAATATTAATTTTTAATACTAAATTTTAATTAAACAGTACAACATCCATTGCTACGTTAAATCAATTAAATATCTAATAAACTCGATACAAACATTTCGCGAAGATAGGAAGGGCTCATTTTAGGAGAGAAAGCAATAAAAGTAAAGGTTTTAGCTGACCATTTCTCAAAGAGGCCTGTCTGGACCCTACCGTCGGGTAGGCTGTGTACGCTCGGTAAAATTGCTATTGCACCTGACAAGCGTACCGAACGATTTAACCGTAGACTCGATCCTGTGGAAATACATTGCCCATTGTTGTTTTTCTTGGCAATCGTTTAAACTGCGAATGGTAATGATGTCTTCTTTATGTCTCTCTGGCTAGATATCTGTTTAGCATCTAAAATACAAATGTAATGAGAAAGAGTGTTCTCTATATGTTATTATTCTCTTTTATGAGATATTTTTTGAATACATTTTGTGTTCAATTTTTAAAGTGAAAATTATTTATTCTGTAACTGCCAACGTTTTTTTGATTTTGCAACAGAGTAATGGGCTTCTAACAAAAGGATCAATAATGTAGCAATGTTCTTTTTACCTGACTACGGCGAAACACAAAAGGGGACCTTTAAATTAGAACTATGTGAGGTTGATTTTGATGAATTATGTGTCTTTAATTTTGTTGTTTCGGATTTGTTACCCAAAAATGTATGTTTTAAACCGACTTCAAAAACACAAAAGAGGAGGAGTCTATTTTTTGTATGTTTGCACGATATCTCCTACAATTGTTGACCGATTTTCAAAACTCTTTTTTAATCGATATGGTATACTCCTGAGATAGTCCCATTACCACCAAATCTGATGATGAGATCCCAGGAAAAACGAGGGGAACCCCCTATTTTTACAACGTGTTTTAGCTTGTTTCTCTAGGTATACAAGTATTTGCGTTTGATAGTCGTTATCTCATATTTCTGAGTTGATGATGGAAGGGTCCTTGACATTTAGTCAAAAAAAATGTTTGATTTGTAATTATTTTCATGTTTGTTACCTTTTCATTAATAAACCGATTTGGAAAATTATTTTTTTATTTGGCAGGATTTACTTCCCCTTGGGTTCATTTCAAACGTGAAGAAAAAATGCCACTCCTAATACAATTTAAAATTAGGTAATGTGGAAAACAATATATTTTTGAGTTCAAGTGTAACATCTTACTACCTTATCTAAATAAAGAAACGGACTTAGGAAACTAAATTTAATACCATCTAACATACTACAGTTTGGTAATATAAATATAAAAAAATACCAATTTCTTAGTGTTCCAGTAGTCAACCAAATATTTTTTTCAAACCCGTCAAGTGGTGTAAAAAATGTTTTACTTGTTTCAACTGAAAGCTTTAAAAAGTGAATCAGTACCTATGAATTACGCTGCATGTCGACCGCCATATATATGTTAATTATGTAATTCGTTTAAATGAGGTGCAGGCGTTAACGGGTAGAAGTGTCCTGGGTATTTGGCAAGTTGCACACTCTTGAGTTTGATTACAATTCGTGTGTACTGTGACATAAAAGCATGATTAATGCAGATACTATATCTACTCAACGTTAAATTATCGTTTCCAGTGATTTTTTTGAAAATTTTAATAAAATATCTGTGAACTTATTAAAGTGGAGAAAATGAAATCTTTGCAAAAACCATAAACAGCAGAAAAATTTAACGCAAATGTAAGTAATAAAAGACTTTTTATTGAATATTGTCTTTCTAATCTTTCGATAACTTTTTTGTAATCGCCCTTAATATCATAAGTTATTCACTACTTTCAGTTTTCCATATTTTTTTGCAACATTATAATTTTTCTAAAAGATTTTCATTTGATATGAAAATCTTTGATTGTGCCAGCCATTTTCAAGTGATTTTATTTATTCAGTTTAGTAAATAATAATTCTAGTAAATATAATATATAGCCTTGAGTTCAATGCACGACGATTGTTAATGGTAATACAATTCAATATTTGCAAATGTTGTTAATGAATAAATGAGGAAGAAATATTTTGAACAGAATATAACTAAATACTGTTTTCGTTACAAAGTCTTACAAAACAGGGAAACTGTATAAGGAAAGATGCCCCTGCTGTGCTGACATTGATAAATATGTGTATTGTGACCGTAAATCATGTGTTATTATAATATTTACTCACAAAAACAAGACAAATATTTTATTAAACAAATAACACGATTTTTTTGTTTGTTATATCGTTTTGCCTTATGTTTTATCTGAAACTTCAATAGTATCTCAATTAGTTATATTCTATAGTTCATAAATCAAATTGGAGTCAAAAGGAAATAAAAAGTATTACAATAGGCTATGACCTTTTTAATTGTGTATCCATTTACCTACAGAAGAGCATAAAACGGTTCCAAAAGCCAGTCTTATCACTTGCCAGCAACTAAGTGAATTTCAATTTTATTTAAATAATGTTTAGGAACGACTCCCTCCCACACAAAGAAGATCTTGCCAGACAGATCGCAGTTCAACTGCAAATGTTTCAAATACAACATTACATATTGTTCTAATCGCCGCTAGAATTTTCATTGCGCGATGCAGGATTAGTAGTTACTGCGTAGTGCAGCTCACCCTAAAGAAAATCTTGGTGATTCATCTATATATTATATTTTGCGGCATATGCCAATGCTAACAGTGCGTAGTTTTAATGAGTAGGGACTGAGTGATATAAGTAATTTGAGTAAATTTTTTTATCGGATAGTTCGTTTGACTCGGCACTGCAACCTAATTGTCCTAGTAAATTAGAGTTGCTTCTAATGCTGAGTTGTTGTGGTTACAATGAGAATTGTAGCCAGCTGAGACTTGATTATCGGATTGTTCTAAGAATGTTCGTTATGGGGGTAATGATGACGAGCAGCGAGAAGATGTGCAGCAGCATCAGCCGCACATCTCCTCGGTGCTGACTGCTTGCAATCGAGTTGCTGTGAAGCTTTGTGTATGTTATTGGCAATGCACCTAGAAATTTCATGCAATTTTAATTTTTAATTCTAAGCCAATTTAGGAAACGCGTAAAATAATATGTTGATGTACGGTATGGTATTATATGTAATAAGTGTATAGGAAAGTAAAACACAATCGGATGAAAACACACTGCTGCATACATATTTTCTAGGTAAAATATACTAGCATAATGACAGATTATTACTAATCGCTGCTAGAGCTTTCATTGCGCGGTGTAAAAGTAGTATTTTCAATTTCAATTCAGCTCGTCTTCACTAGATGATGTTGAAATCGTCACAATATAATCATAAAGTATTATGTAAAACAAAATACAAAATAAACTAAAATTATCACATTCCATTACAAAAACTAGAAGTATTAATCAAATAGCTTGACACGTCCTTTAAAAAATTGTTCAAACGGTATACGTCATCCACTGCAGAAAGTTATGTCAAGTTGTAGTCGCGTGAGCAAATAGCATTAGACGCGTAGAACCCTTTGGTGTTATTTATCGAGGAGCGCAACGGGCGCAGGGCTAGGATCTCGAGCTTACCTTACGTAATGTTGTCACAAATATAAAAGCAATTTATACACGCAAATACCATTAAAATTATATATGACATTTTGTGACAATTATAAGTTGTAGTATAATAATATTGTATTTTTTTTCTTTTTCCCTTTTTGCATTTAGAAACAAAATATTTATCTAAGTTATCAATAATGAATTAACCATTTTAACTCTTTGTTTCTGTAAAGTTGCCTTTATTTAAAACTAATTGTGTTCTTAGTCCTAGTTCCCTCTCTTGAGCTGCAGGTGTATCGTGTGTCCTTTATAAGACAAAATAAATGATTTGGCAAAAGCTAAGCAGTTGACTAAAAGTAATTTAAAGTACATATTTTCTACAGAACAATCTTTCAGACATTACAGTCAAAAACCTAATCTGCTTATTTCTGTCAATCTTTAAAATAATTCAATTGGTGCGGAATTTGCAAATTAAGTGATCTGAAGATAAAACATGTCTTCATCATCAACAGCCTTTAACAGTCCACTGCTGGACATAAGATTCTCCTTAGAAAGGAGGTTTTGGCCTTCTATACCACGCTGGCCAGACGGGTTTTGTGTCAAGTTTTCCTTCTCTCTGTAGTGCTGTTGTTCTGCGTAGTTTTTTCCCTTAGTCGGCTCTTACGACACCCACGGGATAAATAGGGGTGGTGACACTCTGTATTCTTAATCCGTCGCCACACGGATTAACGGATAAAACATGGTTTCGCTAGTATTTATAGGCTCCGGTAAGAGCTTACAATCGCCCGGTAAGTAAAGTCTTTTTTTGTTGCCTACTAATTTATTGGAAATTATAGTTTGTTAGAACGTCGACATGATTCGAGCTTCTCTGTCTTAATATCGTATCGTATCGTCGTAATCGTAACGCATGTCCTATCTCAGAAAGTACTTTTATTTCAATTATTCATTATCATCATCACTTATAAGGTCTGCTGTTAAATATGACTTTATGCCAGGGTTTTTCGCTGCTTTATCGAGTGATGTTCTGTTTTAATTAACAGATATTTATTGGTCACATAATGAACATGAATTTTAGTTGGATGTTTAATCCGATAGGTTTTTTTTTATAATTCCTATGATATATGTAAGTCAATATTATGTAAAAAACTGGACGAAACTTTACATACACATATTCGTTAGTAGTTACACATTGTTTTTAGAATATTTGCTGTTACTTGGCTACTATAAAACTAACTCCTCATACTAAAATGCTTTCTAAATGGGTCATTATTAATCTACATCGTAACTACTTTTTGGATACATTAGTTTTATTAGTACCTACTGTTTGATTAGTACCTACTGTTTTTCCCAATTTTAGTGAAATATAATGTACCTACTTTTATTTAATTTGCCGCATTTTATTAAAACTTAAGTAATCTCTTCCTTGCTTGAATAATAATACCATGAATTTGCTAATTCTCTTATAATCAAGCATGTCATTTAACCGAGTAGACGTACCTCGGAAATCTGAAAATTATTCGAAAAGAAAGAAAAATAATTTTAATTTAGATTCACGACGTGATCCTGGCGCGTGTCGTCTCTGCATTTCGATAAAGAATGGTAATGTCGATAGAATAATGTAGATATAATCGTAGCGAATTAGGGCTGGGACGATGCCGTTAAAAATTAACGGTTCGACTTTCTGATGGAAAATCAATATTCAGCTTCAACGTGTATTAACTAAACCTACTTATAATTTTTTTGTTTACATGTTATATTTTTATAGTATTGTGTTCTTTATTATTTTACTTTTTATTTTTAAAATTATGTTTAGGCCATTAGCAGCCATCTTTTTAATGTTTCTCCCCAAGTATATTTATAAAAAAAAATTAAAACCATAAAACACATGTTCAACTACTATTTATACTTGGATTATAATTTTGCCAACTTCTTATAAACTAAATTTTCCTTAGATTTTGGGAATTTTTACGTAGTTTTCATTTAATTCATTCAATAAAACCATTACATTATGAATAATAAAATAAATAACATTAAGTAATAAAAATTGAGAATTATTGTTTATCCCCACAATCAGGTTTTATTAGCTTTGATATAAATAATGTTTAGGAAAGGTAGCAGTAGAACTGTCTGATAGAGATGACCGTAGCTATTAAAACTTACGATTGTAGAACCATATTTGCATAATTTTATTATTACATATTTGGGACAATTTAAACTATCATGGTTCTGCGAGATATTTCGTTAATGTGAAAAGGGTTTCTTTTAGTAACATTACGTCATAAATTACTAAAACTCGGTCAACAGCTGAACCCTAAAATGTTCAAAGTTTGTTCAGGGGTTGAATCAAGGACGATCGTAAATTATCGTTCTGCTCACCCCGCACCATGTTGTCTCAATGTCGTAAATATATCCTGTTTTAATTACGCACCACCTTTAATTGGTATTTCTCACGCACAATCCTCGTCTTGGCTTATTATACGTGCAATGAATGGAGAAACAGCGTAATGTCTACCTATTAGCCAGATTGATTTAGTTAATTTGGCAAAATTTGTTTAATGTGTAGGTGACTTAATTGATATGATAAGATTACTTAATGATTCAGTTGTGATTTTAACCTTTTTGAGAAACTCACAACTATATTAGTAATTTTTAACATGATACCATAAACATAGAAAATACTGAAACTGTTTTTTAACTTATACACGTCTCTTTCTTTAAGCATGCATTTTAAAAAACAGTAAACATCACCTTCATCTTACTAGTTTTAAAAGCCCCTGTCATACGATAAGCTTCGTGTATGCTAATCCAAGCAGCTAAGGTTCTTAAAGTAGTAAACTGCAAGCTATTAGTAAAGTTGATAAGCACTAATAATTTCTAATTGTAGCTACAATTAATGGCGGATCGGGAAATACTTGAACGCTAACTCGCATTATTACAGGTTAAAAGGAATGCAGAATAAATTTATATTTGCCTCCGTTATTTGCTTTCGTGCATTTGTGCGAATTTCTCTGAAATTAATAAAAAAGCCTATGAGAATACTAATAAATAATAATTAAGTTCAGTAGCCGTGTGTGTTTAATTTCTATACATAATTATTTATATTTTATTTTTTCATATGTCACTGTTTATACTATACTATTTGATTCTTTGTTTTTTTTTGTTGTATATAATTATTAATTGTATATAATTGTATATAATTAATTACCCGTTTATATTAATATATAAATGGGTAACATAACATATTAAATGTAAGGAAAGCGGAACGCCTTCAAACCGCTTTAGCAGTTAGGAGACGAAAACTGTATATGTACAAAAACATGTGGAATGTGGATTCGGGGAACATTGTTCCGATAGTCGTATTTGCTCACGGATTGATAGCCAAGAGCCTCGACCAACGCCTTAAGAGGCTCTCGTTAGACGGCTGGATCAAGGGTCTGATGCAGAAGGCAGTTCTCCTTGACACGGCCCGTATAGTAAGGAGGTTCCTGTCTTTGGAGTCCAAATCGGTGTCTTGGTCTCTGTACCCGATGTCAGTGGTCTACTATTTTTTATATTTATATATATTTATTTATTTATTAAAAATGTATTCAATATGTATATATAATGTAATAAAGAGAATAATAATGCTACTCACCCTCCACCACCATCCACTCAACTCATCATCATACCAGTTTGATGAGGTGACTAATAAAAAACAATGCATCAAGTATTGTGCTCTTTATCCGAAAGTCTAACAATTATTTACGCGATCAATATATATAAAAAAAAGAACATTCTTATACTACAAATGTTTTTTCAGCCAATAACAACGAATCTCTACCGGTCGCTCACCCTTTAAATTGCAATTTTTTGGGCTGGAAAAATGACAATGCGAATTTAAGAAAAATAAGCTGTGTTTAGTTAGCGCTTTTCGTAAGGAACACACCAAGTTCTGAAAAGGACAGTAGGAAGTTGCTCAAAATTGTTTTACTTAATTTTACTGCTTATTCCTAGTTATAATTACTCTATCTTTTTTAAATAATAAATATGTGTTTAAAAAAGAAATAATTGTTACATTTCTTAACCAATAAATTTCCGGGTCGGGTTCCCAAACGAGCATGAGTCATGCGAAAAATAAATAAAGGATTAATTTTTAAATAGTACGTTGCTTTACTAGCCAGTTGTAAAGTGTTGTAGCATAATTGATTTCGAACACGAAAGACGATAGGTGTTCGGAACTGGTAAATTAAATAACTCGATAACATCTTCACGGATAAGTTTCAGATTTCCGTTCGAGGTAACGTTCGTTCTTAGATAAAGACGGAAGTCTAATAACAGTATTACATAGTTAGCGATATTATATAAATTACCTAATAGATCAGCATTACATAATTATTACAGCATTAGTACAGTATTGATAAACATGACTAGAAGATTTTTCTAGCAACGTAACGAAGTTTTAGCGATTTGCCAAAAAAATATATGGCTTTGATGATAAGATTGAGCCTGTAAAATATCCATGACGGCATATGATGCTTTGGTTCTTAATTAGTTCGACATGCTGTACTATTAGGCTTAACAATTTTAATTAAATAAAAAATCAAGTAAAATCGGTAAGCAGAAAAGGAATGTGTCCTCATTGTTTTAAAGATTATGTTTTCCTATCAGTTTGATTGCATAAAGTTTATCGAATTACATCGACATTTTTTATACAGTCACACAGTAAACACGTAAATACGTAAATTAAATATGAAGCGATTTAATAAGAAGAGAATATTTTAAAAAAAACAGGATATCACAAATTAATAAGACATCAATGTAATTCTCTTGTAATAACAGTAGCAAAGTTTCAGCAATAATATTTCGGATATTAATCTAACAAGAAATTTAAATTAAGCAAAATAAACATAGCACTAAAACAAAGCTATTATTCAAACACGCATGATAATAAGGAGCATGTATAGATTGCAATGCAGCTGATCAACGATCTCCCTTTATCTGCAGTTCATAAATAAGCAGTTATCATTGAGTAGGGTCATTAACTGGGTCATAAATTATGATGGCCCGGTCGGAGGCTATGTTAATTCACGGCTAGACACCGGTCATTCAGGATCACAGTAATACCTGTTGAGTTACAGCCTGGCTTACACCTGCCCCATGTTTGACCTTTACGCTTGAAAATTTTGGCGAGGGTGTTTGAGGGTTACAAAACAGGGTGGATGCATTTAATTTGATGGGTGAGCGACCAGTAGAGATTCGTTGTTATTGGCTGAAAAAACATTTGTAGTATAAGAATGTTCTTTTTTATTTATTAGTCAACTCATCAAACTTTTTTTTTATTAGTCACCTCATCAAACTGGTACGATGGTGAGTTGAGTGGATGGTGGTGGAGGTTGAGTAGCATTATTATTCTCTTTATTACATTATATATACATATTGAAAACATTTTTAATAAACTGCATCAGACCCTTGATCCAGCCGTCTAACGAGAGCCTCTTAAGGCGTTGGTCGAGGCTCTTGGCTATCAATCCGTGAGCAGATACGACTATCGGAACAATGTTCCCCGAATCCACATTCCACATGTCGACAATCTTGTGAGGTAAATCCAAATTTTTATTTGTTTTTTCTTTTTCAACTTTCACGAGATTCTGGTCATGAGGAATGGCGATATCAACAATCATTGCGCTACGCTGTAATCGATCTATCACGACAATATCACGCTTATTGGCAACAACAGTCCTGTCTGTAATAATAGATCGATCCCAATACCACCCAGTTCTCGAGTTGGGCCCGACCATTCTCGAGAACTGGGTAGTATGGCAACTCTAGATTCGCAAATTGGTATTTAAGGGAAACCTGTTGGTGTACGATCCTGGCTACTTGGCTGTGCCTGTGTAAATATTCATCGTTAGCAAGACGAGAACGACCAGAACTTATATGCCTGATTGATTCCAGAGGTCGGTGGCATGCCCGACAGATGTCAACCGTACCATCTTTTATAATCGTCCAATCGTCCATAATCGCACAAACAAAACCTTCAGTTTCTCCGCAGAGATCACCATACCGTAGCCAAGTCGTAGATGCTTTTAAGTCTATATAGGGCTTGTTTAGGGCCCGATGAAACCGACTATGGAGCTTTTTGCCCTTCCATACTTCCCTGCGATTATTAGTACTGAATACTACAATTGGTTTGCGCCAATTCTCTTTAGCCAAAGCGAGCAGGCTGAATCTGGTATCCACTGCAACTACATTGCGATGCAGTCCTACATCAATATGTTGAAAATATTCTCTGAGATTGACTATCTCGCGATTGTGTAGGTGTTGACATTTAATAGTCCGTGACCCCCAAACTTTATTATTATTATTATCACCTGCATCCGATAGGTACATAATGGTTAATGCATGTATCGGTATAGGTAGATAGATAGATAGATTGATAACTCTTTATTTGCACACTAAATTACAGAGTTTCAAGAAAGGAACACAACGATCAAATATCGAGTGTACAAAGGGCGGCCTTATTGCTAAATGCAATTTCTTCCAGGCAACCTTAGGATGGATCAAAAGTTGCAAAGAGACAGTAGTAGTTGAATTGTTGTGAACCTACTATTTGTTTACCATTATCCACTATACATATTACATATACTACACATATCATATCATCTACAAACATTTACAAGTTTTTATACTTACATCTACAATGCATATCACAATAAATAAACCTACATATATATAAGTACCCACATACTATACCAGCAGATATACATATACACATACATATATATATACGCATTCTTAAATGAATAAACATATAGAAAAGAGAAACAGTTTCGTTACACCCTCAAGCGTGATGGACTCTTAAGGTGAATAAAATTCCTGTACCATTTTCTTGAATCTATTTAATGTTTGCGCCTGCCTGATGTTAAGCGGCAGTGCATTCCACAAGCGCACAGCTTCAACAGTGAAGGATTGGTCATAAAATTTGGTGGAATGCAGTGGCATCTCCAGTTGTAAACTTACGGATGACCGCAGACATTTTTCGTGTGTGTCATTAAGGAACTTGAATCGTTCTTTGAGGTAGAAAGGGGTTTTGGGATTAAACAAAATGTTGTAAAGGAAAATAAGGATATGAGTATTCCGGCGAGAGCGAATTGGAAGCCACTTGAGCATTTGACGGAATTCAGAGACGTGATCGTATTTTCGTAAACCAAATACGAATCGTATACACATATTTTGTAGTCGCTCAAGCTTATCGAGTTGTGCTTCAGTGAGATTCAGATAGCTGACATCGGCATAGTCGAGAATTGGGAGGAGAAGTGCTTGTGCAAGCGCAACCCTAGTTGCAGTTGGAAGGAATTTGCGTAGTCTTCGAAGAGAACCGGCTGAAGCAAATATCCTACGACTGACCTCTTGCATCTGTGGACCCCATGACAAAGTGTTGTCTATGTAGATCCCTAAATTTTTTACAGTAGTGCTTATCTCAAGAGTTGTGCCACCGAACTGAATTTGGGGCAGTAGAGTCCAGTTAACTTTTGAGATCAGCCTGGGGCTGCCGATAACACACACCTGTGTCTTCTTAGGATTAATCATAAGTCCATAGTTATAACTCCACTCGCCAATGCGTTGAAGGTCAGCGTTAATTATGTTGAATGCATCCGATAACATGTTAATCGGAGCTTGTGTATATATTTGCAAATCATCTGCATAAAGGTGGTAGAAGGAACTTAGTTGATTAGAGATTGAGTTTATAAAAACAGCGAAGAGTAAAGGAGATAGAACGCCACCCTGCGGTACACCAGCAGAAATACTGCACCAAGAGGACATGGAGTCATCAATGCAAATCCGTTGCCGGCGACCAGACAGGTAACTTTGAAACCAATCAATTGTCCTTGGAGATATGTTAAGAGACCGTAGTATGCCAAGCAGAATGTGAAAATCCACAGTATTGAAGGCATTGCTAAAATCAAGTAAGGTGAGAACTGTGATCTTTCCACTATCCATGCCTAGTCTGATGCTGTCTGTAATGTGTACCAGCGCAGAAGTAGTGCTATGGCCAGGGCGAAATCCGGATTGGAAGGGGTTCAGTAGAGCATTTTTGGAGAGGAAGTTAGTCAGTTGAGAGTGGATGAGGCGTTCAAGTACTTTGGATAGGAAAGGTAAAATAGATATGGGCCGATAGTCAGAAAATGAGGAGGGTTTAGTTTTTTTTTGGAAGAGGGATTACTTGGGCATCTTTCCATGCAGATGGAAAAACACCGCTTGTGACGGAGTGATTAAGGATATTGCATAGGATAAGTAGAATTTCGTCAAGGATAGGTATAATCATATTTCGGCTGATGCAGTCACTTCGAACTGCGTTGGATGAGATCGCCAGAATGGTCTTCCTAACATCACAAGCGGACAACTGATCAAAGACGAGAGGTGGATAGTTGGGAGTTGGGGTAGTAGAAATATATCTAAGAGTATTAGCTTTTGTACTGTCACTAATGTCAGACGAGGCAGAGAAATGTTTATTGAGTAAGTCAATGTTGACATTTTTGGGAATAGGCTCTTGGCGAGACCTCCCGACTCCCAATGTTCTTAGAAATTTCCAGACTTTTGCTGGATCTCCGTTTTCTACGGAAGAGTGGATATGTTGGCGTTGTGCGTTTCTACACATCTTATTGCAGAGATTTCTCAGGTACACATATTTTTCCAGGTTCGCTTCGGTTGGTCGACGCTTGTATTTGCTTTTCGCTATACATTTCCTGGACATAATGCTGCGTATCTCCTCAGTAAGCCATGGAGCCGGTAAATGTTTAAGCTTTATTGATCGCAAGGGTGCGTGGACGTTATAGAGCTGTATCAAGTTATCTGTGAATATTTGGACTTTATCATTAACACACTGCGAATTTAACAAATTGTTCCAGTTGATGTTTCGCGCATCTTCCTTAAGTCTTTCAAGATTCATCGCGCCAAAATTACGCTGCACAAGAATTCTCGGCTTTGCCTTGGGTGGTCGGATAGCATAAGAGAGAAATATCAAGTCATGATAGGAAAAAGCATCAGCGGAATACTGACCATGGCTGATGACATGATCAGTAGAAGAGACTAGGATAAGATCAAGAAGAGAGGGAGTGCAGTTAGGGAAGTGATGTGTAGCATCAAGTGTTAAGAGTGATAAGTTATTACAGTCCACAATTCTGCGTAGTGAAGAAGAGCGATGGTCATTTTTCATCAAGCAGGTATTGAAATCGCCCATTATTAATGTGTGGCTATAAGAGGGAGATAAGTTTTCTAGTAATTTTTCAAAAGAGGAAAAGTAATTAGTACGTAACGAGGGAGAATAGTAAACACCAAGTAAAATCTTCTCATGATTAATTACTAGTTCTATAAAGAGGTGCTCGCCAGCGTCCGGTGATGGGGGCTGTGACGACATGTTTACAATGGTAAAGGGAATGTGCTGTCGCAGATATATGCCAACACCCCCCCCACCACCGATCGCACGGTCATTCCTTATGAGATTGAAACCAGGAAGAGTATATGGTGTAGAAGGTAAGCACGGTTTTAACCATGTCTCTGAAACTAAAATGGCGTGAATGTTCTTGCAATCAAAGGTCGCCAGCATATCAGGGAAATGAGCTGGAATACTCTGGGCATTGATATGAACTACATTAAAATTCCGCGGAGCATTAGAAAATTGGTACTGAAGATTCTCATGGAGTGAGGGTATGCTAACGTAACTAGAATCAAGACTGTTTATCGAGTAAAAACTGTCATCATCTTATTGTCTAAGTCAGACATAAAGTTGACTCAAGAATGTATAAGTAAACTAATATAGCAATAATGTTCAATAAATAATAATAATATATGAATAGTAGTAATAAAAAATAAAAAATAAAAATTTTATGGTCCACCCGCCAGTCGTGTGTTTTACATTTAGAAATTACTGGAAGATATTAACTAAATAAAAGTAATCATAAAAGAAAAAAAAAAACAAAAACAAAAAGAAGCAAAATTATGTCACAATTTTCTGGGCGAACTTCCCGTTCAAAAGGCTTTGTTTCAAACTTACAACTAATCGATGAGAAACAATAGTGTTGCAGAAAAATATGCGGCCTGGAACGCAATTTGACTTTCTTTGACACTTGACAGCTATTTTTGTTTTGAGATTTAACCAAAAGTTGAAGTTGATATTTTTTAAATAAAGGTAGATCAACAAAATAAATGTGTTCGGCTGGTTTAATGATGTTGAACAGAATTATTTGATGATTACCATATTCGAAACCATAATATGTTTGTAAGGAAAATAAATTTGGACTGATTCTCGCGTGAAATTCACCCAGACAGTGTAACATTACATTCAATGTATCTAAGAGAAAACCACATAGCAACCATTTACTTTTTTGAACCGGCAGCAGCTCTCTTCGGTCTCGCAGCTTGAGTTTTGGTCACGGTTGGCTTTTCTGCAGCCACTGGCCTTATCTGGTCGAGGTCTGCCACACAAGTAATACGATGGCGTGAACCGTCGGGACCCATAACGTAAACAGTACCTTCCTTGGTCCAACACTTCGTGATCCCGAATTCCTCACGTGCTGCCATGAAAGCAGAGTGTCGTGATCGGGTCAGGAACTCGGAGAGTGTCACACCAGTGCCCCTAAGTTTGGTCTTAGACGCCCAGACTCGGTCCCGCACTGCCACTGCCCTAAATTTAACTAAAATGGGTCTTGGTTTTTCAACCGTAGTCTGTCGGCCCATCCTGTGACATCGGCTTATGCCATCAGCTGTAAATGAGTCAAGACCTTACTTACTTGCTGCTACCTCCGCGACGACCCGGGATGTATTCTCATCCTTCTCCTCAGCGACACCATGTACCAGGAGTATCTTGCGACGGCTGCGGGTTTCCATGTTGTCCACCTCATTCACAAGCACCTTCATCTGGCTTTGGAAGGACTTCAAGGTTTCTAAGATGAGAGTCTTGAATATAGTAAACTCCTCTGCAAGACCAGCCAGGCTAGCAGCATTTGAGGCCTTCTTCAGGAGTTCTGCTTCGAAGTTTGCCATCCTCTTCTCAAAACAATCCTGTAGTTCTTGTATAGTGCTCATAGTGATGCTGTGTGTAGTTTTTATTTTTGAAAATTGAATACTTTAGTTTTTTCTGTGGATATAACACTGACTAGCAGGTATTTATTATTGAGGTTTTATTGTATTCATTAAATTTATATAAAAAATGTCTATTCTATTTTTATTTCAAATTATTTATAAGAGCTTTTTTTTTTTTTTTTTTTTTTTTGTTGTTGTAGTTATACATTTTGTATTAAAAAATTACATGAAAAAGTACAGAATAAGTTATTGTGTGCTCCTAATAGTTATTATATGCCTTAATGAATCTTTAAGACGTCCATATGGGTTGTTATCATTATCTAAAAATAAAGGTTTGGGAGGTTTGGGAGGGATTATTATTTTTCATATTTTTTATTTTGGAGAAACTGGAAATTTTAAAATGAAAACCCGTCAATCGTCATGTTGTCTTATTATTTTATTTTATATGTTTTTACCCCATTACATTTAAAAGAGGAAATTTAAACATTTATGAAATTATTATTTAATATTGATAAATAGCATCGCTTTTTCAAATAGTTCTTTTGAAACAGCAACGTCCTCGGTTCGACACGACTCCGTTGCAATGTGCAAGTGTCAGGGGCACTATTTATCTTGCTCCTGACACCCGCGATTGATGATCCGGTCCAGTATTTGCATATTGCTTAATGTACTACCTCACATAGGAAGCTATGTAGTTCTCCATGCACAAGATTAGTCAGCTAACTGGACATTGCACTATGTTATTTAAAAGAAAATTTTCATTAAAATATTTGATCTTGACATGCGTTCAAGCGGCTCACGATGGAGGCGATAAAACAGTTAAGTAAATAGTTTTAAAAAGTTACATTGTGCTCGTATACCATATTCATAGCATGGAACCAAAATTACAACAGCATTCTTTGTTTTCAGATGCTTCCTACTGCGCTTAGTGTTATGGGTTCGATCCCGGTATGGTCTTACTATCTTACTTAGTGTGATCCACAAATTGTTTTTCTGAGTCTGGGTTTTCTTTGTGTCCGTCTCATGCATGTTTGTAGTCTCCCGCGACATAGGATTTATTTCTAGTGCAAAGTTGTATAAAAATAGCAGTTATTTGATCCAGTCAGCGTCACATACACAAACACTCAAAGTTCAACTCTCAAGTCAACTACCAAGTAATTTCTAGTATATAATCGTATTACTTACCTCAAATAATATTAATTTTATAATTCATAATATAATATTAAAGGGGAATGCCCATTTTCGGCCATGAAATGCACAACAATTTGCTTTTTTTTAAAAAAAACGTCTTATTTTCTGTTTATTAATTGGGGTATTCATTTATCCTGACAGGTCTGCAACATTTAAACAGAAAATAAAAGTACCGAAAAGATAAAAGTGAAATTACGTTAATCCGTATTTCATTAGTTTCTGGCAAAATATTAAGTGTTCCCAATTACTAATTTCGTTCAAAAAATCGATTATTTATGAAGCGATTATTATTATTTATGATGTCGGCTGTGTTTGGCAGAAAATAGCGCTAGGAAGCGCTTGTAAGCAAAATGGCGATCGCTAAGCGGAAAGCGCTGTCAAATGACACATATATTTTTTTTTTACAGTTTAATTCTACTTTTAAAACAAACAAAATAAATAAGCAAAATGGCGGATTGTGTCAGCGCTACTGAAGTTAGAAAACGTGTCCTGGCCGAAAACTGTGTCAGCGCTAGTAAGCGCTTCCTAGCGCTATTTTCTGCCAAACACAGCCATTATTTTATAGCTATATTATTCGATTTTCGGTAATTATTATGATTTCATTGTGTTAGTGCTAATATTATTTATTTATTTATTGTTTATTTTAGGCATAATCGCCCATAAGGATGTAACAAAAGTTAAATTAATTTAAACTAATACACAAAAACTTCATACGCAAAACCCTTAAATTAATTATTCAGCAGATAAACACGGCGGAATACAACAGACACTAACTGATTACCATAATCAAGTCAGGAAAGATGCCTTGAGTCTTCTCAAGAGCCCGTAAAATAAATTAATAATATATTAATATTCCTTATTTCGTTAATGATTATGATGTTACCATAATAATATAAGCGAATTGCTAGTTGAATTACCATAAACTTTTTAAATCATAGCAAAGACGCTACTGTACAATTTAATTGTCATTCTTATCTGTTCTTAAAAATACTTTTAAGATATAATAAAATACATTAATATAGATAGATAGATATAATTAAAAAAAACACTAAAAAGCGTACAGAATTTAAAGGCACCTCGTAGATTATTATTTCATATGAAATTATATTTTACAAATAATCGATAACCATTTCCGATTTTATGGCTGTTAAGTGGCAACATCGAATGCATTGAAACAGCAAGGACACAATCTGTCACCATTACGTGAAATCACAACTTCATTTGCATTTCTATTATTTGTTTGTTTTCTTACAATACAACTAATAAGCTTTCTAAATGGACTCCGACAATTTTTCTTACCCTACTGACCACGGCCTGAACATGGATCCCGCTCCCGCTTCTCACGATAACTCCCGCACGAACTTGGACTCAATATCCATTGAAAATGATGACCCCAGCTCTCACACTGGCCAGAGTTCTTCACAGCCCACAGTAACTCTTTCAAGAGGACATTCACGCTGTGTCAATTGTGGTATAAACGAAATAGAAGAAGTTCGAAATCTAATACAACAATGGGTTCGACCACAGCAGGTAAATAGTTAATGTAAATAGTAAATGCTTTTTAGCTGAGAGGACTTAAAATAATATCAATATCTAATAATAATGGCATCTTTATTATTAGGTTGGATTGCAGCCTGGAATGAAATACGAAATCCAACTAGTGAACAGCAGAATGCACCGATTGTTGGCCATGGACTTGTGTGCATCAGCTGTGGCAGGTCACTTTTGAGAATAAGATCACACTCACTCTGTTCTGATTCTCCACGTGAGGAACTCATAAGGAATGTGATTGTGCAACAGATTGCACCACGTGAGGTAAGTGTATAACAGTTTTTAATTTATGTGTATAAAATATTATTCGCTGATAATATAACTTCCATTGGTGAAAGAATTGTGTGATAGCGTAACAAACAAACAATCTCACTTTCACATTTAATATAAAGTATTGGTTATGGATTAGCCGCAAACTAGCTGGTGTGTTCACATCATTGCACTGGAATAAAAGTATATGATGTAAAAGTTTTTTCATGTTAACATATTTGTTTAGCCCAGTGGGCTGTATTGTTCTAACCATTTATCTAGTTTAATTTGATTTTGTTTACTTCATTTATGGTTTAATTATTGTTTCAGTTGCCATCATCATCTTGTGTGTGTCATAATTGCTGGCGAAGGACTGATAGAGCAGCATCACATTCAACTGTAGACCGTGAAACCTCCGAACCATCTAGTCTGTCCTCGTTGCAATCTGAAGTAGCTAGCGATGTATTGCATCCGGAACAACAAAGCTTAGATACATCAGACAGTATACTGCTGCCTAATTATGTAAGAGCACCAATTACAGAAAATCAATGTTTTTTTCCTGGTTGTAATGATTCCCATTGACTCACTGTTACATCGATATTGCGAGTACGTCTTTAAGAACAGGAGAATGATGAATGATTCTAGCAGGAGTGCAATCAAAAAGTATTGTTGTAACTGTATTGTTGGCCGTCGAACGGTAGGATGTTGTGCCCATATAATGACAGTAATATGGTATTTGGGTTGGGCACGACATCAAACAAATATTTTTCCTCCAGCTCAATTCCTGGATGATGTACTAATTGTGTATGACACAAATGATGTATGATCATAAAATACCTAAGAACTACATATAACTTGATATTGTATGTGAGAATAACAATAAAATGATGAATAAGAAAAAAAAACTGTAGTTATTTCTGAAAATTAAAATTATTTTATATCTTAAAAATCCCGACTTTTTTTAATACCAATTCCTTAAACATTTCATTCTTTAAATTGTATATTATCTTTTCCATATGCTTTTATATGTGTGCACCTAGGGCCAAAGTGTCTATGGGTAGTGGGCATTCCCCTTTACTCATAAAATACATGAAATCATTGAGGAATACAAATATTTCTTATAATCGAAGCAAGCTGGTTACCCGAGGCAATATTTTCATTATTTTCCGTCAAACCCTCTTTCCCCTCTTAATATCGTCTTATTAAATTAGAACTCTGCCTACGCATTAAGCAATTTTAAACCACAATTTACAACAACATTGTATAATTACTAATAATGTATTAGAGAATGATGTTCAAGCTTGATTAAATTAAGTCTTTTCATCCTGTCTTATCGAAAGGCGAAACTGAACTTGTTTTATTTGTGGAAACTTATCATTTAATTTTATTTGCGGAACCAGCAATTTTAGTTAATGGTATAAAGTGGGATATTATTTAAAAAAAAATGATTGTTACAAACAGTAGTGAGCCTTTACGACTATTTGTAACAATTTAAACCTTGTATACATTTTCGAAACAAACGTGGCACTAAACCGCTAAAGCTGTAAAATTTTATGAAATATACAACTTAGTACCACAGTAATAAAATGGTCGACAAATAAAATACTGCCTAATATTTTTTGCGCACGTCGCCGATGGCTCCCGTACTTGTTCTTTATTGTTGAAAGTAAAAACGTAATATCGCGCGTAAGATTATTACTTTATACTCGTATACAGTCTATTTTAACGTTGTATAATCTAAAATTCTCCATACATTTGTTGAAAGCAGAAATGAAGACTAAATAAAACATAATAATAATAATAATAATATAATAATAATAATATAATATTGTACCACATTCACACAACGCCATCTAGTCCCAAACTAAGCAGAGCTTGTACTATGGGTACTAGATAACTGATATAAATACATATATACTTTTTTTTTTTTGTAAATACATACATATTATACATAGAAACACCCAGACCAAATCAAACATTAAATGTTCATGCACACAAATGTTTGACTTGAGCGGGAATCGAACCCGCGACCTTTGGAGTAGCAGTCCGTTACACAAACCACTACGCCATTCGGTCGTCAATGTACATGTATGTATAGAATATAACTCACCTCGTAAAAATAAGCTAAAAATATTTACAGTAAAAAAAATGTATAGAAAAAAGTAAAGACACCTGAACACCTAATTCAACTAAAATGTAAAACGGATCCTGTTAACTTTGAGCCATAAAAAAAAACAAAAGTATATAAAATAAATAGCGAGGGCTATCTTTATATATTGTACTGAGACTAAGAAAAGATCGTCCTGATTTATCATTAAGTACTCAACTCGAACTCATAATACAATTTTAAATACAAGTTTTCAGAGATTAAATTATAGCAGTGGCAACAGACTAGTATCATTGTAAAGTTTAAAAAACGCCCAGTAAAATTATTAATGTGAATTAAGCTTTTATTTGAAGTAAGAATCACGAATACTGTGATGAAAATAATTAAAAAAACTACATATATCAAACACTATCGGTAGATGAGAAAAACCATGTCATATAAGCAACTATAGATAACCACTAACGATATTAATCTCACTAATCCCTCCATTTTAATAACAAAACAAGATGTCGCCCCAAATTAATTAATTCCACGCCGTTGACTCTTGACGCATTTATTATGACAAAATATCAGAAACGTAAAAATTCACCCCAACGGTTCAACCGTAGTAACATTTCCATTTATCCGGGTATCATTAAGGGTATGATCCGTTGTTCGGATAACTTATGGTCGGTCATGGAATCTGCATATAAATAGGAAAGAGGTTTACTTCGAGGGATGAGCTCGACTTTGGCATGCTCCTCATGGCTGTCGACTTACCAAGTGTGAAGTTTTGGCATACTTCAGCACAAGTAATGTTTGCTGATGTTATTCATCTTTATTTAACGTGTCTTGAAGTTCAGCAACATTGGCTAAGTTTGGTATCACGTTGTTAATTTGAATTCAGCGTTAGACACTACATTTTTTGGTTATTCTTTTTAAATGACGAGATAATGCCGCATAGAAATTGTTTTAATGCTTTAAAATATTATAAAAGACACCGCCTTTAAACATTCGTCAAAAAAAAATTATGAGTTTCACTCCTTTCTGAATAGTAGACCGACTTGGTATTAAGTCATAAACGGGTGAACTATTTTTGGATAGGTTTTTTATATAAAATTTTTGCTTTGCTTTAATTGATAAAACCCCGATTCAATTGCTTACTGGATTTGGATAACGATCTGACTTAGGGGATGTTTTTAATGTTAGCTTTGCTTGCTTTGCTTTAGCTAATTGAATTGTAATCGATTTCAATTCATCCAAGCATTTCACTTATTCTTTAAATCTAAGAACCAAACAAACCGAAACAAATATAATAAAATGGAAGTTTAGTAAAGGACAAAAGTCGTAATTCTTTATCAAATTTGATTTAGTAATGAAAAGATGTAGGTAATGTTTCATGATCAGCGCAAAAGTCTAAGTAAAAGACATTGTACCACAACACGGTAAACAAGTGAAAACATATTAGGAGCGCACATAATACGGAAAATACGGTTTTATGGGCGCTGTGAGCTTGTGCAATGGTGATCCCTTTGTAATGGAACATACGTACATACACATGTTGTGTTTTGACGCGGGCAAAGGCAAATACATAATATTATAACCAAATGTGTTTGTTGTGTTCAAATATTACGAAATTTAACATTAATAAATTTGATTATATCTATATCCGTTTGTATTAAATTTACCTGAGTATGATTTATGAAAACAGTCCACATACAAGAAACTTAATGTTTTTGGCGTGTGTCTGTTGAGGGACTGTATAATATAATAATTATTATTTCGGACATCTGACACACAACGCCATCTAGTTTAAAACTAAGCAGAGCTTGTTCTATGAAAGCTAGATTGACGGATAGAATGCTTATTTTTTTTTTTGTAAATACTTACATACTATTCATAGAAAACACCCAAACTCCTAAACAAATATTTGCAGATCACAAAACACCCAGTAATCGAACCCGTGACCTCAGAACAGCAGTCATATATGATACAACTGCAAAACCGAGGCATAAATGCGCAAGTGTGCCTGTGTACATCTTCATGCTTAAACCGCTGACCCGATTTAGATGAAATTTTGTACAGAGATATTTTAAGGCCGAGACAGGACAAAAAGGACATAGGATAGCTTTTTCCCAGAAATAATTATTTAAGGGGTCGGAAAGTGTTGTGGAAGTTTGTATTGGAAATTAATAACCGCTGAACAGATTTAGATGAAATTTGGTATGGAAATGGTAAGACTCTTGAGAAGGGACATATGCTACTTTTTTCCGTGATAAACTACTAACCGACATACACGCGGGTGGAGCCGCGGGCAAAAGCTAGTGTACTATAATATAAACTATTTCAACATCGTACACTTATTTATATAAATACCTAAATAACGTTCTCTGAGTGCATTTATTTAGATATTTTTGTAAATGCGGTATGTAGGACTTTATCCTCACTATGTAGGCTAAAACTATGTTTATAATTTCAAGTCTCGAGGCGTCACGGGACCCTTTCATACCGACTGACGCAGGTGATCACTGGGAAAGGATGTTTCGGGGATCACCTGTGTCTGATCCGCAAGAAGCCAACGCCTGAGTGCCACCACTGCGATGGCCAGACCGTGGACACGGCTCTACACACGCTGGCAGAGTGCCCGGCGTGGGTTGAGCAGAGGCGATACCTCGTGGCGGCCATCGGAGTGGGAGTTCTCTCGCTCGATAGCCTGATTGCGGCTATCGTGCGGAGCGAGAGTGCGTGGAACTCTGCCGTCTCCTTCTGCGAGCAAGTTATGCTCGCGAAGGAGACGGCGGAGCGGGACCGGGAGAGGTTTAGGACTCTCCCGGCCCGCCAGGCCCGGGAACGGGCCAGATACCGCAGGCGACTCAGGCGATCCTGCACGGATGGCGTAGTGGTTTAAGCGGTCGCCATGCATATTATGTATTAACGGTCACTGAAAATTAAGTCATTCAATTTTATTCACAACCAAATTATGTAAAAGGTCGAAAAAGTCTTGAATAGCTTCGAGAAAGAACTATAACGGCAGTGCACAACCTTGTTTTCTTTTTACTTGTCTAGGTGGAGCTTATGATTACTCCCGTATCCCCGAAAAAGTAAAAAAAATCAGGGCGTCTATTGGCGTAATAATAATAAATAAGAGAAATGTTATGAAATAGAAAACGAATATTAACAATTACAACATAAATGAGTCATATACCCGAAATAAACATATAGCAGAAAATTAATAAAATACAGTTACATGTGTGTTCAAGTATCGTGACGGCGAAAATAAAAAAAAAGAGGTTTTTTCAGGTCTTCTGTACACGTGTGTATCAACAATAATTCTTCCCGAGTTGACTTTTACGATTCGCAATTCACGATAAGCAGATGGTGTTTTCTTTTACACCCTAATCAACGTAAGGGTACGCAATATGTGCGTTATCTATTCGTCGTATTTCTTACCGATTGCGAATGAAGGTGTTTTTTTTTATGTACATATGTAAGTAAGTTTAACTAGGTATCCAAGGCGGCTGGACTGATTTGACATTTTTCATGTGTTCAAACATCACTTATTGATTTATAAGGTGCTTAAAATCTTACTTGGAATCAGCAAGTTACTGTATGTATTTACTGTCTAGTCACTATAGTTGATTAAATTATCGTAATAGAATGTGTGAATATTGCACAATTACAACACAATACAATTATTTCGCACTATTGTGACTATAGCCCAAGCTATCTTATATATATTATCATAAATATATTGTGTATGGTATACATTGAAATACTAAGTGCAATTTAATTCCTAATGCTACAAAGTACAAACCCTATAAAGTAAGGTAATCCACCATCATAGATAAAACTCAAATGTTTTGGTTATTTCACTAGAGTACTAGAGTATGAATAATCGTCATTTCGAATTACAAAATACCGAATTATTTATTAATAAAAACAAACATGACGAGAAATTCATTCTCAACTTTTTTCAACATAGGATCTATTTTCAATGATAACTACCTAATAGTGTGCTACTCAAATTATAAAACTGTTACGAGTACTAAACAAACAAAGAGTTTTTAGTAGCACACTATTTACATATTTTTTGCATTTAAATCCCATTAATCCTTGTGTTGTACTTGAAGACATTGGCTTCAGCAAATCGTCTATATCGTTACGTATCACTAAAGCTTGTTTCATTTAATCACTACCTATATTGAAACTCTATTTACATAGCTATTTATACACATATACTCGTATATCAAGAATATAACAACACGTAAAATATTGATTTTGTTTGATACGGTCGCATACAGCCCTGTCTAGCCCGCTTGGCGAATAGCCGTGCACAATTATGCGTACATGCTTCCATGTCCACATGGGACACTCAAGCGTCTATTTCATAATTCATATCTATTGCCGCTGTGTCTGGACTCTCCACTACTATTAATGGCCATTGTGGTGTATGAAGAAATAAAACAATACAGTTTACAATGGCAGGCTCAGAGTAAGTTAAACTTGGTTTTTATATCAGTAAATGGATAATTAATATAGATTATATAAAAATAGATTAATTAATAAAAGTTATAATTAAGGGCTTATAGAAACTGAAGACCATGCTACCGGTGTTCCAGTTTACCAATTTGCAATACACCCTCGATATCAGATACTACTTGTTACAAATGTATTTATAACCGTTTACCATCAATCGGGCTTCTCTGCTTCTCTCTGTCAACTGGTATAAAAACTCTACAAAACAGTTACCCCAAATACTAACCCAATATAATTCTTGAAAAATATTTGAAAATTGTTAGGAAATTGCTAAATAAGAGAAAAATATTATTTAGACCTAAAATGACGAAATAAACATTCCAAATTGCATCTAAAAAGAAAACTATATTATTTTAGGTTGTACTGAATATAAAAGAACAAATACACGAATAAAGTAACACGAATATATCCAAAGGGAACAAGAGACCACGTTTTCTTATTACATTATCATATCAAAGGATTATCAAACAAATCTCTAGAAACGCCATGGCCGCTTTCATCAGTGTAAAAGCTGTTACCCCAATACAATTAACCATGATAAATGGATCACGAAAAATCTCATCTAAATATTTAATCGAAAATTCCCCTGCATTGGTACAATGCATTTGTGTGGGTGCAACTATTGCTCTTTGATACACAAGAACTTACCCTTTTAACGATTACAACTTTTAAGAGTTGTTTAAATGTCAGATAAACAAGTTTAAGTGCTTTTTAGAGTGAATAGATTTTTAAAGAATTTTTCAGAGGTTCGTTAGTAATACGACGCCCATAAATATGTACAAGTACAAACTACAATTTATATTTGCCCTCATGCAAATATAAGAAATAGGCTTTCACTTTTTTATTTTATAAAATATACATCTTTATTTAATTAGATTTTTATATTGTACTTACAAACATCCTAGTTCATAAGTAGAGAAGTGTAAATACAGATATTATGTATATTGGGTACACTGGGCACAAATCATTCCTTTTCGTTCCGTTACTTGTATGTCGTTAGTGGAATTCAGGGTCGCATACTGACTAATAGTTTTGATGTATCATAATCATTTAAATCGTATTCCAGGTCACATTATAATATAGGCTATAAAGAAATATGGAGAATTTGTCTCATACATAATGCAAACTAGACTACTCTGCGTACCCGTCTAGACAAATGAAGAATTAATCGTATGTTTTATTTGCATTTATGAGAAGAAATAGAAAACAACTTTGAAAATAGAATCCCTTTTATAAAAATGCCGTTTTAAGTAATTGTTCGAAACTGCATTTAATACGTCTTTCCGACAAAGTATGGGTACTTTTCGATATGCGTATAACTGTGTCTATGTGTGTGTCAAAGTAGGGTAAGTGAAGACAAGTGCAACCGCCTGCATTCCTACACTCCCCCGCCCTGTAGGGCCACCCCAACATTACGAATGCAAATAATAATTCTTTTCAACAAAATATTGTTGTGTTAATGCCACGCTAAAATGTATACAGAGCCGCCCCATTGTGTACTTTGCGTATTCGCTTTTATTAGTTTGGTGTATTGGCGAAAAGGGCAACGGGCGGTTTATTGCGATCATTGGTTTTTCTGTTAGTCTAGTTGATTTAATCTGTGTTGATCTGACTGCTTGTTTATATTTAAAGTAAGATTTCAATTTAAAAGAGAATTTAAAGTATCTAAAGAATTTCTTTTAAACCTCGTATGTTAAAAAAGAAACATGAAATGTGACGCCCTCTTACTAAACTGTCAGTGTTTCTATATAAACTTATTCTCCAAGAAAAACATCGACTTTAACCAAAATGAATAATTTACTATAGAATATATCAACAATAACATATATAATATATTTTTAAGACGAATATTAATTTAAGGACCTTTTTAAGTTGGCAGACTATAGATAGTTAATTTTTCGATTATTAATTTGTGAATGCCACGATACTAAGGGGTAAGGGAAAACTTACATTAACTCCGTGAAACTGCACGTCTAAGAAAATAGTCTCACCTCAGAAGATCGCGGTCGGAAAGAAATATAAGAATAGTGCCTTTTCCAGCGATTGAGAAGATTCGTTTTGCAATTATTAACAAGTATAAATAAAAATAAATAAACACCCCCGATTTAAAAGTCCCTTATGAGATTAGAAGTTAACTGATTATTTATCTTATAAAACCATAACAGATTTCCAATAATCTTTTAAATAATGAATTCTTTAAACAAATACCTCTAAATAACCGATTCAAATAAAAAAGTTGTAGTATTTTTAGATATTATAGTATGAGATAAACTAAAATGTACCGTTTTGTACTACTTGATACCGTACTATTAGTTCCAGGTTGTCAGACCTTGGAAATATCACCGAATTAAGTACATTAACACTTCTATCAGTTAGAGAAGTGAAAGTTGGTAAGAATATTTTGTCAAGTAGGAAATGAGGTAATTGTCTCCAATTTCATGGTTTTATCTTTATTAATTGTAGATAAGAATCATCTCGATCACATCAGCTAGCAAAAAAACAAAACGTGATAAGATTTGGTCCATGCGTTATGACCCTACGGGACTACACACGTTAAATTTGTAACACTCCTCTTTGTGGACTGGTTAGATAAAACTCTGGAATATAATACAGGTACGACAATTTCATTTTCCTTGAGCATAGCATTAAATTGTGGGAATCAGAGTGATGTAGCAAGTTTGAGAAAATTGCCTTAATGTATCTAATCATGGTCATAAGTTTACAACCCCTATAACGAAGATCGATATTGAAAACTCTGGTATAATTTTCTAATGCCGTTTCTATGGCGCGGATTTTATTACGTCTCGGTTTCTCTAATGCTTCGCCTTCCTGACCCATTTAGAATGATATTGTTGGGGCGTACACGGTTCAAATTTCTATTGCAGATTTAAAATTTTCCGTCTCCTTCTTGATACTGTATAGTGAAAGAGATGGGTGTCTACCATTTTGCGATAAGTCTAGTAACCCGGTTCAAGGAGGCTCTCTCCCCTTGAAGGTTGTTCTGAAGCAGGTCGCAGTGCGCCTGTAAATCACTTAAGATGTACGGGATCGGGGTCCGTAGCAGTTAAAGCTCCTGTTTTTGCTCACCGGGGACTGGAACGCAATGATAAGAAATATTTGAAACGGTATACGTTAAACTCGTTTTATTCGTCGTTGGGTTTTCTTTATAAGCTCATTTGTACAAACGTTACTTATTGCATTTATTGGCACTGTAATTATTTGATCGATTTGATGAACCTTTTGCATATTATAATTTTTTTTTGTTTATGTTGCAGTTTTAATATTATTATATTATTAGGTTATTATATCTCAAAAACTCTTGTCTAGGGAAGGACCTATGTCCAGCCAGTGGACTACTAAAGGCTGTTGATGATAATGTAAATAGTATAATTGGGACAATAATATGTTACGAGCTCGTCCGACTCTAATCTTTTTTTATGAAACTTACTGGTACATAATTGTAATCAAGCATTGGAAATTACCTTACTTTGACTCTTCTTAAGTGATACTACAGGGCAATTGCAATGTCTTTTGTTTTCATAGCTTTCTTCATACCTCCAGTTCTAATGGAATACGCTGATACAAGCAAACAACATCTTAATACAAAGTATAATATGAGAAACTTAACTTCTTATAAGTAAAAAAAAGTAAAAAATAATACAAGAAAAAGTAAAGCTTTTATAAAAAAACCCTTAACTAACACAGTAGTAGCATACTTCTAACGTCAAATCTCGCGGTTTGACACTTCAAATTATACTACTACTTACTTACTACTAATTACACTACTTCAAATTCTGTCTGTACCTCAAGGATGCAATCAGTACTCTACGAATCGAACCAAAAGTCAAACCAGACGCAACTGACTTCAACCGGCAAGTTTAGTTAGAGTAGAGGGCACGTACCAAACAAAGTACGAGTAAATAAAGATTTAACTACCTCGTGACAAAGCAGAGAACACGGCGAAGCATAGTTGGCTTTGTCCAGATTTTTTGTCAGTCTAAACCTATTTTTGTTTCTTAGAAAAGGAAACAAATTAACTTTTAATTAAGTGGCACCAACTTCAATAAGCCTGATACCTGCATCTTGATGAATTGTAATAATCTATATAATTCTTCCGTGGTTTTCCAACCCTATGGGTGGTATTTTTTCTTGAATTTTAAAAGGTTTAAACGGGAAATATACACTGCCAAACAAAAAAAAGAATTTCACAAATTATTTGACAAGGATTTAGTTCTGAGGTAACAATCATAAACAAAGTGATACCACCGAATTGAAACTTTTCCTTTTTTGAAGTCGGTTGAAAAACGTAAAAAAATGTTGACAATTTTTTTATTATTTACAGCTATGGCGGCTTGCCTTCGTGTAGTATATTTAACCTTGTATACTATAATAAAATAGTTAAGTTGTCAATCTATCTGTTTTGCCCTTGAACGGCTATCGGTCTTTCGACAAACGTAGCCCTCAGTCATGGCCTGCATTGCTTTTTTTTGTTGTACGGATCGGAACTTAAGCATGTAAATATTTGTATGCTATGGTGTTATTTTGTTTAGGCGACGATAAGCATTCATCGCACCGATCGCAGTCGCCCTTAAATTAACAAAAGCTTAGACAGCCCTAATGAAATGCGAGTCGGACCACTCACGAATATTTTTTCTTCTAATGTAGGTAACTCTCTCTTCGTAGGGCTCTCTGTCTTCAGTTTTGTTACACACATTCTAGTACTAGTCGCGAACTTTTAAAATATTCTTTATCACAATAATACGAACTCATCAGATGCAGAAATAGGTACTTGTATTAAAAGGTTATAAAATACATCAATAAAACTTAGCGTACTCTAAGTGTATCACTGATGGTGTGACATGTGGTCCACTTAAGTTTTTTAATCATTTAGCACAGGGCTCATTACTTAAGTAAGTATTAATACAGATGTGTTTTTATACTTGAAAAATAAATTTAAATTTAGTATCTACTCTTTATATCCTATTCATATCACATGAGCTTCCTTTACCTCGTTTACTTTGAAAGGTTGGCCACTTATTAGATGACTTTTAGGTGCAATAAAAAGATGACCGAAAAGGGAGGAAAACTCTCTTAAGTGAGGTTATGAAACCTATACCATTTCTTGTACAGTTTATGATTGTTGTTTTGTTTCACTCCCAAAGAGACTCGAAATAAATATGTATTTGTGTCGTATGATGTAACTTATCAAGTAAATTAAGAAATATGCGTAATCATTCATTAGGATTATTTGCAAAAACAGTTTGTATTATTAATATGTAAGTTGTGTTTAGATTTTTTAGAAACATTTTCTTTCTCATCTATCTAGATCGATCTAGATGCTAAAGATACTTGTCTTCATAGTCATACCTTTTCATTACCATGAACAAAAGCATATGAGTCAAATCACCGGCAATGTATTACTATGTATATACAATGTCTGATTTCAAAATCAAGTAAGGGCTGAAATGAAATTTTATAGTATGATGGAAGACCGGTCAGCCTTTAAAGAGTAATGTTAATTTACATAACATATATATTTTCAATGAGTTTTTAAAGTTCTATGCATTAATTATGAAAATACTACCAAATACCCGTCCAACTTGTAGACTTATTCTCAGCTTGCTGCTGCAAACTATTACAAAAGAAGCTAACCCAATTAATGTTACAACTTTGACTACTTTCCATCATTGTACTGAATATAAAATAATAAATTCGGTATTTCGTAAACACGTTATACGTACTAAACCTAGAATTCAGTGGAGGTTAAGCGGAGTTGGTAGACTAAAGTTACAAAAAGAGATAAACTCGTGGCATCATTAAGTATTGACAACTTTTATTATTTCAGAAGGAAAATGTTTGAACCATCTGAATCACGGAACAACGGCTAAGTAGCGTCAACAATAAAGTGAAACAAAATGAACTTACGTAGACGGCGGGATTCTGACAAACTGCCCCCAAGTGTCCCCGCACTAACCTAATTATCCGATAAGTTAAACCAATAAATTAAGGAGGGCGAGGACTTGACTTGAGTTTTACTAAGGTACACAACTATGACATCATCAACTAGTTGAATGTAGTTTATACTTTCTAAAATTATTCTTAAGTGTTGTTTGGAAGTCCTAGACTTTGAAACGTCGTATCGTGATACAGATGTTAGTGTAAGATATTAGCTAGATTAACCAATATTTTAAGTAAGTGGGTTATGTATATATATCTACATATAGGCAGTCAAACAGTAAATGAGGGAGATAATGAATGATAGATGTTTGTTGAATAGTGTATAAATAGTAAAATAAAAATTTTAGACAGACAAAGAGAGATCTGTGACAGGATTTCTTGTGTCTCAGGGACTGTTCCCTGTAATCATCTGTGTAGTATGTGCGTTGACTTGCTTAGTTGCCTTGCTTACAGTATTAAAATTACAATAAAAATGATCTAAGGAAATACCAGATTTATTTCTGCTATTGAACTTTAGTAAAAGATCGCACAAATCCAACAAAACCTTGCAATGTAAGTTCATTCCACGTATCTGAAATTTCATCAATATTTTGTACCAGTTGGGATTGTCTTAGTTGTAGCAACTTTATCGGCCCGTGTCCAACTCGGGAACTATCGAACAAATTTATTGGAACAATGCATCCCCTCTATATCTAACACAAACTTCTAATTTGTTACTACAACTGGGGCTGCTAATATTACATCCTCGGTATTACAGTTTATACTAATTGATATGAGTTTGAAACAGAAAAGTTAATTAGGTCAGTGACACACTGATAATCATTAAAGAAAATAAATAAAATAATAATTGGGTATTTAATGTTATTATTATGATTAATATTGAATATTTAGTGTCACACCATGAGCCTCCTAATTAATTTCCCAGTAAAAAAAAATATATCTGTATCATGCTGCAAACTAGATGAATAAATAAATTAGTCGTTGTCCGATAGAACAAGATTACGTAATAGTAAATAAATATAAAAACTGCATACCTACCATTGCTTATTTGATGTTATTTTCGCTAGTTTTTGATAATAAATAAAGAGAATAGTTCTTTCCAAGAAAACTTACAGTAAAACGTATCAAGCTTGGTTCTAATATACCATGGTAATATCTATACATTGTGCTTACAGATGTATAATTTTGCAATTAATCGTACGAAATCCTCTCCGCAAGTTTGCCATGCATTAGATAATTTAATTTGTACGCCGAGAGTAACTTACTGCAATAGTTATAACTACAAATGTTTATTACCACCTATTTTTAAGTCTTTACATTAGTAAAATAAATATTAATCTATTCAGCCTGCCGTAATCATTAACAACTATTAAATAACAACAAATCACATTAAAATAGTGTTAATTAAACTACTCGTTACACTACTCGTACTCATTGCACTAACGTTAACGTGATCGTAAGTGTAATTATGCCTTTTAAACTTAAAATGCATATTTCAAAATAGCACATGAAATAGATAACAAAAATGCTGAATAAAATTTTCGACTGCATAATGCAAGGGCGCAAGTTTCCCGCAAGACACGTACTTTGGTGGCGGGTGGGCGGACCCTAGCGGAACATAAAAACTACCTTCCGTTACTGGTCTACGAACTATACCTAAACGTTCATGTTTAACAGATAAAACGTACTGTTGAAACTTTTCGTCTACTGGCTACTGATTAAATTTAAGATATTTACAGGGAAAGCTTTGGAAGACGCAGCTATGTTGTTAGAAATTCTGTCTGTGTAGAGGTATAGCTCGGATACTGAGAGCTTGGGTCTCGGAGGATTATGTTATGCTCTACGTGTTTATTTTAAAGATATCTCTAAAGATATGTCTCTAAAGATAAAGCAAAGATTTTCTTTTTATGGAAAAGGGGGCAAACAAGCAGACGGGTCACCTGATGGAAAGTGACTACCGCCGCCCATGAACCCTAGCAACTCAGGAGTCACAAGCGCGTTGCTGGCCTTTTCGGAAGGATTACGCTCTTTTCTTAAAGGTTTGAAGGTGTAAAGTGAAAAGTGTTAATAGAATTAATAATTTATATTATTTATTTAGGTGTTCAAGATGTTATATCATAAAACAAATATCTCTTCTCGTATTCGCTGTAACAACAATAGGTATAAATTTACATACCTACTCATATTTTCGATGTTTAAAAAGAGAATATGAGTTTTCGAAAGGAACTTAGTAAAGTATATGTTTTCAGCTATTTAAACGGAACAATACTGTTACTACCAAACGAACCCCTTCGTGTCACAAAATCGAAAACAAATGGTGCCATTAGAGAAAATAACATAGATACCGTCGGTCCCATGTGCATCAGCGTCAAGCTTGTAATTAGATAACTATCGAGCTAATCGTTCGTGTTTGATACCACTACTGATCGAAATGTTTGTATGAATACCTACTATAGATAATTACTATAAAACGAACGATGTTTCAACATTACAGCATATGTGCAATTAACATGACAAGTGATCGGTCAGGGTAGATAGTGCTTAACAATGCGAGTTACTTATAATGACAAGCCCAAGACGATCTAAAAAAAGTGGGGCTCAGTGTGCCGTTCAGGTCCTAGACTGGGATTCACCATCTGATGAAACAGGAACTGTGAAAAGAAGAAGATCATCTTGTCCTGAGCATTCAGGTAAACACGAAGTTACAGTACATGATTCCATATTTGAGGTGCAAACTCCATCTGACTCTGGAAGTGGAACTTCAAGAAGTATAGATGATACTGATAAATCTGATTCACTGATCGAAGTAGAAGAAAGAATATCATACATAATCAATGAAAACAGATCTTCCAAAAGTAATTCCGAGTCGAGTGATATAGATATAATAATAGATACTGTATTAAATGATCCCAGCGAAACCCTTTTTGAAACTACACAAAATGAACCACACTTATGTGATCGTAGCAAAACTTTTATCAAACAAGAATCAAAAGTTATTAACCAAAAACAAGCTGTGGGTCCTGATGAGGTCATTAACGATAAAAAGGTCAAAGGTCGACTTAAAACTTTAGCACCTATAAAGAAATTAAATAAAGGTTTCGAAATTAGTAAAAATAGTCCTAAGTTAATCAAAGAGCCGGCAAAAATCCACGACAAAGCAAGTGTCTTACCAGTGTATAAAAGTACAGTTCAAGGTAGCAGTATAGATTTAAATTCAAGCCAAAAGAAGAAAACTGCTTCTAAATTAAGGCTACCGTTTTCTCCAACTAAAACAATGGATAAGCCAAAGATAAACTTCTTTCAAAACAAACCTAATCTACAAGATACGAAACCATCACCTTTGCTGTCATCACCAATAAGAAGAACAATTTCTAATGAATACGTCCGTTTAAAATTTACTAATGACACAGTGATTCGACGGACAATTGACGGCAAGTCAGTACCTAAGATTAAACCAAAAATACAATCAATTATACCAGAAAGCCCTGTAGATAGTGAAGATCCGTTTTTAAATTTAAGTCCAAATAAAAAGTACACAGTGACAGTGAACAATAAAGTAAGATGTGATAAAGACAACTACGTCATTTTCGATCCTAAAACGGGTTTCACTCCAGAAACACCAAAGAATTCGCGGATCCCACTAAAATCTCCAACTAGTGAAAAGTCTCGAATTCCTTTGAAATCTCCGGTCGGTGAAAATTCAGGCTTAGCTCGTAAATCGGCTAATGTCAGTGATACAGACAGTGGTATTTTATCTCCGAATTCTCCAGTAGAGACAAGTGAAAGGGGATCTACGTATTATGTAAACGCAAAAGCATTTAGTGAGGCAGCAAAAAGATGTGGAAGCGAGATCGACATCACTATACTCGATCCCGGATTAGCGAAAAAGGCTGCGGAGCAGATTCAGGTGAGTTTAGAATAATTTTCTCATAACCATTTGATTGATTTTTTTATAGTTTCTAAACCAATTAAATATCTGTCATTTGGACGTATTACCAAAATTGAAAAAATGCTGGCAATACTTCTCACAGTAAAATAACGTAGATGTAATTTAACTTCGTTGCAAACGGTCATTTTTCATGGAAACAGTTTAAAACAACACGCCCAGTCTGTTGTCTTTTTTTTAGAATCGCACTTGTTTGTAAGCAAACCTTGTTTTCATGTAAATGATTTTATTGCGAGCTCTTAGTTAAGAATGTGTTACTTAATATTCGTTTTTACATTTTACTTTGTACATACATTCGCTGAGAGCGCTTGTAGCGAGAATATAAGATAGCACTGCAAAATGAAATAGTGTATGGAGAGCTCCGACGGATTTGATCTGTTGCTGTTGCCTGGGTTACGGTCATAAGCTGTAATATAAGAAGCTAGAGGACAAGGAGTACCTACCAGCTTTTTGGTTGTTCTGTTTTTATAATTTTAAGAAAAGAAAATCATTGCCTTGTTGTGTTTTTTCTAATGACTTATTTGTCACAAGTTATCAACCCTAAAACTATGATGGCAAGTAATTTATTTCTTTTGGATTGTTGTTCTAGGGGTCTTTTGTGATCAGTTATCTTAAATTGTATCTCTGCAAGACAAAATGCAGCGCCATCTATTGTGAAATAGCCAAAATATTTTCTACGAAACAACTTTATTGCACATTAAGAAAAACGTTTTTTACGGCACAGAAATGTTATATTTCTGTGCCGTAAAATCTTTTTGTATTGTATTCATTGTCGTCAAAAAGAAATATAAGTAATATAAAACATGTTTTCAATTTCAAATACCTCACTACCTCAATAATCACCGGTTAGAAGCAATAGATTGTTGTTGGACTTAGCAGTTTGGCTATTGGCCAACAGATGGCGTTTTTTCAAATCGTATGTATGAAACGTTTTCGTTTTCATTTATTTATATCGCTTGTTGTAATGTGGAAACGCTCTTTACCGACGCGTTGTTCAAAAGCAATCGTGCAGTTAATTTTGCAATGGGTCCATTTAGTGAAAATAATGAACGGAGTTGCGGTGTATGCCCGCGGCTGACTTTTGTAATCGGAGTATGTTGAATATAAATTTACCTACTTGCCATAGCTTTTTATGAGTAATTACTGCCTCAATAGCATTGTACACTGCCTGTTCTTTATTATTTGTGTTTGATGCTGTGCGGTGATAGATGTTATTGTCAATATTAGTTTTCGATCGCCCTTTGTATTCAATAATAACCTCACACATCTCACACACGACCGTCTGATTTCAATGTTACGGGATAGTTGTTTTATATGGTACTTTAATGTCTTGTGATGAGAATTTTATTTAGTTTGTACTCCCAATACGAGTCCATTAAGATTACATTAATTAAGCAGGTAGGCTACTAATTTCAGAGAAGCATAGAGATGTATCGTAGATGTCAACGTTATTATAATTTTACATACCTACTCTCCAGGCATAGCAACAAGTTGTCGACAGTTTGATAGACTTTTAATGTTTTTATTTCTAAAATATTTAAAAAAGACGAAACTAGTTACTATTATATGACAACGCAAATCAGATTCGATACATCATTAACCAAAGAAAAACAAAGCTGGGGTGGCTGTTGGTCTCATACTTACCTACTTTTAACTAAATTTTTACTTGGACGACTCTATAGAAAACTGCTAGGTAATGAACTAGTTTCGACATAGAATCAATTTTTCATCAATCACGTTTTATTAGAAAAACAAGTCTTTCTTTGCGTCAAATATTGGTTCAGTTATAAACTAATATCATAATTGGTATAAAATGTACAAGTTAGTGTGTTCACTTCGATTATGCACGTAGTTTCGCATATTGTGTGTGTGGATCAATTTTATCATAGTAAGTACCGTTCGTGGGCTATTTACATTTGTCACACTATGGGTGCCATACGAAGAACATTGCCAGTCATTTCTAAGAACAAACTATTGTACACCTGTACAATAGTTTGTTCTTAGAAATGTCTGTGAAAATAAAATTTTCACAGACATTTAATTTAATTTAAAGTCTTAATTTCCAGTATACCTAATAGTTGCCTTACAGAGAGATTGAACAAACGGGGTCCATTAGAGCAGAGCTTTTACGAATCTGATATTGCAGTATCAGCTTATCCTTATTACTGGGCAAAGTTCCAGTTTGTAGTGGAATAATATCGGGAATGATCGATAACTGCAGTTACTGATACTCATTTATAAACTTGTTTATTTACGGATTTACGAAATATTATGTAGGTATAATACCGCTATTTTTAAAAGTTAGTAGTTATAAAGTATTAAGTACTATCTATCTAATAAATATTATGTTTCTGAAACATATGTCGATAAATGTGTGTTTTAATATTGTCACTACACTATCATTTGTTGTTATTCCTTATTGAGATATTAATCAATGTTATATTTCATAAATTGTTAGCACCCATCTAGCCATCCAATCATGCTATTTTACATGTAGGTAGATGACATGAATTGTTCTAAATAGCCTGAAAATAAAATGAAAATCCGAATAAATCATTATTCTTAAAATATTATTATAATACTGAGTACCTATTGCATAATTGTACTTATATTCTCGTGTGACATAGTTGACTTAAAAAGTCAACTATGTCACACGAGAATTTTTCTATTTCTATTAACACATTTCTATTGAGAATCATATTGCAACGGCGCCAATCGATACGCGATAGTAACGCATGCAAATCATTGATAACAATAGTGACGTTATTTGACTAAAATTAAATTTGACTTTTACAACACGTACAACGGAACCAAGCCTACAGTTAGGTTAGTTTAGTAATCTTTAAAAGTACTTGTTAATCTTAAAATATATTTTGATAATATTTTAGTAAAAGATTGAAGAAGAGAAGAAAAGTCTGCAACTGTGAGAAACCTTTACTGTCAAAACATAAAAATTTCATTAGCTAAATAAAATGAACAATTGAACATTAATACAATAATAATAAAAATTTATGATGGTTGACATTATTTGTTTTTAAAATACCGACCAAATATCTGTTTCATTTTTAGTAAAAAAATATCAAAAAATCTAATACCCGACTATTTAAAAACCACGTTTAAAAAAAATTAAATAAAAAAAACATTATTATCTAATAAGTAAATAACTCACACGTACCTACATTTCAATCAGTACATATCTATCACACAATGATGTTTAGAGGATACTCGTGGTCGTATACTACCTTGCAATATGGTAGTTAGTCAGAGTAGTCCTTAAGCTAAACCTCAGGCGCTATGGCAACTAACCCCGTTCAACATCCCCGTAGCTTTTAGTTGTATGATAAGTTTATCAGGCAACTAAAAGCTGTTGAACGGAGAATGCTACTGCTAATCCTCAGTTCCAGGTTCCGGTGCATAAACTCCAGGCCACTACTCTAAAATTCCCAAGTGCAATGTTTATGTTGCGCTGAGTCGCGTAAAGAATGCGTAAAGATGGTGTTGCTCTTTGCTACTTTGCCCAAAGCACATATCAGAAATACTAATCAGTTTCAGAAAATTTTTCTGCTTAGAACCTTAACCATGCATTTTTTTTATATTTCGATCATCTAACGCATAACGCCATCTAATTTGAAACTCAGCAGAGCTTATGCTATGAAAGCTAGATAGACTGATAGAATACTTATATACTTTTTTATTTTGTAAATACAGATATACATACATAACTTGTATATATAAAAAGGTTTAATTGGTTTGTGCACGCTTCAAAAACTGAAAAAGTTATGCACCGATTGAGATTTAATTTTGACACGATTTAGAACACGCTTTTTTATCTATTTTTGCAACCACAATGTGCCACAGCGTAGCGTAGGGTACAGCTAGATAATAAATAAAAAACACCCAAACTCCGAAACAAATATTTGCAGAACATACAAACATTTGGTCCGCCTCGATTACCTGGTTTAGAAGTCGTCGTCGATATCGCTAGTCATAGTAGGTAGGACAACTGACTGAATGAGCTTTTGATATTTTTAATAAGCAACAGTAATAAGATATATATAATCCTTTTCCTTTTACCTTTTAAAAAAGACAACACCCGCATTAGGAATAAATCCTGTGTCGCGGGGGACTTTACAAACATACATAAAACGGACACAAAGAACACCCAGACTCAGAACAACAATTTGTGGATCACACAAAGTGTCGTCCCATGTGGGGTTTGAACCCACAACACTCGGCGTAGTAGGAAGCGGCGTGGCGACCGCTTAAACCACTACGCCATCCGTGCAGTCAAATCAGAATTTCTTTTCCATATTATATATATTTATCATAATAAGATATAGAGTATTTATATCCCCTAATGAACATCTAATGCATGCCTATTGATAGTATAAAATGTGATGATTTAAATAAATCGGCACTAAAGGCAATTTTTAAATATATAACGAAATATACATATTACTTATGAATGAACATAACAAATATATTTTTAAATTATTTCATCATCATCAGCCTTTACTAGTCTACTGCTGGACATAGGCCTCTCCTTAGAAAGGAGGTTTTGGCCTACTACACCACGCTGGCCAGACGGGTTGGTATAGGGTTTGTGTCAAGTTTTCCTTCTCTTTGCAGTGCTGTTGTGCTGCGTAGCTTCCCTTAGTCGCCTTTTACGACACCCACGGGATGAATAGGGGTGGTGACACTCTGTATTCTTAATCCGTCACCACACGGATATAAATTATTTATTAGTGGATATAAACTACATAGTTGCGTTTTTTAAGTAAGAAGTTTGTTGTAGGTCAGTACAAAAACTAGGTGCTGACCATGCATATTTGGTCATGTTAACATTTACAGACACTAGACTTTCCATCTGTAATTAGGACCGTTATAGTTTGAAAGTAGGTAGTTCATTCGTGGTCTTATTTGTAACAGAATGCGCCATCACTAGTCAAATCGCATTCGATGCATCGCTACTTGTGAGAATCCCCTCCCTGATTACAAACACCACATGTCTGGAATATATAAACATTTGATGTCTAGTTTTCTAGTGTGCGCAGCCTTAAGGATTGTGTAAGTTCGTGCATATAGCATTCTATGGAAGTTCATTTAGTTAGTATGCGCTAAGCTGTGCTATTCTACTCTGTATGTTCATATAAAAATAAGACATTTAATATTAAAGCATTTAGTTATTCACCAGTGTCAAATTGTAAGGTTAACCTTACTTTTTTTTACCAATATTAATATTTGGGTTAATATTTGGGTTTAACCAATAATTTTCCTTTTCTCTTTTAAAATAATTTTCTCGGTTTAAGTAATGTCGTGGTAAGCAACTACCTTTTTATTTATAAAGTCGTTATAATTAATAAAAATATCCATAGAGGCCATCTCTCAAAATTAACGGTTCAGCTAATTTAAATTTAAGAAACAAAATTACTTCGGGAGTAACATATACATACATAAAAAAATATAGTTAATAATAGTTGACTTAACCCAAAATAGGAATTAATTTCCCACCAAATCCTGTTACATTTATTTAACATTTGACCAGTGTCATTTGACTTTGACCGTGATAGCTAGTATAAGTTCGTATAGACATGATGTTAATATCTGCACCTGAATCTAAAACACAATTTATTTATATTATAATTTAAATTAATTTAATTCTATGACTGTTTTAAATTATATTTCCTTTGCAAATTGTTTGACTGATATTGACTGATTGACTTGATTGACTCGACTGTTTTGACTTTTTTACTATTGTTTAATAATGACTGATTTGTAATGGACTGATTTTATGATTTTAAATTTGGACTTGAACTGTGACTTTTGTGACTATGACAGTAGTGTAGTCCTGACGGTGATTGCTCTAACGGTTTCTTTGTATGCTGTCTGTAATGCTGTTGAGACTGACTGTTATTTGGGTTAAATTGACATAAATGATTTGCACGCCTATGACTTAAATGACTACTTTGTTGATTAGACTGACATAAATTATTTGTATGACTGCAACGACTTGAATATGATTGACTACTTAAAATACTAACAAAATCATCTTTACTATTGTTACAATGACTGACTGGATTGACTGAGTAAAATGTTTTTAAACCACCGCCTTATTTATTTTCTAAACAATATTTGGCAAAGTGATCAAAAAGATTTCATGACCTGCATTAAATTCCTTGAGCTGGACACTTGTATAGGTGAGACTGCGTCGGACGTTTGCTGGGTGATTGGAGCTCGCTGTCCCCTCGACTACGGCTCCTGTGACGTAGATGCATGACGTTTCCGTTGGTGGACTCCTTGACGATTTTTTCAGCATCCTGCTGTGCGACGATGATCGTCCTCGTCAGCTCACGCATACTTTCATAAGTCAAATTTTGTTCCTGTAAGAGTCTCTGATGGATATGTGCCAAATCTAAATGTAAATTAGCGATAAAAACATCTCTAATGAGAGACTGCCAATCTTACAAAAGAGTTTAGGGATTCTAAATTATTAGTTATCTATTTAAGGGACTGTAAATCAAATACAAGGGGATTAAAATGAGGATGAGATAACAGTTAACTTTTAGCTGTTTCTTATGTCCAGATGCTATTTTTTTTTATAATATAGGGTGCAGACGGGTCCCTCGATAGTAAGAAACTAGTGCTGCCCATGGCCACCTGTATTTCCAGAGACTCGTGCGTGCCGTCCTTTAAGTGCCGCCTAAAAGTGTACAACCGTTTTATCATCATCATCAGCCTATCGCAGTCCACTGCTGGACATAGGCCTCTTAATAACAGTTTTATATTTCAACCAATTTTTGAATTTTGCAGGTAAATTTCAACCTAGGACATTAGAGCTAAGTAATGAAAATTTATAAACAAGAAGTCAATTTATTATTATACCAGCTTTTGCCAGTGGCTCCTCCGCGTGTATTTCGGTTATCGCGTTAAAAATAGGTAATAATGTAGTTTTCAATTGGTGAAAGAATTTTTAAAATTGGTTAAGTGTAACAAACAATCTCACTTTCATCTTTATAATATACTAGGTTTTTGACCGCGGCTCCGCCGGTGTGTATGTCGGTTATCGCGGTAAAAAGTAGCCTATGTTACTCGATGATAATGTAGCTTTTCATTAGAAAATGAATTTTTAAAACCAGTTTAGTGGTTTAGGCGTGGAAGCGAAATAAACAAACTCACTTTTATATTTATAATAAAGTATGGATTACATAAATAAAGTTTTTACGATCACAAATATAGTTTTGTACCAGAAAAAATTAAACTGTCGTATATAGCAATGTTAAGTTCGTGTTTCAATAAAAACCGACATCTTCATCACAAAAAGCTTCTTGAATTCGTTCTGTAACCCTTGGTGCGCGAGACAGATACATACCAGCTCGATTTTTTTATTGTTAAAATATGAAAATGCCAATGTACATATTCAATCACACAAAACATTCGAAATATTATTTTAAGAATGTTTGTCTGGAAAATATTCTAATCTAGGCCAGGTAGTCGGTTATACACGGGCAACGCAAACACTCGTATACTTGAAAAGCGAGCCTCTCCAAGTGCGCTTCACATAATCGAGTAACCCCTCTTGCGCTAACAGGCACTGAAAATTTACTTTCACTCATTTTCTCGAGCAAGCGTGTTTTGGCAAGGAGTTATAATTGCTAAGTTAATTTAAGAGTTTACGTTGGGTTGCTTTTGCATAATATTTGAATTCAAAGTGTTTATTTATTAGGGGATTTAAAATAGAAGTTAAAGGTTTTGTACACGAACAAAACTGTTGTTTGTTGTTGTTTTTGTTACTCAGTACTTACAGTCATAAATGATAATCAAACAGAAAAAAATAAGGATTTACTATCTCTGTGCCTTTCATCCAGATTCACTTAGATGTTCTGACATCTTCGAGTAACTATGCTATGGTGATAATTTGACAGTCTACGTCTAGACAATCTAGAATTCACAGTATAAGTTCGGTTTAGTTTAAGTTTCCTAACTTATATTATTGTTTGTTACGTTATTTATCCCACGAATCATTTTGAAAATTTTCATATATTAGTTCATGTACTAATCATTTCAAATAAATATTGTAATCTATATAATTTTTAATTACAATAATATATTATATATAATTTAAACAAAGTTTCTTTCACACAGAACTAGCATCGGGCGAATAATTAAAAACAAGTTTAATATATAGCTTTAGAGTATTGTTTATAATACTCTATAGCTAATATTCGGTGTAAATTTACTATAATAGAATCTAAACTTGAAGACTTGAAACGCTTGCAGTTGTAAGACCGAAATCAAAGTGTGGCCGCAGGGTGCGCGTTGGGCACCCGTATTCCGCTCACGCGCGGGGACTGTAACCTAATTACTCCCGCCACAGAACTATACACGAATAGAGAACGACCCTAATGGTATACTTAGGTTTATCTGGTATAACGCGCTCGCCAGATATTAGTAATTTATAGGATGTAAACTAAATTTCAGATTTGATTGAAGGTTTAGGAAACAATTTTGTTCCTACAGTAGAGTAAATGAACATTAACTTATCATTACATCGCTTGCCTGTTCCGTGTGGTGACGGATTGAAAATACTGAGTGTCACCAACCCATTCATTCCGTGGTTGTCTTAAGAGCCGACTAAGGACAACAAGGAGCTACGCAGGACAACAGCACTGCAAAGAGAATAAAAACTTGAAACAAATGCTATACCAATCCGTCTGGCTAGCGTGGTATAGTAGGCCAAAACCTCCTTTCTAAAGAGAGGCCTATGCCTGCAGTGGACTATTAAAGACTGTTGATGTAAAGTGATGATGATATCGCTTTAAACAACAACATATTTATATTCGATCAACGAATTCCTTAAAATAAAACGTAAAAAATACCATTTTAAAAATGCATTGTTGGTTTGTTTGATGAAAGTTATCAAGACATTATTTTTTGCCATTCATTTTCTCCTCATATTGTTGTATGCCTCAATTTTAATATATTAAAAGTACATGTGGATTTTTAAGTGACCGCTTTAACCACTGCGCCATCCGTACAGTCATATTATTACAATGTGTTGTAAGCCAAAAGTACGTAGTAGAAGAACTTTATTTCGTAATATTTAATGTTACTAAACGCAGTTCTAATTACAGCGTTGTACAGCTAATTACCAAGCCCTTGTTATATGTACAAATTAAATCCATGTTCTCAAATTATGAAATAGTATGGGTTTTAAAATTATACGATTGTGCTTTAGTTTACTGGTCATTAGGGTTTCATTTTATTTAGAACTTTAAGCTTGTTGTTTCTCATAAAATATAACAAGATTCATTACTTCTGCAAGGATTTTTAAGACTTCAAAAGATATATTTGTGTTTGAAATCCACATACATCGTACCTCAAAATTATATTATGTTTTAAACGTTTTTCTTTTCAAAACCAAACTATCAGTATATTAGTATATAAAAAAAATGTAACGGGGACGGACGAGAGTTTAATTCCTATGTTAGGTATACTTTGTCATGAAAACATTTTACAATTTATTTAAATTGAAATTTAAGTAAATTAAGAATATAAATCGAACACGTAGTCGAAATAACAGGAAGACCTTGGAAAATACAATCTTGGCGTTAAGAGTAAATTTTTATATCCTAAAATTATAAGATTTAATTAGCACAGTATATCCATTAATATACTCTATAAACCCAAGTGTTTAGATAATTATATATCGTAAAACCTAAATTTAGAAAAAAAAGACATTTTTTCTTGCATATTTTTGTTAAGACTGATGAGCCTTCTCTTTATTGCAAGTAATAAATTCCCTCTTCTTGAATGTCAATTGGTAATTTTTAGTGCAATAGCGATCACAATAATTTAAATCAGTAAGTCCTTATATTATAACTTACTACACTACATGTTACCACCGTACATAATTCTGTCACTACTAGACGTTCCTCGGTCTGTGGTAATTTCAAAGCTCCATCCGGCCGAATCTTGGCCCCCAAAGAGGCTATTTCTCGATTGAGTGAGGGCGGCAAAATGTATCTACTAACGCAGACGTGGCTACACAAATACGTACTAAATAATTGTAAGTTACTAGCAAAAGCAGCCTATGTTTTTTGAAACCATTCTTGTACCCTTGTGTATAGGCGTATCCTAATATTTTCAGATTAACTTATACATATATTGTGAGTTTTGAATACACGTAACAAACGCACGTAAAGAATTCATTTGAATTATAAGAATAAATTAAGATGAAAATGTTGATCAGACCAGTTAATTAATATGAGCCGATACAGCAGTTTATGTTGAGTTATCTTAATAATAGATATCAAAGTTGGTCTATAACAATCAATCGGTAATTATGTTATAAGCAATTAGAGATCGACATGTCAGGCTCGTGAGCTCCGAGTGCTGGTTTCGTTAACGAGAAGCTAACGACTCGATACTAAGTCGATACTTCTCGTTGACATTAGGCGGATGTTTTATTTAGAAGAATTTTGGGAAACAAATAGGAAACTGCCATCCATTTAAAAACCCTAGCACTATGCAACACGGCAAATATGCGGTAGAATTTTATAAACATTTTTGTTATTATTATAAAGTTATATAGATTAAGGGTCTGTAACTGACTCATATTAAATTTTTATTTTTGGACGGTTGTACGTTGATGCAGGCTTTCCGTTTAATCTATATAACAATAAATATAAAACATTTTAAGTTCTTCTTTTTCAATGCATAAATCGTTAACATTTCAAATTTCAAGCTCCTCGGTTGGCGCAATTTTCTTAAAAATGAGTATGCGATTCTATTCTCTAAAAGATATCTTTGAAAAACTAAAAAATAGCCATTCACACTATAAGTGATTACACGGTATTTGCTTACACAATTTGAGATGCGCGAACAGTAGCGCCTCACACATAGGTCGTGATTGTCATGGGTCATTAGTAATTCAGGCATGTGTTGAATAGAGAGTGTCGATTATATTCCATTACGTTAAACTATCCAAGTGATCATCAGAATCACGACAGTCGGTGTGTGAATGAAATCGTTGGTATGATAAGGCTTTCGAATGAATTAATCTTCAAATTCCTATTAAAAGTCGACAAAAACTGTTTTTATTGATATCGTCATATCAAAATTTTAATAATGTGTTTAAATTTCTTCTTAAATTAGAACACAATGTATCTTAAGATGACTAGTTCGAGAGGTATACTTTGCTTAGGTCATTTACTTTTATGTACCAAACTTATTATTTTAGTATCAAACTTTGAGCCGAAACCTTTTTGATATGGTTTTATTTGTTGATCCACCGTGCTGATTGACGTAGAGCATATAAATTGGTTCCGTATAACATGTCAATGATGGCATAATCTATAATCCATAAGACTGGCCTGTTGGTCTAGTGGAAAGTGACCCTGACTGCTACGCCAGAGGTCGTGGGTTCGAATCTCACCCTGTCCTGGTGTATATTAATATAATAATAATAATTGTGTGATGAGCACGGTAATTTGTTCTGTGTCTGGGTGTATAATATGTATGTATTTAGAAATACATAAGTATATTTATCAGCAGTCTGGTTACCATAGTACAGGCTCTGCCTATTTTTCGACGTTATCGGTAAAAAATATTTCGTTTGACTATCACTACCAGACTAAAGTTAGTCTGGTAGTGATAGTCAAACGAAATATATGAAATGAAATGCTATAGTTTATATATATATATATAAACTATAGCATTTCATAATATAATATATAATTATGTTTACAGGAATTAACGCGCTCACGACAGGTAGTAGGTACATACCATAGATTACCCCCTAAATGCGTACCTTAAATTGACTGAATTGTTACATAATTTGATAACATTTTTGGAATTAACTTTAAATATCTAATAAAAGACTTAAAGAGAAAAGGTAGATTAAGTGAACAATTTTGCAAGCATGTAATTTAAAATTAAAGGTGCATACAAAATAACTATACAATAAATTAAAAATATCACTGCGTACTTAGGCAGAGTAAAAAATATAGTCGGAAGTTCAGTTTCATATATCAGTCGAGACGGTCGTAAATATTGTAGGAGTAAGTGTCCCGTACGCATCGCGGTCGCTCATATGTCGCTGTCGTGAGGAAGTAACAGTCATATTTGTAAATCACTAGACAATTGATTTATTAACGCAACGTGTTGGTGAAAAAAAATTCTGAACTACACTAGATGATAAAATTTGGCCTTGAACTGCAAATAAGGGTAACTCTAAGGAACAATAGGCATATGGTTTGATTACATAAAAGTTTTTTTTTGACAAAACCCTTTGCAATCGAAGGTATCGTTATTTCCTTAAGAATATGTAAAAAAATGTTGGAAATAATTATATCCAGTGAAAAATGCGATTTGTGTAATAAAGATCCATCTAGTACTTTGGATCTCCTATACAACCCTGAGATACCTCTCTATAACACTTTGCATATGTAGAGAAAGACTATTATAAGACATTTCAAGTTCGTAACTTGTATATTGAGCGAGGGTTGTTTGGAAAGTTGTTTACAAGCGCTATCAATTATACTCATATCCTATTAAGCCATTACTAAATTAGGGAGCAGGCGGTATTTTTAATTATTATGTACCTATCGTTCTACCGACCTATTTATAACTGAAATAAAATTATATTTTTAGATAGTAAGTAGTAAGGGTATATGTAGAAAGACTTTGGGGCCTTTCCACATTTGTAGAAAGTTCCCAGAGGTCCAGAACTCAGATCGTTTTCAAGTTGAGGAATGATTACAGTGCTATAAAGACTGAACCAATTATTATTTATTCTTCACCTTTCTTATTAAGCATTATTATGCTGCTCTAAGTGGCGGTGTAAATAAGTTCCCATGACTATATAAAATTCAAAATTTGTAGTTAGTGTTAGAAACTAATATACTATATCAAGATTTCGTTAACACAAAACCAATTTTTTTTCTTATATCGGGGTAAAAGTAGCGCAACCGGTAATTTATTACGTTACCCGGTCATTAATCTTTAGGACGAAATTAGATAAGTGCTTGTAACGTACTACATCTTGTGGCAGGTTAATAAAGTATGAGTTTGTGCAGTCGCACCCACAGCCCCCGTGAATATGTAAAGCAGAATGCATTATTAAGCACTACCCTTCAAGATTACACTCGACGAGTCACTTTAGAACGCTCTTACATCTTAGAAGGTATTGGACATGCAAAGGAAAATATTTTATTAGTTTAGGCGACTATTTTGCTTTTTACTTGGTAGGAGAGAAGTGCCTAATATTTTTTTAAGAAACAGCAGCATCTCAAGTATGTTTTTATGAGCTAGCTCTAGTAGCTAGCTCTAGCTAGCTAGAGCTTGTCAATTGCATAGCTCTTATACTTTAGATTTTGTTGATATCTAAAAAACCCCGATTCGTCACTGACTCACTGATAATCATCAAAATTCTTAGGGTACTTTCTGAACGAAACGGCGAAGCCACATATTTTGACTAAGGTGTAGAGTTTGTGAAGTTAGGGCTTATAGAGTTAGAAGTTGGCTCTACATGAGATCGGATAACTTTTTGATAGCGCGCAACTTTTTACATGAAAATGTTTTTGGTGGGATTTCTTTATACAACTTCATTCCACAGCAAGCACAAGATCTAGGTGTTAGTAATCAGTTAAAGACACCGACCTGTAATAGTGCTACTTAACGGCCTGCTAGACAAGGAGTTGTGAGAACCCCACTCAATCGTCTGAATTCATTACGAAATAAGACACATCCTGTCACCGTTTTATAAATATATAATACTAGATGGCAACACGCTTTTATCCAAAAAATATAACTATCAACTTGTGAGTGCTTAAAAAAACCATATAACCACCCAATGGTTTTGACTCAGAGAGGTGAACAAATAGACTTAGACATCGTTTTCGCATAATTTATTATATTTGCTTAAATCTATAAATATATCCTTATACAGGTGTTAGCAACATTAATCCCAATTAACAGCTTACCAATTGTTTCAGTTTATTTTAAAAAGCTTTACGGCTCATATAAAGGGGTGTAATGTCCGTATCCTGTCGAGTATTTATTCCCGTTGTTAGGGATTAGACGTCGTAATTTATTTTCTTTCGGGCTGAGTTATGGCTGCTTTGGGCGACAGAGCGTTGTTCCACGTTTTTTATGGGGTGACATATCATTTTAGTTTCTTAAAAAATATTATGCCTATCTAAAGTGACAAAACAAATTTAATAAGTTTAGTGACCGACTGTCGAAAAGAATCTAAATCTGTTTTAAAATTAGTAAAATAATTGCGTTTCTTTACAATCGAATTGTCATTAAAAGCTATTCATTTGTTTAATAAGTAGGAATACATTTAATTAGAACATACGAGTATAATCTTTTGGCTCCCACCAATACTTTCCTTCTTAGATCTATGCGCTAGATGATGTTCAGGAAATTTTAAAATACTTTTGTAAATTTTCCGACTTCTCTTTCACAAGGCCCACACCAATAATATTTGTAAAGTATATAATATACTCGTATGTATATATATTGGACAGTATAAGTAATTGTAATGTTTTTTAAGTAGATTTACATGTTAAACTTTGTTAAGTAGTATTATGGTAAAACGGCGACTAAACATTTTGTAGTCCTTCATCTTTATAGATGAAGGAGATGAAGACTTGCTCATCTTGTCATTCAACAAGATGAGCAAGTCTTCCAAATGTATTGAAAAAAAATATTTTCCGTTGGTAACTTTTTCTCCATGTTTCTTGACGTTAAGAAAATAAATCATGATTAAAAATGTAAATCTATACTAATATTATAAAGCTGAAGAGTTTGTTTGTTTGTTTGTTTGTTTGAACGCGCTAATCTCAGGAACTACTGGTCCGATTTAAAAAATTATTTCAGTGTTAGATAGCCCATTTATCGAGGAAGGCTATAGGCTATATATCATTACGCTAAGACCAATAGGAGCGGAGCACCAATGAAGAATGTTTCAAAAACGGAGAAAATTTATTACTATTGAGAGACGCAGACGAAGTTGCGCGGGTCAGCTAGTAAAAAATAAAGACATGATCGATATTTTGTTAAAACACACACATAAAGTCTAAGTAAGTACATTAAAAACTAATGAGAATGTGTAACACGATTTCGACTTTTGATTTTCGACTAGAACAGAATAAAAAAAAAAAACTTCACATTTGAATGGATCCAAAAGGGAAATGTGCCCTTTCAAATTAAAAAAAGAGTTTTCCAAATCGGTTTACAAATGATTGTCATTTTGTCATTTTTTTGGTCTAAATGTTTTGTAATCTCATTTATTATTTTCTTATGCGCATATCTCTATAACCCAACACAAACACCTAACAAATATCTTTTTTTTTTTTAATAATAATAATTTTTTTAGTCCAGAAACAGAAACATTTTACACCTTACATATCACCAAAGTTTTGATAATTACAGTCACAGAAGTTTTTTTTTTTTTTGCTTAAATTGATATGGTAAACGTTGTCAGCCGTACTAGTAATGAACTGTGTGACGGCTTTCAGCAGCTTTTTTGAAAGAATAAAACAAGGTCAATACATGATTATATGATTTTTTAAAGAGTTTTGTGAAAGAGTCTAACTCCTAAAGGAACCTTCCATCATCAACGTCAACGTGAACGTGAACGTCAAGCTCAGCAACGTGAGATAACGACTACCAAACTCAAACACCTGTATAGCTAGAGATAAAATCTGAAACACGTTGTCGCGGCTATAAAATTTGAGGGTTCCCCTCGATTTCTATGGGATCCCATGGCCAGGTCCATTTTGGTTGTAATGGAACCACCTCGGGAGTATACCCTTTCGATTACAAAAAGAATTTTAAAATCGGTCTACAATTGACGGAGATAGTGCATAATAAACATTACAAAAAAATCATACAGACGAATTGAGAACCTCCTCTTTTGTGTTTTTAAATTTGGTTAAAAACATAGTCTTTATATAAAGGAGGTACGTCAGTAACCATTAAGGCACAATTTTACTTATAGAACACAATAATATTAGTAATTATAGGTTTTGGAAACAGAATTTCGGCTAAAGCTCAGGTAAACTACTAGACTCGATTCTTGAACTATGTAGTTACAATATGTATCTAGAAAATTGTACGGAACTCTCGGTGGGCGAGCCTGACTCGCACTTCTTAGGTTTTTTTTAATTACCATTGCTTTTTATTGAAAACGACTATAAATACCGATTACTTCCCTTTCTTGGAACCACACATTAATAGAGTACTATTAGTAGTAGAGCCTTTTAACGTATTAGTTCATTGGAAGTACCTACTTTTATAAATATAAATATTAAAGCCATAGGTTAAAGCCTCCTCAATCTCATAAAATCCAATCTCAATCCAATAGAATAACGAGTGAAGTGTGAGTGGCGACAATATTTTAACGTATAACTGAATTTCATGAACTGCATTTGTTTCAGAGCTAATTAAAACCTCCATAAAGTCACCACGTTTTTATGACTGCGATACGATTAACAAAACGCACATGTTTTTACTCATTTTTACTGCAGTAATGTTCATATCAAAGAATTATGCGTGAGAAATTTAGCTTCTAAGTACGATACACTTGAGTATGTAAACGGTATTACAGGTCCCTACTCTAAAACATAACTTTAAAAAGTAGTGTACTCAACATTCCTACGCAAAGTAGTACTTGGATTATATGTTGTTATGGGTTTTAATTAATTATTGTTTTTATATACCTAATTAAAGAGTTGTGATTTGATTGATTCACATACTTTTTGTTTGGAGTAGTTAATATTGATTTTTTTATAGTTTAAATAAAAATAAAACGATTTTCAGGGGGAACAAATGATAGTTTATAATAACTGGTAATATAGAATAAAATTGTTTCACTACTATAATTTAAGTGATTAAAAAATACTTGTGTTGACCGACCTCTTAGATGCTAATGATTAGAGCTTCACGTTGTACTGGATACACAAAAGGAAACGTAAGATTTCTTTTATCGAGAAAAGATGTATTGCTCTCAAGGGTTAGAATACCTTTGACACAGGTCAAAGCTAGTTTAACATTATTCTCCTTAATAACTTCTAATAAAATAACTATAACTATTGATAATAACTATTGATGTAGACATCTTCTCAAACAGTTTTCCAGAATTTAAAAGCGAAGTTATTGCATCATTTAGACCTTCTTAGACCACTCTGTCTGTCCGTGTGGTGACGGATTAAGAATACGAAGTGTCACCCTATTCATCCCGTGGGTGTTGTAAGAGACGACTAAGAGAGCAAACTTCGCAGGACAACAGCACTGCAAAGAGAAGGAAAACTTGAAACAAACCCTATACCAACCCGTCTGGCCAGCGTGGTATAGTAGGCCAAAAGGAGACGCCTATGTCTAGCAGTGGACTGTTAAAGGCTGTTGATGATGATGATGAGACTACTCTAAATGCATCACTGTGTCTAATAATTTCGATGGTGTTCTGTATGTTTTCTATATTATTATATATATTACTGTTTATAATCTTAGATGAAACTATCCCTTACCATGCCGTGGCAACTTGTTAGTAAGACAACACTCAGCACATATTTGAAAAACATGTTTATAAACTATGTATTAGTGTATGTTTTGTATGTTGTCCTAAATAAATAAATAATAAACAGGTTATTAAGAAAGTTGTTGCAAAGGAACGATAGAATTTCATATAAATTGTTCCCGAATTTATCTAGATCCCTATTTGCCGGTTGCGATGGATGACAGGGGTGATAATTAGTATAATCGTGCTATTCTGAGAGTGGCGGCCCTTCCTCCCGACGACGGACGTCTAAAAATGGCCCAATCAGTCAAATTGAGCCTCTGCGTCTCAGTTGCACGTGGTACCGTGGATAGTAATAATCTCTAAAATAGTAGTATTGTAAATTCTGATTTAATTGAAAGAGCAGTTTACCCCTTTTATCACATTAATTTTACCGTTATGTATACAATATTTCATTCACGAATTAATAGATTTTAGCTTGTATTTTAAGTACGATAAAAAATACTATAATAAATAAATGAATTGAACCTTGAAATCATTTTAAACGAAATTAGTTTCGATAATACAATACGAGTTATATGGTATCCGTGTGGTGGAAAACATGATGGTGTTGCTAATCAAACACTCCGGTGGAACTGGCTTACTGTGATTACTTGTATGGTGCAGTTACTATCGTAGACCTCCAATGCCAATAAAAAAATACTTTACTGAAAGCCTAAAAGCGATGAAAGTATGAGGTGCAACTCTCAATTGAAAGTCATTTTACAAAGCGCTCCAAGTTTATGCCTATGCCTCAAAGGATTGTTTTCAGTCGAAAGTTCCCCTTTGATTTCACGATACGTTACTTTTAAAATCCTATGTAATTTCATGCTTTATTTGTATCGCTAAGTGAAAGTAGAAAGATTTGAACATCGTGGCAACGTAATCTCCATACCACCCCATGTATTGTTGTATTTTAGCTTTAAAACCATTTACTTACTATTATAAACCAAGCTATGTGATAGACTAAACTAAGCTATCATATTGAGATCTTAACTTTTTATTCCGTAAAAAATGTTGATTTATTTCCTTCTAAAATCTACGTCTAAACTACATAAGGTGCATCATCATCAACAGCCTTTAACAGTCCACTGCTGGACATAGGCCTCTCCTTAGAAAGGAGGTTTTGGCCTACTATACAACGCTGGCCAGACGGGTTGGTATAGGGTTTGTTTCAAGTTTTCCTTCTCTTTGCAGTGCTGTTGTCCTGCGTAGTTGGCTCTCTTAGTGGTCTCTTACGACACCCACGGGATGAATAGGGGTGGTGACACTCCGTATTCGTAATCCGTCACCACACGGACACAGGTACATAAGGTGCATTTCTGCTAAACCGTTTTTATTTTTGACGAAACAGTAGCATGACCTTCATTTAATTGGTCTCTTCATAGCAAGGTAGTTAAATTATAAATCCATTGGACCCTCACATACTAGATATAAAGATTCAAAATTACTTTTGTGTAAATTCTATCTTCTATTCACAAAGTGTTTTGTATTTCGCTCACCGTGGTTACTTTGTAGTGTGACTTGTATGTTAAGATATACACTCTTAGATGTATAACTTTCTAATCAATGATGATCTGATGTGGTGAAGATATTATTAACTTCTTTTTAGGAATATTAAAAACGATACACATTCTATCTTATTGTTTTCTTCAAGGGGCCTTATCGACTAAATCAAAAAAATTCTAATGCAAAGGTTCTTGAAGGAGATTTTAAGAAAAACCAAAAGGGCTTTGTGACAAACAGGAAGGTTTTCGTGAATGCAAAAAGACGCTGTCATTGCGATCCGGTCGCACTTTGAGTAACTCAATCCTCTGTTCAAAGGGACAGCCACCTCAAATAGATGGGCCGTCGTACTTCGGTTCCAAATACGTGGATCTTCTGTGAGTTATTCAATTTGTATCTGTACGGATGTAGGGGTGCTAGATGTGTAGTAAACTATGAATGGAGTAAAATGACGTTACCAAAATAATGTAGGAAAAGACAACGTGCCTAAGTTGGAAGTACTAATGATTTTAACCAATTTTTTTTTAAACATTTTGGTTAATAAATTATTGTGATTACTCAGGGACTAAAATTTGAACCGTAATTTATTGTTTAAATATAATAAACCTCCGTGCAAGCTAGAAAGAAATTAGATAAAAAAAAAACTAGTCTCAAATTTTTGTTTAATAGCAAGAACTCGTTTGATCAGCGTGCAACGGAGGAAATAAATGTACTATTTTGTTTTTTATTTATTAATACATACTAGATAACTTCAAAAAGTCTTCATTTGACCGCAATTGGTTGAATTTTAACTTAAATAACAATAAAGCAAACCGTAATATTTAGCGATGGTTTCAAAATAATTTTTTTTTTTAGTTAAAGCGATACATGGTCCAACTTTCTTGGCAGTCCTTGGGAAATACTAAAATCTAACATTCTTATCGGTCTATGACACTGTAATACTAGTCAGTTAGTTTCAATACCAGTGCTGGAATGAAGACATAGTTGCTAGTCCAAAAACAAAAAGTACGCGACAAAACAAGAAAGACATTCATACATTTCAATTCAATTCCAAAGTTTTCTGTAACGAATAGTTAGTGATAATTTATTATAATGTAAGTACGTGCTTAATGAAGTGGATTCATGTGCCACATCCAGCATGGCAGTATTCAAAGTGCGTGCATCTGCATCCCCGCGGGACGTGGCTGGCTGTGCCGGCGGCTAACAGGGCGGGATCGATCCGCCCCAGTCGCGTACCGAGTGCCCCGGGAGCAGCACGACCGCCCGCCCGGATCAGAAAGCCTTCGTATTTAGGCGGGAACGCGTATACCACGAACACATAAAAAGGTTCCGATTAAAACAAATAGAACTAAAAGATAGTAGTTTAAATTAGGAATATTTGTGATATATGCCGAGTGTTTTTTTAATAGTGTATAGTGATGTGTATTAGTAGTTTAGGATTAGTTGAGTAGCAATCGGTTTAAAAAGAGACTGACAAATTTTTGAATGGATTTTTAGTAAATTAGTGTTTGTAATAGGTATGAGGTATATAATGTGTGAAATACGGAATGATTATTTAAACCTAAATTTCCGTTGATATCAATAGCGATTTCCTAATGTAATTACACGAATAAATTTATTTGTGTAGAGGTTTTGATGCATTATTTCGTAACAGAATCGGAAAAGTAAACAATAAATAACCATACCTGCTTTCTCCCCTAAAGGCAAAAGTTGCCAACTCTCGTTAATCACAGAATTGGCCAAAGTTTATTCTGGTATCTCTCCCTTAATTCGTAAATATTTTATTCCAAAATTAGGTAACGATTGGAAGTATAGGTACTTTATCTTTAGCTTGATACTATTTAAACATATCAAAGCTTAATTACTTCGTTGGTTACCAACGAATACTAATGTACGAAAATATAAACTCGAAGACATTGAGGTTTAAACAGAACTTATTATTACAGATGATTCTAAAAAGATAAAGATTTTTTTTAGATTGTATTATAGATGACCCAATCGTGAAAAGGTTACTAACCGATGGTTACCTTTGCCTATTACTGCGGTATTTTACTGCTGCCAAACTATTTATTTTAAGTAACTGCTGTTATTTAAATTAAATCAGAAAGCATAAATACTTTCTGTCTGGGTAAAAATATTTGAATTTAAAATGTATTTATTTACTGAAAATATAGTAGTTAAATCACTCTTTTAATGTTTGACAGACCATGAACAAACTTTCTATGATTCACCTTAGAAACATATCTTTATGAAACTGGGAATGTACTTTGTGTATTTCTACTGTGTTTCTGCATTTGTACATTGGGACCGACACTAATATTTTAATCGATTGCAAGATCAAATCCAAAGCATAGGTTTCATTTGTAATTAATTTACGAGTAGGTTTGTCTTATTCCATAAAAAGCTATATAAATGATTGACGATAGAAAAGAATGCAAATAAAAGAACTTTTGACTTTTCCTTTTGTCGTTAAATAAAGAGAAACTGAAGGAGGAAGTTAAGAAAATAATATTTTAATCACTATAGTCAAAATAATTTGAATTTAATAAAGAACTTTATTAATTTATTAACGACGCACGGGTGGCGTAGTGGTTTAAGCGGTCGCCACGCTGCTTACTACTACGCTGAGTGTTGTGGGTTCGATACCCACATGCGACGACACTTTGTGAGATCCACAAATTGTTGTTCTAAGTCAGGGTGTTCTTTGTGTCCGTTTCATGTATGTTTGTAAAGTCCCCCGCGACACAGGATATATTCCTAACGCGGGAGATGTCTTTAAAAAAAAAAGAGATTTAGATTATATCCATGCCACCATATAATACAACGCAATACAGTTTTAAATATCTGAATGTATGAAATAAACAGTGAAAGTAACATATTTAAATACGTACGTAATGTCCCTATCCCCACATGAATGTAAATCCTAAGTGATGTAGGTATGTCGTGTAAGGTTCCATGTTCCATCAGGAGCTTGTCACAGGAGATTAGCGCGCCCGCACAGGCTACACCCGGTCTAATCCGCACGCACAACCCGCACAGACGTACATTATTATTTATTTCATTAATTGAGTTGCCGTGACGCCCGTGACCCTAACTTTTACTGCTATTGTAATAGTTAAAACAATTAAGATTAAATTAAGCGTTGATTCGATGGTAAGATTTTGTATTAGTTGTAAAAGTTCCATCTCTTAATTAAATCATTTGTTTTGTATTGATTACTATTTATATCAACACATCCTAAACTTTGTAATAATTCATTTAAAATTTACTGCTTTTTATGTTACTCTAAGTTTTTGTCAAAAAGAGGAAGTACTTTTTTAAATCTATACGATTGTATTCATTAAAAAGTAAAAAAGCTCATTAATAGATCCATATTGTAGTTCAGAGCAAAGTGATAAAATGTTATATTATTGTTAAAATTTTTAAGTCCAGTATTAAGGTATAAATGTGATTATTCAAATTAGATTAGCCACCTTACAGAAGGCTGTGATTAGACAACATTGTGAAAAAAAACCACTACAATGATGAGTCACGTTACATGAAGATATGAAGACACAAGTCGGGTTTCACAGTAACTGATGTCAGTATAAACATTAAACAAAATATATAACACCTTTGAATGAACTTTCTCGAATTAAAAATACTACAAAACACGTTCTAGGAAGCGTTTACAGTAAACATATAACGGATGCGGACGGAGACAGCAGTTCCGGAACTGTCCGGCCAGCTGAAAGGGAAGACTCATTAACTCGAGTTATATTAGAATAGAATCCCACTGATGCCGCTCCGATGAACTTTTCGACAATGCTCAAGCTTGGTGTCATGTTCAAGTAGCTAAGTACGATTAATACATGGTTTCATGTATTTAAACGATATTCCTTTATTAATTTTGTTCTACGAGTAGATATGACTGCGGTCTTGGACGTTGTATGTTTAAATTAGAAGAAGTAAAACGGTTTATTTGTACTGGTTTTAAACAATTTTTTCGCCAAATAAGAACTTTGGAACGTTATCCTATCTATGTTGAGCTGTCATGACAATTCAAGTTATATTGGTCAAATCGACTACCAATCAGAGGATTTTTACTATTTGTATTTCAATACAAATAAATAAAACGGATATGCACGACACTTCAATTTTATTATAATGTCATGTTATCTGATTTTTACTAAAGTTTAAACAGGTTCTGAATATTTATGTTATCTAATATGCTGCACGGCTGGACAGAAATTCTCTCGAATTTCATTGACCAATTTGGCTGATCTTATAAAGGGGTAACATAGCTACTTTTAAATTAAAAAAAAGAATCAGGGTGATCACAAAATATATAAGTACGCGCAGTCAAAGCCGCCGCAAAATGTATACCGTTATAGTAATCATTTAGTTGCATCAGTACATTCTGTAAAGATAACAATATAAAATTATCCTTCCAACCTATTACGTGCCACAAAATAATTAATAATTAACTGTACTTATATGTATATATCTGAAATAAATCTCTTTATTTCAGATTTTGACATATACATACATATTTATATAAAAGTATTGAAAAGTATTTATATTGATATAAAGTCGTGTGAGGTCAAAAGCAAAATAAAACTGAATACAGAGATGTTGACCTATTTTAAAATTATCAGTCATTTGGTGAATCTGTTTGGTCTAAACGGCAAGCTGTACGAATATTTCCTATATGTATTATTCTTCCTATAAAACTGGATGCCTATTTTACTGGGCTATTAAGGTTTAAACTTATTATATTAGATTACTTCATCATTATCAGTAGACTGTATTAAACGGTTTTTAATTAATTTCTGTTCATTTTTGCAGTTTCAAATTAAAGACAATAATTATTTAATTACTATACTCTTACAACACGAATTCAGAAGATTGCACAGTTATAGTTCCTCCATGAAAGGGTTTGGATCAATTAATATACATGTAATTATTCAACAAACTGTGGAATCCTATCCAAAATCTGTCAGATTTCCCGCCCATGGACAAGGCCTTTGTACAAGTTATCCCCTTACTATATAATGGTATAATTGGCCAGGCTCAGCCCGTCAGCCACTGCGTCCGGCAAAGGGTACCATTTGCATTTTAATCACGTGTTGATTTGAGGTAATGCCTCTACGTGTGCGAATAAATAACACCTCTACATGTGTAAACTAATTGTACAAAACGCTTGTACAAATAAAAAAAAAAATATTACATATAGAACATTGATGATTGTAAGTAAGAACTTAGAAAGAAATAGGCTACTAGTATTGCTAAAAGCATAAGGGATATAGGTGTCACAAATTTTTAGACAATTTAGTTTTATAACAACAAAATCTATACTATAACTACCTAGTATATATACCTAGTATATATAGTATACCTATATCAGAGCTTTAATGTACAAATAGACAGCTCTTTGATTAAATTTTAGCCAACTTTCTTGTATATATCACCACGACATTTATTATTTGGTCTAGCAATAAAAATATTAAGATACATTAAAACAGTCCTTAAAGTGTGTTCATTTTAAACAAAGGAAAGTACCTTATTGTTATTAACCACTAACTAAAATAAATACACTTAATAAGCAAAGTATCTAGTCGATTGTATACAAACAACAGAAAGTAAAACGTGATTTTTGGTTCGGTAACTTGACATAATACTTTTAGCAATAAATGTTTATTGAAAAAGTAACAAATCCTAGACGTTTTGCTTATACAGAAGCATCTTTCTGTTTTAAAAAAAATCTAAAATAGGCTTCATTTAATATTTTATTTTGTAAAATAGATTTTTTACAGTATAATATTAATAAATCATACTCATCCTGCTTACCTAGGGCGTCATGAACATAACTCATATAAAACGTCGGCAACGGGTCGTATAAGACCTTGCATACTTGTCTGGTTTCATGCGTCTCTAATACATTGAGACAATACATAACATGATAAATAAAAACCGCTTGCGGCAGATAAGAGGTTAAATGTTTTTATGCAATTGTTCACAGTATTATTAGTATTTTTTATTTCGTACTGCAGAGTTAGACATAATACCTTGAAAAGGCTTATGTTTAATAGCCATGTTTTCTACTACAACTGTTAAAAATGCGTGAAAACTGTTGTAACGACCTGTGCAAAAAACTAATATAGATACTTTCAATGTGCTGCACTCCCCCTGTTCCTCCACACATAGGTATACTTTGCTTCAAGCTTAACTTAAAAAGATTACGAGTAATTGAAAAAAAAGAGTTTTTTTAAATTTCAAGTACCTGTTAACACCTTTTAACATTAACACATTCATAATACTCTGTGCCTACGATATCATGTGTTACTCCTCCTGGGAATAGCTTGAAACTTTGTTCGGTTATGCCTGAAGCGACGACTTAATTAAGTTTACCCGATCCGTGGTACATGCGGTGAATAAGTTTTGTATCACTCTGACATAACTCTGGTAAAGTTTTTGTTACAAGAGTATGGTTTATGGTCAGAAGTTTGGCGTGATAACGATTTAACTATAAAGTCTTTGAGTGTTGAGTCGATTGAACTATTGTTTTCTAACTTATAAATCTCCGAAGATCATCTTATTACCCGGGTATTTCCGAATACAATAAGATAGTGTTAAAAATAAACATACGGGTAGATTGTCAAGTTCGCGCCAGCACATGGGGAGCCGTCTATTTTTGACAGAGAAGTAGTTATAGCCACGCCATTATTTCTATTTATTTTGTTGACAACTACCGCACGTATGGTACATTTATAGGGGTTATTGAACTCTGGTACTTCGAAAATACCTTTATATCTTAATTATTTCAATAAAGTTTAAAAGCTTGAGAAGCATGAGTCACCTTTTACCTTATCTTATCTCACTCGTTTACCGTAACGGGATGAATAAAGGTCCGAATACTTATTTATAACAGTGTTTTGACCGTTTCTTATAAGAATAGGTATGTGCGTTTGTGAACTAAAGGGTAAGGTTTCAAATTGAAGATCTAAGGTACTTGCAATAACATGTTAGCAGACCACTGGCTGTAAGTTATATAAATATCTCGAGTTACCGTAAATAATACATTGGAGTTAATTATGTCAGATATCTAGTTAAAACTAATTAGAGGTTTACTTTATCCATGTTTTAGCTTATCTTATGAAATGAGATGGTTAGCTAAAGCCCAAGCTTTAAGTTACAGTGTGCATAGGAAAACATTTTTCGGTATTATGTGTTACTCTTAGAGTCCTAGAAGTAGTAGTGATCTTGTAGTAGATCAGTGTAGTTCATAATACATTGTATATACTAAACTCGCCAGTGAAGCTTACAGTCGGAATGATTATTTCCAAGATAATTTTTTATCAAACTCTTATTTCATCAAACTTGTTCAAAATCCTAATGATGAATTACGTTCTTAAACCTTCCCCATAAATTAAAAATAGTAAAATGCACATTAAAATAATTTTGGTACTTTTGGATTTAATCGCCTACAGACAGAATGATACAAACACAAATATTAATACATGATTTTTCTGAATAATAAATTTGATTTATTGTGATCATTTTAAAACTTAGTAACATGTAATAAATAATGTTTGTTAGTGAAAGAAAATGTTTTTTTTTACAGAATTATGAGATAATTCCGTTATATACTGTAAAACCGTTTGTTTTTTGCACAACAAAAGTATGAATTTTAAAAATTAAAAAACACTCCTCAAAATTGTGCTCGACCTTTAAGGGGTTACAAACGTATTCAGTTTATAGCTCGGTACTAAATATTACATTTTTATTTCTCATGTCTGTGCGGGTCAAGTGTGCCACCCCTCGTGTGTCATCCCGAATTCGTCCTGTCATCAAAATGTAATAATTCCCCCGCGACGAAGCCGGAATCGGAAAGCTATTTACAAAGAAACCGGGGATATATAGAGGGGTGCAATTTCTTGTCGAAACTAAGAAAATCAAATGGGAATTGCAATGAATGCCGTCTCAAATAGAAGATATTTTTGTCGTTGAAAGAAATCTAAGATATTTTTATTAATTTTATATATGTGTAATATAGACCTCTATATACACAAATAAATAAAACCTCTACGACAATAATATCCATTATTGATATGTATGTCGGAATATGTACTACCTGAGATTATTATTTACCTTTGATTTTACAGATTAAAAAATATCTATAAATGTATTACACTAATGTGTTTATAAATGTAATTGAAATTGTCTTATTAGAGTAAATTAAAATACTTCCACAGATGCTGTGTAGGCACAGTAAAAAAATATGTAATAATCTTCGAAGGGTTAATTAAAGTATCTTGAAGTACATGAAGACTCTTGCTTCTATTACTTCTATTACTTATCAAAGTAATAATAAATACCAAATAGGTCACCTGTTTAGGGGCTCTGATGCCACCGACAGAAACACATACTAACGTTAAATTTAAAACATTCTTCCTGTTTGCATTAGGCGTTAAAAACGAAACTAGGTATTACTGTATCTATATAAATAAATATGGAGGTCATAAATATAAGATTAAAGAACAGCAAAACTCAAAAAATAACTGTGATGACAACCATTTTGAATGTAACCCCATATTCTTTAAAGCCCAGTCTAATAAAAAATCAAGTGATTGACCTTAACAAACCTTAATTATGACTGACAGATACATCACATTTCGATTCATATTACGTTAGAGATTGAGTAACAATTTTTAGCATCGTTTCGAGTTAAGTTTGAGATCGTTAACACAAAACACAACCACAAAACATTTGAATTTATAGTTATGGCTGTATTAGAACAATACGTGAACAGTTTTATTGTGACGATAACTTAAGGGGGTCAGGTTAGTCGTAGACCTATATGTAGCCCATTTACCGCCTGTATTGATATTGATAATAGTGTACACAAGCCCAGTGTTCGCAATTAGGTTAGTATTTTTTATTAAGGCGATAATATGTCTATAAAGATATTTTTTTCGGGTAGTCGAGAAGGGGTCATACATCATTATTACTTGCTATACACGTATGCTTATAGACAACTATGCGTATAGATTTGGTTAAAATTCAGTATACACTATACGTGTGAAGAAATATTAAAATCTATTATTTTATTTTTAGCCTCCCACTGCAGGGCAAAGACGTCTCTCTCTCCTTTTCACATCTCTCTATCATGTGCAAGTTCGGACCAGGCTTTCGGCAGCAGTCTAGATCGTCCCGCCTTCTTCACCTTGACCTACCACGTTGCCATTTAGCAAATTGTGGGACCCAAGTTGTGCAAATTTTTGCCACAAGAACGATCTGTGTTGTGGTGTACATACTGTATGGAACAACTAAATAAAGTGAAAAATTAGTTAAGTAATTTTAATCAAATATACATACGTGCAGTATACAGCGTCTTCGTGTTTGGTTGAAATAATGAGACGAGGCACCCTAACCTGACATTAAAAAAAAAACGATTACAACATATACTTACTTGTCGCTAATATGCACATTAATATGTTCCTTTCTTTTGTAGTTGTTGTCAATTGGTCTGCGACAATTTTTTCTCAACAAAAACAACCTTTCAGTACCTACGTAAAGCAATCATTTCAAAACGAATCAAATATGCATAAGACATTTTACGCGTTATTTGTTAAACATAAAATGCGTTTATAGCTCGTAAACTTGCTATCTACTTAACATTTATGAATATGAATTAAATATAAAATGCGATTGTGTATTCATTGGTGAGAAGACTAATGTTTTTATATTGTAAGGAAACAGGATGGTATGTTTTTTCCTTGGTAATTATTTCAAAAGGATTATCATGAAGCTATTATGTAGGTTGTAGCGTATTTCACGGTTTTGCAAAACATTTACATACATGATTACTGCGCCTCTGGGTCGGTATAAGTTTGTTTGTTAACTAACAGGTCAACTACATCAGACATACGTAGATTGATATAGCTCTTTTCAAGTTATTTTAATTTTGAGATACAATGCTTTAAAATGTAAGCTTTTTCACTCCTCTTTCAAACTTTACATTTCTACGTATATGAATTTTGCTGCAAATAATTCTCTTCACGTATAAATATAAATATAAAATAAATCAGAATTACTCTCATAGTAATAGTTATCGGGAATTAGCTCAACAGTCATTTTTGGAGTTTGTTTTTTAATCTTATTTTAATTGCCTAATTTCTTTTTTAATGTTTAAATATATTATAATAATAGGCAATTGATTTAGCTTTAGATTTCATAGACCTTTACTCCATAAGCTTATTCACCCGCCCAATGCCTTACTTTACGTAAGCTTAATCTTCCTTTGTATTGTATATACTCATATAATATAACCCTGTCAAAGCCACGATCCTCCTTTTCAGCTTTGAACGTAACCTGACAGTATAATTAACACTTATTTGTATTCTATATGAACAAACTTTAGCTTAACATTAGATCCCTTTCTTACTGAGCAAATTATTAGTGGCGAACAATATGCTACCTTGTGCCTGATAAATTTCTTAGTATTTAATCAGAAAAGAAAGTGATGGTACTCTTACAAGCTTCAGTATTTGTACGTACAATACACTGACGTTATTTTTGTAATTTCTATGTTATAACATGCTTCTGACACCATGTTAGATATTTACGAATAGGAGTTTGATTAAACCCATCTAAGAAATCTAGAACAGTAAGAATAAATAATTCATCCCCACTTCACGTGTAGTTTATTTTTTATTTTACCACATTATAGGCTTGATTAATATTTAAATACATGCAAAATTACAGATTTCTAGTTTTAATAGTCTCTAAGAAAAACGCGAGTGGATAAAACGACAGATGAATGTTGAGAAACTATAAGATTTAGGAGAACAGAATCATAAAAAAAAATGTTATGACAAATGATATCATAAAGAAACGACGTAACATTTGTTGTTACATCACTAAAGAAAGTTTTTTGATTTTGTTTCAAAGGTTTGTTTGTGGGTGATTATTTAGACAGAAACTTTTACTATTTATTTATTGAGACTTTATTTCAAAAATTAAAATTATATTGTGTGTGAGTGTGTATTTATTCTACAAATTTTGGCCTATTGTTAATACGACCTTAGCGAGGAAACATAGTGTACTTTTGAAGCCGTGTCAGTTTGATTGCCGTGGAGTGCGACGCGTGCTAGTAAATAGAGGGCTACGTGTTTCACTTTCACTACGGAACAATTGTTAAGTCTCCTTTGCTGAGGAAATTATGCCGTAAATATAACAGGAAATTAATCGTTCGTGTTGATTCGTGATACGCTTCAAATGAAATGGTAAATATTTGATACAAAGGCTGTAGGAGTATTGTGAAACCGTTACATAATTTTATTATACTGTAGAGAACTTTACTGTTTCACGTAAACGCCTTCGTCATAATTTTACTCTTTTGTAAAATAATTGTATCTTTTTCTTTATCTTTGAAAGATATTTAGAAAAAACAATTTAACTGAATGAGTCATAAATTGGAACAAAGTCCTGCTTAAGATGTGTTGCGTCTACAATGATCATTTTCTTGTATGCCTTATTATATTTCCGTTGGTGATATCTGACATACCTATCTTTTTTTATCAAAGGCAACTTCTTCCTGATATTATTATCTGGCGTTTACAAAGCTACTAGACCTTAAATAAAAAACTGCAAAATACCAGATGAACGTGTAAAGGATAAAAATAAAAGCCACAAAAGTATCAAAAAAAAATCAGAACCTTTAAAACATGAAAAACCTGATCCCGCTTTCAAGGTCTTTCGAAAATTTAGATCTATAACAGCCAACGCAATTCAAACTTTATTTTGACAGTCATAGGTGTCAAATCAGGTGAAGAAGAAGTTCACAATAAGGGAGCAATGTTTACCCACGCATCGATCGATAGGTACACGTAGCAGTAGAACCTCCGCGTGAAAATTGCAACCCGTCGTCGAGCCATGGCTCTCTACTAATACAAATTACTGGATGCGAAATGAAAAGGAATTAGTTGTTTTTGGGAAATATTATGGGTTGGTACTTTTAGTCCTGCATTGAATGAAGTATGTGTAAATTTAAGTTTCTTTTTTTCATGACTTTTTCAAATTCAAGAGGGCTTTCATATACGTATGGTGGGTATGAAATTTATGAGAAAATGTAAGAGACTATCAAAAAGATCCAGAAACTTTTGCCAATGAATAGTGAAACAGTATTGCCCAAGTATAATATATGATTTTTGTAAACAAATGGAACATTACAGTTATTTATTAAAAATAACTAAGTATAGTTTTAATTCTTTCATACATTTTATTTGGATTACTATCCATTGAGGGGTTGAAACATAAGGTACCTATGTATATACCGTTTTTTACCAAAAACATCTCCAATTCTATTAATTTTGAACATGTTCCTGATCTACCCGTATTTATGGTAATAATAATTCTTCCATCCCTTATAAGTCTGTTTTTGTTCCTTTCATTCGCTTTAATCTTTATTATATTTTCCGATGCTGCTGAAGACTTATCTAGTATCGTTGAGGTAAATCTCCAGCCAGGTGGGGTTGGTATAGTTTACGAATACCTCCCGCCTATCTTAACAACTTGAGGGGACTAGGTTTATTCTGCTCGGTTTATTTTGTCTCGTTGTTTACTTTCTCCGTGATCTGAATGAAGATGTATTAATGAAAGAAATCGCCATTGAAAGTGAACTCCTTTCGAATCTTTCTGTTTTAATACTTGATATTCTGTTACTATTTAGATACTCGTGTGTGCATGCTAACTGATAAAACTATTTGCAATTCGAACAGAGTTATATGTTTCCTTGGAATGCATTTATCGTCGAAACACGTACAAGAGTAAATTCGATTTACATTCTTGCATAGACTGCACTTGTATTTTTATATCTTGTTTAAGTTAGTGACAATGTACGGCTTGAAAATTGGTTTTTAATTTAGAATAAAAGGTAATGCTTACTGACGTGACTGGAATGATATGGCAAAAAAATACATGGAACGCCGATTCTCTAAGTCTCATCACACAACTATACCTGCTAGTTTTAAAGTGCCAGAACCTTACGAATTCTACAATAAAGCCACACCATTTGTGCAGAGGACCTTATTGTTTGTGGCTGATGAAAACTCTGGGCCAAAACCGAGTAGCAGTACCAGTGGCGAAACACTTGATAACGACATTCAAGATGCTTCAGTCACAGAAACGGCAGCATCAACGTCTAAACCGCCAGAAGAGCAAGAAAAATCACCTAAGAAGAGCTCATTTTTCTTTTCCCCCTCCAAAAGTTGTAAGATTCACGGTCGCAGCTTTTTCCGGCTTCAGACAAGCCCCAAAAAGTCGAAAGCGCAGACAAGTGACGTAGTTACTGGTGCACGGGCGACAACGACGCCTGGTGCGGGGAGTGGGGGTCTTATCAGCTACGCTCCTGGGTGGTCTTTGAAGGGCGAACATCTTATAAAATGGCAAGAATCCGGGAAAACTACTATTGAGGTAAATAAACTAATTCTTTTATTCAAATTACATATTGCTCAGTTCTACACATGCAAATTACATTTTAGATGCAAAATTTACTTTGTTATACTTAAAATCATTTAATCCGATCTCTCTTGCACTTCTTACACCTTAAGCGTCGGAAAGTACTTGTAAAAAGTACGAAAGTATAAATTGTGCATGTAAATCTGTTCGTCAGTGGTTAACAGGGTGGGGGTCGGGGGTGCAAGGGTGGTTGTTTTTGAGAAGAAAATGAAAATTTCAATCTAAACGCGCCCCCAGGTGATGGCGAGGGCTGCCGCAATATTTAAGAAAAGTTTTTGAAATAGAAAAAAAAAAACGCTAAGTGGGCTCATTTAAATAAACAGAAGTGAAAAGGTTTCTTTATAAAAGCCGGCAACGTCCCAAGAAATTGAATTATAACCCATTTATGTCGTTATTCATTTTTTTTTTTGTTATACTTGTTGAGGGAAAACAGTATTACTACTTAAAATAGATGGTAAACATCGGTTCATATATGGCTTCACGGTAGCTGGTCCAGACATATGACGATGATTTTGTGGTGTGATAATAATTAGACAATGGTGCTAATTCTGTTGTAAAAATCACAAAAAAATTGTTTAGTCCTGTCAAATACTACGTTTTCAGAATACGAAACGTTGTTTGAGAGGACTAAATAATTAGTGATTTTAAGTTTGGTTTAGAGAGTTTTCGAACAACTGAATTAGCACCATTGTGATAACTATTTAAGAAAAGAGTGAAGAGTTCTTCAGGATTTAAGAGTTGATGTTTATTTTGTTTTACATTAATGATTAATACCTGTTATTTCACTGTTGTGAATACGTGTTACATTGGTAGTAAATGTTATTATTCAGATGGATTGTAGTAACTACAGAACTATTTCTGTGCAAATTTTGCTAACAGGTTAAAACATGGTATAAACTTTATATTGGTTGGCATTCCCAATAGAATCCCAATAGAATAGAGTTAAATATATGAGATCCCTGAGATAAATAACACAATATTAAAACCCCCGACATAAAAAGAAACAGTATAAAGCCCATCATCATCACATCGTCACATCAACAGCCTATACTAGTCCACTGCTGGACATAGGCCTCTCCTTAGAAAGGAGGTTTTGGCCTACTATACCACGCTGGCCAGACGGGTTGGTATAGGGTTTGTTTCAAGTTTTCCTTCTCTTTGCAGTGCTGTTGTCCTGCTTAGTTTGCTCCCTTAGTCGGCTCTTACGACACCCACGGGATGAATTGGGGTGGTGACAATTTGTATTCTTAATCCGTCACACGGACACGGAAAGCCCAATCATGGTATATTTGCTTTAATTTTCTGTGAAGTTGGCTATCCCGGAGACTACTTGACGCAGCAGCAAGTTCCAGGTTACCAAATCGTGGAAATACCATCAAAGCAACACACAACAATACACAGATCAATCTGTGGATTTTAGTGAGATCACTTTATCACCTAGGAAGTGAGCTAATGATCTTAAAAGCTTTATAGCTAAGAACCATCTCGAAACAAAAAAAATACGCAACTAAATTGGTCTATCCGTTCGGGAGCTATGATGCCACAGTCAGACAGATACACAGGTTAAACTTATAACACACCTCGTTTTCCGTAGGGGGTTAAAAATGATAAATGATAAAATGATTGTTAGTTCTGCAATTAAATCTTTTCTTTTTAATAACTTTTATATACCTAACTTCTCCGACTTTTAATTAAAGTCGGAGAAGTTAGGTATACGTTATTATAATAAGAGTATAAAAAAAAATTGTTCGATGTTTAAAACTGTTTTCAAAGCGCTTTGTATAAACATGTGCTTCTTTTGTTAAAGTTTAATTTTAAATGGTCTATTGGTATATCTTCTTAATTTAAGATTAGATTATTATAAACCCAATGACGCTACTAATAACATTTCATCAATAGACATAATTGAATGAAAATGTCAAAATAATCGAGATCGATTCGGTGGTTAATTCACCACGACGTCAAATATTGCTGGATTCGTTCCGTCGTTTTGGCCACAATAATAATATCAGCCGCATTAGCCGGCCCACCACCCTCGTCTTCAATAATTCTAACTGTTTTCCCTGAATTTTTTCCACTTGTCTCCTTCCAGCCGGAAAAGTAGGGAGAGATGAACGCACCGATAGCCTTTTATATCAGTGTAATGTAAGAATAATTTTCCTTTTACTGGTAACATTAAGAATAATGTCACAGGTAGAAAGCTAATTTTATTATGGGGTTGTATTACACATAATGTTAGGGTTTTGAGAGTTATACATTTTAAGGGCTGTCTAGTTTCTCATATATGAATGTACTATTTTCGTTATAGATAAATATCATTTTGGTTACTCATATTATATTTAACACAAAACATTTATCTCACACAACAAATGATGGGTTTTTTTCACGTCGAATTATTTAGTGTTTAGTAATTGCTGAGGAGAGATCTTAGGTCCCTACCCCGAAGGAGCTGGAGATACGAAGGGATTTGCCAGCCAGAATAATTGATAATAATTATTATATTCTACCACATTCAGACGATGCCATCTAGTCCCAAACTAAGCAGAGCTTGTACTGTGGCTACTAGACAACTAATATACTTTTCTTTTTGTAAATAGGGGGTTTTCTATGTGTAATATGTATGATATTATTTATTTGATCTTGGAAGAGCTTTACAAATTGATTTAATATTGTATAGATTACATTCAGCCATTAACAAGTCTTCACGAATAGAAAACAGCTTACAATAAGTAAGTGCGAGGATTTAGTATTTAAAAGCGATTATAAGTTTAAGAAAGAATCAAGTACAACACTTAATAAAATAAGTGTTCTGAAAAGTGTCCATTATACATAGAAACACCCAGACCAAACATTTAATGTTGGATTCGAACCCGCGACCTTTGGAATAGCAGTCCGTTACACAAACCACTAATTGTGCGATGAGCACAACTATTTATTCTAGGTCTGAGTATGCATCAGCAGTCTAGTTACAATGGTAAAGGTTCTGCCTTGTTTTTGGTATCAGACAGGTGTGTGAGATGTAGGAAAAAAATCAGACGTTATGTGAATTGAATTCTGCACTACGTACAGAATGCGTAGATGTGTTAGTAAAATAAACACTTAATATATTTAAAAAAAGGTTTTTTTAAATGTTTTTGTATGCGTAAAGGTACGTACCTACGTACATAAACACGTATATGCAAATCTATTAATCGTCTTATATTTATGAACATTAATACTAATATATTTTATATGCTGATGTATATAAGTAATGTATAAATACAGAAACCTAATCGAAAATCAGTCATAAAAAATTTGCTTGGCTTGGCAAATAGACCTCCCTAGGATTTCAAAATCTTTAAATATAAGTACAAAGAAAATTAAGATATTTTTTTTGCTCAGTGAAGATACATCAGTAGATTAAATTTATATTGTGTAATTCCAACGAGTAGATAACCTAGAAGCCGAAACACCAAAAAGGTTAACGACCTCAACAATCAACAAAACATTCACAATATAATTTTATGACAACAAAAGAAGTTTCAAACCTGTGCATCTGACAATACACCGTCTGCAGTCGCCAGGGTTCATTAGTAGCACGCAAGAACCCCTCTGAATATGTATGAGGAATCGAACCCAACGCTCGCCTGTCACGATCAAACGACGTTATGATAGGGCTCATATCAACCTTAATGTTAATTATAACCGCTCATTAAATATGGAAGGGTGAAGATAATGAAAATCTCAAGTTGTTAACTTTGATTGAGTTTTAAGCTATCAAATATAGGCGTAGCAGAGATAATAAACAGCATTTTTTTGGTAAATATGAACCAGCGATTGCCCATTGGCGGCGAATGATTAGGAGAATTGATGCCAAATAATTATTTGACGTCCGTGTAGTGACGGATTAAGAATACGGAATGTCACTACCCCAATTCATCCCGTGAGTGTCGTAAGAGCCGACTAAGGACACAAAACAACGCAAGACACCAGCACTGCAAAAAGAAGGAAAACTTGACACAAACCCTATACCAACCCGTCTGGCCAGCGTGGTATAGTAGGCTAAAATCTCCTTTCTAAGGAGAGGCCTATGTCTAGTAGTGGACTATTAAAGGCTATTGATGATGATGATGATGAATTATTTGATAAGGCCAAAATTTGAATTACAGGTTAACCTTATTTCAATATGGTTATTGGAACGAAGTTCCTTATCGCGCGTTGTGAAAGGGGGCTAGACGGAAAAAATTCGTACGAAAATTTGGAACGACACTTTTTTATTAATATAAATTGACGTCTAACTGTGGATACCATACATTAAATTTGCTTTAACGTTCGCCAACGTCCATACCATGTTCAATACACCGGTTCTCGTCCGATCACCGAAGTTAAGCAACATCGGGCGTGGTTAGTACTTGTTGGGTTGGTAGTTGGGTGACCGCCTGGGAATACCACGTGATGTTGGCTTTTTGCTCTTTATTTTCGTGTCATCTTGTCAGACATTCAGCGCCATCTATCGAATAGATAGGAAATCATTTCGCAAGGAGATTTTACCAATCTATAAATTGTTTTAATTGTTTTTAATATGTAGGTGATAGCCGCTTTCATAGATGGCGTTATAATTAAAATCGTGTCAAATCAGTTTTACTCGATCGTCACAACTTCGTTCCTATCGGGTGTCCCACGACACCACACGGCTTTTTTTTATCCTGTAAACATATGGGAAAAGCTAAGTGTCTCTATTATTTTAGATCGGTCATAAAATTCTATATATGTGTTATTATATTTTATGTGCACAATATAATACAAGAAATACTTCAATTATACCTGAATCCGGCTCATTTTAAACTGAACCCATAAGAACCTACACAACTGGTAGTGTCACTGTTGTCAACCGTTCCAAGTTTCACTATCATGCGATTTCCATTCAAATCACTGTTCTCAAACTCACAAACGAAACAAAACTACTCGTGTTTTAACATATCTATTGGTTTGCATCGTGGAATCGAAAATTCATATAAAGGTTAATTACAAACAGAAAATGATTTATGAAATATATTTAGCGGTTTATGGGCACAATACAACTTAGATTTGTTGCTGTCATTGCCAGGATTTTCACAACCTGCATTACCGTTAAAGCAATGAGTGTTTATTCAAATGAGGAAATTAACTTGGGTTTTAACTCTAACCTTTAGCGAGAAAAGAATATAGTAAATCATGCTTTTGTCATTTTGTGTCAATCTTAGTCTTATTTTAACATATTAACACATTCTGTCTTCCAATCTTCCAAAATATAACATTACTATTTTTCTAGATGGTTCTAATGGGAGTGGGCACAGCGTGGAGACACACCCATTAGAACCATCACTACAAAATAAATACGAATATAGCATAAATATGCTCCGTCCCCCTTCAATAATATCTACGTATTAGTTTCCTTCATTGGCAATGTTTCCTCTAAGTTTTGGAAAAGAATAACGTTAATGGAGGAATAAATTGACTGTCTATTTTGTTTACATCGAAGTGCATCAACAATGCACCCCATAAAACCCATGGCCGTCTATCCTATGAAGTGTCTGTGATATATGTGTAATAAGAAAAGTGTATGTGAATTTAGATTTATTACCGCTGTAGCTTACTGAAGATATACTGCGAATAAAAGCTCTACTTTTTATCTATTACGAAAAAGAGTACCTACCCTATTATTCTTTTTGACTAGTAAATATTCTGTGTGTTATGTTGTTTGTAAAAGAGACCTGGTTTTTCTTTTTACTATGATTTCTTGGATATGCAGAAAGTATTTCGAAACAGAAAAACGTCGGCAAGGATAACTTTTTCCGAAAATGATTTTAACGTAATTTTATTTCTGAAAAGCAGGCATCTGGTGGTGAAACTAGTTTTTGTAGTCGCTTTCCATAAGTAAAATAATTATTTACCTGACAAGAGTCGTTAAGTGTTCCGATTGATTCCGCAACTAGAATATATATTATGTATGATTCAATTATTTATATTATTTATTTTTTAACACGTAAGAGTGATGCAATAGTTCTAAACTCATAATAATATTTAAGAAATAAACTCACCTTAAATCACAACATACGTCATTATTATAAATATTATACTTTTTTTTGCCAAACAGTAATAGTATGCGAATAAAACCACTCCAAGAACATGGATACTTCCAAGAAAGTTTCCCAACGGAATTGATATTGAAATGTTGTGTAATCGCAATTGACAGCTCTATTCACAAACCGATGAGGTCGATCCGACCCTGCTCACTGAATATTTCACTGAGAGACTTATTAGCCGGCTAATTATACAAAGGAAGTAGTTAGGGAGCAGCGGAAAGATGAGGGGAGAGAGTGCCTGAGTGTTTCCGTGAGCTTTGAATGTGTTATGCTTCAGAATCTGTTTTTTTTTTCTGTACATTTAGAAGTCTTTGTTTAATATAAATCGATACTATCGATAATAATTATTAGATACGTTATGTATGCATATCATTTATTTTTCTATAATTCCTAAGAGTTCAGGTAAAAGTGTTTTTTCATTGATGGCGTGATCACCGGTATAGATCTGTTCTAAAAGGCGATCATCCTAATCTTCTTGTTTCGTTGTATATCTTTACTGTTTAGTCATTGGAGTAAAATTGGATTGAAGATTAATAAAGTACAAAACTTTAATCATATCAGTGTTAAGTCAAGATGCAAACTGTCACTTCCATATAACGAAGAACCAACAATAAATAAGGTATTCGATAGAAACTGTTTAAAATTGTACGTGACGACGTAGATGAAGTGAGTAGAACAGATGTGCAATTACTCAAAGTATTTATTTATTTTACTATTCACTTTGCTAGTGCTTTGTTGCATTATTGTCGATTGAATAAGAATGGATTCTTTAAAGTGGTCTTGGACGACAATTATTCTTCAGATACGTGTTGCTGTTTGAAAGTGCCTACATATGTGTAAAATTAGATACAAATCTCACGATTCCGGGACTCTGGGTGAATCATGCATGCGGCCCTTATTGTGAGAATGCGGGATGCGTAGGATGAAATTACAGTGATATTAGCACTTATTTGTGAAGACCACACAAGTTTGCAAATTGACGGATTGTAAAAGATAATTATCAAGGATATAATTCGGTAATGTTTGATTATGATTTTTGTAGAAATTCAGATTAACCTAATTGATATCGTAATCGAATCGGATCGCCAATGCGTATGTGTGCATGTTATAGCGGTAAGTCTGTCTTGCAGAGAGATAGTGACAGAATTTATATTAAAGAGCATGCTGACGGGAATCTTAACAAAAGTATCAGTTTCATTTAAATACATAAACTTTCATATAAATATTTTATAAGCATTTTGTTAATTAGAGCATTTGCTTTTTTTATCTATAAGTGGACCAGGAGTAGAATGAATGGTATTATTATGTATATTCTGACTTCTATCTGACCGGGGCTACTACTCTGTCAAGAAAGTACCGGGAAAAGTATTAAAAGAAATGAAGAAATGAATACACAAAATGTTTGTTATTCATCCCAATTTATTTTATCACCTTCAAATTATGCTAATTCAGAAACGATACACTTACGCCAACGAGCAATCCAATCATCAAAACATTTTTTAAACACTGTTTCAGGAATTGAGTTCTGAAATGTCTTCTACCGATTGAAAACGGGTACCACGAAGTGGTAATATAATAATAATATAATATAATATAATATATTCTACCACATACACACAACGCCATCTAGTCCCAAACTAAGCAGAGCTTGTACTATGGGTACTAGACAACTGATACAAATACATATATACTTTTTTTTTTTGTAAATACATACATATTATACATAGAAACACCCAGACCAAATCAAACATCAAATGTTCATGCACACAAATGTTTGACTTGAGCGGGAATCGAACCCAATATAATAATATAAATGAATGCGGCAATCGAATATGAGTGTAGGAAAAAGAAAGAAGTCGGCTGGAGCCATATCTGGTGAATATGGTGGTTGCTCGATGGTATTTGTTGAGTGTTTGGTCAAAAATTCGTTCACAATGATAGCCTTGTGCAAAGGCGCATTATCGTGTCGCAAAATCCAAGAATTTTCTTTCCACAAATCTAGCCTATTTGTTAAACTTGCTCTCTTAAATACCGCTTAAATAATATTCTTTATTTACCGTTTGACCTTCCGGCAAGAATTTCGAGTGCACAACACCTCGAAAGTCAAAGAAAACAGTCAACATGACTTTTGACTTCTGATCGACTTTAGCGTGGTTTTTTCAGTTTCGGTTCAGTTGGCGCCGCTTCCGGTTCCGAACAATGCGTTTAATGAATTTTAGGTTGGAATTGACTCGTTCTAGCATACCCTCAGCGACTCTCATGCGATTGAGTTTTTGGAGAAAATTCAGATCTTTTGGGACTAGCCGAGCGTTAACATGTTTCATACCCAAATTATTAATTAAAATGGTACGGATCAACTCGTGAGCTTCAGAAAGATCGGCGGCTATCTCTCTCAATTGAATATGGATTTTCAGTCACTATTTCCTTCACTTTTGCGATGTTAACTTCAGTTGCAGACGCTGATGGCCTACCAGAGCGTGGCAAATCTTCCATTACATCTCGATCGCTTTTGAACGCTTTGTACCACTCATAAGCACCACGTTTTTTTCGATTCACCGTAAGCTTTCAAACTCTTTGTTCGATGTTTTTATCCATTATGAAATTCGCAATACACACTAGATATGATATAACTAAAAACAGGACTGTATTTAATATAAATAACAGATGCAACTCAAACTCCGCGCCAAAATGGAAAACAGTTGTGCCAATCTAACCACAAAAATTTGAATTTGGAACCATAAACAAATAATTCTTGCCCGATACTTTTTGGACTGAATGTATAAATATGAATATATACTCGTATATATATGTTATATATATGATATGAATATATATATATGTCTTATATATAAAATTCTCGTGTCACAATGTTCGTTCCCGTACTCCTCCGAAACGGCTTGACCGATTCTCATGAAATATTGTGTGCACATCGGGTAGGTCTGAGAATCGGCCAACATCTATTTTTCATACCCCTAAATGGTAAGGGTGACCCATCCCTATTTTTTTTTTGTTTTGCAATACAACGTTTGCCGGGTCAGCTAGTATATGTATATATATGTTAGAAATATTTTTTTATCTATTAATTTATATCAAAAAACTCTTTACTTTTCATATTTTTGTATTGGATTATACAGATTATTACCCTTCATATTTATTTCGGGTTCATATTTAGGTTTCTAGGTACTGTTTTTTAAATTGATAAAATCAAGTGGTGTACGAAGAACTAATAGATAATACCATGCATTCATTAAGCTAATTTAATGTATGAAACTATGACTATAACTTGAGATAATAAAAAGCATTTTAGGTGTACGATATCCACTAGCAAAACAAATAATGTTAATGAGCAAAAAAATGCTCGGCCATAGTACAGATTAACATATGAACGGTGAAACCGCAAAAGCTATTGATGAATCACAAAAGTCACTTACTTGACTTGTACTGAAAAGAACAATATCGCATGACAAATAAAATCGGATACACACACAATTTCGAATTAAATCCCCTACTATTGTTAAGATTTTCATCTCAATTAAACATTTTAATCTTAGTTTACAATTTAATCAAATCTAATTAATTTAAATTAATTACTATGGGATAGTTATATGTTTAATGTGAGGTTTTTTTTTAAACTAAGTATTAAACAAGGCTTTTAAAAGTTAAGTTCGTTGTAATTTACGGTATTTTTTCTTGTAAAACCAACAATTTGAAGTGACGAATGAGTTGAAAATAGTGAGAATATCGTCACAAGTTCGACTTGAATAAGATTTAATTTGATTAAGTGTCCTAAACTATATGGTATATTATTCCTGTAAAAAGGAATCACATCCAAACAATACATGTGAGGTTCAACAAGTCTTGAATGGCTCTCGAGAATGCGGTTGTAGCTTTTTTAGCCTACTTTTTAGGTGCACTTCGGTGTAGAAACAACCGTAACCCAGTCCCTACCTAGATCTTCACCTGTATAAATATGGGCTTGGGATCGGTACATTATACTAGAGTATTAACTAACTAATATTTAATAAATAACTAATAACTAATAACTAATATTTTCAATTTCTTATAAGCAACGTAAGTAAAGTTCTTGAGTCTATAGTAAACGTCTGTTAATAAAAACCTGTACAATGCAGTCTGGAGCAAAAAGTTTGGCTGTGACGTCATCTCGCGGTCATGTCGCTCGTTGGACAGGAGTGAATAAATAAAGTGAGGTATGTTCGGATTGCGGACAGGTGAGATTTTAAAGATGCCTGGGCCAATAACTAAATTATTTCTCAAATACATTGGTAACTTTATAAGCAACCGTGAATCATTCAGACCATTACGAAGAGCTGAGGTTTTATTTTACGGTCATTTAAATTAGGGACCTTTGATATACAGTCGTAATTTTTATCTTGAAATGTCTGTAAAAATTAATGGTTAAATTTGCTAATTTAAGTATTCATAAACTTTTAACTCGAATCAATGAAGAGGTTGAAATAATAAAGGGGTTTTATGATATACAGGCTATGTACAAAATATAAATGTACACGTCTGTTTAATTAAAGCGGCACGGAGGCTTAAAGCTAAAACAAAACATGAAGTGTGCGACATGCGGGTTGATATAATTTTGTATAAATCGATGCATAAACCGACTGTGGAAATTGGTTTTGCGTGGCTTTTCCGCGCTGTCGGGCAACAGCATCCGGTTAATGCCTCGACCGACACGATATGAGACACGCGATCCTTTTCACCCAAACAGTTTATGAGGGGGATCCCGTTGTTGCTTTTGCATTACACCGAACAAAACAAACCCATGAAAATGAGTTTTTGTTTCCCCTATTGTTTCAACCATGATGACTAAAGATGAAAAAAGTTCAGCATTATGTTGACGGTTCTTTGTGTTTAGTATGTAACTCTTCAATATTCATTTAACTCACAACAGCAACTAGGCTAGATTGTTTCATTACATTTTATTTCCAAAATAACGTAAAGCAAAACAAAAATTACATTGCATCATCATCATCATTTTAGTTTTGTACAACGATTAAAACTCTTTAATAATTTTTCGAAACTGCAGTTTGATTTCACATTTATTTTAGTTGTTGTGACCTTACGACATAATTTGAAAAAAAAACTTTATTTTTGTGTTATTCCTAAGATATCAAAATCCAAGTCTAGGAAAGAAAAATACACAAAATAAAATCTACTAGGGTAATAGCGAATAAAAAATTCACAACACTGTCAAACTATTTGCTTAACGATGATAGACATCCTTGAGTAGCCAGCTGGCCATACTTCAGACTATTGAATAGACGTGCAGATTGTCACATTGTAATTAGTAAACACATGTTGGATATCGTATTTCTCAGTCTAACACGGTCCAGTAACCCGACGTGTCAATTAACCAGTGTCGCCCAACGTTCGTTCATTTAGATTTATTCCAACTGGTAACGAAATTATTGTTAATCGAGGGCCTACACTACTCGTAAACCCTGTTGATTTAATGACGCGTTCACAATGGGTCTTTAGTGTTGCAAGTTACTACATATGTTACAAAACATAACGTGTTATACAAACCACTATGATCAATCGCAATGTTCCTATTCATTTTATCTATATCTTTAAAAGAAAAACCGACAGACTGATTCACTGACCGATCGTTCAACGCACAGCTGAAACCGCTGAGTCTAGAAGCATGAAATTTAGCACAAATGTTCACACTAAGAAAGGATCTTTAAAAATTCCACCTCTAAGGGTGCAAAATAGGGGTTGGAAATAATGGTAGTGGCGTTTCCCTAAACCGCTAGGGACTACAAACTTGAAATTTTGGGAGCTGAAATTTTACCCATAAGGGGCTAAAATAAGGGAAAATTGGTTGTATAGAAGTTCACCTTTTTAAAAGTAAGAAAAACACAATAAGATATAATCACGCAAGCGAAGCCGTGGGCAATAGCTAGTTCTTAATAAATCTATAAATAACTTAAATTACCATCAGAAAAAAATTAGATCATCCAGGAAGAAAAGTGGCGGACACCATCCGTACGAAATGATACAAGAGCGATTTGTTAACTTGTGTTTTGATGACAGTTTAGTTTTGAACAGTATAGGTAGTAAATAAGCACAAGTTCTGTCTGTAGTGTAAAAAGTCTGCGAGCATTGACACGCGTTTTTCGTGTCCCTTGACCGTCGTTCGACAACTTTTAATCAATGAGGCTGCGTTTTATTTTGTGTTTTACAAAGGACATCGACATCTCAATGACATTTGATGTTTAATTTTTTTGTTGAAATATCATTATTTAGTATTGGTCTAAACAATAATAATACAGATAAGTAAAACTAAGTTGTATTATGCCACGTTTTGTAACAAGTTACATTGCATGGGCTGTACGTGACTAACGCTGTAACGTATAGCACTTTCCGAAAGCTTGTTGATTCAGTGTAACCGAGTCTTTATAATAAGCTTTGAGTATTAAACTAACAAATACATCTAAATCTATATATGGTTTGCTTTGTTGACGTCATGGAATACGTACGAATAAGGATTTATGCGTAGAACGAAAGTCACTAATTGATAGGAATGTTATGAAAACAAATGGAATATGAACAATGATCATTGCACTCTACTATGTTATCAATCTATATAAGGTAGGTATATTGTAACACAGTAGCTAGATGGTAGGTATTACTTATTACTATTACATTTTGGAATTAGCTTTAATTATAACTATCACATAAATAAATAATAAGGAAGATAGTTTTTTGATTTACAAAATTATAACAATCCTAATCCAACATAATAATAGTAAGTATATTACACTTTGTTTGAAATAACTACAAAAAATAAAATTATGTATTAGTAGTAATACTTCTTGTTCAAATATTATTTAAGTAACAGTTTATGATGATTTATACATATATTTTTATTCATTTGCATTTAAATTATTTTTAACAAAATCATTATTGTGAAATAATAATATTTTCGGTTGTTGTTAGACACTGATTGGTATTGCGACTTTTATCATCTTTAACATTGACGTTTTATATAAATATTTACATCTTTTTACTAATATACCTAATACTTTGACGGAGGTATCATGTAAGGATTTTTAATTGGAAGCTACCATCTTGATCAGAGGCAGACGTACCAGTACAGATATCCAATAAGAGGCGGTCCACAACACGTCAAGATTAGCAAACATTTTGGTCCCTCTGCCGAGAAGATTGACACTAATTTACGTGTCAATCTTCATCAGACCGACCACTCGATTAGATTATTTTAAAATCAACCTTAAAGGCAAACACACAACCTCTTTTAATTGTAAAACGAACTAATGAGGAAAATAACATTTGAAAGAACAATGGCAGAAACATATTTACCTAAAACTGAAGCGTTTAAAAAATTGACTAACAGTAAACTTACTAAATATTTTTTCTATGATTTATCATTATACCGCCATGTGTTGTATAAGTCTCATAAGAGATTGGATATTTTAAAGATTTTATTTGACCTAAGTACGTAATGTCAGAATCGCCATCACGAACTGACTAGAGATGCGTAATGACATTATTATATTATGGAACGTTTTATCGATAAGCGATTGTTATAACTTTGGCTTAAATATCTATCGAAGGTTCACCTCTTATGATTATGAATTTGCTTCTGCCTACGGGTTTACTCATACGCTACCGTAACTAGTACTGTAGTGACTGAATCAACCTAATTAGAAATAATTTAGAATATTTTTGACTCTTTTTAAAAGATTTTTGCTACACCAAAATAAATAGAATATAGTTACGTTATTTTCCTACAGAAAAATACTAAAACAATATACTGCTTAGTGTGATGAGAAAAAGACATTGTAGGTTGATAACGGCATATTTGTCCAGGCTGTCCTCTTATGGAATGCGCTTCCTCACGAAGTCAGGATGGCTACAAATCGGTACTCTTTTAAGACGAAAGTGAAAGAGCTATTGCTGAGCGAAATGGCAGATTCAACGAGCTCCTAGTTCATCGGCTAAATTTTTTATTTTTCTCATATATATATGTGTATGTGTATGTATATATATATGTATATATTTATGAGTATGTATAGGTATATATATGTGTATGTGTGTGGTATTACGACGTATACACCAAATTCCAAGATAGTTGGTATTTAACAAAACCACTATCGTTTATACCCTACCATAAATGCACCTACCTCATTCTTTCTCAGCGCCGCCCAATCGGTCGACTGGCAGAGAATGCCTTAGGCATTAAGTCCGCTGATGCATGTACTTGTGCAAAAAGTTAAAAATAAATAAATATAAATAGACATGCATCGATATTTTTAAAATGTCGATACGTCGTCGTCGCACTTACTATAACCCGGCAATCTCGTGCGCGACCGTCCCGCGGGGTGACAGACAGTGGCGGGGGCGAGGTAGCGCGTCATTCTAGCACACGGCTACACACCGCTACACCACCCGCTACCCGCTGACATCGTGAGTACCTCGTCCCCGCCACCATCTGTCACCCCGCAGGACGGTCGCGCACGACGTTGACGGACTATAGTCTTGTCGTTTGACACTTACACGCATGACTTACATACCATTTCTCACAAGGCAATTGTAGTTTATTTGGTTGTTTTACTTTTGTTTAGTATTAAACTCTCATATATGTTTATTTTAATTTTATATAGTGTTACTCCATTATGCATGATGTGATGCCTTAAAATGTTGTGCATTAATCTCAATATAATGGATGCATGCTTGAGATTTTAGTAAATAATGTCATAACTACTGACTGTTGAATAACTAAATAATAAAATAAATTGTGTAAATGTGTATTGAAGTACATTTATTCAAATGATTATTAATAATTTATGTATTTATGGCTAGTATTACACCTGCTATGTAAGCAAAGATGTTTTTCTATTGTTTACCAATACATGCCAAGCAAATACCCTTCCTTCCTTCACCCATTTAGAGAGTCGGCTAACACTTTCTACAGCAAAATAGCGTTGTTTATAAGTAATAATAATGATGAATAATATTTTAGAATATATGACACACAACGCCATCTAGTTTCAAACAAAACATTTACAATATTTTAGTACTTAACCTCGAAACATTCAAAATCCAATATCTTTTTTCCTAGACTTCTTTCGCTAGTATTTTTTTTATGAGAATGTTCAAGAATAAATTCTCAAGGGTTATAGGCATTTTTGATATTTAAACGCTGTCATTTCACTTCAAATAAAATTATGTATGGGGACCTGCCATTGTCCTTTAAAATCAGGAAAAATAATGATACGATCCTGCACAGGGGTGCAATGAAATAAAAATGTGTCTATCGGTTATAATTACGTCAGGTAGATCAAGGGTTTGGATAAAAAATATTCAGTTTGCATTAAGAAGATTTAAATTTTTATTTTGTTCCATAATACTGTTCCAAATGAAATGTAAAAAGCTTATTATATACTCCAAGGGAATACATTGTTATTATACCTACATTAAAAATAGGGTTCCGCCTTATCCACCGAGCATTGGCGATCGACAAATTAAAAATAAAACCTCTATTAAAAATAAAAAGACCTAAGCTACCCTATGATATTTTTAAGATCACAGGGTAGCTTAGGTGAAGTAAATATGTACGTTTTACGATTGATAAGTAGATATAATTACCTATTTGTAAATTTTATCAGTACGCTTTTTAGAACGGTTAGAATAAACTGGTTTTTTTTTTCACTCAAATTAAGACAGATACATCAACAGGTCATCAATGTCATACATGTATTTTTATTTGTAAAAAAGTTACTGTAGAATAGATAGATAGCAATAATATTAGAACCGATTGATGTTTCTATGACTCGCTGTTACAGATATTGGCGTATAAAATTCTTACACACACATTAGAGGACTGTGATTTGGATAAGTTCCAATGAGAAATCACTTCAGAAAACATTTTAAATAAAAATGTTTCTTCTAATCTTAGGCGTTCTGCCAAACGCAGAACGACCTCCGTCCTCCATAAGCGCAGGCCTGGGGGTGACAGGTGAGGCCATCTGTCACCCTAGCAGAAGCAGGCCGGGGTGGCGACGAGCGCGTTGCGAAGCGCGCTCGCTTCCAGGGAGCACAGGGAACATGGGGTTCCCACACGGGGCGGGGGTCGTCTACTCGTCTGTAGATGACCCGAGGTATGTCGGGGCACCAGGGCCTTCCTTTCTAGGGTATACCTGGTTCCCCGGCTATTAGTACCCGGCGAAGGCGTGCGGTTTTAGTCGGTTCGAGTCCGACATGCCACCGACAGGTGGTATCCGAGGGGATTTCCGCACGGAAAAAAAAAAAAAAAAAAAAGGCGTTCTGCCAAAGTCTTTACACGAGCAATCTATGGATCAACTACACCAAAAGAGCGCTGGATGTCTTGCCCGTCCAGTATAATAATGCTTTCGGGATGTTGTTGAGACTGTCCGTTACTGCAGTGCATGGGAGATGTTTGCGTAACATCACACCGATAGTTTTTGCAGAGGGTAACATAATTTTTGCAGAGGGTAATTGGTACTAACACTATATAAATATGTAATAATTTAATGTAATACTAACACTATAGGTATACTTTGTTTTTCCGAAATGAAAAACCTTATTTTTATTATATCTTTATTGAAGTATGATTTTCCATTACTATATAATGTAGAGAGAGTAGTAAGTAAGTAAGTGAAGTAGCTAGTATATATACTAGCTACTTCACTTTATCCTATGTGTATAACATATATGCAATGAGGTAAGTAGCACCGCACGCGCTCATTGGTCAAATCAAATAGCATGCGCCTCTCAAGTTTTTTGTTACACACTTCCGTCCCCTTTCACTAAATCACTCCTACAAATTGCGTAAAGGCCTGAGCAAATATTACAAAAGTTATCACCGCATATTTCTGGTAATTATAGAAAATACGTGCCTCCGAGAGCACGTTAAGCCGTCGGCCTCTGTTTGCCATACGAACATCTGTTTTAATCGCTACGGGTAGTTGGAGCCCTAAAAAACCCGACAACAGTCTTTCTATAAAAAATCGAAGTTCAACCGTATTTATTTATTGAGATTTCCTGCAAACATATTGCATAAGGCGGACCTAATGCCTCAGGCATTTTCTTCCAGTCAAACCTTTGGGTATTGCAAAGCTGTGTGTGGCAGGTGTATATTTGGGACAGGTAAAGATGAGACTGAATTAAGAAATGTTACAAAGGCAGAAAAGAAAAAATCCTACAGATATATAAGTACTAGCAATACAAATGTATGTAACATTTTAAATCTATAAATATCAAAATATGATATATATATAACACGAAGATAATAAATATACTCTTAAGGTGTTATTCTGATGACTCCGTCAACAAGTCTCTATAGAGCTTCCGTACTTAAGCTGTAAAGTATATCGGTTAGTGGACATCGTATCGTAGTAGACTTAAAGCTGAACCCAACTTAGTTTAGGATATAAATATAGGAGATAAATATTAATAAAATAATAACGGAAAATGCTCATATCAATGGTCAAAAGCGATGCGGTTTCTGCCAGCTTTCACAACTAATCCATTTTATGGTGGATTGCGTGTATTATTTGCTAATTTATTATTTAACACAAATAGAACCCGGGCTATGTCCCCGTACAATTTGTTAGTATTCACTGTGCGTGTCATTAACGGTTCATTACGAGTTGCCGTCGGTTTAATTGGCTTACCGTTGCGTATCGTGCGTTGAATCAAAACAATCATCAATGTCGGCCCATCAAAGTGTTGTCAAAGTGATATACTTACTGGTTTATCTCCAATGTTGAATACGTAAGCAATATCACATTAGTAATATTCTTTACCATTACAACCATCGAATTAAAGACAGCAATAAATTGACAATGTCTTTTAAATATAAAAACAGCTGTTACCATCAGTTATGGGAAATAATATTGACAGTAGGTTTATTGGGACAGACTTGTCAATAATTTCTCTTGTATTTGTCATACAAAAGAAATTATTGTTCATATTTGCGTCTAATTGTAAGGTCTAGATTTCGTTTCGAATGGATAAAATTAAATTTTTATTAGCTTTTCTGTTAGAAAATGTTTAGAATCCATCACACAGGTTTAATAGAGCTGTCCCGGGCAGACCGGTAATGGCCTCGTATGTAACAACTTGCGGCGAAAAAGTGCAGAGACCTCTGCTTACCTATTTGGGAATATAGGTACGGCGAGTTGCGGTAGTAGAGAGCGACATTTAAATAAAATTACATTACTATTCATCATATCTTCTCAGAACAACAGATATCAATTTAAGTAGACCGCGGTTTTTATATTATCCTTGAACTAATTTCACAAATTAAAAGTAGTTTAATATAAAAAAGATAGTGACAACTTGTTAAGTCGTATATATGTGTATTTTCTTTAATATTCTATAAAATATAAATATATAAAAAGTAAATGTATGAAACTTGTCATGGCTGTCAATCACCACGGTTGCGAATTCACCATTGTGACAAATAACAATTATTGTCTTTGTAACAAAATAGATATATATATATACTTATACGGATTACGTGTGTCCTAAATTAATTTAAATGTGGTCGCTACAAATGCGATGGCTTGTATATCCCCGAGTCTCCCTTTTGGGTGCTTAATTGTTTCGAACACACCGAATTATTTTGATTTATAGCTTTGTGATTGCTGCAACTCGATTATATAGGGCCTTTGTTGCTCTCTAAATTGAATGAAATGAAAAATAAATTAAGCCCAGTTGTAAAGTGGAGCGCCGAGGAAAAGATTCTGGGCCATTGTGTTCTTGCGACAATGGGACGCATAAAGAAAGATACAAAAATGGCAGTCTGCTGTTCAAACGCAACATTCATACTGTGTATATTGTAGAAAAGTAATAAAGGTATAATACGAGTATATAGAGATAATAACACGTTTCGGCCTCTTTTTCAACAAAGAAGGAATTGGGAATCTGCAGCTGTTTCAGGAACTATATGCCAATAAATATAATCAGTCGCAATATCAAACACAATTTACATTATTCGTGATTAATTGAACAAAAAAGTCTTATAATAGCAAAAAGTTGTAAGATCTAATAGTTACTTAATTTGTTTACTAGGTTTGTTTATATAGTGACCGTGTCAATATTGGACATTTCATTTAAATGCGCGGCATCGTAATTTGTTAAAATATTCAAAATCAAATAGCTTGTTCGTTTCTTCTGTTTAAAATGTCATGAAAAACTGACAAAAGGGATCTAATCTCATTGAATACAAATTGGCATGGTCTGTTTAAAAATCGATATATATAAAAAAATAGACAGCGCACATTGTACTTCTTAGGGTCAGCTTAGGTCTATTTTACTGCAGCAGCATACATCTACATGTGCAAGAAAAATAATATCAATGAATCACATTTTATGGTCTTAGTCAGCGTACCTGATTTTTATCTGGCAACCGATAGCCACCAAACTCAAGTTTATTTAACTTTTTGTAACAGTAAGCTGCCTGTGAAACATACCCTAAATAAATCAATTAAATAAAAATACTCGTGGTCTTTACAACTATTCAACAAGGTTTTATTATTCGAACAACTTTTTTCCAAATATTTTTCTAAATATGTGTTGTATTCAATGTGAACTGAATTTCAAATTTCAAACCAAATAGAGAAGTATTACTTATATACTTATACATTTATGAGTCAAATAGAATTCTGAAATACTATTTTCTTCCATTAAATTATTTATATTGAACTGAAAAGGCGCTTTATAATAGTAAAAAGTGTTTACAAATAACAAACTAAATACTTGTTGACAAATTAAAATTTATCTTTTAGTCTACTTAGTAGTTAGTACTAGCTTTAACTAATACTACCTTTATTTAAATAGCCCTTAATTAAGGTGTATTACATAATAGTACAACGTGAAAGCGTCGTGTAAGTCTCGATATATTCGTGTATAGTTTAATTCAGTCGCTAGGAGAGGTGACAATGACTCACCGTCTCACCGCCGGCCTACGACTGACTCATCGCACACCGGCCACCGCTATCCTGAACAGTCTAGTTGCACGAAATATTGAACCCATCTCATATCATTCGGGATGAGTATTTCCAGATGAAGTGACTCAGCACTGTGGGTTTTTACTGATAAATCTATTACTCCTGATCTGTTTCCTTTTAACATTGAAGACCAACATTCCTTATATGCCGTTTCGATATTTGATATGTTCCAGGTACCTACAGAAAAAATAGGGATACTGATATGATTTTAAATCACAAAAAACATTGCAAATTTTAACAAGCGTTTAAAACATTAAGATCGACAATAAAAAATGTAATACTGAGTGAATAACAGTAATCTTTTAATGTAGAGAATTTAACTTACTAGACATAAACTATAATTTTTTATTTCCTGAAACTTATTCATGGCGTACACGAATTTCAATTTTAAACCTCATAGACGACAATGAGCAGAGCAACTTCAAAGTCATAATGAGTTTTGCGTTTTTGCGTTTTTAAGCGTTGCTAAATAATTGTTAGTAAGTAATCAAAAGTTTAATAGGTACAGGTAAAACTGATCGGAAACAGGTTGAATATACTCTTAATAGCTAATTTGAAAGGTTCTTTAACAGGTTGGCGCTTCTGCTTGTCACCTAAGCCTTAAACAGTCACAACTGTCACGTCCCAATAAGATGTTTCTGTTTTTAGATAGAAGGTGTACATTAGTTAACTTCTGTCATTAAAAGATTTGTATTATAATTTTAATACATCTAGATATTTTTAAATATTTTTATGCCACGGGCGTAACAGTATTATTTAAGGTTACTAGGTTTAATTTTAATATTATGTTTACTCTCAACGTATCTTACGCATCTCTTGTTAACCGTCTCACTTGAGCTCCAAAATATGACTGTGAATAAGAAGTCAATTCACCTAATTTTAACTAATTTAATATTTAAAAGCCCTTGATTAGTTGCTCAAACTTATATATTTTCCGGATACAGACTATGTAAATGTGACTGAGCTAATTTAAAATCAAATAACCTTAGAAATATATTCACTTACAAAATGATTACTGATTTACTAATTGATGTTATATTTCTCGTTAAATGCATTACACACTTAATCAAAGGAGTCGGTAAATGAACACTTCTTTGCCGTAACAGTATTCTAGTTAATAAAATATAGGTCAATTTAAAATATATTACATTACATTCGATATAACAGTAAACTGCAAGTAAGCATAAAGCAGACTTTCAATAATTTATACAACATTAATGTGACTTGTGTTGACTATATTAACAATATTAGAAGTATCTTGACTAAGAGTCAAATGTTATACTAGTCTGTGGACCAAGCAGCTATGTTTAATAAGTAAATATTAACAGGATGTGGTGAGCAAACGACAGCTAGAACAGGTATTTAGTCAGTCTCCTCAACAACGGTGCTCGATGCATTTAAATCCATGTTAGTCAATAAGAATCCCATCAAAAAAACATAATATGTAAACAAGTCTCGAAATACAGTTATTTACGCTGAATTAACTCAGGACATTTTACAGAAATTGTATGATTTTTAGACATTAAAATTGAATGATATTTAAGGCTTAAGAATTCTAGTTTTATTCACCACAAAGATACAATGGGTCCAAAATATTCTGAATGACTACGCGAGAAAAAGATAAAAAATGACGGAGGCGTCGTCTAGTCTCCCACATAGTTACTATGATCTGCTGTGTAAATAAATTTACTAAAAAAAAATAACAATTGGATAAAAATTATTGGCACTGGACGTTTATCTCTCTAGTCCTTAAGTATTAAATCAAACAGAAATTTTAATGGTTCAATAACAATATAATATTCTATAACTATAACATATAATCGCCTTAATATTCAATCACCTATAATTTTTTTTTTATATACTACCATCTAATATCAACCCACTAGGTACCTACGAGGTGCAGCCACTTTGATTCTTATTTTATTAGGTGAAACTTTTATATCCAATATACCATTTGATGAATACGCCACACGAATAACTAATTAATACACATCATTTCACTTTGATTTAGTTGTGAAGCGCCATGTTCACTTAATATTCAAATGCTATGTAAAAGTTCATACGTGGGTGGAATATTATGATAAAGTAACTACTATGATGCTGTAGACGGACTTATAGTCAACCTTTTCTTTTTTTAAGTTTGTGAAAAAAAAGCTCCATGTAATTTATGTTACTAAAATGCCATAATGTAGATTTATTGGAAAAACTATATGTTGGTCCTAGTTTGATTTATATTGATGCAATGTGTCATTAGGGCCTTAATTTTTTTTCTGAGTGTAATATGTCTGTAATATATACGAGTGTATTTAGATATTTATGTTTATCAGGTATTCTGGTAATCGTATATTGCCTAGTTTGGGATCAGAAGGATGTTTGTGAGTTGTGTCAAGCTATTATTATTATCATAATTATTATTTACGAAGAACTTTCACTGTATGTTTGACTGCACGGATGGCGTATTGGTTTAAACGATCACCTACTGCGCTGAGTGTTGTAGGTTCGATTTTCACACGGGACAACTTTGTGTGATCCACAAATTATTCTTCTGAGTCTGAGTGTTCTTTGTGTCCGTTTGAATGAATGTTTGAAAATTCCCTTGCCACACAAAATATATTCCTAGTACGGGAGTTGTTTTTTAAAGAAAAAAAAACGTTGATACAATGTGTTATGTTTTATACAAATATATTCATATGATTTCATATGACACAATAAAAGCTGACGTTGATTACGGTTTCCACGGTAGCACTTTTACGTTAGAGCCCCATCGTCACTTCGGCGATTAGAAAAAATTTATCATTAGAAAATAACACAGCGTACATAGTATTGATTAATCACAGTCGTAATTGTCTATGCGATTGAAGCACTGTTCTAATTGACATCTCTAAGTTGTGTCCTACCTCCTTAAAATATTTGTCATAATAATTATGTCACCATTTACTAGTATATAAATACAGTCCCAAAATGAACGTAATAAAACAATAAACGAGGCTGATTTTAGAAACATTCAATATAAATAAATGCTTTTTGTATTTGCTACTAATTTGGACTGTGAATGTACGCAAAGCAGTGAATCTGATGAATTAATCAACATATAAACAGATCAATGCAAGCATCCGTAATAAATTTATATGGTGTAATAAAGACAGATGTGGTGTTCTATGAAGAAAGAGTCATTAAAAGTGATAAATACAACTATACCGCACATAAACCCAGTTTCTGGTTGCCTCTACTGCACCGCCTTCACTCGCGGGTACCGACACCAATAAAGCTGAATTTATCATAAAAAGTTGCACGTTAAGACTGAAACAGTCGTAAATAAGAAAATAAGACTGCCTATTTATATTTGTAGCTCTAGTGTGGCCGCACGATCTTGAGATCGTATGAATTATTTCAAGACAGAATATTTCTTCACGAATTAATTTAAATTCTTTACACAAAGTACAATAAATCAGATAGTTTTGGATATCAGAATAACCGAAATAACGAACAAGTTCTCAAAGGGCACGGAGTGTAACTAAAAAAAAAGTAATGACAGGTTTTTGTTATTTCTATTTAACTAAAAACATCAAAACATTGTTACTGGGTATTATGTCTTGGATTTTTTTTATTCATGCTACCATTTACTTAATTTTATTGTAAAATGAAAAATTAATTTTTTACTCCGTGTAAACTTGTAAAATGCACAATCGTTTAATTGGATTTTAATTGGAAATAGTTTCGTGTATAATAAGCAGAAAATGTAATTTATTAACCTTTTATTGAAGTAACTTAAAAGACCTTTCTGCTATAGTGACATCTTTCCTTATGAAAGTTAGACGAACCAGGGTGTGAAATAAGAACTTTAGTTTAGTAAAAAATAAACAATTTACAATACCGCTACAACTAAGGAGTCCGGCTCGCTATCAATTTCTCACAGGTTCGAAAACAATCATCACATTAATGACACGGACACGTTCGAAATACAAGAAATTATAATTTCATTTTTTTAACAAGAATAAGAAATTTGTGTGATCAAAATCAAGGTATCATTTATTAGGTATTTATTAAAAAATGATTTTAAACATTTGTTACGTAAAAGTATCAAGACATTTCAGTTAGCATCTACAAACGTAGGGCGGTGGAACAAGTAGTTGAGCGAAGCGCTCATTGATGTGGGGCGGGCGGTGGCGGGTATCAGTCGCGAGACCAAAACGTATGAAAATAGAGTCGAATGCACTGGCATTTCCGCAACCCACCTGTGTGTTCTCCAACCACTACACACTATAAATTAGGGCGCATATATACAAATGCAGCAATATCAACATAGCTATGTCGTGGGGTAGGGTTAGGGGGTGCCAGGAGTCCTTTCTAGGGTAACCTGGTTCTCTGGCTACTGGTATAAGAGACGGTGGGTGGTATCCAAGGGGATTTTTGCACAGAAAAAAAATAAAAAAAAGAGTAGGTTACGGTACAAAGAGCTAAATGAGCACCATCTTAAATAAAAAAAAGATACTAAATTTCGTTAAAAATTTAATTTTTCTTATTCCAAAATTGTAATTATTTGTATTTTTTTCAAATTTACCGCCAATGGACACCTGCAACTTAAGAGTCATAAGTGCGTTCCCGCCTTTTAAGTGAGAATTAGAGGGAGAGAAGTTTGGGCTCCGGTGACCTTTCGCCGCGGTATCATTCCGGAATGCCTTGACGGGTCAAGCCGGCCCATTTGTGCCGAAAAAGATCCAATAAAACTATTATTTCTCTAAACCTTTATCTGATTTGTAAATATTTGTAAAGGCCACACACACGAAATGTTATAAATCGATAAATATAGAATTTATATCGTTCGTTGGAAGTCCAAAAGTTTGTGATGAACCGAAAATAAAAAGGTCCGAGTGACAATATTTATGACAATAACGAACTCTTTATTCAAAGGTTTTTTGTAGTGCCCGAATAGGATAAGTCACGCTTCGCTTTATCCCGAATACAAAAGATCTAAATACGACGGTAGGTCAAGTGTCGGTTTCCCGGACGCGAGACCTCGCCGTCCTGTCCTATAACAAAGCCAGTTTTTTTTTGTTTAGTGACAGGTCGAGGGTGCTGGTGACTAGTGCTAAGAAAAAGGATCCAAGAGGGTCAATGGAGAATATTTTCTATGAGAATTACGCACTCTTGCATTTGCCTACATTCGTCATTGCATTCGTCCGCAATATGTTATTTAACTCGTATTCCTACTAACAATAATATTATAAATGCCAAAGTAACTCTATCTATCTGTTACTGCGACGTTCGCGGCTAAACTGCTAATCCGATTTTCATTAAAGTTAGCATGAAAATACTTTGATTTTTGAGGAAGGACATACGGAGCCACAGGCAAAAGCTAGTAGTCTATATTTGATCGTGGCTCCTATAGGCTTCGGGAAATCCGAATGCATATAGTTAGGAAGTACAGAGAGATGGATTTTTGATATACATTTATTTCTGTATAAATAGGCTTCTGATCTAGTACTACAATTTATATGTTTAAAGTACATAATATATTAATTCAGAAACTAATAATTTAATCAACAAACATCAAATTTGACATACCTCTAAATTATTTTGAGCACAATCTCATAGTGATTTGCCTTTGTGTGACAACTTTTGCTACTGCGAGCTTTTGGGCTATTCTGACCGTCCCTCTCTAACGAAAGCTTTGGAAGCTGTTTCGGCTTAGTTGGGTGTTTGTGTTAGTCAGAAGCGCGCGCGCACGGGCCACGCGCGTCTTGTGTGCGCGATGTCACAATATCGCTACGCGCGAAGGGATCCCTTGCACGCGGCTAATTTTGTCCAGTACTGCGCAGACAGTTTGTTACGGTTCTATGATTACAAGTGCTTATTCATCCAATGTTGTGTTTAGATTTCTGTAAAACATTAAGTTGTATTATTATGATTTATTTTAAAAAAAATGGATACATTTAGGTCACATTGAACAATTCTCAAGAGCCTAGTTTCATATACATGTTTAAAAAATGAGTAATTTTTTTTCGCAATACTCATTTATTGATGTTTTGCTTTATTATTTGTTCTTAAGAAAGAAGTGCACCTTGGCCAAAGCCTGCAAATTTCAATTTCAGTACAGACATTCCAAATCGTCTCTCGTTACGATAAATTGCAAATGTTAGATTGTGAGTGCATTCAGAAAGATTTATTACAAGTTCGCATTTAAGCTTTTTGTTGCAAATGGATTTTATCAAGAATACTCTCTGAATTTAGGATATTCTGATACGCGGTTGCGCCAGTGTGTATCAGCACAATACAGTTTGGTTTAGGCGTTGTGTTTCATTGAGGCATTCATTCATCCGTATCAGCTGCTATTGTTCATTGAGTTTAAGTGCAAGTGGTCGATTTAAACAGTTTGTGTTTTTAACCGTTGCATCACTTGTGGAAGTTTCTACTGTTGTATTAGTTGGTGTTAGTTACTATTGTGAATTTTGATATTGCACCATCAGTGAATATATTAAGTTAGAGTGAGACTGTCATTGATAGTTGTTCATTAGAATACAATGTACTTATATTTTGTTTTCATACGACTACGACTATCCTTTTACAGAGTAGAATTTGTAGGGGCATAAATACATATCTATGAGTACATATTTTAATACATACACATTTTCAGTATAAAAGGAACATTTTATTTAATAAAAATAAAAACATTCAGTATGTAAAAACGGTCATCATAGCCGATGAAAACGTCAGGCAGCTCAAAGTGTCACTCCGTATTCTTAATTCTTTTTCAGTACTTAAAGTTAACGTGTAGAAGTGTGAAGTTTTTTTTTTTTTTTATAAATATGTATTATAAAATTAAAACAACAAGGTCAAACGATCACTAAACAGCAGTGCAGTCTATGTTTTGTTCCCTAACTGCCTCAGCCAGTATCGGAATCCTAAGTATTTACATAATCGAGCGAAGTCCAGTTTCGGGGTCACTTGAGGGTAAGGTCAAATTGCCCTCGAAGAAGCTCGGTGTGCTGAACAGATCGAGGCAGTGTTTCACTCCGGCCCACCGACTTCAGCTCTATAAGGCGCGAGTCCGGCCGCATATGTAATACTGTTCTCATCTATAAAGATGAGCTCCTCAGTATCAGCTTCTCCCTCTGGACCGCATCCAACGACGAGCGACTCGAATCCTCGATAGCCCAAACATCTCCGATTGGCTCGATGCCTTGGCGTTACATAGAGATGTGGCTTCATTCTACATTCTCTATCGCATGTATCATAGAGAGTGCTCCAAGGGATTTGTTCGGACTAAAAACCAGCCGCAACCTTTCCGCCATCGCTCCACAAGACAAAATTTCATCCTCATCACCTGAAGGGGTTGGCGCTCCACTCCCGTGCGCTTTTTTTTTAAAAAGGCCGGCTAAATTCTGAGTTGCAGACTTTCATGGGTGGCGTGGTCACTTTCCATCGGGTGACCCGTCTGCTCGTCTGCCCCCTCTAACATAAAAAATAAAATAGACACATTAAAACTGCCGAGCAGCCTCTAGTATGTATTTAAAGGATTCTATACTCGTTGTCTGTGATTTACAACACACAATACAAAAATCGTGAAAGTTAAAAGTTATTCACTGTAAATGTATGCTGTCTAATATTTATTACCTTTCATCATCTTCGGGTCATTAGCCTACTGGTGTAGGTTACGTTTGTCTAGAGCCATGGTTTAATGACCTATTAATTAAATACTTTAAAAATTAATTCTACACAGAAGAATGTGGTGGTTTCAGAAATTACAAAATTAAAACTCTTCACAGCTCTTCACGTAAAATAAGCTTAACATACCCACGTTAGATCCGCCATGCCTTTTTCGGTCTATCCATTTCTGGATAATAATAACTTAAGACAGTTAATTGCATTTTAATGTTTCTTGTTCTTACTGCCGCTCCTTCGCAATGATAATAGTCATGGCTATTACACGTTTCCTTTATGATAGTCAAATAGCAAAATCATTAGCGAGTTAGTTGGATGATCCGTAACAGTCATGTACTTGTTTATTATTTTATTTTTATCGTGAAATACGTTCTATCCGTGTGGTGACGGATTAAGAATACAGAGTGTCACCACCCCTATTCATTCCAAGGGGGTCGTAAGTGTCGACTGAGGGAGCAAACTACGCAAAGCAACAGCACTGCAAAGAGAAGGAAAACTTGAAATAAACCCATACCAACCCGGCTGGCCAGCGTGGTACAGTAGGCCAAAACCTCCTATCTAAGGAACGGCCTAGGCCAGCAGTGGAGTGAAATATACAGAAGTGTTAGTGTCAATTTCGTGCATAAGTTTTCCCCGTGAGAGAGCCATGCTTCGGCATGGGCCAGCTCGACAGCAGTGATACTACGGCCTCACAGAAAACGAAGTTAAGCAAGTCTTTCGTTGATTTTCATCGAGTGCGTGAGGTTACCGAAACCTAAAAACCCCTTGGGGAGGGGAGGGGGGAAGGTGACTCTTGAGTTGCAGATGTCCGTGGGCGATGTAAGCCACCTACCATCAGATGAGCAGTTAGCTCGTTTGCCCCCATACCATAAAAACAGTATTTAAGACACGAAACAATCATACCAGCTCAAATTAATTGTACTTGTACTATACACACTGTACTCGTACTTGTTTCTTTACAAAACGTTTACTCCTTAAGACTAAACACATAAACGTCTAAATATAGCTACTGACATGCCAAATTATTACAATAGACCTTAAAACATACTAATTCTTTCTTGTCACAAACAAGCCTAGCTTTCTCATGAAACCTATCGTTCATTGGTACATAAATATATGTATTTTTAGATTTCAAAGAATCCTGAGTAGGAAAATCGATGAATGAGTTCACGTTGCTTTAACAGTGAGTAATTCTGTTTATATTTGTACCGGCTGATTTACACATCATATGTTTTGAACGGATTTTACAGAAATCACAATAAAAGTTTAAAATGGAACGAAACGTCTTCGGGCAAGATTTTTTTATAAACTATCCTCCTCCTCAGTTCTATTTTATTTTCAACTATAGATTCTTTTCTATGTTCCAAGTGTAATTGTAGCTTGAGTTCTACGCTAGACCTTATTTAAACATATTAGCAGTCGGCTATCTAGTTCCTTAAAATTATGAAGTTGAAAGAAAATAACGGATGAAGGAACGGATGTTACAAAATAGTAGCGTTTTCTTAATGACTACTGCATTTTAAAAAATAATTTGTTAACTTTCAGAGCATTCTAATTGAGGAAAAATGTGACAGTGTCATCCGTGTATTTATACCACTTCCTAGTCTTCGCGTAGGTCTTATATGATGATCTTATACTGATGAGGGTTCATGTTTGCTTGGTGTATCCCGTCACGCTTAAACCGGTAGTAAATAGATATTTCCAGTAGAAGAATGTGTGTGCTTGAGAACTATTTAATTGTAAACAGCTGGATAACTGTATGTGTATACAACTGGCACCAAATATGAATTGATATTGATACGTCAACTGATCACCAAAACCTTTATAAACATGTAATAGATGGATATAATTAGTTAAAAAAAAATTTTAAGATTGTCAGGACACTTTCATTACTTGTCACAAGTGTGTGACAACTTTCATGAACTACTCGACGAGGAAAACGGTTGTTTGATCTTCGCTGTCTATAGTTCTGTACCCATCTTATAGTTCTCACTTAACTGAATGGAGTTTTAATTATTCTTGGACTCCTGTGAATGACAGGCAGGCGTGCATGATAGGCATGCTAGACGAATATTACAAAATTTACTCACTCATCTGTATAGATCGGAAGTTTGGTTGCTATTACTATCAAAAGTATGGATATGACCAAAAATTCCCGGGAATCGGTACTTTGACCAAAAATTGCCGGGCATTAGAATTCTGAATGATAATGATTCTTGTGCTTCTATACAATGTTTTTTTTTCTATATAATTCATGATTTTTTAAATTAGTAAATGAAACAATCATTTAATAGGTACTTAGAGTTTATTTTTAGAATAATAATAATAATAGGGCCATGCCAATAGTATAATAGGGCCATGCAAACAATTTTGCAAAAACCAACAATAAACAATCTAAAACAATATTTTGCTGCTGGGCAAACCCAATATCAGGGGAAAACTAGTTTATTTAAGCCACAAACCGGTTTAGTGACTAGATTTTCTAAGCTACACTAGTATATCTCGACATGCATGATGTAGGATACATCGGCTTGGCCTAGAACAAATTTAGTTGGTACGAAATCGGGTTTGACTTTTGTATTGTTAGGTATTGTGTAGTAGGTAAATGTTGAAAAACTTTGGGGATATCTAAAATTACTTAAAGTACCGGTACGCTATGATGCCTGTTTTGACACATTAAAGTACAGCAGTATGTATTAACGGCGGTCAATGTAGGTATTAATTAATATGAAACTTGACGAATACAATAAAGTTCAACAATATGCTCCTTCAACGTAGTTATATACAAAACTTGATGAGTGGACAGACGTCAAAACATCCATCTCAGCGTGCTGATACTTTAGTTACTAATATCAAAAGATTGTTCATAGGAAGGTTGGCTACGATTAGCGGCATTGAAATAGGTTACCATGATTTTTTCTATATTTTCGACACTTAGTCTGTTTCTTTGAAATGTAGTATCCATTTAGAAACTGAAAAAGAATGTTCAACATCTGAAGACGTTAATGGTACAAATTTGTAATACTTTATGTCATGGTCATCTATTTCGTGCCCTTTTACTAGTTCTTCAGAATAATCTCGAATCATTTTGTAAGTCAGGTTTCCTTTCCATAACTTTCTAGAATTTTTTCAATTATACTTTCAGATGCTTTCTAATTCAAAACAGTTTTTACATCATTGAATGCAAGAAATGCGTCACTGGTCGTTATTCAACTTTTTTCTAATTCTTCAATTTCGTTAGGCCCCTAACCAACAAATTAGTTAACAAATTACTTGTTGTAGCCCAACCATAAGAGGGTGGTCTGAAAAGTTGCCTACCTAACAATGATACAAGACCTTTTTTCAATTTTTATTTTTGATTTTTCGACATAGTCTCCATTTAACTCTACACACTTCTTCCAGCGATGCTCCCATCTCTGTAACCCGTCTAAATAGTACTCGGCGTTTTTCTCTGCAAAATAATTGTTCACGAAGGTGATTGCCTCTTCATTTGACTGAAGTCTCTGTCCTCGGAGCGCAATTTTTCGCTATGGGCTTGATCTGGTGAGTAATGCGTATGGTCAAGCAGTTCAAACCGTAATTCGTGGATTTTCGCCATGGCAACCGCTGATGGTGAGGTGTGAGATGGTGGGTTGTCTTGGTGAAACAGGATTTGAGGACAGCTTTTTCATGTTTAAATATTGATTTAATATGTGACAAACACGTTTTTTTTACATGTTCATAATCTCTGCTGTCTCTCTCACTTCAATTCGGCGGTCGTCTAGCACCATTTGGTGAGCTTTGACAATGTTTTCGTCGGTAGATGCAGGTTTGGACGTTTAAATTCAGCTGCCCAAAATTTTGCTAATGTAAATGATGGTGCAGTGTCCCCATATACAGAATAAAACTCATCTTTGATTTGTGTAGGCGTATTGCCTTTCAAAAACAAATATTTAATGACAGCTCGATAGTTGATTTTGTCCATTTTCATAAAAACACTCACATCAACTTACTGAAACGACTGTTACATAACAACTGCGTGTCCAAAATGGCTGAAACTTTGGCGAGTAACTGTCAACAGATGAACAACGAAATTCACTGGCTTTTATTCACGAGGTTTGCCATCTTTGTGTTGAAGTCAGAAAATTTTCAGACCACCTGTGTAAGCTTCTACGGTAGCGAAACGATTTGAGCTTGACCGTACCTAAATCTAAAAGAATCAAGGTGGTATGTCTTGTACCTCACATAAATCACGGATTAACTAATAGATGAATAAATTTGTAAGTAGAAAAAAATAATCTTGAAACACAAGCTTTTATTATTTTTCATATTTTTGTCAGCAAAACCTTGTATTTAATATCTATATCATGGGAGTGCATAAACGCGCATACGAATTGAATCGCACATTTGAATTCAGAATGACGTCATTTACCTAACAATGCATTCAACTCAATCTCTAATTGTTTGTGTAGTCTGTTTTAAAATTCAGTTTGAAAATTTGACCCTAACAAATATACAAACATTGATTTTAAACAACATTAAATCAGGTGTCGAATGATGTAGATCTAAAATCAAAAAGAAAAAAGTAGTAACGTGAACGTAATAAGTACTGATTTGAATAGAGTACAAGACTTTCAGAGACTAGGGTAGAATTTATAGCATAGGAATTACCTCTAGAATTACATCTAGGTAGACTTACTTGAAGTTAATTCAAAGTTTCCTTAGTAATTCTTCTTCACAAAATACGAAAAAAATACTTAACTAAATTATCAAAATTGAAGTGTTAAATATAATAAAACTTATATACATTTCACGGGGAAAGAACTTACTACTATTACTTTTGTGAAAATTTGCAAAAGTTTTCTCTATACGAAACGAATCAAAACAGTCAACCAATTTTTACGGGAAAGGCTTTTTGCGTAGTTAAAAAAAGTATACAGAAGTAGTACAGAACTACCGCTTTGTATTGACATCTCCATTATCTACATACCCGTTTTTTAATGTTAAATAATAAAATCAACTCACCCAAAGTCAATTCCTTTCAAACGTATCTAGTTCACTTGCAAAGATTAAAGTCCGCCAAAATGTTACAAGTATAGATAAGTAGAAGTAGATATTCAAACAAAATCCAATAGATAGCCAAGTTAAATAGGTAAATCGGAAAACATCTACATAACATATGACATAAGCCTCACCGAGAAATAGAAAGAGATACAAGATAGCTGTCGTTGTTGCACCGATTGCACTTCCTTGAAGACGCCGGCGCACAGCCGCTTTTTCTTTCCCTTGCATGGGGAACTAACGCACGCCATTTCTTTCACACTCGGCGAATGGTGCCGCACTGTGTATTCGAGACGGCAAATATCTACTCTCTCATTCGTATAGAACGTGTGCCGCCGGCCGCCTTTTACTATTTCAGGAGTTTGGCTTACTAACCCGTACGAAAATATTTTTCAATTAATCTCATTGGATTATTTAATTATTTTTGGATGTAAAGTCTATCAAATTCCGGAATCCCGGGAATATCTTCATAGGAATACTAGTGATATCGTCTCAAATAGCAACCAAATTCCGATCACATCTGACATGGTGGGCAAACATTTAACTGCAAAGCATCTTTGTGAATACGTTCATAATGGTTGTATGGAACCAAACGCTATGACTCACTCTTACGTTAGAAGTTGTTATTACACCTACGCCAAATTTAAACTTACTTAAAGAGCACGCAAATAATTTGGCATGGATTTACATGTAAATAGGTCATCGACAGCGACTTATCACTTTCGTAAGGACTTTATTTATCTTTGAAGCATTTAAAGACAGAACATGCAAACGATTTATAGAAATACCTTCATAACAATATAATTCACTAAGAGCAATTACTTAACATTGGCATTTGTTTTTCTGATAGAGAACTTTCACGTTTCTAGAATCGCGGTTTGCATACACAATAATACATATCATGTGTAACTCAATACTGTAAAAACATGTACCTAACATATTATTTGTATACTTGCAATAGTTTGATCTATTGTTTGTAAGCTGATATTAAGTCGACTTACACAACAAATTTGATGCACTCGCCCACGCTACAATGGGGCAGGGACCGCACATCTGTGCCCCCAATACGAGCAAGGCCGATACATCCTTTTATCAAACGTTGGATCCAATAACGGAACAACCCGTGTATGGTAACAATCGACGCTTATATGAAACATGATTTATAAACAAAGGTGACAAAGAGTAACCTTCCTATTGCAAAACGTAATATCACATTTCTTTCTTGTGATTTTATCTACAGCCTTTACAAGTTGCACTTAACTTAAAGTTCTGTATGAAGATCTACGATAGAATTTGTATACGAGTATATATATAACTTTTGGAAAAATTGTTGCATAAATCCTGCTACGGTTAGTCTCGAACAAATTTGGGATTGATGATCTGCCATACTGCCTACGCTGCTGTAAATGTCCGTGTTTTATGATTATGTCACAAAAGTTCATTGCACCAGGGCGCACCTTCCGCGCGGTTATAAATACGGCGGTGTGTCGAACTTTTGACAAGAGTGTAAATAAACATGCAGATGCGGACTGATTATTTACCACCTACTACCGCCGCCTATGGACACCTGCAACACAAAAGTCACAAGTGCGTTGCTGCCCTTGGAGTCCCTCCCGCTGACTCGACCCTCCAGACTTCTTGGTTTGTGGTCTAAACACAAACGACAAACCAAGAATGTGAACTTAATATTTTCATGTTATTCAATCTATCTTGTGGCTAGCAATTTAGATCTTAATTAATCTCAATAGACATGTATGTAATATGACAATGGACCTAGCTTCACAAATTCTAATGAGTTTTCTTGATGTTTAAAATGATCCTATGACCTATAAAGCTCACAAAACGATAAAAAATAAAATAAAAAAATTAATAAATTAATAAAACCTTTTTTTCTGTGCGGAAATCCTCTCGGATGCCACCTATACATTTACAACTCTCCATATCGAAGGACCTGCTGTCCACAATTTTTTAATTCTTGGAGAACGTTCTCTGAGAATTAAAGAAAGTATATGATTGTAAATGAATAAGACTCCTGAGTTGCAGGCGTTCACGGCGGCGGCAGTCACTCTCCATCAAGGTGACCCGTCTGCTTGTCTGCCCCCTCTTCCATAAAAAAAGTAATGTTTAAATACTTGATGTGCTCACGCAACTACTGTAACTATTGAGTCAAACTTTAAACTTAGGTAACTGATCCCGTACGCAACCAATTTACATTAAATATTTAATACGATATTCACCAACGGGAAATAAATCAATGTTATTGAAAACGTTCATAGACGAACTATAAATACTCAAAATATGCCTGTGGTCTCCTAACATAATAAATACATCGATATTCCCAAATTTACGAATTTGCGAGGCTGCCGAAATATTAGCACATAGCGCATTGGCGAACTTACTGTTACGGAGCGCTGACAATCCTACTCACTATGAGAAATACAGAACTATATTGTGACTATATTTTCTGTATTGTTCCTCAGTTAAACAGAACTCTGCTAAGCCCAACCTATTCAAATAAGAAAATGAGTTCTATACGCATTTACGCAAGCTTCATCAGTCTCATATTTTGTTTATCACAAATCCGCCATATTTATTACATTTATTGTAACAGACGCCGTCATCGATTCTTAAAGTTTTATTTCCCATTGTATCTTTTGTCCACAAATCTTTATGGTGGCTTATCAGCTTTTATATTTCACAAGTTTTTTTATGGTGATAGTTACATTTTCAATTATGGAGAAATCGATATAATCTCTTTTATAATCTCTATTTTCTGTCATAAAAGTCCATTGCCACTGCAACAGTAGTGACTGGTTCACAGTATATATATTAGGTAGAGTTTCAAAGGGGTGTGAATAACGACATGTTCCATTTCCCGCTTACATTGATTTCTTTGTAGGTTAATCACCTCATTTCGGTTCAGCGCAGTTAGACGTAACTGTGCACTAACTCACAAACTGAATGTGGACATAGCTTATATAGGTACCTGTATGGCATTAGGTTTAGTTACACTGTACATTAAATGATTGAGTCGTCACCGAAAGGTTGCTTTAATCACTAATAGCAACTTACTAAACTACTAACTAACACTACTACAACTAGAAAAACACTTTTTACTAATTATCTTTGGATCTGATGTAAGAATGGTTTCTGTCATCACCCAAGCTGGTTGTGATTATCCCGGGGCTAAGGAAAACGCTTATCGAAAGCCAATCTGTATTGCGTTTAGATACCAACGCTAACAATCACTTACACACACAATAAAATGCTAGTACCGTTCATCTATAGATAATGAAATAGAAATACTTTACTGATCGGTGTAGAAATTAGTAATGTTCTGCTTCTTTTAAACGTGCTTTTTATATCCGCAAGATATTTAGATGATGATGTGTTTAGAAACCACATAAAATTAGCTGGATTGTCTAAGTGACTGTAGGACCTATGAACAGCTGGTGGGCAGACAGCTTGTAGGAGTAACCATTGACTATTAACGCTCAAATTACTATTTAGTTTCATTCATGTTCATTTCTATGAAAATTAAACACGATTCGGTGAAATATTGCTTTCAATTAATTCATGTATATATTATTCATACATACCTTGCAATCAAATTCTCGAACACAGCATTCGGAAACGGTAATCGAATCAATGAATTTTGATAATAAAATATCAGAAAAAGATTAACCCTTTAAATTAGTAATTTATTATGCATTTAATGTCAGCGTGTCGCAAAGCGGCATATCGTTGTCTCATTATTTAAATACATACACACTGATTATCCCATGTTAATATCCAACCACAGTTATGTTTGCATCTCGCCTCGAAATGTGAAGTGCATAAAGACAAAAGTAATGCATAAATAAATATAAACTAGCCCACCCACTGATCTGTTCATCATTGTTTCAATGTCAGGTCTATTTCATTTCAAACTAATTGTATGGCGCCTCGACTTTTGTACATATGTACGTATGTTTCGTCTCGTTTATCAACAATCTTTAACATAAAGAAGATAAGAAAGCATTGACTCACGTTCTAGTGAAATTGTGCTAGGCAACGAACATTGTTTAGTACGAAATGCTTGGCAATTCTCACAATTCTATTGGGAGCAGATTGTTATGATGTATATATATAAGTAAACTGATGAATTTCAGATTTACCCCAAAATAAAATTGGGAAAAGGGTAGGCACATGATGATTTCTCATGGTATTTATTCTGTGCATTGTAACTATTGTAAGTAAGTATACACACTGGGAGTGCAATGGGAGAGGCCTATGTCTAGCAGTGGACTGCGATAGGCTAATGATGATACACACTGGGGATTCCCTTATAATTAATTACATAATATGCAATAATAAGTAACACATAATATTTGCTGAAATGCGCCTTGCTTTAAGCCAAATAGTCCGCTGATGTAAAATACAAAACACGTCATTCGGGAAATTATTCAGCGGTTTCCATATTTATATATTTCTCTCAGATTCGGCTTACTCACTATCCTAAAACGTCAGACTAATTTCTTTAGTATAAAGCTTATTTACGGCACAATAAACAATATAGCTTTATAGTATGGATAAAATTTATGATTCGATATTTTATTAATAGGAAATGCAGAGATTTTAAAATTTACAAAACTTACTATACCAAATTTAAACACGTGCGTATTCGCGTGCTATACTACTAGTAGCATGCTTGTTCGTTGTTTGATCTCATGTCATGAATATTGTGACCAGTGAAGTATACGTGGGCGGAACGGCGCCAATAGTAGAGTAAATATTCTCAGAAGTTTATCGCACTAACCCGTACACGTAGCCATTCATTCATGGACTGCAGAACATTATCTGTCTATACACTCATGCCTACATTTTACAAATGACGGAATCTGAGCGTAGGTCAGTATATATTGGTTAGTATTAATCATTGTGTCTGCGCGTCTCTAAATAAAGTCAATGAAGGAAAAAATACGACTAACTTCGAAAGATATATGAGGGCAAATAGTTAATGTGGAGCATAGAATGTGTTAATTGATTAAAGAAAATATTTTTGTTTATTCTAAGAAATACATAAGCTCCTCACAATAAATAAATGCATACGTTTTACGGAAATCTAAACACAGCGTTAAGGATTTAAAACTTTAACGTTTATTGCGTTTTATATTGACGGTTTCAAGGATAATTTGATGTGTTAATATTTAAAAAAAAAACAACAATGTGTGGTGATTGGATAAAATGTTTCATCGATAGGTGTAACAGATTTTGGTAAATCACTTAAGGTTTGACATCATGATACCGACGTGTATAAGGGCCCCGCGATCCATTCAGGGTTCCACCGATGACGTCACAAGGCAGACACGATCTATCGTACAGGTGAGGAAGAACAAAACCCTGCTATGTTTAAAATTAAAAGTTAAATATGCTCATTCTCATACCTAAACATGTTGGTTCATTGTACTTTAGCTTATCTGTCATTATCTCACTTGTTTTCAACATGACTTCATTACTAACAACTAACCTACGATGTTTTAGCATATTTTTACCAAATTTCCGTTCTTCAAAATTGCCGGGCTACTAATTTAAATAAACAGTTATTTGTTGTGTTATTATTTCAATGATATATAAATAGAAATCAAATAAATATAAATTTGAATAAACAAATAATTAGTATTTGATGGTGAAGATGGTGCCTTTCTAGTCAAATTAAAAATAAATGTAGCAATGACACCATGATTTTCATAATAGGTGACATTGTTTTCTAAATATAAAAATGTGTAAAACACGAAAAATAAGGTCTGAAATTGATCACATCATATATTACAACAGTCCAAAATTAACGAGCCATACTGTGTCTACCGAATTCGATATTTTTAATGACCTGGTTAAGATTATCGTTATGTCGATGCAATGTTGAAATGTGTGACACTTTTCTTTCAGTTGCATAGCAATAGCTGCTACATCCCACTTTTATCATTAATTAAATCTGAAGAGATTTACGCAATCCATTAATTTAAAGTAGGTCAAACTGCCACATAGGGCCTGTAATCTATAAGCAGCCCAAATTTTTCGAGTGGTTGTTTAATTTCGAACATATAATTTAATACTTTTTAACATAATTAATTTACTATTCATGTTTAAAAGATTTAGGCATTTATCCTGTCCATAAAACAAGTAGAATAAAAATATTAAAAGTTAAAGAATCTAAAAAAAATTCTATCTAGTCTATTTTTACGACCATTAAAAACTATGTATATTTACGCAATATTACGTTTCTGTAAAATATCTTTTACCTCTATAAATAGGTGAATGGCAAAATACGATCGGTGAACTGAACTAATAACGGCTCACTATTTAATGTGATGGCTTATTTTAATGGAGCATTTAAATAAATAGCATATATCGCAACAAATTAATTAACACGCGCATTTGTATGCGTTCACTTTTAATATCGATCTAATATTAACAGATTATACGTATATTCTAGGTACGTATTGCGGTATGTTGATAATGTGGACATTATAGGCGCACACACGTAAATCCTACGAGCCAGCAAGCTGTACCATATAACCGATAGTAGAATATAAAAACCTAGATTTGACTAGAGCAAAACTAAACATGATATTAAGTGACTCATATACTTAAGGACATTATCAGATAAACATGTGCTATGCTTGGTAAAATTGCGACAGTAATTATATCTTATTATTTGTTGGAATTTTTCTGAACCAATAAGTGTACACAATCAATTTCTAGGCCCTGGTCCAGTTGCAGTCATTTAATTGAATATAAGTCCAAATCTTTATATTTATATTATATTTTGTTTATCCCAGTTTTCATTTAAACATTACTACTACGAATACAATTCATATATTTAACATAACTTGACCAAAACAAACAGTAACGTTTGAGCCAGTGTTTAAAATACATTCATCTCCAAACCTTCATAGTGCAGTCGCACCTCGGTCGCACCCAGCTCCGCTTTATTAAAAGCTACGCGACCTCATTCGCTTCCGCACTAAAACGCTTTTAAGCTCTCTAAACTCTGATTGGCAAACTATGAAATACGCATTGTGACGTAATATTGTAAGGAAAATGGCACAGCCCTAACCCACTTGAAAATTAAAAAAATAAGTATTTAGGTATAGAAAATATATCCCATACATGCTTACACGCGAATGTTACCTAGTAACTATTATTTTTTTTTAGCTAAGCGAAAGGTAAATCTAGCATAGGCTGTTGATGATGATGATGATGAAAGGGAAATCTTGGGTCTGATAATGTTCCAACGGAAATCTGGCAAATCATGAGTCAAAAGTCATCTGTGTTCAATTTTTACGTGCAAGTTCGACGTTGCATCATCATTTTCGTCTCAGCCAAAAAAAAACAATGCTGGGCTTAGGCTTCGCCAAGGTTCGCTACGACAATAATAACCGGTTCGGTTGATATCCCATTTTGGTTAACGGCGATGACCAGAACAACTAGACACCAACAAAGTTCACGTACGAGAGGTTCACAACTGAACTCTTATACACCCTCAGACTTCTCATGGAAAAGTACAGAATAAATAAATAAAAATTATATTTGGTCTTCATAGAAGTTGACGTAGCTCTGATTACAAATAAATGTATTATGAGGGCATCGCAGCAAGTTCGTGGCCTGCAGGTGTGAGATGTGTCCCATTTTAGTTACAGCTGAAATGCACTATGCGTCGGCTCTCAGCGCACTGCTGTTTAACCAGGACATAAATTACCTAAGGCGGCATTTTCAAAGAAAGGTCCAGTGGATAATGTTATATGTTGACGATTTAAAACTTATGGAAAAAAAGCTTCAGAACTCCGAGACGCATTCAATTTATTGATTAACCTGAGACCAGAAGTACACATAAGGAAGCCTGGCCCCAAATAAGTTAGTAAAATACTGTTTTTACCAAAAACAGTTAATTCTAATATAAGATGGGAATACTAAGAACAATTTGTATCCTGCATGCATATCCTGCGTCCGCTTCCTGGGCTAAATAAAAACAAATAAGTACCGATTTGTAAATTTTATTAGCAAAACGACGTCCATTGAGTAATTTGTACAATACACTAATATCAAAAGCTTTTAAATCAACACATTTAACAATCTTAGACTAAAACTACTAGCTTGACATTACAATGGTATTTAATTGACGCCTGGAAATTAAAGTCGTATCAGAAAATTGCAAATCACGTTATTTATCGTGATCGCCCGTTAACCTCGATTTCTTGGTATTGGTTCAATTGGTTTATAGATTTATCGCGGATATAATAAAAATGCGAAATCTATAAATCTCCAGTATACTAGCTTAATTAGCAATATACTTAAAGCAAATTTTGTGGTTAGGAATGAGTTAAGAATAGCACATTAAACAAAATGAGATGAGTTAAAATGATTTATTATATATATATAAAAAATCTGTGTTTTATTCTAAAAGTCACGGACTTATTGACCCGCCCTCGTACATGTAGCTTATGAATTGTTTGTAACCCATATGAGATAACGACTGCAGTGTTTACTATAAAAATATATTTTAACATTACTATCGTAAAATGCGCTCACAAATCCATCAACTTTGGATATAATGTAATTTCAAAATTATAGTAATAATCCCTGTGTTTGTATATCCTGTACATTCATAATGTAATCCAGCTGGCCAAAACTGTTTAGGCTAGAGCACAATAAACGTCAAAAACCTAAACATAATTTTGTTCTAATAACTATTCTAACAACAAACTCAGATTAGAAAAAAAATTCGAGGAGCAAAATGCACATCTGAGGTTTTATTATACTTTTAAATTTAGTAACTACATACTTGTCTGACCTGTTGGTCTCGTTGTTAGCGATCTTGATTGCTAAATCAGAGTTCGTGGGTTAGAGTCCCACTTAGTACAAATATTGTATGATGAACAAGATCATTTGTTGTGTTGAATCTGTTCTGCATGGTTATTTAAGAATACATGTTTGACGGCAATAGGCTGTGTCATTATTGCGTGAGGGAGGACTCGGCTCAGCACACGCTGGCAATTTTCCCGGCTTGAGCGTCTCAGCGTCGGGTCCTCGTTGCAGTCAGTGGAGAAGATCTCTCGCTACCGGTCGTCATACGCTCCATGGTCGGCAGTGACAGTTGTTTTACCGCAGTCGCATCCTTCTGCGAAGACGTCATCTCACAGAAGGAGGCGGCGGAGAGGGCCCGGGAGGATGATCTCCACTCGGACACAATTCCGACGAACCGTACGGCGGAGACTAATAGAATAGAGAATGAAGAAGGTGGGCGGTAGGAGGAATTCGGATTAGGAGGAATCCGGATTAGAAATGTCGTGCGGTGTTCCGCAAGGGTCGGTGTTAGGGCCACTCTTGTGGAACATCGGCTATGACTGGGTGCTTCGTGGTGCCTTCTTGGATGGTGTCGCCGCGGCAAGACGCACCACGAGGCAAGCCTGAGGGCCACGGCCGGGGTTGCCCAAGTCGTTGAGCGAATCCGGCGGCTGGGTCTCGAGGTGACTCTGCACAAGTCCGAGGCCCTGTTCTTCCACGGGCTTCGGAGGAAGCCGCCTGAGGGATCTAGCCTCACGGTAGGAGGCACTCGCATCGGCATCGAGCCCTCGATCAGGTATCTGGGGCTCGTACTCGATGGCCGATGGGACTTCGGATATCATTTCCGAGGTCTGGTCCCCAAGTTGGTTAGGGCAGCACGTGCGTTGGCGCGGCTGCTGCCCAACATGAAGGGACCCGATGACTCCTACAGGAGACTCTACTCGGGGGTTGTGCGGTCCATGGCCCTTTACGGGTGTCCAGTATGGGCGGGGGCCTGAAGGCCAGCAACGTCGCGATACTGCGACGACCGCAGCGAGTGCTGGCCATCAGGATCATAAGGGGGTACCGCACGATCTCCTTTGAGGCGGCGAGTCTCCTGGCCGGAACTCCACCGTGGGTCCTGGAGGCGAGAGCCCTTGCGGCTCTGTATCAGTGGCGCAAGGAGGCGCGGGAGTTGGGTCATTGTCCCGAGATTCGAGAAATCGATGACCGGAAATCCCAACTCCGCCAGGTCATCATAGGGGAGTGGAGGGAACGACTCGGGCAACCGAGCGCCGGGCACGCCGTCATCGCGGCGGTAAGACCCGTTATGGAGGATTGGCTCGAGAGGCGTCACGGGACTCTCTCATACCGACTGACGCAGGTGATCACTGGGAAAGGATGTTTCGGGGATCACCTGTGTCTGATCCGCAAGGAGCCAACGCCTGAGTGCCACCACTGCGATGGCCAGACCGTGGACACGGCTCTCCACACGCTGGCGGAGTGCCCGGCATGGGTTGAGCAGAGGCGAGACCTCGTGGCGGCCATCGGAGTGGCAGTTCTCTCGCTCGATAGCCTGATTGCGGCTATCGTGCGGAGCGAGAGTGCGTGGAACTCTGCCGTCTCCTTCTGCGAGCAAGTTATGCTCGCGAAGGAGACGGCGAAGCGGTTTAGGACTCTCCCGGCCCGCCAGGCCCGGGAACGGGCCAGGTACCGCAGGCGACTCAGGCGCCGGAGGTCGCAGAACGACCTCCGTCCTCCATAAGCGCAGGCCTGGGGGTGACAGGTGAGGCCATCTGTCACCCTAGCAGAAGCAGGCCGGGGTGGCGGCGAGCGCGTTGCGAAGCGCGCTCGCTTCCAGGGAGCACACTGACGATTCGGACCGCAATTAACTAGGACCGGGGTTGTTGTTGCCGGATCATTTATTTTGAATATTTTTCCTCCGGCGACTGGGACCGTCACAAATGACTACAAAATCTATTGTTTAAGTGTATAATTGTTTAACTGTAGTACAGTGAAATGAAAAAAAATATGTAATAATTTAAGAAAAAACTTTTTGATTCAAAAATATAATTTATTTATAAAATATAATATAAAAAACTGCCTTTGATCCTAGGTTGACGGTCCTAGTTAATGGCGCACCGAATCGCCGGAATCCTCAATAAACTGTACTTATACTTCACATTATTTCAAATTAAAATGTATAAAATGTTATTGTTTTGGGTCACTCGTGTTTTTTCTTAAAACAATATCATAATGAGACCGATAATATTATTTACTCCGTTAAGAAAATAATTATCTCCTTAATTATTTGAATTAACAATATTGAGAGTTAAGGATTTAATACCCACATCTGATACAATTAGTCGTGTGATCTAATCGTGTGATGACTATCTTTTGAACATGTTTTTATTAGTTTCACTTGTAACTAGCTATGGAAACCGATATTGAAAGTAATTTTTTGATGGCCTCGTGATAAAGGCAGAGGTTGGATAGTAGAATTGCTCTATCTAATAATAAACCCATCAAGTGTGGGCTCAAATGATTCTTTTGTACTTATATATAAGTTTACTAGGAGTTTTGTCTGTGGGATCTTCTGTTTTAATAATAATGTATAAATAATTGGTATTACCCACGATTTTTTCATTAAGCGGTAATGGTTGCCAATTAAAATATTGCCACTCGTGGTCGACTGTCAGCACCTTATCGGACGTTGTTCCAAAAATACATACAGTATTTACGTTAGCCAACCTTGCTACATGGGTAATAAATTTAGGGGTAATTAATTTATTCACCCAGTATTTGACAACGTAATACTCGCCAAAACTTTGTTTGCCTCAAACAAACGTAATTTACGGTCACAATGTGAGTAGGTAAGTTTGGACGTCCCTAAATCGAAACCGTCCAAAATAAACAAATCAAATTAATTTTCATACGTAGTGAAAGCGTCGTACTCCCCTCATTGTTTTCACAAATTTAAAATAGGAATAAGTAATAACTCGATGTTGACGTAATTTCGGTTTGGAATATCTAAAAACGTTTTTGTAATATAATGTGTGTAGTAAGTAATACATAATCTATAATACACAGTCGAATAATACATATTCGACTACACGGATGGCGTAGTGGTTTAGGCGGTCGCCACGCCACTTGCTACTACATTGGAAGCCACTTTGTGTGATCTACAAATTGTTGTTATGAGTCTGGGTGTTCTTTGTGTCCGTTTCATGTATGTTTGTAAAGTCCCCCCGCGACACAGGATATATTCCTAACGCGGGAGTAGTCTTTAAAAAAAAGTGTAATTGAAGTGGAAAAGAATAATACCGATATCTCATAGTTGATAACCCGTATGCACCTACAACACTTTCAAACTTGTATAATATGTTTAATTAAAAAATAAAGTTTGCACAAAATGCTAGTTTTTATTGAGGTGCTATTTATTTTAATTAAAGAAGGTATCATGGTATAAACGTACATGCGATGTAAACCAAGACCAATAACTATTGCTTGTCAGTCTGAACACTGAAATGTAATAAAAGTAGAGGACTGTAAACATAAAATAAAAGTTATAGTCGGTATATTTATATTTAAAAATAACATCAAATAAAAAAAAGCAATTAATTTGTACAGATCCTGAGTCCTAGCAATAGTCTGGTTTTATCTTATAAATAGAACTCGCTATGACGACTATATTTAGTTAAAAATAAATAAAAGCAGTAAAATCTTCATTGATATTGCCCAGTAAAATAATACGATCTCGTAAACTTAAGCTTTACCGACAATATTTGCGGTACAAATTAATAATTGCATGTAAGTTGATGATTTTAGCATTGACATGTTGTCACATTTGGTTTCACACATTGTGAATATTAATTATTCACAATGAATGACCTGAATTATAAAGTACATCATCTCTCAGAATCGAGAGCTTCATTACCAGATCTGTGGAAGAAAATACATGGTGTACCAACATTTGCATTATAGCCACGAATTTGTGATACTTCATTTCATGTCCCTTACCTCTCTGTAATATGTACCTACTACAATTCATGACCAGTTGTAATTTTGAAATAACTTGCTTGTTTATTAATTGTATTGATTTGGCAATGTATTCGTGTTCATGGATTATAACAACTTTAGAAAAACTAAAAAAGATTTGGAAAACGCTTTGACTATTAATCACTAGATCATACTCGTAGTTTTTGAGTCCAATCCGAAGGGAAGATCCCACAGACAAAACTCCTAGTAAACTTATACATAATTATGGTCCAGTTCTATAGTCTAACAGTTATTGCCAACTCTACTCTAACTTGAGATGCTTAGGTTCACCACTAATATATTATGCTGTCTTAAATGGAGTTCATGAAATTGTGGAAAAGCAGTAGGTACCTGGGAAGTCCGTTCGGTTAAATGTGGGCCATAGGCCGAGGCCCGCAATCCTCGCCAGAGACTTCACTCATCAGATTTTTCTCGATAGTAAACAGGGCTTAATTTAATAGCTTAAGTGACAAATGCGTGATCAATTTTTTCAAAAGTATTGTGGCTTCGTTCCAAACAGAACAAGTATTTTTATAACCCACATTTTACGTTCGTCATTTCACAAGATGTGTGGGATCCCTCGTATCATGAGGATTTTCAACTTACAGATAATGACAGCTTTTTTTTAAAACAGTTATATTAAAGAACGTAGATTCTTTTGAATTATTCACTCCGCTTAAAAGAAAACCAAGCTTATACCGACTAAGATCAGAGCACTTCAATCGCTATATATTACTGCTAGGCAGAACCGAATTTTATTAATTTAATTATAAGCAGATTTATTATCACATTTTGTAATCGAATAACGTGATTCCCTTTGGTCTAAGAATACTGATAAGACCTCTATCATTTGAGCTTTTGCCTACTTAATTGGTTTAATTGAAGGTAAGCTAGAGGTGAACATTCAACTTCAATTTAATGTTCTTCTAGTAAATTCTAAAACAAATTGTAATTATTATTCAATGCGCAAATAATGTTATGTTTAAAATAGAATTTGGGTTTAAGTTTTATAGGGAGTTAAATATCACTTGTAGTCTCTGCCTGTTTTAGAACTTAAGTAATAAATAAGGTATACTTCCATGAGAACAGGCGCCTTCGCCGCATGGGGCTCTACACAAACAGTACTCGTATAGTACCACAGTAGTATTTTATTTAATTATTAACTTACTTACAATTGCGTATATTTAACTTTGATGTTTAGTTTCAAAACTGACAAACGTACATTTACTGAATATTGAAAGGAGTAAGTATCGATATATCTAAGTGAATTTAAAAAATAAGCTCTTTATATAGTTTATATTATTGAGTTAGGCTTGAGAGAGAATGAAATACTTCTCGAAAAAGAAAATAGTTGACTGACCCAATGTTAGCGAATGCCTTAGGCATTAAGTCTGCCAATGCACCAAGTGTAAATTATGTGTATAGACAAACTAAAAAAATTAAAAATAACTGGTTGTATTTGGACACGTTCAATTTTTATAAGAAAATTTAAGAAACCTAGGTAACGACCATCTTTCAAACTCTAGTACTCAATACTAAGTGACATGAACATTCACTAGCAATTGTTCTGGTATCCCAATCTGTACCAATTAGTTTAAATAAGCCCCTGTCCACACAATTAACACCAGTTATTATGATCATCTCTCTCTGCCGGATCGTCCGTTGGCCACAATAATTCAAGGGACTATTTACACCCGCGACCTTACAAGGTATCTGGCATTCTCCCAATTAGCAAGATTTATCTAGATATCAATAATGTAAAAAAATTAATGGTGTTTTTATTTTAACAAGATTGGAAAATAATGAAATAAAGCTAGAGTCTTTAAATATTACTTGTTTTAATGTGGACCGCATTGCAGACATCAGGCCGGCAAGACACTTGTTACTCCTGAGTTCATGGTCGGCGGGAGTCACCTTCCATCAGGTGACACATCTGCTATCTCTTTTAGATCTCTTAGATATCTCTTTTTTATACTATAGGGCACTGTTTATCCCCTATATTATATCAAAACCCCTATATATTTTTTTAAAACAAATTAATAGCTAATTCCTGACCGTATTTTATAGAATATTAGAGTACCAGTATTCATTCCTTGTACTAAAAAAAATGATTTTATATGAGTGAGTGATGCCTTTTAACATTCGCAATAGCCTTGGCTTCACTCGCCGGTAACCATATCCCCTTAACGCATGGAGTCCTGGGCACAATTCAACATAAAAACCATAGCAGCGCTGTCCAACCGCGAAGGTCTGTAAAGAATTCAAGCTGTTTCGTGTGATCCACCTTATTCATTTGTTAGTTTTAGAAGTTCCATATACTTCATATGTATTAAACATTTTTATTTAAATAGATATGCTGTAAATAATCGACAATATAAAATTCTATAATTAGTTGATATCAAGATCCAAATAATCAAAAACATTAAGAATTATATCAACGCGCAAAATTATTTCAGGTTGCCATTGACTTCAAAATATTTATAAAGATGAACACAAACATTTGGATAAGATGTCTCTTAGAATCAATATAGCGGCGGTATTATAAAGCAAACTAAACTCACCATCAACAGAAGCGGATACGAGCTATTCCCGATATAGCAGCTTACGTCGATAAAAATGTCTCCTCACTAGATTTATTACAATCGAAAGCTATTCAAACCGATTTGAATAAACAGCCGTGTGATAAGAAGAATTGAGACGACAAACCTTTGGTCGGAACACCTCTAATAAATGAGCCATGATTATTCTATTAACGTGTTCGATTAACAGATAAGATCGGGGAATATTGATTTATGGTAATAGTTTTTCAGTATAGGTAATCTTGTTTCTACAATCGGTACACGAGGTATGGACTATGGATTTGTTTATTAAAAAACACGTATTGTCACTTAATGTATGGATATCAATATAAATGGGCCATGCATCGTAAGATGTACAAAGACGGAATGCATTACAAGATGCTATTGATAGCAAGGAGGGTTTTTTATTATTATAAGACATTCCATACTAGCTCAAGCCATGTTAAAAGAAATCCAGTGCCTCTACCCTACAATACCTTGATATTAGCCAATTTTGTGCATATTTGCATAGAATGAAACAACATGCTGAAGTGATAGTGACGTGTTGATGAATTCTGCTATTTACTTTGTTTTTATAAAGCCTAAGTCTAAGCCAAAAACAAAAAAAAATGTATTGCAATATATGAATCTATATTAGTATCATAAATATTAAGTAACTTGGTCTTTCTGTTAAACTCACACGCTGTATAACAACTTAAAAAAAAGTTTTGTTTTGTACACAAAAAAAAGACTTTAACGCAAACGAAACCGCGAGGAATTGCTGTATCCAAGTATATTATAATAGATAAAGTATATTTGTATCTTTAATATATTATATTCCCATGTAAGGTAGTTTATCAATGTAGTTGATCGGGTGTCGGACTCGCGCCTCAAGAGGTTGCGGTTTCAAATCCCATACATACATATAAAAAGTAAACACACTTGTGCATACCACAAGACTTTGCTTTGAGAGCTGTTGTACACACTGCAACCGCTGCAAATATTTTATGTAAATAATAAATAGTAAAGAGGACATAGGAGATAACACACGAACAAAAAATTAATAATTCTTTGTAATTTATTGTGTTACCTTATGACAACTAAATTAGATATCCATACAAATAAATAAAATTAAGGTCTGTTTGTAATGTCAAAATAATAGGTGCTTGCTCACACAGTTATCTGCACGATACCTATGCCTAAAAACCAGTTTATTTTTTTTTGTCTGTCTGTCTGTTTGTTCGAGTAATCTTGTAAGCCGGATGGACCGATTTTGATAATATTTTACTACCAGGTAGTTGTCTATATAAGGAGTAACTTAGGCTATTTTTCCTTTCAGAAAAACCCTTTTAATTTTTCCCGGTCCGGGAATCGAAGCCTTAGTGCACCGGTTTTTCAATTCTGTTTATTCAGCTAGTACATATTAAAATTTGAACATCGGGTACTGAATTATCTTGAATTGTGCCGAAAATTTGATATCAATTAAGTTATTTCTCCCTTACCTACTACGAGTAATACTAATAAGTACTCGATTACTTCTAACAGCACTACTCAATTACTTCTTACTTCAAATTAATCAATAATAAGCTTTTTTTTAAAAAAAACTCCAGATTTATTGATAAAAATAGCAGGTCATTGAAGCTGATCATATTTCGAAACTAAGACTACCTATTCCTTTAGTTCTTGTTTCTTACTATATACATCTTAATTTAAACTTAATTTTCCTTCACATCTCCATAGGTATGTACTCTGTTCAAAGAATCGAAATATGAAACTCATTTTCTTTTTCTCTTCTTCGAACATCTGCCAATGGGTGTACTTTTTGAAACAATTCGTTTTGTGTTTATACTATTTCCTCTTGTTTTAACGTAACGATGCCTTTGTTATTAAAGTTTTCATTAGCACCCTGGGTTTTTGGAAGAATGACACTATACACAAAGCGAATTAAACCCGATGATTTACCCAGTTCGATTTCACAAACCAATCAATTGTTTTTAAAACCTGTTATTTATGTATGCAAAGAATAAGAAATTAAAAATGAAAGGTTTATAATACAACTTATGTTCATAATACTTAAAAGTTGTGAATTCTTCAATGTTACCGCTGGGACAATGTTAATTCCTTTAAAAAAATTACGTCTTGAAGTAACAAATAGATCTAAAATATAAAATTCTAAATTTCAAAAACAGGTGTAGGTACCTACTGCTTATTTTTAGCAAATCTTGTCACATTTGTTTCCTTTGAGAACTTCTTAGCGCACACTCCTCTAGCAATGAGTCTGATATAAGTCATGTAAAACGAAGTAGATAGATGTTTGAAGGAATATTTGAGCCTAATGCAATCATGGGCAGACCTTAGACGGGGCTTGATAGTGACACGATGTAAGTAGGTTCTAATGTACATGTTAATATAGATGGCATATGTTGCATCAGCGTTCGGCTATAATACATTCCAGGACCATACACCGCTCTGCCATTTCGTCCCGTCCGCTGTTCGCCCCAACTTTAAAAGTAGTTTTATATCTAAACCTTACCTTTCACTAAAAAGTACCTCTCTACGTTTCATATGGAGATTATCCATGTAAAATAATGTAGGTAATCAATTATTGTTCGGCGGGCCACAGTTACAGCAACAAAGAGTCATAACAGACTTTCTTTTAAGTTTTTCTAAGAAAGTCGGTTATGAAGTTATTACTATGTAATTACTCAAGTCAACAGAAGGACCATATTTTAAGTTAATAAATAAGTTAGAGTCACAAGAAAAAGTATGTAATCGGAAAAGCAAATCATTAAATGATATTAACTACGAGAACCATTAGTGTGTAAGATGAGCGAGTGGATTAGTAGTACTCCATTCGCTCACACATAGGTATCTAAATAACTACAACTACTATAGCTATGGTATTATCCAGTACTTGCGAAGGCCGACCCCGAGAGGCGACACCGAGTCGCGTCTGCGCCACTTGTCCCCATTCTCCTGCAAATTGACTCAAATATGACTAAATCCTTTTAAGAATTCATAGCGCCGAGCATAACACTCACTTATTAACTTATGGATGACCTCAAACCGTAAAGTTGAATACAATAGACTTTTTCTTACATTAGGTAACGATCTTCACAAATCTTTAACCTTTTTTAAAGTCTTTTGGATGATTCAGAGTTTCAGAGCAAATGACAATGTATGAGCGTAGTTTATATCTTCTTGGATTCTTCTCTCATGGAGTTTATATTTATCGGCTCATATTGTGTTAAAGCACTGTATGTGAATTTGTCGTTAAAGTTTTAGTAGCAATTTCGTATCTCATGGCCTTTCAAACCTTATCGGCCGCGCTTGTGAGTCTTTGTGAGTCATCGCACTGCGGACATTGTTTACCCGAAGCTTACCAGACGGACTGTTAATGGCGTTGTTGAAGTCAATCACCTGATTTAGTGTCTGTTTTTTAATAACTGAAGCACATATCTTTCTTTATTATTTAAGTAAATTTTCATTGCTCACCAGTAATGATACATTACAGTTTACACCATTCCATAAAGATTAAACCCACATTTTTGCAATTAAAGCCACGAGTACTATATAAATTAGCGGTTGTAATATTTTACAAGCCCGTTTAAATTTTCTTTTAAAAGGTTTGCATTCAGAGATTCTTCCCTGTTTGATTGTTTGTATAATTATCATTACCCGACTGCCAAGCAAGGGTTATGTTTGCGCGCGTATCTTGTGTGTATGTTTGTAAATTTCTTTATTATCTTGTATCTTCTAAATGGCTGGATGGATTTCAACAGTTAAGGTATTTTTTTATCCATCTCAAAAACCCAAGTGTAATTAGATGGCTTTTTGAAAGAAAAAACAAAATGGCGGATTTTTGGCGCAATATTGACCTATTGAGTAGGGTCTTAAAATAAAGAAAAATTAAAAGGGGATTACAAAAATATTGTATAACTTATATATTTTAATTTAATAGGGATTTCTTTTTTTTTAAAGCTCAAACATGATATATGTATATGCTGTAATTTTCTGAGGAGTTGACTATCCCGCAGACTGCTTGATGCAGTAGCAAGTTCATGTCACCATGTCGTGGAAATACCATCAAAGTTACAGTATACCAAATTTCAAATCAATTGGACCTGTGGATTTTAGTGAGATCCTTCCATCGCCTAGGAAGCGAACTGATGATCTTCAAAATTAATAGCTAAGAACCATCTCGATCACATAGGCTTTCGAACAAAAAAAATTGGTCTCTCCGTTTGGCAGCTATGATGCCACACACACACAGATACACAGATTAAACTTAGGTATAACACCCCTCGTCGGGGATGAAAATGGGCCATGTTTGTGTTTACCTCGTGCTGTTTCGGTCTTTTAAGTGCATTACTTTTAAATTGACTTTTTGCAATCGGTATTTAAATTTTTTAAATTATTACTTTTTGTAAGAACTTTTTTTCCTAAGCAGATGAAAGCCCTGGGAAGACATCCGAACTTAAGAAATATATAATATTACAAGCTACAATTTCTATTTTACTGAATCTTTGGTTTGGAGGAGAGCTTTGGAATATAATCAACAATGTCATATCTCGTGATGATATATGTATATCTATGAGTTTGTCATACCTCGAAGGAGTTTGATTCAAAAAATCAAATAGATCAGAACCAGAATCAGATATGACAAACTCATTTCTCTTAATTTCTTTTCGTACTAAGGCAACTAGCCAACTTTTCGTACTAAGGCAACTTCCATTTAAATATTTTTTTTGTCACTAGATCTATACGGATTGGGCGAAACCACTCCTGGATGCGAGCAAGGTCCCGAAGAAGAGCAGGTGCATCTGGAGGGGGTCTGGCAAGAGATTGTGCAGACGGCCTGCTTCTGGCGGATGTGCTGGAGGGCGTCACTGGGCTCAAGGTGCCGAGAGCTCATCGCAAGCCTAGAAACCCACAGCAAATGGTAAGTAGTATTTAGTTAGTCACTTTATAGCCATTATATATCTTTGGTCTGCCAATATTTTAATTAATTGTACTTGTAAACGAACTGTCTTAATTTTAAAATTAGATAATTTTACTGTTTTATGATAACATGGATTTTTCTCTTTTATTAGTCACCATCTATAATAAACATATTGTTGTCCTATAATACTCATTACACATACTCGCAGAAAATAACGTCGTGGTCCTCAGTGACATAACACTTAATCAATGACTCATGTAATCTAAGTTCACGGCCTCTACGGGATTGACTGGTTCACTAGAATTTACACCAATGTACAGAAAGACCCGGGTAGTGTTTTATTATTAGCAACCTTCTCTCATATTATTTTTATTTACTGTAATCTGTATACGTCGAAACAAGTTAACACTCCGAAACTCATGCTAGCACTCATTATCTTTACTAAATTATCTTCACTATCGACATCAAAGTTAAACATTCCTTTTATGCATAATATACCGAATTATCAAGGTTGCCAATAATTAAAATAGTACCACATATAGTATTCTTATAATTATCATTAGTAAAATTATAAATGGCAATATGACTGTGTTCTAAACTTTTACGCCTTGTATGAGTCCACTCAACCAATCTGAATCCAATAGAATTTCGCACATATAAAAAGGACAGAGCTTAACTTTCTGCTAGTTTTTTTTAACTTGTTGACGAAATTTACATTTACGCGAGTAAAGCCACGAGCGAAAGCTAGTCATTAATAAATTACTCAAGATATTGTTACAAACATTCTATTAAGAGTATAATGTTCAAACAAAGTGTTTAAATAACCGCAATTTGTTTATCATGAATCAACAGTTGAAAAGGAAAGCAGGAATATTTGGTATACCAGAAATAGCTATCGGCTTACAAATCATTCGGGCAGGTACACATCGAGTACATAAAATGTTCACTCCTTACATGGTGTGTACATGTGATAGGTAGCACAGAAACCCGAATCCTGTCTGTAAACGAGACGGACGCAGAGTTTCCGGTCGTGTGAAAGTGTACTCACGAATTTTGGTTGCACACGTGCATTATCCTAATTAAAATCCTGTAACAATTCACAAGTACCTACACATCACGAATGTGAAAGTAATTAGTATTTCATTTCCAGTCGTTTCCTGTGGGCAACTTATAGTCCACTGCTGGACATAGTCCTCTCTTTAGAAAGGAGGTAATTCAAATAGTACTATACGGCATTATAATATTCACAGTGAAGTTGGTCGTGCTTTTTAAATATTTTATAAATAATGGTGTAATTATTGAGTTAAATATCTTATCAAACAGAAAAAAAAAAAAATTTACCGTTAAAAGTTGTAGTCATTTTGTATTTGAAAAATTATAGTTTTTAAACATCTTGGCTGTAAAACCTTTCTTTTTACTTCTACTGGTTCTATATAATTCCACAAGCGCCTTACTTCTCCGCTATACGTAACATCAGATTAGGTAGAGTAATTACAACTGTTCTTACATTACAACTTTTACTTTTTAATAACACTAGATATATAATAATAGAAAATTATTTAATTTTTTTCTTAGTATTTAAATTTTAGCATAACAAACTTGTTTGTTATAGATTTATAACATTAACGCATTGTACGTGTTAGGTACACGTACAATGCGTTAATGTTATAAATCTGTCCTGTTCCGTATTGGATTTTATTTAAAAAGAAATACAATACTCTTGCGGCTAGAGGCCAAGCATCGCTAACCACATCCACTAGACCTCGTGTTAACAATTCCTGTTATATAACTTACTTAACGCGCAACAATGATTGTACAAAAACGTACTAAAGTATGTATGAAACTTTATTAACAGCACCATAAAAATCCAGTTCTTTGTGATTTGTTACAATTATGACGGAACTGTTGATTCCATAATAGCTCCTGCATTTGACCAAGAGTATAACACCAAGGTCTAAGAATAAGTCGTAAAGCTCGCTCCACGATAACTTGACAGGTTATTAAACATGAACAGCGAATCGATAAATGTTGCGCTATTGTGAGTTTCATGTAATTCAATTAATCCTAAGGCTGACTACACATGTATACACAGGTAAATTACAATATTGTGTATTATTAGGAGGAAACTAGTTCAAAATATGCAATAAATAACTACTTAATTAAGTTCAGGGATCCATTTTATCATTGTTTTGAATACCTAGCATTGTCATACACATAAATAACAGATTTCCACGTATTACTATGAATTACCGCATCTATTATTACACTAATATGAATAAAACCTCAGACGATGGAATAATTGTAGAGTTTGAAATATTTTATTCATTTAGTTTCTTATGACAAATCAGTACTTAATCCTTTGTTTTACTATTTTAAGCTGTCCTTTTATAAATATAGCATACGTTTTGTAATATTTGAAAGCAATGACATCGTGTTTGCATGAGACAACCGATCATTTTTTTCTGTTTTTTACTCCGTCATCACCTTTGTTTTTTTTATAACGGGGTGTACCAGGTGAAGCCAGTGGCCTCCATCAGCTTATTACTAAATGTTGCGGCCCGATCACATTTTTGGTGCGATCCATTAATGGGATAAATGGTAATTATTAGTAAGATGTTTGGTGGATTTATTGGTTGAAATAATTCCAATAATAAATATTTGAAATAGGGAGTCAAATGCCACTTTAAGGTTAACCACAAACAATAACGGATAAACTTCAAGTCGAAGGTCATTCAGAACAGTGCTAAAATATTTCAAGTTTTATTGAACATAATAATAAAACATTCGTTTGTAAAGGATTTTGTTATTACCTTCCAAGAAGAACCGCTCATGTGTGATAAGAAGCTCGCATGGAATTCTACTACCTACTTAAAAATCTTTAACCTTAATACTAACTAAACTAACAATCAATTTAAGTAACTAAGAAATTTTAAAATAAAGTAAACAATGAGTCATCTTGACAAAGCAATTGATATATTTATGTTTTTTTAAATATGTAGTTTTTGAATAAGAATATCTGCATTCCTGCCCTTTTGGTCTTTTACATGATGGGAATATAATGGTATTTGACATTTATTAACTTATTACCCGTTCTACAAAACTACATTTATTAATAGCATACGTTAAAAGCTGAAAAAACCTCAAGCATAGACATTATTACAACCATCCGTTCCTGTATCTTTTATGCTCATCGCATATTATGTAACTTTATTCCAGCTCTAGTCATCACTTATTTATACGTAGCATAGCTTTCAAGAAAGAAAAATGCTAGAAGCCTAAAATAAATCTAAGTGGCGTGTAGTGGGAGAGGCCTATGTCCAGCAGTAAACTGCGATAGGCTGATGCTGATAATAGATTTCAACCATAAATGTATTATTATTAAGAAATTCAATGTAATCATTTTAATAATTTATTTTCTCACAGAATTCTGAAGCGTTGTTTGCATTCATTAGATCGGAAGTAGAGCATTGTTCAAGCATGTGTTGAAAGAAACGAGGCAGCTTAGCTAGCTGAGCGGTCAGCGCCTGCCGCCAGCCGCCCTTTTTGATTGTTAAATGCTGTTGAACTCGGAATTGTTCACGATTATTATGAAATATTTGCATAGTGTGAAATATGACCCTAGCTGTGAACTATTTCATTATGGAAATGTTAAACCTATGAGGTACTTATTAATAGCCGACCATGCGTTATACATAATACATAAAACTACATTATTCCTAATACAGACTGCACGGATGGCGTAGTGGTTTAAGCGGTCGCCACGCCGTTTCCTACTACGCCGAGTGTTGTGGGTTCGGTCGCCACATGGTTCGACACTTTGTGTGATCCACAAATTGTTGTTCTGAGTCTGGGTGTTCTTTGTGTCCGTTTCATGTATATTTGTGAAGTCCCCCGCGACACAGGATAGTTTCCTAATGCGGCAGTTGTCTTATAAAAAAGAAAAAAAAACAGGACAGTTGTTTCAGTTTTCATTCCATGGTCAATTTATTATACTATACAAATAGAATACTACCTTAAACATACTTGCAGATAAAATATTGAAGAAACAATTTTATTTGAGTTGTATCTATGAATTTTTTTTTCTCCCGAATCTATATGGCAAAATACCAGAAAGAATGGACGTGCATAAATGAACGTTATGCATTTACGTGAATGAACGGTAATGAACATTGTTTTTGTTGACTTCTCTGTCAGCCTGTCACCGCAGCAATGCAACCTGTTTGATGCGTCAGGTAATTAAAAACACACCAATACTTTTTTCGTTATCACGTTAATTCTTAATGATCGATGAAATATCGTATACATGATTATATATCATGAAACGTGAATATATACTAATTTGCTTTTGTTAGTAGAGGTTTGTGTTGAGTTTTGGTATGGAGATTTACGAGCGACTCATTTTTTGGTTTCAAATTGTACTCGTACTGTTTTAGACTTTGTTATATGTCAATGTTACGCTTGTTTATGATTATGTAAAAGTCACACAGGTAAACACTACTTGTATGTACAATACTGTAAAAACCATTTGAAAAGAATACCTACGTAAACCCAATGACGAAAACGTGTTCCCTCGTTTACATATATCTAGTTGTAGCTATAATCAGAGATTCCACAGTCGGTTCACGTTATAGCTATTTTATAATATAATGCTTTTTTTCTTATCTGATTAATTATATTTTTCTTTGGCTTTATGCTTCATTCTATAACGATCTTTGTATTTCGATAGATATGTACAATATTTACGTATAAAGTGGACACAGAACGAGATTGCTAACTTAATTAAATACCTATGATACTAAATATCAATGGGTCATTGAAATAATATATGTTATCTTAAGTTTTTGATGATTTTATGGAGATGAATACTATCAGAGATTTATTTTATAAAATGAAGAAACATCTTTGACATCCTTCAAGCGATTTTCGCCTTTTACTTTTTTATTCACAGTATTTTTTACCGGAGTCAATGATTTTAAATAGGGTTTGTTGTGTTTCAAGTTAATAGTCAAATTTAACTGAATTCATGATTAATAAAAAAGGTACTATCCCTTAGCAGTTTCTTAGCGGTTCCTAAGTCACAACAGCACATAGACCAAATTATTGAAGTCAGTTGTAACCTTATTTTAAAGACATAAATTTAATGATTTACTTATTTTGTTTAGTTGGTATCAAATTATATGTATTATAGTATCGCGTTTAATTAAAATAACATTTTTAATTTAATTTCTATTATATTGTTCATTTTAATAATAAATTCCTATCAGTATCATCTAAACCAATATTAAGGAAGCTTTTAAAATTAGAATGCACAAAAAACCAAAGGATGCATAGAATTTTACTTGGCTTAAATATACTCTTTTAAGTATTTAATGAGATGCTGATGCTACTTAAGTGTTGGCCTCCCAGGGTGCTTTCAACGCAACATATTAAAAACTAAATAGTGGTAACATTTAGGCGTTTTTTTGCAAAGCACCATTGATAGATCGTTAGCGGAGATGACTGAGACTAACAAACAAACCGATTGTTTGCTTGTCTAACCCATAGTGATTTATTATAGGTCGTCACGTATATATGTATATATATAGCGTAGTGTAGACATGAACGGCACACAGATATGACACACTTGAGTGCATTGAAATCAATCAAACTTTCAACAGAAGTGAGTGAGACTCTTCTCACTCACTTCTAAGTTAGAAGAGAGTAAGTAAGTAAGTAAGTGAGAAGAAGAGTTATAATACTGACCTAATAAAATAAAAAAGCTTTAATTTCGATGTAGACCAAGACGTGGTAATTAAAAATACAATTCGTAATTCAGTCTCGTTAAAAGTTGTTTTACCTTTTACTAGCTATTGCCCGCGGCTCCGCTCGCATGATTATTTCATCTTTCTAACTTTGAATATGATGAACTTCCATGTGACCGTTCATCCCTTATTTTATCTCCTTAGGGGTGAAATTTAGAAAAATACTTTCTTAGTGTACAACATAAAAAGCATCAACTGCCAAAATTTCAAGTTTGTGTAGCTCTAGCTGTTAGGCTCTGCGTTGATCAATCAGTCGGTCAGGGCAAGTAATCTTGTATGTATTTATTTAGTTATTCAAGGTGGCAAAAATCATTGTTTAGTTGGTGCAAATCGTTTAAGACGCAGTCAGATCATTAGATTATAAGAAAGAAGAACAAATCCATCTCTTCTTGACAGTTTCAGTCGTTCATAGTAAAGTGTGCTAAATGCCGTGAGTCGAACATGAAACAAGAATTAATAATAAGAGACAAAAAGATTCTTTTTATTTCATCATGTGAATGTAAAATATGAGACATACACAATACCTCCTGTATTCTAATTTCTGACACATACATATAACCTTCATTGGTTTAATACGATTAAGAAATGTGTTTTGTACCTATTTACCTAGGTCATAAGCAAAAACAAAAGTAATGAGAACAGGATTCAAGAAGAAATGACCTTTACTCTTACACAGAGAATACACAGAGGATATCTTTGTATTAGTAGACAATTAGATGCGGTAATGCGATGTGGTTTTTCCAGTGAGCTGTGCTTCTAAAAAGCGTATTCTAGTAATGCCATGGTAATATATTTACGGCAAAGATTCTGTAACATAATTATTTAAAATATACGCTTAAAAGGTTATACATACGTCAAGGTCTCAATATCCGCGAACGTAAAAGCATGTTAGTGATTTAGAAATTCTCGTTCTATCAAACTTAATTCTAATCTTGTTAAAGCGGTTTGTTAGCGATTATCGCTTTTAATTTGTATTTAAATAACTATGCTTGGATACAAGTAGGTATTTGCAGTTATTAGCTTAGGATGGCCCATACTGCAAGATTTAGAGATATACATGTCATTATTCATTGCAACCTGTTATTAAATAAAATTGAAAATATTAATTACATAATAACACCCAGTAAGCAATTTAAACTGTAATTTCTAGTAGTAGGTATATCTAATCATGTTTCTGTATTCACAAGAACATCTGGCGTTATCTTATATCTTTTTGCTTTAAGCCATATTTGCACAATCGTTTACCGGCCGTGACCTACCCGGACGTGGTTTCCTGATAATCATCTCATCTGATCTTCGAGAGATGACGATGCACAAGTGCGCCATTGTTCCGACCTTTATACCGTTATGGTTACAGGACATTTCGAAACCCATTTTCTTTGTACCCACAATATTAAAATCATTATGAAGTTTGCCTTCAATTTCTCTCGTTAATTAGGCGGCTAAAAACTTGCTAGCGTTTAAGCTGCTTCGGTTGAGTTCACCATTCAATCGAAATCCTTCTACACCTCTCGATACAGAGTGGCTGTGACAGTACCGCCTGCTGCCTCACTGGCTGGCTGTACTCAATGCTCGGCTCGGCTGCTAGCTCCATTCATTCGCGCGCGCGCTTTGCTCTGAGACGGGTGCGTTTAACGATTCGAACATTGTACATTGTATGTGCGCCGACGTATCGATGTTGTTATCATTCGATTATAAATATTTTGACAGTTGATATTATTTTTCAAATAGTGTCAAAGTGTTATTATTTCAAGTGCATTGAAATGAGAGTTGAAGTGTGTGTGTGAAGAATATTCGATAAATCATTTTAAGAACATCACTTTTACCGTCTGCCTTTTGGAATACAGGTCAGTAGCCAGCTTAATGTCAAGTAGGTACAAAATTTAGATTTAAATACCGTTTAGTAATAAATACGTAAGCATAAGGATCTACTATACAAATTATATGTTTTGTTGTTCGGCTACCTACCTACTTATTTATTCGAATATTTCGACTGATACCGGTTTTTTATAATAATGGGTTCATATACGGATCATACGATATAACATGACAAATAAACGTTCTTTTTTTATTTATTTAGTATGTACGAATGTATGACTTGTAATAATGATATAATAACTTTCATCTCAACGACCGGATGACGTAGTGGTCTGTGTAACGGACTGCTATTCCAAAGGTCGCGGACTCGATTCCCGCTTAAGTCAAACATTTGTGTGTATGAGCACTTAATGTTTGATTCGATCTGGGTGTTTCTATGTATAATATGTATTTACAAAAAAAGTATATATGTATTGTACCCATAGTACAAGCTCTGCTATGTTTGGGACTAGATGGTGAATGTGGTAGAATATTATTATTAAAATTATCTCTGGATAAGAATTTATTTACCTAAACGATTTTTTTTATACGAAAGACAACTCTCGCTCTAAGAATATATCCAGTGTCGCGGGGGACTTTACAAACATACATGAAACGAACACAAAGAACACCCAGACTCAGAACGACAATTTGTGAATCGCACAAAGTGTCGTCCCATGTGGAGATCAAACCCACAACACTCAGTGTTGTACCACTTAAACTACGCTACGCCACTACGCCATCCGTGCAGCCAGTTATTTTAGTCACACTGCAACTGCAAGTAGCCATTAAAGCATTAGGTAACGACAACTTCTCAACTATTACTAGGCAGGTACTTAGATTAAATTACTTTGTTACTTACGCTATCTTGAATAAGAATAGTAAATATTATTATTCAAGATAACAACTTAACTTAATTTGGCTAAGATTTTAGGACGTAAACGTACTAAAATCTTCGCCTAATAGAGCTAAAAAACTGGCTAATCATATTTGACCTTTATCGCTTTTGCGGTGATAGCAACTCACTTATTACGTATACAGTTAATTCAAGTGCCACAATAACTGTATTATTACTAAACGATACACGTTCAAGCATAACTTACCACTAATACTGCTACCATTACACATTGTAGAATGACCATTTGTATCGCCACGAAACAATCTGTTTTTTTTTTTTTGATCTTGTAGTCCTATTTTCATTTCATTTTCAAGCTTTGTTTCGTTTGTCTGTTAATTTATGTCAATGTCTTATTCTTACCTAGCGAAATGAAAACAGATATCTAGAAATAAATCTATAGTTTATTGACTTTGCAAGTTAGAAAGGCATCAACCATCGCAAAAAGGTAGATATGGTAAGTATGAGTGTATAAGCGATATCCATTTCATTTCATTGCCTTCCCTTCTTACTTATCTTTCCCGATCAATATATCTAGTCCCAATGGTCATATTTTCACTTCCTAAAGTGCCCGTGCACTCTGTTAACTAATTAAGACCAATTTATAGTGAAATTTATGGAAAAAGGAGTAAATCCATAGGTGTATTTAAGGTGTAAATACAATCACTTATCATAAAACATTTTAAACATATTTGTAAGCAAACATTATTTTTGTCATACTGTTTGGTAAAACAAAAAAATAATAGTAAATCACAATAAATCACTTATGATGGAGTGTACAGCTGTAAAAATGATTCGATGAAACTCCCCCTTCTAACTGTAATTAGTGTTTAGTATTAACGACCGTGCGCAGGCGCCACTCGACACTCGCACACGCCTTAAACACTGTCACACACGCTGTTAAAGAGTGGCAGATTTGGTTTAAGGCGTTGTACACACTAGACGACAAAGTCACATTATTATTATACGTATGACTGAGTAACAAAAAGTTAAAATTAGTTTTTAGGGAAGCCAAGAAAGGGACTAATTTATATGCAGAAGAATCGAAGAAAAACATAAGATGTAGCTTAAGAACCGTTGATATAATGCTTGCCTGAGTCCTTTTGATCAGTCTTGACTCTTGTGGATAACAACTTGACCCAGTATGAATTAAAATTATTTAGATAAACATGAAGCTCAGTTACTAGTAATTAGCACACTAAAATAAACAAACATAGGAACTTCTATTTAATATTTCCTTTGAGTGTAACTCTTTATAAAAGATTTAAGTAATATAATATGTGATTATAATATAAATGAAAGAATTTTAGCTGATAAAGTTAATTACTTAAAATGTACTTAAAAAATTAGTGACACAATTTTACAAACATTATATTAATATACTAGCTGACCCGCGCAACTTCGTCTGCGTCTCTCAATAGTAATAAATTTTTTCCGTTTTTGAAACATTCTTCATTGGTGCTCCGCTCCTATTAGTCTTAGCGTGATGATATATAGCCTATAGCCTTCCTCGATTAATGGGTTATCTAACACTGAAAGAATTTTTCAAATCGGACCAGTAGTTCCTGAGATTAGCGCGTTCAAACAAACAAACAAACAAACAAACAAACAAACTCTTCAGCTTTATAATATTAGTATAGATTTAATTTTCTGCAATATTTATATGCACACATATTTATGCTCAGCTAGGTTATAAGTTCGAATATTAAAGTTATAATTTGTCATGTCACTGTCCAAATGCGATAAATATATTAGACCTGCCTACGCCTAACAGACTCTATAATCTCCTCCTTTCTTCTTTCTAAAAAGAGGCCTATGTCCAGCAGTGGATTATTAAAGGCTGTTAGTGTAATGATGCTGTGTACAATCACAGGATAGTTCGACTTTCCATCAAGGTTTTAAAACGTATTTAATCTAGTAAATGAAGTACCTCAGACTCCGCATGGTTAATACACTATCTTTAAAATCGTCGTATTATTTAAATAAATAAATTACTTCCAAAAATATAAGTGGGTCTTTTAATGTTTAGCACAATTAATATAAAAAACGCTATGCCCTTGTATGATAAGGTTTAAGATGTACCTTTTTATGTGTTTCAATTCAAGCCTCAGAGTGCTAAGAGTTCCATTAACATGTGCATTACATATTCATAATTGCCAAAACCAGATGAGAAGTGGGTCGCACTGATTAATGCCAATTTTTTACGATGTTCTTGTTGCTGTACCTACCTACTTGTTGTTTTCTTAACGTAAATGCGCTGCGTGTTGATTATCTGAAAGTTAATTTGGTTTCATTTTTAGGCTTCCTAAAGGGCCTAACGCCTAGATTGTTGTCAAGTCAGATTTGGCGTATTTACCGAGTTTACAAAGATTTCTATGTATTAACTCTTTCTAATTTTTTTAGTTAGGTGGGACTCTTTGGAATAGACATTTATCAAGAAACATATAAATGAATTATTATTAACATTTTGCCGTTCCTAACTACACAATTTCCTCATCTTTAGTTCAATTGAACTGTACTTAAATTACCTACCTCTGAAGGTATGAGTCAAGCTCCGAATCATTGATCTTACTCAACGCGTTGGTCATACAATCTGGTTGTCAGCAAAAACACGCTGTTCGCAATTAGAGGTCCACAGTTGCTTCTCCGAACTGTTGTCAGATAACTATAACAATATTACTGAACCTAATAATCTTTGATTCTAAGAATATACAGTCAGCACTAGTATTAAAATAGAACATAATATGAGTGATGTTTTCAATTGTAATTTATGATTCATCAAAGTGGGTAGTTATTGTTATATTAATACAACTATTTATGAATAGTCTCATAAACCTTACAGTTAATAGATAAAGGATGCTCAATATTGAATAATGGTAGCATATAACGTAGGTTTATATTGTTCTTTCTTTATACATCTGCATTTCTAAATATGGATATGCAATTTCAATATCGCTGTATAGAAAGACTGGGATTAAATCTATATTTGACACACTAGAATGAAACTATAAAGGGTATTTATAAATATGTAAGTATAACGACTACGTCTACTTTTGCGTATGTTTTAAAGATAATAAAAATGAGAGCAAAGATATTTTAATTTAATTGTATAATTAAGACTTCCACGAAAATTTAAGATTTAATTGCCAGGATTTAAACGCACAAACAGTAAGATCGATTTTACTTTGTATATATTTTGACATCTTTAACCGCTGTAAACAGGATTTTTTATAGATAATGGTAAATGTTACAGTGGTATGGTAGGGTAACAGAAGCAGGTAATCTAATCTATGTATCGTCAGTACCAAAACAACTCGATGTATCGCCACCAGGACGTAAAGCTAAGATAGATAATACCTACACGAAAGCAAGCTCATGGTCTCACTTCATCTATGGTGGCAGAATTGCACATGAGTATATATTCTACCCGAGTATGGAGCCGTACGGAGTTCGTCCATATCTTTTTTTATGTTATAAGGGGGCAAACGAGCAGACGGGTCACCTGATGGTAAGCAACTACTGCCACCCATGGAAACCTGCAACTCAAAAGTCTCAAGTGCATTGCTGCCCCTGGAGTCCTTGTTGGGGGGATTCGGGCTCTGGTAACCTCACTCACTCAGTGGAAGGCAACGAAAGAATTGCTTAACACCGGTTTTCTGTGAGACCGTATCACTCAGGTCGAGCCGGCCTATTCGTGCCGAAGCATGGCTCGCCCACGGTAAAAAAAAACTAATGAAAAAAAAAGTTTATTAAAAAGTATATTTATTAAATTCTATTAAGATACACCTATGTCTGATATAAGAAAATAGGTTAATTGGCTATTTTTACGTCCTCTCAACACAAATATAAACTCCACCATTCTGCAATTGTGTTAAAGCTGGATTTATTACTATTACAAAATAGGCTAGTTGTCAATTCCTGTGAGCCGGTGGTGAGATCACAGTGTTGGTGTCACGTCTCCGAGACAATTGTCACGTCCGTCGAGAAATCCTATTCCACCCACAAGAGGTTATAATCATAATATGGAGCAATATCATTCCTTTTTTTTGGAAACATAATCTATCTTGAAATCGATTGTGAAAAATAAATTAATCATTCATACCTACTTGAATCGTTGTTAGTGACAACAGAAATTTATAGGCACCATCTGTTGAATAGATGGCTTAAAGGACGGTAATTAGAACTAAAGGAAATGTTTTCTATAGATAGATTGAGACTAGTTTTGATCATCGAAACAATACAAAAATTCAGTGCTAGTCGCTTTGAGTTCAGTGTAAAAATGCTTAAATGCTTATTTTATATTACGAATAGTCATTAATTAAGAACAATAATGGATACTGAAATATTGTAGGTATGTCAATTGATGAGAGCGCGACATTTTTATTCGTTATTTAATTTTAAAGAACTGACAATTAACCGATTTTTGTTTTAAAATGACCCGTAATACAAAGTTGAATCTAACGAAATACTCGGAATTAATTATAACATTTCCTTGATGTCAAATTAATTTCACATTGTTACAAAAATAAGAAAGAAGTGCGTTTATTTTGAGGTAGATACGAGCTGCCAAAACAAAATAACGTATAATTATTTCGCACTATATTTTGTCCTGTTCACAGCTGTCGAATCAAACAAAACGCACACTTACACAAACTAAACACGTGTTTAGTGTTAAGAAGAGTTTAGATGTAAAGACGTTCTGACCGTGAACTCATACAAGGTTGCCGGTCGCTCCAATATTTCAGATCCATGTCAATCACTCTTCGAAGCTGTTGGCACATTATCTCGTTTATCTTTCGAAAGAATTGATGTTTGAACAACTTCTTTGTTTAACACTTAAAAGTAAGCGGATGTTCACTGATGTTTAATTGTCTGGTACCCAGACATTGTTGGTAATTGTGTAGATCGTTTGTATTTTGGCATCATATCATGTGAGACAAGAGGTTCTATGCTAACAAAGTTAAGTTGAATGAAAATGATTCTTATGAACGAAATGTGGAAGGAGCCCTGTTTATCTGTTCTTTACTTTTTCGGGATACAACCCAACCTTTGAATACGAAGAAATAGCCTAGGAGCTAAAAAAACATTTTATTGATGTTTACATAAAATACCCGAGAGCAAATCTACCAAACAAATGTCCTGCATCACGAACTAAACACAGTAATCTAGTATTCGCAAGAGATTAAATAAACATAGTAATGAATTCAAAATCATGGCCTGACACAGTAACCCATCTTAGATGCAAAGTATCGCTATCATTGATATCATAGTAAAATTAATTACACAGTATCGCACAATGTCTGAAGATGTCATGAAGATAACCGGACGTTAAGTACGAGTAGATACTTCGATTCTCTATTTCTATTAAATATCTGTTACATATAACGAGTGCTAGTACACCTGAGTACTTGACATTAAATCACAAGGTCAATTAACATATTAATTTTATGGACTTGATATAAGAGGAAATACAATAACGGAAATACGTTTCTCGTCAATTTTTTACCAATTTACTGATTACTCGATAGTGGATTAACTAATTTGAAATTACTTTGGATTACGCTGCATCTTTCATTCTCATATTTATATGTATTTTACTTAAATGTATGGTAATTAAATGTTTATGCACACAAATGTTTGACTTGAGCGAAAATCGAACCCGCGACCTTTGGAATAGCAGTCCGTTACACAAACCACTACGCCATTCAGTCGTCATTTTACTTTCTATTCGTTCAGTTATTTATTAATTACTTTTCAGTTGCACAAGGCTTTATTGCATTAGGTTGCATTCGAGTGAAAATCACACGCAAGCATGTTTCTTTTTCTGATAACGTCCATGTTTCATTTCATTCATATTGTTGTTTTTGTCCAGTGAACGTCAGTTTGCCTGATTTTCTTGACTTACCCTAACTTAACAAGTGTGGCTGTTACCACACTTGTTAAGTTAGGGTAAGTCCTCGGTCCCATGGACTCAGCAGCTACAGGCAATATAACAGTATAAAATAAGAACAGAAAATCTGAAAATGGATTTAGGTCATCCTCTTTTTTAACCCGGTCTAAAATAGGCCCAAAAAGCTTTTGCCAATTTAATGGAAACTCGTGGAATGCTATATTATAGAAATAGTAGGAACGGGAATCAATATACACTCAAAATGCGTTTTTCCGACTAACAATGCGAAGTACGAAATTGAAGAAAACATGCTTCCTCCTAAACTCTTAGGTGGAAAATTAAATAATGAAGACTACATGTTGTTACAATTTATCATAATGAAGGCGCACTATTTTCAGAGGTACCTTATTAATAGTATTTAATGTCTTTTCGTCAATTATAGCCTCCGGTGGCCTACAAGGTCTAAATATTCCGAAACGGAAGCAATCAAACCAAAGATGCACCGTTCATTCACTTTGCGGAACCTGACCCGTCGTAAATACTGTGTGCTGTCGGTGACACAATGGAAACAAGTTAGAAAGTAATAATTTTTAAATAGTTTAATAAATCTATGTAAGTAATGTAAATGTTATATGGTGAATATGTGTGTGTGTATTTGTTTAATGGTCAAGATAGACATAAGTATCTAAAGGTGATGAAATTATTGTGTAAGGTAAATGGTTTTTATGTATATATTAATTTTGTATAGTTTAGCATAAAGTTTATCTTAAATACCTTCAAAACTTCAACGTATTTGATTTCATCACTTTGATGATGTGGAAAATGTTGCCACAGAGTATATACAGAGTACTACACTAACTTAACAAATTTCTTATTTATAATATTCTTAATATAATTTCTTAATAATTATCTTAATTATAACTCATGCACTAGGAATATATCTACAAACATTTATGAAGCGGCCACAAATAACGCCCAGACTCAGAACAACAATTCGTGTATCACATAAAGTGTTGTCCTTTTTGGAAGAACCCACAACACTCGGCGCGGGAGGAAACGTCGAGGTGATCGCTTTAACTACTGCGCCATCAGTGCTGTAAAGGTCAAGTTCTATTTTACTCAGGGTTATTGTTGCTCCTTATCAAAAAATCAATTTTCCTAATCTGATAAGTAAGGAACTTCCTAGATCAGCTCTCACATTACAAATTAAAAAACTTTTTCTGTCGCGATTTGATAATATTAGTTTCGATAAATTCAGGCATACTTACTTAAAATAGCCTATTCAGTTAAGGCACAGTATGTGAAATTTCGTTCAAAAATAAGCTTAACATACTACCAATACATAGTATTTCTTTTCTGTTCCCAATTAGTTCTACGTAAATACTGTAAAGTGAAAAGTTAAAATGTTGTTAAACAATGACACTGTTATATCTGAGATTGTATTCTTTACTCGTACGTCATCTTTCTTTATATTCAATTTGTTGTACTACTCAATATACCTATGTATAAGTGAAGCTGAGTTTTTAAATTTCTTGTCTACCAATACTTAATCTTCCCCAGGATCTATCTATACATACACGGAGACTACATATCTATTATTTAAACTTTTTACTTAGCTAATAAATTATTATTTAACATTACATTAATAATTTAAACAAGTAAGGTATTTTGCTTTTATTATCACATACCGTGAGTCAATCTTCCCAGAAAAAATATCACCTGTATAAAGCGCGATTCCTAAAATTAGCTTGTTTCGAAACTGGCATGTTGTTGTTTGACAATATTGCGAAAATCTTATAATATGGCCGATGATATTTAACATCCATCGGTTATACGCAAACTTTAGGTATCTGTATTTATGTGCATCAGGTGACTTTCCAATTACTGGTCCCATGAGTTACATGTATTATATTAGGCTATTGAATAAACGCTCGACACTTACTAGACAAAACACAGTTAATAGTAGATTAGTAGCCAAGGGCTGTAAGGCATCAATTGCAGCCCGAGATATAGTTCGAGGGTGCAATTGATGCCTACCCCCCTTTTTTTTTTTTTTTTTTTTTAACGTGTGGAAATCCCCTCGGACCGTCACCCCGCCGGGGTTTGCGGCGGGGTGGTGTGTCGGACTCGGACCGACTAAAACCACACGGTGTGCCACTCTGCGCCTGTAATAGGAGGGATCCGGGAACAGCTGTTATTAAGACATCCGGACCCCTCCTAGCGCCTGCCCGCTCCTGGTGCGGGCTCCGTCTCAAAATTTTCCTCTCTTTTATCTTTTCCTCAAACTAATGCGGGTGGAGGGGAAACCCACCCCGTCCATTCGCGGCCACACTCAGGGCGGCATGAGGCGGTGATAGGCGCGCCTCCGACGCCCGGTTCGCCGGCGGCGGATCGGGTCCGAGTGGAGGTCGTCCTCCCGGGCCTTCTCCGCCGCCTCCTTCTGCGAGATTACTTCCTCGCAGAAGGTTGCGACCGCGGTAAAACAACTGTCGCTACCGGCCATGGAGCGTACTACGGCCGGTAGCGAGAGATCCACTCCGATGACTGCAGTGAGGGCCCGGCGCTGCGTCGCCCATGCGGGGCAGACCGCCAGCGTGTGCTGGGCCGAGTCCTTACTGCAGTCGCAGTGGTGGCAGGCGGGACTCAGTTCCCTCGTAGCGACCGAGTGCAGGTACTTTCCGCAGCAACCGTGCCCGGAAAGCACCTGCGTCAGCCGGAAGGTAAGGGTCCCGTGCTGCCGCAATGCCCACTCGGCGATGACCGGCTGGAGAGCCTCCACGGCGGCTAAGCCAGCGCGTGGAGTCTCCAGCCGGAACGACCAACGAGCCATCGTGGCTCGGCGAGCGGCTTCGCGCCACTCGCGCACATCCTCGGGCGGAGGGCGAAATCCGCTCTCCGCCCGGGAGTCAACCACTCGCCGATAAACTTCGGCGAGCACTTCCGCCTCCAAATCCCACGGGGGAGTTCCGGCCAACGCGCACGCCACCTCCGTCGACACGGTGCGGTAACCGCGTATGGCTCTGACCGCCATTACCCTCTGAGGGCGCCAGAGGCGTGCCCTATTCTGGCGGTCAGAGCCGCCGCCCACACCGGTGCACCGTATAGTGCCATTGACCGGACAACCCCCGTGTACAGCCATCTTGTCGCCGACGCTGGGTCCACCCAAAATTGGGCAAAAAGTCGCCCCTAGGGCAGACGCAGCGCCGACCAGCTTTGGAGCAAGCTGTCGGAAGTGCTCGTCGAAGAGCCACCTCCCGTCGAGGATCAGGCCCAGATATTTCATCTGGGCCCGAACCGGTACGAGGACCGAGTGACCACGATTGAGGCGCCAGGGGGTGGACCACGACGGGGAATTGATGCTTACACCCGAGCTAACTATTCTGCTTTACATCTCGATTGTGAGGTAAGTAGAAAAAAAAAACCGGCATTACAAGAATATAACATTTTATTTGTTGAAATTTATAGTGAAATGGGAACATTTTTCAAATTTTAAGGATAGTTTGAGATTGTGATATTTGTTGGTCATGGACAAAATCTGACGAAAGACAAGGCTGAATAGCAAAGCGACCTCTTTGGTCATTGGGCTGAATGCATGATGTCTATTGCCAGAATGATGGTTAGATGTACGCGAACTTTTTGAAAGAAAGAAGTGTTGTTTTTAATTACTTACCGCCCTAGGGATTTTCTAGCTACATTATAACCCTGGAGCGCTAATTAGTCACTTACAAGCCCCATTTGGAGTAATAAGAACCTACTTAGGCGAACATGAGAGATGTAAAATATATTACTTTCGCTGTGTCTATAGTATAAAGAAGACGTATTATGAATATGTTTTAACTGCCAACTTTCCTGCCGGGTCCGAACAGATTGTTTATTATTGTTCAAGAAAGCTTACAATATTTTTGTGATAATATAAATATAATGTGTTGCATACTAAATGTATAAGGATTGAAAAAAGAGAATTTATGAAAATCACCATTTAGTACAAAACGGAAAGTACCTTCGACTCCTGTGCGACGAATCGCTAATCTCTCGAACTTTTTTTTGTACTGTTTATTATTAACATCTTCTGGCATATGAACATATGTAGAACAACTAGTTTCATGTTGCAAATACGTTATACAAAGCAGCCTTAAGGATCTCGTATATAAGTCCTTCATTCGATTCGTACCTAGTCATATACAAGTTGCCTGCAATCACACGGTCGGTCTACAGAAGCTCTCCATCTACCTACGATGCGAAGTATGAAATACCATACACAACATTTCGACCTTTATACATATCAGGTAAAGGTACCATATAATTCAATGTGCCTCTTGCAACTCTCTTATATATACTTATGGCTGCCTGAATGGAAAGTGTAACTACAGGCCTTTTATGTTCCATATTTAGATTAAAATAGAGATGAAACCTAGGTCTAACTTAATATCTTTGAATGTATAGTGTCTAGTATAAGTTGGTATAGTTGAATTAATCATAATATTTTTCGGACATCTGACGCACAACGCCATCTAGTTTCAAACTAAGTAGAGCTTGTATTACAAAAGCTAGATTGACTGATAGAAAACTTATATACCTACTTTTTTTGTAATTAAATACACATTATGCATAGAAAACATCCAAACTCCGAAGCAAATATTTGCAGATCATACAAACATTTGATCCGACCAGGCAATCGAACCTCAGCACAGCACCGATAAATATACTGCAACTATATTACTTTGTATTAGATAAATATTAATTAGAGAAATGATATAATTGATAAGCGAATTAGCTTAGGCACTGACTCCTATGATACAGGTTAATCAACCTAGTTTAGGAACCAGAGCACTTATCAAAATGTAACTTTGATGGTTGAATAAACTTGTTTGTTTGTTTGTAGCTTCATATGCTCGAGCTTTTGCTTACACTGCAGTATTCTTTTTCGTCTTACCTATTTTGTTTTTCAGTATACTATGATTATTTTCTATCCTATAGTGTCCTAGGTATGAAAGGCAATAGTGGCACAGTGGATTAATTCGTATTTCTATTCAATATGCCTAAACTGTATTTCTAACATCAAAGAAGTAAAAGGATGAGTGCTGTGTAAGAAGAAATAAATAGTTTAATAAAACTTTAATACAAGAAGTTAAAAGTACGTGAGTAAAAAAATTACGTTACTAATTTTATACACAACACCAAAAAGCGTACCATGTTTCACTCCACACATATTAACATAACACACCTGTTGGCGTAGCTTCACAAGCGCTCGGCGTGAACATACAGCCGAATTTACATGTAAAAGAATAACTCAAAAATATCTCATCAAAGTATAGTAAAGAATATATATATATGTACTTTCATTAACTTTCAGTGCCATGCGTAAAAATTAGGTTTCTAGGTTATTTCGCATAAAGATGACGTATGACGTTGAGGCGTGGTTGTAGTAAAGTGTGATACACACTTCTAGCAGTATTTAAATTATTAACTTACCGACTTCAGTTTGATTAAATTTTTTAACTAAAACTTTTTATTATCTTTTTTTACAGTCCGACGATGGGATATTAATTTTATTATGGTACTCTGTAAGTAGGTAAACGGGAAGTAATCTATCTTATAAAAATAAACTATACATTGTATAACTTGCACGACACGCAAAGGAAAGAATAAATAGCTGGTTTGAGAATCTGTTACTATTTAAAGTCGGTTAGTAATGAACTACCCTAGGTTTAAAATTTACAAAAATAAATATTACAATGACTTCATAAGGATGTCGAGCACCCGCTACTGCTACACTTTGTAAAAACACATACAATATTCACACTTAATAAAATTAAGTATGAGAAACGTACAAAAGTATGTTAAGCTGCTTAAGTTGATATTTGAATAACTTAACCCCTCTAAGTGTTCGAAACACTTTTGAAAAATACGAATACATTTCTCACAGTACTTCAGTACAGGCTAACATTGTTGTGTGAACGCAACAACATAACAAAAGTAACTGGTTACTGTTTACACGCTTATACGCCCATCAATGAGTGATCATACTTAAGGAATTTGAGTCTTAAAAATTTGTAAATTGTTCTAAATCAATACCAATAGCTAAGTACACATTAATCTACATGTTTAATCTGTTTTTCCTTAACTACGTAGTTATTATAAAATGTATCGAACTTGGAACTTATAATTTGGCTGCACGAATAGCATAGTGGTTATAACGGTTGCCACGCCACTTCATGCTACGCTGAGTGTTGTGGGTTCGACCCCCACATGGGGCGACACTTTGTGTGATCCACAAATTGTTTCATCTAGGTTTGTAAAGTCCCCCGTGACCCTGTGTCACTTATTGTAAAACCTATATTCCTAATGCGAGAATAGTATAAAAAAATGAAGTAAGATAAAAAGACAGTTTTATTGATCTACACTTACCTAGTTCTACTACCAAGGAGGCAACCACCATACCAAGGGCGATGATCAAAGCGCTTTAAACATACTTGTTAAGCTCATATCAAACTCGTATAATTAATAATAATAACCCCACACATCTCACACACGGCTATCTAATCCCAAACTAGGCAGAGCCTGTACTATGGAAACCAGACTGCTGATTAACATACTTATAAATTTCTAAATACAAACATATTATAGATAAATTACACCCAGGCACAAAACAAATGATCGTGCTCATTACACAAATATTTGTCCTAGGTTGGAATCGAACCCACTACCTCCGGTTTAGAAGTCAGGTTCACTAACCACTAGACCAACAGGCCCGTCTAAATTACCCTTAATATTTTAAATAATAAATGCCTTTCTCATTTAGGTACTGCAAAGGTTAAAATATCCACTTATTTGCAGTATGTGCTACAATCTTCTATTGATGAAATTGATTGAAGGTTTGTGAACGTGTAATGAGAGTCAAAAGATTTGTTCGGGCGGCGGCGGCGGCGGCCGGAGCCTCGCTCCAAATGTAAGTGGGCTAATTTGTTCCGTACGACAGATTTATGAGTTGTAGTAAGTACCTCACATTGAGAATAAGCCACTCGGGGAAAGCAGTTAATAGGTGAGACTTGGGCAGCTCTCCTACTTGCCGCTCCGCGTTGTACAAACTCATTATTTTACCAAGAGAATAATTGACGAAGTGTGACCAGTAACTGTAATACATTTTATGATAAATTTGAGATCTAGTTAAACTAATTCAGCTTAAGTCATAATGTTTTACATTATTTTTACAATATTTAACATTATTATGAAAGAAACTTTCTGGGTGTGTACATCTACATTCAAATTACGAGTATAAATGTGAAATTGATCATTATTTTATTAAATTTCTTTTTAATGCCAACCAGCAGACAGCATATCTTAAGTTTAATGAGTTTATTAGTTTGTATCAATTATATTAAGTAAGTACTTCAAACACGGATTTGCTCGCGATTATTTTGATGCAAGAATGTATTTTCTTCGTTTAGTACGAAGGGTTGGTACCCTTCGTATTTCCCCTTAACGAGAAATTATTACACCTCTAGTTATGGAATTAAACATAGCAATTTGCACATGTGTTTAGATCAGTAGCTATCATTAAAATATAATTCGGTAATAATTTTTAAAACGAATCAGTAATAAGTAGAAAATATTTATCAACAAGAATTGTAACGCAATCTGTCAGAAATCACATAAATATTAGTTCATTTAAAGTAAAGAAAATAAATCCACATTACAAACGTAATTCTTTATTCACCAAAGAAAAACTACAAAACATTTGTTGAATTAATTATTTCGATAAACCACTCATTAACAGGTAATTTATTAAAGATTAAATTCTACGTTAGTTGAATAAATTTGGTGGTTAGGTAGAGGGGAGGACACACAGCAGACAGTGGAGGTGAGCACTGACGCGTCGCAAGGAGTACTCAATTTTATTTATTTTTATACATAAGAGCTGTCGTAGTCCTGATCTGCATGGCATCAGTCTATTTCATGAGCATTGGTCACCAATGGGTGACCAAAAACCCTCACTAAGCCTTGCCTTATGTACTCGTAGGTTAATATTCATCTTGACTCGGAGTCGTATCTACGGAAATTGTAAAACTATTATTCGATTCAATGAAAATTAAAGCGTCGGATAGGTTTGTTGCATCACGTCCGTTCTACTAAATATTGTAGGAGAACACATTTCTACTTTTGAAGTCATCGATTACTTTGATGTTTGGAAATTACCAGAAACAGTTACATGATATTTGTACATCTCTGCGGATATGAAATCTCGTAAATGTTTTAAATTATATAGGTTAAATAATGTTACCGTCAGTCTTATTTCAAGGCATCTTTATGCAATAAAAAAGTGATAGTTATGGCGAAAACCAAAAAGTTATGGTTAAAAATTCTAACACAACATTTTTTGACGATTTGTTGAATATACTGAGTGTATATTTTGATAACTGTATTTTTGGCCCCACGTAATTTCAAGGGGCCTAAAATATTGATGACAGCCCATAGTCGTTAACCGGGCCGTATGTGGATTAATGAGCCAGAAAAATCAACATTAGACAAAAGTAATTGTAGTAAAAGTAATTTAATATTTTGATAATCATAATTTCCTTTTATAATTAGCATGCACCTTGCGTTGCACACTATTGATTTTATTATGATTTAGGCAATCTATTGAAATATATTATATTTTAGCAGCAATAGCAGTTCATTCGTCATTTATAATAATTGAAGTTGCTGCTATACTTAGAAAACGATTGTTGGACGTATATGGACTGTTTAACTAGACTTACACCATTATTATAAAAAAACAATGCTTAACATAACAGCCTAACCATAAAGATTATAAAGCAACTATTTGATAAATACACTTTCAAATTTTAACAATGAATATACACGTATATTCTCTGCACTATGTATTCTATACATACACATAACTAAGTATATTTATTAAAGATTTAGTTCAACACAATGTTAAACTACTGCGTAATATATTTTTATTTTATAACTTTTTGAACAAACATATGCATTTGTGGACTGTAAAGCATTCTCTGTCAGTCGACCGATTAGTTGAGCGATGCAGAGAAAAAATGAGGTAGATGCAATTATGGGGGGGGGGGGAAGGATTAGTAAATGATAGAGGAAAATACCAACTATTTTGACCTTTGAGCAGACAAATGTACACATATACACATAGATACACACATACATATGCCGAGAACGCTGGTACTCTAAACATAAGTTGACTGTTATCCTGACGGGCCTGTTGGTCTAGTGGAAAGTGATCCTGACTGTTAAGCCGGAGGTCGTGGGTTCGGTTCCCACCCAGGACAAATATTGTGTGATGAGCTCAACCATTTGTTCTGTGTTCATGTGTATTATCTATAATATATATGTATTTAGAAATATTCAAATATGTAAATCAGAAGTCTGGTTACCACAGCACGGGCTCTGTCTGAGATCAGACGGCCGTGTGTGAGATGTGTGAAGTTATTATTTTCATCTTATTCAGGGATTAGAGTTTAAAGCAACTGCTGAATTAATTGTTTGTGACGCTTTTGATGTATTTTTGTGGAAAATTAAGAAAATAAATCTATATTATTATTACGCCGGTTTATTTAATAGCTTCTGATTAGTAAAAGTTTGACAAGTTAATCGTTAAGGGAGAGAATGTTAGTTTTCAATATTTGTTGGACACCAAAAGGTGGGCAGATAAAGCGAGTGTACTGCCGCGTGCTGTTCGCGTGACTCGCTGTCGTGACGACCAAGTACTGTTAAATTGTTATCTACACTTTTAGGAAGCCCTCACTTTAGTTAGGCTTTTTATCAAGATTTATTGCACTCTTACTGCTTGTTTTATGAGTTGTCAAGAATTAATGTAAGTATTGACGAGTTTGTTAACGGATTTGTGTAATATTTTAGTTTTCCAGCAGTCAACGTTCACTGTTTTATGATAAGGATAAGTCACTTAAAATCTGTCATATTAAACTAGTCTGTTCTTCTAAACGATTTTAAAAAGATCTACGGTTAAGGACATAAAGAGTCCATTAAAAATTATATTTACTAACTAGGAGTTCCTACTATTTTTCTTTCTAATGTGTAAACTAATAAACTGATCAGTACAAATCATATTAGATATGTGCAATAAAATAAAGCAAGAATCTCGACTTTATTTTCATAGTGCCAAGCGGATATGTGGCCAAGCATTCACTCTTGCTGTCGCCAACTTGATTTTTATTAATAAAAATATTTTTTAGGGTTCCGTAGTCCTAAGAAGGCAGCCTTATAGTTTCGTATAGTTACGCTTACCAGCACTAAAACATTAACGTAAAATAGAGCTTGTTATTACTATCAGTTTCTAAACGAAGCCACGGACGGACGTAAATACAGACAGGCGGACATGTCAAAACTGTTACAAACATGGAACACTAAAAATGTTCACCCGGTTGATTAATACTTAAAAACTTGAATCTGTCCTTTGTAAATTATTCTATTACTATTAAATATGCACTCGGAGATAGATTAATAAATCTTTTAATGTCAGATAGAAACCTGTTAGGCGTTAGACCGTAAATGAAAATGTCTGTAAATAAAATTACTTACCTACTATCGGGGTTAACGTTACTCGTCCTCGTATAAAATATTCGAAATAACCTACAGTTAAACCTGTCACCTCGCCTCCTTTAGCGGATCTCCTTTCACAATTAAATTCTATCAAAATTTTAGTCGACAGTAGATTGTTTTATGAGAACGGTCGCATCACTCGTTATAAAAAATGGCACACTTACTAAACAAGTAGGCACACCTATGTACGACGTTTGTACGGAATGAATGTTTTGTTGACTCAAACGGTCTCATCTCTGTTGAGTGGATCCAGACCGAATTTAATTATTTTTAATTAGCGTTCTTCGCAAAAGATTTATGGAACTATACTTATTAATTATAATTGATGGATACAACGAACGGAGTACAGAAGTATAGAAAAGATGGATGCACTGCGTAAAAGAGGATATGGCTGGATGGCTAGAATGCCTTACGTGACGAAAAATATTTCTTTTCCTTTCTTAAACAAATTTCTCTAACGGAAAACTGCAACTGGAAATAACTATTATTCATGGCAGCTCTGCAACTCCAGTAAATAGAAAATAGGATTAGAGATCATGCCACTTTAATGTTCTTTTTAAAATTCTTAACGATAACTTACTAAAATAAAAATAAAATACAACCTTAATTAATAACTTTCCACGCATCTGCATACGTATTATAATTTGCAAATCATTTAAAATTACTCAATAACAAGCCGAAACAAACAATTTCAGCAAACATTTTGAGAAAAAGTTGTAAGAATCCGAATCATTTTATTTCAATAAAATTTACATTAATTGTTCACTCAAGTTTAATAAAGTACAAGACATGCATAACTGAGGATCGTATATATAAAGGTGCGAAACGGTTGCGTGTACGCAGATAAGGTGCGTTCCAGTTGTCGCTGCAGGACAAGGCCTCGACACACATGCGCTCACGCCGGTGTTGCTACTGTCAGAAATATTTAAATAAGTAAATGATGCTATTTTATGAATATAAATGTATAGAATTTCATTAGGATTGTTTTTATTTTAATATATGAGCCCTAAGAACATTGTTTTGGAATAATAGCCTATTTTACTTAAAATTATTACGGGGAAATTATAAATGCACGGGTTAGGCCGTAGGCTGTCGGAAAGTGTTAGTTTCAGTTCATTAAATTATATATCTCCTTAGAAATCTTTTTTTGTATATTATACAAAGTACCTGAATGACCAGGATTTTTTGTGAATTTTCCCCGATAAATCGTCCCCGAAACCCTCTGCATACTAAATTTCATGAAAATCGTTGGAGCCGTTTCCAAGATTCAAATTATATTTGTATATACAAGAATTGCTCGTTTAAAGGTATTAGATATGTGAAATATGTCATTACACCAGTAGACAATAAAGTGTTAATGGATGTAATTTTTGTACTTGCTATTTTTCTCAATTTACAAATGTTTTAATACTCACAATATTATTACGAATCAGTACGATTAAGCCCTTTTAAAATGAAATTTTAGTTTATTTTTCTTTTACTTTACAAAAAATAAAGAGGTAATTGGATATAAAATAATTTTATATCCAATTACCTCGCCGTTAATCATAGCATTATACAATGTAAATTCAGCAAAGAAAAGTAGGTAAATAATAAAATAATTCTACGTCAATAATTACGCACATACTTTTATATTATCTGGTAGATAACTATAACAATTTAGAAAAAAAAACATAATGCGTCAAAACGTAAGCATAACATACTTTTTTACTGTTTTTGAAAAATAGTAAACAACAGTGACATCCATTAGTATTCAAGAGCCGTGACGAGTAGTTTATCGAGCTAGGTACAGTCACTGTTTATAAAAATCATTTCATTTTTTTCTGCTTAATATATTATACTAGTTCAGAATTTTAATAAATGAAAACTACGTAAGTGTGCGTTTTGTCTATAACTGAGTGTGCGTGGGTATTCCAAAAAAAAAGCATTTTTATTTACTTTTCTATAAACGTAGATCAAAGGTAAGGGCCCAATAGATTGTGAATTGAGTGAATTTTAATTTGATTGATTTGCGAATACCGATATTTAATTTATTGCTTTGACAAAAGTGATCGGTGTTCTTAAAGCTTAAAGGCAAAAAATCTAAGTTTATCTTTTAAAATGGGTATTTTTTTAAAAACCCTAGAAAAAAAAGGGAAGAAAAAATTTATTTTTAATAAAAAGCCATTAAAACGCGTGTTGTTAATATCTTTGTAAAAAATAATGCAAAACGCAGGGACTCCCCCCAAAAAATTTTGTACAAACCAAAAAAAAAACATTTTATCTTTTTTGGGTTTTTGGGGTAATTTAATTTTTTATATTTTAAAAAATTAAAACGTCCCTTATATGTTTCAGTATTCCTATCAGTATTTATAAAAAAAGGTTAAAAAATCCCAAAATTTAAAATTTCAATTGAGGATGAGTGCAACCTGGGCCAAAAACCTCGCGCCCGGGGCCTCCCCGAAAAAAAACAACGGGGGCACTGATTTTTCAGTGTTTTTTCCCTTTTAAAAAATGGGAAAGACACAAAACTAATGAGGTATTTCCATTTTACACATCTACCAAAAAGATAAGGGTTTTTTTTTAAACCCACCTTGTAAAAAGTTTAAAAATTTTTGTAGGGAGCTATCTAAGGCTAGAGGGTTCTTTATTTCAAAATTTTATCATTTTTTACATCACTTACATGTCTTTAAAACCGAAAGGCAAGAAAAGGCGAAAAAATTTGTATTTTCCCCCAAGTCTCAACCAAACGCTTTTGTTTTATTAAATTTTTAATTTTTAAATGACTCCCACAATTTTCGTAGTTGGCTTAAGGGGTTTCACCTCCCCGTTTCCCTATTAACGCGCTGGGTTTAGGGGGGATGGGACAACCCCTTTGTGACCCAAGAAGATTTTATCCAAAGTGTGGGTCTTTTTCACATTGTTTTCCGAATTTCCTAGTGCGGGATTTTGGGATGAAATCCTGGGGTACTATGGTTTTTATTTTTAAATTGGCTCTGTTTTACGATTTTCCTGATATACCGTTTTAAATGGGGAAAACATAACCCATTTGGTAAGTTCCCAAGCTCGTGATTAGAAGGGAAAAGGATACCAAACCTAAAAATGTAAAAAAACAAGACGCGGGGGTTCGTGCCCATTTTAATATACTTTTATACTTTACTAGTACGATAGAAAAAAAAAAATAAAATTTTCCCAGTCCACTAGAAAAGGGCCCAGGCAAATATAAAAAAGTTATTTAGTTTATGCCTTTTTAAACCCAATACTTATTTTACGGACCTTTTTCCCAGGGGTGGAAACGTAAATCATCAATCATTGTCTACTAACAAAGCGGTCTTACTTTAAAAACCTTAAAATCTAAAATACCAATAAGTCCCAAACGCACGTAGGAAATTCGGGTTAGCAATTTAGATTTTTAAAAATAAAAAATTTTTGGGGATGGGCAAAAACCTGTTGGCAAGTAAATTTAAACGTCTAAACAGTCAATTTTTTTTTCCTTTTAATTTTTAGAAGGAAAGAGGGGAAAAGAAGGTTTGAAAGAACATCTCGCAGGGGCATTTTAAAGGTTTCCCCCTTGAGAAAAAACGTTTCTAATCTACTTTTTAAATGTTTTTTTTTAAAAAAAGAAGGGAAAAAAGGTAAAAATTTTTAAACCAAATGTCCTACAAATTTTTTATATATTTTTTAAAAAAGCTACATAAAAGGTTTTAAGTGTCCAGATATTTTGCCTGTAGGTACAAAAGTTTATACAAGACATTAATTTATACTGGTCCCAAATTTAATACAAGACATGCAAAAACAAACCGAAAAGGCGATCTCAAGTAATCTATTTTATAAATATGAATTTTAAAGTTTGTTAAAAACAAACTTAAAAAACTTGGCTCAATTAAAAAAAAAATATTAAAAATTTGCTTCAAATTTTAAATTTTTATCAAATTTTATCGAGCGTTTTTGTTACCCCTTCCCTCACCAATGGGAACCAAAAATTGTCCCCTAGGGAACCGAGAAAAGGGGTACAGAAAAGTATTTTAAATAAAGGGGAAACAATCATTATTTGTTCGTACGAGTATTTTATGCGATGCCGAGCAAAGTCGCTGGTAAAACCAAGTAGGCACCTATTTCATTGAAGCCTGGGGAAATTTCTAGGAAGGCTTCATCTTTTATACAAAATGTTAATGCTATAAAAATTAGGTGAAATCGACTACATTATGCTACGTGCGACAAGTATAAAGATAATAAAAAAAACCTTCAAAATCTGATAAGTTATGAACGCAATTTGACCAACGTAATATTAATTATCATCATACCGCACCATCGCTTACATATATTTAGTGCGATTTTTGTGAGTTTCCATTTCCACATCTCGTCTACCCCATTATTAGTAGTCTAGTCAGTAGTACTAGGACCATATTAATGGAAACAAAAACAATAAGGCTGCAGATCGATTAAATAACAGTCGAAGTCAAGATATTTTCCGAGGAGATCATAAAGCCTACTACACCATTGTTCTTAGGAGCAATAAATTGTTTATGACTAATTATTCTATTCGTTTTATTTAAATGGATGTCCATCGATCATTGTGAGGAAGTAAAATTAAACTATTCAAGAATTAAACTTGGATGTAGGTTACTACACTTTCACAGCGCACTCTATGTCACAGAACCAACGATTCATGCAACGAATAAATGTACATACTGTATATTTGCACACAATTTAAATTTTATTAAAAGTAACAGACAGAGTCTTATTTTAATATGTATTATTGTCAAGGAAGCATCAATTCAAAACCTTATAGTGAATTCAACTTTTGCATATTTATTGCTATCTAAGTATGCGAAGGGCAAAGGTCTCACCTTACCGCATGCCGATCAAGATCGCACGTGCCTCAGTCCCGATATGCAGCATTTAAATATTTTACTTTCTTCACAATAATAGTAACCATACACCAAGCCATAAAAACGGTCTCAAAATCAAAGTTGCAAATGCCATATTACGTTTACTTTCAATAGGTTACGAAAATACGTACCTGCTTCGTAAAGTGAAAAAGAATTTGATATGTACATTAAAGTTTTTTTTTTCTCAATGGTAAACATTCATGTACAACAATGCATAAGTTCTTTCATTAACTAATAATAACCAGTACCTACAATTTAAGGTTTACCAAAAATAACATCCTCGTAAAATCTCCAGAGGGCCTAGCTAGTGTGAGTTTATTTCACTTCTACTAGATCGTCACGGTGACCGCGCTCGGCATTGCGATTGGCCGGTACTGTAACGATCGAGTAAATGTGTACTCACACTAGGCCCTCTGACTGATATCCTTCATAACCACGTGGTAGCTATTTTCCGCTTATTTTTAGTGTTTTATACCCTAAAGGGTAGAGGAGGATTCTTATAGGATATATCCTTGTAGTTCGTCTGTCTGTAGAGATATCAAAAGATTGTTGTGTTTATTCCGATAAACGCAACAATCTTTAAACGTATTAGGATTTCCGAATCCTATATACAACCACCTTAATAGACGATAATTTTACCACTAAATTTTTTCCACATTGAACAATACAATAGAATTTTTTAAATGTATGGTTTCTTTCGTGATAAGAAAACAGCATGAATCTTTCGCCTTTAGAAGATTCGTTGAAATATTGGAAGCGGTCCAGGCCTCAGGAGCGTATGAGCAAAAAAATGTAATAAAATTTGTTTTCTAAACTGATTGATTGAATACCAAAAGATTATCTAAGTGCCATAGAGAACGGAAAATATACATTATTGGTAGAGAACAATAAGATCATCAACATTTATGAGTTTTATAACCACCGTAAACAATTTCCATCACGATCACGAGCTAATCGTGCATCAGTATTCATAAATAATGCGACTACTCGTAGTCATAACAAATTAAATTAAAATGAAGTTGAGAGAAATTAAAATAATTCTGAATTGGGAGAACTAAACCATTTATATATAAAAAAAAACATTGGTTATTATTTTGGGATTTATGCAGCATGTTCTTTACTTATACACATACTCGTATCTTCTAGCTGACATCTCAATATACACTTATCAGCTTTGATAGAATTCATGATTTTGCTTAACAAATAATGAAATTTTATTAACTTTTTGTGAACGGTCTAGTTTTTGGTAATATTTTATTATTTTTTCTTTAAATACTGTACAAAAATGCTACCGTAAAAAAAGAACTAAATGGATATTTTAGTCCTTGTTTATTAGGTACGATTTTATTTATAGATGTAATAAGAGTATATATTTGTCGATAACTTTATAATTGCTTACTAAATTTCTTTTTATGTTATTACACTCAAGTATGTCAATAACTTTCTAACGATTTGCATTACTCCCGAGGTTGTGGTTAAACTATAATGAGACCCGTAACACGGTGTGAATGTATACATCCTTTTGTGACTAACTTTGTCCAAGCCTTCAAAATGTAGAAGGTGGAATAATTAACATAGGTGTAGCAATAGTTTTTCTAGGGTATACCTGGTTCCCCGGCTATTAGTACCCTAGACGGCGTGTGGTTTTAGTCGGTTCGAGTCCGACATGCCACCGACAGGTGGTATCCGAGGGAATAGTTAAATTACCCTAGACCTATCCAGTGACGCCATAATCACTTTTAAAAAGCTTGTCACTCACTCGCTTCTACTAGTACCAACTAGATCAGAATTATTAATTTAAGCACTTCCTGCTTTTCAAAGACTTTACTATTGTGACCTACAATTAGATAACGATGAACACCGATTTTGGCAACTAATAATTCAGTTCAGCCAGTATTTAAATTTAATTAGTCAAACCCCATAACGTCTTGGGTTTATGTTTAATAATATTTCCAATCATTCAAGATATGTTTCTTGCAATGTTCATGCAATAGGTCAGATTATTACTGTTTTTGTTCTGAAGTGAAATCTGATTGCAGAACGATAAACATAAAACCCAATTAGTGTTTCGCCATCTTAGTGTCTACGATTGTGAATTGTGGGGCGATTTGTCCTGTTCTTCACATAAACCCCTATTTAATCGTTACTCTAAGGTACGGTAATGGCTCTCAGCTGAATATGGAAATTATTCTGAAGAGGATTTTATTTCAACACATTTAATTTGACTTATCTATTTAAAAGTCATCTACGAGAAAAGACCCCTTCAATTCAACGAATTTTTAATTATTAAATCAATTAAAGCCAAAAATATGGCAAAAGAAAGAAAAGAGGATGTAAGCAATATCATCATCATCATCATCATCAGCCTATCGCAGTCCACTGCTTGACATAGGCCTCTCCCATTGTAAGCAATATGCAGGAGGAAATTTTTGCTTCTCCTTCCAACTTTACCTTCTCTAGTTTAAGTGTAGGTAACTTGAGAAGGTTCAATTTTTTAAAATTTCATTCATTTCTTAAATTTCAATGAGGTAAAATTTCTTCTTTTACATCCCACAGTCATTTGTTTATGTTAATAAGGACAACATTAAAATGCAAAGTTAGTTTCCTCCTCGAAAGCTGTTATAGTTAATTGAGGAAAATGCAACTTTTATAGTAGGGACGCGATAAGGATAAATAATAAGATATTAGCACTAGCTGTACTTTACGTTGTTATTCGTGTTAAGATTCCTGCTAGGCATCTGTGCATTAAAAATTTATGGAGAAGTTACATTTTCACATAATTATCTTAAGCAACTTAAGTCCATAAAATCCATATAATGTAAAAATAAGTTGACACATCTGACTCTCGGCTATTTGATCCCAAACTAGACAGAGCTTTCAAATATATGTATTTAATACCTATCATAATAATACCCGTAATATAATTATATAGACACAGCCTGTACTGTGGTAATATGAAGCAAAACTGAAAACGTTCATTTTCAATTTGTAGCAGTTTTAAGAGATGTACTGATTTCTAAAATTGCCATTAACAAACATTCACATTGTCATTCTTGTCAAACAAAAACAACACTATCCTCCTCTTACATTTATTAATATTATCATTAAACTGCGGAAATGACGATGTTCGTCTCACTGAATAACTTCAACAAGCTCCTCTGCGACAACTTCCTAACTAATTGAAATAACAGTGTGACATAATTGAAACAATTTTCTCATTCTATTTTGTACTACGTAAGCCAATTTCAATCTTGCCTTGTAGTTATTTGCAATTTATTAATTTTTATAGCTTCATAAATGGTTCTTGTGGTTCTTATTGTGATATCCGAGAAACTGTTCTTTTAAGTTGAATTACTATAAGTTGACAATACGAATAATAATTTATGCATTTTAATTATTGTTCTTGGTTATTCCCAACTTCATAAGTCCAAGGTTAACTTAAGCTAAACACTCATTTAATTGACATCAAAATTGCAAACAGTTCATGCGTTTAGTTATTTTCCGTGTTTACCATGTATCAAGGTACAATGGGGTGGGCATATCCTTACTGGATCAAAACCCCGAATCAAATAAAGATTAAAAAAAAAAAAAAACAAAAAAAAGTTATTTTCCGATCGGACCCGACCGACGGTCCGACTTTATACATCGGCAAAAGAACGAATGTACTTTGTATTTCATTATTTCACACACGATTTAAATATGACTGGGTGGTATGATAACTTCTTTGCAAAACTTGACGCATAATATTTTAACGTCAATCAAATGTTACAGTTTTAAATGAAACGTCATCACTCTTCGTTTTTTCTTTACGGATGTTTTGTCACGCCGAAAACGGTTCGTGGGAGGGCGACATTTGTCCGGGATAAGAGGCCACACAAAAGATACAAAATATCTGTTGTACAGCATGTGATCATCCCTGAATGTACTTTATGTATTATGAGACATTGTAAAGAATGATATGCTTTTATATACGTTAATAGATAGGTAATATTTTAAAATATTTGGTTGATTATATATTTCACAAGTCAGTTCCTGTTTATATTATAATTATCAATGATTTTTATTAAAATTATCCAGACGATTTTATTAAAGGACGATGATTCATTTAAATACTATGAGGGTTTTAATTTGCTTGAGATCCATAATACCTAACCATAACCCATCCATAAGTCCTACCTACCTGATGAAACGTAGCATATAATAGTGTGTAATTTATTGAATAAGTGTGTTATTGAGTCGTACAAGTTATTTTTAAAATCGAAATACAGAGACGTCCACCAATTACTTTGAAAATCAAATGTATGTTTGAAACAATTCTAAATGGCTGTAACATAGAAACGTATTTGTTAATTTTGATGATATACATAATAACTGTAAATATAAATTAATCACTTTTATTTATTTATATTGTCGAAATAATTAATCGTAAATTTGTTAGTGAACCAGATTGAGTACCGATAAATATTTGCAGCTCTGCTTCAAGAGGTCATAGAATGTTTCGTGATTTCATTAATTGATTGGCGTGTAACTAACGTTTGTGTAATTAATTGTAACACCACATGATATGTAACTATATCTGAGTAATATAGCGAGATATAACCAAAGGACCATGACAAAAGATACTAATTGCAGTACGTAATCAAAACACCGAACCTATTAAAGTTTTTTTCCGAGATTGTTGCCAACTTACATGACACGCGATTGTAGGTACTTATGTTACTCAATCTCAGCGTAACCCCTATATTAATTTTGTAATTAATATGTAATATTGAATGTCAATTTAACGTGACTAACCTAGCATTCAAAGACACGTCCCAAATTCAAATCACGATTTGAACAGCATATTATCGGTGCAATACCGTGTAACTAGCATTAGCAACGTATACATAACAACAGAAGAAACACACGCACAATATGTGCTATCACTGTAAAAACGGTATAAGCGGCGCAACTTTAATATAGAATTAATCAATCATCATCAACGGCTTTTAATAGTCCACTGTTGACCATAGGCCCTGGCCAGACGGGTTGGTATAGGGTCTGTATCAAGTTCTCCTTCTCTTTGTAGTGCTGTTGTCCTAAAAAAAAAACTATGATAGGCTTACGATTGAGTATTTAAGGTACGCGGGGTCAAGCCTCGAATAGGTATATTCTAATTGCTCACTCGTAATTCGTGATTTATCTTCTGCACTACTGATTAGTGAAATTGTCGATGTGACCAGGTTTTGTTATCAAAAAAATGAACGTAATAAAACTTACATTTGAAATCGTAATCTTTATCTTGTCTGCTTGGTTACAAACTATTTATTTCACTTTTATCGATGATAATATTTCGAAATTCGTCCAGCAGGTCTATCGTCTGCCTGTTTTACGACAGAGTTTTTAATTCGTAGTTACTATTTTGTACCGATTCTTAAGTACCTACTACTTTTGACATTTGTGCTTACATTTTGTGCTAAATTAAACCTGATCTGAAAAGTTTCCTTGCTGCAGTTACTCACTATTAAATTGTGGATTAATATTATCTCTGTTTGCTGTTAAATTTTTCTGCATCATTGTTCTTACACAGAAATAATAATACATCGTTGATATATAATTGTTGCTATTTGAATAAACTAATATAATAATAAACTTAAGTTGGGAAACACACACACACAGTTGGGAAAGGAAGTAACAATATAATTGATTATAGTAACACTAACGTAAAGGTATATTTTTTGCAGTTTTCGCAGCATCTTGCATTGATGATCGGGTCCTATTTTTCGTAGTGCGATGTTATATAGCCCATAGACTTCCTCGATAAATTTCATTCAAACGTTCCAGAGATTAGCGCGTTCAACAAAACATACGAACGAACAAACTCTTCACTTCATTATACGGTGGATTTTGCTTAAAATGATTGTACCTGAAGGTTCGTTTAAAGATTTTAATTTTAACGATATTACTCATACTATTTGCTGTCGTTTTGTTCTGAAGAGAGATTGCATTCTACAGGAGGATAAATGAACTTTACAGATCAGACTGAATTGTTCTTGTTTATGTTAGTCCTACTCATCGCGGGGTGGCTCGTTCTCGTCGGTCGGGACGTGGTGGTTATGCCAGTGACCTATGAGCACAGGAGCCAAGCCTTTTAAGGTCCGGCGCCGGCCACAGTATGTCGCAACGCGTGCAACACGATGTATGCCTTGTACCTGCTCAACTGCTTTACATGCGCTATTGAGGTCACACTTTGGTTCTGGAAGCCAAATTTTTTTTTTAATTTATTTTAAACAATGTTGGTGACTCATAAGTGATATTGCTGAGTTTGTTTAATTATCAACTAACTTCAGACCGCCATTTCATAGAAAAGGACCTAGGTGTAGGTCCCATACAGCTATATGTATTCGTGTAGGTTCGTAATGTAGAATATGACCTATCCGTGTGATATGATAACTATCTGTTAAGAGTGTGATCATCATATTTTACATTCCTATAAAGGTAAGAGTAACGGTTATTTCGATGATTTACATTAAACACATTTAAATGGCAATTATAAAAAAAAATGGACCATATAAAAGTCTTATTAGCAATTTAAAAGCGAGCGTAAATTATTCTAAGAATTAAAGCTTTTACATAATCAGTTTAATGCTGTAAGTATTATTATTTATTCATTTATGAGTGCCAACTTTGCCAACAAAAATTTATGCCAACATTTGTTTACACGTTTACATACTACCATAATTTCAGGAACAAATAATATTAAGTAAAGTGTAACAAATACTTATAGGCAAATACAACATGCACTGTTTTCACACTTTTTCTATACAAAGGAAGAAATCTAAAAACTAACAAAATATTAAACATGGATAGGTTGCACGATTATTTATCACATATCACCCAAAATATCTTAGCAAATATGTTCGTGTACCATCAATAAGAGTTAGAAGAAAACTTGAGCCCATTTCAGCTGAAGTAAGAACTAGTGTTACCTACTGGTTTCTCACCTAAAAAAACTGTGGTATCAACAAAAAAGCTTTGAGGAAAGTGTTATCACTTCGTGCTTAGTAAACAATCTTAATGTAATGTAGACTAAGTATTCCATTATAAAACTTAAACCGTGGCTGGAGTCATCTCTGTCCAGTTAAACACAAATTCAAACCCTAACATATTTGAGACAAGTGACATTAAGCCATTAAATAAGTGCACGTACTGCCAAACACCTATTTGATATTTCAAGGCCCACCGTAAACCGATAAACTCATTGCGCACGCTCCTCATGTAAGATCGGAAACGCGTGCGCATGACAATAGGAACAACACACGTAAAAGCTTCGTGTTATCAATTATTAATAATATGGCTACATTGTTAAAAACATATTTATAGCTAAATTTTTCCTACTGTCTTAACGCTATTTAATGTGCCGGAAACGTTTACAATTGATAATGTCGTTACAAAAAAAAACACTTTTACTTGTTTTAATTATTACCTACATACAGGTAATTTTTCCGGAAATTATTTTTTTGTTTGATGATTTGTCAGCGTTAATTTTATACTCTACCTAGCAAATCGTATAATAACTCGCAAATTCGCAAATGAACGAATGAATGAACGATATGTCGAAGAAGAAAATGGAAAAGTATATACATGCTCCCTTAATGTAGCTATAAATATATCCTGTTAATTAAGTACTTACAAAAAGTAGGTAGGTATCCTTAAAGTTCAAGGTTTTATAATAGTACATTTTAGGTTAAGTACCCACCTGTTAAAAACTGCATCTGAAGTAAATAGATGTGAAAGCTAAATATTATCAAAAAGTTAAGTTAGGTATGTACTTACCTTCAGTACCCAATCACACATTTCAAACAATTGCTATTTTTACTATTCCTTTGTACCTACGACAAAACGTTATTCGATTCTCTTCGTACATTACTATAGTTGACATGTATAGTGCATACAATTTCACCACGGAAACTGCAAATACTCATCCCAGTGGTTTATGGTTTAGGTGTAAGGTAAGCGTAACACTTAACAGAATGCCATACTTATTCATTCGTTTTCGGTTTTTACAGTTGGAAAACGTCCAGTGCTGTTTGGATTTCCTACACGCTCAAAAAGTCCAAGGATTAGAACAAGTAACAGCTGTTGACATACGGGATGCGAAGCTAAAAGCAGTGTTAGCATTATTTTTTGCGCTCAGCAGACATAAACAAGCAGCTAAACAGAAAACAGTGCCATCTAGCGGCAATGTTGCAAACACTGGAAAAAACTCAAGCGAAGATGTTTCACTGAGTGCAGTACAACGCATCACAGGTGGCAGCAGCTGTGATGAAATATTAACAGCGTGTTCGAGTAACGTCGAGATGACGACGTTAACAGCTAATAGGTGAGTTCGTTTTTATTGAAATAGACTTTAATCCTACTAAAGGGTATTTGCAAGTATGTAGTTGAAAAAAAAATCACCAAGTTCATTAGCGCCATCTAGTTAAACCTTATTTAACCTACTTGGTCTAAAAGGATGAGGGGTTCTATAGTACAACTATTGGATTTTAGAGGGCGCTTCCAGCAGTTTTTTAATGTATTTATTTTTGGAATTTCTTAAGAAGATAAATAAATTAACATAACTTCACAATGATTAAAATACAAACATGCTTAAAATTTAAGCATGTTTAATCACATTCAGATACTTTTAAAGTATTTTTTTTTTAATGTTAAAAGTTTCAACGAATTGATTTTACATGAAATCAAAAAATACGACCACCAGATTTATTCATGTTATCACTAAAGCGGAAGTCAAAACATATACCTAATTCGTTTATTTATTTTCTAGTTTTATTCTAATAATTTCTTAAAACTGACTTTATTGCCTACTTCTTCATAGTTTCGGTGTAGATTATTTAAACATGACTATTTATAATCTAAGAGTTTCGGTTACTCGCAAACTAAATTAGTACTACTCGAAAGAGGTTTTGGGCTGTTTACACCTAGTATTATGCGTTTTGTCGACTTTAGTACTTACCCTAGACAGCAGCGTGTAACAATAGCCAACTAAATGCATGATGAGGTTCGAAAACACTAATGGTTGTCGTAAAGCCAGAAGCCTACTGGTAGTAGGCTAGTAATCAACTTGAGTATTAAAAGTTTACGATTTTCTAGCAAGGATAAAAATATATTAATTTCTTTTAAAACAAACCTTTGTTCGGAACCAAATGAGACTTCATAACATAAAATGAATGGCGGTATAATTCAATTAATTGAGCTATTTGCCATAAATGTGTAATATTACCCCAACAGTGCTCCAGTCTATGTAGGGTCATTGCGACGGTTAGCGACCAGTTAGCTGGGTTGCTCACTACAGATGAGTAAAAGTAAATGTTATCTATACGCAATTTATTATCCGTTAAAAATTGGTCCCGATTATAGTCTAGTTTGGATATAAAACATAAAATATAATACCATCCACAAATAATTATAAAATGCGGAAAAAGTGCACTTTCATCAGTTTACGACCATCAGTGAGCTGGTTTGCTACCTCTATTAAAATAGGTTACGCCAATAAAATAATTATAATTGATTTATAAATGTTTTTAAGTTTGCCTCTTAGTAAAGTATTATTATGGCAGTCTTAACACATTCTTAACACAAATAATATTTTAAGATATTGGTGTAGTGTTTTTCTTATATTTATTATCATCATCATCAACAGCCTTTAATAGTCCACTGGAGGTTTTGGCCTACTATACCACGCTGGCCAGACGGGTTGGTATAGGGTTTGTTTCAAGTTTTCCTTCTCTCTGCAGTGTTGTTGTCCTGCGTAGTTTTCTCCCTTAGTCGCCTCTTACGACACCCACGGGATGAATAGGGGTGGTGACACTCTTTATTCTTAATCCGTCACCACACGTGTTTTCCAAATAAAATATAAATTACTTGTGTTTTTCGAGTTTCTGAACACTTACTTTCATGAAGATTTCAGTGGTGCAAAAACGTCTAGGTCTGCTGGTTGGAGTTTGTAGGTTGTGTTTTGGGGTATAGGATAAATAATAATGCCAAGATTCTCGCACATGGCACTCAAAATCCATCACAGAGAATCGATTCATTTTCAAATTTGCCAAGATAACATCCTTTGTACATTCCTATTCTTATTACTCTCTCTTTTAAGAAGCTCTTATGTATTCTTCAGTTACTCTTGCTCTAGCTTCATTAATTCTTTCAGCTGCGTTATAAGATATCGGGATTGCATTTTATTTTAAGGAAATTTTAGTACTAGCTTTGTCCCAGTTTATTCGGTGTCTTTGAAGAGATTCTTTGTTCCATAGTATTAAACAATTTTATGAACTGTATCCAACAGCTTCTTCTTCTAGACCGCGAATTCTCACTTTTATATGGCCAAAAGCCCCGCTTTTGCCTTCTCTACCAAGTACAGGATCTGGTCCCCTTGACTCGATAGCATCACATTTCTTCCCCCTAAGCCGAACTTAATTCTTGTCTGAGGGATCTGATACAGTCTACCTATTTCTTTTATTCAAGGTACTTATTCTTATACTTTTAAATCTTATTTAGTTTTTTCCTCTTTGGTGCTCTAGACACTCTCTTTCATTTTTTTTTTGTATGTGTGATTTTTTTTGTGATTTTTATCTTAAAAAAATGTAGAAAATATTAATTTGTACACTATTTATCATCTGTGTGTTGACGGAGTAAGAATTATGAGTGTCACCACTTCTATTCATCCCGTGGGTGTAAGAGCAGACTAAGGAAGCAAACTACGCAGAACAACAGAAATGCAAAGAGAAGGAACACTTGAAACAAATCCTATACCAACAGCAACAGCCGGTAAATATGTACTGTACGGTTATCCTGAGGATCACCGTGCAGTAGTAGTAGTAGTAGGCCTGTAAATGTTGCATAATAATATAAAAATGTCCTGTAGTATAGTCGTATCATAGTAAATAATAGTATAATTAATTACTCCGCACTGACACTACATTACTAATATTAGTAGTATCTACATTGCATCCGTGCGAAGTCGGGGGCGGATCGCTAGTTTGTTTATTTTTATTGTACGGTGAGCTAAGTTCAGATTTTGTATACTTTGTCAATATCCTAGACAGTGATAGATGGCACTCATACGCAACATATACATACAGAAAAAAAAATGTAGTGTATGGAACTAACTAATTCATTCATTCGAACCTAATGTTTGTATGATCTGCAAATATTTGTTTCGGAGTTTGGATAAATAGGGTAAAGAATAATAATAGTATAGAATATGTATGTACTTCCAAAAAAAAGTATTTAATTATTCTATATACAAGGTCTGCTTAGTTTGAAACTAGATGGCGTTGTGTGTTAGATGTCCAAAAATATTATTCCATTATGTAGTTGGCGCTATGTATTTCTGTATGAATCCTATCAATCATCTTCTATCCTATGGAAATGAAATTTTCTCTGAGTGATAATTGTTATTAACACTGTTCTCAATATTCTAAAGTCAGGTTCAAAATAACCCTATGGCTTTATTTTCTTCACCTTACTCGCTCTATTTCCTTTCATCTTAAGATTTATGCGACAGATCAACTAAACCGCTCGCCGCTGGCTAATTTATGTTACCGTGGTATGTCATTATTAATAAGATTATATATTTTATTAATATTTTATTGACAACCTGTCAAGAGAAATAAGTACTTAGAAAAGAATTACATAGGTGGAAATCAAAATTATTAATTATTATTATTATTGTTTGTTTAATGTTCAAGATAATTATTTGCTCAATTTCTCTGTACTGCCATTAATCATGGTGCACAAGCGTCACAGTATAAAGTGTCAATAGCACTACATTTATTCAATAGAAATAACAATGTGAAAATAATGATAAACACCTACTTTCCTACACAGTACCAACTGGCACTTAATGGGTTTTTATTTTAAAATCGGAGTCGAACAGATAGATCAAAAAAAATTATTATGATATAAATATTTACCTGCAATGGACATACAACACTGTTTATAATAGTTATCATATCACACTACGTGGTAGGGGCTGGTAGTGTCACTGATCGTGTTTCAGGGTGAGGTTTAAACGTAACCGTTGCTGTCAAAGGGGTGCATGCTAAATCGACCTTAACTTAGTTTTTGAAAAAAATATAAATCTCAATAGAAGATAGAAGAGGAATAGGCTCAAGTCTCAACCGCGTGGATTTCAATTGCCGTAATGACGCTGTGCTGTGAATCTTATAATTAAACACGTATTTGAATGCAACGTTATGTCAAAACTTCAAAGCGGCAGCGGATTTAGAAATAACGACCATTAACATAGATTTTACACATTGACAATATTAGAAACGTTGTACCTACATCACCTACACTACATGCAAAAATTTTTTTAAATGAAAACGTGCATCTTAAAAGGAGTAATTGTATCATTACCTACACCTAACGAGTAAAAGTAGGTTTATATCTGTGACATGGACGTATAAAAAAAGTCGGACGGAACTCTCCTAACACAAAACTGAGGCACCGAAATGGCGGCATCTCTGGGTGTGAATGAATTTTGGGGTTGCCAAGTTACCCACATTTATACCCTCAAAACACAGTCAATAAATTTAAAAAAAAATTGTTCGAAATTTTACTATTTTCAGCTCTATTCTAAAGTATGTTCAGATTCTAAGTTTAAAAAATGCTTTAATTGCCAACAAACTTTTCTATAATTTTTATGAGAATATATTTGTGTTTCCTTTATTTTTACCATTACAATTTATAATTATTTAAATGCAATCCTTTCCCCATACTCCATTTTCCTTAGAAAATTTAGTAAAAGAATATGAAATAGTATACCGAGTAGTAACTATTAAATAAATTAAATTTCCTTTGTTTCGGGTAATTAGCACACGTGAAAATTGGCAACACTGGGCTCATAATGAATTCTTTTGTTCTAACGAATGCTGATTAATTTTAATGTATGAAATCTAGAAATAAGTGATTGAATTATTCATTTACTTATAAAACGTGATTCCTGGATATTTTTTCTTTTGGTCAATACTGCTACGTAACGTGTCTCACTGTCTTGATGTTTGCGTGCGTTATGGCCTACTAATCTGTTTAAGTGTGCGTACCGGCTTGTACACACAGGGAGCTGGCCGACTATGAGTGACACAGTTTTTTCATAGCGGGACTCTGTCCGACTTTTTCTATACGTCCATGATCTGTGAGGTCACAGGAGATCGTAAACCTCAGGGAAACACGAAGTTTCGTTTTGAAAATTTCACGCACCATCATTTAACTGACTCTTGCTCTGGGCTAAGACTTTATGAACAAAAATTTCTTATCGATAAGCACTAACTATATTGTTTGTATAGAATGCATCAGTACAAATGTAATCATTATACGCACACGTACGAACACCAAATGATAAAACGTACCGTATGCTTATTCGGATTCGGAAGATCGGAAATGCCTACCACGCTGAGAGCAATAACTCTTTTGTACAACCACTGTGACATTTCTATTTGCGTCTCTAGCGCCCTCTATTGGCGAGTTGCCGAGATGAGCCGCACAGTTTACTCATGTTCTATGTTAGTAAACAAAGACTTCTAACCGACTTGGTAACGTAAGCTTGGTACTTGTCTTTTAAATAAACTCGCTACGCGCTTATTATTGCCGTCCAAAAAAATTTACTTCTTTCAAACATTTCTAAAAGTTATTGAAAAAATTTCGTTACTATTCATTTTTTATAGTGCAGATAGAGATACGCACACCTACCTAATTTTAGATTATACGGCTGTGTGTGCGATGTGTCAATTTATTATAATTATTAGTAAGTATGGGAAGTTTTATACAAATCAAAACTGACTGTGGAAGTATACAAAGCTAAAGCTAAATTATTTTGTCTTTTGGTTGTTAACGTCAGACCCGTTCACGTTATAATTTGAGTAGAAAATGCATGAGTGGCACCGCAAGAACTACAAGTAGGTATTTTACGCATGTTATAAATGAAAAGCAATTATTTCTGTCAAATAATAATTACATTAACATCGACTACATTAAATAATGGTATACAAAATTGCACAAGCATACATAAAGAAATAAAATTTATTCATTATAATATTGGTTATTTTGCCTAAACAAACAAACAAACGTTACCTGTATTTATAAATATGACTTGATAATAATTGTATAATAAATAAACTTAGTGTAGCACAAAAGAAGACAACTTTTTAAATTGTATGTTTGCTAAATAATAGATACTAATCAAGGTAAATAAAATAAATCGTTAAGATCATACATCTCATACCGTGAGAGTGAAGGCCTTCTTCAGACTCTTTCCAACCGTCTTAGTTGTGTTTTTGTATATTTTGATATAAACCGTGAAATGTATGGCGGATCCACACGTTACATTTAGCACTGTACAGGTCCAATGGATGTCAGGTTTATGGTCGTCGTGTTGTCAAGTGTCTAAGTGCTCTTTATGATTACGACCGGCTCAATCTGGTCCGCAACGATCCCGCTTTTATTGTTACTTTGTGTGTGGCCACACTTGTGGCCTTACATTGTAATATATTCTAGCTTTTAGATAGTGAAAGCTGGGAATTAAAGTATACAACATGGGTATAGATAGTACTGAACTTTCTTTATTACAACAATTATAGTGTTACTCAATGTTTTACGTTTATTACGGTGTACATGTTATAATACCTATCTTAAGAAAGATAAACGGGTACATGCATATGTATGTGAATTAGTAAGTTCAAATTCCTAAGGTTAAAACGACTGAAGCCGATTAGCCAAACGATCATAATGATCTTGGTAAGCTGCGGTGAGGCAAAAAAATTGTTTCAATGGGTTTGCGTATTATTTTGGTTTCTAAGATATACAATATATTAAAAAAAAACAATATCACAGTCACATAGTGCATATGTTGCAGCAAATAGACGGGCTGTAAGATTGTTTACTATCTACCTAGTTCTACAGAATAATAATAATATAATTAAACCTTACGAGTAGCCACCATAAGTCGCTTTATATTCACGTGTTAATAAACAAACTTGAAAAACTTAACCTTCTCGACAGTCGGTCAATGCTTCCCTGATTGCGTTCACCATGGCGTCCATGGCGCACAATGGATCACAATGCGAGGATGTCACGTTATTCGAAGCCCCGAACTTGACTCACGACAAAGGGCTAACAAGGCATTGTTTGTCATTGATTGTGTCGCTCGACAGCTTGCGTGTCGAGCTTCCCACTTGTGAGTTGAACTGTGTGTTTTTAATACTTCTTAATAGTTGAAGGAAAATTTAAACTCTAACTCTGGGCTTAGTTGTCATACGAACAAATCATACTTGAAATAAATTACTTCTTTCCGCCTCTTTAAAATAAAACGGCGTGAGAGCCGGCGTAATCGACACCCGGTCGGAACAAAGTTCCTGTCTTTAATTATTGGTATTGGTTGTGGGCTTCGGTTTCCGCATTTAGACTCAGAGTGGTCCTTTATGCGTCTGTCTTTAATTAAATTATACTCGTAACTATCGTAACGACATGACGTCGTCCTCACACAGCTCACTTCTCCTCTCCGCTACGCATGTCCTCTCCGCTTGGGTGGAAATAACCTGGCAGCTTCGCATCTCCTTTCGTCTCGTCTCCTCTCTGCTTTGATGGATACCGGGCCTTACACATTTCGCGGTCTCGCTGCCATCCTCTCAGAGCGTGTAACGCACGATAAGGAACTTCATGCGAAAATCGCTTAATGAGGATTCTGATACTTATTCTTGAAGTTTAAATATAACAAGCGCAGAAAGCTAAAAATATTAACTAATAGGTGTGCGTAATACATTTTAAAATTATTTGAAAACTACCACAAGAAGATACAGAGATCCAGTCCACGTAAATGTTGTCCTGGTATGGTACAGAAAGTCTGTAAAATGTCAGTTCAAGTTCATCAAATAATATGAGTTATTATCGAAATTCGCAACATCAGATGTGCGCAACATCTTGAATCTATTGTATAAAAGAGAAACCCGGTTAACTTAAAATAATAGCCCTAAATTAATGAAATCATTTGTTTATATGAACTCAACATCGTGTACCAGAATACTTTCGTGTGTGCGTATCTGTTTCTAAAATCCTCTTAAGTGTTGTATATCTATCTTTACTATGATCATTAATTTTATAGTGACTATTTCCTCTTACCTAGTTTGTAAGTACATATTTCAAGATAGCTGGATATAAGACCGACTTTATTTATTGTGACAGAATATTCTGTCTATAGCTATCGATGTAATAATCTCTTTAACCAAGTTTAGTGAACACATGTTTAAAACAATTTTATGAAAAAAATATTCCTTTACAATAATATTCATCATTTTCAAAGAAATAGATTATATGTTTCGTTTAATCAAACTTTTAGAAGTTAAATATATCTTGTACTTATTTATATTTATATGTATTGTTATAGCAAATCTCACACACTAAGTATGAGGAAATTCAAAGGTTTATTTTTAACAATTTGGTTTATAAATTAAAAACGCATTAAAACCGCGACAAAAATCTATACATATTCGATATGTTAACATGTCATAGTAAAGAAATTTCAACGTTTAACTTAAAGTAAAAGAAGGTAAGTTTTTAATAGTTGGCAATTGACTTACCTTCCTTTATTTATTTATTTAATTATTTATTTAATTATTCTTCTTTATGTTCTGGGCATATTATTACTATTGAAATATTCTTAATTTATTTATTATAAGATTTATAAGGTTCAGAGATGAGATACTTTTAGTAGTTTCTTGAAAAATATTAAAAAAGACTCGTATCTCCATAATAATATATACATCTTACTTATCAAATGCGAACTCACGTGGGTTGCGATGTAAAAATAATTTATTAAATTCATGCCTTAAGCCAGTACGGTTTAGTTGCATACACTTTCTAAAGAGATAAGGTCGCCCTTCGTGCTTTATCGACGCCATTCATTTCAAGTTTTATGTCTCTGTAAAACAATAGTGTAAGTTCCCTATCTATATATCTATACATCAGGAATGTTCATTTTATGCTGAGACTTATAGCAACTTGCAATAAGACAATGCATAGAATTCACTCAGTAGCCACAAACTCAGCAAAAGTAAGGGCATTCCTTTTTCAAACGAAACCGGTCTACATTTTGAATTCTGCCAGTTTTTCACATAGGTGAACAGCCGACCATAAATACAATACGACCACTTTCCTTACCGGGGAGCGCCTTGTACGGGCCAAGGGACTGACGAGACTGCCTGAATGCCTTTTATGTGCCCTGGGTAAACACTTACCGAGATCATTAACTATAATGACGTAAATTGTGTAACACTTCAAATATCACAGTGACATTAGAGTACGTGATGTAAGCCTTGAGAGTATCTTTTAATCATCACAGTATATTTGCACTATCAACTTTTTTCATAGCCAATTGGCATGGCTATGTCTTAAACTTCGGTCGTGTTTTGGATTTTATACAAGTAAATTACTTTTAAATAATAGTTATCACAAGTTCTCCTTGGATTTAAGTCTTCTGTTGAACGCATTCACTGTCTGATCCCATGACCTAATCATTCTTTATCGATATAAAGCGTCAAAACTTTATCAGAACACCTCGAAGAAAGTTATAATAAAACTTGACAAATGATGGATCCGTCATTAATGTTTTACTGTTGCCACTCTTCACTCAATTTTATATTAGCTTAGTAATAGTAGTGAAACCCTGATCTTAACTAATATAATAAAACCATGTGAGTTGAATTATTTAAAGTTTTACTCGATCAGCGTGAAATGTATACTCTTTGTCAAAGGTGCAAAGACGACAACCCGCTGGAAAAACCTATATATATATTATCGCCAGTGAAACAGCGAACATAATATCTTTACATAATATAAAATGAAGTCGCTTTTTTTCTTGTACGCTTAGATGTTTTAAACTACGCAACGGATTTTAATGCGGTTTCCACCAATAGAGACAGTTATTTAAGAGGCGGGTTTATATGTATAATACATGCATATTATAGTAGAGGAAATTCGCAAATTGAACAGCATATCATTAAAATTAATATCTCAGTAGATATCGGAGATTTTAAGTGCGGTAGCAAAGTGGCCGACGCCGCGTCGGGCCGTTCGTCCATTCGGGGTGGCAGCGGCCGGCAGGAGCGGAGCGGGCCTATAAATATTGCTTAAAAGATGTCTTGTAGTATAGTCTCATCAGTTATCATAATAATAGTATAATTAATTACTCCACACTGACACCGCATTAGTAGTATCTACATTGCACCCTAGCGAATCCGGGGTGGATCATGGAGTAGTTTCATTTAATCATGAGCTTTCTGTCTATTTTACTAATAGTGAAATATATGTTTTTATTCTCCACAGTTGTCAAATGCTCACATTGACCTCATTGAATCTGTACCGGCGCCTAAGGCATATATACCACGTAATAAATATGTCTGTCAACGCACAAATATATAACGCATAACGTTTGAATGTGACAGTTGTATTAAAACATGTAAGCTGTCACACGTGACCATAACATAAAAAAAAATCACATAATTATTACCACTTACTGTAAATATCTACTTCATATATTTTTTAATACACTTTACCCGTATTAACGTTAAGAGAATTCTTTTAATAGATACCTACAGAAGAAGTGCAGAAAGGTACATTTTTTCAATAATTTAAAAAAAAATAACGTGATATAGGCTAAATGAATCGTCACATGTCCGTTTTATATGTCGGCCTTTACGAATATTGTTGATTGAATTAATTTATAAAAATATTACTTGAGCACCGCCAGTTGTATTAGCCGGCGTCGGTTTGTGAAACACTATGAACGATTGCGAAACTAATAAATACGTTCATGATGACCAGCTACACTAATACACATTATACACATTTATTTTACCTTAACTATGTTTAGCAACTTATAGCCATACTCATTCATCAAAAGCCTTTGATAGTCCACAGCTGGACATAGACCTCTCCTTAAAAAAGTGGTTTTGTCTTATATACCACGCTGACCAGATGAGTTGGTATAGGGTTTGCTTCAAGTTTTCCTTCTCTTTGCAGAGCTGTTGTCCAGCGTAGTTTGCTCCCTTTGTCGGCTCTTTCGACACCCACGGTATGTAAATGGGTAGTGTAACTCCGTATTGTTATTCCGGCACCACACGGATTATTATTAAAATTGTATTATAAAAATATTAAAATTAAATTGCTATTGAAATTATAATTGTTAAATTGAATTTGCATACCTATCTTCATTCCTTGTTCGTTTGATAGTAATTTCATTCGACAAAATTTATGATATATATATATGATGTGATTTTGAAAAGAAATAAGGAGCTACATATAAAATAAAACCAGTTCTGATGGTCAACATCCCTATTTTTAGGGCGCGAAGATTCCCATACAAAGCGTCGAACATAATTTGTTACGAAAAATAATATACGCTTGATTTTACAAAAAGCTGATAAATAAAATAAGTGTATTTACCTGCCATGGAGTTAAATAACAAGCCCCGTCGCTCTTAAAGCGATAAGTGTAAAATAACTTGAAGTTAAGGGGCAACGTTTGCAACAGCCAATTAGGGAAGTTAGGAGCCGTGGTATAAACTTAAGAGCTCGTGTCGAATTTCTTGTTGAGTTGTGTGAATACAAACATAAACTACGCGGAGAACTGGATTTTCAGTTTGTTACTGATACTAAACTATTTTGCTTATTGTAACAACATTTGGAACTTAAGTTGGTTACCACCTTATTTTAAGTTCTAAATGTACCTTGGTTGATACGTTTGTAACATTAAAAAAATGCTTTAATAAAATTACTTTAGAAATCTTAATATTGACATAACAACATAACAGTTGGATATATTTTCGTAACTTTTCAATATTGTTTATTTTACTAGAATTGGGAGGGGGGGATTACAAGTACCAATCCAGTCAAGCCGGCTTAAATGTGCAGAAGTGTTACTGGATCGTACTATTACTTTTTGTTTTATATGCGTTTTTAATGTTTGGTTTAATGACAATCTTCTTAAGTTATTTTAAGTCTATTTTAAGTCAAATGACTTCGAAACTTTTTTTAAAAAATTAACCCGTTCACCGCTGCGGTGTGTTGTGTTGGCAGTCTGTACGGTTAGCAGCCGTGTTATGTCTAGCGTGTTTGTTTATATATCTCTCACGCAGCCCGTCGTGCTCGTCTATACATTCCGTCAACAAACATAATACTCTCACTGGCTTCCAGTCTTAATGGTACACGAATGGAACACGGAAGCTTTGGACTTAAAGTAACTGGCGAGGAATTGTGAACTACAAGGAATTTAATTCCTAAACTAACATTCTCGATTTGTGTGTCCGATTGTTAAATAATACTTCCCTCAATATGGTGATACTATGATCCGTCAAAAAAATATTATAGATTTAATAATCCAGTCCGTTTGACCGTTTTACAGCATCAATTTGCTTAATATTTTATTTAAATGAAAAGTATTCATGGAGAGATTTGTCATAGGTATATTTCCTCCTGTACGTTGCCTTTTTTATACTTTTTCCAACTTTAATTGAGGTATGCGGTACGTATTGAACTAATAACACTCGTTACAAAAAACTCTTTCATTTGACTGCCTCTTTCATTGGGGTTTTAAGTTGGAGGGAAACTAGGTGTGACACCTTAAGTTAAATTTAAGCTATGTAGCAGCGTTGGTTGTTCACGTAGTATTTCATCATATTTAATAAAGCTTCGATTCGCATTCCATAAGTGTCGACATAGATACAGGCAGTAGCATACGAAATTAGAAGGAACTACGTAAATATTAAAAGAATAAACTCTAATTTAATTTTAAAGCTATTAAAATGATGATCCAAAGAACCTTACATAAACAAACAAGTAAAAGACGTAAAAAGTAAGCCAATTCTAACACTTTCTTTACAACACTAATCTACATTAAAGATATGTTGTTTGTAGAAACAATTTGAAAATATAAACTATTTACTAGAAATACGCGACTTAATCCATTAGTCGAAATTCCTAGAAGTCAATCGACTCTCAAACATCATAGCGATTTTTCTAATAGGAAAACGTCTTGAACACGCCTTCTCTTTCGATTCGGTTTACGATCGTCTGCAGGCCTGACGGGCCCTGTTGAAAATTCCACTTATTAAACTGCACTCTTTATGTGCTCGTAAATTGCGCCTTATGAGTTCAATGCTTCGTTTAATCCATCCGATGCTAAAGCGATGGACAATACGTGACACTTTTAAGGGCATTAAAGTTATTAGAGATTGCAAGGCGTCGATCGAATTTCGACCGTTTTGAAATTGACCATAAATTTTTGAACTGTCTTTGTATAGATTTTTTAACCATGACAGGTCAAAATTTATACTCCATCAATAAAATTTGGAATGGTCGTTTTTACATAAATTTCTATGTTAATGAGAGAGAGAAAAGAGGGAGTGACAGCAACTCTTGTCGAGAGTCAGAGTACAAAACATGCAATATTTTACTTACTGCAACTCCTTATTAATATATTCTTCTACAACCAACCTTTTACTATAACATTGTGTTTACGCAGCACATTTTCGATTCTTTAATTTGCTTTATGATACAATACTGTTAATTGGTGAGTTCCCCCGATTACGCGATTTATATGAAAAATCTCAAAAATCAAAGCTGTCAGGATATGTCAAGAGTATAAAGGATCTCAAAAACACATTTAAACCTTACTCTACTTGCATTAAAAGTAAAACAGGTAATCAAATAAACACAAATCGCACAATTATACATAAATTATGAAAATAATATTAGATTTCGATCAGACCACACACATCGGTAAAGAATGTTCATAATTCAACGATTCCGTGATGGGTTTTTGACCAGAATGTGCTTTGGCAGGCTGCATAATAAATTGTTTATACGTTTATTGCCCTTTGTTTTATCTTTTTCACAGCATAGCCTGCCTAGCCGTAAACACATATTTGAACTAAAACAAAACATGTGCGTGGGGTCCCAGATATAAAAGTACAGATTTTATAAAAGATCCAATATACAGAAGCGACAGTAGGTACATCTTATTGTTTGCACAATAAGATGTACCTCCTGTCGCTTCTGTCAACATAGCAAGTATTATAGTCCTCATTTTTATTATTCTTACAAATAAAAATTGTAATTGCGTCATCTCAAGCCTTATTCTATAATATTATAACGTCATATTCTAGATTAAAGTTTCATCAAACACATCCTACTCTAAAACCAAGCCCATCCACTTGTTGAAGAGAGATAAAGATCACGTCTCCAAAAATATACTTTCTCAGATTGATGGGCTACTTACACCATAGTGGCAGTATAATAGCACGGTGCATTAACAAATATACGTCTCCCCGGCTCCCTGAGTCGCCGATACGCCTCAAAAATATAATTCATATTTTCTCACGTATGTATTATAAATCATGGGATGCTTTTAGAATGTTCCACGAATAGTTTAATCCCGTTTTACAAGCGAAAAGGGAATTAGTCGTGTCTTAACCCAGCGTCAACTTCCGCATTGTTTTAAGTTTTTGATACTGCTCATTTTAATTGTTTTAATGGAAATAAAATTCTTTTAATCGGGTGTGGCAGTTCGATTAATGTTTGTGACATTTTGAAGTGTTTATGTTACGCTTCGTCGAACCCCGAAGGCCCGCAGACGCAGTACAGCGAATTCTTGTGATGTGGGGTAATGTGAACTGTCTCCCCGTTAAATTTTGTAGCCACGCATATAATGTTTAACATAGTGAGAACAGTTCTAGGTATTATTGAATTTCGTTCGTTTAAGATTTTGATTGTCAAATTTAGTGCAAAAACATTACGACGTTAATTTGTTCAACCATATTAAATGGTCAAAATAAACATTTTAACTAAAGTACTAGGTAGCTTTATAATGATATAGCTCCTCACAAAATGTGATAAGTAATATAAAATATATCTACTGTAAATAACGTATTTTTTGTAGAAGTAGCAAATGATTGAAATTTACAAATGGGAAACTCAAATCATTCTGTTTTTTCGAAAGCATTCGTAGAGTGAGTACATACAAGTCTAGTCACCTGCACATATTCAATTTTTTAAAGTTTTTTCCAACTGCGTGATTTCCAACTTTCTAAATGTATCTCAGAAAAAATAATAAAAGTTAATTAAAAAAGTAACGTCACTTGATTAGCGATGCGTAAAACTATGGTAATTTATAAAATATTGGAAAAACATAACATAAACCTGTATTAACGTAGCTACAAATAATGTCTGTTGTTTTCTTAAGTTATCGAACGTAACAATGTCAACAGTTTATTTAGCTTTATAGTGTTTGCTGTTCCGAGCCGCCCTCTCTCGAGACCAACACATGTAAACAATGGGAGCTCATTTTTTATTCTTCTATCGATTTGTCAAAGTTTTATGAGCTTTTAACAAATAGTTTACAGTATCGAATGTAATCCTAAGCGGTCGATATAGGGATACGATTTTCGCTAAGTATGAATTCATAGTGACGTAAGAGGGACTCGTGCGCACCCCTCTAATATTACACTATTCGATTATTTTAATGGTATGCTAGATGTAGCCATCATTTTCATTTTTTGTGTGATTTCCTTTAATATCTATCAATCACTTATTTGAAATATATTAACGTGCTTTCGCTTTTTTTGGATTTCCCTACCACATTAGTATTTTTATATAAGTATTAGGTATACTTTTCATTACATTACATTTTCTTATGGTTCTAATTTCCAACAAGTCATTCGGAGTATATAGTGATACCTTAAATATCGGTATCTAAATCTTTTTATATTTAGACACACTTTATAAGTAAAAAAAGTGTGTCTAAATATAAAAAGATTTTTTAACTTTTTATATTTAGGCACACAGTTACAAAACTCATACCCTGCACCTATCTCGTACATAATTCAATCCGTAGTAATAATTCTGAACCTTTTCTTTGTAAATGTCGACAAGTAGCGGACATAATCGACCATAAAGCGCTGCCTACCGAAAGGTAATGGTAGTTATCTGCAGGAAACTGTTTACCACACACTCCTGTAAATTATTTCGCAGGATACTCCGCTGATTTAACGAGATAAGTCGCGAACCCTTCTGTGAGTGCATAACGTCATCCCGCTAATGCAAGGGTCCCCTCCCTAGCACAGATGGCACCCGCACGGCCCGTACCGTCAGTTTTTCATACATCATCTAGCCAGGGCTGTACTGTACTAGTTTTTTGAAATTGGAAATGGGAGTGTAGCAAATCGTAAAGTTTTTTTTACTTTTAAAAAAACATTTAGTTTTTCCACCCACATAACATTCTAAGTAGGTACTTATGAAAATTAATTTAAAGAGCTGAATCCAAATACACATGTAATTTTCTGGATGTTAAAGTTGGTTTTCCTACGAAACTTGTGTCATCATAACAATGGGTAGTAAGGGCCAACCCTGAATAGTATTAACATTTGCTGCATCCCGCCGAGCGATCACAGATTCAGAAGGGGCGAAGGCCCTTGCGCTTTCGTCGTTGGTTTTGTCTGTCGTGCGGACGCAATGGTCGCGCGTGCACGCTTTCGTGCGCCTACAGTCGCACGCGCCCGCGCCTCGTCGCGCTCAAGCATCGCGAGTGCGCTCTGACTGTGACAAATCGTGTTAAGGATTATTGTTTATGGTGTGCAAAGCTCGCTGTCGTGTATTTATAGCCTCTGTAAAGCGATGTTCTAATAGAAGTTGTTTAAGTGGACGCAACGCGATCGGAGAGCATTTCGAAGTTTACGTTTTATGTTGTTTATGTAGTTAATTCGAGATGCTGGTTCATAACACAAGTGAATCATTGCTTCTGACTTAACATTTACTTGAAAAGATCTTATTTTGTCTTTACTTGAACAGTACTTGTTTCATCATCAATCTTTTTGGATATAGAAAGAAAGAAACAAAAATGCATTTCTTTAGAAATTTTGTTGATTGAACGCTAATGTTAAACTCGATTAGTAAACAATGTGTACTCGCGCTGCATACTTAAGACTTTATTATACGAAATACTTTAACGCAATGCTGTAAATGTGTTGTTGGGATAAAAAGGCATTATGGTATACGTAAATTTTAAGCTTTATTATGGTTCATTTTCTTTGTGTTTTCATACCTTTGCTGGAAGGCATATTTCGCCCGTCGAGTCACAATGTAATGTAACAAGATTTGCATTTAACTTATTGCCCTGTTGTGGAGGCTGTGTGAGAGTGCGCGGGCGAGTGGACCCGGTTATCTTGTCCTGGAACCCGCCCACGGCCAGTGCACACTGGTCCCATGATCAAAAGACCGATAAAAAGTTTAAAGTAACTGCTATACATTAAAATAATTGCTCTTAATTCGTGCAGAAAACCTTTTTGCCATTAACTGTTAAATGTAATCGATTTGGAATAACATTTGGAATGAAAGATATAGGTTTGTTATGAAATGTAAACTTAGAATTTTCGTCTTTGTTTTAATAGCAAGATAATGAAAAAACCATTACATAATTAATCAAAGTTAAGTAATATTTTAATAATAATATTCAAGTGATACACAAGGTAATTATTACCTACCTAATCTTATCAGATAAAGAAAGAAAAGAAAGATTTTATATATGCGGCAACGCGCAAAATTGATCATTTTTCGATATTCTGGTGACCACTTATTTATCTAAGTGAAAGTCTAACAGTTTGATTATTCTGTCAATTAAACTAAGCTAGTAGACACACTGTCCATTTTAAGGGCTTTTAATATTTTACAATTAACGCATTAACTTTATATTAGTAAACATATTCTCAATATTAGATGCTTTCAATTCCTAGTAGAACGATAACATACCAATACTTACGTTTAAAGATTGTATGTCCACATTAATGAAACAATAAAATCCTGTTATCCCTTTCCAATAAAACTACGAATATATGATTATTACGTTTTGTGAGAGATCCACCCACACTGGATCAACTTACATCGACTACGTCATCACGTCCCAATCCCTTCTCACTTACACTGCTACTAGTTTTGAAGCCATAACATAAACAAAATATAAGTACAATCATTAATTTCCATCAACTGTTACAAAGGAAATCCTGTAACGCAGTTCAACAAAGTTGCCATATACAAACATAATGGACAAGGGCAGGGCACATTGGTATTTTAGAGTTTCGTCTATTTCTCAATAAACGTTATTGAACTTAAATGTTTTCTTCCTTTATACCATATACATTTTTTCAGTTTAACACAAGATTAATACGAACAACTATTCGGTATTCGGCTTAATGATTGATTGGTTTTCGGCCGAATATTCCGAACTATTCGGCTGAACATCGAATAGTAAATCACGAAAAATATCTGCATAATAAATACGAGTATATATAATATACTCACAAAGATTTATATTTTCATCATCAACCAAGACTTTACTAGTCCACTGCTGGACATAGGCCTCTTCTTAGAAATGAGGTTTTGGCCTACTATTTTTTTTACTATTTTTATTTTACCAATAACTTATCATTTTTATACTTAAACTATTTTTATATTATAAGCAACAATCGCGCTTTTCCTCATAAATTCATCATGTCTACTGAAGTAATGTAAATTTCCACAAAATGCACTTATATTATTGTAAGATTTTTAGGTATATTGACGTTGAATGCACATCAATTAACTTTTTTATTCTTTTATATTAAACGTCTTTATTAAAATACAATGTTAGTTATGATATGGATAGATTGTCTGGGCTATTGGTCTAGTGGGTTCGATTTCCACCCAGGACAATTAATTGTGTGATGAGCACTGGCATTTGTTGTGTCTGGGTGTGATTTATGTATAATTTGTATGTATTTAGAAATATATAAGTATGTATATTTATCATGCAGTCTTGTTACTATTCTACAGGGTCTGCCTAGTTCTCGACCAGACAGCCTAGTGTGAGATTTGAGGTTATTATTATTATTACGAATTTCTTCTAAATCCTATGCATGCACGCAGTCGGCAGCACTCGAAAAAAAATGTAACACGTTTTTATAGTTTAATTTAAAAATGCCACGAATATTCGACAATTATTCTTTATTCGGCCATTTTTACACTATTCGATATAGGCCGAATATTCCGGACTATTCGGCCGAACACCGAATAGTAAATCATAAAAGAAATGAATTCATAATATTACTCACAAAGATTTTTATTTTATTAAATTCTCATAATAATACTAATAATAATTATACCTGATATTATAAATGAGAAATAAATCTTAGCAAGTTCTGGTAGGTTAGGATATTGTTTTCCGTTCTCCGACCATTTTACTGATTCATGATTCATGTTAGTACCTTTCATGGGCTTCCATGAAAGGTACTAAGTGTTGCCGAATACTCCTCTGCCGAATATTCAGCGTTTCGGTCAAGAGACCTGCTGAATATTCGTTATTCGGCCAAATCATCTCTAATCGTAACACTACTTAAAACTTTTATAAATATCAATGAAACTTTGGTTCAAAATTTAATAGTAAAGTTTAACATGAACAAAAACTTTTTTCTTTTTAAATATATTCCAACATTTTACACTGCATTCTGAAAATTCGAATTTAAATTATTCGAGAATGTTATTTACCTTTTTAACCGACTTCAAAAAGAAGGAGGTTCTCAATTCGATTGGTATTTTTTTCCTACATCATCTTTGGTGGCGAAAACGCTGACAGATTAAAATAATCATAAAAGTATTCAATAACACTTAACCTAAACTCTTGTAGTGGTATAGAAAAGCTTGAATCGATCATTAGTATTTACAGCTAATCTTCTCTTAAATACATTATAAGCTAAGATTTCTTGCAATGTCGATATAAATAGATGTATCACATTATTCCAATTGATTGCAGGTATCTGTGCATAAAGCCGGTTCTAGCCCCATTAGGCCCAATGTAAACTTGATTAATGGATGTGCAAGCAGCCCAGCCGTTTTGAAATATAATTACAAAACAAAAAGCTTTATGCTGTATATTGTTGCGTTTTGTACACGATCTAAGTTTACATCAAGTACTTTCCTTTTTAGAAGTGTTACTGCAACTTCTTGTTTAATGTAAAAGTTTTTCTTTTGAACAAAGCACATTACGGGGTTTTGATACGAAGTAACTTTTTCTGAAGTTAGTTAAACGATCATTGTGACCAGCATTTTAATTAAAATGTCTTACTTTACATGACATATGCGTATAGTTAGTAGTGTTAAAAACAACAATAAAAAACAACAAGATGGTTAGATTTTATACTATTATGCGGTAGAAATGAGTTGTTGAATGTCTAAAATAAAAACAATTGCAGCTTTAGGCTAAGATAAGTAAATAGTAGAAAGGATTTGTATACTTATGGTTCTGCTCTTTAAGCTTGCCGGGCTAATTCCTTAATAAATACTAGCTACATTCGGCAAGTGAAACATCTTATCTATATTTCAAAATTCAATTAGTTTATTCGTGTACTGCCGCAATAATCAGAAACCTATCATAATATTTTGCCTACGTTTTTTCTTTCAAATAAATGTAAATTAAGTGGTACTGCGGCCTTTTTCTTATTGCTGGGTGCGTGTTCTTCTTTCATTATATGTATACAGCAGTATAGCAGTATTATATCATCAACCACACTCACACAAACGGCAGTCACTGATGAAAAACAGAAATGTGAACCTCTAAAGATAGTACAGTTTTTGAATATCACTTTGGGGTTTTATATTAAATAAATCAAGTAGGCACGCGTGTAAAAAATAATAAACAACATTAATGGCTTAACGCCCAACTACTCGGAACTTGTTCGAAACATTTCGTGTTACATTCAAAAGACTGCTTGAATGATCATAAAAATGTTATTTTTAAGACACTGCTGCGGTTCACGACATGTTTTTGTAAACACCACTGACCTGAGAACTGCATACACGTTTACTCTGTGTCAATGGGAAGCGAGTTTCTAATTACTCTGAACATTCACTAGGATGTTTGGTGAATACTAGCTTCGTAGATATTAAAGACCGTGGTTTTTACTGATAACAAACATATGTAGATACTTAGATATGTCTCATCAATATGAATAGAACATTGTTTTATTAAATAATTAAAACCTGATAATGCTTTATTTTTATTCGGTTGAGAATGTAAAACTAAATAATAGTGTGGGTTTAGTTTGATATCATGTGTCAAGTTGTACCTCACAGTAATATTGTTATTTGAAATGTATTGTTTAGACCTTACGAATTAGAATACGTTATACTTAATAAAATAATATAACACTATTGGAATAACCGCTGATCAATATGTGAGAAGTTCCGCAACGCCTAGCGCCTAGTATTTAAGTTATTACGTTTATTGTGGAACATAATAACCTATCTGTCTAACTAAACAATATCGATTATAACAAAACTATCGATCTAACATAACATAATATCATAAAATTCCTAAGTAGGAACTATTCAATTTCAATGCATATTATCTTAGTATGTTAATATTTCTACAACTGTACAAATGAACTAATATTTATAGTTCCTATAGCAACCATTCTCTTTTTGGAGTATGAGAGAAACGGTCAAATACTTAAAGTCATATAAATAAAAGACGGCTCTCAGGCAAAAAAAAAACGTTTAAAAGTGAGTGTTAAGCTACCAGCACGTAGACAAAAGTCCGTACATCTACGTACTAAGTAATAGAACATCACATAAATTTAAAATCTTCAGTTGCCAATTACTAGACTACAGAAACTTAAATTCCTTGAATGTTTATTTTATCTTAAAATAATCTTTTAAGTTTTTCAATTAGCAATTTGAACAGTAATGAATAGTGAGATGGATATGTTAGGTTATAGCAGACGAACGGGTGTTAACTTGTTAGAAAGGATAATGACACTGATTGGAATTTGTGATTTCTGTAGAAATGGTTAGCACGATTTAACGTTTGTGTTTATCGCAAAACCAGTTTGGTTGGGCGGCGTCTGTAGGTGTGCATACCTTGTGCAGTTCACTGCAATGCAACACTGGAATAAGTTTCAATACAAAAAGCTCCGCACCACAGAGTTTTTAAGTTATTTAATACGTTTATATGTGGCGACGCTTAATTTGTTAACTTGTTACTCGTGTTGGTTCGGTTAGCACGAATTATATTAGTCTATGTATTTATAAAAACCTTTAAACTACATATTAGATTATTTTCCTCTTATATTTATACCTGAATCACTGAATTTACGACTGCGGTCACATATATTTATAATTTAAAAAAAAATACTTGAACTTCTAGAGTTACTGATTATTTTAGGGTATTATAAAACTATGGTTTATTTTGAGATGATCAATATTTTCAAATATTGAATGTGTCATTGATATAAATACTAAATTAAAATTACTGTTTTAATAACATATTATATAGGTTTGTGTCATAGGAGTATTAGTTATAGTGTTAGTAGTTAGGTTATTATTAATTATTAATATCAGAAGTATGGAAAAAGTACAGATCATCAGAACAGAAGATTTTGATCACACCCTGATCATGGTACGGGAGCCTTTAAAATCAAACCATATTCAGTGACGAATAAAATATAATATTCTCATCGTTATCACACCCCTCGATCTAATTTAGGATGTGAATCAAGTTCTGTTTGCATTTTTTTAAATTCTTATCTTCGAATATGTTCCGTTTTGTAGTAAAGTTTAATGAAAGATAAAAAAATAATTTTAAAGATACCTAAATACGGAGATTCAAGTAGAGAAGTGAAGAAATCAGAAAAGTTTACCTACAGAAAGTTTATGTTATAGTTGTTATAAAACTATAAGTATATTATCTGAGGGTAATATGTTTATCTATATTCCGAAGACTAAAACTTTCAAGTTTAAAATACCATATTAATTAGAGAAACTTTATTTTTTCCAGTCAGTGTGTTTTTTGTGTGTTATGGCATTTTTGTAATAATTTATTTCATTATTCACAAGTAGTGTTTTGACATTGTGAATATTCAATGAATGTCCTGTTGGCACGCTTTCGGTTCCCTTAAAATTCGACTGTGGCTTCTGTATCCACAAAACACAAGCACCAAAATAAAAGGGCATAAACACATCAAGCACCCCAAATATCTAAGCATTTTAAATTTTATGACTTCAAATAAGTCCATGTTTTTCAACTGTAGCTATTTGAAAGGTATAACTTTATTTTTAAAGTAACAATATTACGTTCCTAATATGTCATTACCACAAATTTTAAATGTGAGTTAAACTATTGTACTATTTGGCCGAGTGGTGTATGGATTGAAAGAGGGTGTTTTCCCCTAAAGATTCTGCGCCCCCGTCTGACGGGAATAACAATAGTTCACATGAAATAATCGATAACAGTGTAGCAACAAACGATCAAGAACCCCTGTGAACGATGCGATATGCGCCTGCACTGTTTTGGTCTCATATTTATTTAACCCCCTATTATATTATCAGTGTCATTACGTTACTTTTGTAATGAAAATGATAGTGTTGTTAGAGATAGCAGTAATAGTACCTCAAATAGAGTTTTTCGGATAACAATATTTATTATTAGCACATCTAAATAAAACAAAATTGTGATAGAAATAGAATTTATGTTAAATGCGAGACATTTTGAAATTTCTCAAGAAGGTGTAATATATGCATACAACTTATTGATTATTTCGCATCGATTTATGCGGTAAAGTATTTGAGATTATGTGTTTAAGTTACAATAATAAAATTAATTTAGTAGCACGCCTCTACGATTGTCTATTGCACGTTTACGTGCGAAAGCTTTGATAGTTGCAATCTTTGTACACGAGGTCGTCGAGTTTAACAATCTATTAAATGAGAAAGTCCAGCATATATCTTATTACCGGTTATTTATTCGACTACACGTTTTGCTATTGGTTAATAGGTCTAGAACTGTAGATACGTACACAGTGGTCCAAATCTACATGACCTACCGGCTCACGGTAATTTAGATTTATTGACAAGGTATTTCAAAAAATTAAACTATATTTTGTTTATTTATTTTATGGTATTGTACTAATGTCTCTTACATTAGCAGTTTTAGTTAGCATTTGTATCCACATAATCAGGAATGACCAACAAGTTAAAAGTAAAAATGAAATGGCCTGGATTAGTGAAGGCAAACAGTGAATCCTATGTTTCTATTGTCGAAAATAAAATATTGATAATTAGAAAATTAATTAAAGTTTATTAGATATAAATGTTAACCCCTCGTACTTTCTAAGTCTTGAGTACAAATGAAGTGAAATTTCATGAGTGTTTGGGTTTCACCAAATAAAAAAAAAATATGACCATCATTTTGCCTGTAAATGCATTTTCTTTTTTAATAAATGACTATAACATACATATACCTATATATATAATCGACATTATTTAAAAGAAGTATATAGTCGAATTCGTCGCCGTCACCGTAGAGGCAAACTTAGCAGAAGTTTTCGACCATACAAAATGACTGTGAAAAAGTGCCGAGAGGGGTTGCACGTGATAAATCTGACTTAGTGTCATGAACAGGCGACTCGTGCCCACAGGTATCTACGTTAATGAAAATATATTACACCTACATTTCCGCATTTTGTTGTAACTTAGTATATAACATAGCTTTTAACGTATTTTTTTTTTGATTAAACAATGAATAAAACTTCCATTATTCCTTTAAAATTTAAAGGGATAGGATGAGTTTATGTGATTCCCTATTTTTCGTTTTACAATAAGCGGCATCTGGCATAATGCGTCTGATACAGACCCGCTATAAATTCCACTCCCCTCTTTAGAGCTAAAATATTCAGAAACTTTAAAATAAAATTGCTATCATTTCTTTCTTTCGTATTGGAATAGATCAGGAGAACTCAAACGTATTTAAGGACTCGCGATCTTAATCTGTATTTACATTGTACCTCTCTATCTACGATAGCAATGTATACCTACTGCTACAGTAATTGTATCTCTTTTTTGTATTTATTTGTGTTTCTAAAGAAATATTTTTTTTCCTTTTCATTTTTATTTTCATTCTATATATGTATTCAATATATGCAATAAACATAATAACCACAAACATTAATATCCTACAAATACCATTGAATGATCAGTCAGATCAGTGATCGTAATAGAAATAATAGTAGTATCTTAAAATAAATCTATACAAAAGTAAAGATGAATTTATTAATTCTATTCCAAAATTTCAAATTTACGCTGAGATTTTTTATATTGGAATTTCACACAAAAGGCTTTATGTTATTAACGACACTCAGATAATATTAAAAGCTGATTTTGCTGCGTAAGTCTCAGCCTAACTCATGAAAGAAAGCGTTGAAGTTTATTTTTACTTTATTTATTTTAGTTTCAGTAATAGTTATAATGTAGTCATGTGTCTTTATTTTAATATAATCTGTATATATTTATTTGTTAAAACTTAATGTACAATTTCTACATAGGCGGACGTAATGCCCAGGGCATTCTCTCCCAGTCGACCTTCGGGTGATGTAGAAATATGATGCGGTAGGTGCAACATAAAATAAAAAAATTGACATTATTTATATTACATTTATTAATTTAAGATAAATCTAACTTAGGCATAATTTACGTAAATAAAGTAGGTACTATATTCATATATTAGTTATGATAATTATAAAGGTAGTGTAAGTTAACGCAAAAATCACACTAAACTATTTCTGTCGCGTTTTGAATGTTGGACAATTTTTGTAAATACTTTTATGACCTCCGGTTTGTTCAGAAACGAACTAAAAAGTAAGATAGAAGAAAAATTGCTACTACATTTTAAAACCATATTTTTATAGCTTCCCTATAGTCATAATATTTTCTCCCTGTTTCTTGTTTATATGCTATAGCCATTGTTTGTGTACTAATAACAAAAAACTCAACAATATGAGGAAATCATTTAGGTAATTGCAGAATCTAGTCCAATAAAATTGTCATAAAATAAATCCATCTGTCGTTATACATTTATGGGATATTTATGATCCATCAAAGATCATTAACATCAAAACGAGAATACGGTGAAAATAATCAAGCGCTGCGTCCAACATCAAAGCATTCATTTTAAGAGTGCCTTATACCTCCAGCCGATTTAACGTTAGTAAGTGACCTACATAACGTCTACAAAATAATAATAAGAAGCACACTTTAGGAGAACATGAATATTAGTTTTCTCCACAACTGTATAAAAATAGGAAAAACTATTATTGTTGCGTTAACAAATATTACCGAGCAGTTTTATATTTTATCATAACATGTAAGAGTTTATAGTTAACAGGTTAATAAAAACTTTACAAAAGTAATAATAAAGCAATAAAATCAAAATTAATATGTAGGTAAGGTAGGTAACAAATATTTTCTTAAAACCATAACTATCGACATAGATTTGCCTAAAAAGCTTTCATTTAACTTATATTAATATTTACACGTTTGTTAGTTAATCAGTTTGGGTAGAATGTTTGAAGGTAAATTAGAATAACTTGCTTTTCTTCTTCCATCACTATCCAGATCAAATTAACTCCAATTTGATGTGGTTCAGTTTCGATAACACGAAAGTTTTTATCGAGTACTTTATTATCTCATTAAAAATATGTTTATGGAAAACTATGAAATAAATAAATGTAACTAAATTTAAAAAAATATATCAAGGGTTAATATTGAAAGCTTTTTTGGAGGTACAATTGAGTAGCATTTGGTGCCAGCTAATGACAGACCGCTCTCGCCTGTGAGTTGAGACGTTTATTACGTGCAGTGCCCCAACTCACACCCCTACCCGCGTCTCTCAAACAAAAACCCTGTTTATAGCTGGCTATTGTATGGGCTTAATTAATTTGCTTTTATGTGCACAGTCTTTACGTTTTCGTTGAATCAGCATTGGTGAAATATTTTCGCTACTTTTAATGCTCCCACAATGAATCTGGAATTCTCTTGTTTCCATTGATGTAAATTTATTATTACCCAGAAATATGTAGTAGATTTACTAATAATAGTGTGTTGTGTGCATAATTATGATTAGGTAAGGATAGTAATTAATACATTATAGTTTGATGATATCTAGTTTAAATGTCACGACACGTTAGATTTACCTCTCCAAACACATGTCACATGTCAGCGACACGTTTAAGCACCAAACATATTAATTAGCAAAATTACAACTCAAGTATCGTTGTAGTTACGAATACTCCTCTAAGTGAGGTCACAGAGGAGTACATAAATATGCAAGACTTTACTGAAAAAAAATGCATATTATGTTGCATATTGTTAACATGACATTTTGACAACCCTGCAGTGCAGTGCAGTGGTTAGCGATCCTGACTGCTAATCATAGTTCGTGGTTCGTTTCCTACCTAGGAAAAATGTAGTGTGATAAACACGATCATTTGTTCTGTGTGTGGGTGTCTTTTATCTATTCCGTAAACCGTTTGACTAACGTTTTGTAGTAGGCCAAAACCTCTTTTCTAAGGAGAGACATACATATGTCCAGGAGTGGACTTTAATAGGCTGTTGATGTGATGTGATGATGTTTGTTTAGAAATACATGTGTCCGATTGACGGCAATAAACTTATCTCTTATTAAACGTAAATGGGACTAAAATTACAGTCGGACAAACTTAATTATAAATATATATTATTTTATTGAATACAATTTCAGTCGTTTCAATGGTAGAAATAACTCTTAATATAAATATGATAAATCTACATTGTGACAAAATTTAATACGATTGAGATAAGACGCGATTTATAAGCGTGAACAGAACACTATCGTGTATGAAAAGGAGATCGCATAAAGCTAAATGAATGCACTACGAATGATACTATGAATTTTGATGAATTCTGTGATCCACCACGTTCATATACAATTTGTCGCTGGTTGCCTGTCAACTGATGCGTTAGTCTTAATTGTAGACTAAGTAATTAGCCAGTCACCCGGTTCTCTTTAGGGTTCCGTTCCTAAGAAGGAAAAAATCGTTATTTGATCACCTTTTGTCCTTCTGTCGGACTTGTATTTTAAGATATCGTACGTATCATGAAATTTGGCATAAGTATGTCTCATAAGACAACTAAAGGAAATCTGAACGTTCGTTAATTTTCTGTTGTATCATAACAATGTTTTTTTGCGATTACAAATTCATATTTTGCTGGTAGGTAATGGAGAATATTTTAGCAAACGCAAGGCTATATTTGTATTTCGAAAAAAACAGACAAATTCTTCGAAAGCTATGTATTATATATTATATGTTTATGTTTGCTTTCCTTATATAATACATATGTTTGCTGACGAAACCCACGGTGTACGAATCGGACTCGCACTTGGGTGTTTTTTATTAATCAGGTACAGGTGTGCTCATAAATACCGGTCGTAAGGAACGCTTAATCCTAGTTACAAATTAGTTTATTATGATTCCCAAATTATTTCAGTAGAACTGAAATAAATTCACTCTGTTTTATTACAAAATGTAAATGAGTAAGTGGAATGTGAATTCAAATTACTTATTTATACAAATAGTACACACCACACCCCAAAACAATTTGAATGTGAATTCACACTATAACTTGCCCTCATTTTTACATAGTAGACATTTCTACATTTTTTACAACAAGAGAGAACAAGAGGAGAAAAACGGAGTCCTAAATGGTGTTTATTACGCAGCCACGTCAACGATATTAAGGAGTTATTATGATATAAATATATGGCATTTTAGTTTAATTAATTGTAATATTAAAATTTATTTTTTAAGCTTATCCTAGCCTTTTTTCCTAAAAGTTTGTGTCATATCTTTAGTTACAATACATTTTGTCAATCAATAATAATATTGAAATAGCTCTACTTACACGAAAAAATAATTGAAATATAACTACAGGTAAATTTATTCGGGTCACAACATGTACGTAAATTACATATGTATATACCTACGTTGTCTATCTAAACCTAAACCTAACATATTCATATTAGAGTATCAAACAAAAAATCAAGACTGCTGTATAATGACATAACACATTTATTACTATAATAGCTAAACGCTACACAAAATCATTTTCTTAATCACATGAAACAAGAGCCATTTGTTGCCAGAGAGATATAAATCTGTCCCTACAACCAGTACTTACCTTGGTCTTGACTTATTTATGGCTTGAATATATCTGTATCCTAAATAGAGTGTATTCAACGATCCAGTAAAGAAAATATGATTCATTCTACTTCTCATTCTCTGAAACCATTGATTTCGTCACCTCTATTAATAGTATTGTTTTAGAGGTCTTTTTTTACTGGCAAGAATAGCTGAAAACTTTAAGTGTGTTCAGCTTTATGTTTTGTAACTATTACGACAGGACAAGAATGTCCTGTTGAAGTTTTTATAGACGAACTTGAAATAAATATAAAATTGACTTTAAGAAAGTTTTATTTCTGTTCACGTTCGAGATTTAAAAAAATAATTACACCGACTTCGCGTCAAAATAAAGATAGATATTCAATATAAGATTATCATACTATAAATACTTTAAAATATTAAATATATTTTAAAGCTCATATTAATATTTACTATTCGTGCATTGTGTAAAACAACTTAATTGTGTCTGTAAATTAGCAATTGTTGATCACAGACATTATGAGGAGTTTGTGAACTTGAACTGTCAAATTCGACTCTGGTTCGTTGTTTCCATGGGTTCCATGTGTGAATAACAAAGCCTTTGACTTTCTCTCCTAATGACAAAATTGACTTGATGTAAGTCTCAACACAACCAATTTACCAAGCGCTAAATATCAGTTTGACGAGTCTTATAATTACGTTGACAATTCAACGTTAAATACAGTGAAAATGGATTTGGGTAATTTTATAATGTCCGTAATTTTCAATAAGTACTTTAAAGGCGGTTAGCTTCGCTGCCATTTACAAACAAAAGCACATTGCGTGTTTGTAATAATTAATCGTGATCTGGTTCTTGGAAAGTTTGTTGTTACAACGCCTGTTATGGCTCTATTAAATGGAAAGAATAAGACAAAACCTTCTTTTTGTTGATGTTTTGGAAAAGTGCCTCCCTTTGGGGACTGAAAGGATATGACTTTTATTGACCAAAAAAAAGTTCTATGCCCTTTCTCTGGCCATTCTAATATCAAATAAGCGACTTGCCGCTATTATAGCAGCCGGACGTCTCGGAGTTCGTCAACAATTTTTTTTATAAAATAAAATGTTTCCAAATAATTTTGCTTTTGCTGTTATTAAAAGTAATTGGGGATTTCCTAGTAATTACTTGGTTTTGTTTTAAAAAAATACTTTCAATATTATATCCTAGACAACGTTATTTAATGTGATAAATTAATTGAGACAAGCATGTTATTACTTGAATGTACCTTCCAAGGGAAGGAAGACATGAGGATGTCTGTGATTTATAGAGCTTAATTAAGTCGCATGTGAACTTTAAGACACATTAATCCTAAATCGAATATGTTCGTGCATAAATTAACATAATCTGTGCAGTGTGCACGAGGCCTGTCTGTCCGCTTCTACGAAAAGCAATTCCGTGTTTCTTGCAAATATAGGGTTACCACTCTATCGAGTAAAGGATTTTAGTATAAGCTATACTTGTATATTTGTGCTGAACAAACGCTCATTGCGTACTTCGAGGAAGATAGGTTTATGCTTTACTAATAACTTTAAGATATTATTTAACCTTAGACATTGCAAAAGCGGTTAAAATGCATTGCTTTATTAGCCTCGTTCAGAAGTCGACAATGTGTATGTGTGATTAAAGATTCTTTATTCTCAATAAAAACAAAGTCACTTACTTGAGAACAATAATAACTTAAAGTATTATACAGGTTCGTTCGTCATTTCACTCAATAAATAAATAAATAACATCATTGTGGGTAGGTACTAATTTAATGTATTCATTTACCCGAGGTCAAGTTATGTGAATGATGTACGTACATATTGGGCTAATCGAGTTTTGAATACATTAAATGAGTTTACATTTTTAATGTACGATGGTAGTATATTGTATAGCTGTGCCCCTTCGTATGTCAGCATTTTTTTACCATAATTTGTTCTAGGTTTAGGTAAAACCAAAAAACTAGCTCGGCGAGTACTACGTTGGGTTGTATGTTTTATTTTAGTGAATGATATACTAGATTGAATTGTTTTGTTTAGAATTTTTTGGGTAAAAATGCACGTATTATATGTAAATAATTGTTTTAAGTTCATAATTTTGGTTTCGTTATAAATTTTGTATGTTGGTGAAAGATGTGGATAATTAAAAATCAATTTCACGAGCCTGTTTTGCATGATTTGTAATTCACCTAATTTAGTCTTAGCTGCATTACCCCAGATTTCTATTAGGTATTGTAAGTGTGGTTTAACTAAAGCATTATATATATTATGGCGTAATGTGCTAGGAATGCATTTAACTATATTTCGAAGTGATCCGTGTAGGGACGAAAGTTTCGTTTGTATATGATCCAAGTGAACATTCCACGATAGCAGACTGTCAATTCTTAAGCCAAGGTATTTTTCACACGATTTTTGTTGTAGGGGTTCATTGTTTATTAGTAATGGTGTATGTGTAAGAATAGTTTTATTTTTTGCTTTAAAGATAATGTAACACGTTTTTGAGATATTAATAGTTAATAGGTTATATTGAAACCATGAGTATAATATGTTCAAATCAGCTTGAGCTTGGGAGATTATCGTATGAATAGAGGATCCAAAGTAAAACAAACAAGTGTCGTCGGCGTAGAGCGTAAGGTGGCCGTGCAGTTTTAGTTCTTGAATATTATTTATGTAGATTAAAAAGAGCAAGGGCCCTAAAAAGTATGTATTTGATACATAATACGCTGTAGGTATATCTATGTATTTACACAATATTAAACTGTATCTAGTTTATCGGTGTTTTAGGATGGGTATGTTTTTATTGGGCCTAATAAAATAGTTACATGATATTTCAAAATACTTTATAGCGTAGCGCACGTCGCAATTTCTGTTCTAAGGCAACATGATAAACTAAAATAGATACACCCTAACTTTTAAAAACTGGAAATGTTATTCTAAGTACTCTATCTTTAACTTATTGCAATATCACCGTTAACCTAAGAGACTGTTATTACGACAAAGTTACAATTTAGACATTAAACACTTTTTCACTTACTCAATGATTTTAATATAATACATTATTGTCTATATTTAAGATAAATTATTGAAGGAGACGAATGATTATATGAGTAAGTGATTTGCATGAAATTACTCTTATTAAAATTTCATTCGTATAATTACAATCGATTGTCGGCCAATGTTTACGGGATTAACTTATTAATAACGGTAGCTGTATAATTCACTCTAATTATAAGTAATAGTTAATATGGAGTATTAGCTTGAATAAATATCAAAGACATAAGGTTCAATGTACTTCTTGCAGTTTAATAGGTGCAGTTCTAAATGACGAAGTTTCCAACAAAATTCTTAGGTATCGTACACAACGGTAAAAATACAATATGAAATACAATCTAAAATTAAGTTTTACATATATACATACATACACTCACTTCTTTTATTTAGGAAGGGCTAAGTAGATGCGTAATTAAAACACCCATATTTTGACCACAATGTTTAGTCCCATTATTTTTTAATAATAGGGAGCAAGCCATCAACCGAGCACATAAATTTCTAAATAATAATTAAAATAAATATTCTAAGGTACCTAAGAATTAGAATATATATTCTAATTCTAAAAGTAAATATATAAAATAAATAAATTATAACCAGACATAGAAAATGATCGTGCTAAACACACAATATTGGTCCTTGACGGAAATCGTTCCTACCCTCTGACTTAGCAGACAGGATCGCTAACCACTAGTGACTAGATCAACAGGCACAACATAAATAATATAAATTTTCAACGTAAAGGTTTATTGTGGTGTAGTGGCGGATTAAGAATACGAAGTGTCACCACCCCTATTCATCCCGTGGGTGTCGTAAGAACCGACGTAAGGGAGCAAACTATTACTATACCAACCCGCCTGGCCAGCGTGGTATAGTAGGCTAAAACCTCCTTTCTAAGGAGAGGCCTATGTCCAGCAGCGGACCATTAATCACTGTTGATGTGTGATGTGATGATGAATGGTGTATTTTTAAATTAAATTATTGTGTGATGAATGAATGAAAAAAGTAATTTAGCATAGCATTTATATGTACGAATCTATTATTATTTAATTTCTAAAATTAAGTTTTACATATTAAGACGACGTAAGTGTGGCCTTCCAATTACTCACAAAACGAAAAATTTACAAACTGACCATTCATAAATGAACAAAACCATCCTTTTATCTTAGGATTGTTAAATCATATAGTACGTTCATTATTCCTTATTTATTTGTGCTGTGAACTCAGTTAGCTAACCATTGACAAAATAAACTCACATTTGTGTTAAGTTTCGCGTCTACTATAAACTAATCAGCTAATCTCCACCAACTTTTACTTAATTAGTCATCTCAACGTATAAATCACAGTAAGCAGAATGTCCATGACGGATATGGCCGAGAATTCACCGGTTTTGTTCCCTAAAACAAACACAATCCTTGCAAAGTAAAATAAACCAGTCCTTCGGAATTCTCGGAACGCCGCTCACAAGCACAAAATTTAAAAGATATTTGATTTAACAGAGTAAATGCAATGCATCACCCTCGAATCTAGATTTATTCCTTACGACCGACATTTGACATCTCACGAACGTTCTTACCATAGATACATCATATATGTAAACGAAATAAGAAATTCATTGTAAAACGGTTACAAAAAGATAAAAGTCTATCCACGCCAGATAATGAGGAGAATTATGACCATCAAAACAACAGTTTCAAATTGTAGGCAATTACAATAAAGGAAGTCCGTGTGGTGACGGATTAAGAATACGGAGTGTCACCACCCCTATTCATCCCGTGAGTGTAGTAAGAATCGACTAAGGGAGCAAACTATGCAGGACAACAGCACTGCAAAGAGAACCCTATACCAACCAGTTTGGTCAGCATGGTGTAGTAGGCCAAAACCTCCTTTCTAAGGAGAAGCCTATGTCTAGCAGTTTACTATTTAAGGCTGTTAATGACGAGGATAATTAGGGATCACTGTTATTGTTTTTAATCTACTTAAAAAAACGTATAACTGTATCAGTTATCTTAAGACGCAATGAGAAACTCCTCCTCTTTGTAGTCGGTTAAAAAGTTAAAAACGATTTTAAAGAACGTACGTACAGTTAAGAAACTTAACTTCCAAAAGAAATGCAATAAAACCAACGTAGAGTTCTACTTGACTTGCCACCTACATATGTGTTTTATATGTTTGTGAAGTGGGCGACATGCTTATAGAGTTGCGTTTCAGTAAATTGCTCATGAATTATTTAATTCTATACCTTTATATAACGCCTCGATTTAACATGTTTATTTGACTTAGTGAACCAAGAACTTTTCTTTTATACTAAACGTATAACTCTTATTTTGCTTGCTTAATTTCGTGATTGGAGACTTGTAAAGGGGTAGTAAGAAATGTAGCACCTGATCGCGATATTGACGTGACGTGTTCTGCGGCGTCAATGACCTTTTAATTTTCTGTAAATCAGAATGAATAACGGAATCCTTTTGGTAGCTATCACTTGTGCATTTGGGTGTCTGTCTGTCACAGCCACAGAATAAGGAATTGTTTTGTGGTTACAGCTAATTTACTATTAACACTTATCGAATTCGATTTCGTATAAATCAGTGTGATTCGAGCCCCAGACTAACGCAGTGGTTTATCCAGTTTTACGGTGATGTTATTATATTAGGCTGGCAACGCGCTTGTGACTCTTGAGTTGCAGGCGTTCAAGGGCGGTAGTCGCTTTCCATAAGATGAACCTTCTGATTGTTTGACCCCTCTTCCATAAGAAAATGATTACCTAATTATAAATTACCACCTAAATTTCTACAAAATGCTTTTGCAGAAATTTAGGTGTCGGTTATCGCTTATTCTCACACAAGCCGTGTGACAATGATAGTGTAGTATAAAAATAGATATGCACGGTCACCATCTACCAGTAACGCTCATTGACTTGCCACGAAAACAATAAATATAAAGGTTCATGGTATTTTAATAGCGGCATAATAATGCCGTTAATGAAAGTTCGTTTAACAAAAGAGCGATATATATACTATATGTAATAAATATGTATGTATGTAATAAACCGCGGTCATATTTTATTAAGTATTTTTTTGGATTAAAATGTTAAACTATTGTACTCGTAGACAAGTGACAACAATTTTATAGGTGCCATGTTGATATTTGGAAGTAAAATACTTAATATAAAATACATATATAATTCGACTGGAGCTAAGCTTATTATCTAATCGTTGTTTAATTTTTGCTAAAATTAAACAACGATAAAAAAATAGTTTTCTGCGTTTCTTTAAATTTTCAAATAACTGCAGTGTAAATTGGTGTACGAACAGAATATCTAAATGCCCAAGTCCACATTCTACGCTTCGGTACATCAGCACCGCCACACTGCACCCGCTATGATAATTTTGATAATGCGCTTAAAACGCCGCGTGGACGTTCAGTTCTAGTTACAATTCACAATGGCCTATTTGTAATGACAATCATTCTACTTCTCTTTTCTAATAATTTAATGTATTACGTACCGGTTACACAATCCTTCCTTTTTAGACTTCTTTAAAGCAATAACATATTAAGACATAGGTTCTTTACGGAAATAACTTTTGACCACCTTACATTTTCAATTTTTTTATTACCAGTTTAATCTCAAAGATCATAAAGAATCAGATCGTGTGTCAATAGGCACAAACTATACTCCGTACTCCTGTACTCTGCATACTATCGCATGTTGGCCCGGGCTACGGGCACAGTGTATTCCCTACGGATCTAACCATATCGCTTTGAAAGATGTTCTGAAATTCTATTTAGTCGCTCAACAGATACCCATAAATACGCTCTGTTCCGAAAGGAAATAAAAAGTAGTTGTGAGAAGGTTAATGCACTCTAAACTCTGTCACATTGAAACTCGTAATTAGGCTCTTTTCTCCATTGTCTTTAGTTCTTGGAACAACGAGACAGTAATAACTGATCGTCCGGGCCCTTCCCTTCTATCCTACTATTAAATAAATTGGTGATTGTTGAAGATGATAGAAATTACACAGTGCATTACATAAATACGATTTATTGAACATACATACCTATAAGTACGTTTTACTTATAATTTGCATAGATAATGTTTGTGGTCGTGAGCCGTGGTTAATAAGTTATGGCCCGGCCGTTTAACCGATTTGACCTTTGAAATTCCAGCAATGCTCGGAGCGCCCACAATTGACATTTTAGGAGAATGTATGATGAACTTACCTATAGACAGGTATTGAGTCACGTCAAACCGGAACACTGAAAAATAATTTAGCATTATGTTTGGCATCAAAGACGACACTCATTTAAGAATTGCATGTCCTTAGAATTAACCTCCATGCCATGTTTTTAAATTTAAATTTTATACAAATCTCTTTTAACAATTTATAATTACATTATTAAGGGCGTTAACAATTGACGGATAATTTAATAGAAAGATATACATTAGGTATTACACAGACCAAAATTGGTTTTGTGATAAATGTACCTACCTAATTACAAATCTAACGAAGTGCATTTATCAGTTAAGAGTCAAAAATTTTATGAGTTTGTAGTTCGTCAACACTCAGTGCATATAAAACCGTTATGTAAAAGACATAATTTGTAAAATACATAGTTTACATACTAATTAGTGTATAAAATAAAACTAAATTGTTCTTTTACGATGTACACTGTACTCATACTATTAAACTATTAATATCACTTCAAATATACCGCGTTAGGTTTATAAGGTGACTATTACTTATTAAACCAGTCGGTCATTCTTCTTTTTTTTGTTCATTTCGCTCTCACGAAGCCTACCACATCACAGAAATAAATACAACATAGGTAGCATACTGATCATCAGGGGTCAGGCAACTTAAAAACAAACGGTGTTTTGTATAGTTCCTAAAAGTAATAAGTAAAAGTGACACTTACAAAACTAAAACAGAAAATTCCTAAAACAGAATAAAATGTTTTTAAAACCCAACCGGGAGAATAATAATAAATGCAATATTATAAATGTTTTTTAGCCAATGAGTGAGGGTAGTTTCTATACTAGTGGTTATGGTAATATTAAAACTTCATATGGATAAATTAAAAAAAGAACAATATAATGGCTATACAGACAGTCGTGAAAAGTGAAAAATGTGTGTCTATTACGATAGAGTGTTGTACCCTCTCTACTGTGATACTTTTGAAGAATAAAGTATAAGTGAATCATGGGAAATACCAATTCGGGCCATGGCCATCACCGGCAACAAAGCAAGAACAGAAAATCCAGAAGCCTTCCAACATCACCCGAAGTACGGAGGTAGGTGTCTCGAAGTCAAATGTCAAGTTTACAAATATGAAAGACTTTATATTAAATAACTCGTTGCCAAGCAACTTATATAACTAAGTCTCTTAGTTTCAAGACATTTTTTACTTAGATGTTATTTAGAATATTTATTTTTCATTTTCGTTCAAAGATTACTTGAGAAATGTCGGTACATAATTCACAAGAAATCGTATCTTCCCTAAAAAAACACTATCATATTTGTGATCTATGAAAATTAATTCAAATTGACCTTAAAAATCCCTATGTTTACTACACACGATTTTTTTCTTGTTAAGAAGAAAGAATAAATAAACTACGCATGTATTATTAGTGATCTGGAAAGAGTACACGAACAGTAGATAAATAATGTAGGAGTTTACTCCAGAGAGTTCAGAATTTATACCTTTGAATTTTCTTTACATTTTAAAAATAAAAAAGATTCTGATAAAATAGTCTTAGGGTAGTGTTAGTGTTATTCTTTAACACAAATTACTTATAATTTGCTTTTCGCGTACAAATAATGGTATCATCAAAAATGTATTCATAAATATTGTTCGATTAATTTTAACGTCTACACCTTCACATTCATTATTCTAAATTACTCCCTCTGTGTCTTTTTATTTCGTATTCTATTATAAATTCGGAAAGGCATAAGTCATTATCCTATAAAGAGACCAATTTTAAGCAAACATTCATCTGACATATAGGAGGGCTTTATGCAAAATATTACTTTGTTTATGAATAGCATTTTTGCATGACTGTTACTCTCTTCGTATTTTATGGTCGGTATTTCATCAATATCGTTACAAAAGAAAGATATACTTAGATTCTTTGATCTCGAGATATCTACATTATGTTACAAAAGTCTGTAAACAATGAAGGACAGCTTTAGAATGCAGACTGTGATGAGTACTTTATAGCCCTTTGTAGTGGGTATTAATTGCCATCTCTTTGTGAAAACAGTGAAAAGAGTGTATATAGTAACTATATGACCTTAACATTTACATCTTATGTTGCCGCCAATGTACTTTAATATTTAAAGGTATCGATTTCTATTATGTCTACCTAAGAGTAATTGGAAATGGTACAACCCATATTAATATTGTAAATTCGAAAGTGAGTCTGTCTATCTAGCTGTCTGTTATCTCTCCACGCTTAAACCGCTGAACCGATTTAGATAAAATTTGTTATAGAGATAGTTTGAGTCCTGGGATAGGACATAGGATAGGATTTTATCCCAGAAATTTTGCCTTCAATGCGGTGAAAAGAGGGGGTGGAAGTTTGTAGATGGAATCAATAACCGCTGGACCGATTCAAATGAAATTTGGTATGGAGATAGTTTAATTCTTTATCAAGGACATAAGCTACTACTTACCGCGATAACCGGTATAACGACATAACGACACGCGGGCTTAGCCGCGGGCAAAAGCTATTAGAAAATATGCATGTATTCAGTTGTATCTGAAGTTCATCAGAAAACCACAGTAATAAAATCTTTGTCTCTCTCTCACAGTAATATGTCTTTTACAGGTAATATAAATTGGCACTATTTGTGCGCGAATTCTAAGGCTTTCTCGAAAAGCGTTTTCCTCTTACTCAATGTGCTTAGTGATACCCTTTCTTTCCACGTTTTGTTCAAAACTTTAATTCATAACCAAAGAGACCATTTATGTTTTTGTAATGTAAAACTAATGACAATTTGCAATTGAATTTAGTTTTCAGTGTAATCTGCCAGAACCTGTTAAAAAAAATGAGCCAGTTAAAAAGTAGACAGCAAACGAAATTAAACGACGCATATTACGAGTATTAAAAATGAAATGCTTGTCTTTGGGAAGAGCACTGTTTGAGAAAGGTATTTTTTAGCATTCGCAATAATTCAAATAAAGTTTTCAGAAATATTAGAAAACTTTGGGAAAAGCTAAGAGAGCTGTTTGATCGGAATGATATTTGTTAATAAATCACCTACTTAACGCTGAACAAAGAATGAAATTTACAGTTTAATAACGTAAGGCAGATGAATGCTTTAACTCGTACTTCATAAATAAGGTCTTTATGCAATATTTCGATGTGTGGCTTCACGACAGCCTCTATTTCCGAACGAAACGTTGTGTTCCGGATGCTCACGTCACGAGAAACGCTCCTGTTTTGGAAGTGTCACGCCCGTGTGGAACACGACCACCAACCCACCTCTATAATTAGTAATTGTAGATAAAGCCTCATAAAGAGATGCGGGTCGTTTATAAATAGTAACACCACGAAATAATAAACGCAACGTTAAACGAAAGATTGTGTACAATTATTTTACTTCCAGCAAAATGCTTGTTTTTACAAAAAATATGTTTTTGTAAATATTAGAAAGCATAAACTATAGGAGGCATATGGAGATAAGCAGTTACATTATCTGCTGCACGTGAGCGTGTTAGCAATACGGTGAACTATTTCTCTAGATAGTGAGCATGTCATTTATATGTTCCGACGAGCCCCGCACAAGTCAAATGACAGGCGTCGAGTTTCGTGCGCCCGCGCTCATTGTTTATCGCCCTCATTTTCGATCAAAGCTGTTCAAACAAAGGGCCTGCACTTAACTGCGCTTGATATAATCAATGCAATCTGTGAGCCAAAGGCGACTGCTGACTGAATGGCTAGTTACGAAATCGTTAGTTTCCAATGCTGCCTTCAGAACATAATCTATAAATGTATAGGTAACACTAAAATACCTTATTCAGGATCGAATAATGAAAAGCCTTTTGGCAAATACTTATACTAAGTGTGAAGGAAAGGAAGGGAGTTGTTGATAAGTAGAGAAATAATAGCTGTTCAGATTTTTATTTTTAGAATTCTAGGACTTAAAATTTATAAAAAAACCTTTATAGGATCATGTCGTTATTCTTCTGCCTATCTGTTCTTCTTCATATACCTATCAAGTTGAAATTAATACCAAACGCTTGTGAATCAAAGCAGTAAAAATCAAACTTAAATCCACGCAATAAAAATGCGTAGTAATTTAAGGCTTTTATTTTAAATACATTAAAGTAAAAAAAATAATGGGAAGTACCAGATATTTTGAGCATGAACCTAGAAGCAGGAAGGCGAAAAGCAAGGTATTATAATTAAAAGGAAAAATACTAAGTTTATTCAGTTACTGTATCACAAAATGAAATGTTTTTAGCGATTACAAACTTATACTCGTATTTTGCATTTGAGGGGCCTGTTGGTCTAGTGGTTAGTGACCCTGACTGCTAAGCCGGAGGTCGTGGGTTCGATTACCACCCAGGACTAATATTGTGTGATGAGCACGGTCATTTATTCTGTGTCAGGGTGTAATTTATCTATAATACGGTATGTATTTAAAAAATATACAGGCATGTTTATTAGCAGTCTGGTTACCATAGCACAGGCTCTGCCTAGTTTGGGATTAGAGGGCCGTGTGTGAGATGTGTAAGATATATATACATATTATATATATTAGATATAATATATATTTTGCCAAACTGACCATCGCGTATATTGGTGTAGTGTATCAAAAAATGCGATAAAAATTAAGTAGACTAATTTTCCACACACATGTTTGTAGTTAATCCTTAGTTAAAAATAAGTGGTTAAACATAGGCCATTGGTAGAATATTCCCATTTGTCCTGAAAAAGGCTAAGTCTAGCCTAACAATGAATTGCTTCATTATATACTACGAGTATTATATCTTTAACTGGTTACTAGTTTTGTTAAACATGGTCCTTTATCGCTCTAAGTCATCGCTCTAAGTCAAGAGTATTTGATTCGGGACAAAAATAAAAGCAATCTCCGTCCGTCTAGACCGCAGACTATTGGATTAAGATGTATTACTACCATACATTCTACTGTAAAAGAAATGCCAACTTATATATTAAATCTGTATCTGTTAGGTGTAATAGAGTTAGATTTTAACTTGATCTGAATACAACACTTCGTTTTTAGGTAGGTTGATTTATTAGTTTTTACCAATTTGTTCAAGTCGTTAAATTTATTTTATACTTTGAGCTTAGTTTTAGTATTTCTTAGGATTATTCGTAGTTTAAAATATAAATAAAATATAAATTTTATTCATGATAATATAAATTTTTACACGTCAGTAGCGCCATCTAGTATCTAGTAGAAAAATCTTTATAGTTTATAAAATGTGATCCATAGGACAAAAGTTTTTTGTACTACTTGATATAATAAAATATAGTTTCAGTTTTGTTGTTTGTCCAATTTCAATTATTTCACGGCAATGAAAAATTTCAATGATCCTTTTTCTTCAATTATTTAGTAATATTTTTGAATAGTGATGTAAGTTTTAAAATCTGCAATTTCCTACACATGTTCTCTAAGGAGTATATAAAATAGTTTGTTACTTAGATAAGTTTTGTAAAACGAGGCACGCGACGGCTTCCTGGACGGTGGTTTATTATAAAGTCGTGACCCACGCTCGTGTTGTGGACAGTCCCGTCGGGCGGGCGCTTTGCGTTTTCTTATATCGCTAGTCGATCGCTTCAACCTGGAGTGAGATTCCTATTTAGAAATAAGTAATTCCTGTTTAAACTTAATAGGAGCAAGATCAGCAATTGTAACTTACGTTTCCGTCGTTCCTACATTGTCTAGTGATATAATTTATTAATTAGATGACTTAACCTCAAAATTATAAGTCATCCTAAAGTATGAAGAATACTTGAAGATGACTTATTATTTGAAGTGAAGATTTAAGGTAAATTTTGGTACTTACAAGTTTTCACGAAAATCTACGTAAAATCTGGGTAGGTACAGAACCCTCGGCGCACGAGTTCGACTCGCATTTGGTTTTTTTGTTAGTATCATAAATGTGCCATTCCATCTCAAAGATATTTTCGGTTCCTCCTATTACGAATTTTTACAGTTTGAATTTCAAGGAAGAAAGCCTTTGTTAACGTAGAATTGAAAAACTTTTTGCAGAACATCGTCAGTTAAATAGTTAAAACAGCCTCTAGTAAATACATTACCTAAGGTAGGGATAAACCGTACCGTACGCACTCCTCGTAAAGGTACCTAAACTACAAAATATATTATTATACTCAATTTTTTTTTATACGACGTCGACGTCAACGTCACGTCAACTTTTACTGCGATGATTATCCTTGACTTTCCGTACATAATATGCCCGCATCCCTGATTAAAATGTAGGCTAGCTACATTAATGTGAACATTATCGGTAAAACCCCATAATAATCGTAGGAGTCAGAATAATATACACTATATCGATTCGTGTAATCAACATCTTTTTAACTAAAGTAAATAGAAGCTAAGTAAATTCTGAAAGAACTGTCTTTAAAAATTTAAGAATAAAATATTTCATTCTGCTTTCTAAGAGTAGACAACTTTTGAATTCTGTTGCCGTTTTAGTGCCAATTAGACATTACACTTCAGAACTTTGAAGGCACCTTTTCACTTTACCCTAATGAAAAAGCTTTGTGTTAAAAGAGAAATATTTTACGAAATCGTGAATATACATATAATAAATTCTCTTTTTCTACTTTTCACGATATTGAAATTTAGAATATATTACTTTTTTGATTTGGTTAACCAAGTTAGTGAGAAATCTATTAATATATCTATAATAACGCAGATATTTTCAAAAATTAATTTGTCGCCATCTTTCTTTGAAAACATTGGGCACTTTTACGAAATGCTAAATTGTAAAGTATTGAGGACTACCAAGACCAGGCACTTGAGCTTATAAATTTCCTTTTTTATAATATTCTATATGTGCGTGCATTAGGCGTTCGATTAGGTTCAATGTAAGCTTCACAGGCCGACGAAGCGTGACGTTGGGTTCATATTATACTCATTGATTATTTTACGCTTGTACGCTTCAATGGCAGAAAACAATAACCAGATTATGTTTATATTATATCCAATAGTAACCAAATATGATTTTATTAGGATCTCTCCAGACTGGTTTATGGTGAAATAGAATCCATGTGACAGATGTATATAATCTCACTTAATTTATAGCAGACAGCTGAGTTAGGGGATATGCTAGTGGTACAAATGACCAATTAGTGATGGTTTAACGCTATCGTCATTATCTTGTGCGTTTTAAAGTTACGTTTAAAAATACTTACGTCTCCGACACAAGTTGGCAATTTATTGTATTAAAAAATTACTTAAGAGATCTCACACACGGCCAGCCGACTTATACTTAGTCTGATTTCAGACTATTCATGAGCCTGTGCTATGGTAGCTTGACTTCTGCTAAGCTTACTTATATGACTATATTTGTATTTACATATTATAGATAATTTACACCCTGACATAGAACAAGCGAACGTGCTCATCACTGAATTATTTAATGGATGGTCCTACATTTATATATAAAAATATGTTTATTAAACTCTTACCTGTTCCTATCTTCTTTGTAAAGATGATATAGGCTATTATTAAACGAATATCTGTACATGTAATTCCCAGATTTAAATAAAGTTAGTTTATTATTAAATAAAACCGTAATAACATTTCTGTTTCTTTACCTATTTATTTTTTTGTGCAGGCAAGTGTCGGTGCTGCAGACATCGATCCCTTTACCAGCGTCTGCAGCAGCCGTACGACGTGCCCCACCCGACAAGAGACCGCTGCCAGCTACACCTCATGCAGGTAAACCTATACTGTATATTATTATACCTTAAATTAGTAATCTACGAAAGGTACAGTAGGAATTTACGTACATCGTGTAAGTGGTGTTGGTGGTAACTCTTGTAATATATGTATGTACTTTTGTCTAGTTGGTTTGGTAATATGATTTTATATTATCTAGCGATGAAAAATATTTCTAAGTATTGGGACTTAATACGAATATTAATTCTAACTATGGTATTAAATAAAATGGTTTTTCTTCTTCTTCTTCATAGCCTTTTCCCACTTTGGGTGGGGTCGGCTCTACTTTTTTCACGACGCAAAGATATTGTGTCAAGGGTTGTCAGATGTGGTATATTCTCCTTCAGAAGCTTCGTCATACCACCCACCATGTCAAAGGAGGTCATCCTCGGCCTTTTCTACGTTCTAGCAGGCCTTTTTGCAATTTCTTCCAAAAAGGAATGTTTTCCTAATCCTTGCATCCTACTTGTAATGAATACGCGCAAACTACATTAATTATAGGTAGATTATCTAATGCCAATTTTATTCCATTTAGCAGATTTGATTGTCTAAATAAATAAAATGGTATTTACATAATGCATAAAATACATAATTGGTAATTTCACAAGTTCTTGTATCGCAAAACAAGAGAGGCCGCCAGCGTAGAATTTAATGATTTTAACAATAAATTATTTAATAACTCTTTAAGAAATTAGTATTTATACGTGTACACACTTGTCACGATAGAAATGGTCTATTTACGATCCTAGACAACAAAAAACAGGTCGCTAAGTATTTTATGTATTAAATTTCAGTTTTAATAACATCCTATAAGCAATAGCCAAGTAAAGTACGCGCGAAAGTATAATAATTACAACCCCAAGATTTAGGTACAAAAGTTAGTTATTAAAGTTTTCAAAATTTAAATTGTACCTACATAATCTAAACTTTCATAAATATATTTTCGCATGGCAGTCCGTTTAATTATTACTAGCACCTACGGTTAGGGATAACATCGAAAGAAAACCGTGGATTCCTAAAGCATTCCATTATGTTTGTGTAGGTTTGCAAAATGTTGCCAAGCTGCACAAGGCCAATGTGGCGGAGTAGGCCTTACCACTCTTAAACAGTGATGAGGCAATACGTTATCCCCACTGGTCGTTATCCGTAATTGCGAAAGCAGGCTTAGGCTCAGCCCTACCAATTTCCTTCTGAAAAATGGACAATCGAATGCCTCTAACTTAAAATTTTGTTAGCTATTTTAACCATTATTCGCGATTAGACACATTTTGCGACACTATTCAAAATTGGAATTGATAGCCATATTATGACATGACATCTATAACTATTCTAATTAAATACACATATAACACACTTACTAAAAGATAAACCGTAGAATTGGGAACTTCACCATTTTTTAGCGTTCGTCAAACATGGTAGTCACGTCAAACTGAAATATCAAAGTAATTTTAGCCGTACCACGACATTGGCCATTTTTATTTTTATTACTAATGAACTTACCAAAGGCCCAAAACAATCGCTGCAGAGCTTGCGACTTAAACATAAAATTCGGGAAATATGCTCATCATGAGTTTAGAATTGCTTTACTTGTTCCAAAGAATGACTTTTTGTTTAAACACCTTCTTTAACCCAATAGCATATAGTACATTCATCAATTGCTAAGAGTGTTTGATTTGTTGCTTGATACGAGAACAAATGCCAGTTACGCTTTAAGTTGTTAAGAATCGTACGACTTAAAATTACAATATTTAAGAGTTTGCGCTGAGTGCAATGTCTTGTCTCTAACGACTGAGATGTATAATTAATTTTATCCAATCATTAAGTAAGTGTTCCATCCGTTGTTATCTGGTCCCTTAACTCTGGGAGATGGAAGTCAGTTAGTCTGTGAATTTCTTCTAGATAAGCTACAGTCGAAAGATTTTTCATGTGAAAGTTGATAGAAAATCTTTGAATCCAAGACGGTCTCTACTCAAAGCTCTACCGAGCATTAAGCATACAATATTTTGGTCGTAAATTTATTATTTTTTTATTTGCTGGTATTTATTTATTTATTTTTATACTTTAGTCACATCATTGAAATGTTTATCTGCATAAGTAACATCGCAAAAAAAGTCCATTGAGATGTAAGAAATTTTAATCTTTTAATAAAGATTACATCCAAAAACGTTTGGGTTCTTTATTAAAAGATTTTGAAATAAGAAAATATTAATAATATAATGTAACTACCCACGTGTTTTATTATTCAAATTATATATTTTTTTGGATCATTCATAGCGAGAGTAATTTCGAAGTAAATGTTAATATGTATAACATACATAGCTATAAATAGAAATAGTATAGAATTGTGTTCGTAAATTGCAAGAATTGTGCTAGATACCTCCTTATTCAGGCTTGATTGATTCACGTATTTTAGATATATGATACCATAATAGACATTTTAGAGCTGTTTTTGCAATATTAGTAATGTACATATTTACACGAACTTGAGTGTATGACACAGTACAGTAACATTGAGGTTTAATGATTTTATCAATCCTCAATGTTACTGTGCTGTGTCATAAACTTGATTAGAGTTCGTGTTCTTATTCGCTTGAAACTCAATTTATTAAGACCCTACTTTATTTTATATAACGGCGAACTCCCGAATACAATTTTGTTGGCATATTTATTGGGTGGATGTGATGATGAAGTGATGAATGTGACGAAAAATATACAATAGTATAGAGGTTAAATTCCTTAACAATTTTGTCTTAGACATTCCTGTAAGTCTGGAATTAAAGATATTCCACTTTAAATTCGGAGAAGTTATGATATGTCAATACAAGCTTTTAGTAAAAGATTTAAAGCATTTTGCTTTTTTTCCACAAACTAATAGTTCTTATCTACGCAATTGCACGATGTACTACTATGAGAAAGTTATTTTATGTTAAATTTTAATAAAAAAAAAATCTTTTTTTTTTAATTATTTATTTGGAACGAACGACAAGATGTTATGTCATTGTCAACAGACGATCCGTGGTCATTATTGCCAGACTTGATATAAGTTTGAAGAATTATTGTGATTTTGTTTTATTATTTAATTATTAACACTTCTACATTACTTGTAGTAGTACGAAATAAATATTACTTTTTTTACTTTCATTATGATTTGTAAACGTAAATATAATTGCAAAATGTATAAATGCAAAAAGGGCAGACGTTATGTTAACCCCAAAGTCTCTTCAGTTCTAAAATACTTGGCAACACTATCTGTATTAAAAGAATTGAAAAACATAGTAATGATTCAAATACAATTTTACTAAAATTCATTTTGTTTTCAGACTTACTCAGGTCTTGAACATAATTAAAAAAAATCTAACGAAATTAAGTTTTCATTCATAATGAAGGCTTTTCTAGACACTCAATCATTCCATCAACTATTATTTCGTCATTGTTCTTTGGCGACCTTTAGGTTTTATTTAAAACAAGTCCCGCACTAGGAATAAATCCTGTGTCGTGGGAGACTTTACAAACATACTAACTAGTACATGAAATGGACACAAAAACATCCAAACTCAGAACAATAATTTGTGGATAACACAAAGTGTCGTCCTATGTGGGGATAGAACTCACAACACTCACCGTAATAGGAAGCGGCGTGGCGACCGTTTCAACCAATACGCCATCCGTGCAGTTAATTGAAAAAAAAAGTAATAGGTTGAGTTCATTTATCGCTTGTTAACTCATCCTGAGGTCTGGAGGGTCAAAAACGAAATGCTAAAAGAATATATCGTCTATTTATTGACTTCTCCTCACGTATGTATGGAAGTTAAACAACATTTGTTTTATTACTTGTCCACATCAGATAAATGCAAGCGCCAGAGTGATGTATCGTTCCCTTTTTTAAAGATAACGTGTTGTGCTTACCTTATCAAGCATCGGTCATAAAATATGTAACTGATTATGTCATTTTCTGGTTCATTGCTTACAATAAAAGTGTGATGAGTGATGATATTAAATATCAAATTAATACTCGTATTTGCATAATAATTTCGTAGTAATTATATACACTCGCTTCACATATGACGAGAGTGAGGTTGAAGCATTTATAAGGTACTAAACTAAACGCTTTGCTCTATTTTCATAACATAAACAACAAGCCAGCTCTTTAAATTAGTCCTTTTAAAATCGTACGTTCCACTATATTATATTATTACATTTTACTAGAATTTATGTTATTTATAGATATTACATACTTGTCTTTAATTTACCTGACGTTACAATACTTCATCTCTTATCTCTTCTTCTCTTTTTACTGTTAGAGCTTCAATTTGTTTAAATCATTATAGACTAACGCACAGAACAGTGAATAAACACTGATTATTCACTGTTCTGTGGCCTAACGTCAACTGCTCATCACCCTTTACAAAATATTACTTTCCTCAGTAAAGGATAGTTTTCTAATTCTAACCTGTGATATTCACATTCATTATTGAATAATTTTACTGGTTATTTGTGAGCCAACTTGGCAATACGACTATAACTTTTCACGTAAAACTTTCTAATCGGGCTATCCATTTTCGAGTAATACGTGAACCTAATCCGTTTTTTGAAGTCGGTTTAAACATACGGTATACATTGTTACTAAAGTACAAATATATTAAATCACACAACACATTGTAATACTCTATTAACTGAAGTATATTTACAAATAAAGTTGTGATATCGGAATTGACTGGCGACACAAATTCGTATATTTAGTTCTTTGTTATGATTCTCACGCGGGTCGAGTTATCTTGAGACTCGTCGTGCCCTGCTGATATCGTGTGGATATCGTGTGGTGCAGATGGCTGATGTATCCTCAGTTCGCGGCTACTACTCACGCTGGCCGCTCATTTGACGATCTTAGTTATTTTTAGGTGATGGCGGCACGTAAATAGTTTTGAAAACCAAAGTTTAGTGGTCTTGGTATTTTACAAGTATATTGGTAGTGTTATAAAGTAAGTTACCTTCTGTGAATTGGTTGATGTTTACAAAAATTTAAAGGTATGTGGTAAAGATTTTTTACTCAGAAAATATAAGATCACTTCCTTCAGTTTACGATGTCCAAGTTTGTTATCCATTGCTTCTTGTGTTTGTCAAATGCTTTAATGCCGTTCTTAATAAAATGACCACGTACATTTAACAAACGTATAAGCGAAAAAAATCATTATCAATTTGAAAATAAGATTCGTAGTTTTGGGCAACATTTTTGTTCCAATATTTATCTAGATTAAATATTCAATCAAATTCAAAAGTACTTGCTTAGTGCGTATAGCAGCATAGTTTTCGCGTACTAAACGTAACTCTATGGCATTTTTTCCCTCAAGATATTATGACTAAATACATAGATAGATTTAACTAATTTCGTATTACGATATAAAATCATTAATGATATATTTTAAAATGCTTAAAAAATACATTTGCGTTCAAATTTCGTATAACGAATATGTGACACAAAGTTCATATTTTGACAACTTATCTGTAATTGTTATTTATCATTAACTTAATTAAAAACTAATCTCATACCGAATTTTTAAGTGAGAGGAATAGATAAAGTTGACAGTGTTGTGGATACTGCATGCTTATATACCGTATTGTTTTAACAAAGCAAGGCATCTTTTCCAGTTCCTACTTGCTTTATTAAAAATTAATGTGCCTTATTCAACCTGATGTTATTCTTTGAATTAAATCATATAACAAACAGCTCTTTGCGTCGTGATCGCGTTTTGTTTTTTCTTTATCATGTTAATGATGTGAAGGCACTTAAACGTTGATAGAATAATTTTCGTACATTCATAATCGCAATACGTCATACGGGTACTGCATTGTCGTTGCTAAGTGATGGATAGTCTCGGCCTGAATAAAGAACGGATGTAGTCCGCGGTTGATTGACAATGTTATTTTGCGCAGTGGCAACTATGTACTTCCTTCGGTTTACAGCAACACCTGAGTCCACCCATTGTTACTATTAATGTATTGCACATTTTACAGCAAGGCAAATCATAACAAATCTCCTTTGCAGTAACATCACTTTCGCTCACAGAAAAAAAATAACAATCGCAGAAAAAAGTAAATGAAATTATTGTGATACTAGCTGAGTCCCGCGGTGTTACTCTCGGTTTATCAAATATGTTTCAATTCCTTGCTCATTCCATAGGAACACTATATTTTTTCGGGACAAAAAGTAGCTTTGAATTAATAGGGTGTCACCACTATGCCACATTTTTATCAAAATTGGTACAGCCGTTTGAGCGTGAAGAAGTAACAAACATACAAACACCCACGGTCACAAACTTTCGCTTTTATAATATTAGGGTGATGTTAGGTTAGTGCAGCATTTATTTGTTAGCTTGTGTTTTCTACCTTTTTGTTTCTAATATAAACCGTATTATTGTGCGGGTTAATATGTTAGAACAATTATAATAATAACCTCACACATCTTATTCACGGCCGTCTGATCCCAAACTAGGCAGAGCCTGTGCTATGGTAACCCGACTACTGATAAACATATACATGTTATAGACTAATTACCCAGACATAGAACAAATGATGGTGCTCAACACACAATTATTTGTCTTGGGTGGGAATCAACACCGCAACATCCAGATGTTACGGGTTTGATCCCCACCCACACAGGACAGCGATCTTAGCAGTCTGGATGACTAACCACTATACCTACCAACAGGCTTAATTTTTTATTATGAATATTATATGTAGTTTATGTAGGAAGAACATATATTGCTCCTAGACATGGAAATTATTGCTACATTTTTTATTGGTCACTGTGATTTCAACTGTGATAAATCACTACTTAGATTTGATCATAGTCAACCTTTTTTTTTAGATTTACACCTTTCTCGTAATAATAAGAATTAGTCGTAGTGATGTTGTAGATGAGTCACAGGAGCGATGAAATGATTTTAAAATCATAAGATTTACACAAGTGATAGCGATTTTATCCCATGCCTAATTTCCCTGTTACTTACGTCATTTTTCATTATCAACCCCAAGACCGAAAGACCCAACGACAGTATCTAAAAATACAACAAAGAAATTGGCAGGTTTTTAATTGATATGCCTATGCAGTAATTTTTTGTATGCATATGAATGTAAAAAACTTGTCTATTAAATTAGAAGACATTATTCTAAGCATGTGGTTGCTACAACAATATTCCCAAGCTTATTACTACCAACCGTAATGAAGATCGCTTACACCCAAAGAATTTATAATAAAAAATATAAGTAGGAATACTACCTATATGGAATTAAGGGACACGAAAAGATAAAGTGCCTTTTGGGCTCTCTTGTAAACCATGTGCTTGCATCGTATTCAATGTTTTACTTTCAAACAGGGCTTCAATTTGAATGTGCTGGCATAACTTACGACGTTGTTGAAGCCCCTATGCTCCTAACCACTACTAACTCTGCACAAACTTAAGGAGATAACTTAATTTACGATTGTTCCATCAGTATTATCTTACATTCGTTTGTATAAGCCTTCAACATTAACAATTTTTAAGTTAACACGTGAACGCATTATTTGTTTACCTTCACCAACGGATGAGCTTACTATCATATCATAACACTATTATCTAATGCCAAAGCAAACGAGCTCACTGTAAACCCATAATGTGTGGTATTTATGACTACTATGGACTCATTAATATCCCTTGTTTAGGGTAGCTTTACGCACACGTATACATTTGTAATGTAATGGTAATGACATCACGAATTATTATTTTTGTCGGTATGCTATCGATCAATATAGCGAACCAGTATAATATGATCCTTTGCATTGAATTCATGTCCCCCGAGCATACGCTTCTTATTTTAAATAGAAGGGGTGTTCGGGCTCAATTAAATCTGGTGACTATAGTTTTCCATATGCACTTACTGTTTGACGTTGCAAGTTTCAACCTACTGAGTCTGGCAGTCGCGCCCGCGCACCACGTACAGACCACCCGTGCCGATTTCGATAAAAGCCATCACTTATCTAGCTAATATTAACAAGATACACAAAATATTTACTCAGCTTGCCATTAAAGATACAAGTTTTTTTTATAAATATAGCACACAATTGACGTCATTACTGTAGGTGCTACCAAACTACTTAAGAAAAGTTATAATTTATGTGATGGATATGGTTTATGTAATCGGTAAAGGTATGCTATTGTTTCATTGCAGGTGGCAAAAGTGGCTTGTCGGCTAGTTCCAGTCGCTCAACTAGTCCGTTGGGACAGGGAGTTGTCAGCTTTATTCCGCGAGCGCCTGCTTCATCGTCCGGGTAAGTTTTGATTATTTTTTTTTTGCGGACATAGTTTATTTTTATATTCCGTTTGAACGTTTTTAAAGCAAATTTTAGTAGCATTGATAAAATTAACGAGCCAAAACGAGGCATTTCAGTAATTCAAATGTGTTTCCCCAATGCTTTTAAATGTTGTACAGACTTTGCAGAATATGATTATAGGAGCTTTCTTAAATGCATAATCATATACTTATTATGTGTTATTTAATTATAATAGTGAAAAATCAATGAATGTCAAAACTCTTGCGTAGAACATAAACAAACGAAATAACTTTAAGGGATTATTTGATTCAAAGCCAGTCTTGTTTATTTTTTGTGTTATGCTTGTTTAAAAGAACTATAGTTCCAAAGGTTTTGGTATTTGCGCAACTAATAGCATTTTTATTTTTAAATATACATGATAACATTTAAAGATATTTGAAAGTTAAACTTTTATAATGTAAGAAGTAAAAACCTATTCTCAAAAGTTCTCAGAAATCAACTTATTTAGATGTCACTTTTCGGTAATCCTAAATGCATGTACGGCAAATACTTAATCATGAATAACACCATAAGACATTTAAGTCATGAAACTTGTTAAACATTGTAGGCACCCGTTGGCTCTAAATGTAAATATTAACTACAATTAGGAATAGCATTAAGATTAAAGTATCACCCAACTAAGTGCTCTAAATTGTCTCCAAGTCAATTAACGGTATCATATCTTTAAACACTTGTTAGTCATAGATAATTAGTCGCCTTATGTTCCTAATCATTGTTATTGTAACTGATAAATTGTATGCTTCAGTAATTGTGTATCCTTAGCGTTCAGCACTTCCACTTCAGCATTTTCATTCTCATAATCAATCTAAGATTGTAAATAAACATTGACCTGTGATCATATTAATTTGAAAATATGTTTTAAATAAAGAACAATAAAATAATAAAAGCGCTTTATCTACCTCAAGTAAACAACCTCGCCTTTAAACGGATTTATAACTTTTTCGTGTGTTATTTTATACGTTCTGACATAATCTGCATTATTTGAGAGAGTTGTACTCTAAAATAATGAAGCACTTAGTCATGTCAACTTGTTCAAAATTAAAAATCGACTGTCACGTTATAACGATTTTTAATGTTAGTAGCTAAAAGTAACCATAATTGAAATTTTTATTTGGTTTCAGGTCACGGCCTAACTCTTCGTTACTGGCACCTGGTAGTAAAATCCCATCCACCTTAACGCAGCAACACCCTCAAACTCCATCCAGCCAAAATGGAACACCTACAAAGCATTCCATGCTCGACAAGTTAAAACTATTTAACAAGGATAAATTGAGTAATGAAAAGCAAAACAGCAAGAGTACGGCAGTATCAAAACGTACAAGTTCCTCCAGTGGTTTTTCCTCGGCCAAAAGCGAGAGATCTGACTCAAGTTTAAGCCTAAATGAGTCTTCGAACACACCAAATGCACATATCAAATCTTCTAATTTAGTAGGACCCAAATCTATAAGACAACAAAGCGATACATTATCAAGAGACAAGTCCGGTAAAAATGTAAAACCTAAATTAGTTAGTTCCAAATCTCCCAGAGAATCTTCTACAAACTTAAACAAAAACAGTAGCAGAACAAATAGTGAAAAGTCAAGAAATAGCCCCAAGCTACCATCTCGAGATAAAGAGTCTAAGCTGGCGGCACCTAAATCTATAAGTAATACAAAATTAAATCAAATAGATGACCATTCCAGAAACCCTAATTCATCAAAAATGGTCAAATTGTCAGGTAGTCAAATGAAGCTCAGTGAAAAACGGTCTGATGGTACCACGGACGTTAAAAATCAAGATAACGTATCACCTTCATCAAAAGGCTATGCAACCCAACAACAAGCAGCCTCTGGTCAGAATTTCGGCACTCCCAATCATACTGGAATTCCTAAACCGACAGCTGCTGTTAAAGGAACGTTTAAAATAGCGAAAGATGATAGACATATTAATAATAAAAGTACAAATAGTCAATTAAGTCCTATACAAAGCAATTCTAGTTTAAATTCTACGAATAACATAAGTGCACTTCCATTCAGTAGAGAGCAGTCTAATTTAAGTAAAGATATATCACAGAAACAAACTTTAGCCGTATCGCCAATGCCTGTTGTAAATTCAGGAAGTCATAATCATACGTCTCAAATGTCTGAGAGTTCACATTCTAATTCCACTCACAGCACAACAGGACAGCATTCTAACTCAAGTGATAGTAGCGTTATATACCGTCCTTCCAGTGAATCTGGCTCTGAAATTTCGAAAGCTGCTACTAGTGCCGTAACTCATAATAAAAGATTAGATATGAATACTACATACATTAATGAAGTTATAAATGAAGCAGAAATCTCTGAAAAAGAAGCTGCTCAGAGAAGAACTATTGAAAGGTCACCAAAACCGGCATTTGATCATAACCGGACCTTGACTGAGTTGAATAAATCGAGTGACAGCCGATCGAGCACTCCGTCACATGGCCGCGACAACTCTTTAGGTGATGATGAAAACCCGTTAATGAATGTAATGCCCATGAGGCCGCTGCTACGAGGTTACAATAGCCACTTGACACTGCCCATGAGAACTTCAGGGTTGACGCAAAAGAACATTCCCGGTTATCCTCATCATGCAAACACAGTCAAAGCTAACTTTGGCAGGGAAAACATGGGATTGCGTGATCGAATAAATTACGGCCCTGGATTTTCAAACCCCGATTATTGCGATCTTGAAATTGCCTCGGGTTATATGTCCGACGGTGATTGTTTGCGGCGTATTAATCTTGGTGAAATGGAGTGTGGACGTAACAATGATATGATGGATGGGTACATGTCAGAGGGTGGCGCTTCGTTGTACGGCAGACGGATGAATTATCAACAACCTTCGCAGCTACAACAACTGGACGAAAGGTGAGTGTCACATATGTTAAAATAATTAACGTCTAATTAACTTGTACATTCCATTTAACTTTCAGTAACTGATAAAAGACTTTCGTCGAGGTCTAATAATATACAAATTAAAAGGCGCCATACGGTATAAAATTCATTGCTACATTGAAATTGCGACTGTAATGGCTGTGTTTTTAGAGATTCTAAGAGCGCCGAGTCAGATACAAAATCTTACGTTACTGAACTGCTATTTTATACTCCTCTTTCACTTCTCAGCTAATATTGCGGAAGTGTTTTGTTTCTTCAATGTCCTTAAGAATTCTTGTAAAATTACTTTAATGACGAGTAATCATAAAATAAATTAATAGATTTATAGGCATTCATTGCACTGCTACCATTAAGAAACAATACTTTATATACTTAATAATTAACTTTGGTTTTGAGTCCTATTTATCAATTTAAGTTTCATTCCATGACGCACAAAAATGTCTTCATTGTTGATAAGTCTCTCCATAGTATATTTCTTTAATATATCAGTATCAGTATGTACTGAAACTGTCGAGAAAATCTATTTTCCAATAGCGTCGAATCCACAAGTGGTCGACCCGCCTTCTGTCATTCTACGACACAATATTTAACGTTACTAATGTATCCCCTAGCTGATAAGTGAAGCTACCTTATATATTACGTAACTTACGTTACTGTAAAAAGTTATGAAGCGTATAAGGATGATTTTTGTGATAAATGTTAATATAACATGTGAAAGTCGCACTGTGTTTTAATATTCATAAACGATTAAAGGTGATATACTGAGCCTTAAAATAGTTCTATTTAATTTACTTAGTCTCTCTAGATTTTCTGATTTTAGACAAAGGGTGCATAATAATATTAGTACTAGGAGACATATGTAGTGAATTGACAGAGAGAAGTAGTTATTTAGTATGGTTGTATGAACAAAGCGGTTGTTAGTATTCGGACGCTGCTTCCCGCGACGATCAACCGACGATCTCTCAGTGAGGACTTGTTCAGCGCACTCACACTGTCGCAGCGTTAGGGGAGAGGGTGGGCTGGATAAAATCGATACTTCTACGTCTCGTGCCGCCCCTACCCCGCACGGCACCTCTGCTTGCCGCCGCCGCGATCCTAACCACCCTTAACCATTCCGCACCATTCGGTACCTTAACGATACAACATAAAACTCTATATTCGTTGCAGGTCACACTGACATTATACATTTTTGGTTTTGCTATGTTACGAATACCATAATGTTTTCTGCCTTTTCCTACAATATCGTCAATAAATTACATAAGTGCAAAGTGTTTGAAATTATTAGATCGCACAAGTTATTAAGGTGAAACTTTACATTATTTCGTAATGTAATATTATAAGATATTCTGCAAGTACCATGAGTACTGGTAAAATTTCAATGTCATGTAATGCACACGTAAATGTCAACGGAAGCTGTTGTGCGTTGAGACGGCGATGTAGTAGAACGGGCGGCAAGCGGCGTCAACGACGGCAAGACCGGCAGGGCGGGCGGCACTCGGCGCCGCGCACTATCGGCGTGCGGGCGCGCCGTACTCGCCGCCCGCGCTTACACACGCACTTGACAAACTTTCCCGATTTCCTCCACGGAAAATGTAAATCTGTTGCCGGCATCGATCGTACCGTCGCCAGACGCGCGCTCGACGAACCGAGCACGCCGATCACAGCTGGCGCCATGGAACTGGACCGCACTTAACAAAGGATCGCGAGGGACCGATCGTGCTTTTCGTTAATCACTTGGACTGTTAAAACTCGTTTAGTCATTGGTGTTAGTTATATTGTGTCATAGACGGTGTAGTGGACCATATGCGTTGTGCCTTCTGTCGCTTGAACTCGGGTGTGCGGGTGTACCGGTCTTTTATAAGGAAAACATTTAAATTTGATTCGATTGTAATGTTGTACGCTAACAATGATAATAATTTTGCTGACAATTAATATACGATCGGTGTTGCCTTGCTATGTGTCTTTGCTTTTCGCGTTAGACGTTATAATAAGCTTACGGTGCTTTATGAATAATATTAAGAAACATTGTACACGATTTATGAAAATACTGTGGCCGATATGGATACAATGAACCTGGTGAGAATTGAATATTTAATATTATTACTATTTCGTTCGGCGTTCAATTAAAAATATGTTCATTATCGTCTCCCCAGCATTGCCATTCACAAGTGTTTGAATAATAATTATGATCAAGTTAATTGTTATGGAGGCATTAACCTTCCAAACATCTGGCGGTTAGCGCAGTCAGTGTATTGCTAGTTTGTCACATGTGGGCACCATTCTTTGCACAATATCACATACTTTTCATTTATAGATTATAATTGTGTCCTTATAATCTTTCGGTGATGTTGTGTCTAAGTAAACGGTGAGTCTAGTACGATTGATTCTTGTAAGGTTATTACTTCGGCTTTCGCCGGGTTATAGGTCGGGGTGGGAATCCCTAAGCCTGATCCCCCGGCTGTATCCTCCGTTTCATTGGATTTTCAATGTTATTAACGTCGAGATACATACCTACCGTTCCCCAGCAATATTTACAGTTAATATTATTTGAATTTATTTCGACTACTTTTAAAACAATATTATATTTTGACAACGTTTAAACGTATAGTTTTTTTAAATAAGGTGGATTCTTTTATTTCCTTATGCCTGGAAATGCCTAAAATTATATTTGAGTAAGAATATGATGAACTTACTTTTGAATATATTTTTTTTGTTTGGAACATAACTTAAGTAACAGTACAAAGGCCTCATTTTTTTTTCTTAGTTGTAACTATATGTATATCTTTAAAAAGTTGTAACTATATATCTACATATAGTTGCTGATAATTATATATGAGGGGTATTTCAATTCAAGCACTAAATGTCTTATAGTAAATACACAAGTTAAAGTTAACCGACCAAACCAAGAAGTATATTACTGCTTAAAATAAGTCGATTGAAAGAGTGTTTAGATTCACATGCTTATTTAGTCAAAACGGAGGGGTGGATTGTATTGCATGCGTGATTCATAAACTGGGTATTTTTAATTTAACGTTTGGCTCTGTGATACTTTCAATAATACGCATTCATTGCAAACATGTAACGATGGTTGAATCTATTAACTGTACTGATGATTTTTGATTGGCAAGTCTGATTGATCGTCAGAAGTATTTGTATAAAAATAGCGTATAGCAGCACCTCATCAAAGAATTATACCAAGTTAAAAGTCAAACAAAGCTTTGGTGACATATAAAGGCTATATGATTTAGATAAGGCTTAATGTGAGAGCATAAAACTAATCTATGTTTGCATATATTATGTATAACATAATATAAGACAGAACGTGCTTTGAGATTATAATATAATCACAAATAAAATTGCAGATGTAGGTTTAGAAATTTAAGAAACGCACGAACAGTAAGAAATTGAACTTTAGAAGGGGGAAAGTTAGTCGCTGTTTGCAAACAAATCCGTACATAATATTCATTTAAAAATCAGCTAATCGTTCGGATAGAACTGACGGACGAATTCCGTTTTTATTTCCTTTTAGATTTGACAGGACGACGTCTGTTAGATCATCCAATAAGCAATAATTTGCAAGAATACAATTCTAATTTAATACTTAGTTCTAATTTCATCAACGTCATCATCATTGACAGCCTTTAATAGTCCACTGGTCATAGAGGTATTTCTAATTTACACTTTGTTAATTGAAAGTGAGAATGATCACTTATATTACTTGTTTTAAACTTTACCTTTATTACTTAGCTGTAACCGTCGAAAAGTCAGCACACAACAAGTTATAATAATTAATGTATATTTTGGAATAAAAGTACCAGGACTAATATACCCAAGTAAAAAAAACTATGTACCTACCTACAATGGGCATTATGAAAAGTTAAACGGAGCGTTTTACTGTTAAATTATTTAGTTAATTGGGTTAAGTAAGTTTACTTGGTTCAAATCACATAATGTGAGCATTTATTTTTGTTTGTTAGTGACATCGTTTATGTTTGAAGATTTGCCATGCTTTGATTAAACGCAATACTCACATATACTTTTATTTATTTGTTATCTCTATGAATATTAAATTAAAACTTCCAACATACAAATAATAAAGAATATTTACGCACATAAAATTAATTTCAAATCGAATCATTCGAATAGTTAAAAAAGAATAGTTAAAAAACAAAGTTAAAAAATAATTCATTATTTTATTCATTGCTGTAGTATTTCGTTTATTCTTCTCGTAACAGATGGGCAACGGAAATGTAAAAAGAAAAGAATCTGTACTATAGGACTTTTCCGCTGCAAAAGTTTTAAATTCTCTATTCGGATATTGCGAAAAGCGAATGCCTGTTCCGATGTTTGTGAACCTCATTGAAATTTTAACGAGGTAAAGTCGAGCGTTGAACATAAGTTGTTTTCTTGCATGTAAGGTTTATTTCAAGTATTATATAATAATTAACACCTCCATACAATGCACAAAAAGATTATAATGAATAATAAACGTGGAGTTGAAAGGCTATTAGACGCTAATGATGCGCTTTAAAAATTATGACGATTGTGTACTAGCATATTGCATAGATAGACCTCCTTGGTCTTACCAGACGAAAAGTTTGAGGAGAGTAATGAATTCTGATATGAGATGATGGCCATGATCTCAAAGACTTGAAGTATTTAATGTAACTCTTAAAAATCGAAACAAAAGCGTAGTTCGTTGTTTAAAAGGAATTCCCAGAACTTTTTGGTTACTAAATGATATCTCTAACATTTCCGAACACTCGCATTGCCATTCTTGAGATTTATTCAAATAGGCCATTAGAATCTTCTCCCAGGGTCGGCAATGCATGAAAGTTGCGATAGAAATGCAAGAAAATAGAAATTGCAAAATTATTTTGCTATACTTGCGAAACTATGGTTCATGAATACAATCTTCAGACAATAGAAAGCCTACCTTGGCGAATCAGGTTCTTTTTATATTAATCTTATTTATTTACACTTGAATTTCTTATAAAGCAAAGTTCTCGTTCAAACTGAGAAATGTGCAATTTATAAAACTTAGGTAAAGTTATATGCTAACTTTCTAGAGAGTTAGAGAGTTACATAAGCTGTAGAATGCAGAATATGTTTTGACCTGTCATGCTACAGAAAGTTCATAAAATGACCGTTCAAATTATACTGGTCAGGGTTAGAAAAACTCATCATTTAATGCAGTATACAAGACCAACAGGCAATCTTTACTAGGGTAGGGTAACTTACTTTATATTAATATAACATACAACGGAAACTAGTTTAAAACTAAAAAGAGCTATATATTTACAAAAAAAAAGTACATAAGTATTCTATCAGTCAATCTAGCTTTCATATTACTGAAAGCTAGATTGACTGATAGAATACCTAAATACTTTTTTGTAAATATATACATAATATGCATAGAAATCAAATATTTGCAGATCATACAAACATTTGATCCGACCCGGGAATCGAACCCGACACCTTAGCACAGCAGTCGTATACGCTCCCACTGCACCACCGAGGCAGTCAGTTCAATTCAATTCACATTGTTGTTATAGTTATTTTATTTACAATATTATGTTGTCAAATGAGAAAGCGGTTACATATAAAGTATTAGTTGAATAACGCTTAATTCGTTAAAAATAAATATAAAGTTCAATATAATATAAATATAACATAGTAAATTTCTTGACTCTTATTGTTTAATTGCGAGATAACATACAATTTGATAAACCCTCTTGCCAGTTTCATATCAATAAGCATTCATACCTACTGGCGCCGCGTTGTTCAATGTTTTTACCTGTTTATTTATTTAAAGGAAATCTTTGAGCAAGCAAGTGGAAACGTCAGGTAAATCGCAAGATTTTATTCTTAAATGTGTAGCTTTTGTTATGACTCCTTATTTAAATTTTAAAGAATGTAGGTATATTGTCAAAATCACAGTCGTATAGTTCAAAAGCTCTTTTAAATTTTATTTAATTGTATGGAGGGCGGACCAAAGCATTCGTTTGAGAGTTATGCTGTCAGGCCTTAGATGTTTAGTTTCTTTATTCTCAATTTTATTTGACGCATCCTCTACTGCACTACTACTACGTGTATACTACACCACTAGGTACTAGGTACCTACGGGTATAAATTATTTAAATTTAGGGCGTTGTCTTAATTTCCCCTACTAAAACAACAATTAGGTGGACTTCTGTTTTATCTTTTCAACTGTCATGCTCACATTAGGTGTTTAAATATGTTTATGTTCAAAGAATGATGGGCACAGCAATATTTTCATTCCGTCATTGGGTCCGTGAGGTATGGGTTTTTCATCCACCCAAATTATTCTCAAAGGTTTCGTTCCCGCCTGTACCGTCAACATATTACTAGTGGTGTGCCTATTCTGTACAGAAATTCAAAGATGTTTACACACCAAGAAAATAATTAAATTAACAGCTGTAATTAATAAAGTAGTTCTTTTAAACACATTCGTTTTTTAACCAACTTCAAAAACACAAAAGAGGAGGTTATCAATTGGTGTATTTTTTTGCATGTTGTCAATTGTCGACCTTTTTCAAAACTTTTTTGGTAATCGAAAGGGTATGCTCCCGAAGTGGTTCCATTACCAACAAATCAGGATCTGATGATCTGATCCTCGGGAGAAATCGAGGAAAACATTCAAACCCGACAACGTGTTTTAGCTAATTTCTCTAGCTTTATAGGTATTTGCACTTAGTAGTTTTTATGTCATGTTGCTGAGCTGATGATGGAAGTGTCCTTGACCTTTACGAGTTACAGGATAACTCTCATAAAAATCTAATCATGTATGGACCTTGTTGTTTTTCTTTCAAGATATTTGTTAGGTGTTTGTGTTGGGTTACAGAGATATTTATACAAAAGAGTAATATATGAGATTACATAACATATTTATTGTGCAAAATGGCATGTTTCCAGAACCAGCGGTTTCAGCTGTACGTTGAACGATCAGTCAGTGAATCAGTCTATCAGTTTCTCCTTTTATAGATATAGATAGATCAAACTCATTTGAATTTATATTCCACTATTTAATATAATTTGACCTGACCGGTTTCGTCTTATGCATGTATCAAAGCTTATTGTTTTCAAAACTTAAATCTAACATATATCACTTGTGGGTAAACTGAACTAACTTTTTTAACGTCAATGGTACATGTGCTTACAATTCACTCAGCATTTAATTAAATTTGATGAAAGTAATCGTATCGAATATAGAATTTCATGTCTGAAAGCCTTTCGTTGATAACAAAGTAAATTCAACTCGAAATACGACTGTACGCTGATAGGAAATCCGGTTGGTTCGAATAGCTTTCAGCATTCCATCCGACATCTGTTTGTTCGACTTTGGTTATCGCCGTTTCAATATAATTTATACCTCGAACATTTCTGTAAATTAACTGCAAATGTGATTTTACTGTGTTACAGCTATGTTCATTGACAAGTTACACAATTTTAATCAAATATTTTATACAGCACTACATTTGAATTTTAAAACTGCTGGAATATTTAAAATACTTATGTATTAAGAGTTTACAGATTATTTCTTAGTTTTTTTTATACCAATGAGGTATCAAAGAAGTATGCGGTCTGCTATGTAGAAAGTACAAACAAACACCCATGTTTTGGTGTTAAGTGATTGGTGTATTTTTTTAATTATAATTTGAACTTTTTTTATTCATTGTTTATATTCCACCTACCAAAATGTGATTACTAAGAACATGAATTTATGATTTATTTAAAAAAATCTGAAATAATGGATGCGCTGAACAAAGACCACACTGCAATCTTTTTTAATTTAATGTAAATGCGTTATGTTAGCAACCAAAACATACGTCAAATAGTACAAAAGAGAGTCATTTCAACGAAAATAATGATGAGCTCGGATGAAGAGAATAATGGGGGAGCTGCTCGGTTCATAGATAATGAGGAACGTAGGAGATTGCTTCTTTCAGGAGATCCGTCATCATTAGTGCACGGCTTCGGGCGCTCAGTTTTCATTAAGATGCCAATGCTTCAAATAACAGTCGCCAAAGCGTGCTTGGTGGGAGAATTTCAGACCTTGCGATTAGTGCGCATATACACACAATTATTTGTCTCGGTACTAACTATAATGACTAGAGAACAACCCGCTCATAAAGATCTAAATGTCAGATTGCTTTTTTCAACCTTTTCAGAAAGTTTAGTAAATGATTAAATGTATATTGTTTTCCGTGGTTTTATTCAAGCCGTGATATCGTAATATCCTTTTTTCTTTTTTTTGTACTAAAAGGAAGGACGAGAACATTTTACTTTGTAATTCATCATTTTAGGAATGGTTTGAGAAAACCTTTTTTTTTGCTATAATAGTTACTTAAACATACTTAGTAGTTAAATTGATGGCCTATACTCGTAGGTTCTTATACACAGTCTGAACTGCAGATCCAATTTAGTTTAGCTACCCTTTACCAACAGAATATTTTTTTTGTCCAGAAACGATGATGGTAGCGAGCACGTGATATTTATCTTACAGCTGTTATACAAATTGTGAGCACGTACATTTTGAAATGGGTTAAAAAATATTGTTTTAAATTATGTCTAATATTTCGGTATTTATACTTCGATCTCTTAGTATAACAAGGGTAAACAAAATGTCATTTTACAAATCAATTTCTATAGCGCGTAAATATACTAAAAGCTTTCAGTATATTTATGATGTTAACATGATCATTATAGATTACAAAGCGGTAATACAATACTTGGATATATATTCTCCTGCTTTTAATTTGGGTCACGTCTGAAAGAGTAGTTCATAAATCTAATTAAAATATATTTACTATGTAAATCTATACACATAAAAATGTAACGTTGGTTTGTGGACGCTTCAAAAACTCAAAAAGTTCTGCACCGACTGAGCTCGAATTATGGCACGATATACAAACCGCTTCAAAAACGCTTTTTATATATTTTTCGAGTCAGAATTGTTCCTAATTTCTCCACAGCAAATCGTGCAGATAGTTTTATATAAAATTTAAACATGATATGTACAGGAGGATATATCACTAAGTGTTTACATTAGGTACTTTGGAAATGATTACATCAAGCAAAAAAATAGGAATGCCTTCAAACGTATATTAAAATTTAAAAACAGCTTCTTTGCATTAAGTTTAATAGCTTTGCTTTTTTCCATGCCACAAACTTAAAACGTAGAATATAGAGCTTTTGCACCTACTAAGAGTCGAATAATGTAATGCTTTGGGACATACTTATTTTCAATCCAATATATTTTCTACCATTGAGATTATACAACAACCTAAACATACATGCGAAAATTGCGATTACACAGAATCGCTACTGCGTAGTTTATCTTTTCTTATGTTTATAAGTTGGCAAGGGACCATTAAGTTTTACAAAACAAGGGGCAGGTAGTCAGGCTGGCTTTATGCCAACCAAGTAAGACGTTTTGCTGGCACATAAAAATTTTCAACACAATTTGTAACATATTCGACTTTATTATGTTGGTTTTGTCGTGTAGCTAGTCGATGTCCCTATCTTAATGTTCTCTTTAACTACAGGATGGACACACAGACACTTATTCCCGGCCAGTCGAGCTTCTGAAATTTATGAACTGAATCTAACATCCGATTGCCTATGGCCTAAACTATATTGCTATTGTTTTTTAAAGATCCCTACATACATGAAGAATGCTGTATCATTAAATTGAAATAATTATAATGCTCATTACAAGTGTCTTCATATAGAGACTATAAAAAGAACTTTTTGATCTTAATATTTAATAACACAAACTACTTACTGAAGCTAAGGGGAATTTATAGAATGCTCGACCTACGAATCCAATTGCTGTTTGATTACTGATATAAATCTGTTGCCTGTATATTTTGTTCAATCGAAATAAATAAAATACCTAAAAAGTTAAAACTTTTTAGTAAATTCGAACTCTAAACAATAAACAGTAGTAACATTTTATGACTAATATTGCCCTTTCACTTATCAAAGGAGGTATGCGCATTCTGACCTCTTTACATGAGTTAAAAATAAACGAAGTCTATTCTTCGGCATAACGACTCCATTGATCCCAAATGAGAGTAATAAAGAGTGATTAATGATCATACTGAATACAGCCGTTCTTGCTCAGTATTAGGTAGCTCCTCATCTTGATATAATTAGTAATAATTATGTACTTCTACATGGCACGCGGCCGAGTCGTTCTTTTACTTTAACATAGGACATTATAGCCGCAATGCGTATAAAACAAAATCCATGATTTAAGTGGAAGTATAAGGTCATTAACATTATAAGTGAGCCCGTATTTATAAAAAATATTAATATAACAAACATGGTTAGAAAACAGAACGTACTAAACACAGGTAGTCTGTCTTAAAAGGAATCCAATACTTTCGTTTCGTCTTCGATTTTTTATGCTGTTCTGTACCACTAAAACATCACGCATGCCCATGGATATTTCCGCTAACAATATTAGATGACATGTAGTCTCTTTACGCAGAAAACTTAGAAGATATATAGGTACATGTACTTAATTGAAGTAGTAGGAAACAAATCATAAGGTTCAACTGCTAGCAGATAAAAGCAGGTGCTGGATAGTTGGCGCTCCACTGCTGTGCGCTTTTCGAGACACTTTTTGCCTCGCACAAACAACCTGTGGAACGGGTTATCTTCGGCGGTATTTCCGGAACGATACGCCCGATACGCCCTTCAAACCTTCAAGAAAAGAGCGTACTCCTTATTAAAAGGCCGGCAACGCGTTTGTGACTCCTGAGTTGCAGACGTTCATGGGCGGCGATGGTCACCTTCCATCGGGTGACCCGTCGTCTCGTCTGCCCGCTGTAGCTTTAATAAAAAAAAGGTACACCAGCAGTGACTATTGCCTAAATCGCAACTTAATAAAAAGCATAACGGTCCCTATCGTTTTTGTCTTTTTTGGATAATGATGATGAAATTTGGCGGCTTTTGTCCTAAACTGCCATCAGATAATTATATGAAAATGATATTTTAAAAACTATTATGAGGAGGCATTAGATTTTCATTTGTAACAAATTGTAATTATTATCTCTCCAAGTAGCATAAAAGACGATTTGTTTGTTAGTATTTGATATCTGAGTACAGAAAACACACTTTTCAATTTTTATGTTGAAGAAGTCATTCAACCGTCGAAGTTATAATTGAGTATTAAATTATATTTTCACTTCTAGATTGAAATTCAATCACTTTTAACGTTTCTAAGTCTGTGACGCCTGTTAGTGACAAACCCCAAGAACTTTATTAGAAACGAGTTTAAAATATATGGGGCTTATAATATTTAGGAATACAGAACCAGTTATTTTATTCTATTACAATTAAATTATTAGATACACTGGAACAGTAATAGTAGTATTGTATTGTAGTAGATTGTAGTTTTTAACTGGAGGCTTGAGGGAAGTTTCTTATAAGATGCATCATAAAACTTTTCCATACTTAGTTGAAAGATCCAACACAATATACTGATATAAATAAATGTTTTTACACAAATAGAAAAAAAAATTAGAGCATATTTCGTACCTTGCATCTTTTAAAACTAGGTCGCAACGACATGTTGCACATCTCCTGAAGAGAACAGAGCACCCCTTTTATCAGTCGCCATCAATTTCCAGCCTTTTCTTTGAACGAGTTGCACCTTTACAGCAAGCCGCGTTCAATCTCCTTTGATCTCTTTCATGTTAAACACATGTAAAGTAAATATTTTCTTGGTATAAAAATCAAACAAGTACATTATTAGAAATGTTAAATTCTAAATTAAATAAGAAGAAGTTAGAATTAAATTCATGTTATAGATCTTAAATATTTATCCATTCCCACTTTAGACCAAATTCACCTCCAGATGAGGTAAATAAGTTTACCCAATCTGAATGTGATTTATGAACCTTTCTATATAACCTCTATTTTAACCGTATACAACTAAAAGACTTATCAAATGAGAATGATAGGACCTAAAATTAAAGAGTTCAGTCAAATAAACTGTTCAGCTCTATATACAGGGTTACAAGAAAAGTCGTGCTAGATCCGTTAAGGGCGTGGAGTACCCATCATTTCTGACATATTTCACTATGAAACACCCTACCCTAAACTTAACCCTTTTCGAGATAATCGTCTTTAAATTTTTTTATTGAAATTTGCTGATTTTTAGGCTACTACATTTATTTTTGTTTATTTTGTGTATCTTATTATTATTATTTTTGCATTTTTACATGTGTAATAAGATGCTTTAGGACGTCAGTCATTAAAATAGTTCATAAGTTAATTGAATAGATCGTAGTAGACAAGTGAAAGTAAAGAAATAAAAAAAAAATATTAGAAAATTATTTTTCTCTAACGGATATCTAAAAACAATATTATGGTAATTGTTCGGCAGATGTTTTTTTAAAATATCTACGTTTCATCAGCTATCTAACGAGGTATAACAATCTAGGGTTTGTATTACATTTCGTGGAAAAAAAGTAGTTGGGACGCTCCAGGTAACAGTTCTAACGGTCCCGCGCCTATTGTCCTTCAAGTTAAGACGCACCAAGCGAGCGAGACAAGTGACGATTTATGTAGGTGCGAATGAAAGAAAAAATGTGTAGAGACCGGTTAGGGCTGGGAATACAACAGGGGGCATTGTTTGGTTGTCACTAGTTGTCAGTCTGCTTTTGTGCTTCGTACATAGTAGATGTGATATCGTTTTGCTCTTTTTCTCGACTTGGCCGTGATTCTGGACTATTTCTTCTGATTTGTGACTACTGTGCTTGTTAACCGGACTCTGATTTGTACCTGTGATACGGAAGTGTTGAAGATGACGTCCTACACACCTGAGGAATATGCTGATATGCTTATTTGTTACGGATACTGCGATTGTGTGTCTGCGCAAGCTCGCAACGAATACATAACTCGCTACCCTGGTCGTCGAGTGCCGGATGTAGCCGTTTTTGACAGAGTTTATCGAAGACTTCGAGAAACTGGCTCTGTTTTGAGACGAAATACAGACATGGGAAGACCACGAATTGACGACGAAGAACAGGACAATGAGATAGTGCAACGCTTTCGAGCGGATCCGACTACTACCACTAATATTGTTGCCCGTGATCTGGGACTTTCGCAATGGAGAGTGTGGTTTACAGTGCATACTGCTGGCCTATACCCGTACCATTACACGCCGGTACACGTTATTGAAGAAGGAGACCCCGCGAGAAGATTGGACTTTTGCAGATTTATGCTAAATGCTGACGTAGAAGACCCAGATTTTCTAAGAAATATCTTGTGGACGGATGAGTCCAAATTTGATAAAGATGGCATAACTAACTATCACAACGCCCATTACTGGGCCCCAAAAGAACTAAGGAATCCCAATAAGAAAAGAGTGAAGGGGTCCCAACGAAGATTCAGCGTGAATGTGTGGATGGGCATTATCCCTAATCATTTGATTGGACCTTACTTTCTCCCGGATAATCTAAATGGGGAAAGCTACGAAAATTTCCTGAGAGCAGACTTGAGTGATTTGCTGGATGATCTGCCACTCAACCTGATCAGGGACATGTGGTTCCAACACGATGGCTGCCCTGCCCATTTCAGGAGAAGTGTCAGGGACTGGCTGGACACAAAATTATCCAAACAAATGGATAGGACGAGGTGGGCCGTTGCCATGGCCAGCAAGAAGTCCGGACCTAACCCCCATGGATTTTCATGTGTGGGGGTGCATGAAAAGTCTTGTGTACAGCGAGCCGAATCCAGTTTCGTCTGTGGAAGACTTACGAGAAAGGATTGGAAGGAAAGCAGAAAGGAAGGATGCAGCAAATAAAATGAGGACCACGTTGACCACTGGAGTAGTGAAGACTGATCTCCGTAGAAGGATGCGACAATGTATCAGAAATAGAGGCGGCCATGTTGAACATGAACTGTAGAATAAGAAAAAGTTGTGTGAAAACCTTTAATAAATGACATTTCATGCTTAACTATTGTTTTATTTTACTTTTTTGGGCTAAGTATAAATTTTCTTCTCCACTGTCGCCTATGAAACTGAAGTTTTTTCAATGCATTTTAATAAAACCTTAGATTGTTATACCTCGTTAGATAGCTGATGAAACGTAGATATTTTAAAAAACATCTGCCGAACAATTACTATAATATTGTTTTTAGATATCCGTTAGAGAAAAATAATTTTCTAATATTTTTTTTTATTTCTTTACTTTCACTTGTCTACTACGATCTATTCAATTAACTTATGAACTATTTTAATGACTGACGTCCTAAAGCATTTTATTACACATGTAAAAATGCAAAAATAATAATAATAAGATACACAAAATAAACAAAAATAAATGTAGTAGCCTAAAAATCAGCAAATTTCAATAAAAAAATTTAAAGACGATTATCTCGAAAAGGGTTAAGTTTAGGGTAGGGTGTTTCATAGTGAAATATGTCAGAAATGATGGGTACTCCACGCCCTTAACGGATCTAGCACGACTTTTCTTGTAACCCGTTGTAATTGTATGTGAACTTACTAAGAACTTACTAATTTAAGGTACTATGTATGTACTATTTTCTATTCCGATAGTAAAATTGGATTAAAAGGGTATCTTCTAACTTAAGCTTAACTTATTTAATTGTATTTTAGAAATTGAGGAAAATCTTCCGAAAAAAGAAAAATCCGTCATCTAAGATGATGGTCGTGTTTATTAGTACAAATTACCTTAATAAAGTAGAATGTCAGACGTCAATCTTTTAAGACCTTTTTCCTTTTAAAAATATTTGGTTTCTTGAATTCGAATCATTTATAATCGTCGCGTGATTAACAAGCACTATCGTTCTCAAAAGTTATCCAATTTTATTTTAGTTATCAAGTTTTTCAAGATTAGTCATAATTACTCAAATCAAATTAGTTACTACAAGACAATAATTGAATTCAAAATAGTACCCGTCTAATTGTTTTTTTTATTAAAAAAAAATAGTTACCGCGAAAATCTAAGGTTAGAGATTACGCACGTTTATCCTGACCGGCGGGCGTACATAGTATTATGTTCGAGAGATTAAAGGCTTTCTAGAGGCAAAGAAAGTGGGGTCGGAGAGCTCTCGTAAGGAATGTACAGTAATGAGGGCTTTGTGCGACAAATGAAAAGAAAACAAATTGCTTATAAAGTGTAAGATCTGTAAATCAGATTTAAAAGTTGGCGTCTAGGGATTACAGCGGAGCTGAATAACGAGTGATAACAATTAAAATGGGAAGCAATTGGAAAGCTGGATACGGGATGTTAACAATAATTTTTTAGAGTTTTCTTTAACACATGATTGATAAAGACTAGTTCTATAATTTTATATAAATCCCTTATTTCTTTGCGCATACTGAATCAATATTGTATGATAATTTTTGAAAATTGAAAGTTTTAACTTCACTCTTTTGAGAGTCTTTTCATTTTATATCCAGGCCCTGTACGTATAAGATTTCAAAATATTAAGTTCAAAAGGGTAGTATTATAAATTGCCATGAATATCTTGAAATACTATGTATATGTACGTCAAAGCTTTTTATCAAGACTCATTCATGGGGGGCGGTGAACCCTTCACTGCATTTAATAAACATTAGGACTTTTGCCTATATTATAGGTATAATAAATATACATATAGATGTGTTGCGTCCCTCTGGACGTAAAAAACAGACTGCGCAGATATTTTTCGTAATCCTACCCTCCAGGATGCCATTCTCATCTTCTACATTTTCAAAGGTTATTACGGTTATTTATTGATGTACAATGGAAATATCTGCCTTGGGGGTCCATTCAAATTAAAATTACTTCAACTGGGTCGATATCTGAATGGAATCTTGTAAATAGAAATCATATATGAAACGATTTTTCTTTTCTTAGATTTTTGGAAAGGACAAATTATCGTAATAATAATATTGTTGCTGTTCGTAAGATATGTGTTTAGAAAAGTTTTGTTGTGTTAATTATTGTTTAGTCTTATTGCGTTCGTCATGAACATAATACCCGGCACTGGTGTGAACAATTAATGTTATCGTGTGGGCAAGACTTCGTGTTGTGACGAGTCCCGCTAAATTTATATTGAAAAGTGAGACCATCAGTTTGTGTGTGTAAAACTGAGTGCATTATCAGTCTTTTAATTTTATTGAGTTATCGGTATCGACATCCATAATACCGCGAATGACCTTCAGAGCCGCGGAATAGCCTGACATGATGTTAATTTACTGGGAACTCTATCAAAACGCACCGTACCGAGGTATGGAATCAATCGTGTATGTCCTACAGACTGCCGAATTTTTGTAAGGGCGGGAATCTTTGTAAGATTACGAGACAACCAAAGTACCTACTTTTTCAAGGAGTGACACGGAGCATTTCTTCAATAAACACGTGAATAAAATCGTATTTTTAATAAATTGATTTTAAAAAGCAAGTGAAGTGATGACACGTCGGGGCGGCGGCGTCGCTTTGATGTCGCCGACATTGCGAAGCTACCGTGTACAGTTCACCGACTCATGTTAACAATGGTGTTCTAATTCGACAATTTTTTTTGTATTTATTTTGTTCTTGCATTTCTGTATTTCCGCACATTTTTTTTTTAAATCTTAACCGACGTATATTGTACCATGTTATCTGTTATTTCATTTTTTGTGATAAGCTTCATCACAGATTGTATATTATATTTTATTAACCTATAAGTAGGTACGAGTATTTAAGCTCGTACTTGTTTATTTAGAATTTTTATTAAACCTTTTAGGTATATTATGGATTGATATGGATGGATATGATTAATGATATGACCTGTAGCAAATCATCAAATATTGACATGATTTAGCTGGCTATCTTTTTGTAAGTACTCTAATGGAAAATCACAATATTTATTGTGCAATCAAGGTTTATGAACTAATAAATCTATCGATCTATCTAAATACAACCATTTCAAAAAAATTGTCCCCTGTACCGTTATAAAGATAAATGGTAGGACTCATTATAAAATGTATCTAAAACATTTACATTAAATGTATCTCAAAAACATTTATTTTAAATTTAATTTTAACAGACGCGGCGTTCGTAGAGGGATGGAGGGCGGTAGTGGCGTGGTGTACCGCGTCGTGGGCCGGACTCGTAGCAAAGCTGACTGTGGTCAACAGACAGATCGTCAGCCACCACGTCAAGATACCACGTGGAAGAAGTATACAGACTCACCTGGTGTTGGAGCACCGCCTTTGGTAAGTTAATCTGGACGAAGATGTTTAACTATAAAAAACGTGCAGTGTTTCGTCTGTAATCTTTGTGGACTTTTAGATATATATATATATATATATCCATATCCACAGAAATCGTAATATTAAGACACTAAAAATGAATTAGTTCCCGATTATTTCCTTTTTTCCTTTCCATTAATGAAATTATTATATAATTATTATTAAGAATATTTTACTTGCAAATATCGTGTAGTTTTTTTTACGTTTGAAAATCTGAAAAATATCTCTTTATACTAACAACGATATAAACTCTACTTTCATTCAAATGAATTTTACGGTTACATCACTAACCAGCGACCGATGCCTGCTGCCGTATTTTAAACATACGCATTGCAGAACGATATCTAATATTTCACATTACATTGCTTGGCGAGTTTGTCAAATTTGCTTGCAATAACAACAAAAACAACAATGGTAATTGTACAAAACGGAAAGTAATAAGTGAACTAAATATCTCATTAAAGTATTCATCGAGATGTAAATTAGTATCAACCTACCGATGAAATGTTATGTCTTTATTAGTTGAATTACACGTCCCTGATGCGTTTTCACAAACCATTTTGCTGCAGTTCACCATTTTAACAATATAAATTCACATACGACGCGACTAAGTAAATCACGAATGGTGTGATTTTATGTAAGTGGTCTTCGTCTACACATCATTGCGGCGACAAGGTCAAGCGTCTATGCGACTTCTAGTGCTTTTTATTACGATTTCTATGGATATATCGATGGTAGCTTAAGTAGACTATGATGCAAATAGTTATGTCCGTATCTCGTTAAGGCAATACTTCCGTTACTTTAGACTGTTCAGTAGACGTGTGCTAATTGGCATGCTACATTTTGATAAAGAATGTGATAGCGATAGAGTGTTAGGGGGTCAGATCGAATGTCCTTTCTTATAAAAAATAATGTGTTAAATATTTAATGTGTTAAAAAAATATTATAAACATTCTATGCTATATTTATATATTCTATTGTATTTAACATTTTTGTTATACCTATGTAATTTGTTAAATTATGAATACATACTTATTTCAAAATGACTAACAAAATAATATAAAAATTAATACACATTTCCATGTATGTGAGAAAAATGTGTGCCGTATTGTGAAGGGATTTTTTATTGGTATTCCAGAATCAACCAGTGCCAGGACCGCCGAGTCCTTCGCATGGACGTAAGGGAGAACGACGTACTGGACATCACTCACCGCAACACCATAAGCGGGAGAAGCTGACCGCAGCGCAGCAGCTCGGTATCGCACCACATCCTCAGGTATTGTCGTTAGTCTTAATAATTTCTGATCATTCTTAATGGTGGTGTGGTAACTTCTACACATAGCAGAAACATAATTTCGCACCATCTAATGAAGGCTAATCGATCTAGATACATTAACTAATTCTGAATTGCGATGTGAAAGTTCTTACGCCTCTAGTAATCATTATATACTTCTACTACTTGCCTTGCTGCCAATTAGAGTCCGTAAAGCATGATCACCTTGCTTGGTCAGACATCCTCCCTTTGTGAAGCAGACCAGTTTATGATTACTGGTAAATTTAATAGCAAAATTAAATATTTTTACAGTATGCTGCATCTAATTCATCGGGCCAACACCCTTCAAGAAGTGGAGGATCACAGGTAGATACATTTTTATGACTAGTTTTACCTTCCTTTAATTTACCCACTTTGATTTCTGGGTTATAATTTATTTACTGTTTTGTAGTTACAATCACCCGGCGGTGGATCTTCTCGGCCGTCGAGCGTATCAAGTGGAGGCAATGGTAGCAGCTGTTCATCAGGAAAGGCAAAAGTGCCACAAAGCTTTGGTTATGTAAAACGTCAAAACGGCGTGCAGCAGCCTTCACCGCAATCTAATGGACCCCCACAACACGGTGATTTTTTGTCTAAATTTTGACTAATTACTGATACACGTGTGACATTCATCTAAAATACGCTCAGCTTATAACTTTACTTTCAGTAATCAATCAAATTCAAATAAGGTGTTGGGACATACTTAAAAATAGGTAGATATAGGTATTTCTGTAATAGTATGTCGAATATGTATGGAGCTAACGCCTCTGTGACATCACTAGGATGTGACAGAGGGATATCGCAGGGAAACTACTCTCCACCGACTAGAGAAATACCCCGCGCAGTATTGCGAGGTGACTCTGGTGCACGCATGCCACGTACGCGTGGATAGCCTTCTGCTCTAGATCATAACTTATTTTGTCTATGATCCAATGGGATCCTTGGGATTTACGGTTGGTTTACGTACTGCATCGTGGCATTAAGGCTGAGGAGGAAATGGTGCTGATAGATTTTGTAATCACAAGAGCACAGGAGTAGTGTGATTACAAGAGTATTCGCAAAACGTGCTAAACCTAGTAAAAAATTAAGTTTGGTCACATTAGCGGCTACTTTCGTATGTGGCAGTTAATCAGGGTTGCCAACCGTACGAAGTTCTTCGGCTATATATACGTTATACGGTGATATACGAGTATAAGTTATTCGATATACGAGGTTTATGGCCTGCTGCTGAAGGTTCGCTGTACGAGGGCACGGTCAGACTCGTACAAGCCGAGACTTAAAAACTTTACAAAAAAAAAAAATTAAACGCTTCATGTGTTTAAAATAATATCCCTAAAGTTACATTTAGTTCATTATTTCATCCTTAAATCGAATAAAGGTACATAATTTTAATTTTTAAAATCTGCATTTTTTGTTTTAATTATATCAATACTTAATAGTTAACAAATGTTTCTTAGTTTACACTCATTTAATGTCTTAATTTTTATTTTATAACACTTTCAATGCTTTATGAATGGATGAGTTTTGAAACCCATACGAGATTTCAAGTTGATTAAGGGCCCGTCCGCACACCGATATTTCACCGTATCGCGTTCAATTTGTATCAAATCATTTTTTGCGTGCGATTTTTTTCCGCCAGTGCGGATAGTTCTATATAGATCCCATGTGTCACAGAATTTTGCGAAAAAAAACGTGCCGTAAAATATCGCTGTGCGGACGGGGCCTTACGTACAAAATAAGAGCCAAGGTTGGCAATCCTATAGTTTAAATAATTCCCTATTTCAAATGTTTTTGTTATTGTTTTCAACTGTTTATCAGTTTTATTTTTATTTTAGGTGGAAGGACGGCTCAAGTTTCTGCAGTGCCAAGAACTAAAGTTAAAGTCTCGGGAGGAACACAAACGTGTACACAGGATCTTCAGATTCACAGTTAGTCAGATTATCTCTTAAATAAATTCTAAATGTTGTATTCTGTTCTAACTATCTACTAAGTACTTAATATGAGTGAAAACTGAACCACGATCTCGAAATAAAACTTACAAAGAAAACTGCAGCTAACTTGAGCAGTATCTTAACTTCATAAGACCTAAATTACCTAGTGTACCTACTTTATCTTATGCTAGTTTCAAGCGTTTTTCGGATTGACACTAATTCTAGATGGCAGAAGGCAAAAGAGATTTCCAACGTGGTTGTTTTCAAGATTGTCATTTTTTGTGTTATACACTGACCTATAGGCCTGTTTTTTTATATTTAGTTAGATGACTTACCTACCTGGAATAAACTACAAATAAATAGAAAAATAATGCATATTCTAAGAACCATCCTACTGGTTGTTTTGTATCTGAACTATGTGATAATAATAATTCAATGTTATTTAAAATCAGTTAGCTAATTTAAAGGAATTCAGGAAACTATAAGTAATTATAAAAAAAATAATCTATTAACCGCACAGAAAATGGGATTGGGCCTAAATCATACTCATTGGGTGGTACAGCTGCTGCACAGCTGTCAGCTTCAGTTCGAGAAAGACTACTTGGATCTCAATCACTACCAAAACCTGGAACACATGAGTTTGCAGCACTGTTTCATCATCACAGGTAAGTTATGCTTATATTCTAATCTAATAAATGCTATGGCATTTCTTTGTTTAGCATGACTTGTTATGGCTTAGTGGCTAGCTAGTATGCTGGTTGTGTGAACAACTAACAATAACTGCATTAAATTATTACCTTACAAAATATTTGTGGTGAGGGATAGGTAGGTATAAATATTAGATGTGAGGAAAAACAGATACATCCTTGGTCCATTACTTAGATAGAACATTATAGAGTTGTACTTACCTATTATAATACAAGCTCTTGGTTTTATTTTACCCTTATTTGGGAATTATTTTTCAATTACTAAGGTTATATGCTGCTTTGACTGTTTACATGGTAAAGCTTATTGAAATATGAATTTTACATTAGTAAAATATCCAATGATCTAAATCATTGGATATTAACTCAAGACTGTTGAAATTCAACAGTCTTGAGTTCCTTCCGTTAGATACATAGTTTTACTATAGAAACTGATATAGGGCTCTTAATTTCATACAAAGATATTTAGTTTAATATAAAAGTGTCTGAGTTATAAGAAAGACAGACAGTTCACATAATGTTAAGAAAAGATCTACTTATTTATAAATAAACTTTCTTGTAGGCAAATTACAAATATATGCTTCCTAGACTAGGAACAGAATCCTAAGTTCAAGATTAAAAATAATATTAAAAGTTCTAGAACATATAAAGTCTCACATTAAATTAAACAGCTACAGCTGATATCTAAGACATGTACCTAAATCAAGAGCTGTAATGTAGACAATTGCACTGTTGACATCAGCAATTAAACAGTTAAACTTATATACTGGGGTGTTTAATAGGAGTTAGAAAGAGATAAACATAGTGTCTCTTTGTCTATATGTAGCATGACTATCAACTTGAGGTTGTGGGTACAGGGCTGGACTAGACTAATAGGTATAATGACTATTTGTTGCTATGACTGTTTTATTATTTAAATACATTGTAACAAGTCTAATTAATGACATCACTACATATTTTTATGAAACTCAGAAATGTTTTCAAAAGATGACTGAATTATGAGATTATTATAATTGAAAATAGATTATGAAAATAATGAGTGAAAGCAATAAAGAAGAATTAAATAAATAGCACTCATAGTCCGTTTTTAATCATATTAATTAATTTCTTATTAAATGAAAGGAATTTATTTTACTTAAAAAATGAGTTCCTTGCTTTTTTTTGTTTTATAATTTTAGCAAAAATTTCGTTTAAAATTATAATCCAAGATTTCAATATAATTAGGACTGGAATGCAATAGAAAACTGATATTGACTCTAACATCAAGAGATGTTTTAGATAATCAATTATAATAATTTTGCAATTTGTCTCTGTGCTAAAAGCAATCATCAACTATTGGGTAATCACTAGTCCAGTGTTTTGCTATGTGCAGACTGCGGCATCATATTGCCATTCGCAGATTTATCTTTAGTAACAATTCACATTTAACGTTTTGTATGATCACGAAATTTGAAGAAAATTAAAAAAAAATACCACTCCAATATCATGAATATAAAAAAGTAAGCAAACAGTTCTTATCAGTATTTGTGACCGTCGAGCGTGAGAATTTTCAGAGATATGCTCTTGTTCAGCATGTATTGGATTACTTATAAACTTCCAGTATAGAACTAGCGGTAGTAGATAAAGTAGACCGGGCAGACTCGTTGTTCTATACATCGTCTATGCTTATTTAGTGTATTAACTTGCAGGATTGCACCTAGGGGTGGTATTAAAATCAGTGATGGTAGTCTTTCTGATACACAAACATATTCTGAAGTGAAGTCTGACTATGGTATACCATACGCACCTTGGCTGAGACACAGGTAAATACTTTTAATTAACAGTACTACTGTTGTATGTGGTTGGGTGTTTTGTTGATATGACATGAGTGATGAATGGTATCCAGTAACTTTAGTATGCTCTTGTTGTGAACTAATTGTACAAATGTTATTGTTGGTTTCATCATCGCTATATTCCTTCATCATACTTGTACGCATTTTTGTGTGTCCTATTTTGATCTTGTTATATACTTACAAAAGGTTTCAATATAAAAATTAATTTTGTCTATTACAAATATATATGTTAAGTAAATCCATTTCTTCCTATGAGTCAAATCCAATTTCAATCTTAAAATTTGTTGAATAAATAAAATCTGACACACAAAAAATTCTACTCATGTTCACATGCTTATTTCTATCCTATTAATGGCCAGTTGTAGTAAACAATGTTTTTCTTTAAAAATAATTAATTTTTGGTTTATCTTGAGTGACGTTATGGAATACAGCTGGCCATTTCGTCATCACTGTTCCCCTTTCAGCAATACATATTCGGCGAGCGGACGCCTGTCCGAGGGCGAGTCGATGGAATCGCTTACGTCGTTGCACTCGGCGCAGGCGCACAACCACACTTCCCCTAACTCACACCACCGCAGCTCACTTACACACAATAAGCTCATCATGCACCGGGACGCACAGGGCTCCAGGTTAAACAGGAGCAACAGTATTAGGTGGGTCGCCTTTTATATTGGTGTACAATTAGAGTTTGTTAAACTGTGGTAGAGGTGCAAGGGGTTTCGTTCTTGTTAGATGGAGGTATCATAGGTATTTCCAATTACACGTAATGTTTTGTGCAGAAACGATTCAATTTGCAAATTATGCAAATTAATAACGTCTGTCCAAAAGTGAATGAATACCAAGAATATGAATTTGTTTTAAGAATATGTATAGTTGTAATGAAAAGAATACAATATTATAAAAAGCTGTCTTTCTTGAAATATTATAAATAAAATTCATTTTTTATAGTTTAGTATCAATTTTGACCTGTTCGAAGATTGGATTATTTTTACACAACACTGGTCGTGTAAAATTATGTACATAAAACTACTTTATAAGTTCGCATCACTTACCTTGATAACGGATATGGATCCCACCCAATGATCATATTCGTAAACAGGTTACGACATTATATTATTGATGGCAATATGATGTTTACAATAAATAACATTATAACAATGATAGTTACACGTGTTACACTCAGTGTAACTAGTGTAATTATATTTGACATAATGTTGTCTTTTGACCGGGCCGAGACTAATGGACTCAATTTTAGTGTACAACTTTTAAAGTTTTCTGAAAACACCATTGCTAGATCACCTCGACTTCAACCCATATAGCTACATCATGTGTCTAAATGTATACTTTCATAGTATATTTAAAAGTAATCACCGAAATGGTGAAAATTCCGAAAATTTATACCAACTTTTTAACAATATTTAAGGTAAGTATGATAAGGTAATACCGGTGATCTCTCAATCTTACATTTGTCATGCTTTCATACTACCTATATACCTTCCTACCTTCAACATTCATTAATGCTTCCATATTAATTGTTACGTATTTGTATCTATTATTTATGATACGTCTCTACGCAATATGATAAGTCTTATTGGTTACATTTTAGCTACCTCAGAGATAGGACTTTCCCAAGGTATGCCACGATTGGAAGTTTGTTCATGTTTTAGCTTCAAGGTGGCACGCTTCACTTACAACTGTTATGCATGATTTTGAACATGGCACGGCTTATTGTCGGGACTAAAAATACACGAGGGCAATTCCTTTACGCAAGTCCCATGCAATTTTTCATGTAACATAGACCTCCTAGTACAATTGTAAGCGTTTTCGTGAATAATAGATAACTGCAACGTTGAAATGAATTCATTTTCGTAACTTATAAATCTGCAAATTAATTATGTAATGCTATTCATCGGTATCCAATTTATACCAAGGCTCGCTTAGAGTTAAGCACAAAATTTCACGTACAATCTACCCCTAACATTACGCAGGACGTAAAACATTAATAGCAGCAATTGTGGTGCTAATAGAGCTGTTGCATTTATAGTGGGATTTGATGATTCAAGACATATGATTTTTCCGTCAAACTCAGATTAGACTTGCTTTGAGGTATTATTCTCGTGTAAACGGCTCTATTTATTTAGCGTTCATCAGATTGAGCAAGTTCCGCGGCTTTGAGTAATTAATATGTATTAACTGATTCTCTCTCTTCTTAAAAATAACTACTGAATAATTAATAAGGTACCTACATGGGAAAAGTACGTTTTTAATTTCTTTATGAACCAAACAAAAGACGTTTACAACTTTGGCCATAACCCAAAGCAGCGGAGCCGTTACAGCTGATTGAAATATTTTATTGTACACGTCAGATTTCATTTTCCTAAGTATTATTCACTATTTTGTGTATAATAAGTCTTTATTGTGAGGAGAAATAAACGTTATTATTATTATTATTTTACAATTACTTTTCATTATACAATACACTTGCTAATGAATCATTTTACAATATTTTATTATTCTAAAATAAACTATATTAATATAGCGAAGCCATTTTAGCTAAACGTTTTGTCCCTACCTATCACAGCCTTGTGAGTCAATGGTCACTGATAGCCGAATTTGAGTATGAGTCACATTAACTTATACGGACCATTTACTGCCTTAATTGTTACTTGTCATTGTTTGTATTCATGTTTTTTTGCCCTGTCCAATAAAATAAATGTAAAAGCTGTAGGTATTATCACCAATTATTAAAACTCAGGTTACAGCAAGAGTTACCCTGTCACAGTTTGATACATACTAGCTTTTGTCGTAAAATCGCTAAGTGGGCTTTTACAGAGAACCCAGGTACCTACAAAAAGCTACGAATGATTCAGCAACGATGACGAAAATGAATAAATTTAATTATTAATATATGTTCAGATAATAAGGACTTGGCCAATATCAATGTGTTTTTTTATGTTTTAATGAATTTTGCTTTCCTATCATATTAAAATGAGCGTGGTAAATTAATACAGACACTACTCTGAAATGTATAAATCTGTTCAGTTCATTTAACTGAAGAACGGAAATAGAGGGAAGAAAGACAAATTCTAGATACGATCATAGACATTTTTCGTGTCGTAGAAATGTGTTAATTGTATTAAGGTTTTAGGAAATATACTATTTTCCTGTAAATAAAAATATTGTTTACTGAATCAATCTAAGCTTTTCATAAGTGTACAATACTAAACAATGTACCAGTAATTGTGCTTAGCCGTAGATTGTGTCACATCGTGTCTGACTTAAAACTAAAAGCGAATTGTGCTTGCAGGTCAACCAAGTCGGAGAAGTTGTATCCGTCAATGTTGCAGCGGTCTTCAGAAAGCGACTATGAGCCGTACTATTGTTTACCTGTTCAGTACGGACCCCCTGGGCAAGGTAGGTTTTTTTATTTTGTATATATCGAATGTATAAAAATAGTGCATAAAGTATTTCAATGCGTCAGTGTACCACGACAGGTACTAGATTTCTTGTTTAAAAACAGGATAAAGTTAGGATGTAGATGCGCTGAAAAAAAAACGTTGCATAAAATAAACCGACTTCAATGAAATTGTTTATAAAAGAAAAACTTAAAGTTGTTATAAAACAGGTTACTTATTAAAAGCATTAATTACTTTTATAAGTCTAAAACTTTTAATCATTACAGTGATTGTGATTTTAAACAAAAAGGTTTTGAGTTGATTATCGCTTCTCCTCGTTATTGCTAAGAATAAAATAACAGGCGTTAATTGTGTATGTGATAACATTGCGACCCGTACTATCGTAAAATATGTTAGTAGACTAAGGAATGTCTCACATATTCACTTACGCACGTGGTTATTAATTCACAGCGTTGCCAATGCGTCTTTGTCGGCGAAATAGTTTCATGCTTACATAATTTATGGCCTTTCCTCGACCCTGTGTGAGATACTTTTGATTAAGTCTCTTGTGTTAGTTGGATATTTATATATAACCTCTCAACGCAAAACATATTAAGCTACTTCATAAAATAAATACATAATTTATTAATGTATTATAAAGTTAGGGAATTCTTGCTATTAAAATAACAGGAACTCAATTCGATCACGTAAAATATGCAAGGCCTGGCGTGACTACTGGCTGGTTGCATGGTGACAACCAATCATTATTTTTTCACTTAAATTATTTATTATTATTCCTTTTTTTGCTCACAATATACTTTAAAGCATGTTAACATATATGCTCTTTTCCATATTCCTTATGTTAACCATAATCGTAACTTTAAATGTACCCTCTACAATGAACAAATTACAAACGTGATAGCAAAAATTATAATCTTAGGTCTAAACTATGGTGTATCGGAGCCACCATCACCGTCTCCACGATCAGCTCTGAGCCCAACACACCAGCCTGGCAACGTTATGCATACGCCGAGACATTCACACCACTATCCGAAGAAAAATGATGACGGTGAGTGATGACTTTTTTAATAAGTGTCACCGACTTCAATGCACCTACATTATGATAAATTGCTATAAACTTTGTTCTCCTTCCCTTAAGTTTTTACCCTTAGGGATGGAGCTTTTCTCCTATTTTAAATGGGGCAAAACGGGAAGTTAATACATTATTTAAATAAAATGAAAAATAGAATCTTATAAGAAATGCATAAGTACATTTTTTTAAGTTGGTTAAAAAAAAAAATTTTTATATTTGTTATAAATCGAATTATTAAATGTAACCAGTTTCAATTAAACAATTTTATGTTTTGTTGTCTTGAACCACATAATTGTATAATAGTTCTAAAGTAAGATAAACTATGCCGTGCCTTGACATGAAAAATATTAAAGATCATGAGTCATAATTGTAGAAGACTCGTAAAACATTGTTTTAGCATATCGCAATTCTTTCTATTCATACGTAAAATCGTTTCTATTCATGCTATCAATGCCGGTAATAAGAATTTATGTTAAAGGCTAAGGCACAAAAGGTACGCTTGACAATCGTATTCCCGTTAGTGGCAATGACTCACCTAGGCTGCTGTTTTATTAAGGGTTTTACTTGTTATATTTTTGAGGAATTGGAAATTTACGTGATAAAAAAAATATAAATTGTGTTAATCTCAAAATGACAGTAAGGTTTTGCTTATAAATTCTGTTTATGTTTATAATTAATTGGCTTCGTGGATACTTTTAAAAATTTCAGATCTTTCTCTAAATGTAATATTGTCAACTCGTTAGTATCGTTCATTTAGTACTTTGATTGGGGTGTTCCATTTCGTATTGTCAGGTCATTGCTTTCATTTATATGAAGCAGATGTCCGCTATAGAACCGCAGTGGCTATAATGTCGCAACCGCAAACATGTGGCTTGCATCACACACATACATATGGAATAGTAACATAAATTCACTCTAACGATTTGGGCGTATTTTCACTCTGATAAAATTACACCGTGAAGGATTATTTCTGTCTAATCGATCACAGTAGTTTATCAATAGTTCGGTTTCCACAAGTTTATTTTCTTCAATATTATTTTTTTATAACATGAACATGGAGAGTTAAACTTTATTAAATATATATCTTTTTTTTTATATTTTCTGTAACGTTTCGAAAAAAATAATATAACAATACACTTTACCCTCTGTTACTTTAGTGGTATGAAATTATATCAGTTGAAACATCTAGGTCTTTAATTTATCTTTACGTACTCCTTCCGATTTCGGAAAAGATAGGCCGAGCTGTTGATAACTACATAGTCACACCTATACCCCCTATACCCATTGGCTGGATTACACTTATGACCGTTGACTGTACACCTGTAATATAGATCGGATTCAATCTTATTGTTCAATGGAAAATAGTGAACTGTGATCGTAGTCAAATTGATCCCACAAAACGATCTGACTACGTCTACATGACGTTTAGTGAATTGGCCTACAATACATATATCTACCTATAAGGTATTCGAAATACCAAGTCAAGCAGCTTTCCTTGTAGAAAACGAATGGGGTGTTTTCTTCAGAGATTACTAACTTTTAAATATATCTTTAAATCGCCTGCTATTTCGATCAGGGCCTAAATTCTGCTACTTAAATATTGTATTGTATAGACTGTGGATGGAATGTCGTCGGAATAGTTTTGCACTTTTCTTATTCTACTAACTATGTAAGATCAAGGGCCTGACTTGTCACTGATAAAAATGCCGTCGACGTCTTTGTAATATTGTGGTAAAAGATACATTTTAAATTTGTAAGAAAATTATATATTTAATTTTCATGATATGGCAATGTTGTTAATATCACCATTGATGACATATATTACTATATCGACGGTCTATTGACACTGTGAATTTATGCTAGTAGAATACCGATATTTTGACCGATGTCAGTGGCATCTTAATGGCATCTCAATAGCGTGATAAGGGAATGACAGTGGCATGGCGGTAACATAAAATAGCAGAATTGAGGCCCTGGATGCACTCCCTAGGCTGACACACAGAGGCTGACTCGTATCGTATTCGATCGATTCCCGTTATCCCGTATCGTATTATTAATTTTATATCAGGGCAACATTGCACCGCTATTTATGAAACCTAGTCATAACAATGGCAAGACGGTTAATAAATAGTTTGAATCGATAACCGTTTCGGCTCTTTTTTTTAAGTTGAATATAAACTATGAACATTCTGTAGGGTCCAAAAACCTTCGTAATGTTAAAAATTTGTTAAAAATGTTAAAAGAAAAGCCTAAAACAAGTTTTCTGACATTCTTATGCTATAAAACTTGCATAAAAATAATCTTAGCCAACGATTTTGTCAGTGATTTAACCTGAAATATTAATTTTTCCTTTCTCGTCCACAGTTCACGGGTCAACAGCTTCGTTGGTGTCGACCGCATCGTCCCTCGCAGCCGGCGCTGGCTCTGAAGAGAGGCAGGCGCATGAGGTACACGATATTGGTGTATGTGTTCGAGTCCTGAATTATTATAGTGCTTTAATATTAAATCCACAAGACAAATTGTTCATTTTTAAAATAGACTTATAGAATCAGCTGTATTAAGTCTGAGAATAAAATTGAATTGAGATATAGCATGAATTTTTTGTACAGGTGCGGAAATTGAGAAGAGAGCTGGCGGATGCTAAGGATAAAGTGCACACACTAACTACGCAACTGACAACTAATGTAAGTATATCATTTTTTGATAATCTAATTTCGTTTTTTATAAACCTGAAATCACGAAATTTTTAACCACACATCAAACAACTTCTTAATTAACTATAAGATGTTCGTTAACATAACGTGAGTTTAATTAGAAAAAACATTTAAAACGCACTAGCTTAACATTCCTATGATGTTTTATCATAACAGCGTCATGTTCACTGAGTTTATAGTGTGAATAGTTAGCCTTATCAAATTAGGTGCTTTTTTATCTACGTGAAGTGTCATCTTTATCATGGTTAAATTATTTAGAGTGGTTTCATTTATATGATGTTTGAAAATCTTGACCCAATTCTTAAGAGCATAAATATACATCAAATTTTGACATTTTCTTGTCAATGCGTTCCTGCAATATAAGATGTCTTGGTTAAAACTTTGTTACGTCATACCACTAGTAAATTTCTCTCTGATCCAGTAAATTAGTTGGTAGGCGTAAAATTTCTTAAAACAAAATGCCTACTTGTCTGATACGCTACTGTTTACCTACTTATTAGAAATGTATTTATGACATCTGTATATACTTACGCTACATTACGAATGAAATCGAAATTAAATATGATCTTATGTTGTACTGTTTGGTCAACTGATTGCATGAAAGATGCATTTAAATTCATAAAATATGTTTAAATTGAATTAAAATTTGTAATCACAGCAAAAGAGGGACATACAAAACCTCTCGCATACAGAGTAGGGTTGCTCTAAGGTTATCACCAGTAGTATTACAGTACAGTTTAAAAATATATTAATAGAAAATATAGCGACATACGAAAAAAGGTGGGGCTACCGGTTTAAGGTCAATCGAAATACGGAATCCATCTTAGCATTCGCAGACGACCTTGCGATCCTCAAACGTAACCCCAAGCAGTGCCAAGAACTACTGCGTAAGGTGTATGACTTCTGTACCTGGACGGAGGGAATGAGGACAAAACCTAGCAAACCCTTTGTCTGGGCCGGTGAGGTACCAGACAAAGGGTTTGCTAGGTTGGCTAGGTATACCTCAAATGACCAAGGGGTTACTATTGGTGGGAAACATATCAGAAACTGTGCCCTTTAAATTCCTTGAAAAAAGATAGACTACAAGGGTCGTACTCCATCTATGAACGCAATATTCGATGACTTCGTAAAAGACATTGACAAGGTAGACCAACAAACAGACAAACAATAAGTACCGTAAATAAAGCTTGGATTTACGACAGCTACTCAACATCACATCTCAACTGGCCGTTTCTGGTATATGATATAAACCAGAACCACTTAATAACACTGAACTCGAAAGTCACTAAGACATTGAAGTCGTAGCTTGGGCTAGCACCATCATCAGCAAACACGTAAACGTTGTAAAGGGGCTCGAATAGCTTTGGAATGAAAATAAAAATACCTTAGAAACTCTACAAATACCTAAGAGTTACCAATGCAAAACCTAAGAGATCCAACGATTTCGTCTTGTAGTCAAATAACAAGACGTCATCGTTGGATCTCTTTCAAAAGACAAAAAATCATCAGAGCTCGATTCACGGCGCCAATTCCACAAAAAAAAATTATGTTGGGTACGTAGTCCAGTTGAGGTGGATTGGGAAATGCTAGAAGACAGACCGACAAAGCCATAACAAAATCTTGCCTACAACAAGATAAAAAGGAGACCTACAAGGTGCATGCATTGAACCTAGAAATGCAGAATAAATGGTTAACTCTAGGAGAATTTGGTATAAATATTTTAATACGATTGGTCACCTGCCCTGTTAAAATTTTACAGCCAGCCTCTTACTAACTGGTTGTAAGGCGCTATTAAACCGGGTTCATTATTCACGTCGCCATGATAGGGTCGCGTATGATTTGTAATAACAAATCACACGCGAAGCTACAAGTTTATCACTGGCGAGAGCGAAAAAAGGAATAACAACAAACGTAAGAACTAACATCGCGTTTGTTAAGGAAGGCTCAACAAAAAACTTCACAAAAGCCGTACTCAATTATAAGTACCGCCAGTGACTGGACATTATTAGTGGACACGTATGAAAATCATTAAAGAATACCGGAGGATATCTGTGCCTTGTTGTCCAGACCAGACATATTTCTTTATGCAATTTCAATTAAGCGTGTAGTACTAGTAGAACTCACGGTGCCATGGGAAATGAGCATCCCTAAAGACCACGTTTTAAAAAAGAAACAAGTACTTTGACTTGACCAACGTAATAACTAAAAATGGTTATGTACAACGCAACGAGCGTTGTAATATGCCGTGGAAGTGGGTGCGAGGGATATACCAGCTAAATCCCTCTACAACCTGCTTAAAGGCATTGGATTGCCAAGAGTTTCAGTAAGCTTTTTTCTTGAACGAATATCCAAAACGGCGTTGCTAGGCTCGTATCAAATATGGTTAGGTAGATGGGGTAACATAGCAGACAGTGGAGGCGAGCGCTGACGCTTTGCAACGCGTACTCCCTAAACCTATACCTGGGTCGCAATTTCCAGGCGCTGTCGAAGTCGCATGTGTTGCTCCCATCTGGCATCCGCACGGTGAATCCATGGAACGCTAAGAAATAGGTCTATCAACAGTTAATTAAAGTACTAAACATGATCTAATCTTTTGGCACGAGTAGGCAGGCGACCTACTTCTAAGTATTGTTTGAGAAAATAAATCAACCTGCTTATAATCACTGATAGCGACATTTTCACGTTATTAGTTACACACTAATCGGGCGAAATTTTATCACCATTCCATGTTTAAAGACCGGAGACTAATCCATCACATAGGAAATACCCCACCAATCCCTTGGTCTTTAAACGAGAATTCGAGAAGTCTTTAATTTTTCTATCTTTTCAATGTTGTCTCGATACCAACTTTCATATTTTTTCCCTAAACTCAAAGAAACCTCTGAATGTAACGTGATCGCTATTGTTTTTGTCACCTCAAAAACAACCTGTCGAGTCAGTCACCATGCCACCAACGCCTATTCTATTGAAATGTGATAACGATTAGGTACCTTCGTAAACAAAATACCAACTACCACCTTGTAAAGTTATCTGAGTGATGATATGCTCAGTGATGCTTAGATGGCATCGTTGTTTTGTACACTCACACACACTATGTAATATATAGCTATCCAATTTTGTGGTCGTCAGATTTCACAACTAAGATTGTGGTTAACTGCAGATTCCCCAACTTTACGTTTATACTTCTATTCTGTGGCTATATATATATATATATATATATATATATATATATATATATATATATATATATATATATATATATATTTATTAAATAAGGTGGTATATTCCACTACGGGTAACGATGAATTTGGTAAAGAATGTTACACCTAATTCTTTATACATTTGTAGGTATGTAGTAAAGGATATTTTTGGGCACGCCAAAAAACTGGCACGCTTGCCAATTTAATATGAAGATACACAGCAATTACTACTAATCAGTACTAAATTGTAATAAGGAAAGATCTTAATATATTATATCGAGAAATTAAGATGGAAAGTCACATGTCTGGGGTCAATAAATATTATCAGAGGTCCGAGTAGCCGTGAGACCACGCCTGGTTCGCCCGTTTCTATCCATATCGGGCGTTAAGAATGTGTGCCAAACGCCAACTGCTACCGCAGTTATCTAACGATACGACGTTTAAATCAAAGGCGATATATTCACTTGTATTGTTGCTGGCTGTATACACCAAACTTTAACAATGACAAGAATGTATAATTTTAAAATGCGATAATATACAAATTAACACTATATGTTAATGTGTATATTATCGCTTGATCGGGACTCGCGCGTAATCGACAACTTTTAATGTACTGCTGTTTTATCCTACCTATGTAAATAAACTGTACAGACTCATGATTATAGATGCCGATTGAGTCTAAAATTACTTGGTCAGCAAAGATTGTAATTTGTAGATCTCTTGTAACTTGTGCTGACATGACGGCTTATGCTGAATAGCACCGTTGAACTTGGAAGAAATAAATCGATAGTAGTGCTAAATGATTGTGACTTTATCAAATAAAAATAGTCGAGTATGCTAGAAAAGGCAATTAGAGAAAGTAACTTCACTGAAATATGAAGAACAAAATCACTAATGAAGTCCATTATGGAGATCTTAAAAGTTTAATTCTGGAGTCTTAAGACGATATGAGCTTTTACTGTTGTCTTAAGATCCAGTTTTTTGGTTGAAATAAAAAAAAATATCGTTAGAATTATAGGTTCGTCGTAAAAAGTCACGTTGTCCAGGTTATGTCAAATCTAATTTAGTGACTTTTGAGAATAGTAAAATGCACAGCTGTAAACATAAAGAAGTTAACGCTAACACCTGCGAAGTTTTAAAACTTTAAATTTTATTTATTATTCTGTGCTTTTAAAAACTTGGCATAAAGAAATACGATTTAGGTAAATATGTACGTCCATGTAATCTTAGAGCTATTTTCACTCACGGCACTTCGTTCATGCATTGCATACCAATCAAATGCAGCACAGTTACATCCGAATCGTATCCATAATAATGACTATTCGATAGAGCCAAACTAAGAAGAAGTTTTCTTCAACGAAATGGTATGGTTAACCTGCACGTGACCCTATGAAATACTAAATTCTCACCTTAGGAAAATTAATTATATTTTAAGATAAAATAAATTTTAATATAATATGAATACTTGATATATAAATAATCATGCAATATGTTGGCTCTGGAAAGCGGTGAAGAAAATATCTTTAAATTGTGTTAAATATAAGTATAGCCCTATCCAACTCTGTCATTCGAAGCCCTAACTGTTATTACCACGCGCGCATGTTAATGCAGCTATGAAATAAAATAATAATATTTTTTACGGAATTAATTTGGTCTGCGATAATACAGGCCAACAAAATTTGAAAGTTTCGCGCACCAAAGTCCTCCAGGAAGTATACTCAGGTTTCTGGAAAAAAAATAGTTAGCTTGTGTAATATAATAAAATACATCTCTAAAATAAAACAAAAATGGTTAAGTATACATACATATGTATACTCAAAAAAATGTTTTTCGCAGAACACTTTTTTTTTGTAGTAGATAGTTCTCTAATTTTTTTATGTATTTATCAAATTTCAATATCTATCATACTAGTTATTAATTTAAAATTAAGTGTCGGCTAATGAATGAACTTTCTTTCCTATAAAATTGCTTGCGTAACTGCTAATTTCTTTATTAATATATTTACAGCTGTTCGGTTTGTCCCGACAAAGAAAAAGTGGAGTTTAGAATTTATGTATTATATTAATTTTTTGTTGCCAATCTAGTCCTCAATAAAGCACTGCCGACATACATAATTTAAAACGAAGACGTCCATCGTTCTTGTTTCTCCATTGTTTAGTTTGTTGTGATTGTTGTATATTAAGGAGACACACTGCACGTCTCAATGCCACCTCATTGACTTTGAAACACACAAGCAAAAACATTTTGGAGACAGTACGGTATTGTGTCATTGAGAACGTTTCTTTCTTATTTTGATCAAAGTGTTTTCTTTCAGACAGATTTTTGATCAAACAGAAAACTAAAGTAGCGAATTTGGAAAGTAATCTTATACTTTTGTTGCTTAAAATAGTGTTAGGAAGTCGAGTTAAAATTTTGGGTATGTAGCTCCCATTTTTACCAATCCCTACTATTAATAACATTAATGCAAAAGTCTGTTTGTTACGCTTTCACTGCTAAACCGCTAAACGGATTTTAATTCAATTATGCATAGAGATATTTTGAATCTCGAGGAAGGACATATGCTACTTTTTACCGCTATAACCGACATGCATGCCACGCGGTGCCACGGGCAAAAGCTAGTTAAATAAAACCGTATATACCTATACGAGTATAATTTGTATGAATTATAAGTGCACTCTGCGTCTAAAAAGATTTAACATAAGCATATGTGTTATTTTGAATAAGGAATTACAAATATAGTCATAGTTTGAGAATTTCTATTTTAAAGTGTGTCTTTATTTATGTCACACTGATACTTCTCTTGCTCTCAGTCGTTTGCACATTACGATTAAAGAGTACTAAGTGCAAGTTTGTCACACACACTAAAGGTTCAGTACCATCGTACAAGATTTAGCGACAATCGTAACCTATATACTCTTTGAAAACGACGATTTTATACCTACGAGTATTCACATATACTCACCTATAAATCACATGAGATACTGATACTACAATATCAGACAGAAAGCGAAGACTAGTAATAGGGTTCTGTCAAGACCTTTTGGGTAAAGAAATATGATAAAATCGAGATTATTTAGATGGACAGATAATTCTCGCTGTCTCTACAAATTATTCGCCCTACTATTAGCATTTAATTTCTGGACATTCAAAGTTGTGTTGTAAGTTAATTATCGTAACATGATTAATAAATAAATTAATTGTAAACGATACTTGTCAATTATAAACTTTTTTAATTAAAGCAATTATTATTGTGTGTTGGCGAAAAGGGTAATTATTATTATCTTATTCACATAACGTCTTACTTGAAATGTCAATGCCTGTTACGAACTAGTGTTATTTGTCGTGTCCCTGAACAAGTATTGACACTTGTCCACCTTCACTTATATAAGCTAATAAAATTCTTAAAATATTTCCTCTACTTAATGCGACTCAACTTCAAAACGTTGGCAGTCGTAGTTAGTGAATAATATTTGGAGCAATGTCAATATAATAAATCTACTAATATAAATTTTGAACTACTTTTCTGCTTCTCAGATTCTTTAGTACTGAAACGGCTGGGTCTGTTAAAAGTGGCATAGCCTTGCAATAATGTCTTCAATTTTGGACCCCTTCATAATATCTTTATTAATCTCCTTGTCATAGAAGATGCGTAGAGAACAAAGAAAGTAATATTTTAACGACTAACACTGACAATGAAGTAACTAATACTTTGCTTTGACCCTAGAGACCTATAGAAAATTTTGTTAGTTATCAACTGTAATACATACGCAATTACCTAAAAATGTGTCCAGTACGATTAGTTGCAAATTTAAGTTTGTACGTACAATACTACGATTCTTATATCTTAAAATACAAATTAAGAACCACACAATAATATGCCCTTTTATTTGACTTCACATGTTTGGCTTTTGTCTTTAATTTTCTAGCTTTGTTCCCACAGGACAATTGACATGTGTACCAAATTGAAACTTAATCAATCCAGTCAATTTCGAGCCAATTTGCTATGCTGACTGATAAGCAGATGCACTAGTGATCCTATAAGAGTTCCAGTTTCTTATTCAGACTTACGAAACCCAGAAAGATAATGTGGATTTGTAAGACATGAGAGAGAAAAAGAAGTCTATTTGCAATTTTACTTTTTAAATTATGAAATCTAATATTACCTACTACGAGTATAAATTTTATAATAAATGCCTCTGGCACCTATCATTTTATTATAAAGAACCTGCACAAGGAGTTTATAGAAATACTACTTGCTCAAGGAGTTTATAGAAATACTACTTTCTTGCCATCATTTCTTCTAACGCAATTCCTTACTCTAAGATTGTTTATTCATCACAAGTATTTATCAACATTGAAACGTACCTTACTTGGTTTATAATTTATGTTTAAATTTTTATGTCGTAGCGGTTTTATGCTTTAATAATAGCACCCTATTGTGTGTTGTTTACCTTACTAAGTTATATCAACGTTATATAGAACACACCGCGTGTGCTCCGAGACGTTATCAGGTGTAACTCGAGCCCGTGCCCAATAAATCCTCAGGAGTGTCTGCCACACTTGCGCAACAAGTGACTCGCGTACGCGACGCGACCGCCTTCTTAATTCTGGATATCTTTATTATTGTTATCTCTACTAAATGTATATAAATATTTTAACACTCTAGCCTTAATCAGCGACCATATCAATGTACAAAGTGTATGTACATACAACATTTGCTAATAACTTAGCTAGGATAAACCCACATGTCACGTCGATGGAGCGAATCAACTGTATACCTAGTTACTGCAACAATTACCGTGGTTGTTACTCACCCTAAATACAGTTCCCCATCCCCATCCTGTCTGCAATCAATAGACCGTGTGTTACTGGTTTGATCAGTAATCCGGGTTTCTTGGGTTCCGTGACTCAGTTTAATTCAATGCACTCGGTCACCAACACGGTACCATCAGTCAACTCAAACCAGTGTGGACTGAGCCTCGTCGGAGGGCGGACGCATGCGGGTCGCCTTACCGGCATTGTGCACGTTAAATTTACTACGGGCTCTATAAACAAACTTTTGCTTAACGTCGTGAACACTACTGTGATATGTGTGAAAAAGTGTTTAATGGTTGTTAGTTTTCGAGTGTTCTATACGAGTTTTGGTACTTACTTTTACTACAGCGTTGTGCTTTAAGTCATCTTTAGAACTCCATATGAGCGAAACACGTTTGATATCATTTGTTGTTTTGTTACCAAGACATCCGGGTGTAACTTTTCTGTCGGTTCCCCACATTTGATACTTAAACAGATGAATTAGTTATGTTGTAATAGTCATTACTTACTTAAAGGCAATGACTTATCAATATAATAGAAATCATTGACGGCTGATTTGGTATTCGTACTTTTATGGGCACGGTAGTAAAATTCTGTGATGGTTATTAATTAAGGCCCCTTTACATTAGAATTTACTGTAATTTATTAAACAAAATATTGAGCTCATATTACACTTAAGTTTCTACGATCAAAGCATTTCTTTAAAGAGCAGGTAACTACGTCCCTTTTTTACACAGGCGTTAGTAAGAAAGGCCCCTATTGAGAGATCCTGCTTGGCGCGAACAATATCTCTTTGATGATTTTGTTTACGTCTATTTAGTACTAACTTGTCCTTGGGTATTCAAGAAGTAAGAACAGTCTCATTTTACTGTACTCACGTACCTAATGAGTCGGTTGATTATAATCCTTTGATTTACAACATACGCTACATTTGAAGTAAGAATATAACTAGACCATAACTATTTTCATTTGTATAGGAAGAGTAAACTAAGTATTTATTGACAACAAAATTGTCAATTAGAAAAAGATGTGCATGTCGCAGCTAACGATAAAAAATAAACATCAAACGGGAACCGAGAATCTGTTTACAGACGTATCTGGTTTTATTTAGGGCAAACCGTTTGATATCAATCTTGTTTGATGTGTTTTACCGAGTTATTACAACTTGCAGCCTTTCCCGCCTTCTTTTTTTACTTGAAAGTTTAGACTTTACAAAATCCCTTCTTTCACAATACAAATTATAGATGTTTTTAATATCCATGATTTATGAAACGATTGCTGAGTTGCTTTATTTCTAGTTTTTATTTATCATATCAAAGTTTGCACTGCACACATTTAATACCGGAGACCTTTGGTTTATTGATAAAAAACAATTGCTTACGTAATACTACTTAACGTGAAAAATCTACTATACCTATTACTCTATACTGTAATATTACTATTCTGTATTGATAATAGTCACTCAGTGTGACTTTTGTTCTGAATATGGAATTTTTAAATCTTGCGACGCTGTGTTTGTTCTGAACTTTTATAGGTGCGATAAATCGATATTGTGTATCATGTAATATATCTAATTTTTATGTTAATGGCTATGCGGTTGGCCACCATTTGTGACGTCATATCACCACAAGTAAGCTTGTCCTATTTACGTAACACGTCGGGTATCGCTAACAGCATCCCTTTGTAATGTAAAGTAATCTAGGTAAACATTTTTGTCTCTTTTACTTTGTTCTACATAGCGTATCAACGAAATACCTCACCGATAAGGATGTTGTTCTACTTAGAAGATAAGTAATTTAAAACACAAATTTGTTTTTCGTTTTAGATTTTCACACACATCCATATATTCCATGAACTGTCAAAGTCACACGATATGTATAGGACACTGCCAAAAATGTTGAAGTTTAATTTTCATGTAACAACTTTCTATTTCCTCAACCATATGGGTTGATAAAACAAAACATATATCTGCCTACGTTGTTTTGACAATCCATTGTTGAAATGATAATGACGAAAATACCATTGAAGATTATTATTGATAAGGTATCAAATACTTAGCCTAACATCTAAACCATGAGTCACTTGCTATACCTACTTGTACCAGTGACGACTATCTAAAGTAAAATTTATAAAAATTCAAATCAAAGAATAGGTTAAGTTGCAAATGTGACTTTATATGCACATATATTCAAATCGATAGAATACAGAAAGCGGCTCTCACTGGGGTACGGTTCGCTGTCTTCAATCAGCGAAGCGCCTTCTCGACACTTTCAATTGAGGTTAATTCGTATGGAGACTGGCCAGGGATCTCTTGATAGTACCCCACATTATTTATTTGTTCAATAAGCTAAATAGCCTAGTAAATAACCTTCGTTTTAATAAACAAATTGCTATTTTATATCGTATCAACTAAAGTTCATTTTCGAAAATTTTATTTGCGTATAAATATAGTTGGTATTTAGCGCTTCGTTACATATAATATGTTTCTTTTACGAGCTTCAGTGTTAACATAATCTTTAATGTTTTATCGACGCATCTGAACTGAAAATAGTGTTTATAACAAAGACAACGAACTCGTAAAACGTACGTAAAATAACTTGAACTTACAGGTGTCTGTTTTTTTAGTTTCAGTTTAAGTTACAATTGAACAAAATGGATATGTAACAAGCCATTACGAAATTGATAAAGATAATACTGAATTACGTAATTAGAGAGCTCTTCGCAGTTTTATTACGATTGTTCAAATCGACTTAAACCTTACTTTTATATTTTTTTCTTAAAAACAAGAATTTCATATCACATACATATATGGGGCGTTATATGATAAATTTTTCACCCAAAGATCGTCTGCTCAGAATCCTAGATATAAGCTAGTCTTTTAGCTTCTTTACGAAAAAATGCGTTACAAGTCGACAGAACATCTGTGTGCTAGCATGTAATAATATGTAATAGGTATATTATTAACAATAATATTTCGGATTTATACCTGATATCTAACCTAGAAATCGGCATCGGATATACAAATTATCAATTGCCGGAAGGAATATCCTAAGAATTTTATAGTTAATTAATATCGTCCGCCTCGGTTCAAGACAACATACTCACGTATAGTTAGTTAATAAACACCTACGGAAAACGGAAAGAAATCGTGATATAAACAGTTTTCGGGAGGTCTCTTAAACAGTTTAGGTTTTATTAGATCTTTAATTTATGTACTTTGATATATACTTTAACAGATTTTTCTATTATGATTATCATGTAATTTATTATCTAAATGACACAAAATTGTTAAACATTCAAGATTAAAAGAAATCTTACGTTGGAGAGAAAGACGGTTGGAAATCTAACGTTAAATTTGAATAAAGTGAGGCATTTGAAATTCTTAAAGTTTTTATGTAAGTTAGGAAGTCTCTGTTTTATTTGTAAATGGTGTAACGAATAAAATATACCAATAATATTGTTAGTCCTTGAGTTTATTTTTCAAATAGTAAAAACAAAACATTTTGATTGCATTTTTACCTTTTTGGTTTTTTGTAAAGCTGGTTTTGGAATATTTTTAAGGGGTTTATCTAATATCTATTGTATTTATACTATATATACTTATATATTATATTTATACACTTATGATTAGTATAATCTTTTCATAGTAAAATGTAATAGTTTAGTATTGAAAATCCAAGAATTTCAAAGATTTGTCGTAAAAAAAATTGAATTGCAAACGCTGGCTAAACCTTACGAGATAGACCAAAATAATTTACTACGGAATTATACTATCTTAAAAAGGTCTACTAATAAGTCTGCGATGGTATATGTGTATCTCCTAAGGATAAACCACTGTAACCATTTTTATCCTATAAATTTTACAAAAATCATATGGCTTATTTACGAAGCTATTTTAAATAATACATTTTTATTCCTTATCCAAATAAATACATTACATACGTTGTGAATTTATTTTGGTTAAAATTACTCTTTACAGCACTTCATTAAAATGAATGTTTTAGAAGATATTAGAGGTTTAAAATGCGAGGGCCCAACGACTGTCGAGAGGTACGTCAGGACCGGAGCGGGCCTATAAATTTTGCTTTTAAAGATGTCCTGTAATATAGTCATATCATAATAATAGTATAATTAATTACTCCAATTGTGTTGATACTACTAATACCTACTACTAATGTCCACATTAGTAGTAGGTATTAGTAGTATCAACACTTCACCCGTGCGAAGTCGGGGCGGATCGCTAGTATACTATATAGCAAAGTAGGTAAAAGTGGTCTTTGTAGATTGAAATGATGCTAGTAAAGTATCTCTGCAATCTATATCCAGCTTACACAAATTTTATGAAATTCGAGAAATTGAAGAACATGCACCATTACTGAGCATAATTACTGAACGAAACAGTCACTATAAACGCCATGATTTTAAATGTTACTACAACGTATTGATGTGCGTTTCTAAGTTGTTGCTGTAATGTCGCCGGACCGACTGTACTGTAACCGCACAATAACATCGACCATTTAGATATAATCGAACCCTGTCATTATGCCGTCAAATAATAATTTCTTTCATAATCCGTCTAAGACTATATGATATAACTAATCAAATTACTTACACAATACTTGCTAATAAATGGCTTAATAATATTTACTTTAAATATTATGAAATGAAATGTGTAACCGATTGAAATTAATGGAATTAGTTTAATCTAGCAGACATGGTACAAATGTCTAAAGTATCGACACTATCATGAAATGCCATAAAAAGTCCATTAAATAATAACTCATAATTCAGTGTTATCCTGCAAATTAATTTAACACAAGTTTTATAAGTTCGTCACAAAAAAAATACAGTTTTTTTTTATTTCAGGTTAGAAATACTCCCTGAATTTACACTTCAATTATCTTTGAATTGAACGAGCCATTTGTCAATGGAAAACGTACGTTAATACAAAACCCGTTAAACGACTGTTGCATCACTTGTAACGGCTGGTGACCTTGATAGGAGATTGCTACGGTTACCCAAAATGTTGTATGCATTCATTGTTGTATATTGTTTGCTATCTTAAGCTAAACTTCGCCTAGAAACGAACTAACATATACTATGATGACAGTTTAAGAATGGTAGTAGATGGAGTTTTAAAGAAATAATACGTCAACAATTTTATTCAAATTGGCTGATAATGTGCCGAAAAACCAATAAACTCCAAATGGTTATGCATGTTGGCTGTAAATAATTTTAAATCTTTTTTTAAACAGACTTATTTTTAACAAGATACTACCACTTCCCTAAGTGCTTTATCCGATCGGCGTAGGTAGGTACTGAGTTCAATAGCTAGCGCGGAAGGAAGCTCTACAAGCCAGGATTTTGCCGTATCTATTCAGGAAACGGATTACAAGCACGTCTACTTCAAAATGGATACGCTGATCAACCTCATATTACGACGAACTATAAACAAAATCTTAACACACTTCATGTAAACATAAAATTTGCTTAGGAGCTATTTGTTGCTGCGCGGTGGTCGACACTGAATATATCAATATCAGATTAATACTGACAGAGAGATAACTGAAACAACGAATGACCACCAAGAGTGACTATGTGTTAACAACTGAAAACTATTTTTTGCACTCCTGGCACTCCTTAGTTTAGATATACTGAGGCTGCAAAGCCTGCATTTATATGATCAGCACCAACAACAATAACAATGTAAAATACGATGACAATCGTAAGTAATATATAAATATCCATATACATTTCTAATCAAAAAATACATACATAATATTTGCATACTAATCGATACTTGCTTTTGCATAGACTTCTTTGAACAATTTTCGCTAGAATTGATTGGTTACTTCAGAATAACTATCATTAGCATGACAATAGCTTGGAATAGAGGTCAGAGTTCATGCCGTCGCCCTTAAAATCCAGCGCTGCGGCACATGTGACGTACGAGTACATACTACATGTACTATAGCCCGTTAACGGGAGAGGCAAACAATGCGCCCAACCTACGCAGTATATTTGCTTGTTATGACCGTCGTCTGTGAAATTAGCTCTTGCATTGCATACGTACTCATTCTGGTTAGTAGCCATATCAATACCTATCGAATTATATCTCTAACATACTTTGTTCAAAAGTGGTCTGTTCCGGTTCACTAGGATTTCGGCCAGTCGTCGTGTTATAGTGTAGAAACTGCATATTTATGAAAATTTAGATATAATATACCATGATGTTAGTAAATAGAATTTGCTATCCTATCCTCTAACATGAGCAATATAGTCGTACAAACATGTCAATATTTTGTGACATATTTGCAAGATTTGCTAATAACTACGCTATCGTGTAAAGCAATTTGGAGTTGTTAGCAATGTTAGCACAACCTACTTAACCGACAAGATGAATGCCCGTGTTTAAGGTCCTTGACCGTATTTTGAAACCTAATTAAAAACATGACTTGGTAGTGCGCCGATGTTCATGCCAAGCTTGTAGGTCGGTATCAAATGTTTTCCCATCAAGTATGCTTTTGTAACGGCTTGCTACAGTTGCTACTGAGCCATGTGCACGACAGATGCTCCCCTTGAGCCTTCAAACTGTTCCGCATAGGTACGCAATAGTAGTATCAAGTCTGCATGCAAACAAGTGATCAATATTTATATATATATAAATATTATTGCTGGGATATATGTATATTGTTATTATATATATTACAAAGGAACATAGAATTTCGATACAAATACAATCTATACAAATGTGTATTATTTTCTTTTGTTATAAAACCAAGGTGACAAAACAAATTCGTTCGATGGTAAATGTTTATCCGTTCCTGTATTTTCAGTTCTAAATAGTCGAATGGCAAAAAATGCATCTTATTCTAATGGCAAGAAAAACAAAACAGTATTGGATCTACAACCATCAAATCAAAATATGTTTTGTTTCATTTCTGAAAGAAAGAAGAAGACGACACATAAATATAAAACTATAAATGTCCGTTATCTTTCACGCGTTTTACATTCCAGATCTTGTAATGTCGAATTTGTTGTATGTTTTTCTTGAGTATGAAAAAGGAATCATCTCAAGACTACCTAACGAGTTTAGAGGTCAAGTGTGGCATAATGATCACCTACTTCATTCCTCTATATGTTGAGATCATCACTATTTACGATAGTGTCCTTTTTGCGCGTGATTTACTCTAACGTCTATGATATAAATGTCTAAGTCTGTAAATACGCATTTAGAATTTAAATCTATAAATAACCTAATCATTTTGTATTAGCATATTCAAAATATGTATATGCTTTTAACGCCGACGTTAACAGTTTCATTGATATGTAATTTTAATATTCGTTGATTGTTATTATGTAACCACTTTTATGCACACGATTCCTATCACAAACCTGTTCAAAATACTTTCTATTAAAGAGTTTAATATTTGTATTTAAATTATTTTATAAATTTATTAGATAACTTCCTCAGTTTTCAATATACTTGCTATCTACAGAGGTTATCATAACATTGAATACTTGTGTCAGTGTCATAGATACGACCGATAATATTAACTACCAGAAAAAAATGACATGGAGAATATAACTTCGGCGTAAGAAGTGTAGTTTCTTACGTGAAATTGCCTTAAATTACTACCCAGTTCATTCTGTTGCGTAACAATTTGTTCGTCGACCTCCGAGTAGTGGTCAACTAAATGAGAAATACATAGCTCTAAAGCATGGTGCTTTTTTCAGAAGTTACTAGTCATATATATGGAAAAAATCATCTATAGAGGTTATTAGCCGTTCTGATTTGCATAATCAGAAAGGTAGACTTATACATTACTTTTTTTTAATTCTTTTGATATTTCAAAGTAATTTCTTTCAAGGCTTTCAGCGTTTTTTTATTTTTGTTTTACAGACGGATTCATATAATATAGTTTGGTGACTGCTATTTTCTAGACATCTCATTAAGGCAGCAACCCGATGTTTTCATTGAAGGCAGTCAATATCTGCAGATCGAGTACGGTTCATAATCATCATTTTATTGCTTGTGTAAACAATCGATTCTCATATGTTTCACTGTGTCGACTGCGCCTCTATACAGATAGAATGATACCGTTAGACCGCTGATCTCATTACTACACGTGTTTTTTGGTACCTACATACTTACTTAGCAATGTTAAGTGAACTGTGTTTGGGGGCATTTATTTGTTATACTTACAGAACAATTACGATGTCGCTGTGTGTGTAATCTCATCAATTCCTGGTTTAAATTTATTCCATTTTTTAGGGTTCCGCACCTCAAAAGGTAAAAAAGGAACCCTTATAAGATCACTTTCTTGTCCGTCTGTCCGTGTGTCACCACCGATTTTCTCAGGAACGGGTAGACCTTGCAAGTTGAAATTCGTACCAGATACTGAGGTCTATGGTCCCTATTAGGTGTATAAAAATCAAGGTCCTGAGTCTTACAAATTTTCGCGAAAATCTACGTAAAATCTGGGTAGGTACGGAACCGTCGGCATACGAGTTCTACTCGTACCTGACGGGTTTTTTTAAGCGTCCCGCACATACAAATTATAATCCTAACTGAACAAAGAAATAGCATAGTCAAAAGTAAAGCTTGCAATATTATTTTAATTGTCGATGGCACTTAATCTGTCTAATACACCTAAATTACAAATATAATTCAGTTAGAGAGTTACTATGTCTACAGTTTTGGCTATGTCACATCAAACTACGAAACCGTAATTCGTAATAATATAATAATAATAATCATGTTTATTATTATGCAGTTGAACAGTACCTACCGACCTTTTTTTACCAACGTCAATCGATGAACACTGGGGCAGGGTTATTGAAATGTTACGAAATGACCATGAAATGAAAATAAGTATAGTGCTGAGCGCTGTTACTACGGCCTCAGCAGGCAAAGGCAACACACCACAACTAACAGGTCGTTGATACGCGAACGAGCGTGCATTGCGTTTGTGAGCAAGAGACAGATATATAAACAGTTTGTTGTCCTTCTCTTTAGAGTACCTGACTACGGCTCTCAAAATGTTATATGTACATATTAGAAAAGGTTAATCGCTGATTTTACTATTGTCTCTGTGCAGACACCATAGTACTTTTATTACTAATTAAGTACATCTTTATAATACACTAATATTGTGGTGTCATTGTATTTGCATTGATGAGAAATGACCAACAAAACTGACACGAAAAATAGATAAAAACAACCTTTGAAGCGCGTTGTATAACGTGTCAAAATATGATAACAATGTAGAATAAATAGTTATTACATTATCTACTTGAGTTGTTTCTTCCGGTTGAAAAAAAACTTTGAGAACTCTAGAAAAAAGACTATTAACCGCTGCAGTTTGTGTTCCCCTTCGTCTGAGACGTTTGGTTGTTCGATTGGCGCCCGAGATCGCCCCCTTCATAATTTCCGACTTAACCCGTATAATGTAATGACTTATCATCATTGGATTCTGATTTAAACCAGTAGCTTAAATCTTTCTCTAGCATTTTTTCAATAGCTTAATGCTTTAACTCAGTCATGAATTCTGTAATATTTGAAATAAAAATAGTTGTGATATTTTATAAAATAGCTTTATCTTTCTTTGAATATGAATGAAATTTTAAAACAGGTAGTCTGCAATATACATCTTTAAAAGCGTAATCTGGCCCTTAGATGCATAGTTGCGCATAGTTAATTAACTTAGTTACACCTTTCTACTTTACGGTACAGGTGGTTATCGATCTAAAATCAAGGCGGCAAAATGCACACTTTCTCTGTAATGTATAGTAACGACGTATCCTTTCTGTTGCCGCATTTCAATATTTACATTCTTGATTTGTTTTACACTTTTTTAAAGATCGGGTTAAGAATAGGAGTTTACATGTAACATATCCTTCTTTTTTATACCGAAGCCCACATGACTAATAATATACATGCCAACGAGTACTCATGAACTCCTTAATATGTACGATTTATTATGACTAATTACGTAGAAGCAATGGTTGTTGACCACGTCTGTTTAGTATGTGCAAGCATTCTCCATATGTAGACAGCCGGTAAGGCTATTGTATTGTGTACGTTACAGATGAATAATGCATCACTCGTAACTCTTGGTTTTATGATCTAACTCATCGCTATAAATCACAACACTAAACTGTTGTTTATCGATAAATAAATATTCCATTTTCAAAGTTCAAGTTCATGGAATTGTCTATACCATAGACAAATGAACATTGTAAATCTACCGTAATAAAAATATAGATTTAGGCCTTTGAATATGATGAAGTAGGTATTATGAATGGAATGAAGTTCCTTCTCATTTTTTCAAGACTCTCGTCATATTATAGAGTAAAAAGTTATGTATATACAAGCAAGTTGTAAAATATAGCTCTAGCATTCGATATCACTTCAAATCTCATACATAACTGAAGAATTTTTTTCACCTTCGAATTTTTAGAAAGAATTAGTAAGAGTTAAAAGCTACAATACCTTTTATGTGAGTTATCAGTATATTTCGGTTTATTATAACGTGATACATATGCACTTTGTTAGATTCCTAAATTTATCGACTTGTTATCTCTTGTAAGAGAGGTTTACAAAGACCAATTTAGAGGCAAGAACAAGATTAATGATTTCGGATACCGTTCTCTTATCAAGCTTGTGCCAATGCGTAGTTTATTCTTGACGTAGAAAGCTGATATCGTATAAAGCATCTTGTAGTTAGAATCAAACAAATGAATAACGACTATATTTTTATTCGCTGTCATTGCCACGTTCACCGTTATGTAACCATAATCATTGCATAAATTCTATCTTTTTACTAATAGGCCTTGTGCATACGTTCTTGACCAAAAAACTATTTAATAACTAAAATTCATAACGTGTGAAGTTTATTGCTTAGGAACACAAAGCATAGACTATTCGATGGCATTTTTTTTCTTATTAATTTAATTACATAACCATATTTTGATACTTCCGCTTTCTATTGTCGATGTAGTAATTATCATTGTCTGATCCCAGTTCACCCTTTAGTATTTATGATATGGCTTCTGACGAAGTGGATATCTATAAAGACTTTATGAAGTCGAATAGTAAAGCTCCTTAATGGATTTCCAAAAATAAATCTCATCCGTTCGCTTTTTTTACGGGTCAAGTGTTTCGTCGTAATAAAATTATTTACAAATATCAAATAAACCTGTAGTTTAAAATATCTTGCGGTCAATGATTTCTACATAACATATTGAAAGTACCAAAGCTGGCATAGCTAGGAGTTAAGACATGTATTTTACGCTTTCCAGATAATACATTCCAAATGTAGCTTACTGAATAAGTGCTATATAGTAAGAAATTGTATTGTGATTTATGTAAAAAATATTATCACGAAAAGGAAATTGTTTAAATTGTGAATATGTTAACATTGAAGATATGAGGAATATACCCGACATGGCTGTCACCACATCGCCGCCCTACCATGGCTCGCCAATTCATGACGGTTTTGCCACTATTCGAGCGCCAAGAAGCAGAATTAAAATTAGAAATCTAGTAGAACCAAACCACAGCACTAATCTACCCCAAAGACACTCTGAATACTTCACGCTAAATAGAACCCATCAAAACAGTTTCCTAGATAACAGTAGTGCAATACAATATGTAAATAATGATTCAGCGACCGATGCCTACATCGATAAGCCATCAAGACTGAGCTTCACGGAGCCTATTTATGCCAAAATAACACCACCGCCATCCAAAAGCAATTCTCCAGTGAAAAACAGAAATGGCAAAAAAGAAATCTATTATGATTCTATAAACACTAAGCCGCGTAGACGTTTAAAAAGTTTGGAATTACCCTCGGAACAGGACGTAAGTTGCGGTGAAAAACTTGGAATCTCAAACTTGAATAACGGCGACCGTCAACCGTATGAGTTGCACTTAGTTATCCAAGACGGCAGTGAGCAGCATTCCGTACGCACGGACTTTACTGGATCGTCAATCGACTGTAGAAGAAGTCATAGCGATCGCGATAACTGCTCTGAATCGTCCTCGTACTTCACGGACAACGATAGACCAATATCAAGTTACAGTGACAATTCAACGATACCATCTACGGACACAGAAGATGTCTTAAAAGAATTACCTAATAAATCTAAATTTCATAGATCGCCACAAAAATATGCTACGCTGAATATAAGGAGACCAAAATTCATAGATCTAAAACTTAATAACATGAAAGAAAATCCTTTATACGGTAGCTTGCAACGTAACAGAATAGGCTACCATTCTGAACCGAGTACACCGCTGACTGATGATCATAATGTCATGCATAACGAGCATACAATTCTTAGCGAGGTGCAACAAATACCACGAATGCCATTGCAAAATAATAGAAATGGTTTTAAGAGATCTGTAAGTGAAACAAATGGATTTTCGAAACGGCTTAACTATAGGCATTCATTTAGTGCAGATAGTAGACCGCAAAGAAGACCTCACAAATGTTGCGAATGCATAACAGGTATCATTGCAGATGAGGATTCTAGACAGGCGTCTACCAGACCGTTATCAAGGACTCTAGGAACTTTATATGAATCTCAAGACCCAAAAATCGGTTGCCAAACAATCCTGCGATCTAAACCCCCAGTGCCTTGGTGGGAATTAGCTATCAAAAAATCCCGCTACAAAAGTTGTCCAATTTTAGAAGAGGTGAGTGTCTTTTTATTTATATAATGTTGTAATTTTACTCCTGGTAATTCATAAACAGTTGTGGTATAAGTTAGGAGAAGCACATTGTTTTCATATAATGATTATTTAATTTTTGCCTTTTCTATGCACTGTACATGTACATGTACAGTGCATAGAAAAGGTACAAAAAAGACAACAATTTTCTAAAATTGTGTGCGTTGTATAGTTTAAAATTGTCCTAATTTTGGTAGAAAGAGTTCCTGATACTTCAGGTTTAAAAAAATTAAAAATAACAAATATTATTTAAACACAGAATAGGTCAAGTGAGATGTTCACAGATACTTCAATTGAATTAATTTGTATCAATTAACTGGGAGAAATAGTAAAATAGGTGTGGTTTCTTTTTACTATAGCTCCTTTAAATAGGATAATAAACGGCAAGGAAAGTACATGAATTTTAATTTCAAACGCCAGCCAGGGGGATATTAATACACATAAGTGACGTAGCGTGTTCACATGACATCTCTTGCGTAGGGTGTAAGTTCCCCTCAGGTGGTATTATCAGGGAGTGCCATGCTTTTATTTAATTTGACTTCAGAATAAAATTTCTGCCCTTTATGCAAATCATGATAAAAATTTGTAAACGAAATGTAATTGTAGTAATTTCATCTCTCGATTTGATTCACTTACGAATTTAAGTTTTCCATACTTTAATAGAAACCTTTTAGAACAGATGTTTGGTTCAAGCTGTATACGAGTATCACTGATGAGAACCTATATTATGATGCTACCGACATCCAAAAAAAAAACTACCTGAATGCTGATCTAATACCAAAAAGGACCTTCATTACATTGTTAGAGGGTCAGGTGTTGACTTAATCGTTCCCAAAATCCCATTCACGAGATTTGAAAAACTGTTTCTCACGATATTTATAAAAACTAATTCTTTACTATAATGTAACTAACCGTTTCCTAAGTTTCCCCCTCTTTATTTTCACTCATAGGGGTGGTAAGGATTGTGAGCTCCATCACGCTGGAACCCGCTTTGGGATAAACTTTTTTTTATTTCTGTTTTTAACTACAAACAATGCTAATGAATGTAGTAAACTTTATTTTTTTGTAGTATCAATAATAACGCGGAAAAAAACATAAATTATGCGCAAAGCACTAAATATAAAGGTAGGTTAAAAAAAGTTTTGAAATAGGCGCTAAATTGTTTGTAGTTTCTTGTAGCTTTCAGTGACACAGAAAGAAAATACTGTTACAGAATGGTAATATGCCTGATTAGGTGTGAAATAAAAAGCTTTAACTAATGGCTGTAAAGTGTCCACAAAGTATCTATCATAGGAATAAACTAGTAAGTTAGTATCAACAGGAAATTACTGGAGAAATTGATAGGAGATGCATTAACATAGTGACCAAAGCTAGTTAATGTTAATACATTAACTAGCTTTGGTCACCATATCTGTTGTAGTTTAGAATCACGTACCTATATGTACTTCGGGATCAGGCATGAGATAGCTATCGTGCCGAACGCCTGCGCCTCGGTGCCTGTGATGTTGTCCGCTAAGGTGGTAGCCGCTGCGACCACGGCACACTTTCCTAACGCAACTGGAACCGGATACAAAATTTCTCTCATGACTTGTTTATGTTTGTATTGTATTTGCAAAACCCACATATTAATAAAATGTTTAATAATAAGATCCTAGTGATGACTAAGGAAAATATTACGATAACTAGCTTGTACGTAATTTCTTACGCGCGTCACCAATAGCTGCTTCCATAAAACTTTTAATATTGACCTTACATTTTTATTCTGTAAGTCGGCCACATAAATTGTCGGCATACATGTACGAGTAGTCCAGATATGTTCAAACCGAATAAGGAAGAGTGCACTTGAACAAATAATTTCTGTCGACTTCGACCAATCTCTCGTAAAAGACGTTAGTGGGCTTGTGAAGTGGGCCTAAAATATCACTTGGAAGCTTGTAAGCAACGCCTACTCGATTTATGTTTTGTTATAGGTTGTGTTGTCCTGCGAACATGTTTTCTTTAAATTATATTCCTAAATATAACCCTGTGCCGTACGCGGATCGCCTGCGTTAAATAATATGGTGTTCTTTATTTAATACTTTTTTGACAATATGGTAAAAGTAAAGTTAGTATATTACAAAATATCTTGAAAAGCTCCCCGCGCTTTTTACGATAAAATGATTTTTCTTTTTAAAATTATAGAAAAATATTTTCTACTTTTAGCTACTTAGTTACTTAGTTACTACTACTTAAACACTACCGTATTTTTAGGTAACAAAAAAAACGTTAATCCTGAAGATCCTGATCAGGACCATCGGCCAAATTTATAAAATTATTGTATTGTCATCGGTCCTTTTTTTTATGGAATAGGGGGCAAACGAGCAGACGGATCACCTGATGGAAAGCGACTACCGCCGCCCAATTAACGCCTGCAACTCAGGAGTCATAAGCGCGTTGCCAGCCTTTGAGGAAGGAGTACGCTCTTTTCTTGGAGGTTTGAAGGTCGTATCGGTCCGTAAATACCGCATATAAACTTGTTCCACAGATTGGTAGTGCGAGGCAAAAAGTGTCTTGAAAAGCGCACAGTGGTGGAGCACCAATGATCTAAGTGGTGGGGATGAAAATTTTTTGGTCCATGATAAGTATGCGAATTTTCAATTTAATTCGACGTTTTAAAGTGGGTCAAAATCACGTTCGAAGATTTCGTTACATACTCGTACATACATACCAAGCTATAAAAGCGTGTTAAAAATAGTGTTGTATCCTGAATGATCAAGCTTAGTTAATTTATTAGTTTAAATTTGCATTGAGCATGAAAAACAAAAAAAAAAAGATTTATAATAGATTTTTATTTCGTTTGACGCATTACACAAACAAGCAAACAAAATTTTAAAAACATTAAGAAAAACCCAATAATAAATAATTGACTTGCCGTTGTTGAATACATTTTTTTTTAAATTAGCTAAACTTTGTAAAAAAATATATGTGTTAAGTAAATACTTTTATATATTTTAGATTTCTGACTCTCTCGCTCACGGAAAATTCTAAAATATACACAACTAGATACACCATTGTTTGCTATCCACTCTGGGCCCAATACGTGAACGAAGCTGAACAGTGATTGTTGTTGTTGACAATATTACTTAATCTGCATACATCTAGCCTGTGACATGCAAGTTATCAAATAGTTTTACGAAATAACGATCAAGAGAGAATATGTAGAGAAAGATTATCATTATGGTTTGCACATTTTAGCACATTTTATTCCGGAAAAAATGTCAATAAACGCAAGCGAAAGCGCGTATAGAAGCAAATAGTATACAAAGCAAAGAAGAAGGATGCATTAAATATTTTGCAGTGAAAACCCTCTGGATGGTCACTGGACGTAATACTTCCATACGGAGTACTAGTAACTATTTCATCGTGTCATTAAATTCTTAAAGCGCGGCTGTTTCCGCAGCTGTTGACTAATAATTGGTTTCACCTGTCTGCGCATTCATATACTTATATCGTACCTGCCATGAAACTGTCTAGGTATACATATGTATAAGGCGTTATAAGAGTTATATTTGTAAGTTGCTTTCCTTCTATGCGTGCCTCCACTTGCGTTAAACACACATGATAGCTGCATTATAACACCTGTTTAACATTATAAAAATGTTAAACAATAACATATTAGAGATTTCTTCCATTGGAGGCTATTACTGAATGCGTGACTACTTACATGTATTAGCAAAAACAAATATCACTTATTTACTTCGGCACGTGCATTTATAATGTGTCTTTTGAAGATCTATCAATAAGAGAGTGGAAAATGTTGTGTAAACAGAAATTACCGTAGCAGGTGGATTGCCCTATTAAGATGTTTCAAATACATTGTTGCCTTTAGGAGTGTATGAGTCTAGCATATTCAGACGTTAAATGTGTTTCAGTTTCAAACAATTATAATGTAAGTTTGTTTTACGGTTTAGTACATTCATGTTTTAGGTAGGGATTGAGGACGTTACCCCTGTTTTAATTTTGGTAAGTGCATTTCTACAGCAAACAAAGGGCCCCTCGTCCAGCTACACCCACGTTTACTACAACTTGGATACCGTCCTATAAAGCAATTTAATTCGATGAGTCACTTATGTAATTCGTACAATGTTTATAACCAATGTCTATGTTAATATTACAAAAGTAAAATGTTGCGTGAAGTGATAAAATTACCGTCAAGACCACACTCCTAACCGGTTTGTTATGGTTGAGGGAATTGGTCTCATTATTAAGCTAAGGATATCAAGCTGTAAAATTAACAATTTCACTCTACTGAAGGTAGTATGAGAGATCTATGTCGATCTGTGGTCCACTCTGATTACAAATTAAAGTGAATAGAAATTACAGCTATGTAGATCATCTCACGATAGGAAGTTGTGTGTAAATATAATATCATGTTACAATTTGTAATACAATTTGACTGTCGTACATCAATTATAATTATTTGTTATAGTTACTATGAAGTCTAACATCAACATCATCAGTTTTGAAAATATTCGATTAACAAACATGAACAAAATGCAATAAAATTTTGGAACCCATTTTTTTGTTGAACGGGGCGGAAAATCCCTTCGGATCTCCGGTTTCTCGGGGTCGCAGGAGCCAGGAGTATGTGGTGTTGTCACTAAAAACCACCCCGACGGCTGGTCTCAGGCGCCCTACTCCGAGAAGGACCCGGACCATGTTATTTCAGGTCCCCCCGATCGTAGCCCTATCTAGGGGCAGCCGCGGGCTTCCCCCGTTTATCGGTCCAAACATTATATGTTGCGGCCCGATCGCATTTTTGCGACCATGAAGCCATCCTACCGCCTACCGCAGCAGTTAATACGCCACCAGAGGTCCGCAATCTCTGGCAGCCTAAAATATTGGTTAGGTACCTACCTAAGTTCTAAAGTAAGCTTGTCTAAAATATGATGTTATTGTTCTAGGCCCACGTGGTGTCCGCTTTTGAACAAAGCCTATCAAACATGACGCAGAGGCTGCAGCAGCTTACAGCGACCGCCGAGAGAAAGGTAATTAAACTGATTAGATTTCCATCGTAAAATCACACATTACCTTTTCAATGTCATTTTATTATCGATCATTGCAACTTTTACTGCTGTTAGACGGTTATGATTTATGTATATTTGAGAATATTTTGTAATTAATGGTTATAACGAACAAGTTCTGTGCATAAGTTATTCAAGCCAAACATCTCAGACAATAAAGATTTCAACTACTAACCTTATCATAACGAAAAAAAAAGTACAGCATACGTGCCAGAAATGCTCTGCTGAAATATACTAAAGAACAAATGCAAAAAATATCCTGGTAAGGTTCATTAAATCTTACATTGTTATGTTATAGAAAAGAAAGATATAATATAACTAAGTGATACAAATAAAGCCCACCTTATTTCGTAGGGTTTACTAAAACAAGTAATTATCAGTACTACTAACAAATTGTTTCTATTCAATTGAAGACAGCGATGTTGGAAAAACTAAGCTGCAAATTTCACTTTAACCTATACAACTAGGCTAGTTAGGTATAATCTGACGATCTAAATGATATGTAAGTGTAGATCAGTGTATTCTGATAGACATGTCTTACATTTGTCCGATCACTGTATAAGCTTCTGCACTCTATGGAGATAAACAAACCATACATAAACTCTATATCAGTTCTATTTTTATTAATCTTATTTTTCTATATCGAGACAATCAGCCATTCAAAAAGCGCTGTGAAGTCCTATGAAATGATTATGATTAGCGTATCAAAATAGTAGTTGTAATCCTTATGAACTAGAGGTGAACAGACTCAAAAAGGCTATAATTTTACCCTATACCAGGCGAAGCAGGTGATCGTTTTGAATTGGAAAAGACTGAGGATTTTAGTGTAGCACTAAAACAAATTTTATTGCTTGGTAATATCATTCACACATGGACGGGGCAAGTCAATGAGAGTGTGCACGAAGTGTACTAACCGGTCCGAACGGATACAAATTACTTTCTTTTAATTATACGAGTATGTTTTATTGTTGTATGTCGAATGTGGTCTGATACTTTTTGTTTGTTTTAGGATTCTGAGCTGACGGAGTTGCGTCAAACGATCGAGCTACTAAGGAAGCAATCAATTCAGGCCGGTCTTACGACAGCACACATGCAGTCCATGGGAATTCGTGCGGACGGCGTCAATGTCACCGGCCAGGTACATTAATTTACTCAATAAAGATATAAAACCTGCACAACCGTTAGATAATAGATTCATTCATAAGTTTTCTTAGTATCACAAAACAGTGTGTCATACAGTGTCATACATTCCCGTTTCATGTCACAAACTTCATAGTTATCAAACAAGATGAGTAAGGTGAGTAAGGTTATATATATATATATAGGAGTAGTAGTAATATTATACGAAATCTTTCAACGAAACTTTAAACAAAAAAGGTATAACCAATCGTCTCGTACCACGTATGTGCTAAAAGTACATCAAGATAAAGTAATAATATTAATAACTTGACATAGTTACACACAGTCATCTAGGCTGCTCATAAACATACTTATATTTTTCTAAATACACACATTCCTATCGTAAATAAATTAGATACAGAAGAAATGTTTGTGCTCATCGCACAAATGGAGAAAACGTGGTTGTTCCACAGAAATACCGTGGACAAATAGATTTAAAACTATAGAAACAATAATATTTCTTTAAGCATCCATTTACTTTTAATGTCACATCATTTTCCTTCATAATTGTAATCTTATGTGGAAACTGCACTGAGTCCAATATCATCTATCAATCACATGTACATGCCTAAAAACGAAGTTAACATTAGCGTGATGTTAACCATAGTTACGTTGTTCTTACTATTTTATATTTTTGTAAAATGATGTTAGTAATTGAAAACTAACTCTAATAGGACATTGACTCGTTATAGAACTCCATCCTACCTGTTATATCATCATCATCATACCTGTTTGTGTTGTTATTTCATGCTTTTGATATATTTCACTAATTATTGTCACAACTATCGTTAGGAATCTATCTGAAATCATATCTATAAATTGGAGACTAAAGTTAGTAATTGCATAGAATATCAACTAATAAATTACAAATTCAGTGTTAACATGACTTTGGAACTACAGGTTCAGTTTGCAGTCTGCAATAAATCTTTTATAAAATATAACGAATAGTTACCACAAAAATAAAAATAATCACTCCGCAAATTTATTACTCCTAAACCTTATTATTTTAAAAGTCATACTGAATATTATTCTAATTTTTATATCTTAAGAAATGATCAATATTGTTCTACATGTAAGTACTACGTAGTCAAGACAGGGTTCATCAAACATCAAAATCGAGATGTTCGAGGTCCAATAAGCCCAAAACAAATAAGGCAAACGTTAACATTACCATTCAATTGGCCATCAATAGATCTGTCCCTGTTCTACATTTGAAACGGGCCGAGAATAGACAAGTAATATAATGACTTGAGAGTATAGTCACACGTTTAGTCGGCACACAGTGTCAATCAAAAATACAAATTCTGATTAAGAAATTAATAACGTAGATGGACATGAATGTCGCGCTTTTTAGTAGTTAGCACGTGGTTTTGAGCATCTGTGGCACCAAGAGTTTAAACATGTTTTTGTCAATTTGTAAATTAGTGATGTAGATATCGATGCTAAAATGTCAATGTGTTTGCTTTAGGTGAAACTAGGTGAAACTAGTTTCTTTTTTTATCTATTTATTTTACCCAAATCTTGATTATCATAATACGTCTTCAAGTATGCCGATTGTAATTATTAATGAAATGTATTGCTTATTAATAATGCCAATTTGAGAGATAATGTAAATATTCAACAGATACTCTAAAAGTGTATTCTAGTTTATATTGACCAATGTATGTATGTTATTTAATTTTTCTGTTAAGTTAGGACGAGTTCATAGTAAATTTATATTCACGAATCGATAATGAAATCTATCAATCATCACATGAATACAAAGTCTATTTAGACTTAAATAAAATTTTATAATTTAGATTGGCATACGGGATCGATGATCGCGTGGACTTATACGGCTTGTTAATTACTTGCGTATTTTTATCACTCTTTAAGATTTTTCTTTTCAAAGAACGAGATATTTCATAATATCCTACCTGCGCAACATAGAACGTCCTGGTTTTATGTTAAGTCTCTTTATCCTGCTGATTGCTCTTATATTGCTTTCAATAAGAATCTACTCACAACTCAAATATTGTGATGACAAAAGTTTTGTATATTATAGATGTAGAAAATACTAGCAACGGTCTGTGAATGTGTGACGGAGAACTACATTTCGATAGGTAGAGTTGATTCAAATTTCATATAAATACAATATTATGTCGTAGGAACCATCCAATCCTCAATCGCAATCGTCTCCCCAACGTGGTTTGCAAACGGGCAACGGAGCGATTACGCGGCACCTGTCTACAGACAGCGTTTCTAGTATCAACAGCCTCAGCAGCGGATCTTCTGCTCCACATGATAAGAAGCATAAGAAAAAGGGATGGGTAAGTCATCATACCACACTTTTCTTTCGGCACAATATTTAAACCTAGTACTGGAAATAAGGATCAATGTGTCTACGTATAAAGTAGTGTAATTGACAGTAAACATAAGTAACTGTACTACTTAAGTAACAAGTATCTACTACACAGATATTTCTTTACAATTCTAATACAGTTAAAGAGTAATAATATCATGTGTTCGGTCTTTTCTTGACTAACTAACTTATGCAACAGTCGATTTTAGATAGCACTTAATGCTTCAGTCAGCTGTACAAAGCCTCAAGTGGCAGTTTAGTTTTATTTTAACTGCAGATTACAACTGTAATATCTTTTATACAACCGAAACTCGTGTTCATTAAACACAAAAAAACATTGTTGCGCAAGAACATCACACAAGTGTTCATATTTACATAAATTGTACCGCGTTTCTTATGATGCAATTCATATAAACACTGTCTAAACATCTGTTATTATTATGCGAAAATCCTCTGCATACGCATTAAAATCTCAATATGTACAAAGCAAACAGAGTATAACTAATATCACCTTATATAACAGCTGCGGTCGTCGTTCACGAAAGCTTTCTCGAGGAACGCTAAGATATCAAAGACGGCAAAACATTCGTCCTTGGGGCAACTGTCATCACAAGACAGCTCTTCGGGTTCCCATCACTACGACGACCCGCACACGATCCGAGAAGGAAGCAACGAGAACAGTCTGGAACATTCGCACGAAACGCTGGACGTTAAGGACAAGTGCTCTGCGGCCAACACAGAAGAACCGACCAAAGGTGAGAGGGCCAATATACAGTAAATGCCTTTAATTATCTAAGTATATACTTCAAACAATCACGCTTAGATTTCATCATCATCATCATAAGCCTATCGCAGTCCACTGCTGGACATAGGCCTCTCCCATTGCACGCCACTTAGATCGATTTTGGGCTTCTCGCAATCAGCTCCTGCCAGCCATCTTGCGCAAATCGTCACTCCACCTGGCCTGATTAGATTTACTATATACTTACTATATTCCGTAATTGAGTAACGTTATTTGTTCATAGATAAACCAGAGGAGTCTGACCGTTTAGTAGACGAGTTGAAGAGACAATTGCGAGAAAAAGATTTGGTGCTCACTGACATACGATTGGAAGCTCTTAGCTCAGCACATCAACTTGAAAGTTTGAAAGATACTGTTATAAAAATGAGGGTAAGATCTTCTTTTCATTTTTGTATATTATACTTATATACATTGTGTACAAGGCTAGTGCTGTAACGATATTAATTACTTTAACAAAATAAGTATGTTCCTTATGTACTTCAATAGCTTCTGAGTATTTTAAGGTTCGGTTTTAATGTTAACATATTACATTATACAGTACAGGACAGTATAAACTTACATGTATTTTATTATTGCTATTTAATAGTATGTATATCATTACACTATTAAATGACAACTCCAATGTTGAATAGCCTTACAGATATTTACTGTTGATAAACCTTACATTGTTTTTGTATACAAACGTAATAATATATTTCTTCTTGACCACTTTTTAATAGTATACCTAGATTATTGTCCCACGCTTAATACTCATATCATGCATATTTTCTCAATTAAGTACTCAATAATCAGAATCGGTCCACCAAGAGGACCGTATTTAATATCAAAATATCGGCCATGGTTAAAAAACTAAAAAAGAAATCAAGGACCTCAAATATGTAACAAACCGTCTCCGTATGAACTGACGCAAGGCAAATCAGCCCGACCTAAAATAAAAGCGCTTCGCTCGATCGGAGATTAAATAAATAAAATTGCAATTTTATAAAGAATTTTTCTTTTCTTTTCAGAAGTAATAATCTATTAAAGAAGTTGTATTAAACGTACAAAAAACTTTAGTTTAGACGGTACAGATAAATAGGTAAACGAACTAAGAAAAACAAAAAGTTTTGAAACTCAAATAAGTGAAAGTTAGGAAAGTAAAAACACAAAGTTTAAACAATAGAATATGTACTTTAGTTTTTAAATACTTTTAAGTAGTGAGTACTTTTGACTCGATACATTTCATCTGTTACCAGCATAACGTTTACATTTGAGTTTACAATGATTATTGTCATATCATTTTGCCGGGGCTAATAAATCTATGGAGAAATTGACTGCACGGATGACGTAGTGATTAAAGCGGTTTCAACCCCACATGGAACGACACTTTGTGTGATCCACAAATTGTTGTTCTGAGTCTGGGTGTTCTTTGTGTCCGTTTCATGTATGTTTGTAAAGTTCCCCGCTACACAGGATATATTATATTATGCGGGAGTTGTCTTTTTAAAAAAGAAAAAAAAGAAGAAAAACTAAAAATTGTTTTACTTTTTGTGTTCGGACCAAAGTAAGAGGAAAAAGTTGTAACATCCATTAGTCAGTATGGTATGAACGTTATGCCAGAATAGCCAGACGATAGGTATTGCCATTCAACCTATTAAGATATACGTATTATTTCAGATAGCTTTCTATAATTTATCGCAAAGGCGATATGTATTCACTAAGTGTCTAGGTGTGGTAATTAATAATTGGTTGCTATTAATAGAGCAATGCGTAACGTTATTTTTCCGAAACACCCCTCATTTAGTATTTTACCGTCGGTACAATAATAGCAAGGTGGTCGTTGTAGCAATAACAATTAGTTGCCGTATCTTCCATAATATTAATTTCTAACGAACACCTGGTACACATTTTACAATTATGGGCGCAGGGCAGCTATGGTGACGGGTTAAATAAGTCACAGGTGTATATTAAGGCGTGTCGTATAATTACAATACGATTATGACCGGCACACGGTGTGTTCTTATTGCAATACTACCGACCATGTGTACAATAACTTTATAACAAACGTTGGGTTGGGATTGGTTGTTGTAAGTAGTTCTGTGAAGTTAGGAATCGGGATAAATCACTTAAGGCATTGTCGTTTTTAAGAAGCCAATAAAGAGAAAAGCATTTGTATTAATAGTGGAAATCATATCTTTTTGGCTGCATTTGCATTTTGGGAACCAGGTATACCCTAGAAAGGAAGTCCCTGGTGCCCCGACATACCGCTTTTTAACCCTGTAAATGTTCATTGTATTCCTTGTTTGTATTACATATTTTAGTTTGTTAAGTAAAAGTTAAATATTTACAGAATGAAATGTTGAACCTCAAACAAAATAACGAGAGGCTTCAACGATTAGTGACGTCACGATCTTTAGCTGGCAGCCAAAGTTCGCTTGGTACTGGTGGATCCGCTGTTGAAGACCCACGGAGATTCAGTCTTGCAGACCAAAGTACTATGCATCAGGTATGTCAGTATCTTAATACTATTATAAATGCGAAAGCTTTGAAGATCAAAGTAGGTGTGATCTCGATATCAAGCGAGGCAATCTCAAAAACTAACCACACCACAACTTAAATTACCTTAATGGTGTGCTAACTTGTCCTTACTGTGCTGTACTTTTAATGCTTAGAAGGGACATCAGAGCTTACGTAAGCCACATCAGAGAACACGCTCGAAACTTTAACCCCTAAGCATAAACAGTCACTGTAGCTGAAATCGAAATGGGATTCATATATTACATTTTACCCTGGAAGATTTGATTGAACAAAGCGACGTTAACGAGAGCGAAGATGGGTAAAATTTAGTATTACCTACATTTAATATATAAATCTACATACAGTAGCAACCTGCTGTAACTTTTAATATTTTATAAAATATCTAGATTACCAATTTATAAAACAGTAGCACACATAGTAATAATTTGAATTTCTTTCAGGCGACGATGGACATGCATTCACAGCCTTTAGACCTAGATTTCAATTGCATGACGTCGACCCCAACCATGGACTTTTCCAAAAAAGGCTCGCCTAAATCCAGCATAGAACCCATATACGGTAATAAGGCCGTTTGCGAACTCAATGAAAACAGCGAGACACTATTAGGGGCACTGAATGGCAGTAGTGATTTATTTGCGAACGGACTGAATGCGTCAGAGCGACTGAGTGGCGACTACGATATAAACAGTGTTTTGCCGCCGCCTAAAAGTCGGGAACTTGCGATAGGGGAAAGCTATTCCGATATCGGTAAGTTTTAGTTTAAAAACTCACGCCCTTAATTGCTTTATAATGTGTACACGATAATGTGTGACTCATTGCAACCCATTGTCACAGGTGTCGCCGACAGTCAAGGAGACACAACAGATGGGAAGAAGATAGCTATAGCTGTATACTTAGGACAATCGGAGACATTCCAAAGATATTTCGAAGAAGTACAGGACACGCTCACAGAATCAGAATGCAGATTTTACGCCAAACAGTCTGCGAGCGCGTACAACAATCACTTTGAGAAACAGTCGAGTTTCGACTCACCACGGTTGTCCCAGAACCGTAGTCCTGAAACTGAAACCCAAGACTACGGACAAATAAATAAGTCTAACACAAATAGCCTTAAAAGCAATAAATCTACGCACAGTAATTCGTATAAGAATGTTTATAATAGTGATTCGACAATAAACTGTAATGAATTCACCATAGCTTACACTTATATCTCTGGCAAGACGACTTGGCAGAACTTAGATTATATAGTTAGGAAGACGTTTAAAGATTATTTGTCTAGAATTGATTTGGGAACGAATCTTGGTCTAAACACGGACTCGATAACGTCTTATCACTTGGGCGAAGCGACACGAGGGCCAGAGATAGGGTTCCCGGAGTTGTTACCTTGTGGTTACATCATTGGCACTGTTAATACGCTGTATATCTGCTTAGAAGGCGTTGGAAGCTTAGCGTTCGATAGTCTTATACCAAAAAATATTGTATATAGGTAAGCCTTACTATACTGTGGTATCTACTTGTTAAAAATGGTGTTGCGAAACAAAGCTGATTGTTTATTTTCTGTGTAGATATGTGTCGCTGTTATCGGAACACCGGCGAATAATATTATGCGGACCAAGCGGCACTGGCAAGTCTTACTTGGCAGCCAAATTGGCGGAGTTTTATGTACAGAAGACGCAGCGCAGAGGAAACCCCGTTGAAGCAGTCGCTACTTTCAAGTGAGTCTATTTTTAAAATAAGTATTGTAAACAAGAAATACTCCAGTTTAAAGTTAAAATTATATCTTAGCAAAACATTTTAATGTACAAGCCAAAAACTACTTATGTCCTTAAAATGTAAATTGTCTCGTTAATAATTTACATACTATATTAACTTGTTAATTACGAAGCACTTACGTCTAGAAAGTGTTTTCCTGTTTAATGTAATTAGTTTAAAAAAAGTTCTCAGAGTAAGAGGATACATAAAAGAAAACTTGTTTGAATGGCGTTCTGTTACACAACGCGCACTACAAGAACTTAATCTTCATAAAATACTAAAATACTAATTTCATAAATGTTTGTTTACGTGTGTGTCTATTAACATATGTGTGACTTTGGTGACAGCGTGGACCGCAAATCGTGCAACGAGTTACGGGCTTACCTGGCGAACATCGCCGAGCAGTGCGGCGCCGCGGCCGCGGAAGAAGCGGCGCTGCCGTCCGTCGTCATACTCGACAACCTGCAGCACGCCTCCGCCCTCGGGGACGCCTTCGCCGGCCTGCTGCCACCCGACAATAGGAACATGCCTGTTATTATTGGTGAGTATACTTTACGGCTTTTCTATTCCTAGTATTTTAGGTGTAATATACTACACCACACGTACAGAAGGCTGTCTGCTTGAAGATAACTATTCTGTCCGTTTTCCATATTTCCGTTAAATGATAACATATACAGCACTGAGATAATTGATTCGGAATTAATCATCAGAAGTCAAAGGACAAGAGCCAAGGACTGGCTGATCGGAGCCTTAAGTTTGATGCCGACTCGGGACAAAAATTTGTATTATTCGAAAATAAGTGTCCCGAGTCTAGGTGATCTTTGTAAGAACATTTTTAAATGCCTTGTAGGTAAAATTGAAATCGTTCCTAGTTCAGTTAAAAAAACAAAACGAGATTTAAAATGAATGGTTTGTTCTTCTTGCTCCGACTTGTAAAAAGATTTAATTGCAAACAAAAATATAATTTATCATTTATTTATCCTTTATATAATATAAAATAAAGTCCCTTTTTTTCTTGTACGCTTAGATCTTTCAAACTACGCAGCGGATTTGAATATTTTAACCAAGAGAAAGAGTGATTCTAGAGGCAGGTTTATATATATATAATACCATATTCTAGTAGAGGAAATCCGAGAATTTTAATGATTTGTAGTGTGAAGTTGTAAAAAACATGGTTGTACGTAACGTAAGCGCCCCACAACCATGTTTTTTACAACTTCGTATTAAAATAGCGTTAGCGCTATCTAAACCTTAGGAAATAGATCAAAATAATGTAAAACGGAATTGTATATCTTAAAACGATTTACAAAAAATAACCCACAGTAACCATTTTATCTTTTACATATTACAAAAAATATTGACTGTTTTGAACAATACAGTATTATTCCTTATTCAAGTAAATTCGTTAGAGACGGAGTGCATCAAATATAGATTAAAATTGCCTTTTCGATCATATCGTTGAAGTGAAAATTTTATTAGATATCAAAGATTTGAAATGCGGGGGCAAAGCGGCCCTCGCTGCTTCGTACGTCCGTACGTTCGTCCCGGGTGGCAGCGCAAGTTAGGATAGGAGCGGGCCAATAAATATTGCATATAAAGTTGTCCTGTAGTATAGTCTTATCATAATAATAGTGTAATTAATTACTTCACACTGACACCATATTTGTAGTATTAGTAGTACCTACATTGCACCCGTGTGAAGGGGCGGTTCGCTAGTAAATAATAAATCCCTGTTTTAATTGCTCAATCGCATAATTAACAGTAACTCTATTTTATTTCCGGCTACGTTCTTCAACAGTTTAATCATTGCTGTTAATAATACAAATGCGGCATTTAGCCAATTGAATAGATGTTATACTCTTATTTTATATATTAATTACCTTCTAACTCTGTCCTTACATAAGGAAAGGATTATCCAAAGAAATAGATATTCATAATATGTATTTGAATTACTGATTGAAGTACAATTTATATTCACTCATTCACCTCGATTAAAATTACGATTAGATACGATTTCCTTGTACGTTTTCCTTTCCAAGGTATATTTATTCACTCTTAATTAAAAAATAAATAATGTCACGCGGTCGTTTATAAGTTCCTCTATAAGTATATATTCTTTGGAATAGACTATAAATCTATGAAAATAATTGAAAGATGAAATCGTATCATGTAAATGCAAATTTGGGGCGAATTGATATTAATTATATCTAGGTATACAAGATGTAACTTATATATTAAAAAAAACCTGAATTCTGTTCCTAGCAAAGCTGGGAATTACATCCAATCTTAAATTTACTTTTTTTAATCATCATTATCAACAGCCTTTAACAGTCCACTGAGGTTTTTTAATGAGAGGTATAAATACATTTGTTTGTCATCAAGCACCGGATATCACCTTTTTTTTGTTGACGGATTGAAAAATCCCTTCGGATCTTTGGCTCCTTATGGTTGTAGGAGCCAGGAGTATGTGGTGTCGGAGCCGGACTCAGGCGCCCGACTCCGAGGAGGACCCGGGCCATATTATTTCAGGTCCCCCGGATCGACGCCGCGCCTAGTAAAGCCCTATGCCGCTCTGCCACCAGAGGTCCTCACTCTCTGACAGCCTGCGGCCCCGTCGACGGCTGGTATCGTCGCCGACGTCCTCTACGCTCGAGATCGGCCCTCTCCCGATCCTGTTCAGCGGTCTCTTTCTGGAGCATTACAGTTTCACAAAAAGAGACGCAATGATTGCTGGCGGGAACAGGTCTCGTCCGATTTGGAAGACCAGGACTTCGCGTTCAGAGTTGAGCGTTCGTCCACGCGAGGCAGTCCGAAAGACTTTTCAGCGTGTGCTGGGCGGAGTCCCAGTCGGCTGCGCAGTGGCATAGTGCCGTCACCTCGCATCAAAACCGATTCAGGTACTCACCGAAGCAGCCATGCCCAGTGAGTACTTGCGTCAGTTGACGCGGCCTCCCTTTCTACCTACCTAAGCTTCGAGGCTAGGCAGAACAGCGCCGACAACGCGTTGGCGGGCATTCCGCGGTTGTTGCAGCCGCGCGTTACTGCACCAGTGCCTTTCGGTGAGCGTTCAGTCACATTTTGAGCTCGTCCTGGTCTTCTCCGCTCTCACCCCGGCAGATCGCGCGAGCCTGCTCATGACCCTCGCGTTCATATCCGCTAGGATATCAAAAGGCGGGAAACGTGCCAGGACTGTCGCCGCCTCCGACGAAATGGTGCGGTATCCCCGTACGATCCGAATGGCCGCTAACGCTGCGCTTGTTTGAGCTTAGTTCGGGAGCGGGAGGAAGCCAATAGGTGCTTGGCCCAAATCGGCGCTTCGTAGAGTCCTCTACGGATGGATGGATGGTATCAACGCACAGTAGAGGAGGCGAACTTCCCCCCGCGGGCCCCCTAGATTAGGCAAAGGCCTCTGTAGGGAGCCCGCTACCCCACGAACTCGAGGCATCATCCGCTCGAAATGCTCCTCGAAGCTCTAGCAGCTGTCCAGGATGAGGCCGAGGCCACTCTTATAACCACCAGGCTTCCGTCTTGTGGAGTGCAACCCTTAGACCGCTGATCTTCGGACGACACAAGCTAAAGCACCGGATATCACCTTCTTCCTCTTTTTACAAACTTTTTTTAACTTGCAATGTATGTATGTAACTATGTTTGTTCGGGTGGAATCTTGCAACTCAATTTTGAAGCAGATATCGTCAACCGATAGAGCTGAAATTTTGTGTACATGTTTAGTTTGAATGACAATGCATGGTTAGCTGTATAACGTCATTTTAAATCCAACACCCAAGATGGTGTTGGATTTAAAATGACGTACCTACACCCACTCCTACAACATGGGTATCAAATAAAAGGACTTGCTGAGAATAACTCGAAGAATAAAGTGACGTCGCTTTTATATCATATGAATTATGTAATGACGTAATAAGTTGATAGTAAAAGTCTATTTTATTCTTTTTAGTGCAGTTAAATAAAAGCTTACTTTTAAAACCAGTTTTTACTTTTAATTTATCTCTAGTAATACTCAAACGCGATTACATCCTGTACGTTTCTAATGTTTTCATAACTTTCTTTTAATACACATCCGGTTGTAATTGATGTCCGTGGTTCTTTCCGGTCAAAGAAACTTGTTAGAACAAGCAACATAATTTCAGCTTTTGCTCATTTAAATTGGCTGTGATGGAAGGAAGATAGATTGAACACACACCTGAAAGTTACTCGTAGTGCTGCTGAGACGTGCGATATTATATTATTATAGAAATTTATTTTATAACTCTATTAGTTCTGTTTCGACATATGGATTATGGTATATATTGTATATAGTTGTAGCTGTATTAAGCTTTAATTTAATTTGTTTGTTGTTTTATAGGTACAATGTCTCAAGCCACGTGCAACACTACAAATCTACAGCTCCATCACAACTTCAGGTGGCTTCTCACTGCAAATCACATGGAGCCTGTCAAAGGATTTTTAGCTAGGTATGCATTTAAAAGTGGATCACTAAAATAGAATACCTTCTTTATGCTCATTGAGAAAATAGTCGTTGCGCCGTATTCATTCACAGCTAGTTGTTTCATTTTGCAAATAGGTAGGTACTTCGAATTCAAGGACTGTGAAAATAAGAGTCAAAAATAGTTCTAGAGAGGCCCTATGATTTATCTTGAGAAACGCACGTACTAGTTTAGGTAAGCAGTATAGTGTTAAACTTCATACATCATCAGCCTTTAATAGTCCACTGCTGGACATAGGCCTCTCCTTAGAAAGGAGATCTTGGCCTACTGTACCACCCTGGTTGGGTTGGCAGTATAGTGTAAATCAGGATAATTCGACCACATCCATATCTATATTACGTAAAAATTAATTATAATAATAATCATGTCCTATTAACTTTTATTGAATATTTTTGTCGTCCGATATATTGATTCCATTGTAATAATATAAAATGTTCTGCCAATACCTTACATAAAGTCTCTAAGCAGAAAACAAACAAACTGTACTTATATGTATATTATACAACCTAAATTTGTAGGTATCTACGTCGCAAGTTATTTACCCTGGAGCTCCGGCTAGGACGCCGCGAGCCTGCGCTGGCTGCAGTGCTGGAGTGGCTGCCGGGCGTGTGGTCCACACTCAATGCATTCCTTGAAGCGCACTCATCCAGCGACGTCACTGTCGGACCGAGACTATTTTTGGCATGTCCCATGGATTTAGAAGCTAGTCAGGTGAGCCTTAATAAAATCTGTTCAACCAACACTAAAACGTGATAGTAATTTAGAAGGTTTATTTTCTAATCGTTATGAATTTCAAATTGTAATTTTACCACAAGTATTAGTCAAAAAATAGAAATAAAATATCATCTTCTACCGGGTACAAAATTTTGTGGTTTAAGTAAATGACTTGGGATATAAGGATTAGTCGGTCGGGAAGGTCGTAGTTTCCTAGGTCGAACCCGTGCTTATACAACATGTTATCCCTATATCATTTCAATGAAATATTATAATTTTTCCACAAGTAAACTCCAATTTTTGTAATAGCAACTAAAAAAATAAAAAAAATCTCTAGAGGTCCTATAATAATATAAAATGTGTAACTAAGGTATTAAAATTTACATTTTCAAAAAAAGCTAGCGATAATATTTTCGAAATGGAGTGCATAAATACGGAATTAAAGATTAGATTAAGATATCAATATACTAATTATATTATATTTACTTATTAATTGTATTTTTGGGTAGGCCTGGTTCGCGGATGTATGGAACTACAGCATAGTCCCATACGCGTCGGAGGCCGTCCGCGAAGGCATAGCATTGTATGGCAGGAGACGACATGCTGCTGTAGATCCGCTGCAACACATCAAATCCACTTATCCCTGGAGAGAACCTAATCATTCCCACGTATGTATCCAAAACTTTTATAAAAATGTTATAAGTGAATTGTCCATGTGCAAGATACATAGTTATCCAGTCATTTACAATATATTTAATCTTGATTAAAACTAACCATTTAGTTAAGCTTAATGCAGTATGTACGGGAACTAATTGGACGTTATTTATTTACAGACATTAAGAGCAATAACAGTGGAGGAAATTGGTGTTGAGGAGGCAAATCAAGACCCCAACACAAATAATAATCAAGATCCTTTAGTGAGTATCAACAAAATAATCCTGTCATTCGGTAGGAAAAGTAAAAGGCTTTTTAAAGTTTTTTCTGCATATTGGCTTATCTATTTGTTATTTTCTTAGGTAAAAGATAGATATTGAACATAAGTAGCAAAACAAATGTCAAAGAATTTATTTTATTTCTAATAAAAAGTTCTTACCAAGTGGCGATCTTAAAATCTGAGTGGGTAATGCAAAAAGATTTCACCACCAGATTAACCTTCTAACGCTTATTTATTAACAGTTCGAATAACTTACGTGTTGAGTAATGTCCCTATTGCTGTGTTTTGTACCTTACAGTTATCTACAGTTATTACACCAGTAAAGAATAGCAATGCAGTAATATAAAACGGGCTTTATATATTTAATACATGTACTATTACTACTAATCAAAGTTTAAATAAGATATCAAGTATCTTATCCAACCATTTCAATTTCTCATTTTATGATTTGCAAAAATAAATGGCTGGTTCTCACGCGTCATTGAGTTATTAAAGTGTCGATAGTGATATACAGAAGATAATTCAATTTATTATTTTACAGCTGAATATGTTAATGCGACTTCAAGAGGCGGCGAACTACAGTGGAAACCAAAGTCAGGACTCAGACAACGCAAGCTTGGATTCAAATCTCACCCACGACAGCTCCATGGGCAACGAGCTATAATAACGATGGATCGTCTCGACAGTGTTGTGAAATTATTATTCACACATTTTCATACCAATGACTGGTTTACAGTGACAATATTCGACTGTTATTAAAATTCCGATGCGAGCAGGAATTCCATGAAAAGTATAGCTATATATAAACTGACGTTCCTCTCCTCACTTGTGGATTATATGATATATAAAGCCAAATATTTGCCATATGTATATTATTGATATTTATTATTTACTTACCTTTAAGTGTTACTTTAGTTGCGAATCTATATTAGTTTAGTTGATTTTTATTTTGATAGTTATTCTATTGCGTCTATTACTATATGGGCGGTCCTTTTTTAATTTACGAAAGCAGTTTGCTCTGCAGTATTTGCGAAATAGCAAATATCAATTACAAGAGCAAGCCACCTCTTTCTTCAATTCTACTTTTGTTTGCAAAAATTGTTAACAAAACCATTAAAAGATACCACCTATCCACTCAACCTAAGTGAATAAGTAGGTACCCAATTAGTAACAGTGCCTGGAGCGATCATTTTCTACGACGATAAACGATGTTGAACTATCACTGTTTATATAAAGCATTGTGGCTTTTACTATTGTTATATTTTTTCAAAGTTAGGATATGAACCGCATTTGTATTACTATGACATGTTTGTAACATAATTATGAAAGTGTAATTTTTATACCATTTTCATATTAAATCATGTACCTAATAATATATTTAAGTGTAAATATGTTTAATATATTTTCTTTTTGTATGCGATTACAACTAACAGCTATCTATTATGCCATAAACAGCGTTACTTTTGTATAGTAATACGTAACCACTGTGTTACAGTGTTCGTTATGGGTTGACTTGTGTGCATAAAGGAAACGTGATATCTACAATCTATGCTTTACAGAAAATGTGAAATAAAAATAAATCATAAAAATGATACAGTTTTTAATTTTTATCCCATTGAGATTTGCGACTTTCGAAATAATAGACCAGGAAAAGGAGTCAACTAGACAGATGTTTAAAAAAAATGCCAACCCGAGATATTTGGACGTATTTTGGTCCCTCTCGGTACATCATAATAGTTTAACTAAAATGCAACAGCTGAGATCGTACCATTATTTTGTAATTTGATTTTAAAGTTGCAAAAAGTAGTTTTCCAACAATATAAATTTTCCTCGACTTTTTACGAAGAAATTTATTATGAGAAAGTTGTAGGCTTTGATGTGTAGTATACGTGGGTTTCTTTGTGGCTTAGTCCGTTGCATAGTTTTTGCAAAAAGCCATTTATTTATTTAAAATGCCCTTTTTTTGCAACTTGATTTTCACAGCTTTGGAAAGTCGTACAATGTATTTCCTCTTTATCTTTCTTAAGAGTTGTGCTTCAAATTGAAATTTATGACGCACGCAACTATATGAACTATATTAACAACGTGATGAAAACCGCAATAGTATAAAAAACAAGAGTACCTCCGTACTTTAACCGCACCTTCCCCCCAACAGATTTCTACATTTTTCAAAATAAGGGATAAAGAAACTGACATCAAAATGGCAAAATTGTATGGATAATTTGGGCCAATACTTTGATTAGCTATAATAAAAAAATGACCAAAATTTTTCAATTTTCATACAAATCTCCAACTTCATAGGTAAAGACTTAAAATAATTTAAAGCTACAGATTTTGTTTGTTTGAACGTTTTGTTTTGTTTGTTTAATCTTAGGAAGACAGGAACTTCTGGTTCGAATTGAGAAATAGCAAATATTAGAAAAATAATTTAGTGTTGGTAGTCCATAGCCATTAGCTATAGGATATATAACATCACGTGACGGCTAATAGGCGCCGAACATCAATGAAAAATGTTGCAAAACGGGAAAATCCATTCCTTTTGCGAGAAGCAGACGAAGTTGCACGGGTCAGCTGGTGATATATGCATATATCATTAGGTATCATGTTTAATTGTGCTTCTCATGCTTAAGGTAAGCTTAATTCATATGAGAAATAAGTGAAACAATTACTCTATATCATAGAGGCTGACAGGAGTCATTTTACTTTGAAGTACACATACATACATACACTCACGTCTTTATTAAAAAAACTAGTTTAAGAATTGTTATTTGTAACCATATATGTGTGAGAAAGAACAAAAAAGTTGTTATTATTAATTTATAGGTATCCCTGAAGGGGCACACAGGTTCAGGGTATTAAACGCCTATATTTTGCGAGCTATAATTTCATTCCCACTTTTTCATATCCCATTCACATTTCATACACACGTAATAGAGGGCGAGCCTTGAAAACCGGCCACAAATTTCTAATTAAACATAGTTATATACTTCTAAATACAAACATATAGGTACCTACATAAAAATATACCTAGTTATTGTCCTGGCTGAAAAAAGAAACCTCGACCCACGAAAACTCTGGCTTAGCAGTCAGGATCGCTAAGCACCAGTACCCAAAGGCTAAAACAGGACCCTATTAATAAGACTCCGCTGTCTGTCCGTCTGTTACCAGGCTGTATCTCATGAACCGTGCTAGTTAGACAGTTGAAATTTTCACAGATGATGTATTTCTGTTACCGCTATAACAACAAATTCTAAAAACAGAATAAAATAAGTATTTAAATGTAGCCCACATTTAAATACAACAGACATTACTTTTTGCCGTTTTTATAGATAATGGAACCCTTCGTGCGCGAGTCAGACTCGCACTTGGTCGGTTTTTTTTTATAAGTAATTGTTTCTATCTAAGCACAAAATTTTGGTGAAACGACGAATCACAATACTGTGACCCCAAGAAGACCACGGTAGATTTAGACTTCAATGTGGATTCCAGGTTGGCCTTCCCCATACATTTTAAATAGGCAGCTTGAGAATTAACAGCAGAATATTCTACGCTACGTCGTCGATTGCCTTAATATCTATGGAAACTAGCTATCGCTTCGCGTAATTATTTCTTATTTAACTTAGACACTGACGAACTTCCATATAACCATTCATCCCTTAATGGTGAAATTTCTAAGTGAGTGCTTACAACATCTGCTGCCAAAATTTCAAGTTTAGCCCCAACCCGAGGCTTAGGCTCTGCGTCGATGAATAAGTTAGTCAGTCAGGGCTAGTAATTTTATATGTATAGGTAAGGGACTTTGTTCCGTAAGCAAAGCTTAAGCAACAGATTATTTATGCTAGGTTATTATTAAACTATAGACAGCGGTCCCAACAAAAGTATGCAGAGCCGCACGATGTGTAAGGTTAAAATAGTGATTTATAAAATTGTGGATAAAAACATTAAAACTAAACAGTTGTAGGCATTTTTTTATTGTTGAAGTACTTAGTTACAGCATGTTTCATCAAACTTTCAGAAACAGACATTTTCATGGAGCAATTTGGACGGAACCAGTTTTATTTCATTTAGGACTAGAATCTTTATTTACTGAGTACTAAAAGGAACAATCACATTAACATCATGAATCCAATATAAATAAGGCACAACCATTTAAAAAAGTACTTTGACAGACAGTGTTCTGTATTTGTTTGTTAATAATTAAAAAAGAATACAAAACATTTTAAAAATAATGTTATGCTATACATTTTAAAATATTTTGCTGCTTAATACTTGTATTAATAAACTGTAATGGACATGTAGAAATTATACAATTGAGTAACATTCTCTAATCAAGTTAGCAGTTTAACCGAACAGAGGACTTAATTCAGAATACCTAATAATTGCATACCTAATGTAATAGCTAAGTTGTAGTAGCCAATGTAAAAAATATTACATTGTAATCTGAAACTAAACTGTTTTTACTAAAATCCATATTTCAAGGCAGTTAAAATTACTTAAATGGAAGGACAAAATTTTCTTTCCAAAACATGTCTTCAGAAGATATGTTAAATAGCATAGTTTAAACCACTGTAATTTTTATTTTAATCTGCATTTTACATCATTTACTTTGAAATTGTGACACTTTAATATGTTATTTATAATTTCTCAACTATATAAAGGAACATTTTTTTTGTATTTAAAGTAGGTGTTATTGCTTTAAGTTTAACTTGTATGTTTAAAAATAATTTGTCTCAATCACTGTGTATATCAAGACTTAAATTAGAGAGAGACGGCACAGGAGACTCTGTGAAATCTCCTGAATGATCACTATATAATTTATTCATTTTATTATCTTCTGGGTCTTTAGAGTGATTAGTAGGCGACTGTCTAGACTTTTTATTTGTATTACTCAAGTTACTTTTTTCACTTATCAAATCGGCAACATCTGATATTGATACAGAACTCTGTGAACTCTGAGAAAACTGATGTGGACTTTCTACTAAAGAATTTTTGTTAGGACTTTTCTCCCAATTGGCCTGATCAAATTCTGTTTGATTCCCTTTTCTTCCTGAAATATCTTGAAAATGAAATATTGGTGAGGAAGAAAAATCATCTCTGTAACTGCACTCACTAGTTTCTTCATCATATTTTGTGGGTAGTAGTGATTGATTATCATTGCTTCGTTGTTTTTTCTCATTTTCTGTATTTAATGATCCAAGTGTGAGACTGCTTAAAGTGCCAGATTTTGGAGACGGCACTTCATTTTGTGGATTTGTTACAGATTGGATGTTAGAATGGTCTTCATTTTTGACATCTTCTTTAACAGTTGGTAGTCCAGCAGTATTAAGCATTTTTTCATCTAATGAGTTGAATGGTTTTAATTCTATATATGAAGTAGAGTCACTACTGCTATTTGACAATTTCATTTCTTTTTTTACTTGGCTTTCAGGTTTATTTTGAGTAGCCGATTTATTTTCACTTTTTGTATCAATATTTTCAACTGATCCACTAGTGTTTAATGGGTTTAATTCTTTAATATTGCTATTAGCATTAAGTATGTGATCACCAGGAATATATTCTGAGCAGGATTTATCTCTGACTGAGTCACTGGAGGTATCTGTATCTGAATGATCAAGCTGGAGTCTTAGGTGTAGTTTGTTTTTCTCATCTGATGAATTGTCCGAATTAGAATTACTTGTGTTACTACTTTGTGAATCATGAAGTATGTAAGTACAGTTTTGATCTTCCCTATAGTTTTTGTCACTGCATTTATCATAAGTCTTTAAATTTATATTCGTACGGTCGTTAATTCGTTTGTGATGTGGGTTCAAGAAACTTTTAATAAGTGACAACAATAATGGCTCCTTCAGGGCCTCATCTTTTCGCATATTTAACTTGTCTGCCAGTGATTTCCTTCCATCGTAATTGTACTCGTTTCCTTGACGAGATTCCGACATGTAAACGAACAAAGTGTTTTTCAAACAACAATATTCTAGAAATTCGTGAACTACTGACAGAGCTAAAAGTCCTTCCGGCAACTTTAAAACGTTATCTAAATTAACATTTTGTTTCATATTTTCACACTCATCTTCGAAAGCTAGAAAAATATTAGCTCTGAGTAACGCCCGTATTTTAGCAAGAGAGCCATTTCTTTCCAAAGCTTCAATAACTAAATCTCTGAGTTCTGTGTCTTCTGCTTGTGCCATATCAAAGTATATAAGTAACTTCTTTGTGATAAGTTAGAATATAATGTCACAATAAATAAAAACACAGCACACTAACAGAACAGTTTTTGAAGTATTGTTATAATGTTTTGCTTTAATAAAATACAATGTACGCATTTTAAGCATGCATTAGGCATTGCCACCTACTTGAAAATTGTTCAACTTTAGCGAACGAATATCAGCGAGCTCGTTCTTTCTAATACGGTAACAGTATATTAAAAGGAGACAAAGATAAAACAATGCTAAAAAAGGTTTACTCTGAGATCAGCTATCATTTTTTGACATTTATATTTATGGTGTTGCTATGAATATAATCGTTCTGAAATCGAAAACCTTTCCCTTTAAACTTTATTTTTGCTTTAGATTCACGAAGTTTTTTCTTGATTTGAATAATAGATAGCAATCAATGGTCAATATTTTATCACAAAAATTTTAATTGGAACCGCAGTTTACATAATATTCACCTATGAAAAAATAAAATGCCTTTAATTTATGCTTTGTTAATATATATTTTTTTCTTATTTTCACCAACAAAATTAAATGTTTTACATTAATATTGGGGTATAAACATAATAGTATTAGGTGGGTAAGTACTACTAATATTATAGGTACTATTTAAGCTAATGACATATTACAAATTATTAACACTGTTTTTAGCAACAACTTCACAGACCTAGCGTTAAGCATTTTGGTTAATAAGAAGTCATAGTTTATTTTATGTAATAAGTGCATATGTAAGTAAAATGTACCTACTCTAATAATTTACAAACAATAATGGTACTATGTCCAAGAAATATTTTATAATCAGTGTCGACTTCGTGTTCGATTTTAGGTACATCCAGATATTTGTTATTATATCTTTGGAAACATGCTCGATTACAAGGGGTGAAGGCTTGCGCCGGGAAATGTGGGAAATTCAGTCAGTCGGGTCGAGTGAGCGTGGTAGGTCGGTACGGTGTACGCTTTGATTTAACGGTATAATAAAACTTTTAGCCTCTTTTCCTATAATATCTTGATTCAAAAACTCTGATAATCTCATTTTTAGTGTTTTTTTTATTTATTAAAACTCCGCAAAATAAAATTGGGGCAATGCCCATTTAATGTGTTAAAATACTAGTGGCGGGAAACCGTTTTGATATCTCGCTTGACGTGTTGTGTCCTATGTGTACGTAGAGCGAGAGGAGCCGTCTGCCCTAGAGGGCGGCCGACATGCTGGATTCGTCGTGAATCGATATTTTTGGAACGTTGTAGAGCAGAAACCATGAGGTTCGAGGTTCAATAAAGGTACGACAGGTGTTACTATTAATAGTTTTCGTTCATCCGAAAATCCCAAAGCCATTTTAACAATTATGTGTTGCGTTATAGAAACGAGCTAGACAAGACGCACGTTAGACTCGTAGTTTAGTGATCTATCAAAAGTTTTTTTTCTTTTATTAATTAAAAATAGTCTTTTTTTAATTTGGGCTAAATAATCAGAAGAAATCCAGACCTAAATTAACCACTAGAGAGTTACGTTAAAAAACAAATGTACCTAGTTGTTTTTAAATATATATTTTCAGTTTTTTTTAAATTTTATTTGAGATTTTTTACTTTCTATAACTTCATTTTAAGTGTTGCTTTAAATTTCATGATAAAAATTGTTAATAGAACTTAACGATGAATCCCTGTTTTAACATGTATTATATTTTTGTATTGTAGTTTTTTCTGTGTATTTTTTATCTCTTAATTTGATTTAGTTTCATGTATGGCTCTCATTTAACAGGGATGTGGATTTTATTATCTGGTAGGTATAGGGCTAAAGATTTTCAAGAGAGTATTTTTCTTCTTTACAACTATTAGATAACCGAACTTCATTATTGAAATATAATGTTCTTTGTTAGCTCATCTTTTTACTGATGCTGACAAAAAAACTTATAAGTACAATAATATTAATAAGGACCAAATCAGAAATGATCGACATTTTTAAAACATTCTGAAAATAAAATATGAACCGTATTGTGTTATGATAGAGCTGAAAATCGTTTCAAATAGTATAATCTAGTCCAGCGGAATGCGGTGTACCTTCAAATATCTTCTCGCGACAAGGCGAGTATTGTCGAACATACGCGAGAATGTTCTAACACACACGTGACTGCACGAGCATGAACAAATACTTGTGTTTTCTGATAGTAGTTGTCTGACTTTAAATAAAGAACATTTTCGTATGTATTCTATGGGCTGCACAAAGGCTTAATGTGCGAGGTGAACTATGCCTAAGCATAAGTCCAAACACCCGCGCCTTCACAAGCATGCGCGAGGCTATCCGAGCATAGACGCTTAGTTTAAAGAGCGTGAAGCATGTATTAAACTGCTCTATCCGAGTTGACTACTACACCTTATTTCTGTGACTATTACTATTATCTGACTATTTTCAGCCAAAATTCAGGAAATAAAAAATGTAGATTTTGTCGTCGTGCTTATACGGGTTCGGCGGGGATTATTTTGTGCAAACAAGTCTCTTGTCAAAATGTCGAACTGACTTTACTAATGTACCTATATAATGAAAGCGTCTTAGCTATATAAATTTAATAAAATTCAAATTCAAATTATTTATTTCGGACTAAAATAGTAGCACAGAACTTTTTGAAGTTTTGATTAATTCCTAGCATAATTTCCAGCGGTTACACAAGTGAATATTATTTTATTATCCATAATGAATAGACATGATATTTCCAAAATATATTCCAGGAGGAAAGCTCTAATAAACAATATATAATAAGTAATTACAGTTAACAAAAAGCGTAGGCCTAATAAGTACCCTTTGAACTTTGAAGTCTACGTGATTTTCCAATTCACTTGTACGTAAGTGTAACTAAACTTACATGAAATACTTAATTACATGAAATTTGTGAAAGAAAGTGAACAGTTTAAAGCTACGACATCAAATTGATATAATGGTTCGTTATATAAATGATATTAATCAAAGCAATAACATTATCGTGAAACGGCTCCGCGGTAAATTGGCGAGGCCCATCAAAATGTCATTCTCCATTACCTTTTTATTTTAGTTTCTTGTAACCTGTCACAGACTGAATTTTCTATTTGTGTTTAGGAAATTCGGTAATCTAAGAAATGCATACTATGTCGTTTGAATGATATCTTACAAATATTTTTTGCGCTTACCCACTTCTTTTAGTCGTTGACCAAGATCAGTATCATGTTTATAACTAGCCAGACCTGTAAGCTAACCAGCACATTTCAAAACTGTACATTTCTTATAGTATAAATCTAACTTATAGTCCCAAGTAGGCTCCATTCCTGAATCAATTGCTGCACCAGACATTAGGTTGCGCGGAGGTATAATAATGAAACGAAACCGAACTTATCTTTTAATGTATCTGAAGTGTGTGTGTGTGTGTGTGGGGGCGTTTGTGTGTGTGGGGGCGTGTGTGTGTGAGGGGGCGTGTGTGTGTGTGTATTTGTGTGCATGAATTACAATACATATCTTTGAATTACGTTGATCAGGTTGCACTGACCTTAGTCATAGTCTTTTAAATTTTCTTTTCGCCGTTTACCGTCATAAAAACCTAACAGTGTGCGTATTCAGTATGAATATCGATGTGAGGCGAGAGTGGAGTATTACTTAAATACGGAGTCGATGTTGTCTCTCTCTATCTCTCATGGAAAGCTTTTCAGTCTTAGCTTTAGCTCTAAATGTTCAGGGTCACATTGATCGTTCTTGAGTTCAGCTCTGTTCTTGAGTGAAGTCGAAATAATTAGAAACTTGTGTATTGGCTACGAATGCTACTATGTCAATAAGACTAATAAAAGTTAATCAATCAAGACCACGCGGTCTCGATAAAACATTCGTTAATAGCATCACAACCTCATAGACAAAGCACTTAGGAAATGAGGAGGTTGATTCATTGTTAAGAAGTCAGTTCTATCATGTCTCTAATATGATCAAGTTTTAGTTTCACTGTTAAAAGTGCCATTTTTATCATTACGTATTTGGCATAAAAGTTGAACTACTTAAACTAGAGATACAAGAGGTAGAGAATATAGCTCGCTGTGTAAAAGAAAACAGGAATACGGCTTTTGTTGGCACAATGTAATCTTTGCTCTCGTTACGTGTGCCGAGATCATTTGGGCTCCAGTTGTTTCTTACAAGGGTTTAATTCAGATTTATTTCAATTCCTTTCTAAATGTTAGTTACGTTGTTATTTACGCAGCATTATCCGCCTTTTTCTTTTACCAGTACTTATTAATTATATTGTTTACTTACACATCTACTTATTAAAGGTTAAGTAAAAATATTATCTAAGTAAAGATATAATTTGTTTCATATAGTCGGATTTGACTGTAAGTCATGGGACCGGATAAGCCAGAATTTAATCAAACTTGAATTGCTTTCATTGGACATGAATTTTTATATAACGTTTCATATAACGTAAATCTATGCATAATTTGTCGTGACAACTGTTTACAACGCATGGAAGTGAAATATTTTATGTATGTTTATGGAGCTACAAAAAGCGCTGGAGAAATTTATATCGTTTTGAAATCCAATTTGCGGGGACAAGTTTGCGCCAGGAAATTTTTTTTTGGTTTTCCAAGTTACTGAATATTGCAAAGTTATCACTATCATACAGCTTGGTGTAAGAAGCGGTTTAAGCCCGTAGGCCTAGCTTCATTACACGACGTATCTAATTATGCAAGGATTCAAAATTATATTAGAATAAAATATATAATTATGTTATACCTTTAGTGCCGAGATTTGTAAAATCTTTTTTACCCTATGTAATAAATATCTATGTATATACATTGTTATTTAAAGGTGTAGATAATACATTCCCATTCTAGGGATAAATACTATATTCTAACAAAACTATTGATCTAAAATGAAATACTTTGGCGCGTTGTCAGCAGAAAATTAAATTAATTAAATACTCTGGCGACTATTTGACGGAAGGTTGAATCGTAACAGTCGTCTTTAAATTAGAAATGTTAGTCGACGAGTTACAAAATTAATCATAGCATCATCCGAAAAGTTGTCAGCAGTGTGTTGAATACAAATATTTCATTTATCCACTAGTGTGCATATATTACCTATGTGTGCCTACCCATTTGCCAAATAAAGAATCGGTTATGAATCGTACCTTAACCTTTCATTTCTGAGTGCAAAAATGTATCATTTTCTTGTTGATAAGAAGTTTAGCTAACATCAATACTCGTAGCTATCAATAAGTCACACAAGTCTAAACACCATTTATTTAGTATTAGGAAATTATAGAACTGTCGCAAGTACCCGGAATCTCGTTCCTAGAATGTTAAGAAATTCACTTAGATGAGAAAACCTAAACAGCTGAATTTATCTATGTTTTCAATGCCCTGCGTCAGAAGCTAAAACCGGAACAAACTACTTCCGATCAATAAGAGGACACTTTGTCATTTTTTGTTCAAGATGTTGGAACTTAATGTTTTTCTATAAATTAGTGCTTTCTAATATCTATTATCTTTAGATTTAGATTGCAGTTTTATTAGGTGAGTATTATCATCATCGTCCTCACTTAATAAGGGGAGGTTTGGCCTACTATACCACACTGGCCAAACGGGTTAGTATAGAGTTTTTTTCAAGTTTTCCTTCTCTTTGCAGTGCTGTTATCCTGCGTAGTTTGCTCTCAAAGTCAGCTCTTACGATACGCACGGGATGAATACCGGTGGTGACACTTTGTATTCTTAATACATCACCACACGGACATCCTTATTATCCCAATATAGAAACTGCTATCTCAGATGCTATGTAGACACGTGGGATCTATTAGGAGCTCCCCAAAATGAGTATTAAGGCAATACGTTCATTTTTGCGACAGAATTTAGCTTAGATAAATGATATTAATGTTCTTATCTGTCGTCTTCAGACCCGTTTTAAATATTACTTTCACAAAGTCATTAGTTTTCAAAGTAGCTTACAGGCCTTATAAAATTCATGTTACCATTATAAAGTTTAATATGAAAAACTAGAACTACTTTACTTTATATTCAATAGTATATTTGCAGATTTTCAAGTTGGGTAAAATATAAATTAGATTTGTTAATTAAATGGACTGGATTCTACGGTACTCTATCAAATAAACAGTAAGTTAAATCTATAGAAAGTAAAGGAATTATAGTCATATGTCTTGGGGTCAAGAGGGATGTAATACGTTTATAACAATTAACCCTTTTTTATGTTTGCTTTTAATATCCTTAATATGTCTATGCCCGGTTCTAGTGGCTGAGGGCGTGTCTCTTGCGAATTTCACCGACCCCGCCCAAATTATTTGCGGACACTCGCTTTCACTTCTTGAGATACGTTTTTAATTAAACCGATAAAAACATAACTGTCATAGTTTGAGATCGAAAATTGAACTAATCCTCGTAAAATATCAAATTGTACCTGTAGGTACCTAATCATATTATAACCATGACTTTATTGTAAAAGAACTTGGGCACGTTTCAGTTAATAATGATGACGATTAGAGTATCGTGTTGAACCATATAATGGCGCTGTGATTGTTTCATTATAAATATTCATAATATTTCTTAATGTATCCACTTTCCATGTTATTTTCATAGCATGCGCACAAATCAAACGCTACTTTGACACGCATATAATAAATTAATTTAATAACACAATATACAGATATAATACATTTACACAGAAAATCGAACATTATCTACTAGACCTCCTTACGAATCATGTTAGCGGATGACTTATGACAATAGGTAGGTGTTTTAAGTTTCAAGTCTCGCGGGAGAGATTAGCACGAACGAGTAGTGTCATAAGAATAACATTTTATTATAGTAGAAACGAATGTACAAATTTTTTAATGTTATTTCATAAATTCAAATACTTTTAAGCTGCAGAAGGAAAAGGTTTTCAAAAACATAATGTAATCCTTCGATAGAAAGTAATAACAAAGTGACTTAACAACAGAATAGATAACTTCCGTGGTTTCACTTTCGGATGTAGTAGCTATTATTTCAAAGCGTCACAGGATATTGGGTGAAACCGTCCCCGTATAAAATATTATTGTTATGGTATTCGAGGAAGGAGTTAAGTGAAATTATTTGTGTTCGTTAAAATGTGCAAAATAACATTTTGCTACACACTTAGTAGTTTGAACTAGTAAATGTGTAATAAAGTGTTCTCTTTAGACACTTTGGCCACGTCGCGATAAAACCGAGAACAATTATCTCTTGATGAATTAAAGATTAAAGATTCTATTTTAGAGAGTAAACATAAAAAGTATACATTATCACAAGGCACACGCATGAGTTTGATGTAAATACCAAGAATAAGTTTCTCATATTAGCATAAGTCTTTGAAGTATTTCTGATAATCGTAGCTATTTATACAAACTATTTTATACAAACTATTAAACTGAATCTTTTTTTTCGCTAAACTCACTATGTTTATTACTGGAATTTCAACAAACGAACTGCACGTGAAAATATGCTCAAGATTCAGTATTCGAAGTTACAGGCAGAACCACTGATGTCCAACGCATTTTTATTTTTCAGTCAGTATCACATTTTAATAATGACAAAGCATAATGTCCAAACCTTTTTATTGCTGCCTTTATCAATAGTACGTACACTCGAAATAATTAATAAGACGTCATCTTAGGAGAGGAGAGAAGAGAGCAGTCGAATATTGAAGTGATATGTGTTTAGCAAATCCGTGTGGTGACGGATAATCCGTAATAAGAACCGAGGAACTAAGGGAGCAAACTACGTAGGACAACAGCACTGCCCCTGACGCAACTCCCCACCGGGGGTGGTGTGTCGGAATCGGACCGACTAAAATCACACGGTGTGCCACTCTGCGCCTGTAATAGGAGGGCTCCGTCCCGTCCACCCGCGGCCATACTCAGGCGGCATGAGGCTCTGGTAAGCACTGCCCGGTTCGTCGGCGGCGAATTGGGTCCTAATGGAAATCATCCTCCAGGGTCCTCTCCACCGCTTCCTTCTGCGAGATGACGTCTTCATATAAGGATCCAACCGCGGTAAAGCAACTATCACTATCGGCCATGGAGCATATGACAGCCGGTAGCGAGAGATCTCCTCCGATGATTGGAGTGAGGACCTGACGCTGCGATGCCCAAGCCGGCCAAATTGCCAGCGTGTGCTGAACCGAGTTTTCACTGCAATCGCAGTGGTGACAGGCGGGACTCAATTCTCTCCTAGCGACTGGTCGAATGACAGACTCATCGGTCCTTGATAAGTGTGCGAAGTTTCAATGTAATTCGAAGTTTTCAAATGGGTCAAAAAAGATTCCGTTAAATACAAACATACATACCAATCTAATAAAAGTGTGTTAAAAATAAAGTACTTCCAACACCTTAGGTGAATTTACTACGTGAAGAAAAACTTGTACAACATTTTAAATATCATTTCTATGTATAAAATCCAGAAAATGTACTTGGGGTTTTTTCTGTTTACAATTACACAGTATCAAAAAAATTACACTGAATATTAATTACTGACAAAAAATTGGTTAAGGGTTGTCCGTCCCATAACTAAGGCAGAAGGGATCTATATTCCTAATAAAAGGTGTTCCCGGATATTTCTTCTTTTAACTACAATATACCATGCCAAGTAGTTTTAGTAGGTTAGTAGGGAGTTCAGTAAAAAAAAGAGGTTAAATCTTTCAACAGATGCTGGTGCAATTTTTATATACATACTTAACGTAGAGCCTTAAGTCCCGCATCTGACATAAATTAACCTATAGGGAAAAAGCGTTCTGCCACAAGGATCACAAATAGTCTTTGTACCTAATTAAACGTTTTTAATTAAATCTAATATCACATAGTTAAAGATCTCTTAAGCAGTCCTCTAAGTTTGTTTCAAAATAAATCTTAATTGCAAACTTTCTACTTGTCTGCTTTCGGGCAATACACACTTGTATAAAACGCCCTATAGTACGCGTTTCACGCTAGGTATTGCATTGGGGGTTACGTTAATTGCTTCTGAACAATGTACATTGTACTTACTGATGGATAGCAATCTAACTAAAAGAGTAGTTAAGGCGTAATGAATGACTCATTTTGTTATTCAGTCAGTCTTACCTCCCCACCTAGCCTTTTTGTGGCTACACGTTTCAGTATTACGTATGCTTATCTTCAAACTTTAACATGTAAGGTCACTGTAGCAACTATAAGGGGAAATTGTACTCTAATACTTCAATGCTTAAATATTTTTTAAATGGTTGTTGATATTGAAATTACGCGCTGTGTGCCCTTATTTGCTATTAACCACTGAAAGGAAATCTTGCTGATTAACAGAATCATAAATTTAGATATATTAAGGGTACCCATTAGATCAAATCTGTTAATCTAAGATTTAAAATTTAAGTATACCGGAGTACAGTTTGCAGCAAGAATATTAGCAACACCGCATAGCTGTATTATCTTCTTTTTTTTTTTAAATCAACGTCATAAACCTTGCTTCGGCAATTAGCTGGATGTTGCTAGTGCCGTTCTAGCAATACTGCAATGGCATTTTTTTTTGTCTATTTGCTAAGTTTGTTTGTGTGCATCGTTGTTTGGACACGAAAATTCTACGATAGGTTTCGATTGTAAAAACTACTCCACTCCGACAACGAAGCGTTTTAAATTTTAGTGGTAACTAGGTTATAAGTCAGTAAGTAAAAAAGAATAACTGACTTGACTACACTTCAGTATTATGGTGTATTATACTACTACCTACTAAGTTGTAGATATTTTTTATGAATTTAACTTACCGGTTCCAGTATAACTAACCAATCTTACTGTCTACGTGTGACTTAAATATGTAAAGGGAGTTTATTTGTTTGTTAGATTGCCACACTCCCACGACTTAAGTGACCAGTATCAAATGCAGACACATGGTCAGAAATACCGAATAAAACGTAGAACAATAACACCTTTCATCATAAGGAACTGCTCCTGAAATAATGAAATTAAAATATCGACACCAAAACGAGTGCAGTCGAAGGCAACAGCTAGTCAATAACAAAATGGACTGAAATAGATCGGAGTATCGAGTGTGGTGGCGCGATCGTAGGTGCGCGAGTGTTTCAGGGTTCACGTCGGAAGGGGCGTTATTCTTAGAGACAATCGATACAAGCGTCTGCATATTTAAATCACTGGCGAGTTGAACGGCTCCACAAAACGATGATGGCTACATACGTCAGGGAAATTAACATTATTGATTGATTTTGGGCGCAGAGCGATATTTGGATAGATATTTGGCCTTTTATTCAATCATTCCACTGTTTTCGATTTATAATTTTTAATAAAAATTAGACAAAGCAGGAACATTCCTCAATTCCTGTACAGCACCGACTTCAAAACTATTGACATTACGGCTGCGCTGCTATATATTTTTAGCACAATCTTTGAAGGTTGGCTACTAAAGTAAGATAGAGTATTCGCTAATCTACGAGGATTAGCAAATATGCTATCTCACGCAGGATAAAATCGACTCGGGCACGCCGTCATTGCGGCGGTAAGACCCGTTATGGAGGATTGGCTCGAGAGGCGTCATGGGACCCTCTCATACCGATTGACGCAGGTCATCACTGGGAAGGGATGTTTCGGAGATCACCTGTGTCTGATCCGCAAGGAGCCAACGCCTGAGTGCCACCACTGCGATGGCCAGACCGTGGACACGGCTCTCCACACGCTGGCAGAGTGTCCGGCGTGGGTTGAGCAGAGGCGAGACCTCGTGGCGGCCATCGGAGTGGGAGTTCTCTCGCTCGATAGCCTGATTGCGGCTATCGTGCGGAGCGAGAGTGCGTGGAACTCTGCCGTCTCCTTCTGCGAGCAAGTTATGCTCGCGAAAGAGACGGCGGAGCGGGACCGGGAGAGGTTTAGGACTCTCCCGGCCCGCCAGGCCCGGGAACGGGCCAGGTACAGGACTGAGGCGCCGGAGGTCGCAGAACGACTTCCGTCCTCCATAAGCGCAGGCCTGGGGGTGACAGGTGAGGCCATCTGTCACCCTAGCAGAAGCAGGGCGGGGTGGCGGCGAGCGCGTTGCGAAGCGCGCTCGCTTCCAGGGAGCACAGGGAACATGGGGTTCCCACACGGGGGGGGGGGGGGAAATAAAATAGGAATAGGAATTGCAATGCATTACCGCTGCACACGCAAAAAGCTTATCGAGACAAAATTAGAAATTTCTGAAACGTTTATAGGAAATCTAATTAAGAGGCTGATAGGCGCAATTCACAAGATTTATTATAACATAATTTGCAAAGTCTACAGCTGGTTACCATACTGTTTTCAAATTAAAATAAAAGAACTAGCGTATTTGATATAGTAATGGGGTCCATCTAAATTTACATACCACAAAGTACTTTTTGAAACCTGTATATTGTTCGGTCTGATCGATTTGTCTTGATTTACATCAATTTACTCGTATTTTTTCATTATTTCTGATTCGATAAGCAGGTATCTACCAATGAGAACATGGGCTATTCTTTGTGATAAAAATTTAAAATCTTAAACTGCTTTATATAAGTTTTTTATCAAAATATTTATATATTTAATAACAATTACAATATTTTACCAGGGACGATCACATGTGATACAAACAAAAATACACGGTAGGTAAACAGTACATGAATATAGTTTTGCAAAAAGCCGGAGAATTCATAACATAAAAACCGGCAAAATAGCTTTTGCGTAAAAACAAATGCCACATTTTTATTGACACGGTTTTTTGTAACAGTACCATAAAAATTCAAACAATGTATTCTGGCAGACAAGTTAATGTCTTTTCTGTGAATCAATAACGTTGTCGCCAAATAGGTAAATGCCGCCTAACGTCTAGGTGTGAAGAATGCTATCTTTTTTATGGTATAGGGGCAAACGAGTATGGGCGGGGGCCCTGAAGGCCGTGGACGTGGCACTATTGCGAATGCTGGGCATTAGGGTGACAAGGAGGTACCGCACCATCTTCTTTGAGGCGTCGAGTCACCTAGCCGGAACTCAACCGTGGGACCTGAAGGCGAGAGCCCTCGCGGCTCTGTAAAAATGGCGCAAGGAGGTGCGGAAGTTGGGTCGAGAAATCGAGGATCAGAAATCGCCGCTTTTTGTCTCTTTTAAAAAAGACAACTCCCGCACCAAGAATAAATCCTGTGTCGCGGGGGACTTTACAAACACACATATACGTGGGTCACTGCTGTTGATCCTGGTGTACGGGACCAGTGGTGGGCATGTGGGAGGGATTAGTCCCATTAAAGCCATACATGGCCCGGGGTTCCTCGGTGTACCAGCGATTTCCTTTCTAGGGTACACTTGGTTCCCGGGCCACTGGTACCCGGGACGGCGTGCGATGTTTCCACCACATTCGGTCACCAACCACCGCATTCGGTGGGTGGTGACCGACGAGGAATAAAAAGAGGGGCAAACGAGCACTCGGGTCACCTGATGGTAAGTGACAACCGCCCCCATGAACAACTTTAACTCGAGAGTCACAAGTGCGTTACTACAGCTCACTTAGACCATTTTTCAAGTAACAAGAAATAAACTTTTAATATTTACCGGGAGATAGATAGATATGAGGCATGACAAAAAGTGTTTAGTACTCGTACATTGTACATTATTCATTTTCAAATTATTAATTAAGGAAAGTAAAAGTATTGAATACATGTGTGTGTGCATGCTGGTATGAAAGTGTGCGAGTGCGTTTATCTGTGGAATGGATTGACGAACCAACGAATTGTGTCTATGATAGCGTCTAATGAAATGTGTACAGTTAATAACGAAGCTAAGTTATTTTAATGTTAATATTCGTATAATAGCTTTCTATTCCACTTTGATAGCAAAGACATTTATGATAAATTATGCTTAATAAGCCTGTCGGTTTTGACATAAACTGTTAAATTGTATTTACTTAGTGGATGTGTACTTCGTTCACCTCCATTAGGGCAAAATAATTGGAATTTGCCAGGGGCTTAGTGAATCTTATCCTGAATAACGTAAATGCGATAACATAAGCACCTCAGAAGGATGAACGGAGAATATAATGCGAGATTATTAGCGACTAGCGAGCTCCCGCAACCCCTTATGAATAAATATACATCGGACTTTCGTGACAGTTACCGAGCAATTTTCAACGCAAAACTCTGAGTAGTGGTTTACTCGTTTGAAAGCGATGCCATCCAACTATTTAATTTACTTTCCAGTCACGTGTGCACTGAAAAATGGTTGGGCGACGGTTTGTTGATGTGTGCTGAATAACAAAATACAGCAAGGTAGATACACATGCAGGACGAGAGTGCTCATCCGGTCTTCTCCTGATATAGGTGTAATGTTAAATATTACTTTATCGATACTAAAGTGAGAGAGAAGATACACACATACGTGAAGCTGCCAGTAATCCATCATATGTCTATGTTTGATCATATTTTTCATCGCTCTTTGCAGGAACCCAATAATTTTATGTTACTTAGGTTTTTCTTTTCTTTATAGAGCAACAGAATGACAAGATTTTAACAATTTTAATTCATTCGAGTTTCGGGACTAAGACAACTAATAAAATAGTATTAACTTCAAGGTTTAAGTGGAATTTAAATACAGCGAAGGCAGCGGTTAAGGACTGACTGAAAGGCGTAGGTTGTCTTCCATCGTTAAATCGAAAGATTTTAATAGTTTACGGCTTTACATCCTTTCTCAAAAAATGTTGTAATCTCTTAAGGCAACTGTAAATTGACTAAAATTTAATTCAGTCGATAGAATAGAATAGAATAGAATATATTTTATTTGCATTGATTGTAGGTACATAAAATAGTGATGTTAACAAGTTTTCTAATCCTTATACAATCTACCTGGACTAGGCATGCAAACATTAAAAATGCATCAAAAATTAACAATAAATTCAAAACAACAAATAAATTTTGGAATGATTACGACTTATAATATTAATATAAATAAAGTGGTCAAAATAATTACGTCAGCAATATTGATTGAAAGAAGGAAAATAAATTCAATGTCAAATAAACATAGGTAATGTCAAAAAACTAACATCTAAAGTTTATCATTCAAAAAATCATTAATTGAATAATAACACTTATTTAGCAGAAGTGTAGTCAGTTGGTTCTTGAATGTTTCTAATGTTTCATTTTTTATAACATTGGGTATTTTGTTATAAATAACAGGAGCCATGCCGAAAACATTCTTCTTCAGTAACGCAGTATTATAACCACCAACTTGCAACATATTTTTATATTGACTTCTAATCGGTCCTTTCCTTGTTTCTGATATACATGTAAAATAATTTAAGTTAACCCTTACGAAGACTGCACCTTCAAAAATATACATACACGGAAATGTCAACAACTTTAGGGATTCAAACATTGGCACACAACTGTCTGTCATTTTAAGACCGCACATTGCCCGTATGCAGCGTTTCTGTGCTTTAAAAACCTGTTCTCTTAAGGTGCAATTTCCCCAAATACAATCCCAAAACCGCAGAATCGACGCCACTAAACCATGGTAAGCTGTTAATATTGTGGTTATACTCACTTTTTTTTGCCTAAATTTAATAGTACATATGCAGAAGTACTTTACTTTTTTACACACCTCCTTCTGCTTGGGGTTTCCATGTTAACTGACTGTCGATCAATATACCTAAAAATTTAGCAACATTTACTTGTTCAACACCTTGTCTATTATATTCTACTGTTAGATTTTGTATTGGTTTACGTTGATAAAAAATGCATTATGTTAGTTTTTTTTAAGATTAATTAATAGATTATTTATGTCAAGCCAGTTTATTATGTCTTTTAAGTATGATTAATGTACATTTTCATATTCATCGATGTCAATACATTTTATTACTACGGTGCTGTCGTCTGCGAATAAAACCATTGGGTGATGGACGTATCGAGGCATGTCATTTATATAGAGCAGAAACAAAAGTGGGCCTAAAACACTTGCCTTGGGATACGCCCTATTTGACAGTTCTAGCTTCAGACCAAGTATTTTCTCCTCTCGTTTTGATTTGACACAGATTCTGCTAATTTCGGTATACTGTTTTCGATTACTGAGGTAACATTTCAAGAGATTCAATAGATTACCTCTGATACCATACACGTGGAGCTTGTGAAGCAGAATTTCATGATCAACGTTGTCAAAAGCCCTTGTCATGTCTGTGTAAATAGCACATATGGGTATTCTTTTATCTACGTGCTTGGCTATTATATTTAGAAGTTCGTATATAGCTATATTTATGCCCCTTCCCTTCCTGAATCCCATCTGTTCTTCGCATAAAATATGATGTTTATTTAAAAAAATCATAATGGAATGGTAAATAATCTTTTCAACAATTCTTGAAAACACGGGAATTAAGGCTATGGGTCTATAATTTTCAAGTTTATCTTTGTCATTTTTTTTATACAGTGGTTTAATTATTACTGTCTTTAACGCGGTTGGAAATACGCCAGAGCAAATACACAAATTTATGATGTGACTGAGGTGTATTACAATGGAATTAGATACAAACTTTATTACTTTAGTAGCTATATCATCGTAGCCAACACTATTCTTATTTTTTAATGTTTGAATTGCTCTCATAACGTCTTGTGTGTGTCAATACATGTGCTTAAAATGTATTTGCTATCCTTTCCTAATACCCATGGTCTTCATTTGTCATGATAAAATAAGCAAGCAAAGTATAACAAGTCCTCTAAATATAAAATAAGTTTACTACCTTCATAATTGGTTATGGATATAGATTAGACTTGCAACGAATATTCGGTTACTATTCGGTATTCGGCTGCTTTTATTATATTCGGCCGAATACCGAATATCTACATATTATTCGGCCGAATACCGAATACTTAAATAATATATTTTGTCATTGAGTAATAATTGGTAAAATGAAAAATTAAAATCGATTGATTACGTATATATTCATATTTTCATTTCTGTTATAATCATTTAAGTAGTCATTGGTGCATAACACAGGTACATAATCATCTTCTGAATTGGAAAAATAGAGGATTTTATGTATTTGAATTATTGTGGTAATCAAAATTTAGAAGGGTAAGGTTCTTATTTCTTTTATAATCATTTATTAAGTAGTCATTGGTACATAAAACAGGTACATAATTTAATTCACGTCTGTACAAGTTTTTGGCGCTAAAATCCAGCCGAATACTTTTGCCTAATATTCGGCTATTCGGTAAGGGGCCTCGCCGAATATTCGGTATTCGGTATACTGCCGAATATACTATTCGTTGCAAGTCTAATATAGATGTAATACGGATGTTTTTGATTGACATCAATCGTCAAAAAAAGCTTATCATGAAAGAACTTATTCCTTACAATGCCCATAACCCATAGTAATATTTAAGTACAATACACAAGAAGAATAAAGAAATCGTAAATATATTACAATATTTGTACTTTTTTTGACTACATAAAAATGTACTGAATATAGCACACATTGATAGCATTTTACGCCTCGCATATTTGTATAAAAGCTAAAAATAAACCTAAAACTTTGAGTCGATTTGTACCGTTTTATTTCTAAATTCAAAAGCTAAAACCAGAAGCTGATTGCTTATTGCCTGAAATATCTTACTACGTATTTTGTTTTAATAAATATAAAAGCGATTTGGCTTGTTATAGGCCCAGCGTACTGCCGTTATTGATTATTACTGTAGACATAATATTTTTTGGATATTAAAATGCCTACTTTCGATATCGACAGATTAATGTGAAATTTTATATAAATAAACAAAAACGTACTTAAGATCACCTAAAAATAATATATCGAAAGATCCTCTGGAAGTTACTATTTATAACTTAATTGTATTTGAAAAAAAAACAATTACTTTTAATAATAAGTTAATAATTATAAAAATGCATTTAATTTTTTACACTTATCTAAATTGTGTTTTCTATGTTTTAAAAGTTCGGTTTACATCATAGTACGTAATAAAATTTGTTTCAAAGCACGTACGTGCTAACGGTCCTTTTTCTATGTTCAGTCACCACAATAATTTACTCTGAATTAGGCATTTCTCTTTACCTTAGAGGTCAGAACCCAGAGCGTAGAGCTTTTGTGGTAATATTTACGGATTCAGTCACACGAATTCTTTGCATTTTAACATTTTTATACGTAGCTTTGAAACACGTTAAAATAAAGCAACCGATAAAATACATCATCAAATTACTGTAGTAAGATATTCGAACGCCTTTTGAGAACAAGGTGGTTGTTTTCTGTTCCAACATTTCTGATAGACGTAGGATACGTACGTCGATACCTTTTTTGGTTTTGTTAAAAATGTAGGGTTTTCAAGGTTGTAGCAACATTTTGTCAGATTACAATGTATGAAACGGTCGAAGGGAGGCTATAAATTTGACAATCTATGTCACGGTGTGCTTTCATAAATATGTCGTGCAACTGTAACCATTACTAGGTGACCATAATCACTATTGTTCGGGTATGAAATTCTGTTTTGAAATATGAAACATGTAAATAGGTAAGAATATTATGTAAATATATATTTAGGTATATATAGGTGCATATATTTATGAGTATATAGCAGTGGAAAAGGTGCAATGGGTTGTAGAATCTCAAATGTACCAATTTTAAATTTTAATTGTAATTGAAAAGTGCCGCAGCATTTATATTATGACCATTGTTCCACTCGTAACAGTATCATGATGTTTAATTAAACAAACTCGAGGCTTGAATTATCAAACCCAGAAATTATTTCCTAATTGTCCTTGTAGTCTCAGGTAATAACGCGTTTAAGTAAACACTGTTAGCTTTATTCATACTATACACAAAAATAAATATACTGGCATTTTTTTATCTTTCTGTAGGTTATATTTAACGACTTTTATAAACAATACAATTATGCCATAACACACCGCCGTTTCATACATTTTACGTGATTAGTACTTTTTGTTTCGATGTTTCGTTTCGGTAGATTTTCGAGTTAACCTAATCATGTGTTATGTTCATTTTTGTTCCAATCAATGTTTGTAATCAATCAATAATTTCCCGCTTCAAATACGTCGTATCCGTTCGATGCTCTGTTCGTTAACTCCGCATTAAAACTTCATACCTCAACTGGCATTTTTCGTTAGTAGGGTGTGTATATGCCGGTTAGAGAATCCCACAGATTCAATCTCGTGTGATAATTTTTTCCGATATTCTATTTCCATCCGGTATTGGGGCAGCAAATTAAGTCAACCTGAAAAGGTCACGTGAGCTCTCAACATTTTAATAGACACTTTTAAAACTTAACGAGACATTAAAATTAATTGTGTAGTTTTTATTTTAATTTGAGTTGGTGCTACACATTTTGTAAATTTGTTCAATAAAGATCACATTTTATGTTTATCATTGGAATTCTTATGTTCTGGAGTATAATTTTTAATTTTAATGAATTTGACTAAGAGAAGAATAGCAGATGTAACATTAAAGTTTAAAAAAATATTTAAAAATTGAGAATATACACATTTGTCCATAATTATCTATATTAAAAAATTAAGACATTTAATTTGTCGCAACAGCAATCAAAATGTTTCAACGATTTCTGTTTCTGTTTTACAATCATAGAAGTAGTAAGTAACAATGGAATCGCCATTTAAGAATAACTTTCTTTATCTCTGGACTAGTTCAATCTTCGTCGTGACAACCCCTAAATTTTGTCCGTCTAAAATTCTGCCACAGCCACGGCATTGTCCGTTGCTCTCCAGGACACCTCGTGCAGCTGGATGGGCACAGTGGACTAGAAAGCAAATGTGGCATGGTTTGCATTAGAGGGCCACATTCAGATCATGTTTGCGACTGGTCGATGTAGCCCCCAATTTGCAATGCCACGATCAATCTGCGTGCGTGAGCGATTAAATGATCTCCATATAGGCCATTGCAGTCGGTGTCCGGGTGGCGGGTTTGAGAAGGTTTGATGTAACCTGCCGGGACAGGATGTTTAGCTGCTCTTGCCCGTTGTGGACGAATACTATTGGTAATAATTTGAGTTCTTGAGAAAGCTTCTTCGGCTTTTTAGGCGCGCAGGAGGTATATTGTGATCGTATATTGGGTGACAAGGATCATTGTCTTAGTTTGTTTCTATACTGCACCAGCTATCTCTTGCCGGACGTCTGGAGGAGCAATGTCAGCAAGAGCATACAATATGCTTAACGGCTACCCCGTTTGAGGCAGCACGTTATGCTTGAACGAGAAATCCGGCATGTCTATGCCGGATGTCTCGTTGAAGGCAACATCAACCACCTTAGCGTGAGCGGATCTATGCCATACTGAGAACCCGTACTCTCTGACAGAAAAAGAGAGCGAGAGAGAGGTACGAAAAAAGTGAGGGGTTGCTCCCCAGAACGATGATGTGAGTCGCTGTAGCAAGTTATTCTTGATCCCAGTTTTTTGCTTGGTGTTAAAGCAAAAAACTCACCACCACGAGAACTTCAGAGTTGTTAAGCGGTTGCGAAGATGGAATGCACATGATTGGGTTTTCGATGGATCTGATCTTAAAACATTTTCATCAAGTGCGTTCAGTGCAAGCGCTAGTGATGTTTCATCCTCTTCGAAAGAAGGCACCTGAGCGGTAAGTGGAAAGTCGTCTGCATAGACAAAGCGTTGAGAACCTGGTGTTTTTGGCTGATAATTAGTGTATAGGTTAAATAGGATTGGGGATAGCACACTGCCTTGTGGAAGTCCGTTTTTCTGAGTACGTCATGAGGTTTTTGGAGCTGTTAGTGTGAACACCATTAGAAAATCCCTCTATATTAATATGACTACAGACATGATGGCCAAATCAAGGCGGAGGACTCCGGGAGACCAGAACAAGTTGTTGTTGTTGTTGTTGTTTTAGCCCTGAAAAGGACCGTTGTTATTTTTTGTGGACGAGGGCGGACATGCAGGGGTTCGAACCATTGTGTTGAGAGGATTAGTCAGCCTAGACATTGCGTTATCGTGTCCAGATGCTTCCAGATGCGCCGCGCGGAAGCTCCTTGATGCACCCCACCAATTCAATGTTTTTGATACATAGTTTCATTTTTAAATCTGCAGTTCTGTCTTAATTTCCTATCTGTTTTCACATAGTAACAAATGTGTATATCACTGATCACTGATCTGTAATTACGATCTAAGCTTTAATTGTCTGCGCTGAATAGTTTATGTTTGTGGTTAAATGCAATTTCAATGTTAGATTATTTCCACTGAGGTTATCATGGCAGTCAAAAGTGCATGTTTATTGAGTATTATTGTTATAAAAACACTAGCTTTTGCCTGCAGCTCCGCTCGCGTGTACGTCGGTTATCGCGTTAAAAAGTAGCCTGTGTTACTTGCAGATTATGTGGCTTTTCATTGGTGAAAGAAGGTTAAAATCGGTTGAGTGGTTTAGGCATGGAACCGTAATAAACAAAAAAAAACACACAGACAAACCAACAAACTCATATTTACATTTATAATACTAGTATAAGTTAACGATACATATATGAAGGAGAGTAGCAGTTTCTGTATCAAATTAAACTACTAAGGATTTAGAAAAAGACAAAACGTGTTTTACCGTTTTAATTATCCTATTGTCAATGAACTTGTCTCAAATTATTTTGCAAGTGTCACTGAATACAGTTATCAAATTTCAATAGAGCACGACCTTGCTTCTATTGTACGACAATGTTGTTAGACTTGTTCTAACTAACTCTAACATGAAATATGCATGATTAAGCCACATCTTAAAAACAATGTGTGCACTGGCAGTTTAAACGGTATATTAAATCTCGAAGAAATATCTGTGTATGAATCATATGCATTTAAATCGAAATCCGCGCAGTTATGAAAGTGATATTTGGTATACTAAAAAGTTTGGAGTAGAGGCAGTGCAGAAAGCTCAAATACTGCTAAAAAGCGCCAGATATCTAGTAGGTGCAGACATGTTATAAGGTAAAGGCAGGCTTTGCCAGGCTATGCTATATTTAAAGGTGCTGCCATACTAACCAATGCTCTAAATACAAAAGAACTAAAATTTAATGAAGTTCCTACTCGACCACCAGTCGATAGCTCATTTTAAATAAAAAAAAGCACACAATTTTATGCTAATTTCTATTAAATTATAACCAAAGATGTCTCTGAAAATCATTGAAAAGCCAAATATATGAATGGGTTGGGCTTACAACACTACTTCTGTTATTATACATTGGTGAGTTAATGATTAAACTAATGAACGAAACTTCATGCAAGAATAAACTTTTAACATTATTCGTGAAGACACGTCAGACCGTACCAGTAATTTTTACGCGTTTCCACGTACGGGTAGGATGACTCCCGTGAGGGCGGATGTTTCTTGCCGTCAACTTGCATTTCCACCTTTTCCGACAGATCTGAGTTTGGGGTAACTGACAGGCTTGTTTATACTTGGGGTGTTCAGTTCCCGGTAGGAATCTGGAATATAATACTAATACTTATGTAGCCTCGGGAATAAGTTAAGATAACCCAGTTTCTGTTTACAATTAATGATTAACTCTATGTTAGGTATCTAATGCTTGTTAATTAAATTGAACTGTTTGTATCTACAGCACCGCTGATAAAATATTGCTGCTTGCTCTTTTTGATAATTATATATATATATATTTATTATCCGTACGGATAATATCCGTATTTAAAATTAAATACATACGGATATTATTTCAACCATTAATAGTCCTACAGCCAGATCATTTCAAATAATTAACAGATTTTTCAGACAAAAACAATATTTTTTGTAAATAAATCCCGCTCTGGGTCTTGTCACATATAAAGAACACCCAGACTCAGAACGACAATTTGTGGATCACACAAAGTGTCGTCCCTTGTGGGGATCGAACCCACAACACTCAGCGTAATCGTTAGTGGCGTTGCGACGGCTTAAACCACTACGTCATCCGTGTAGTCGATAATAATAAAAAAAAAAGCCGTGTGGTGTCGTGGGACACCCGATAGGAACGAAGTTGTGACGATCGAGTAAAACTGATTTGACATGATTTTAATTACAACGCCATCTATGAAAGCGGCTATTACCTACATATTAAAAACAATTAAAACAATTTATACATTGGTAAAATCTCCTTGCGAAATGATTTCCTATCTATTCTATAGATGGCGCTAAATGTCTGACAAGATGACACGAAAATAAAGAGCAAAAAGCCAACATCACGTGGTATTCCCAGGCGGTCACCCATCCAAGTACTAACCACGCCCGATGTTGCTTAACTTCGGTGATCGGACGAGAACCGGTGTATTCAACATGGTATGGACGTGGCGAACGTTAAGCAAATTTAATGTATGGTATCCACAGTTAGACGTCAATTTATATTAATAAAAAAGTGTCGTTCCAAATTTTCGTACGAATTTTTTCCGTCTAGCCCCCTTTCACAACGCGCGATAAGGAACTTCGTTCCAATAATATCTTTTTATTAGAGACAGGTCCTTATCTACAATCTAAATATCAAAAGCGTTACTTTAACATGTTAAATTAATGTACAAGGACATACTTGCATATTGATTTACGTTGATAACATTATGTTAATCATTAAGAAGAACCTACGATAATAGCACCCTGTCGTAGACTTCATCATCATCGTCATCAGCCTATCGCAGTCCACTGCTGGACATAGGCCTCTCCCATTGCACGCCACTTAGATCGATTTTGGGCTTCGACTTCTTAGACTTACTCAAACATAATCTAACGGATAAGTACAATCATTAACCTTTCCGAACTAGTTGCATATTTTAACATTTCTGAAATCCCATGGTGCTACTTCTCTCTCAACAATATATGCTCTTTAGCTAAATGGACGGACATAGATACCGTGGTTTTCTATACAACTATCCATAATATCCTTTGCACCGCAGTGCAACTTTATACTGTTATACAACTAACAGCACTTAGACTAACCAGAGTATACTTCCTGGAAAATACTACCTCACTACTCGTATAGGGAATTAAGTATAATATTCACTCTGGCTATCGATTTAAATACTTTGCATGGAGTTTTTTTACTATATTGATGGAAGTTAGGAATAAAAATGCATTAGTAAATAACAGAAAGTTTTTAGCTTTCCAAATTCAACAACGATTTTCTTTTACATTTCTTTCTTTTAAAAAGACAACTCCCGCATATATCTTGTGTCGCGGGGTACTTTACAAACATCCATACACAACGGACACTAAGAATATGCAGACTCACTACTACCATTTGTGGATCACACAAAGTGTCGTCCAATGTTTGGATCGAACTCACAACACACAGTAGTTAGCGGCATTGCAGTCAGATTAGTAGCTGCCTGTAAGTGAAGTAATGTTTAAATTTATTCTGTCTACAGGAATCCTTTTTTTCTTTTAATTTTAATTAGATTTATTTTAGCTTGTGTAGTTACTATCGAAATATACCTAGGCATACTTTATAGGTCAAGTGAAATGGTTAAGTATTTTTTTCAAAACAACAGTAGTGCCTCGCCTCAAAGTGCCAAAAGAGAGAGACTTCAAACTTGTGTTTAAGATTCTGTATATATTAAATAATCAACAAGATATCCATAGTCACTAGTTCCTTTTGCAGCAATTGTTTTTTTGCACCACTCACAGTTTCATTATTGAGTCGCTCACAGTCTTAACCTTAGGAAAGTCGTAACGTATTAGGAACGCTTATCCTTATATGAGTGGTTCACGGAGAGGTTTTTTTTCATTTTCTTTTTTAAGTACATTCAATTTGACAATCAGATTAAACTCTATTTGACTCATTTTTTCTTAAAATTTCTCTCTAATCTGCAATACATAATAATACACCACTAAAAACCAACTCATACATGTTATTAATATTTATAGCTAACATTAGATTACTTTTCTAAACCTAACTGGTTGTATTGCTTAAGGATGAGGCGGTTTTAGATAACATAGTTTTTGAGAAGCACCATGGACCTCAGTCTCTCACGCCAATCAATAATAATTATTATTATCGATTGGCGTGAGAGACTGACTGAGAGACTGATAATAATTATACTTATTGATTGATTGCAATTTCAAATAATCGTCTTTTCTTCTAGTCCAAAAGGGCCTTTACCTAAACAAATATTGTATTTAAAGGAAAATAGGTCAGGTAGAGCCTAACATTTACCTTCCGTATTAGCTATGCTAAAATAGAACGTTAAATTCGGACAAGACAGGCTTTACTACCGAATTTCTAAATCCTATAACTAGTTTTCTGGCAATTTAATTTGTTTGACCGTTACCCGTCCCTTCCTTCTTCAATAAAAGCATTTATGTGCGTCATATGTATGCATACCTGTTAAGAGTACATGGGTTGGCCATGTCACCACCAGTAACCCAATAAAGTGAAATTACACCTTCACTTGTGTAGCACCTGTTGTGTAGATTGTTGAACAACTACTTAGAATGACGTACCTATGTGTATTCTCCATCTAGATACAGGTCAATATTTTAACGCGGCGAGTCGAAACACATACATGCGATATGTTACTTCGAAGATCAGAGATAGTAACATGCTTATTTGTTTTCCAGTAAAGAGTAATTTACACGTATGAGAAATTTGGTTTTTACTCACCCACGAGGCAGTGAAGTGAATAAAGAAAGATCTCCAAAATATTTAAAATTTGTGACAGCATTAGAAAGAGCCAGCTTACAGTTTAAAAAAGGGAGCAGGTTCCCATCCTTTTTTTTAATGGTATCATGGGATCATAGAGAAATCGAGGGAACTGACCACCTGGTGAAGTGGCAGTTCCATATAATGAAAAACTCAAAAGGCTTAAAAAAAAACTCATTATGTGTTAAAAAAATGTAAGTATTAGTGCGTTAAGGCTGATTATTTAAATCTATTAAGTAAATAAATAATAGTTACTGTATACTGGAATTGAACTTACTGATTCCAGGTCCGCCTTTGAACAGTGAATAACGTTTGCCACTCTAATTAATTATCACTTAGTAAGAGCCTTGGGCGGTATTGCTTTTACATTATATAGTTTTCATAACACTAAATTAAGCATTTATAACTACTAATACGTGTTAATTGGTAAATTTTTGGTACTATATTAATATTATATTTTGGTAAGGTACTGTTAGTGTCCGAGCTTATAAAGGAAAGGTAAACCGAAGTAAATTGGTTGAGGGAATACATTTTGACTGCTTAAGTTACTACTCAAATGATTCTCCGAGTAAGTAAGTATTGAAATATTTGCATGCCAAAAGGTGGAATATGAAGGAACGAAAATTACCTTTGTAACAACTTTACTATTGTACCCATATTCGCAAATAAATGTTTATTATTATTATTATTAAAAAAATCGTATACTTAGAGAGTTACACAATGATATTATCATGTGATTTCCCTGACAGCTCATTATAAATTCGTGACGACTCAATCGAGAAACTTTATAAGATACCCAATCCTTTATGATCTTTGACAGGGGAACACGTAACTATTGCAAGGCTTCGTATATTCAGACGAAAAAACATTTTTCGGACGTTTTCAAGAAATGTCCCTACTCGTACCTCTCTGTACCTGTTATTGGGCTTTCCTATTAAAGTTTTTTTCAGAATGTTATCTTTCCATACTTATAGCATTACTTTGATACTTAAAAATGTTTGCCATATTATTTTATATTTTTAAAGGAAGACTGATTTGATTTTTTTTATTTTGCTATATTCTAAAAAGTAAGACATTATTATTTATGTTGTAACATAATAATATTACCGATATATTTTAGTGTGAAATTGATGTATTTCAATACTATACCAGTGTTATTGTTAATTTAAATTAATTATATTATTATTTTATTTAATTAGTAGAAAGTCCAATGAATAACACGTTTAAGTATATAATTCATCAACAGCCTTTAATAGTCCACTGCTGGACATAAGCCTCTGATTAGAAAGGAGGTTTTGGCCTACTATACCACGCTGGCCAGACGAGTTGGTATAGGGTTTGTGTCAACCCCTGCCCTCGCCGCACGAGTAAGGAACTGGCGTGTCCTGGAAGAGGTTGAGACGCTCTCGGATCATCTCTATATCCGATTTGAGCTCTCCCGGACCCAGGACTCCAGTAGGGGTCACGTGGCGCGGCGTTTATCCCAGTTGCCAGACTGAACCGGGACCTACTAGAGGAGGCAGCCATAATTCACTCGTGGCTGTCTCCTCAGGCTCCGACCGAGGAGGTCGACGTGGGGGCTGGTCGCTTTCGCGATGCGATTACGCATATCTGCGGTGCGGCCATGCCCCGCATTCGAGGTCATCGGCCTCCAAGGAAGGAGGTCTACTGGTGGTCCCAGGAGCTGGCGGACCTCCGTGCGGCCTGTACACGTGCCCGGAGGTCCTACACGCGCAGTCGGCGGCTTCACAGTGAAGACGGTGAGGAGAATCGGCTTCATGAGGAGTACCGACAGGCGCGGAAAACTCTGAAGCTGGCCATTGGCCGCGCCAAAGAAGAAAAAAGAAAGGAGATGCTGGAGGGTCTTGATCGTGACCCCTGGGGTCGCCCTTACCGCGCGGCGCGACAAAAGCTCCGCGCGTCGGCCCCCCCCCCCCCCCTTACGGAGACTCTCCAGCCCAGCTTCCTGCGAGAAGTGGTTGAGGGCCTTTTCCCGCAACGAGCGGAACACACTCCCCCGGCGATGGCCTCCTTGGCCGGAGACGACGGGGAGCACGAGGAGGATGATGTTCCGCCCGTCCGGGATTCGGAGGTAGTTGCGGCTGTTCTACGGATCCGTTCCAAGAACACCGCCCCTGGGCCAGACGGGGTACCGGCCCGAGTGCTGGCCCTAGCCCTCAACCACATGGCAGACCGCCTCGGGGAGGTGTTCGACGCTAGCTTGGCGTCGGGACGTTTCCCTGAGTGCTGGAAGAGCGGGAAGCTGGTCCTATTAAGGAAGCCGGGACGGCCTGCCGATTCGGTCGCGGCCTACAGGCCCAACGTGCTGCTGGACGAGGCGGGTAAATTGTTTGAGAGGGTTCTCTCTGCCCGCATCGTCCGGCACCTCTACGAGGTGGGCCCCGATCTGTCGGACGCCCAATTTGGTTTTCGGGCGGGGCGTTCGACAGTCGACGCTGTTTTGCGCCTGAGGCTGTGGCGGCGTGCTGTTGGCGGTGTCATTGGACATCGCCAACGCATTCAATAGTCTGCCATTCAGCTGCATCAGGGAAGCACTCCACTATCATGGGGTGCCAAAGTACCTGAGGCGGCTAGTGGCAGACTATTTAGAGGAGCGTACCGTCGTGTACGAGGACCGAGAAGGTAATTCGAGGTGTCGGCCCATTTCGTGCGGTGTTCCATAGGGGTCTGCTCTTGGACCCCTCTTGTGGAACATAGGGTACGACTGGGCCCTTCGAGCCGATTTCCCCCCCGGGCTGGGTGTAATTTGTTACGCAGATGATAGTCTGGTGACAGCCCGGGGGGGCGAACTTCCAACTTGGCCACAAGGGGAGTCTCCCTGGTGGTCGGGCGCATTGAGGCGCTGGGCTTACGGGTGGCCCTAGATAAGACGGAGGCTTTCTTATTTCATGGGCCCCGTCGTGGTCCACCCCCTGGCGCCTCAATCGTGGTCAACTCGGTCCTCGTACCGGTTCGGGCCCAGATGAAATATCTGGGCCTGATCCTCGACGGGAGGTGGCTCTTCGACGAGCACTTCCGACAGCTTGCTCCAAAGCTGGTCGGCGCTGCGTCTGCCCTAGGGCGACTTTTGACCAATTTGGGTGGACCCAGCGTCGCGACAAGACGGCTGTACACGGGGGTTGTCCGGTAAATGGCACTATACGGTGCACCGGTGTGGGCGGCGGCTCTGACCGCCCCGAATAGGGCACGCCTCTGGCGCCCTCAGAGGGTATTGGCGGTCAGAGCCATACGCGGTTACCGCACCGTTTCGAGGATGTGGCTTGCGCGTTGGCCGTAACTCCCCCGTGGGATTTGGAGGCGGAAGTGCTCGCCGAAGTTTATCGGCGAGTGGCTGACTCCCGGGCGGAGAGCGGATTTCGCCCTCCGCCCGAAGACATGCGCGAGTGGCCCGAAGCCGCTCGCCGAGCCACGATGGCTCATTGGTCGTTCCGGCTGGAGACTCCACGCGCTGGCTTCGCCGCCGTGGAGGCTCTCCAGCCGGTCATCGCCGAGTGGGCAGGGCGGCAGCACGGGACCCTTACCTTCCGGCTGACGCAGGTGCTTTCCGGGCACGGTTGCTTCGGAAAGTACCTGCACTCGGTCGCTAGGAGGGAACTGAGTCCCGCCTGCCACCACTGCGACTGCAGTGAGGACTCGGCCCAGCACACGCTGGCGGTCTGCCCCGCATGGGCGACGCAGCGCCGGGCCCTCACTGCAGTCATCGGAGTGGATCTCTCGCTACCGGCCGTAGTACGCTCCATGGCCGGTAGCGACAGTTGTTTTACCGTGGTCATAACCTTCTGCGAGGAAGTAATCTTGCAGAAGGAGGCGGCGGAGAAGGCCCGGGAGGACGACCTCCACTCGGACCCGATCCACCGCCGGCGAACCGGGCGGCGGAGGCATGCTTCTCACCGCCTCATGCCGCCCTGAGTGTGGCCGCGGGTGGACGGGGTGGGTTTCCCCTCCACCAGCATTAGTTTGTCCAGCCGCGAGGGGGCGGCATCCGCGTGTGCCGGACGTCGCCTAAAGAGAGGTTAAAAGAGAGGTTTTGAGACGGAGCCCGCACCAGGAGCGGGCAGGCGCTAGGAGGGGTCCGGATGTCTTAACAACAGCTGTTCCCGACTGTCAGCGGCACACCGTGTGGTTTTAGTCCGACACACCACCCCGCCGCAAACCCCGGTGGGGTGACGGTCCGAGGGGATTTCCACACGTTCAAAAAAAAAAGGGTTTGTGTCAAGTTTTCCTTCTCTCTGCAGTGCTGTTGTCCTGCGTAGTTTTTTCCCTTAGTCGGCTCTTACGACACCCACGGGATGAATAGGGGTGGTGACACTGTATTCTTAATCCGTCACCACACGGAATTATCAATTTATAATAATCGAAAGTATGTAAAACTTAACATATTAATTAATTTGTAAAATAATAGGTACACATACATAAAATAGAATGAAATAAATTAAAATGTTAACTGTTAAATGTTAGAGTTAACTGAAACTTCATCGAACAAATTTTTGTCATGAACTTATTATTTCCATCATCAATATTTCAAATGTATTTGAATATTAATATTCAATAAATAGGTAAACATTAACCGTGTTTCTTCATATTTAGATGACGCTTATGCTTTTCAGCAAGATCTTACTAGGCATTGTTTGTTTTACTTGGATAATATTAATGAGTAAATATTGTTAAATGTTGTATGGCAACTTTTGCATTCTTTTTAATTAAAATTACGATGTGAATAAAAATAGTATTGGATTAAGCCTTTAAATTAATTTAGAAAGCCTTAGAAACTTTGTATTAGCATTTTATTACACTAAAATAACAACTTTAGATAACAAAAAGGCCGCACACTCCTCTAAATACCGTGAAACATAATCTTCTAGAATTATTAATGAGTTTGAGTCATTGAAATGTCGTTTTAGTTAAAAATAAATATTTTTTATAAAATATCGTTTCATCAATGACCCATAAAAATCTGTATTTTTTCAGCGATCTTCTGAATCTGACCTCGACTTCATTACCATAAATTTCAAGTTAAATTCTGACAATATCTCGATATCAATGAAATTGTCCACTGATACGTTAACGAATAACAAGAAAGGATAAAATTTTAAAATGTTTATTAAAACAACTGGAATCTTGACACAATAAGGCTACGCCTGTTTCTGTGATGTAAACACGCCTGAGCAAATTTTTATAATCATTTATCGCACCAGTGATTTATGTGCATAAAAAAATCGAAGAACAGGTTTTTAATTTATACTTGAACGTTAAACATATCTCATGGTATACAAATGTATAAATAATAAAATTTCCAAAGATTACATCACGGTATTTGTAAACAATGAAATTGGGAAAATCGACGTCAATCGAACCGAAAACTCGAAGGAGTTTTAGCGAAGTTCAACAAGAGATGGCAAGTTCATTAGCGAAATCCCAGGTTTAATTGAAATGTCACGTAAACTGTACCGGACTCAGTTTATATAGGTGCCTCAGTTGCCTTGGAAATTTTTTAATCAGTTTTATAACTTCCTTGATTACTTCCTCACTTAAGCTCGTAACGTGCTCTTTGCAATAACATAAAAATATGTAGGGGTTTTTATGCTTTCATGTACGGTACTCCAAAATCCAACTTGCCTCGTCTTGTCTGAGCCTCTATAAAATACAAACTTTAAAAAAAATCTCCACTACGACAATTTTGTGTGGGACGCTTTTTTCTGTACGTGTGGAAATCCCCTCAGGCCATCATTCCGCCGGGGTTTACTGTGGGGCGGTGTGTCAGAATAAAACCGACTAAATAGGAGAGATCTAGAAACAGTTTTTAATAATAAATCCGGACTTCTTTTCTTCAAAAGCGCATGCGCCTCCTTCGATTAAAAACTCTTATTTAGCCGTCGTCCAGGGACATGCAGACGACGCTCCCTCGCGTATTGTATCGTATTAAGAAAAAACTTTATGTGAGTCCTAGTTTAAGTTTTAGTTAGCCAAAAGGTATTACGTGAAATAATTTATGGCCGTGCGCTGCGTTAAGCGGGCTTCCAGCCGTCAGACTATCCGTCCATTCGTGCTGTTTCGTATATATTCATAGAGCAACACTGCGTTAGGCGGTCGCCCTTCCTTACGACTGACCCAGGTCCTTTCCGGGTACGGCTGCTTCAGGGAGTATCTGCACTCCGTCGCTACTATTGCAATGATGACTAGTCCCATTCGCACACACAATCACACACACACACACACACACACACACAAACACACACACACACAAACACACACACACAAACACACACACACACACACAACACAGAGCACATAGGGATACATCCGACATAGACTGTGGATTCCAGTCAGTTGGTAGGTACATTTTTTACTAATGTACTTAATTTATAAAAGTACTAAGTCAATCAAAAGCACCTTAAAGTCATTTTACGAGTTTTTAAAATGAATAAGTCATTTTAAACAATTCTGTACTGTGAGTAAACTGCCGTACTTTAAACGTTTCCCCAACCACAAACCCGAATATTTTTAAATACTGCCTCCTCAACAGTATTTGTTTCGTTTGTATTAAAAGTTGGTTAATTAAAATATGTTTTTTGTCGCTGTTAAAACCATAAAGCTGACGTTTTTAGAGAAAACTCATATTTTAAAAGAATAAGTTTGTATTTGAAGTGTTCAGTTTTACTATACTGGAATTCAGTGTAGCTGTATTTGATACATACAACTACGCTTTCTTGGGATTCTAGATTAGTATTCAGAGCAACACGATATGCTTTTAGGCTTAGGGAGAAGTTAATCGGACTATATTATACAACTGTATTTGTACAGGGCAATGTTCTGAAGTAAGTTTAAAGGTAAAAATAGTCTAACAGCAGTCTTGTATATAAATTTAAAGCATTTTGCTAGTAGGTAGTCCTGTTTAAAATATTATATGTACTAAATCATGCAAGTATAAAGCAACTGTCATTAACACTGAATGTACGTTGGGGTTAGATACATTATTGGCTACATTCCCAAAGTATCTCGTATAAGCCCATAAAATTGAGGCTGACGAAAATTATTACTGAGGACAAGCATATATTAAACTAGAATTATCCCTTGAGTAATTGAGTGAACCGAGGCATCGTAAGGTTTCCTCATAAACGTGATATGTTATTTACATACATATTTTAGGACTATAATGACGTAGTCGTGGCCAAGAATAGTATTTTATAGATAGTCTATCTTAAGCAGCAAGTCCAGCTTGGTGGCTGGACCCAAACAAATGTTGCTATAATTCATGTACCGGATGACTGATACGGTTACCTACACATGAAGTAAATCCTGTCAGTTATCCTTTATGTGTAAGGTAACGTAATTTTTAAGGCCGTGTATAAATTCCTTACCCTTGCGAAAATAAATATACAATGAACATACGACCGCCGAAATATTTCTAATGTGTGCGTGTGTACGTGATACAGAAACGCAATAACGGGATTTTGTTGCGAGAAAGAAAAATATAATAATTGTTGTAAGTATAATTTTTCTAACCTTTCTTTACTTTAGTATCGAATTCAACATTACCATTTATATAAAGCTGTCATACGCAAAAGACTTTTGTGCTGTACGCCTGAATTGAAAATAGCAATATACATTTTAGACCCTTTCAATTATATTTTTTTCAACTTTGTACCTACGTTTTCCTTCGGCGTTCTTTTCATTTATAACATGGTTTACGATCGTTATAAATTTAGTACATATTACGAAAGGGGATTTTTTACTCTCGATAATGAAGCCATTGCGTTTAAAATGTATTATTCAACTACGGGTCTATACTAATCAGCAGAATTGTAAAAAATGTTGTACAACTTTTTTTAATCGTGTTTAAGTATTTTATTACATTATTTTACTACAATTGAAAGTGCGAAAGTAAAAAAAAACACAGTGAAACTAGGCACAGAGATCGATTCTAAAATGATAACACTTAAGTGACTTTTATCACCATGTTGACATTAACTCGAGCATAGTTGTGGGCAAAAGCTAGTGACGCCGCAGGCAGTGGCACGCTCGGAAAGCTTGCCTTATCCCGACTTAACGTGGGTAGGTAGGGTACTCACTGGGCATGGTTGATGAGTTTCTGTATCGGCGTCTGAACGGGAAGGCCAGCAGCCATCACTGCCGTACTGACGGAAGAGGAGGGCTGGAGTGCAGTGTGCTGCGCCTAGACGCTAATGAGGCTGTAGGGGTAACCAGGTCAGAGAGGTCCGCTCATTGTTGTGGGTGTGTAAACGATGGTGGCAATCGTGCTGCTTATTATCTGTTCCTTTAATACTGCTTCCAATCACGTCGGGGTCACCACTGTGGAGGAACGAGGTGTCATGTCCCTCCAACACAAAGGGAGGATCCTCCGACCAGGCGAGATATTCATGCCTGGCGGGCCGCGGCCCAACGGTTGATGTTGGGAACTTATATATATATATATATGCTAATCGGCGAGAGAATTCTTAATATCGCGATACACGATTAGCAACTCTCATGCATGTTCGTTAGATGGCGCTTTCCGGACGCATCCTGTAGTGATCACCGCTTGATCGTGTACGAATTCATACCAAGGGTTGCACAGGATCCACAAAAGGCTCCCTATAATTTTAGATATAAAACTAAAGGTGCGAACTGGGCTTTGTTTGGTTCACTCTTTGCAACTCATACCAAAGACTTCAGTCGCAGTAGTTTATCAGCTGAGGAAAGCGCAGAAATACTATCAGAAACTTTTACATACTGCGCTGATGTAACTATTGGTCGCGGATCTATCACTAACACTCGTAGATGTGATTGGTGGAATGATAGATTAGCCGAACTACGTAGAAGCTACCGGAAAGCTCGTAGAAAATTAAACACTATTAAAAAACATAACGTAACAGGAGATTTGTACAACAATGCTCTCACTGCTCTTAGAGTTGCCAGGTCCCACTACAGAGCTGCTGTGGAAAAATCCAAGGGAAACTTAATTCAGAAACTTGTTGATAAACTCGATAGAGAGGGCCCGTGGTCACCTTTGTATCACGAATTTAAGGCAAATAGATCAATCGACCTTGCATACATACAGAACATCAAAATTAATAACAGATATACCACAGGAGTAGAACAAACAGCAGAATATCTTTTAGACTCACTCGTACCTGACGATCGACCGGAAAACGACACTGATCATCACCGACAGATCAGGCAGTGGGCCATCGAACCACCACTATCTCCAATGTCTGATTTACCATCTTCAGACGAATTTCTCGGTATCATTAGATCCTTGCCGCTAAACAAGGCTTCGGGCGATGATAAAATATCTAACAAAATGATAAAAGAAGCTTGTAAACTATCGGGTGACACGATTTTCACTGTCTTTAAACGTTGCATTGCTGAAGGAATATTTCCTCGTATATGGCGGTGCGGTAATATTCGTATAATACCAAAAAGTGGCGACAAGCCACCGGATGATCCTAAATCCTACCGACCAATCACATTGTTACCATCGTTAGGAAAGCTTTTAGAACGTCTTGTAGTGCCCCGGCTTCTGCCAGGTGGAGTCAAATTTCATGATAGACAATTTGGATTTACGTTGGGTAAATCGACAACTGGCGCTGTTATATCGGTTAGAAAGTTTGTCACAGGGTCAAAATTTCAATACGTGCTGGCTATTTTCTTAGATATATCTGGCGCCTTCGACAACGCCAACGCCTTCGACAGTGGCCCATGCTGTTGCTGAAATTAAAATCACGGGGGTGCTTTAAAAATATTTATTCTCTTATCTCTTCGTACTTTTCACAAGGTACAACTAAACTAAGACTTGGTCATCATTCTGTGTCGAAGGCGCTTACAATGGGATGTCCTCAGGGATCGGTGCTAGGTCCATACTTGTGGAATATCGGCTTCGACGATTTTCTTGCGATACCAATACCATCCGGATGTACTCTGAACGCGTATGCTGATGACGGCTTATTACTGGTGGAATCTGATACTAGGGCGGGGCTTGAGAGATTAGCCAATAGATGTTTGAACTTGATATCTCAATGGGGTGAACGTAATCGCTTAACTTTTGCACCCAACAAAACCTTCCAGCTACTTTTAAAAGGTAACCTCAAATCACCGCCGAGCATTAGATTTGACAATGTTACTGTAAAAAATAAAACCACAGTGTGTTATCTAGGATTAGTTTTAGAAATAAACTTTTCATTTATCGAACATATTAAAATAGTTAATGAAAAGTCTAAAAAGAGTTTTTGTGCATTGACAAGGATATCAACTGCGACATGGGGTCTATCATTTAATACATTAAAGATCATATACGGAGCTACTTATTTAGGTTCTATGTGCTATGGTGCACCTGTATGGGCCGATAGGGCGACCGTAGGCGCTGTCCGTCGCAAACTGTTACAAGGCCAACGGCTTGCACTAATATTCTTGTGTAAGGCATATAGGACGTTTAGCACTGAGGCTTTGCCGGTGTTGGCGGGTGTGCTTCCGGTCGATCTCGAGGTGCAGAGACGTGCAGCCATGTACTATTCAAGACAACAAAACATGGAATGCGATTTTTTGGGCGCGCGGGATCGCGGTAAAATTACAAGATTGCTTCAACAGCAGCCCGATGTCTATAACGACCTCATAGACGAATGGCAACAACGCTGGGATGAATCATCCAAGGGGCGCCATCTTTACCAATTCTTTCCATCTGTTCGCGAACGGTTGTCGAGGATATGGCTTGAGGTGGATCACTGTGTCGCTCAATTTCTTACGGGTCATGGTAACTTTAAGAGCAAGCTTTATTCATTTAAATTAGTCGAGTCACCATTGTGTCAATGCTCAACACCTAACTCTCACTATGAACAGTCTGCTCATCATATCCTCTGGGAATGTAGTCTTTGGTATAATGAACGTAATATAATGCTGAATAGCTTGCAGGTGACATCTGGGGCGGTATACTATGGGGATCTTGTGTCAACTAGGGTGAATTTCCGTGCGTTTAGGCGATTCTGCCATACATATTATAGAAATCAAACATAGCTCACGTAGGACCCGTAATATTTGTGGCCGTGGTGCTTCCCTGTTTAAAAGTGTGTATGCCCATTTTACTTCATTTTGTCTCCCGCTTTGCTAAGGAGAGAAGTGGATTTACTGTATTTCCAACTACTCCAATTTTCTTCTGATTAATTTCGTTGCGGGTTCCAAGACAGTTTAATTTCGTCCTGGGACTTCCCGAGTGTCATAACATATATGTGTTCGTGGGTCACTGCTGTGGATCCTGGTGTACAGGAGTTACAGCGGTGGGCGTGTGGGTGGGATTAGTCCCATTATACAGATGGCGCTTTAGTATGTTTCCGTTTTTTTGTACGTGGGAGTTGTCACAAACATATGTGGAATGCGATGTGCGATGCTGCTGATGTTCTCTCTGTTGCGTAGGGAATATTTAAATTCAAATTCAAATATGATAGCCCATAAATTTTGTAGATGCTCGCGAGATGTAAAAGTTTTTCTGTGTAATGTTTGTTTTGTCTTTCTGTCAAACTTTCTACACGTGTCAGTTCTTGACTGATTTCACTAAAAAGACGCATGATAGAATACGTGTGGCTTACAGTAATATCATCAGGCAATTAATGGGCTTACATCGCTTCTGAAATGCTAACGGAGGCACGCGTTGACTCTTTTAACGGCATTCAACGGAAGAGGATTGCTTCTTTCATGTCCAGAGTTGGTGCATGCGATAATTTGATTATCAGGGGTATGGCAGAGAGACTTATTCATACCTCAACATTTAGACGATGGGTAGAAACTGTCATCTGACCTGATAATATTGTAATTAATAAGATAATTGTATTTTTTACGTATTTATATATTTGCTAAATAATTAAATTTTTACTATTGTATGTACATTATATTTAAAATATGGATCAAGTGTCTAAACTAAATACAGATAATTTGGGAATTAGCTAAAATAAAATAAAAAAACATTTTTTTTTTATATATTTTAAATTTTTATCTCATCATATCACATAGACAGATAGACACAGAGCCTAGTCCGCTCCCTCCTCCTTCCGTGATTCTGGGGATGTGTAAGGGAGGCAATACACTTTTAACTGTTGAGTTGCAGGTATCCATGAGCCACTTACCGCCAGGTCACTCGTTGGCCCCCTTTATCATAAAAAAAGAAAGTATGCAGTGCAATAATGTATATGTACTTATCAAAAAAGTTTTCATTCACATCAACAGCCTTTAATAGTCCACTGCTGGACATAGGCCTCTTCTTAGAAACGAGGTGTTGGCTTACTATACCACGCTGGCCAAACGAGTTGGTATAGGGTTTTTGTCAAGTTTTCCTTCTTTTGCAGTGCTGTTGTTCTGCGTATTTTTCTCCTTTAGCCGCCTTTTACGACACCCACGGGATGAATAGGGGTGATGACACTGTGTTTTCTTAATCCGTCACCACAAGGATAAAAATCATATATTATGTAGGTATTCTTCATCGTTATGTAAGTACTTCATAGGTTATACTATACCTATATTAAATGAAAGATTTTAAAAGTTTATATTTTATTGTCTTATGTCATATTGGGGTATACTACCAATTTCACGAAAAGTATCAGTCAGTCGGCAGCTCCCTGCCGACTGACCTCAGCGACCCAAATGAATTATTATATTTTATGTGTGTACCAGTTGCCGAGATATTTGAGAATATTAGCTCACGTACATCACTAGATCAGACGTTACCATTGAATTACAGTGAGGTATTTGTGGACTAAAAAAAAGACGCTTCTTTATTTTTGTTCTTTCGCATTGAGTTTCTTCTATTAAAACTTTCAATGATATTTACCAAATGAGATTACCAAATGTTATTTTGGTAATCTCTAAGGGGCTCGGATGAAATTAATAAAAGACGATTTCATTAGAATATCATTGAAAGTTTAAAAACAACACAAAGTATAAAAAGGGGTGAAATAAAACAACAAGCCTCAATTAACTATATATGCGCAATTTTACATTTACAATTGAGTTGCAAGTTACAAATTAAAGACAACAATAAATGAAATGCCAAACTCAATGTGTATTTCTACACATAAATCGCCGTCATCTACAGCCGTAACCTTGAAAATATTACCTTTGTAATTGACCCGTAGATACGTGGTAATTTCGAACACATTCAGACAGGTACCTACTTGGATCTAGTTGCAAATAGAGTAATCATTGTAGCGCATGTATCAATATTCTGTGCTCTGATTGAAATTGAAGTTTTATGAAGCGTAGAGAAGATTAGATGTCCAATACACCAACCCGGAGTAACCTATTTTCGTCTAAGGGAAGATTACATTTACATGTTAATCAATCTGAAAGATTTCGCAATTCACAGAGGGTACTATTACCTGATCATCATCATCATCGTCAACAGCCTATCACAGTGAACTGCTGGACATAGGCCTCTTCTTAAAAAGGAGAGGTTTAGGCCTACTATAGCACGCTGGCATGACGGGTTAGCAAGGGGTTTGTTTTATGTTTTCCTTCTAAATGCAGTGCTATTGTCCTTCGTAGTTTGCTCCCTTAGTCGCTTCTTACGACACCCATGGAATAAATAGAAGTGGTGACACTCCGTATTCTTAATCTACACACATCCACAAATCTATATAAACATTGAACCTACTGATCAGTTATTTCAGGTCTTATTGAGATTTAGGAATGGAAACAAGGTTTTTGCCTAACTCATTATGAGATATTTATAATGTATCTAGAAAAATAGCACGTAGATGTACTTGTACTCAGTGTGCTTTTACTTCTATTTATATTTTCTTAATTGTAATTTTATCTTCAGTGCCACTTTTACACTCTATAATATGTAATAGGTTTTAAGTTAAGCTAGAACAATGCATTGATAATTTTAAAAGAATGCTAAAGAAGTTTCCTGTCTATCACGGCTGTGGTTACACTATGTATAAACGTTGCAGCATATTGGGTGAAATTAAAACATTAATACAATGAATAGCTAAACTACTGCCTGCCAATTGTGATGATCTCTTTTTACTTTGACGATCCAATATCTATCAATTTGATGTCATGTGATTTTCAACTTCGACCTTCAACGCTTATATTGATTTATACGATCAGGATTGTAATGGACCATGTAATGATGCTAGGACCGGTAGTATTAATACTTCATGTCCATGGTCCATGATCTAGAAAAGTAATATTCTATTAATTAGTAAAATAGGTATTACTTTTGTGTAATTTCAAACCTATCTTGAACGTCTCCAAGTAGTGGGTCGATGATCTAGTTGTTCAAATACTCGTAACATATCAGTGCTAAAAATTATTATAAGGATTTTGATAAACCTCTTTTTAGTAATGTCATAGAGTAAATAGTATTATTTTTGGTAATATCAATAACAGGTCTGAAAGTAATTTCAATTCAATCAAAGAAAATTTCAAAATGTTAGCATGATTGTACGTACCTATATTGAAACACACACACACACAACCAAAAATCATTCCCATCTACCATGTAAACCTAGTCAACTAAATAGTATAGTTTTTCTTCCTCCAGATGAGGCAGAGCTGGAATCTTTAATAATGGGCCCTAAGAACAAATCTGCTGCTGGTTTTGATTCGATACCTGGGCAATTACTTAAATTATCTAAGCACATAATAATCCCTCTTTCAACTAAATTATTTAATTTGTGCTTAACGCAAGGAGTCTTTCCAAAAGTTTTCAAGAGAGCTCTTGTAACCCCTGTCCACAAGGGAGGGAAACGAGACGAAATTTCTAATTATAGACCAATCTCTGTTTTAACATCACTATCTAAAATTTTAGAGAAATTAATAAACAATCGACTCATGAATTTTCTTGAACAAAATAAAACTCTATCAAACTCACAGTATGCTTTTAGGTCGGGGAGAAGTTCGGCAGATGCCGTCAGTGAGCTAATGGATTATGTATCCATTCAGGTTGACTGGAAGAAAAAATGTTTAGGTATATTCCTCGACCTAGCCAAAGCATTTGATACCGTCTCGATTTCAATTCTTGTGAACAAAATGGATCGCATTGGTATTCGTGGAAACGCGCTTATGATTTTAAAGGACTTCTTAATTGACCGCACGCAACAAGTTAAAATCGGTGAGTATGTAAGTACTGAAGCCCCAGTGGTTTGTGGAGTCCCACAGGGCAGTATACTTGGACCAAGTCTTTTCTTGATATATGTATATGACTTATGTCAACAACCTCTTTACAAAGGTCAAATTTTTACTTATGCTGACGACACGGCCCTAGTCTTCCATGGAGGCTCCTGGGATGAGGTTGGGCGTGTCGCCGAAATGGGTCTCCACAGAATCAAAGGATGGCTTGCCACAAACTTACTTACTCAAAATCTTTTAAAAACCACATACCTACAATTTTCCATTTCTAAAATTAAACCTGTGAACGTTGATATAAGGGCGCATATATGTAACAAATGTAAATACATTAAATATAGGCTGCTGATGTCCGTCCATAGCTAAATCTACGGATGTGAAATATCTTGGTGTTTTGGTGGATAAAAGATTAATTTGGCGTCCCCATATAGACCTGTTAACAGCTCGTACCAGAAAGCTTATATGGATATTCAAGCAATTGAGGCATGCATGTAAATTTTTATTATTACGCACTGTCTACAACGCTCTGGCAGTCGGTTTTTTGTTACTGTATTGTGGTCTGGGGTGGCGCTTGTAAGACATTTATGATGCGGTTGGAAAGAGCACAAAGATCAATATTGAAAGTCATGACTTTCAGTCCGTTCAGATTTCCAACAAAATCTCTGTATACAACTTGTGAATTACTAACAGTAAGACAACTGTATATGCTGCAATTACTTTCAAAGCAACACAAGAAAACTCTTTATCATACTGCGGATTATAATAGAAAGCGTACGATAACAAATGTTTGCATATCCGTCACCGGTCGTACAGCCTCTGCCAGACGGTAACATGTCTACATGTCTATCTTCTTATATAATAGAATAAATAAATTAACAAACATTCATCCCTTATTTAATCGCGAAGCTAAAATCAAATTAAAGAATTGGTTGCTTGGTATAGACTATGACCAAACTGAATAATTATTATCATAACGACTAAAAACTGACCATATACACCTCTCATATCACTCCATATACCTACTTACGTATACATCCATACACTTAAATACCATACACACCGCAAACGCGCGGTACGCTCCACACTACGCACTTTCAGCACATTTACTCATCTCACTGCACTTATTTTGCATAAGATGTCTGTGTTCCTCATAATGGGAGAAGACACTGACTTCTGTAACACAGGCCAAGAGCCTAGCTCAGCAGTCAGGGACTTCACATATACTGTGTATTTTTATGTGAATATATTAAATAAATAAATAAAACAAAAAATGTAAGGGTTGTTGGTCTAGTGGTTAGTGACCCTGACTGCTAAGCTGGTGGTCGTATGTTCGATTCTCAACCAGGACAAATATTGTGTGATGAGCACGATCACCTCTTCTGTGTCTGGGTGTAATTTAACTAACATATATGTATGTATTTATAAATATTTAAGTATATTTATTAGCAGCCTGGTTACCATAGTACAGGCTCTGCCTAGTTGGGGATCAGACTGCCGTGTGTAAGATGTGTGCAATTAATATTACCTCCTTTACTTACCCCCAATTTTTTTTATCCTGATTTAATTATACCAATTTGTCGGTGTGATTAAAATACTTTCTAGTAACAACAATCTCTAAGCATAGCTAAGTTAAGACTGGTTGCGATTACGAGTATTATATATTTAAAGTAAAATGTTCTGATTTCAAATATTATCAATTTTGGCCGCTACTTATAGTAGGTACATACACTTGCACTGCGGTTAGTAGACGGCCTGGCATAGATACCAACGTTTGTTGTGGTTTGAATGCATTTTGCATCAAAGTTAAACAGAGCTAGCCCACGTCGGTATACATTTTATAATAAAAGAATTTTAAAATTTTAAGTTACTTTTCAGTAGATATTTGGAGGTTTTATCGCAAGAGGAGTATTCTACGTACAAATCTTCTATTATTTTGACTACTAATTAGTGATTTAAGATTCAAATTTTTATGTTATTACCTCACGTTTACTAAATAAATCAATAGGTAAATAACGCTGTAATAAACCTCTTTTAGGGATAGCAAGATTGAATTGGATGGAAAAAATCATAGACATCTGAAAAATCTAAAAGTTTTGTATAAAATCTAAAGAGAGGAGTGAATAAAGTTGGCAACATTGCTGCTGCTAGAAGTTAATAAATAAATAAATGCAAAGATGAAAAAGCTTTACGTATTATTTTATAAGCAATCTACCCATAATTCTTATTATATTATTAAATAGCTCATAAATTCAAACTTATGTTTACACTAGCTCATAAACTTACATACCCGACAAAACTCATTATAAACTTTATAATACAAATAATGTGTTCCTTTGCTAATCCCCAAAGACAGATAGAACGAACTATTATGTTAAGATATCACCATTATGTCAAATCTTAGATTCGGAACAATGCAGCATTTACACTATGAAACCATAATCACCATTATGGCACCTGCAGTAGTTTGGTCTTCTATATGTAAATGATAAGGAGCATGTGTGGTGACGGATTAAGAATACTACTCGACCAAGCGAACTAGACGACTGTCAAACGTGACGTCATTGACTTCGGGTACAGATAGCAGAAGAATCCGAATGATCGGTAGGTGTTCGTTTTTTCTATATAAAATTACCCAAAGTATTAAGCGCGCGTATTAAGTATTAAGCTTTGGTTATTATTAGTTCAACTAACCTCTACTATTATATTACTATTATTACTAACTATTATTTATTATTAATTAGTTTTATTATAAAAATTAGTTTTATTTATTATTACTAACTATTATTAGTTCGCTAATCTTTATAAGCATTTGGTGTAAAGAATTAGAATGTTACACGAGAAAATATTTTTATAAAAAATTAGTTATTTGCGTTATCTACAGATATTTAATTATTACGGGTCTGGGTGCTTATATGTATTTCTATGTATTATAATAAAGTAAATTCAGTCAAAAAAGTATTGGGAATGAATGATTTGTTTATGGTCCAAAATTCAAATTGTTGTTTTTTTTTTGTTGTTGTTAGATTGGGACAACTGTTTTCCATTTTGGAGCGGAGTTTGAGTTGCATCTGTTATTTATATTAAATACGGTGCTGTTTTTAGTTATATCATATCTAGTGTGTATTGCGAATTTCATAATAGACAAAAACATCGAACAAAGAGTTTGTCTTAAATTTTGCATCGCCAATGGAATTTCGTGTTCAGAGTCACTCAAAATGATACAAAAGGCTTCGGTGAATCGACTTTATCAAAAACACGTGCTTATGAGTGGTACAAAGCGTTCAAAAGCGGTCGAGATGTATTGAAAGATTTGCCTCGCTCTGGTAGGCCATCAACGTCTGCAACTGAAGTTAACATCGCAAAAGTGAAGTACAGAGTGTCACCACCCCTATTCATCCCGTGGGTGTACTAAGGGAGAAAACTACGCAGAACAACAGCACGGCAAATAGAAGGAAACCTTGACACAAACCCTATACCAAACCGTCTGGCCAGCGTGGTATAGTTGGCCAGACGGTTTGGTATAGGGTTTGTGTCAAGGTTTCCTTTCTAAGGAGAGGCTTATGTCCAGCAGTGTACTATTAAAAGCTGTTGATGATGATGATAATGATATTAATGAATATTATAAATTTAAATTTAGAAAAATGTTTGTACCTAAGAATAGATTACGTATCTACTATAAAACATAGTAAACAATACGTAGGATGATGATGTTTTGTGCCTCGTAGCCCAACTATACAACTAAAGTCACACATCAACAATTTTTATAGTAAGTCTTATAAGAATATTACCAGTGTATGGCATTAATAAATACTTTTTAAAAGAAAAAACTTAAAGTAGGCTAAATATGTAGCTGTTGTTCTATGACATAACTACTCGTATACGACATGATCAATACGCAAAGGGTGGATAGCATGACTAACTTCTAACTAGAATAATTTGTTTACTCACTAGTTGTTTTAGTAAACCGTTGTAGGCTTCCTTTATGCCCTTCATCCCTATTTAATTTAATTAGTTTTATTTATTTAAGGCTATTCCGCTATACCGAAACAGACAAACTTTAGACTTAAGTCAAAGAGGAGCTTCTCTCTACGTATTTCTAGCCTTTTATATTCTACTTAAATTTACTTTATTCTTCTACGGCCTCAATAAGTACTTATTGCAAAGTGAAAGTTAATTTAATACGACATAGATAATACATTGGCTTTTGTAAGATAAAAAAATAATCTCACATTCCATCCCCTAAATTCAAGTTGATTTCTTCTATTATATTATGCATTACGACGATTAAGGTGGGGCTTAGTGATTGAAATGTTGTTATTGTGTTTTCATATTAATTTCTTCGCTTACCTTAACAATGTTTATAACGCAGTTATGCGCATGTAATGTCACTTTTATAAGTATTGATTGAATATTAGGTTCATATGTAGAAATAACCCAGAATTGTGAATAACTTAGGTACTGGTTGCTCCGTTACAACGTTTTAAATATCAGAAATATTGAAACGAAGATATGTAATATTATCGGCTCAGCACTGATGTTTACACGGGAGATGGCTGTTACGCGGCTGCTTATACGTATTGCTGTTCTGTTTTCGAGCAACTCGGGTTAGATTTGATACTTAAATAAAACAAGGATAGAGAAATGTGTTTGTTAATCTAATTTTAAATATTGTTCCAGAAAACTTATATATGCATATCATATTCTATAAATAGTAAAACCATCATTTTCTCTCTTAATACAATTTTTCTTATCAATGTTTGTGCGGTGTTTTAAATGATATATTAGTAAGAGCAAAAAACAAAATTTTGTAAAAGTAGAAATGTATCATCATGTATATAAAGTGTATTACACATTGACCGTTGAGGATACGGTTGCACACTGACGGTCCTCCTATTTTAGAAGCAATATGGGACATAGACTGGTTTACTAAAGCAAAAGATAAAGAGTATTGGAGAAAATTGGAGGAGGCCTTTACTCGATGAGAGGTCCTTAATTAAAAAATAATTTCAATATATTTGTAATAATTTAATAATCATCTAAACAATAATGTAAAACAAATTTATATAATATTTTTAGTTGAAATCACTTAAAGTTAAAAAGTAAAATATCATTGTATACTTAAAAATTGAATAATGTTGTTTTAAGGAAGTTTGTTAGTATTAAGGAAATAAAGAGGCTATATATATATGTGGGGCATGCATTTGACTGGATGTGTAACATCACCGCAGTATGTGGTGTTTCCACTAATAACCATCCCGACGGCCGGTCTCAGGTGCCGTACTATGAGGAGGACCCGGGACTGTGCTAGGTTTGACGGACGAGATAACGCTGTATCCCCGTACGATCTGAATGCCCGTTATCCGCTGCGCTTGATAGAGCTTAGCTCGGCAGCGGGAGGAGGCCGATAGGCGCTTGGCCCATATCAGCGCTCCGTAAAGGGCCATGGATCGTATCACACATATCACACAGTAAAGCAGAGCAAACTTCTTCAAGCAGCCTCTTAAATTACGTAACAGCCTCTGTAGGGAGCCGCGAACTATGGTGATCATGCGCTCGAAACGCTTCTCGAAGCTCCAGCGGCTGCCCAGGGTGAGGCCGAGGTATTTAATGTGGCGGTCGACCTTGACCTCAGTTCCCCCCACTCTAATAAGGGAGCAGGTGGGAACTGCGTCGCTGTTTTCTGTGGAACCACAAGGCTTCCGTCTTATGAGGTGCAACCCTAAAACCCAGACCGCTCATCTTTCGGCCGACACAAGCGACCTCTAACTCCACGAGCTCTAGAAACTCTTTAAAGCCACACCCAAGATAAGGAACTTGGAAACCATATATATAAAAATATGTATATTTATATATATATATATATATAATAATAATAATATTTTACCACATTCACACAACGCCATCTAATAAACTAATGATCTAACGAGGAACCAATCAATCAATAATCTAACGAATTTAAAAGAGGGAAAACTAGCCTTGAAAATGATCACAGAAGTGGACACCCGCTAACAGCAGTCACTGCTGAAAATGTATGACTTACGAATTTCAACTCTCAAGAAAAGAGCGTACTCCTTCCTAAAAGGCCGGCAACGCGTTTGTGACTCCTGAGTTGCAGACGTTCATGGGCGGCGATGGTCACTTTCCATCAGGTGACCCGTCTGCTGTCTTCCCCCTCTAACATAAAAAAGAATGTGTAGACTACCGAAATACTTGTGCGAGATGACCCACGAATTACATACAGGGACATAGAGAAAATCTTAGACATCAGTTCGATTAGTGCTCACACCATATTACATAAACATCTTAGAATTAGTAAGCTTTGTTGTCATTGGTTACACGGTTAAAGATTCTTTATTCTCAATTAAAATACCTCGTTTGCTCTCCGAAAGGGGCAAAAAGCCCGTGTGGAATGGTGACGTGAGATGCGTCTACCTTTTAAAAATGGGAGGTCAAGATGTGGTTCTTAAATCATTACTGGCAACGAAACATGGAGATATCAATATGATCCGGCAAGCAAGAAGCGTTCCTCGGTAAAGGTGTAGGTGCAAAGACCGCGAAACATTATCGCCAACTTTTTTTTTCGCGGAGTGGACTTTTTGCAACATCAATTCTAGAAAATTGTAAGTCTGTTAACTCAGAATGGTACCACGACAATGCGTCTTCACACTCTTCCCTCAGAACAAAGACGTTTATTCATGAATTGCGTATCGAAACCCTACCTAACCCACCTTACATGCTTAGCTCCTAATGACTTCTTTTTATTCCCCTCCATAAAAGATAAGATGAAGGGCAAGTTTTTTTCACCTACGTTAAATATTTAGCAAAATAAATATAATAAACAAACCTATCGAAAATCTATTACATAACATATGCCTGTGGCGATCTACAACCGCCCGTTTGCAAGAGGTTGAGCCTTACGAGAAGAAAGGTCAAACAAACTCACGGCCACTCTTTTTTAATTAACAGATAAATACAATGACATCATTAAATATACTATAACAGGCCAGTATATAAGTTATTAAGGACTAAAAGGTAAAAAGGCATAAAAAGAAAAATGTATAAAAGAAAGATGGAAAATAAATGAAAGTGACGAAAGCATTAAAAAAAATATGGAAAAAATTAATTAAAACACTACATTTCCAAATTAATCTCAAGCATTCTTGTCCTTCGTGTAAGCCACAATTGAGTAGTAGGCTTTTTGACAAACTTTACGTTTTATTGCGGATTGAAATTTGTTTGTATTTAAGTTTTTATAAAGTATTATTTGGGACTTTATTATAAAATCGGCAACATTGACCTCGAAATGATTTGTTTATCTTTCGGAGCCTAGAGGCAGGTACACGAAGTTTATTCCTATTTCTATTAATTATATAATGTACATCACTTTTTTTAGCAAACTTTTTTTTTTATGAACATATATTGACATGCCACTATCATTATGTTTATTTCTTTAAATTTCTGCCTCAATGAACAACGATGGCCTAAATTATAAATTGCTCGAATTGCTCTTTTCTGTCGTACAAAAATAGTTTGAATGTCGGCAGCATTCCCCCACAGCAGAATATCGTACGACATTATGCTATGCTTTGCTAAAATAACTGAAACAATGCTGTATTAACATCAGTCAATTCTCGAATTTTTCTTACTGCGTAAGCTGCTAAGTTGAGTATACTCGATAATTTTTCTTCGAAAGGAACTTCGTTCCGACCTGGGGTCCATAGACCCCTCACGTCTTTTAAACTTGCAATTAAATTGAAATATATCATAATAGTGAACTGTTATAGGCTGGTGATGATGATGATATTCTAATATATTTGTGTATATAATTTTATAAGAAAATATATTGTAATGAATATTACTTACTCTTATATAATCTATCGACCGGGTGAATACTTACTAACGTGTTTTATTTCACTTTATTTAACGTCTTAAAAAGAAATATATATTTTTTTTAAATTGATCGAGAGCGTGTTTCTTTACGGTTAACAAGAACAATGTATACACTACGGAACAGTAAATTTTATGCCTTTATAGAAGTCTATTTCATTTGTGCAATAAATTGTGCATGCATTGTGTTATTATAAAAGGTCTAACGACTTTAGTTACGTCTTCTTACGAATGTTGTAAATTTTTTTGGTAGATAGGTAGGCGCAGTTTACATTTTTCGTTTATTTCGTAGCTGTACGTGCTTATGAAAACATTTTCCTACCTCAATAACTAACAATATACAAAAAACGTTAAACCGCAAGGAGTTTAAAACTGGGATTAAACAACAAGGTACAAGTTTCAGTTTGAGTGTTATTTTTGTGACGGAAGAGAGCCTCATATTGGTGAGTGCAACACATTGTAGCATGTTATGATAACGTTCGCCAAGTGGAATTTCCTTTATGTGCCTCGAAATGGAATATCGTTAAAAGAAAACATACAATCATTATATAAAATGAACAAGATGGGACATTTTTTTTGTATATTGTATGACATATAAGTAGAACGTAATAAGTTCAACTAGCATTTGATTCAAAAGCGTTCGCTGTCATTGATTACCTACGCGAAACTTTCAAGGCTTTTTCAGTTAGCAAATGAAACTCTCACATGTAAAGAGATATAAGTATATAACTAACCCGTGTCTAAGAATTACCGAAAGATAGTGAAGTATTACAGTAATAAATACAAGTTGTGATTGTTATAGTAGAAAAACTAAGTTAATAACTGTGTCTCTACGTGTTCGGAGTCACTCCGTCTATACAGAAAAAGTTGGACAAGTTTACCTTGATAGTATAGGTCGTAAATACTGTAACTTCGAGACTTAAAACTTATCTACCATATTTTTGGTGGCAAAATTTTATTGTATATTGTAACATGCAAAGTTCCATCGATATGCCAAATGATATTGTGTTATATTCATTGCTCTTTTCAGCCCTTAGGAATGTATAACATAAAAATACAATCGTATTTAACTGTTCGTGTTTTGTGAGTTTCGGTTATTTTCTAGATAAATAATGACAAGTTCCATGTGGTGACGGATTAAGAATACGGAGTGTCACAACCCCTATACATCCCATGGGTGTCGTAAGAGCCGACTAAGGGAACTAACTACGCAGGACAACAGCACTGCAAAGAGAAGCAAATCTTGAAATAAACCCTATACCAACCCGTCACGCCAGCGTGGTATAGTAGGCCAAAACCTTTTTTCTAAATAGAGGGGCTATTTCCAGCAGTGGACTTGATGTGAATGACAACTTCTTTGATAAGTACATATACTTACATAACCAACGTAAGTAACGAAATTATTGCACTGCATACTTTCTTTTTTTATGGTATATTGGGACTAATCCCACCCACACGCCCACCACTGTAACTCCTGTACACCAGGATCCACAGCAGTGACCCACGAACACACCGAGTTATGACACTCGGGAAGTCCCAGGAAGAAATTAAACTGTCTTGGAACCCGCAACGAAATTAATCAGAAGAAAATTGGAGGAGTTGGAAATACAGTAAATCCACTTCCCTCCTTAGCAAAGCGGGAGACAAAATGAAGTGAAATAGGCATACACCCTTTTAAACAGGGAAGCACCACGGCCACAAAATATTACGGGTCCTACATGAGCTATATTTGATTTCTATAATATGTATGGCAGAATCGCCTAAACGCACGGAAATTCACCCTAGTTGACACAAGATCCCCATAGTATACCGCCCCAGATGTCACCTGCAAGCTATTCAGCATTATATTACGTTCATTATACCAAAGACTACATTCCCAGAGGATATGATGAGCAGACTGTTCATAATGAGAGTTAGGTGTTGAGCATTGACACAATGGTGACTCGACTAATTTAAATGAATACAACTTGCTCTTAAAGTTACCATGACCCGTAAGAAATTGAGCGACACAGTGATCCACCTCAAGCCATGTCCTCGACAACCGTTCGCGAACAGATGGAAAAAATTGGTAAAGATGGCGCCCCTTGGATGATTCGTCCCAGCGTTGCTGCCATTTGTCTATGAGGTCCTTATAGACATCGGACTGCTGTTGAAGCAATCTTGTAATTTTACCGCGATCCCGCGCGCCCAAGAAATCGCATTCCATGTTTTGTCTTGAATAGTACATGGCTGCACGTCTCTGCACCTCGAGATCGACCGGAAGGACACCTGCCAACACCGGCAAAGCCTCAGTGCTAACCGTCCTATATGCCTTGCACAAAAATATCAGTGCAAGTCGTTGGCCTTGTAACAGTTTGCGACGGACAGCGCCTACGGTCGCCCTATCGGCCCACACAGGTGCACCATAGCACATAGAACCTAAATAAGTAGCTCCGTATATGATATTTAATGTATTAAATGATAGACCCCATGTCGCAGTTGATACCCTTGTCAATGCACAGAAACTCTTTTTAGACTTTTCATTAACTATTTTAATATGTTCGATAAATGAAAAGTTTCTTTCTAAAACTAATCCTAGATTTATGGTATAGGGGGCAAACGAGTGACCTGGTGGTAAGTGGCTCATGGATACCTGCAACTCAACAGTTAAAAGTTTATTGCCTCCCTTACAGATCCCCCAGAATCAGGGAAGGAGGAGGGAGCGGACTAGGCCTCAGTAACCTCATTCACTCGGTGAAAAGCAACGAATAATGGCTTAACGTCAGTTTTCTGTGAGGCCTTGGTATTACTCCTGTCGAGCCGGCCCAGACCCAAATGCCGAAATGTAAAACATTCGTTTCGTTTAGTGAAAGGGTATTTTAACTACAAAATAGGTTGATTAATTGAGATCATCTCAAGCAACATTAAGGTCTATTTTTACAAGTCTATTCTAGTATTAAATTAACTTTCAGTGAGTGTTTACACATAAGAGTAAAATAAAATTTTAACATATAATTGTACCAAAATATAATATCCTCGTGAATACAAACTATCTACTGTCGTGCAATTTACCGTATGGTTCTGGCGAATAAAGTTACAAAATAAAATAACTACTAATACTGCTAACATTGAACTTAGTAACGTAACTTTTGCCATCATCACCGATCATGTTAGTTACTCTAGGTAATAACATTGTCGTTCATTTCCATAAGCAGTAGTCAAGCACATTTGCATGTTAGCTTTGCCGCTTACTTTATTACATACCGCATATTTCTTTCCCTCAAGATTTTCTATTTCTAATCCATATTTTTATCGTAATATATTACTATTCGAACAAAGGGAATGAAAAATGTGTCAAATTTCTTAAAGATAAAAGTATATTCGTAACTATTATTCAGTTTTGCATTGTTTACGCTTATGTGACAAAAACAAATCAGTCAAACAGACAGACAAAAACAAATCAGTCTTATGAGTTGAGTAATATAAAACTGTGAGATATAGATGTATCTATATATATAGAGTTGGTTTGTGTACGCTTCAAAAACGTACGAAACCGAAATTTTGACACGAAATATAAACCGCTTCAAAGTTTTTTTTTTCTATTTGTTGCTTCATTTTCGTTCCTCATTTCTCATTATGCCACCACAATACAGCGAAGCCTGGCAGGGTACAGCTAGTTTCCTGAAATAGTTTCCTAATTCCTTGTACGTAATCTTTGTTTCTTTAGTAATCCAAATAAATCCATATACTAAGCTGACGGTTAAACCGCTCAATTACTCAAAAATCTCAATTAATGTAGGTAAGTGTTCATAAGTACTAGAATTATTACTCAAAAAGTGAGACAAATTCTTCTACCATTTTAAGGGTTTGTTGCTTAAAATAAAAAAGGCCACCTTATAATGTTACTTTGTTGTTAGTTTGCCCGCCTGTCTGTCGTTTCCACTGCGTTGTGTGTTGCAGATTTCTTTATAACAGGCCCTAGGTGCACACCGAACTTATTGTATCTCTATTTGAGACCGACATTTGTCTCGTAGGATATAAGTTTCGAGACGGGTTGCCAGACAGGAGGAAGTGCCCAGCCATCGTCTCTGGTGAAGTTCTGACGAGGATGTTACATCAACGAGCCGTGACCGTTTTGTTATGTTTTAGGCTTGAGCTAATGCTGATTTGTTACAGGCTATGTTCTTTACACACAGATGCTAGTCCCTTCTACATAGTTTAAACCATAAACGGTTGAGTAGGTATGCACCCTTAGTGGCTTGCTCTAACCTATTCTGGTAGGCGGCAGATCGTTCAAATAATGGTATTTAGACGATCCTAACTAGGAAACTTTAACTTTTTGATCAAGAGAGTCTTAAAAAGACATCTCCCGCACAAAGTGTTGTCCCATGTTTGGATCGGACCCACAACACTCAGCGCAGTAGGAAGCGACGAGGTGACCGCTTAAACCAGTGGTCACGCCATCCGTGCACTCGGTTGTATCAACATTTTTGAAATATACGCGTAAGTGAAACCCTAAGTAATAGGAATATGACTCACCAGGGCCTTTATTCGAGTATTAACGTTTTGTCCCTACCTATTTACATACGTAAAGATCTGTTTATGACATTTCCATTTCAATAACACTTACAAATACAGGAAATAACGTAGCATTCGTGATGTGTCGCATACAAAAAACATAATTAAAAATCGCGTGCGTTATAATTATTACGGGGAGTTTCCCGCGTAATTAGTATGTTAGGTAAAGTCAGGTAAAGTATGTAAAAGAAACGCAACATAAACACCGCGGTAGGTATGGCAGAACAAAGGCCTAGGGGAAACGGGGAAATGAGTTAACAATCACATTGTTTACCCATTTACTGACACAATAAACGTAAAGGCCTAAACCTTTTCGTGAAATCAACATAAAAGATTTTTACCAAAATCAGAAAAGCTCTGAACCGTTTTAAACGGCCTTAATACGGCGTTTAGCTCTCTCTTTAATTATACCATTAAGTATTCGAATTACAAAATTCTGTCAAGCGTAGACACAAATGACAACTATTATGATTCAGGTTGAAAAATCTCTTCTGAGGAATGTTTTCGTTTCCATTGTGTTTTATTTATGCGGTAATATTTCACAATTTTTGTTATTCCACGAAAGTCGGTTGTCCCGGGATGTAACTGTTATTTATCACGTATTTCTATTTATCTCGTATCTCGTTCTATTACTCGTTTATCATGTATGTATGTAGGTATAGGAAACTGCATTTAAAATAAAATTTAATTTCAAAAAAACCATTGAAATTGTTTTGAATAAAGCATGTGAAAATAAATATCACAGAGTTATGAATATAATTGATTTAATTCAAACACACTAATTGAATTCGTGGGTTGCAATGTGAATGTGTAAATATTAACGTTTTGTTATTCATACTTTAGGGGTATATCTACATACGTGCACAAAGGGATGATTGTTTATATTACCTGAACAAATATTAAATAAATGAAAACTAGTAACGGAACTAATATTTTAATGACTGGATTGGAATGCTATCTTACTGTTATGTACCTATGTGTTGAGATACTTCTTCAGCTCATTACACATTTATTAATTTACATATGCATGTTTTGTAATGGTAGAGCAGTTTCCTAACAAAGGCATTATGGGCTTAAATTACAAATATTGTAATGTGTCACGTAAAATTAATATTATTATTTTGTTTGAGAGAATTTAATAATTTATCATATTTCAGACACGATTTTATGTGCCGGAAAAGTTTAGCTTAAATTTCAGTTACAATTAGGTGTACAGGTAGTTAGAAGATCATACTCGTTATGGGAGTTCGTAAAAAATATCTTAGAAGATATTTTTCTATTTATAAATGGTTTAGGTTCAGTTCTCTTAGTACGGTGTTCCTTGTTTATTGCCTTTTGCTTTATGGGATTGATAAAATTTACTCATAAATAAAGGTTTAGTTCAAATATATCAAATTTTCATAATTTATCGTTTCAGTTGGCTGCTCAGAATAAATTTATGTAGGGAATCAAGGCTGACCTTTTACCCACCCACCCTAAAACATAACATTCTCTTATAGATAAACTAAATTGTTTCCTTAGGCCGCTTACTCGATTTCAAAGATTGAACTAAATTAAATCTAATATTTAGTTTTGAACTGATGTATAATATCTGTAACTAAGTTTATACCCAATCTTGTTAAGGACTGAATGAAAAGAATTGTAACCTTTAAAAGTACTAACAAATTCGAGAGTTGAAATTTGTATCCCAAGGAGCTGATAACATACAAGTTACTGCTTGAGGTAGCAGCGCTTGAAAACTAGGGTTCTAACATGCAATGATTTCGGCTCGGCCCATGTTGATGATTAAGAGACTCCTACAGTCTTATATGAGAAATACTAGGCTGTTTTATACGATTATATTAATTCTTTACTTTTAAATAGTTAATTTGATAAAATCTGGGGTGTATGTATAAAACTCAGCTAAGGGTTTTCGTAAAATAAGTTTCGTGGCTTTTTTGTGAAAAAAGTATTTCTATTCATAGCTTATAAAGCATATCTACATGACATCCCTCCACAAGATCAATCATTCTTTGTTGTTGAATAGAAATATTTGTTGAAGTAGTCTTGGCAATAAATATCACCAGGGAAATGATAGATTAATCCAATATTATGTACATGTTAGACATTTAATACATTATAAAAAATCTACATATCCTGTGGTCGCGAAAACATCTTCGTGCATCCATCTGTCATGTGTCTAATGGTTCATGTCTTTCCCGTATGTGCAGGTTATTTGTTGTTAATTCTTATCACTCATATCTAATATTTTCTTTATAATAACTCAATAAAATTTACTGATAGTATTACTGATATACATATTACATAAAATGTTAATTTTTAAATTTGGTATCAAACAATAATGTTTTACTGCGTTTAAGTACGTTTCACAATCAAGTGTCTAATAATTTCGCTTTCCTGTTGTTAACTATTCCCAAATCGTAACTGAAGACAATTAGTATAATCATATAATATATTATAATAAAAGTCTTTCTCAAATAGGATAGCAACAGTCTCCTTTAAAGTATATTTGGACAGTTATATTCCATTTTGTTTTATGGTTAATTTTTTATGAAGAGTAAATGGATATTCTATGTTTTCTATCGAATATTATTTTTCTTGATTCGTAGTCTGCTAAAGACGGTTCTTGTCATCAATTGATCAATTTATGCTAAAATCTTATTATTTATTTAAGAGTTTTCTATCAGAGCTAGGTTTAAATGGACTGTCTAACAATACATATTTTCTAAGGAATTTGGATAAAACTAATGCTCGAGAAATACATTGTCTCTCTCTTGTTCAAATGGAGGATTTTACTGAATCAAATACATGATATACTTTCTGAAATTCTTACAACAATTTTCAGATACTTAATTGAAACTGAACTTTAAATCACTAATTAATTATGTTTGAAATCCAGAAGAAAGCCAATTCATCAACTTTTAATATTAAATATTTCTCTGGGTAAAATATTTAAGTTTGATATTGAATTATTGAATACTTTTTTAATATCGAGGTACTAAAGACGTCAGATTTAAAAACTTTTTGTAAATCAAATAAAGACTGATTGTGTTGTATCTATTTATTACTTTTTTAACTGTGTATACTGAGCACGTCAATAAGGTAACCAAATATCTTATCGGTTACGACTTGAATTACATTTGTACATGTACCTTGATTGTGCTTTCCTTTTTAATGCTCAAATACTATAATATTCTATGTTCATTATACAGTAACTGAGGACGTTACTGTATAATGAAACTAATTAGTAATTTAGCTTTCCTTTAAATTAATTATATAGGTAATTTTCAAGCAAAGCAAATTATTAACATTAGACCATACTATATACATTACAAATTTGACCTTTACAATACCTACTTGTATTAATGTTTTTTTGGTAAACTTAATGATTTAAGTAGGCACTGTATAGGCTTCCATATATTGAACAACCCAGAATATTTTCTTTCTATGGTGCCACAAACAACCACGAAAAGAAGGCATTTTCGTACAATAAGTACAATATTTTAAACCATGTCCTTGAAATGGTGGGCACACGTGAATAGGCCGCCCGCAGACGGTAGCATTGGACTACACAAAACGAGGTCAAGGCGAATAAAGCATTCGATTAACGTTTCCTTATTCAAACACGATTTCTTTCACAACCCCTTGCTTGTTTTTATTTTTAGTGGCCATGCGTGACGTCAACCCAGAGCTTTCTCTCATAGGAATTTAACTTACGTGCGTCAGTCTGCATTGCTATTGAGTTTAAGAACTCATATATATAGATAAATATAAATCATACGTATGTACAGCAAATGTAGGGCATTAGTGTGTCTGTTAATATAAGAATCCTTAAATTTTAAATAAAGAAATAAAAATTACTCGATTATGACATACATATAAACTGAGCGTTTTGTCGTACTGACCATTTTGATCTGAAATATCTCCTCTTTGGTTAAGAATTCCAAATTTAAATTTATATATTCATTTAGCTTGTATATTTGAGTTTTGAAAACAGTCATTCATTTGTTTTTTCCTCATCATTTTTTTCTTTGGTGTCGCTTATTACCGCACAATGGAAAACATGAAATATCGGTATATTTACGAGTACGAGTTCTACCGTGGCTCCAGTGATGCAGAAACAGCTCGAAGGATTAATGATGTGTACGGCGCTGGTGTCGCAAAAGAAAGCACGGTACGTTTTTGGTTTCAACGTTTTCGTTCTGGAAATTTCGACCTTCAGAATCAACCCCGTGGACGGCCAGAGACCAAAGTGGAAAATGAAGAATTAAAGGCTATTATGGAAGCGGATCTATCACAAAGCACTTCAGAGATAGCTGCAGGCTTCGGGGTAAGCGATAAAACTGTATTAAACCACCGGAAGCAAATCGTGCAAGTAAAAAAACTTGAACGATGGGTACCTCATGAATTGAGTGAATCGAACTGGCAAACACGCGTCGACTGCTGTGTTACTTTGCCCAACCGACACAATAATGAAGGGATTTTAAATCGAATCATTACTTGTGATGAAAAGTGGACACTGTACAATAATCGGAAGCGCTCGTCGCAATGGCTGAACCCTGGAGACCCACCCAAATCCTGCCCTAATCAAAAATTGACTCAGAAAAAGTTACTTGTGAGTGTTTGGTGGACTAGCGCCGGTGTCGTTCACTACAGCTTTCTAAAATCTGGCCAAACGATTATGGCAGATATCTATTGTCAGCAACTGCAAACCATGAAGGAAGAACTAGCTGCTAAACAACCGAGATTGGTCAATCACTTTAGGCCACTGCTGCTTCACGACAACGCAAGACCACACACTGCACAACAAACAACCACTAAGTTAGATGAGCTACAATTGGAATGTCTGCGACATCGACCGTACTTCCCGGACCTTGCTCCAACAGATTACCATTTTTTCCGGAATTTGGACAACTTCTTACAACTTAAAAAATTCAACTCCGATGCATCAGTCCATGGTTTTTTTAGTAAAGGGATCAATGATCTACTTATGAGACGGCAAAAGTGCTAGGATAACAACGGTGCATATTTTGATTAATTAAATATATTTTACAAAAAAAAAAAAGACTTTATATTCTACCCGTACAAAACACCAATTTCATATGTAAGGACCTAATATTTCAAAACTAGGCCTCAGGACACGTAATTCTGGGTCGCTGTAGCTTGATTTAGTCCTTTTCGCACAATTTCTGATTCTATAAATATCGATTAGAAATTGTTTTAGGTCTTTAGGTACGTTGTGATATATAGACTATGCTTTAATTTAAAACTGTTTTGGGTCTTACTTTGTAGCTTACCTTTACTATTTAGAAGTTCTAATTTATTTATAATCTAGAAGAAACTAATCTAATTCTATTTACTTAATAGAAATCTAATCATTCTTATATAATTATTTTGTGTATAAAGTTAACGAGGTTCGAATAATTAAATTGTGTTGTCCTTTGTTACAGGTAACTTCAAAGGCAATAACAACTGGGCGTACGACATTCTTCAAAATGAAACCAGTGTTATTTATGACTTTTGATTTTGCCTAAGGTGATGGCTATAACACTGGTTTCGCTTTGACGCAAAGGAATTGCAATACAGGTACAGTTATATTAAAAAGCTGTAAATATACAACATACTGCGTGAGTGTTATGAAAGTATTTAATTTATGTTCAAAAACAAATATTATAAATGCCAATTACAACATCAGTAGTTAGCATCAATATGACCTTTGAAAGTCTATTTCATCAAGGCACGCAATTGTTTCAAAGTAACTGATAGTATTATAAATACCTACATATGTATACAACGAAATAAGATCAATAAATAATTTTAAAGTAGAATACGAATTTCACATGTTAAAATTCATTTACGAAGGTAAGGGCGTTCCATTTGCGTCCATGTTAAAGTCACGAACGTTGCGTTAGTAGCATTATAAACGTGTAACGCCCGCCCTTGCAATGTCACGCCGGACAATAAACTAGATGGCAAAACTAAATTGAATAAGACTCATCGTAAAAAGAGTCTCGGCTCGGTTTTACCACTGGGCTTTTATTTGAACATTTGCAGCGAGAAACTAGGCTTAGCAGTAAATCAATATAAAGACATATTTTGGTTTACTACTTCAGTCTTCATGTTTTGTGCCTATTATGTAGTGAATAACTGTGTGTTGTACCATGTTCTGCGCAGGAAAAGAAGCAAAAGAATACACGTTTTATTTAATATACCAAGGCATATTTTCTACATCTATAAATACATATCTATCATTCTTTACTAAAATATTTTCTATAAGAAAATATTTTAGTAAAGAATATGTATTTCCATGTATATTTATTTCTATACAAATATGTGTGTAATTATATTCGTATTATATTATAATTTATATGTGCAATTGTATAATATTTGTAAATTTTGCTTATTTTTATATAAAAAAAATATATTTATAATCAGTCATTACAATTGTAACCTCGGTGCACCCTACAGGATTTCTACACCACGGAAAGGTTGGCTGGTAGAGAATGCCCAGGACATTAAGTCCGCGCATGTACATAAGTGCATGAAGATGTAAAATAAAATAAATAAATAAATAAAATAAATGCTTTCACAGTAGGTAATGACTCTATACATCAAGTGAACTGTATTTATGGTCATTTTAGATATTTATGGACACACATATCTATAAAAATGGGTATCGTTTTCTAATAAGTTCAGTTCTTCACATGCAGCACGATATGTTGGGAATATTACACCATTAACAGTCCGTAGTGTCTCAAATGACGTTGGCCCACGCACATTTACCAGCAACAACCGCAAATAGAAACATTCATCATTCTTTGGATGAACTGTGTACATACGACCAAGAGCATCAGTAGAACGCACATCCGCCTTTGAAAATTCGAAGCATTCCAAGTATAATAACGTGGCATCTCCGAGTAAAGCAAAGTTCGTAAAAAACAAAAAAAAAAAAAAATAGTGTCGAACGGAATAAATAGTATCCTATGTCCGTCTACTGGCTCTAAGCAATTTCCCCACCAATTTTCAGCCAGATCGGTAAAGCCGTTCTTGAGTTATAAATAGTGTAACTAACACGACTTTCTTTTATATATATAGATTTTACATAGGTATATTACTACACATAAACAAGAATGTTACCGCTCTTTCATAAAACCTATATAGTCGTAAGAGAGAGCTAAAACATTCCGCTAATCAAATCGTATCGCAAAGTTACCAGAGCTACAGCTTAACATATTTTAATCAGCTGCAGCAAGTTTCTGTATATAAACTAATGCAAAATTTCAGTGGTAAACTTACTGAAAAGGGAATGCTTTACCACTAAATGATAACGTAAATAAAGTAGGTGTATATACTGTCTTCCTGAGTAAGATTTTTTTTTTAAATCAATAATTACAAAAGTTATCATAGCACTCTCCTCAGCAGTCTAGGGCTGATCAGGCGCAAAAATAACATCGTTGAGCATAACGTAACCTGAGTAAATATTTAAATAGCATATTTAAACATATGATTGATTGCCTCTTCACAGAAATTTCACGCACAGTTTAGTACATAATCTACGTGATCATTATCTTTCTTTTCAATAAATAAACTTAAAAAATGTTTTTGTTTTTATCATATATTTGTTTAGAATATTCTACTAGCTAAGCCCTTTTATTTGATACCTATATTAAGAAGGTTGGTAAAATAAAAGTGGCGGCCATTTCGATACGATTTCGACCATACGATAATACTGAGCGTACATTTGTATTATCATCAGAACTAAAGATCAGTAATCAGTCAACGGGAAGGTGGTAAAATTTTAATTTCGAATTTTGACCCAAACAATATTTTACTAAACAAGGCAAACACATAAAATTTAGCTTGCTCTTGTTTAGTAAAATAATTAATAATTTAATAAAAAAAAAAAAACTGAATTTGACACTAACAAGGCAAGCCACTAACCGTTTAATCTATACAAATGAATAAAATTGGAGTGTATGTTCTTAATGTCAAATAATAAGGGTTTTTCATGCTCACATGGTTATTTATAAAAGAAAACCAGTTCAAATATTTTTTGTCTCTCTGTCTGTTGGTTTCGGGTAATCTTCAAAATGGCTGGACCAATTTTGATGATATTTTACTACCAGGTAGCTGTCTATATAAGGAGTAACTTAGGCTATTGTTCCTATAAAAAAATCCTATTAAATTTTGCCCGGTCCGGGAATCGAACCCGAGGCGTCATGGACTGCAGTCGCATACCGTACTACACTACTAAGGCAGCGCTTTTGAAATTCCACTCGAACGAAGTCGCGGGTAGTAAAATGTAATATCGCGCAAACGTAATTTAGGAGCTAATAGGTACATGTAGCTGACATTGAGCTTATTCAAAAGTTTGACCTTAATTTATTTTTTATATCACTTATAACGATATTTTATATAAGCGGCGTTATTTATTTGAGTCTAAGCCCAACCTAATCATACCCTATCACTTTCAGCGAGCTGCCAATGTTACCCCTTCACAGATTCTCCAACATTTTGTTTCACCACTTTAAAACAAACCCCGTTAAAATTAGGTTTTCGGATCTAGGCCAACGTTCATCACATTAACCGGCAGGTATACTTCGCATATTTGGGGAATTATACACTATTAAATCATAATTCAATATGCAATACTGTATGTTGGCAAAAAATCAATATGTGCTTTGGCCTTCCGAGGACACTCGAGCGTTCATCGATTCTCATTCAGTACACGTCATACAGTCATACACGATTTGGAAATTATAATTGTAATGAACAATAATGACCGTGTAATACGTACAACTAAAGATGAAATATCACGTATTTAAGATAATTGGAAACAGAGCAAGCTTTTGAGTTCTATCATTTATTTTAACCTTTAAGTTAACGCGCAGATATTATCCAAACTAGTTTCGCTTACTCTTACTTTATCACAATTCCTTTATATTAAACAAAAAATAGTACAAAGCAATGTATTTCGTACTTGTGAATATTGAGGAATATATTTTTTAATGATGTAGTAGCAAAAACAACTTTGGTTTTTAAGTTTTTAACATCTAAAGCGATTCGTTAGACTCTACTAGTCTATTTTTATTATTATTTTTAATAAATAACACTTGATCAGTATCATATTATTATGTAAATTAAAGTTTAATTTAGACATAACCTATTAAGTTTAGAATTTTTATTTCAAACTCAACCAGAATTATAACTTAAAGTTTCATTTAAATAAAACCCAATTAAAAAAAAAAAATAGTAAAAATTCAAATAATTCTTACTACAGAAAAATTAACTGCAATATACTCATAATTAAATCAGCTCCTCATTGTAGAGACACCTGTAACGGAATATCCCCACTTTGGGTCAAACTAAAAACATTCTCTGCATTTTTATATTTCTGTACTGTACTGTACATTATCTAAATTTTTAATTATCCTGCATGCATTGATGTGTACACAACCAAGTTTAGTTTAGTAAACAGCATTCGTTACATTTTTGAGGGACTTTTCTGTTAAATAATCCAAACGCGCAATGAAAGGTGTCCCTAAACATAAAAAAGTAACCAACCTCCTTAGATAGCGGGAATGGATGGTGCTATATATCACTTTGGGCTCGCGTAGTTAGAGCGTGCGAAGATATAGAGAGCAGAGTTTCACCCAAGATGATTGATATGAAGTATTCTTGATGCTCTTCTTGTTTTATGTTTGCTAGACACAGTCAGCGTATCGTTAATTCATATTTTATGTGCAATTTATACTCAATATTGAATCTAAGAACATTCTTAGGTGAATGTTGACATTACCACTAATACGGGCTGTATGTAAATTTCAAGAATAAATGGTGTAATATACATATTATCTACGCTCTACGGTATGATGAGTCGAAGTAAAAGTAGAGTTAGACTCTACCTTGCTTCGAGACAGCATACTGTACAGGCTGTACGGTATGCTGTACAGCGTAGTATCGACATGGTATATCAACATTATTCACCAAGCCAGTAAAAGCTCGACTGATGCTTTCTATAGTTTTTATTTGATTTCTGAATGATTACGCACTGTGAAATATTGATTATTATTAGTATCTGTAACACTATTAACAAATAAATTAAAGTTAAAAATCGCATAAGTTATACTTCGAGCCAGTGTAGAGAAAATCAGAAGTATCTGATCTATGTGACAGGCACATAAAAATGTTCCACAAAACCAAGTTTGAATCGATACTGTTTTGTACAGGCCGAACCTTTTTACCCTAGCCTATAAAAAAGGTCAAATGTGGTTTTATCATCACGCCTAATCCCAGCTTTGGTCGAGGTTTGCGGCGATGGGATAGCCTATCTCGCCGTTAAATTGGTCAGATTTGTTTACTTCTTCTTGTACGTCAATGTATGAGGTTTGTAATTAGACGCATGCCATCACAGATACTTAAGTTACAAATAGATAATTGATTTAATCTTAGCAAGTAATAAGAAAAATTAGGCTTATAGTTACTCTTTTATCTTCGATGTTTCTGTCATAATGTATTGATAGCATTGTGACAAATCGTAAACGTAAGCAAAAATCATATATTTACACTTTTTTTTTGACTTTTAATAAATATACCGTATTGAACTATAATTTTAAATGTATTAAGTATGCAAACTATTAAAAAAAAAAAATACGAGTGTGGTATACAATAAATAAAAGTTGTCGGTTAATTAATTTTATTGCACTGTATTTACAAACACTCACTATTATAAACATGAAATCAAGAACCACTCAATCCAATGGCGCAACAATATGTTCTGAAAAAAAAAGGTTTTTTTCTTAAGATTGGTGACGGCAACATCACCGTATGCTTTTATAAGTAGAGTCTTTAGTATACGACTGAAATGAAAACACCGCCGGAGAAAGCTGTTAGCGGTTTCACCCCAGGGATGTGCCTCGCAATCTGTGAATGTTAAGTTCACATATCTGTTAATGTTCATAAATTCCAAACTGTCTTTTAAGGTATTTTTTATTTACTGTATAAAAATACAGACACATTTCACTTGTTGTTAACATTCCAACAAATATAAAATGAAACATTTTAAATAAATATACTTTTCATTACTTGTAATATTTAATTCTGTTTAAAAAAAATGCAGTACCTTTTATTAATTTTGGAAACTGTTTTTAACAGAGTAGTAGAGTAGTTTAAGAGAAAGCCGTCTAACTTGTCTTTTTAACTTAAATTTTAAAATGTACCTAGGTACCTATTAACTTTATCTTATTCAAATGCAAAAGTTAACATTGTTCAATATTAACAAAATAAATATTTAACTTACACAAAATAATCCACGTGGAGCAATTTTTAAAGTATCCGTCTACTAGGATTGAATTATTAAGTAGCTGATAATTAACTTCATATAATTCTTATCTTATCAGAAGGTTTAGTAAATGTTATATATTATCCATTTTTATTTCATACTAGCTGACCCGGCGAACTCTGTTCCGCCTTAAAGGCAATAAATAAGCCGATTTTAGAATTTAGTAAGTTAATTTTTTTCTTAGAAAAAAAAAATGAAGTACATTAATCATTTATTATTGTTTCTGCATTTCAGTACATAGGTTGCTCTTCACTTAAGTACCTTGTGATACACGACATTTTTTGTTTTCTTATCAGGCGCAAAAACAAACAATGCAGATAGTCTTCCGACCCGTGAACATGCCACATATAATTGACCATGGGAAAAACATGGATGTTCGTAAAAAAACAAAGTTCGTAAAAAAACAAAAAAAGAAAAACACTGTCGAACGGAATAAATAGTATCCTATGTCCGTCTCCTGGCTCTAAGCTACCTCGCCATCAATTTTCAGCCATATCTGTAAAGCCGTTCTTAAGTTATAAATAGTGTAACTAACACGACTTTCTTTTATATAATATATATAGATTATCAATACACTGTAAGAGGACTCAATCAATGGATAACACATCACACATCACACACACACACATCATTTCACATCAACAGCCTTTAATAGTCCACTGCTGGACATAACAACAACAACAATGGATAACAATATCGTTAAATATAAGTTTATGTTATTCTTAGACATATACATATATTTATATATATACATGTCTAAGAATAACAAAAACTTGTAACCTGCCTCGGTCCGTAACAGGTTTTGATAGCTTTTTACTCATTTTCTTTACAAAAGTATTTTAACATGCTAAGGTAAAAAAAGGTTTTTCAATTTCCATCATGTCTGTTATCCATTCATGTGGATGAATGGTTGCCTAATCACATAAATTGGGATATATTTTTTACCGTGACAAACAACGTCGAAGGATATTACTGATGGCGAGTCTAACCGTTATGATAACTTATAAAAACAGACAAGTTTTCTAACAAACATAAACGAACTACAATATCAGTGAAGGGGATTAGATATTCGCAAAATGTCTGCGTCAGAACATTGTTTATTTTTGTTGCAAGTTGAAGAAACTTAGCAAATAATATTAGTCTACTGGGACGGCTTGAAGTTCATAGGATGACCCACTACTAGTTCTCATGTCTTCGCTCTGTAGTTTGAATGTATTTGCATATGTTCATATCATTTGGGTGTAAGTTTCATTGATGTATCCCTAAGGAGTGTGTGTTGTCGCGTCGCTCACTAGTTAGGGGAATATGCCTTTGAATCTAGTATGTTTCTACGAATTTTAAATTCCTTTCCCGACATGAATGCAACACCAACAAACCTCATTAGAAAACCTTTCTGCTAATGTGATAAAAGGCTAATTAAAAGGTTGCAGTCACGAAAAGTTGCGTGCTAACCTGTTGTATTTATAGATAGCAAATGACTTATAAGTCTAGTGATACATAAACGGTTAGTCGTAACAATTATCTCCATGACATGTCGTATTAAAAATCAATATTTAGGATGTTAAAAAGACGAAAATGTCTGTCACCACCTGTCACCATTTGTTATCACTTGGTACCTACTACACTTTTTGCTATCGATCAAACATTACTTTTGCATAAAAACTGGTAGATTTTCTCTTTGATATTTAAAAAAAAATGGATTGTTCTATTTAGTCCACTGTATTCATAAAGTGGACTAAATGGTAACATACGATATATATTTCATGTCATATGTATGTCTAAGTCTTTCTAAGAAAACATAAAGCGTCGAATATAATCTTCTTTGGCTAATCCCAAAACAAAAAGGAAGATGAAATATTATTACTACTGTTCTGCGAAAATCATATACAAAACTAAAAGAAAACATATGTTTTTCAGTGACACGCTGTTTTTTAAGGGTAGCATATTTTTATAGCTTAGTAAGCTAGAATATTGAATCAAAATAGGACAGGAGAACAACATAACATTATTAATGGTCTCTCAACGTTAGTTCTCTTGACTCTTATACTAATTGACAGGTATAACAAGATTGAAAGAAGCATACAGAAGTTGACGTAACCCAATTACAAGCACTATAGCAATTTCGGTAACCTTTAACGTTAAGTAAGTATACTAGTTTCCTATTTCAGCTTATTAAAAAAGTTTCTTCTACTTGGGGGAAAACCTTAAGAGCCAATCTGCTGTAATAGGTAGTAGCTACAGACTACTCCAACTTTTATCTTAATTACTATATAGGTCAGTTTTCACATTGTAAGAATATACCGAAACATCGTTTTGAAAGAGTCGGGGCATTACAGGTTTCTTCTCGAATAACAGTCATTTGATTAGAATAATCGGGTATGTACGGAAAGGGATAGAATTGTTAGACTCGGAACTACAATAATTGTTCTCTTTTTAAGGAATTTAAAAAAAGAAGGACATACTTAATCTTACCCATCTGCCTGGTTACAGACCTTATTAGGTTGACTATCATAAAACTTTCGATAGAATTTTTAAACAATTTTGCATTTAAGTAAATATCTGCAGATAAACTTTAAATTTGATTGTGTTTCTTCTAAAATCTTTTAAATATTGTTTTGTTTCATGTAATAATCGTTATATATAAATTAAAGGAATACACATATGAATATGTTCCACCTTGCTTTTCTTTGTGCAAAATTCATGAGCATTCACTGTTGAAAACGATGGCGGCGGTGCTCCTGTTTCATTGAATTTGTTTAAAGGGTTGTTTTTTTATATAATTTTCTTTAAGCGATTCAACTTTAAGGTGATTAGGTTACACCCAATTTAAACTTTTAACGCCCTCGAAACGTTGTATGTTGAGCCTTTTAAACAATAGAGTTTTATGTATACAAAAGTTGCTGTTACACACTTAAAGCTTGTTGGTAATAATGCAACTCGTGTGGTTATTTTTGTAAGGGATTTTTCACCCCGTCAACAAAAAAAAGACCGAAATATTAACACTTAATGTTATTAAGTTGTAGCGCAGGTTATTTTAATAACATTTTTATGCATTCTCTAAAAAATGTATTCCGTAGTTTCCGCAGATGGCAGAGGCGAGGGTTATGTGATTCCTAGTATCTCTATTTTGTAATAGTAGTAATAAGTAGGTAAACGTACGAGTGTCATCATCTCTCCCCGTATCTTAGAGCATTATATTGTATAAAAATATTAATAAAATATAGGTTTAGTCTCTTATCTGAAATTGCACGACCATCATAAACGTCGATATCAGCTAAACTCAAGAACCGCTTGTCTGATTTAAGTCATAGAAGAAAATAAATGTACTCTCCGGAACGCTTCAGACGGTGCCTGACTTGAGAACTACTTTTAAATAATAGAAATTTCTTAAGCCCTAACCATTTTTGATAGCAGTGTAACTTTAGATATATTAACTTGACTATGTAATTCATAATTATTTTATAGGTAATTTATATTCGTTTGTAGGGCAGTCGTGTAAATCAAACGTTCCTGCATTATATGGAGGGTACGTGATAATGTCTGCTGGTCTCTTGAGCCTCACTATGCCCTTGAACAAAATATTGACTTTATCTATAGAGTAGCCACTCGACAGTTTACGAACACTTTCGGTGCTCCGTGCTTACCTTATTTTGGCGAGGTCGATAGTTAATGTTCTCATGTATAGGTTACGTGGATACGTTACTATAGGCAAATTTAAGTTTCGGCTTCAATATTGAATTTTTATATAGCGTGGCGTTATTAACGAAAGATTATGCTATTGATGAAATAGTCAATCTAGGAATAAATAAGCAAATTTTATCGATATGTCTTGTTTGAATCGGTAACTTAATAGCTTTGCAACTATTACAACTAATATATTTTAGATACCTACGTCATAAAAAAATAACTATATAGTCAATTAAGTATTCAAAGCTTCTTTCAGTAAGGTGGGCATTATAATACTATGATTTATCGCAAGTATACATCAACACAAGTTATAAATTGTTTTTAAAATAAATGAAGGTGTTATAACAAGTGTGGAACTAATATTACTATGTCCACATACTACACACTGTATAAGGCTTACTAAAAGTAAAAAATAATGTACATATTACAAGCTTATTAAAAACACTACAATATATGTTTCAAATGAAAATACAAAAGTTTATGCCACTTTTAATAAAACTGGTAATATTTTAAGAGCACTAGATACATTCTGGCCTTTTTGAAACCGGTGCCAAGTCAATTAGTTATTTGATAGATAAGCTAGATCCACTGTGATTTCGTGACAATGGTATGAATATTGGTGCATATCCATTAACACAAAAAAGAGTTTTTAAAATCGACAAACATTCATAAAAAATACATACAGCCGAACATAGCACTGTATGAAATGAAATGTACTCAGTCATACTAAATAGGTAATTACTACGTAATAATACTAAATCATAACATACCCTAGACCTTCTAAATAGTATTTGTTTGAAAACAATTTGGCTGAAAGCCGCATATTTTAGTTGCTACGTAAGCGGGAAGCCCCATGGCCCCTTCGTGATCAGCCTCGGGCGGCAAATGACTTTCGTTTTCTGCGACCTATTATTTTATATAATATCGCTTTCCTCTTCGACCTAGTGCAAACGTTTTGAAACAAAAACTGCAAAAATGTCCTTAAGATACTTAACTGCGACTGATATAACGACATTTTCACAAAACTTGTTATGTGTACTAAATATATATATTTTAACCGTTCTTGCTTCGATGACTCACTTTATGAGGAGGTTAACATTTCTTACTTATGTACTCTTTCTTGATACTCTGTGTTTGATGTATAATTTGAGATGAAGAGTAATTCCTTGCTATCTTATCTAGATTAATCATCGCTCAAAACATAATGGAGCCCCCATCATGAGGGATGATTCACGAGAAACAGTACGCTACATAAGCTTGAGCCCTCAATTTTCTAGCGGAGCTGAGTCTTTAACTCCGTATTTACGGAATGATTTATATTAGTTTGGGTGAGTGGCTGTGTACTGTGTATAACAAAAGTATAAAACCTCCTTTTGACCATTCAGAAGTTAATTGAACACCACTCAACTTCTATAGGTTTTTCTTAATATTTGGGTTATTTTTTTTGTAATGCTGTGGTTCGGACCTGTTAGATATCGCTTTCAATTCCTCGTGCCGTCATATAACTTTCAATTAACATCTCAGAGATAAGTTAGATAATAACCTTACTGTTTAAGCTTTGCTAACAATTTAAAGGCGATTTAAATTGAGAGATGAGACAACTCAATGCAAAAACTGAGTAGTTAAGTCTTTGCGTTTAATTTAAGAACGAACGGCTTAACTACTATAACTATACTGACTGTGGAGTAGTAATATATTTTATAGATAAAAATAGATTATTTTACAGATTATTACCGTCGGCGTTCCGTTTTTAGACGGTTCGGGTCCGACATATGTACCCCACCGGTGGATAGTTTCCGAGGAGATTGAGAACAGAAAAAAGGGGAATGTAAAAACCTTAATTTGGTTTTCGCTAGTAACTAACTCAGTAATTATTTCTATATATCTAAGTGTTTACATAAATAATATAATGACTACAGGCAACTATGGCTTTTGAAATAAATATGCAATGAAACTTTTCAAGCCAGAGCTAAAACACTTAAAAGCTAAACGGTACTGTATAGGTTGTCTTTACGACCTACTCTCGTTACGAACTAAGCTAAATGTGTGTCAGTAGCATATTCACGTTTATTAGTTATCTCAGTGGTATTACTTATCAAAGTGCAGAAGTTTTCTGTGAAGAAACAAAAATAATAACGGTATAAAAGTTTTCATTTAATTTTATGACAGCCTTCCTTCCCATTATGCTCTAATATTTTTTATAATTGTATGTATTATTGTGTTTATTAAGGTCTATTAGCAACCGAAATTTCTAGTATTCCCGTTAACCTCTCCTGATAAGCTAAATTGCTTTGTTTTAGGAGTGGGTTCAGTCGGTAGTGTACTGGTCAGGATTTGAACGTACGACCCCTTGATCGCAAGCCCAATGCCTTAACCACTAGGTTACCGCCGCTTAGTAAAACTAACAAGATTTGTTAATAACATTTTAAATACCAATATAGTTAATCCCTCCCATAATATCTTCGTTAGTTGACAAATATACGTATATTTCACTGCATGTATTTCCCAATCAGATATATACAGATAGAACCCGCAGCTATTACAATAATAAGGAAAACCGCACCGAGTTTATTCAGACGAGTATACTGTATATGTGGATAAATAAACCATATTATTTGATACATATACATTCATAGAGTTATCGGGTATACCTTCCAAATATAGCAACATCAAAACTTAATGTGGAATGTAGGTTTGAGGAAATTTACCCCTATTGAGTATATACTAACTGTATATACGTGTTAGTGACTATGTAGGCATTGTATTAGTCGATTATTAATAAATGCGCAATATGATACTCGTAATATTAGTTTCAAAATTTTACTGGTTAGTTGTGACTAATGTTTGTGATTGCGTATAAATCACAAAGTATAATTAATGTGTGTGCATGTGTAAGTATTGTAGGTTGCAAGAGATTATTTTAGTCTTGTAGTACATAGTTTAACCAGTTATTCCAAAACATAAGAATAATTACTAACCAAAGAAAACATAAATATAAATCGAATCTAATGTTAGAGTAGTGATTTCCACCAGTTCCGTAGGGATAAAACACCGCTTAGGTCCTAACAATAAAAATGTTCGAGTCTTTGTATATTGCGACGCGACGACTTCAAGCAGTCCTAGTGATTGTCCATGAGTTCAACCTATTATACTTAATAACAGATTTAACGAGTACAATAGGCACACACAGTATTAACTCTTCAGTCGTCATCTTAAATCCCAAGCTGACCCCTTTAGGTGAACAGTACGGATTTACAAGACCTAACTGTTTGACGTCGATTTTGACTTTTAAGCATTATTGCAAACCATTCTAGTCAATGTGCTTTCAAGATGATTATAAATATTGCAGATTAATATTTAATAAATTTAGAAGAAAAATAAAAAACGGTGTAAAGTTATTAATATTATTATTACGTAATTAAATCAATATTTTCTACAAGGCTGAAATATTTCTTAGCAGGTTAAAAATAAGCAAAATGAAAATAATACTCAGTAGCATATCGTTGGTTAAGTTACTAGTAAATATCAAACGGAGCACAAATATATCACAGAGACTAAGGGCACACCGCATTTTTTCACGCACTGTTTGCGAGTGTTTCAGCAATTGGTGCCCAGCGCTTTTGCTGAAACACTCGCTCACACACACTATTTACTCTATACATAGTCAATCAGTATCGCTAAGCCTAGCCATACTGCTTCTAGATACCGCTTAGTATTAAAGATATTCGAATTCATTCTATTGATTTGAAATAGGGTTTACATGCCTAAAGACTAAAAAAATAATCATATTGTATGTAATGAATAGATTTAGGAATATTTGATTGATAACTTTTGTATTACTCATCACCTACAATGATTTTCTTTCTTTATTTATAAAACTGAGTTAGACCTGTTATATCCAATTCTGTACAGTAAAAATATAATTTTGGAAGATACTTTATAATGAATGTGACGACAAAACGTTATTTTTTAAATATTCAAATGAAAATTGTATGATTTAAGTGTTACAACGAGGTAGACGAAGTCTGTTTTTTTTTTGTAAAAATAAGCCCTCAAGGTGGTAAAATAGAGTCTCAAAGTTTGTATGGGAGCCCTATGTAAGAAACCTTGAATGATGTAGGCATAAATAAACCTTGAAAGTGGTGAAAGAGCAGATCAATTTTGTATGGTGTCAGCGCTACGTTTCTACCTCGCGATGGCTCGTGATGAGGTAAGTTTCTCGGCTTGAAGCCTCAAAAAAGAGAGTGCTCTAGAGTGTAAAACAAGTCTCGGGCAGTTGTTAGGATTATCCGTCACCGCATGACTGTAACTGGAATAAGCCCCGAAGGTACAGAGTATTTCGGGCACGCTTCTCTGAACCAGAACAACGCGGACGCCCCTCGCGAATTCATTAGAGTCGCATATGGTGAAGTCAAGTCTGTTAAGGTTTACAGGAATTTCTTCTATAGGGTACAGCTGAGACTACAGTGAGTGGTGTGGTGTTAGTCGGAGTCCAACATACCCACTTGAAACTACCTCGGTAATATTAAACACGATTTGATAATAACATGTTAAATACCAATATTATTAATCTCTACTTATAACATCTTCGTTAGTTGACAAATATACGTGTATTTTACTGCATGTATTTCCCAATCAGATATAAAAAGATAGAACCCGCAGTTATTATAATAATAAAGAAAACCGCTCCGAGTTTATTCAGACGTGGGGTTTCCCACATGAAACGAAAAGTTTAAATATAATCAAAATATATAAATGTACAAACATAAAATGTGTTTAGGTATAGCTAGCTTCAGCTAGCTATACCTAAACACAATCAAACACATACCATTTATGAATACGTTATTACGCACAGACTGAAGGTAGACCTAAGGAAGATAATTAATATTGGAGATATCTGAAAATCTTTCTCCAATATTTTTTCCTTTAAATGATTATTTTAACAAATACAAAATTATAATCTTTAGAAATTAAACATTTATTGAATAAGTCCAAGTAGCAAAGCTAGGGGAAAAACAATATAATGTAGAAATTCAAGGTCACACTGGATTGTCATTGCGTTAGTACAATTTAACGTTGATGTAAAGTTTAGATAATTCAAAATATAAAATAAAGCTAAATAAAAGACTTATTTGGTGCCTAACATAGCAATATTGCATTGTTTGTGAACGTGAATTTAAAAATCTCATTTGAATGCTCGGCGAAAAGTTAAAGCGCAAAGCAGGAGCGCAATTCTGCAGTGCTACGTCAATCTCGAACAAAATCTCATTTATATGCTATCGTAACTTAATTTGAATACAGTTAATGCCATTTCTGTTTCGTAGTTAGAATTTTAAAACGATACAGAAGGGTACCCGAGGGAACTTAAAAGTTGAACTGGCACTTTTATAAATTATGGAAGCATTTCTTCGAGAGTGAGTGAATTTTTTAAGTTGAATGCATTTGTTTGCACTACAGAAGTAAACAAAAGCTGCTTAAAATATACCCTTTTCAGAAAAAAAACATAAATAAAAAGCTATTAAATCCGAAAATATTTTTTTGTGTCTTGAACATTCGTGCATATGTTATGTTACTCATTTTAAACAGGCATTTATAAATGTAAATAAACAAAGTCACGCTCTACCAAATACACCTACCAAAAAACTGATGTCCCCATATACGAGTATACGAAATTCGTGTAACGTTTCAATTTGCTGACGCAGAACTGTTGAAATTAAAAAAATAATTGTGGACAGTGAACAAAATGTTTCGTGAAATCCTACGTGCAACTTGTTTCATTTAGCGTCCGAAAGCTACAATAGCAGTTACATCGGTTTGATCCGTACCTTAATCACCTTAAATACTAAATAACTCTATGGATTGGATTAAATGAGACGATATTATTGATTAAGATAAATATTACTTCCTTTTAAATGTATCTTAAGAGAGGATTACTCCATTCCATTTAAAAAGAGCGAATTTGGTTTGTATGACCAGACAATAAAGTAGTCTAGTACTAGTAGACTAGTAGTAGTAGACTTTAAAAACATACATGAAAAGGACACAAAGAACACCCAGACTCAGAACAACAATTTGTAAATCACACAAAGTGTCGTCCCATGTGGAGTTTGAACCCACAACACTCGGCGTAGTAGCAAGCGGCGTGGCGACCTTTTAAATAAGTACGCCATCTGGCAGTACTGCACCCTGATAAGTCGTACCTGTACCCGCAACGAATGAGAGTGGTATCTGTCAATGACAACGTAAAATAAAGCCCTACCTATCTACTTATTTAATGAAATAACAATTGTGTTTAAGAGAAATAGTTAAATAACAGTTGTTTACAGATCATTGTACAGTTACAACGTTATCAATATCCGTATTACATTATCAAAACCGATGTAGACCACACCTACATTATGTCATCACAATGATAAAATAAATATGTCACCAAAAATATATAAGTTAGCTCGAAAAACAAGCGATTTCTTTTTGCTTTAATAAGTATTTCAAACGTGTTGATCCTAATAAGAAATAACGAGCTTGATTAACATGTTGAAAAAAAAATCTTAGAAATAATATCGGCGAGAAAAAATTACATTCTAATGTCGACGGTATTTGAAGCTTTAGCTTACGCACTGAAAGTATGTCACATTTATCAACCACCCTCGTCATAAATTTGAGCTACATAAACAAATAAGTATATGTTTTCTGTCAATTCAATTTCATGTTCGTAACGAGGTCAAAATATTTTTCTGCTTTTATTTTCCAACTTCGCCTTGCCGAATTAACGAATAACAAATTAAGTTATAAGAAAAGATAAACACAATAGCATATCATTTTCCAACACGTTTTCTTAAATGTCTCGTTTAATATTCAAAATCTGTATTTCTTATTACCAAGGGCATATCAAATTTTGCATGAGGCCCCTTTATCTTATAATCGTGTAAAACGTGTCACATAATAATCAGCTTACGTAAAAGAGTAAGACCTTCTCACAACATAAGACGACATTCAATCTTTCGTCGTGTGATTAATTCCAAAAATTCTCAGAGATACGGAGTAGGAACTCGGATCAGGAAACTCGATATTAAAAATCAATAAGTGGAGTAAATTGTAGAGGTAATTTTTTATTGCATAAAAAGCAAATGAGCATACGGATTACCTGATGATAAGTGATTATTATTTTGGCTTCGATAACCTTACTCAGTGAAAAGCAACGAACAAATTGCGTAACACCGGTTTTTTGTGAAGCCGTGGTATCACTCCGGTCGAGCCGGCCTATTTGCAAACTTAAAAATACTGACAAAAGACACTGATTGATTTTATACAAAATGTGGGAAATGTATTTTCCACACTTGTCATTGAACAGCATAATGACAACAACAACGATACGAAGATACGCTTTGTTTTTACAATTTTCATTGATTGAGTTTCCATAATCGATATTTTATTCCTGTTACGTTTCCTCTATATTTGTAAAGTTTAAAATTTTATTATTATCTTTATTTCATCTTTATACATATAAATTACATTTTTAAATATATTTATATACAAAAACAAAAAAAAAATACATTTTAAATATAAAAAATAGTATCCCATCGGTATCGGGTATAGAGACCAAGATAACGCCTAACGCGAGCCTCTGAAGATGTTGGTCGAGGCTCTTAGCAACTAATCCATGGAAAAATAAATTTTATTATTATTGTATATGTGTGTGACTTAACATCAATTTATTTATTTTAATGCGCATATTTGGGTAGGATATTGTACTCTGAGCTAGGTTCAAGCAGCCTGTAATCAGAAGATGCGGTGCCGGTCCTCTATTGGCGTAAATAATTAGCTATAAAATGTTAGTTAAAAAAATTAAAATATTGGGCAACCGAGAGCCGGGCACGCCGTTATTGCGGCGGTAAGACCGGACATGAGGAAATTACAGAGGAATGGCTCGAGAGGCGTCACGGAACCCTCTCATACCAGCTGACGCAGGTGATCACCGGGAAAGGTTGTTTCGGAGATCACCTGTGTCTGATCGGCAAGGAGGCAACGCTTGAGTGCCACCACTGCGATGGCCACATCGACACGTTGGCAGAATGCCCGGCGTGGGTGGAACAGAGGCGTGACCTCGAGGTGGCCATCGCGCTCGGTAGTATGATAGCCGCCATGGTATGGAGCGAGAGAGCGTGGAACTCCGCCGTCAAGTTGTAGATGTGTAGTGTTATAACTTAACACCTTATTGTGCAATATTTTGCAAATGCAATTTGTAGAAACTATTAGGCGCTAAATTTTTGAAGATAGCCGTTGATGTACCAATGGAGACCACTGACAGGACGTACATACCAGTATACAACTCCGGCTCCTCAATCTACTATATGCTACTAAATTGTCAGTCCCCTTTTCCATCCGAGATTTGAAGCATCCCCTACTCTAGCTCCCTCGCCCTATTCGTGTTCCTTAATCTATTTACCTTCTTTATTACTCCCGTTTGAATACGATTACTGCCAAGTAAAACAAACACGTGTACTAACAAGCCACAACCCGTTGCTAAGTTATATATAGTGCCGACTCCAATTACTGATATTGGATAAAAGACACAAAGATGATAACGTCGTTGTTAAACATTTCGGTTAAAATTGTTTAAAAAACACATTTTAAGTGACTTTTCACGCTACAAATGTGTTAATTGATGCAATTGTACTTCTTATACATTTTAATATTAATAAAATAAAATAAAATGTTACGTAACGTTTTACGTACGTAACGTAACGTTTTTAAAATTTATAATGTTTATTTGTAAATAGCTGCAAAAAAAAACTGTGTTTTATAGTAGCTAATGCGACGGTTTTTAGAGAAGCATGGTGTACAATTTCCTGAAAATAGAATCAACCAACAGGTTTGTGTCTATTGGTTGATACCACATTGTTTTTTTTTTGTAACTCAGGAACATGTAATTACTTTGAGAAACAATGTTACTGGATAATTAATATAGTGGCGGTAAGTTTTTCTATGTCCGAATTTGTTAAGTTTAAGCTCTTTTGATTACGAACGTGTTTTTAGGTCGTAATGAAATATTAAGACTTCGTATGTGTGTATTTGAATATTTATTGTATATTTGTGAACATATATTTAAATAAATAGTAGTCATGTAGAAATGTTCACTTGAAATAGCGAGCTTTGAATCAAGTTACTGTTCGTGAAAGCAGTTAATAATTCATCTGTTTTCTCGCTCTGTTCTCCTTTCATGATGGGTACTTAACAAGTACAGTGTGAGCCTTTTCCTTTAGGATTCCAAACCATATTTAGAATAATTAAATTAATTACTTTTATTTTGTATTTGATACTAAATGAAATACTGGAAATGTATTGACATTCCCAACTTTCAGGAAAAACATGTGTGCAATTGTGTCAAAACCAAGGGCTCTTTTATAATATCGTCGAGTTAGGTTCCCAAAAAGTTAAATGAACTCAAGAGGCTCTGAATAAATAATGGAGAGAATCGCCAGAATTGTAACAAATATTGGCTTTGTTTCACAGCGGACAAATATTAACGCAAACAGCTGCGACACTCGTATTGACAGTGGGATAGCCAACATATCACAGTGCGAGTCGAAATTTACCAATTGAACCGAGACACCGAAAATTACAGCAGCGTGCCGTTACTTCATAACTCCCGTCTCCATATTATTTTGCTTCCATAAAACATCCTGTCAACCAAGTTTAAGAAACAAATTATCTTGTCAGTGTGCCTTAATATCCAGTAAAGTATGTCTCACGTTCCTTTTAATAATAATTCACTTCATTTAAAACGTAAAGCACGTATTACTAGAACGTTGAAATTATAGGCACTTAAAAAAGTACAAAAAATATCTTTGTAAAGCTCTATAGAAGGCGATTCCAAGGAAGTTAAATTATTAATGTGCAATAAAATTGTCCGTACCATTCCGCAGGTGACTCAGTTTCGTTGAGCGCTTCCGGTAGCTACGGACTATAATTCCGTTTGGTCTTTGCTGTACAATCCGATCACTTGAATGTCGAAGTCGATTCTAGTATGTTCAATATTCTACAATCGGATACTGCATTCACCGGATAATTACTTACGTTGGTTCAGTTCCCTGCTCCAGCTTTTTGTTATACATTTATGTGATTATAAAATGGGCGCAGCAGTTATGCGATAACAATTATTCGTTGGTTTATTTTATGAAACTTAAGACGCCCTACATTCAGCCGATTGATCCTAGACTAGGTAGACCCTGTATGATCTGTTTCCATGTGGGAACAGAATGCTGATAAATATGCTGGATATCAACTGGCTTATCTGTTACCCGGACAAATCGTGATCTATGACTTTTGAAGTTTAATTTTATTATTTTAATTTATAAGTTTTATTTATAAATTAAATTACTTACCCACATTATAAGTAGTATTTATAATAATATAGACAGCTTTACTATTTTTCAGCATAGACTAAACGTTGTATGTGATGTGATTGTTAGTTGATAGAGACAAACTCCATCAGAGTGCTCGCCGATCTCCAGATAATTTGGCGCTTCAAACAACATACAAGAGGAACAGAAATTACTGTAGTAATATTTTGAGAAAATTAAAAATAACTACGATAAATATATATTGCATAGAGCTGGTAAGAATAGTAAGGAAATTTGAAAACATATTAAAAACGTCACATATACTCTAAAAAAGCGTGAATTAAACTCGAGTTTACTGGATGCTAACTTTTTGCCACTTCTGTCGGCTAACAAGGTTAATAATTATTTTGTAAACGTAGGTAAAATTCTTGCTGAATGTACTCGGCAACAAACTTGTAGCCATGCCACTACGCTTCTCCAAAAAGCAAGTATTAACCCTAGTCTGAAGTTATTTGACATTCTGAACACTGATGAAGGCGAAATAGAGCGAATTATCTTAGGTATGCGTGATGATTGTGCTGTCGGCTGGGATAATGTAAGTACTAAAATTCTTAAACGTTTCATGATTATTTTTGTACCTCCGCTATTGTCCGCCTCTGCCTCTCTGAAGGGATTTTTTCTATATGCCTGAAAAAAGCGTTAGTATCCCTGTTTTCAAAATTGGAAGCAAAGATCTAGCCAGCAACTATAGACCTATATCGATTCTCCCCTCATTGTCAAAAATATTAGAAAAAATTATAAACTCTAGATTATTTAAATACCTAGAACATAATCATTTTCTCTCGCCAGCACAATATGGTTTTAGATCTAAATTGTCCACAGCTGACGCGGTTCATGACTTAACTAATTTTATTACTAGTGAACTTGGCAAAGGTTATCAGACCTATGGGATCTTTCTAGACCTTACCAAATCATTTGACACTAAATCCATTTCTTCACTGCTAAACAAATTGGAGGCTCTTGGTATAAGAGATACGCAGCTAAAACTTTTCGCAAACTATTTAAGCAATCGGCACAAATGTGTTAAAATAGGAAATCTCGTGAGCGATGGTGAAAAAATACCAGGTTTTGGCGTTCCCCAGGGAAGTATCCTTAGTCCTACGCTTTTCCTGATATATATTAACGATCTATGTAATCTCACCTTTAAGACACGGAAAGATAATAGCATATGCTGACAACACGGCTCTAATTTTTTTTAAACACGGGAAAAACTAGCAACGAATTATATGAGAGCGCCCAGTTTGGCTAATTAATATTGTGTATATATGGTTAAAGAATAATTTTCTAACATTAAATGCTGACAAGACTATATATTTTCACTTTTCCATGCGCAAAAATCAACACGCTGTAACTAACACTTCCATATACGCACACCAATGTCCCCTCTCCTGCAAAAACTCGTCAGTGCCATAGTGTAATTGTACTGCTATCCAGGAGACACATGACATAAAATATCTATGCATCATAATCGACAATACCCTCTCCTTTGGGACACACATTGAAAGATTAGTAAATAGAGTTCGTAAATTAATATATGTATTTAAAAAATTGCGAGCTATAGCAGATTTAAAGTTGATCACTTAAGTGTATTTATCTTTATGTCAATCAATCTTCCAATATTGTATAACCTCATAGAGTGGAGCACTAAAAACTATTATTTTGCCTCTAGAAAGAGCTCAACGATTATAAAAGCAGCCTCCTCCCGACCTTTCCTATTTCCCACAACTATGTTATATAAATCGTGCAAGGTGAATAGATTTGATGATGATGATTTAATGCGAATTATCATATATCACAAAGTCCTAAAACAACATACATTACTTACCTATCATGCTGATATTTCTAACAAAAGATGATCAATCAATAATTCATTTATTTCGTAAAACACAGGTAAATTCTCATGTTACAAACCATATTTAAAAGATCGCCATGTTTCGCCAATAGGCATATAAAACAATAAAAGTAATTTATTATTCCTGTTACAATGTTTAAAGTCCTGTAAACAACTGTTTTAAGTCCTGTAATCACATACTTATTGACTTCAACAAAAATAGACGTTGATTTGATTTCTTAATTAAATAATATATTAATGAATGACGACTAATTGGGAAAAATGTTAAAATAATAAAAATTGACCAACTCAATATGACAAATACTTAACAATTACAAATGTCAAACTAAATATGTCAAAATATTGAATAATCGAAAATGTCAAAATAATTTTAAATGGTAAAACAATTAATTATTACAACGTCAAAATACAAATACTTAATTTTAAATACCTTATTAAATACATAACTAATTTAAATCAAAATTTATCATTCAGAAAATCTATTGTGGAGTAGTATGCTTTGTCAAAAAGTAATTTTAAGAGATTGTTTTTCAATTCATTGATATTTTTACGGTCTCTGATTTGTTTAGGTAAATGATTGTACAGCTGTGGTGCCATTGCGTAAACACTTTTATGTAGAAGTTCTGTTTTGTGCAATGTGTCAGAGCGACGTTGACTTTCTATAAAAGAAAATAGAGAAATGTTATTTCTCATGAACATGCAGACTTCATAAATATACATAGATGGAAATGTCAATAGTCTTAGTTTACGAAAGTGTGTACATGTCAAAGTGCTTTTTAGTTTACACATAGCTCGGAGATATTTCTTTTGAGCTATAAACACGTCTTGCTTATTTGTGGCATAACCCCAGAACATTATTCCGAACCTTAAGGTCGATGATATAATAGCCATGATTAGCGGCAAGAAGTGCATTTTCATTGGTTACTTTTGATAGCATATGTAAAGCATAAGAAAATTTATTTAAAGAAAAGATATAGTCTGTGCCACAAAGTTCAGTTGACTCAAAGTTCATTTATTCAAATAGATTATTTTCTTTTCTAGGTCCATTTCTATATAATAGATTAAATAGAAACCTAAGTATTTATAAATTAAATTATGACAGCTGTAAAAACACATTACATAATTATTTACAAATGTTGTCGTATGAGCAAACTGAGCAGTTACAGCAGGGAAAATTTGCTGAACGGTCTTAGTACATTAGTTTAGACCCACTTATCACTTATGTTGCTAGTTGCTTATGTAGGCTATTAAAATATTTTAATTAAATTGTAGTTAAGTAGATTTCTATTGATAAAATAGTTTGTAAGCACTTCTTCGCCCGAGACACAGGTTCAACCTAGTTCGGGCAAACAAACAACAACCACGAGTATATGTATTTCATTTATAAATTAGTGAACCATTTATTAAAAATTATTGGACTCTTTATCTAAATAAATATTATTATTATTAAAATTAGATATCCCTAATTGTGAATAGTGTCTTATAATATCTTACATTAGTGCTACCAATGGAATTAATGGCTTAACTAAGTATGACAGTTTCTCGTACATACTCGTAGCTTGTTATTGACACTTCAAGTGTTAATAATAAGCTATGTACGAGAAATTGTCTAACTGCTTATTGTAATGGTTTAAGTTGATCTGAAGAGTAACAATCTTGTGAACAATACCTTAGTGTAAAGAGCTATTACAGAAATGTACAATTTGTGGTGTGTGGTCTACAAATTGTGGACGTATCATCCACATATTGCTGTCTTAAGGCCGTATCACCGTACTAGACAATCAACTATACTCAAGTTTTAATTGAGCCAATATTAATATATTGTGTATTACTTAATTTAATCTCTGGCTAACGTCTGTCAATATTTGCAGAGATAGCCACAGAGTGGGATAAACATTGTATTAATCCGTATTCCATATTGATACACACGAGATATCTTCTATTGTAATCCACAATACGAATAATGAGATACATATATTCTTCCAATGGGATTTTCGTTATTATAATGATTAATAATTGAGCATTGATAAGTGAGCTGAGTATTGTTTTAAGTAGTACTTCTTATATACAAGTGCTGCATAATAAATTAGGTACATTATATTTAATTCTCAAACAAAACAGAAGGCCACTCTTGATCTCACAACTGTCATAAAAGGTATTTGTGGTTGTTTAATACTTTTTAAAAACAATGAATAAATTTCTCCAGTAATTGAAATTACTTCTACATAGTAGGTATGTGATGAGTGATGAGTGCGGTCATTTTTTGAGTGCGCCAATGTGGCGCCATCTATACTGTTAGGCTTTGCACAAAGTTAACGCGGGTGAAGCCGCGCGGGTTAGCTAGTCTATAATATGTATTTAAAATATATAAGTATTTTTATCAGCAGTCTGGTTCTGATAGTACAGGCTCTGCCTAGTTTGGAGGTCAAACGTCAAATGTCAAAGGAGATGTGTGAAGTATATTATTAGTATTTTGATACGAGTGAAATTTTGGATTATTTTGCTGACTATTATTTGGTTTTACTCAAGTTATAGGGGTCAAGCCAATTGCCGCCAACCGAGTCATTTGGAATAAAATAATGAAAATTTGGAATGAAATAAAAGGTAGATAAAAAGGAAGAAAATGGAAAGAATGCAATACAAGTATGCTTATACAGATAAGAACATTGATTAGACGGACGGTCCCGTGTGGTACGTAGTTGCACATGTTGTGACACATGACAATTAGAACATAACAGTTGGAACTACATTCACCTTACGATAGGTCCTCACTGTTTAATTTTTGCTCTTAATTGGTTGCAAACGTTGTTTATCCTTTGCATAGGAGAGTAAATAATAAAATTAATAGAAATTTTAGCTGTTTTTTTAATTAAATATGCTTTACTTAAAAACTGATGTATTTAGGAGAATAAGCCAGAACTGTTTTACGATATGCAACGACTAAAGTTCTTAATAACTTATAGCGTTTAATTTTGAAGTTTTATAATGTTACATACCAGATGTTATATTCTATATAGTATTTCAGTGATTTAATTCTCTGGTATTAAATTATCTGTATAGATTGAAGCATAGGCTCTATTAAAACAATTGCCGTATCTATAAGTAATAATCTTACTGAGAAAATTTTACAGGGTGATTTTTTTGTCGGAGTCTGTAATAAACCAAGCAAAGGTACCTTCTCTAATAACTATTTAATACTAATAACTATGAATTCACGAAAACATTATTTGCCTTGAGTTACATCGTAAATGCAAAACAATTCGAGAGCGAGAAAAAGTGTAAAAAGCGAAGACGTGATAGTTGTTGTTAATTTAAAACACTTATTTCAAATGGCAATCAACCTTGCAGGCACCTTTTTTCGAATAGGAAACTCCAGTTTGCTCCAATAACTTGTATCTTGTTGTAATACCTAATGCAAACATGTTCACCACTTCACGGAAATCTGAACTATACAATTAATGAAAGTGGTATTAGGGGGTATATTAAATTGATGAAAAGTAATGGAAAAGGTAAAAAGGTCAGGCAATGGAATTAAAGGTATATTGATAGTATAGATAATATATATAACAGTTTAAGCAATAGGTTAATCAGGTCAGGGTAGCATAACCTTAACTCGAACTGGCCTTTGCCAGAAAGTTCAAGTCCTGTAATTAATCTTTATTGCCTTTGCAGAAATTGCGGAGAAATTCTAATTGGTACGTTTAGCGAGTAATAAAAACAGCTACTACTCATAAATTTTTGAAATCAAGTTTCTGTGCAAACTCACTATTGTTATTATTTATATTATTTCTTGAAAATAACGATTTGCAGATTTTACTACAAAAACTGGCATCTCACTCTCGCATCTTCAACTATACAGGTAAAATTTTAATTCTAAGTGATCATAATGTTCAAACATAAACTTAGTAAAAATACCTTTATCATGAAGTTTCATTTTGCATCACTAGGCAGACAATTTCTGGAAGAATAATAGTTAATAGTTTCATTATGAACATTAATATACAAACAAAACAGAAGTTACGCTTGGTCAGTAATGTAAAACTGTGTGTACGCACGGGTAGAAACAATAACGTTGTTCTGCGAATTCTAAAGCAAATAGACATCAGTGACAAGCAAGATTACAGTAAACAGTTGAAACATGATGTTCTCTGACAGAGGGAACTTAGAGTTTCGTTTATCATAGAACATAGAACCGTACACAGAGATATTTCGACTGTCTAAAGGTTTGTGAGACTCGAGGTGCATACAAGTCTGTTTATAATTACTTCAAAATATTACTTTGCCGTTTCGACTGACTAGACTTCACTTTGTAGGTCTCGGAATTTAATGTAGTCCGTTAATTCGCTCGGGTCAGACTAATTAATTTTGTTGTAACTTCATTAAAAATTTAATTATTTCTAAAGTTTCATTAACGACTAACATGTGTTGTATGTCATGTTTTTTTAATTAAACTATTTTTATAATTGTTTAAAATACTCCACAACTACTACATCAGTAAGGCAAATAATAAGGACAATTTAACTAAATTCAAAGAACCTTATTTTTCTTTTTCTATTTTGTAGAATATTTTGGGTAGATTTTTATTATTCTTAGAATGATTGTCTAGTGTTTTAATAAAGCAATTCAAGAAGGGGCCTTGATACTACTATACTAAACTGTGCTGAAACTAATAGTCCATCTAATATTTTGAAATTAATTCAAATAAAGTCACCAAGATCTACATAAAAAGCTTTTGTTCGGCGCTAGTGCGCGATGTTCATAAGTGGCTCTTTCTGTTTTTATCGCGTCATTTGCACTTTCGTACCATCCTATTTACAACATTATGACAAAGATTTATAAGAAAAAGTGTTAACTAAAAAAACACTTTTAAAATAAAAGTAATATAAAATGTAATTTTAATATACCTTTTTTTTAAACCTTTTTTTGACATTGAATGATATAAGATTTTGCTATTTAGCTAGAAGTTTAATATTTTATTATCTACTTTATATTTAGAATTACAAGATCTTAAATATTTATGTTGGTAATCCACATTATTATAATTCATGATGTAGGCATATCCGTAAATAATAGGTACGGCCAAAAATAATTTAAATTATTACCACGCATAAAATACCTACCCATAGCATTGTTTTTGAGGTTTTATAATTCATACGATAGATAGATAGGATTAACAAACCCGTGCGGTATCGAATTTTATAATTATCGTTGTACGGACGTCCGTTAACAGGTAACGACGCTAATTGGGTGTCTTCTCGTTAAGGCTTAATAGGGTAGTATATCAGGCTACACTGATAAATTGCATTCATCGATTCAGCTATATAAAATAAAGGTTAGCTAGAAAGGAATACCTAAGACCAGTAATCTAAATAATGTAAAACAAAATTATTAGAGGAAACTGCATTTCTAGCATTCAGTGATTTCAGTACATCCCTTTTAAGTTTTTATTAGTACATATATAGATATATTTACATGTATATCCAAGAATATATAAATAGGAATAAAGAAACGTATTATGTGACCTATGGTCATATGGCAGCGTGACAAGAGATAGATCAAAGCAGTAGTCATCTTTCAGACGATACGACCTTTCGCAAGATACTTAACATGCAGAAATTTTTAATCAAGAAACCTTTGTGTCACGAAATACAAGTCCTTACAGTATTCTGTTAAAAGTAAAGCTTTAGCATGAATGTGGAAAAAAAATCCTTCTTGGTACTATACTAGAGCAGAAACAATATGATGTGTAATCATTATGTAGTTGCTAGCTAGCTTCTATGATTTTGATCAATGATGGTCATTGAAGTACTGTTTGCTATGTAAGCATTTCGTAGCTATGTATATTTTCCCATATTCAGCAGCAAGCACAATTTAATTTACATTTATTCTGAAATGTAATACATAATAAAATCCATAAAAGTGTATGAATAAACATACTCCTTAGTTGGCCGAAATCGCATTGTAAATGTGCGCACTTCAGCTTTAATCAGAATTATAGGGAACCTGAATTAAATATACAAATGACATTGCAATCATGTTTACTGTCGGTCTTACTATGTAAACTGCCGCTTTTTATGCAAATTCGTAAATACGAGTGTGGATACATTTTTACGAATTTAAAAACCGTTTCTGTTTGCTTGAAATTCATCATTTAGATTTTCGAACAATGGGTCGCTTTAATACTTTACCTTAATTTAATGTTTAATACGTAATACCACAAAGGCATCGCTTCGACATTTACATTTATATTTTTTATGTTTCTTGTTTAAGTGGATTTTCGACGTGGACTTTCAGTGTGTAATGAACTCTGATTGTATTTAAGTGCTCTCAAACTATTTCCATCATAATTGGTAGAGGAAAATTTTGAAATCTAAAGAAACAAATAATGTCATTTGTGTTTGAGATGGATAAGGTTGGGCAAGACTGCTGCTCCGCCTCAACATTTATTTATTTTAATTTTTTAATGTGTTTCACCAGGTTTGTAGTTCCGAACTCTAATAGTGAACAGTAATAACTTATTTATTACACGTCTTGAAAACAGATAATTACCAACGATGTTATGCAAATATATATTTATTTAACATATTAATTATTTACTTTAGCTCTCGTAAAAAACAAAAAACGAAACATTGTCCTTCAAAATTTTCTATGAATTATCGAAAGGAAAATGAGTTTAAGAAGCCAGCCATAATGAAAAAATGTCTAATCTGGCATATGGCTGTTCAAGTATTATCATCATCAAAATCAGCCTATCGCAGTCCACTGCTGGTAATAGGCCTCTCCACTTGCACGCCACTTAGATCGAAAAACTTAAAAAAAAAGCTATTCTTAATTCAAATATAGTTGTACGAAATGTGCACTGATCTAGGCCGAGGATTCCACCAGTGTCATTCATGCACCCATAATCATTTTAATCCACCTCTGTAAATGCTCTTGCTCAACCAGATTTCTCTCTTATATATTGCTCGTCTGTTGATATATAAAAGAAAGCATAAAGAGTTGAATTGATAAAAATAATATTGACAACTATAATATTTTAATTTGTATGGGTCTAATGTCTAAAGGCTCTCTAGAGGCTATATTACCTTGTAAAGGGACTTTTCTATTCGGAACAATATTCTTATTCGTCTAATAGAACAGGTTTTGTAAGGTATGGGAATGATTCTGTTATTTGGATTGGAATGAAATCCCCCGTAGTTTATGTATTTCGAGTAAAACGGAAGAATGCGATGGCGCTGCTGAATTCAAGAAGGGAGGCTTAAAACATGAATCCAAATCGACATTCCTTTTAAACAACCCTGATGTTAACTTAAAATTAGTTTCAGTTAGCAATTTCCGTTTTGAAAGTCAATTTCTTACAATAATCTAAGTTAAAACTTATAAACTTTGCACAAAAGGATCGAGACAATGTTTAATAAACAGCGAGTTTTCAACTAAGAAAAGCAGATGAAACTGCAGTTGCGGGAACGTGAGTATAAAAGTAGTCTTTTCCTATGAGGCACATTAGGCCAGGCATCACAGATGATTCGGTACAAAGCTACTTCTACAACGATCTCAGATTTCGCACAGTATTTCATTTATTTAATATGATGTCCGTATGGATTGAGGAGCCACTTCAGATTTTAAACGGATACCTACCCCTTATTTAGTAGGTGAGTAAATAATTTTGTAGGACAAATTCTGAAATTCGTAGTAAGATATATCCAAAGTCATATCAACGTAAAAGTGGCTCCTCAATCTAAACTGAATCGAGCTAAGCGGTGAATCCAAATTTGGCCACAGAATTACTCTATCACGACAGATTTTTGAGATATTCTAACCTAAAAGTTATGTAGGTTATGTAACCCTTCCAATTTTATTGTGCCTAAAAAAGTACACTGGGTATCTTAAAGTTCAAGTCTTTACCTTTTAAATGACGTTGAATTTTGCTCAAATATCATTTTTTTCGATGAGGTAGTATTGGACAGGGTTTGCTTAGTTTAGAGGCTTGTGGTTCAGTTAAAGGTTTGCTTAGCTGAACTCGGGTTGGACAGTACTTGATTGGTTTGGAGGCGAAAATAAATTTTATTTAAGCAAACCTAACTGAAGACTTGAATTTTAAGATACCCTGTGTACTTTTTTAGGCATAACAAAATTTAGAGATTTACATAACCTCACCAAATCGACTATTATCGAAAAATAGGAATGTACAGAAATTCTTCAGTTATAAGTTTTTATTAATCATTTTGGACATAAGCTATACAATAAATTCATATTGGTTGGTCTTTGCTTTGACGAATTTTACATTGAGAATCATAGTCGTCGTAACCAAACATCTCATCCTTTGATAGGTAGTGACATGTATAGATATCCCATGCCAGCGTCGCTAATTTCAGGGATAAATTCTATAACACCTATTATTATGCTACTCACTACCACCTATTTTTGCCGCGTTTTGTATCGATAAGAATAATTAAGTGTAAACGTACGTCTGTAATAACTGCGTCTGCAATAACTATTTATTAAAAGCGTGTTTTTTAGTTTTTTAAACCATAATTTATTATTGCTTTTTTAGCCGTTAATTATGACTATTTTCTCATTAAGATTATTTTTAGACTATTATCACAGATACATACATACCTAAAGGTAAAGCTAATAAAAGCGTGTTAATAAGAGTAAAGTTATTTTATTATAAAATATGTTGAAAAGCACCCCACGCTTTTTTTCCGAATTAATGATTTTTCTTATTGAAGTTACAGCACAGTATTTTCTACTTTTTAGTTCGTCTTGTTACAAAAGCGTGTTTTTTTAGTTTTTTAAACTTTAATTTATTTTTGCCTTTTAAGTCATTAATGATGATTATTTTCTCATTAAGACTAAAAGATAACAAATAAGTAACTACAGCACACACATCTTAGTACGTAGCATTCTTATGCGGTACATAGCATTCTTATATTTAAAAATACGGTAGTGGTTTGGGTATGGAAAAAGCCGTTGATCCTGAAGATCCTGACGGGATAATGGGCTAAAATTATGACATTCTTATATTGTCATCGGTCCTTGATAAGTGTGCGAAGTTTTAATTTAATTCGACGTTGTTAAGTGTGTGAAAATTGCGTTGAAAGATGCCGTTACATAGATACATACATACATACATACCGGTCAAGCTAAAAATAAAAAAATAAAAAAAGCGGTTTAATATACATCCATTATGTTCCTAGTTCTGATATGGCTCCTCAATCCAAACATTTAGATTGAGGAACCACTCTTAGGTTCATATAACTTTAGAAGTATTTTACTACAAAATCGAGGATCGACGCTACAATTTTTTTTTCGTGTTAGAGTGGGCAGACGAGCATACGGGTCACCTGAACTCAGGAGTCACAAACGCGTTGCCGGACTTTTAGTGCGCTCTTTTCTTGGAGGTCGTATCGGTCCGGTAATACCGCAGACGATAACCCGTTCGACAGATTGGTAGTGCGGGGCAAAAAGTGTCTCGAAAAGCGCACAGTAGTGGAGCGCCAATTATCCAGGTGAGGAGGATGAAAATTTTTGGAAAGTTGCGGCTGGTATTAGTCCGAACAATTCCTTGGAGCACTCTCACTGAAGCCACATCTCTACTGAATTACTACTGAATAATAATATTAATTTCATTTAGGTATGAAAAGTGGCTCGACGAGTATAGAGTATATCGACGAGAAGTTATCATTGATGTAATATATCAATAAAGTTTATTATCAAAATCTAGGAACAATTATAGCGATTACTTTTTTTACAATTACTAAATTGAGTTGTTGCGTTCAACTCAATTTCTATTACAAAACAAATTTTGTTTTTACATATTAAATATTCGAAGTTATACATCGAATATATAATAATAATCCTTCTGTAGTAAGATTATATGCATAATATGTTACACAGTAAAGTTGACAACCCTTCTGACATATCTCAATTTATAAATAATGAGAGTTAAAGCGCGATCAGCAAAAAAATTGACGATGTAGAGAAAGGGATTAAAGTTATTTATAAGGGTCCAAATTGTCCATTTTGTACCTGTTTACCGGTGTTAATTCCTGACTTACGTTCTCAATTTTAGTAATTAACCATAGTAAACACACAGTGCTATTATCTCGGTATAAAATAAATGTAAGTGTGTAAACAGTATTCTGACTGAACCGTCATAATAAAAGATATAGAGGGAAACCTTACAGTCTAAGATCCGGCAGCAGAAATAGTTCACTCATCGAGTGTTGGCTAAAATTGATTCTCTGTCCACATGTGATGTTAAGGGCTAACTCTCTTTCACTCTACCTTAAATATTTACCATCTTTAACAGCCAGCAACCCTTATTTGTGGCCAGATTTAATTAAGCAACCGTATATTATTATAAACAGAAAAAAAAATTGCTTTAATTTGATATATAAATAATAAATGTTCGTTATGAACGTATAAATGTATCAAAATCATACCTGCGGTGCGGTGCGGCCAAGTGCGCAACGATAACTGTGATTTTTAGAAGCTTTATATACTCGTATATTGGCGTGAAGTGGACGATATTTTATTTAAAAAACAAGTGAATGATTTTTTTCCGAAAAATCAATCAACAATTATTATTTTTGAATACTAGCGGCCACATTTTAATAGGCAACCTGGTAGATATATATTCTCGTAATCATAAATAAGCATAAAAATTTGGTTTAAGCAAACATTCGATAAGCTCACTAATTCTGCAGACGGATCTCGGGCTAGTAATAAGCATAATAACTCAGCAGATTTTATACATAGGAATTTATCTTGAGCAGATGATAAAAAGCTGGGATGAGCTCAGAATATGTTCCGATACTTTAACCTTTCTTCTCTTATATTCCTAATTTTATAAAAGGGACATGACTTATTCAATATGATAAAAACTTTCCGTCACCGTTTGTCCGGCTTTTAATAATTATAATAAAGCCATTTTCTATACTTATCTTTTGGAGACCAGGTGTTGCTTTCTAAAGCAATCTTATAAAACGAACCCTTCAACTACGTGTGCAAATGTTTTGGCACAGGAACGAAAGACGACGGAGGCCCCGACATCGATTAGACGCATAGTTTCTTTGTTCTAACCTATAATTTGTTTTTTTTTTGTGTTGATTATATTCTTTTGTGTTTTCTGTTTTTTTTTTTACTTCTTAAAAATGTGTCACTTTGCGTACTAACAAGTAAAACCTACACAACAACCGTACCTCTATCTATTCGGAAAGGTACCTCTATTTATTGATATTACTAGCGGAATTTAATCAAGATTGTACTCTTCGATCTTAAGTAAGTATTTAGTTGATCATCAGTAAATTGTCAGTAGCATTCACAAGTTTGGCAGCTTGCTTGATATATAGCTATACTCTTTCCTTATATTATTTGTGACAAAAAAAGAGAACGGGTAAGCTCCTGAGTACCCTTTCAAACATTTAGATTTCACAAATATCAAATAATCATACAGTTTACATAATAACGTTCAAACTGTATTTGGCGGCTTCGACTTGGAACTGGTTATTGAGAGCTTCGTTGATGTCCTCTCAGATGACTGACATACCTACCCGATTTTTGCTGTGAATGTACGTCAACATTCACTGCAAGTCAGCAAACATATGTAGTTGTAATGCACAGTTTACATCCATGCGACCTAACAAAACTAACTAAATGTTATGGTGAAACGCAACATCATTCATTTAAGCTAAGGTGCATTAAATATAAAATTGCCGTGTTCATTCAAAATTGACCAAATGAGGGTGCTCTGTCTAGTCACTAAGAGAAAGACCCCTAATTAACATATAATGCATTACTATAAGTTAGATAAACTTACTTACTACCTTAACACACATCTCCGGCCCAGGCTCCCTAAAGTAAATAAATTACTTTTTACACTGAAAGCTTCACTAAAGTCACATAGTAGTACTCCATAGAGACGTTTTGCACCCTTGCAATGGCCCATAACATACTTATATTTTTCAGTTAACACGCCCCCTATATTTGTAAAAAGGTCGTCATAGTTGCTTCAATATATTATTTATTTAAGTTTCGTAATGGCATAAATAACCCTCTAGAACTTTCCGGTTCTATGATTTATCAGCACTAAACAAGCCTACAATGAGCAAGGACTAACCCTTCCTTATATTTTAGATATTGATTTTATATGATATACGTAAACAGTTTTATATAAAAGAATCTCTTCTAGTGCCTGTAAAACCGGAACAATGGATACCTCCTCGTCTTTGATATCGGTGAAAAGGACCGAATCTTTATGATAATAAGTCACGAAATATCGCACTCGACGCGGTCATAAATAAAAAAGTGACCCTCGAAAATCTTAAGCAGATTTATGAATAAGTGGTCAGCTAAACATTTGGGTACAGCTATAAATTTGTAACCATCATCACTTTTAAAAGAAAACTCCCGCATTAGGCAAATATCCTGTGTCGCGAGGGACAATATGAAACTTACACAAAGAACACCCAGACTCAGAACAACAATTTGTGGATCACACAAAGTGTCGTCCCATGTGGGGATCGGAGCCACAACCCTCAACGTAGTAGCAAATGGCGTGGCGAGCGCCTAAACCATTACGCCATCAACGTCTAATAAATAAGATCAATATTTTAGGATTATGGAACTAAGCCGCAAAGTATTCTGGGTCTACTATATCTTCTCACGAGAATTTTATCGAAACATGAAATTACATGAGCTCTTAAACACAACCGCTTTGTTAACTCGGACGACTCACCAATTTCTTACACTCAGTACGCACGCAATTTCCTACATAAACACGTGTTTACTCCATATAAAAGAACTAAGAGTAACTATAGAGCTACGTAACTATCTCATAATTAAAATGCTTAAACACATAATGCTTAAAAACATTTCAAATTATACCTAAATTTTTACACCTCATTTAATTAATTGCATACATAAGTCTGAATAACGAGATCCCCGGTTTCTTTGTTTTATATTCAAATACAATTTCCTTAATTAGACGCGAAGTATCTCTTGAAAGAATAATGCGAGTTGTCTGAAGCAAGATAAGCTTGGGGCGTAGAGGAGTTGTGCAACAAGGGAAAGGCAAAATTTTAATAAATATCATGTAAGATACTGGTTTTATGGTAAAATTAGGACGGAGTTACTTTATATATCGTGAATGTTTCACAACTAACTGCTGATTATAATTAAAAGTTGGATCTTCTGTTTAACTGAAGTAGCCAGGCATGTGGAGTAAAGTCTTTTTAAACAAAAACCAACTTTTTGTTTATAGAATAGATTGTGACGTTTATAGATATTTTCTGTTAACCTTTCAATAGGAAAAAGAATTACTTACAGGATTAATTCGATAACTGCAATAGAAGTGCTGAAAAAAAAGTGCCCGGAGTGGGAGCTCTCTCGCTCGATAGCCTGATTGCGGGCAAGTTATGCTCGCGAAGGAGACGGCGGAGAGGGACCGGGAGAGGTTTAGGACTCTCCCGGCCCGCCAGGCCCGAGAACGGGCCAGGTACCGCAGGCGACTCAGGCGCCGGAGGTCGCAGAACGACTTCCGTCCTCCATAAGCGCATGCCTGGGGGTGACAGGTGAGGCCATCTGTCACCCTAGCAGAAGCAGGCCGGGGTGCGATCGCGTTTCGAAGCGCGCTCGCTTCCAGGGAGCAGAGGGAACATGGGGTTCCCACACGGGGGGGGGGGGGGGTCGTCTATCTGTTGTTGTAGATGGCCCGAGGTATGTCGGGGCACCAGGGACTTCCTTTCTAGGGTATACCTGGTTCCCCGGCTATTAGTACCCGAGACGGCGTGCGGTTTTAGTCGGTTCGAGTCCGACAAAAAAGCACCGCACGGAAAAAAAAAGGTTGAAGACTTGATGTGTGATTTTTTTGTACCCCAAGTGTTGTGTATCCGACTTCAATAACACTTTCTATTCAGCTGCCTATTTACTCCAGGGTTAAGAGGGCATTTTCTATGGGCCGGTAGTCTAGTTGATTCGATCCATTATTTTTACTCTTACTTTTCAAATAAACGTTTCTAAAGAAAATTCAAGAAAAAATCTTGATTACAGTACATGTTGTACGTAACAAACTACAATGAACTCTAAATTTATTATTAGTTAGATAGTATTCTTAATTAGCGTTCATTTTGTCGTAAATTAATGTATTAGGAATTTTACATGTTACATTTAGGGGACACCTGGCTTGCACCAGGGACTTCCTTTCTAGGGTATACCTGGTTCCCCGGCTATTAGTACCCGGCGACGGCGTGCGGTTTTAGTCGGTACGAGTCCGACATGCCAACGATAGGTGGTATCCGAGGGGATTTCCGCACGAAAAAAAAAAGGTTGAAGACTTGATGTGTGATTTTTTTTTTTTTTTTTTTTGTACCCCAAGTGTTGTGTATCCGACACATGTTATTCGCAAGCCGCTGCATTCCGATTGCATTCCGGGTAGATAAAAAAGTTCTGTATAATACGAGGGAGCTCGAACGAATTTATGTTCGCGGGATGGGGGATAAGGGGTGGAAATAAAAAAAAACAAATTATTTTTTCTTTTCAATATATTCACCTGCAAGACGGATACATTTTTCAGATCTTTCAATTGATTTGTTTATACCCTCATAAAAAAATGTTTTCTCTTTGTCTTCAAAATACGCCGAAACTGCCTCCTTGACTTCATCATCGTTGGTAAATTTTTTACCCCGCAGCTCTTTCTTTATTTTTGGAAACAGGTAATAATCGCTGGGGGCCAGGTCTGGGCTGTAGGGTGGGTGATTCAAAATATCGAAGCCCACCTTATGCAGGGCAGCCAACGCAACGCGGCTCTTGTGGACGGGCGCGTTGTCGTGCAAAAGCAACACACCTTTCGTCAATTTTCCCCGTCTTTTCCCTTTAATGGCTTCTTTGAGTCGCTCTAATATTGAAGCGTAGTATTCTCCGGTTATAGAAACACCTTTATCTTTATAATCGTTCAATAATATTCTTTCTGAGTCCCAAAAGACCGTTGCCATGAGTTTTCCAGCTGACTGTGACACCTTAAACTTCTTGGGAGGTGCTGTGCCCTTTTATTGACACTGCATGGAGTCTTGTTTCGACTCAGGTTCATAATGATGAACCCAAGTTTCGTCTCCAGTAACAATTCTACTCAATACAGCATCCTTGTCTTCATTACAAAGGTATAAAAATGCACTGTTGTTTTTGCGTCGGCGTGAGCATTCTCGGCACCCATCTTGCACTGACCTTTGTCATGCCAAAGTGATCGTGCAGAATTCTAAAAATGGTTGTATCAAATACTCCAACCATTTCTGCGAGTTGTTTCTTCTTTAGTCGAGCATCGTCGAGTACAATTTTTTCGACTTTTTGGATAAGTTCTGGCGTAATCACCTCGATGCTCCTGCCCGGGCCTCGGGTCGTCTTCAAGGGATTCCCTTCCTTGTTTAAATAAAATATGCCGTTTGTACACAATGGTTTTTCCTGGACAAGAGTTGCCGTAAACCAATGACATCTCATTCATTATGGTCGCAACTGATTTTCCTTGCTTGGTACTACTAACTTTATACTTTATACGATATTCGATTTTGTCCATGTTTCACTTTTCACTCCCGATTATGTTGCTTGGTTGACGATAACTCAAAGACTTACTGTCTAATAACAATGAAACCTGGTATTTATACTAATTATGAGTCACTGAACACGTGACGATTCTAATGAGCTTAATCACCCCCCTCCAACCCTCTCATTCTGCGAACTTAAAAACGCACCCTCGTATGGCACGAGGCAAAATGAAAAATTATATGAATTGATGTCCACACGTTTATTATCCCATATACTCATAGTTAACTGCTAGTTGAGTGAACTGCTGCATAGTTAACTGATGGAAATTGCCACTTGTTTCAAAACCAACCGCTGCCCGCTGCTAAGATTCGATGGTCAGTAATAAACAGTCGCAATCACCAGCAGGGATTTCATGTCAAGGTGTACAATTCTCATGCCAAATTAAATTGTTATAAAAAAATTGGAAGTACAAAATTGTTTATCGATAAATACTTAATGCGTTCATATTTAAATTATATATAAGTTTTATTCAATTTAGTAATTAAACATTGAATTTAATTTAATTCCGTACATTCGTTATTTTAGATTATATTAAAACCAACCACTCTCATAATGGTCAGAGTGAATCACAATGTGCACAGGGAATAACCCTCCGACCGGCTGGGTGGTCAACCGTATAATTAGTGGTATGTGTCATTAGCTGATTAACTATTTTATGTAGTTTAGCCTAACAAATGAAATTGTAAGGATTTTTTTTTTACATCTTAATGATATCTTGCTCAATCAGAGTAAAAATTTTTTACAAGAATAATAACAATAACAAATCGTTTATTTACCATGAAAAGATTGCATTTTAAATTCCCTTAATTCTATTGTACTCGTACAGTATTATGTTCGAACACTGAAGTTTAGCGATTACCTCCACACTAGGGATTGCCGATTTTGAATTTACTCTTTAGCTTTGGATGATGAAATTACAATTTATTATTAAAATAAAGCGAAAATCAAAAATAGCTATTAGCAATCACATGTTTCATGCTTAAACCCTGTAAATGTTGATAAGTGTTTGGTATGTAATGAAGGTGTGTGCGTTTTGGTACGTGTGCAATAGCGTATGTGATAGTCTCTCTCTCTCACACTCTCTCTCTCTCTGTCTGTGTGTATGTATGTGTGTGAGTGTGTGTGTGTGTGTGTGTGTGTGTGTGTGTTTAATGAATGTAAGTGTGGTATGTGTTTCTTAGTTTTATGATACTACCTTTATTAATAATTCTGATTCAAAATATGACAGGGTAAAAGCCACTTACGAACAATGATTTTGACGTGTTTAGTTCTACAATGTTCAATGTTACATAAGTTTGTTATCCTATTATTGATATAACTGAGCTTAAATTCTTGCAATCACTTAACTCTTGAAAAACCATCTGAACCTACTGCACTATCGCTATTTAAGTTAGTAATGAATCTGTCAACTTCATAAAGGTCAGCTGGCTGTATGAAAAAGGAAGTAGCAACTGATGCTTGTAATTTTTGCTTGTGGACTACAGAATCATGGGTTTCATGCATTTTGTTCAAAATTTTTGTTGCCAGATTTGCACCAACTGTGGAAAAATACTCATTACAGTCATTAACCGACCATTGTAACCGAGATTTGATTTATGTTTAAGTAGGTCAGTATTACAATTTTTATGGGTACTTTGATCGATGATATTTTTTATCGTTTTCCATAGACCTCTAGTGTTATTCCTAATTACTTCTAGTTTCTTTTTTCTTATGTATGAGTAGACGGGTCACCTGATAGAAAGTGACTACTGCCGCCCATGAACGCATGTATTAAAATAATAATAATTATATTAAATTATTATGGGTAATAATTTAAATTCTACTGTACACTTAAGCTAGAATTTGAGGCAATACGAAATATCATTATTTCAGTATTGATTCAAAAAATTCCAGTCAGTTGAAGTTCTTTCATTTGGTTAAAAACATATATTATCTTAGTCTTTAACCAAAATTTCTTCAACATCCAGTTGCAAGACTAACTACACCGATTAGAGGCACGTTTTGAACTGATAATAGATATCCGACATTCGGGTTTGATGCAGTTAAACTTATTGTTGTAGCGCTCAAGTAAAAAGCTGTTGAAAGAGTAAATATTATATGTTCAAATAATAAAGAAAGTCGCAATTGTTGATGGGCGAGATTCAGGCGAGCCGTGTATTTTTAGTTTCAATCTTGTATAAGGATTCTGGAAAGTAAGTTAATTTATAAACTCACCAATATATGAGTGTATGAGTATGAAACACACCAATATATAAGTGTATGAGTGTACGTTATGGGGTTTGAAGGTTTAAGGGTTTACAATTGTAATCAATATTTTGCATCAGGTGCCAGTTTTCCCACGATTGAATTCAAACAAGGACGACCTAACGTCAGGTATTGAAGCCATGAGTGACTATTGATTCTTCTAAATACATTTGGATCAATGTAATGAAATTTACATTTTTGTCTAAGCGAAGTGCATACAGTAAATACTACAAGTATAAACGGGAGGCATGTTTGGATAGTGACAGTGTTAGGAAATACTCGTAGCAATTTAAAACGTCACATATATCTGTGTATATAATGGGACCAAGTACTTATATACTTAGATCAATGATAACTTCAGATAATACTGCCTTGGTATATAACATTCCCTACCAGGGATTGAAAGAGGTAAGTTTGATATCGCAATATTAGAAAATCTGAATATATATTGATAAATGTCTACTTGAGCGAATCCGCATCGGGACCTCACGATTGGCGCTCTTTCCTGCCAACATGTCATTGGTGTAACAGCTTTTTTTAATACGCCTCCAATCTTTGTGTTTGTATGCATGCACGTAATGTCACTGGAAGTTACAAACCTAAAAATCAGTTTAGTATGAGACACTTTCTACAAAATCAGAATCATCTTAGGCAATGAACATAACACTATTCTAAAGAAATAAAACTATGTGTCAAATTCTACATACGATACGAAGGTAACACAAATACATGGCTAAATAATCAACACTCCATGTGTTTTCTTAGTACCCAATGGGGACCTCTCAATGCTTGTGATAAATGTGAAACGAATAGGTTCTTGACAACTCTTCACTCTATCAAAATATCTCAAAGGAGATTGTGCAATCGGCCGGAAATCTTGCTGAAAAGCCAAAATATAAAATATTGCGAAATTTCCTAATTTTTCTTTTTAGCTACGAAGGCTCTTTCGTAGCCTATTTATCTGCTCCTAATGATAAATATTATTATGTTCAACTCACGCTCTGAGCGGATGGGAATAACAAGACTTTTGCTAACACTTCTTGCTATATTACGTTTAGATCTTTTTAACTACGAAACGGATTTAAATGCGCTTTTCAATAATAGAGATAGTGATTCAAGAGGATGGTTTACATGTATAATACATGAATATTATATTAGAGAAATTCAAAGATTTGTCGAAAAAACATGTTTTTGTGCGCTTACATTGCAAACGTTGGCTAAATATTAAAAAGGTCTACAGAAGTCTCCAATGGTATATGTCTATCTCCTAAGGATAAACCATAGTAACCATTTTATTCTTTTAAATTTTACCAAAAAAATAATTGGTTATTTACGAAGCTATTTTAAACAATATGTTATTATTTTTTATCCGATTAAATACATTAGATACGTTTTGCATTAAATGTTGATTAAAATTGCTCTTTCCAGTAGATGAATATTTATTTAAATATAAAATGAATATTTTAGAAGATATTAGAGGTTTAAAATACGGGGGCAAAGGCCCGCTCCGTTCCTGGCAGGCTTATATAAGTATATTGCATATAAAGATATCCTCTAGTAGTCCTATCAACGTTAAAAAAAAGCATAATGACAGAAAATAATAATTGGGTCACTACCTATATGAGTTTGAGGCGCTCGAAATTTGAAAATTGAACGCATCTGTGTCATGTATTATACTTAGGAAAATGAAAACGGAAATGAAAATCGAACACAAAAGGCCATTAACAGCAATAAAAAAAATTAGAAGTAAACTGTCATCATTTCTGCTTTATCGTCTGCTACAATGGAGCTTAAACGTGAACATTTGCGTGCTACGAAATATTACTACTTGGCATGTGGTTTATCTTTAGTTAGGGTTTTTTTTTTATTTTTTTTTTAATTCTAGACCTCACACTTGATGCGAGACTGTGTTCTCTTTTTGCGTTTTTTACATATTTTGTAGATTTGTATACTTAACAAATAACCTGATGTAAGAAAACTGATACAGAAAAATATAAAAGTTGACAGGGAGATAAACGTTATGATGCCATAGTTTTACACTGTGTATGTATATATGTTAGGATATTAATTTTTTACCTATTTTTACGTTTAACACCTTAAAAATTTAACCGATATAAAACTAATATAAAATTTATAAAAAAGAAACGCTGGCAAGAAGACAAAATAATATGATCTTAACTATATTACTATTACTTACACACAGGAGGTTTACACCTTTATACATTAAACTGCCTTGGACACTATTAGATGGTTTATAAATTGTCTGTATAAATACCAATTTATACTCGGCAATTTATCTTATATCTAATTTAAATCTATGCTCCTTTTCTTATTTACCAGATAGCTTATATTAGAATAATTATACAACCTATAATTATCTAAAATATATTCCTTAACTTTAATCTTATTTTTAGCAACATACGAGTATTTACAATATTTAAATCTAATTTTTAGGAAACATATGCAGTTTTTGGGAAACATAAACCCATAAAGCAGTCCATGTATTCGGGGATGTGGAGTCTCTCAGCAATACGCCACGGATGAGCGGGCGATGCCATCCCACATGACGGGACAGTCGTCGCTAAATGCGTTATGTACGACCTGGCCGAACTTTGCCCGACAGGAGTTCCGGCAGGAGGGCGATAGCCCCGCCAGCACATCCGGGCAGTTAGACTTGAGGTGCGGCCCGCCGCAGTGGCTGCAAAGGTCGATCTCTTCTTTACAGAATTTCCGCCCGTGGCCGAACCCCAGGCATCGCGTACATTGGACCAGTGGAGACTGGTCCTCTGCGCGCACTCTCTGCAGATCGATGTGGACCGAGCCCACACCGGTTATCCTCGCCCAGAGGGTGGGCGACTCACTGAGGACAACATGGGCCACGTGCGCGTTTCTCGCCTTCCTGCGGTACTTTACCTGTAAACGGTCTTCCCCGGGGTCGAGGCCGTCAAAAAGGTTCCTGTTTTGGTTCCTCAGAGCCCTGACGACATCCTCATCGGTATTTATCGTCAGGACTCCTATGAGGACCAGTAGTGGGTCCCTATTCTTGACGTCCTCGACCACGAGGCCCGTTCCTTTCCTTGACAGCCTCTCCTTTACCTTTCTCCTGTCCTCAGCAGTCCCGAATCCCATTATAATCTTCTGGTCCTTGGCCTTCTGGACCCGGTCGACCTTGACCCACCCCTCTTTCGCGTCGACGGTCCTTCTCACTCTATTGAGGACCTCGTCCGCCTTCTCCTGATTATAATCAGAGGTGACGACCACCGAATGTAAGGCAGAGTGGGTTACCGCGGGCCTCAGCGGTTGCATTAATTTATGCGGAGACGAGGCGGCCACGGTGGCGTAACTCCGACGCTGCTCCTCAATTGCCTGGGTGCATTTTGCCATATCCTCCTGGAGGGCCCTCATCCCCTCCTTGTGCTCCAGGAGGAGACGGGAGTGTAGTTAGGAGGTTTAGTATAGGGTTAGTATAGGGTTTGTGTCAAGTTTTCCTTCTCTTTGCAGTGACTGTCTGCTGAATAGACGGGATGAATAGGGGTGGTGACACCTCGTATTCTTAATTCATCACCACACAGACATTCATATAATGTGTGGACTACTGAAATGCTTGTGCGAGATGACCCACGAATTACAAATAGGGACTTAGAGAACATCTTTAGCATCAACTCGATTAGTGCTCATACCATATTACATGAACATCTTAGAATTAGGAAGCTTTGTTGTTGAATACTCGGATACCGTTTGCTCTCCGAAAAAGACGGAAAAAGAAGCCCGTGTGGAATGGTGCCGTGAGATCCATCTAATTTTTAAAATAAAGACGTGTTCCTGAAATCATTACTGGCAACGAAACATGGAGTTATTAACACAATCCGGAAAGTAAGAAGCGTTCGTCGGTATAGGTGTTTCCAGGTGGCAAGTTGCCAACCAAATTGCAAAGACCGCGGCACGTTGGCAAAAAAATGGTGGCCAGTTTTTTTCATGGAGTGGGGATCTTGCAACATCAATGCTTGTGAATTGTAAGTCTGTTAACTCAGAACAGTACATTACAGTCGCATTGTCAAAAAAAAATCAAAGCTGTGCAAGAGAGACGACCAAAGATCGGGCTCCGGGAAATGATACTGAACCACGACAATGTGTCTTCACACTCTTCCCTCAGAACAAAGGCGTTTATTTAAGAATATAGGGTATTAAAACCCTACCTGACCCATCTTACAGACCGTTGTGACTTTTTTTTTGTTCCGTACCATGAAAGATAAGATAAAAGGCAAGTTTTTTCAAGTGCCGAAGAAGTAGCAGCAGACCTGTCGGAGAAAGACTGAAATAAGTGTTTCCAAGACTGGTTTAAGCGGATGGAAATTTGTGTAGAGAGTGATGGAGAGTTTTGAAAAAATATAATTTAATTGTAAGTAAGTATTGTTTACTTTTTGCGTGTCTCAAAATTTATATAGTGACCTACGTATGTAGACTCGAAAGTCATAGATCAACACACACAATAGCAAAAATCTCTGTTTTGTCAAATATTTAGCAAAATAAATATAATAAAATTATACCTATCGAAAATCTATTACGTATATTCCTCTGTCGATCTACAACTGCCCGTTTCCAAGGGGTATGGTTTTATGAGAAGAAAGGGCTTTCAATCTCACGGCCTTTTTTTTTTAAATAACAGACAATACAATTACATCATTAAATACACAATGTTGTTTTGTGGTGGGCCAATATGTCAGTTATTAAGGACTAAAAAGTAAAAAGGCAATGAAGAGAAAGATTAAGAAAAAAGATGGCAAAGAAATGAAAGTGACGAAAACATATAAAAAATGAAAAAAAAAAGCAAACACTAGCCCATACTATATTTCAACTTAAGAAATGTGTGTGCTAAATTAATCCCAAGCATTCTTGTCTTCTATGTAATTTACAACTGAGTAGTAGGCTTTCTGACATAATTAATAATAATAATAATAATAATAATAATATTCTACTACATTCACACAACGCCATCTAGTCCCAAACTAAGCAGAGCTTGTACTATGGGTACTAGACAACTGATATAAATACATATATACTTTTTTTTTTTGTAAATACATACATATTATACATAGAAACACCCAGACCAAATCAAACATTAAATGTTCTTCCACACAAATGCTTGACTTGAGCGGGAATCGAACCCGCGACCTTTGGAATAGCAGTCCGTTACACAAACCACTACGCCATTCGGTCGTCATTAATTTACGTTTTAATGTGGATTTTTTGTTTGTAAGTACTTAAGGTTTGCATTGAAAGTAGTCGATGATGTGAAGTCTTGTAATACATTATTTAGGATTTTATTTTCAAATCGGACACATTGACTCCGATTGATTCGAAATCACATGTTTGTCTTTTGGAGCCTTATTCCTATTTCTGGTATCTATAAAAAGTATACCACTTCTTTCCGAAAAGCTATCTTTTTCTTTATATATATTCATATACACCGTGCAGTTGTAGTTGCCATCCAAATTTTTTTAGGCACTAGACATTATCGAAGGATCCCAATTATTGCAAAAAAAAAAATGGTAGGTCAAATTTTCAACATAAAATATTTCTCCCCGAAGAAAATATTTAGCAGCGTGGTCATTAATTCAAACGTATAAAATAGTCTTATGCTAGTTACGAAACAGTGATAGAAAGAATTCATCGGGGGACGCGGTGTGGCGCCGGCCGGTATAAATCAAACAATTAAACAATTAATAGGTCATTCAGCCGCATCTTGTCGCGTCGGTGCATCCTTTGTGTTTACCGCTCGTTCTTCCGTGACGTCAATAGTGCAAACAAAAGGTTTTCTAATCGTGAGTGTTACGAAATGGTGCGTAGTGGTGAAAGCCTAGATGGTGCACAACGCTTGTACGAGTCGAAAAGTATACCACGAATCCGAAGACAAGGTATACTAAATCCATCGGTGCCTAACGGCCAAATGATTTTATCCGCAAATCAGAGGCTGTTACACTACGGACAGATTAGAATCCCGTCACACGCAAGGGGTTCTGCAAGGTCAAGACTTGCAATAGAGGTCGAAGAACGAATCTTCGACTTCTTTGAATGGGATCCTCGAGCAAGCACACGGGCCCGCAGCGCAACGCTTCCGCGTAAGCCAATACGCAGCATGGAAGCTGATAAACACCGCTGGCTTGCACTCTTACCGTTATCAAAAAGTCCATGCCTTACCTCGTCGACAATTCTGCGAGTGTCTTATCGTATTCCCCGGTGCCAATGTTTTGTGGACTTGTTTACTCTTGTGGGTTTATACAAACAACATAACGAACATTGGTGGTCATATTATAACCTAAGCGTCGTTACACAAGATCTAGACTACATTTTGAAGCTAGATATCTAGAAGACTACATTTTGAACATTTATTAAAATACATGTAAAACAGTAGTGGTAAGTTAACCTTGAATTGTTTTTTTATTAAGTATTGTACATATCACTAAATATTTATGTATTTTTTACTTATTTCAAACGTGCCCTTTAATTAAGTGAAGTTTTAGTATTGGGATGTTATGTTAGGTACTTTATTTATCAATGAAATGTAGCGAAGTATGCGATACCGATGGAGAGGTCATTGACACTTGCGCGCCTACCGATTGCAGTGTGTCTACAAATTGCGAGTTCTTGAGACATCTTTGTGATGCTAATTACTCAATATTTTTGTACCATGTAATACTAAACTAAAATGCGGGTTTCTCATAAATTTTGCTAAAGATTCTTCTGTGTTAATATGGACGTCAAATTTAAAGTCACCTGTATATAATGGCATGCTACTGTCGTTATGTTTATTTCTTTAAATGTCTGCCTAAACGATTGCCTAAAGTAAAAATTGCTAGAATTGCTCTCTTCTGTAGTACAAAAATAGTTTCAATGTCTACAGCATTCCCCCACAGTAGAATACCGTGCGATATTATGCTATGAAAATAACTGAAGGAAACAAGTCGTGCTGTATCAGCTGTCAACTCTCGAATTTTTCTTACTGCGTATGCTGCTGAGTTGAGTCTACTCGATACTTTAACTTCGAAAGGAACTTCGTTTCGACCGGGGGTCCATAGACCCTTCACGGCGTTTTTGTAGTCTTTAAATAGAACATAAGGAATATACTTTACGGATATTTACAGATTCACGAAGACATAACAACTTCAAGATTTGATTTTTATAAGTAACATAAACAAATATGAAATAAATATTTTGAATAAACGAAACATTTTAGATAATTGTGATGTTATCAGAGTAACTCAAGATATTTGTAATCATTAGCTCCAACTACATACAAGCAAAATTAGCAGCTGATTTTTAAGGTGAATAAAGGTAGACAAAAATTGTTAAACAGAGGTAAATTGCGCTTTGTATTTATATTCTTCATCAACATCATCAACAGCCTTTACTAGTCCACTGCTGGACATAGGCCTCTCCTTAGAAACTACTACTATTTTTTACGTACTATTTTTCAATGACTAAATATATGGAGGAGGGTAGCAGCAGTGCCACGATAAACATCGAGTGTGTATTCAAAAAGTGATTAAAAATAAATAAAGTGTATAAAGGTGTAAAAAAGTGAATAAAAATAACATCTTAGACAATAATTTAACTAGTGAGATAATAGTGCTGAAAATAAGAACCCAGTGACTAGAAAAAACGGAAGTAACAGAAGACTTGTAAAAACAGTGCTATATTTTCGAAAAGTGAAGGTATTTGTGATCCGGCAACTGACAGTGATATTTAACATTTAACCATCCATATAATACCTTTTTTCATAAGAAACAGTAAATAGTGATCCCAGAAAGATAATTTTGAAAAAGATAATCTATAAAAGACATAAATAAAAGTAACCAAAAGGAAAGTAATCAATAAATATTGGCGAGAGCGCCACCTAGTGTCCAGTAAAAGATAGTTGATTATCATTTTATAGCAAATCAGCACTAGTATCAATAACACAAACGCAAAATTTCTTGGTAGGGCACTATTATTAATGGTGGAAATAATACACTACAAGCCAGAGATAAAGTATAGGTACAAAGTCAGATAGAAATCAAACACTGTCCATGTGAGTTGCGTAGTGCGTTCACTAGAGGGCATTACTTACATGAAAACAAAGATTTCTTTACATTACTTTATTTTTATGGTTTTTTATTATTTTGAAACCAACATCTACTTTGAAAAATAGAAACAAAATAAAAGAAATTCTGTGGAAGTATGATAATGGAAGAAATAATGGCGACCCTACGCCAAATTCAAAAGGATCTCGAAGAGCAAAAAATCGCCATAAAGGAAAACGGCATAGAGGTTGCAAAAACAGTTACAGAAAACATGAACTTAATTTTAGACGATAAACTAAATCACCTGGAACAAAAATACACAAATCTTAAAGAACAATTCGAGAAACAAGAACATAGACTGAATATATTGGAAAAACAGGCTAGAAATCGAAACATTGTATTTTTTGGCATTGAAGAACTTAATTCACCTTACTCTTACTCTGATTTAGAAACGCAAATTATTAGTTTTATATCAAGATATCTTAAAATAAAACTTGATTGTAACGAAATTCAAGAAATCAAAAAAATAGGAAAAAAAACAGAAAAACCAAGGCCCATAGTGGTGACACTGACCACCGTTGGTAAAAAAATCGAAATTTTCAAACAAAAGAATTTATTAAAGGAAACAAACTACTACATTAAAGAAGATTATCCACAACATATTTTAGAAAAAAGGAGATTACTACAAGAACAAGTAAAAATTGAAAGAGAAAAGGGTAACAGGGCAATAATTAAGTATGACAAATTAGTTGTAATTGGAAAACAACAAATAAACAATAAACCAGGCAACAATAAAAGATCGCTTTCATCATCACCTCAAGAAACCTATTACCGCAACGAACCATTGCTTAGAACTCAACCAAAAAAGAAAAATAAACCTACATCAAGCACCTCTCAAAACACGGCTAGTACTTCTGAAGACACTGTTAAGCCGGGGATCCTCAACTATCTTGTGAACAAAAAACAAGATAACCAAGTTTTGCCAAAAAATAGTTTTAACCAATAGCAATCGGCACTCCCTCTCGAAAACAAAACAAATAATAAACACAACAAAGAAAACCATCTTCCAAGCCGGCTGGTCACCGTGGAAGAGAATGATGACCATCACCCTCCTAAGAAACAATTAAATATCAACTCAAAATCAAGAAGTCTCTCAGCAAATAAGTTATATATAGCAACGTATAACGTTAAAACACTTTCTTCATACGAAAGGCTATTAGAACTCGAAGAAGCTCTAGATGGAATAAAATACGACGTCATCGGTATGTCAGAAGTCAGAAGACTGGGCATTCATATAGAAGAATATGAGAACACGATATTATGTTATGTAGGCCACACACCGGGACTTTATGGCGTTGGTTTTTTAATAAAGAAATCTATAAAAAAATATATTCAAAGATTTATAAGCTTCACAGAAAGAGTCGCCCTGCTAGATGTAAACATTCAAGGCCATAATATAAGTATAATACAAGTATATGCCCCCACCGCGTCGTCTAGTGAAGAAGAGATAGTAGAATTTTATCAGAGTTTGGACACAGCAATACAAATATCAACAAAAAATCTTATAATAATGGGAGATTTTAATGCAAAAATAGGACAACCACTAAAAGATGAACACATAATAGTGGGAAAATATGGATATAGAGAGAGGAACGCCAGAGGGCAAAGATTAATAAATTTTGCTTTTGAAAATAAACTTTCAGTGATTAACACCTATTTCAAGAAAAAGCCAAGTCGCAGGTGGACTTGGCGTTCACCAGGCAGCGTGCACAAGAATGAAATTGATTATATACTGTCCAATAGACCGAAGATATTCTTAAACATAGAAACACTAAATCCAAACTTCTCTACAGACCATAGAATGGTAAGAGCTACAATAACTTTAAAAACTGCAAAGAAAAGCCGAATCAAATTCACAAACAACCAAAATAGTACATTGAAAACGAAAGAAGAAATTGAAGCATATAAGAAAAATCTTAAAGACTATATATCAGACTTAGTTGACCATCCTGAGGAGATGACAGTACAGGAAAATTATAACAATCTACTACATGCTATTAACGCCAGTCTACAACGAGCGAGACTAGTTAGGAACACCTCTGTTAGACACAAAATTCTCTCAGAACGGACAATGACATTACTAAATAGAAGACAAATATTACAAAAAACGATAGTCAAGTCTCGATCTGAAAAAAACGAACTTAGCGCCTTATACAAATTAACGAGCAAGTACATAAAACATGACTATAAAAAGTACAGGAATGATATAATACAAACTTACCTAACACAAGGGAAAAGTTTTAAGAAAGCGACAAAAGAACTACGAACAAATAAATCTTGGATTGAGGGATTAAATCAATCAGGACAAACAACACACAATCGTGGGGAAATAATTCATATTGCTACAGAGTTCTATAAAAACCTATACAGTAGGAGCACACAACAGACAAAAAATAACAAGCAGGAAGAATATAACAGTCACGAACACCTAGAAAATAATATAAACCCTATCGACCAACTTGAAATTATACAAGCAGCTAAAAAGTTAAAATTAGAAAAGAGCCCAGGCCCGGATGGTATTACCAATGAAGCAATTAAAAATGGATGTGAAATACTAGCATCATCACTAACATCATTATTTAATATAATCCTAGAAACTGGGAACACACCTGTACAATGGTCAGACTCCAATATAATCCTACTGTATAAAAAAGGAAACCCTATGGAAATCGGCAATTACAGGCCAATAAGTCTTCTACCAACTCTTTATAAACTCTTCTCTTCCATAATAAACCAAAGAATAACTAAAACTTTAGAAAAAAGGCAACCCATAGAGCAAGCAGGTTTTCGTAAAGGGTTTTCAACTATAGACCATATACATACTCTGGAACTTATTATCGAAAAATACCAAGAAAACCAAAGACCGCTCTACATAGCCTACATAGACTACCAGAAGGCTTTTGACACAATTTCACACAATAGTATTTGGGAAGCATTAAATAAACAAGGCGTAGAAAATGAGTACATACAAGTAATAAAAAGTATATACAATAATAGCGTAAGTAGAGTCAAACTGGAATCAACTGGCCCAAACTTTAACATCAATAGAGGAGTAAGACAGGGCGATCCATTGTCCCCGATACTATTTATTGGAGTATTAGAAATAATCATAAGTAATCTAGACTGGGAAAAATGTGGCTTATACATCAAAGGCAAATACCTAAGTCATTTAAGGTTTGCAGATGATCTGGTACTACTGTCTGAAACCGGTGGCAACTTAGAGGGAATGATACAATCGCTACATGATGCAAGTAGACTAGTCGGGTTAGAAATCAACTTGACAAAAACAAAGATCATGACAAACAGCTATAAAAGAACCATCGCACTAGAACACAAAGTAATACAGTACGTGGAACGGTATGTGTACCTAGGAAAACAGATATCATTTGACAGCAATAGCAACGAATTAGAGGTAGAACGCAGATCAAGAATTGCCTGGAATAAGTTCTGGAGTTACAAGGAAGTGATGAAAAGTAACATGCCAATAGAAGTGAAACAGAAGGTGATGGACTCGTGTATTTTACCATGTCTTACATATGGATGTCAAACTTGGAAATTTACTAACAAAATCAAAAATAAAATAATAACTTGCCAGAGGGGAATGGAACGCAGCATGCTAAAAATAAGAAAGACACACAAAATCCGTCATACAAAAATAAGAAGCATAACCAAAACAATTGATGCTCTCAAATATGCTCAAAGATTGAAATTCAAGTGGGCTGGCCATGTGGCACGACTTAAAGATCACAGATGGACATCGGAAGTAACTACATGGGCTGGTCCTCAGGGCAACCGGCGTGTTGGTAGACCATATATGCGATGGGAGGATGACATCAGAAAAGCCGTTGGACCAGATTGGATCACTGTGGCACGAGACAGAAGCAAATGGAAATCTTTGGAGGAGGCCTTCACCTGAGAGGGGTCCATGTAAATAATTATAAAGATAAAGGATAAACTATTTAAATTTTCTATTATTATCAAATTAAATTTTATTGTACTCTTAATTTAAATAATGAAATGATTACCATAATAATTTATTGTAATTTATATTTAATAAGAAGTTAAATGGAATAAAAGTTTATACTTAATTATAATAATATTTAACAATCAAGCATGTAATGTCAAAAAGATTTATTTATTTTTTTACTTTGTTTTTTTTGTAGATGCATGGAATAAAAGGCTTTTTTATTTTTTATTTTATTTATTTTATAAATATATGTATATTGTGAAGTGATTTTTGATAAAATGTTTTCGTAATTTAATATCACATCACATCAACAGCCTTGAATAGTCCACTGCTGGATATAAGGTATATTTTGCATTAACTTTCACGGACTGTTCTAGGGATTACGAAAAAAAAAGTTTAGCTACGAAATCGTTACATTGAGGTTACAAAGTACTCTACCTCCTAATGTCATGAATTCCAGAAACTAAAGTCGAGGCTCCCCTTTGATACCCACCCTTAGATGAGATGAGCATGTAGCTAAAGAAGGGCCGTTTAATTAATATCTCTCCCTTACTATTAAGTCTTGGATTAAGCCAAGAAACTTTGCATAGAATCGTTAATGGGGCATGGGCATGGGTTTACAAAGATTAGTCTCTACGACAAAATGAAGATAAAGTTCGTGTGTAAACTACCTAATGAGAATAGTTAAGAAGCATCAGATGACACTCATTATTAAAAAACATAGATATAAACAATGACAAATAGGATTTTGAAAGAGATCAAACGCTGCTGAAGTGATGGATTAAAGTCAAGACTTCACTGAAATCTGAAATATCACACTTTATATAACGCTGCCATATTAATTTTCCGATCTATAGCAACACAATGAATGGCATTGATACCATCGACAATGGTTTGTAATATACATATCTTAACCTGATAATACCAAAAGTACTTACGCATAAATGTTGATACAAAAGTGTTTCGATGCATATCCCTATATATTCTGGTTAATTGTATTCAAATAAGTTTTAATAAACACGCCAAAAGGTATGTAACAATATTTACAAGCAGTTGATTTACGTGTAAATAAATAAACTGAATATTCTTTATGGTACATTAGTGCTAAACGCCATCTAAATACCTTAACAGTAAGCACAGTGAACGTCTTATTGCTAAAAGCTTTCTTTAGGCAACTTATGTTTATATATTTTTGAAAAGAGTTCCTATTCTAAGCAATGAAATATTTAGATCGCGTCATAATAATGTTGTTTAAACTATGGTGCTAATGAAATTATTTTGATTTTCAAAATTGATTTCAAATTAATGTAATTAAAGACTTACTATAGGGTTTTGCTTTTGATTTTAAAGTAAAACGTGACAGTATATTTGGTCTGTAAAAATCTGTAATAACGCGAACAATATTTTTGGGATTCCGAACGTGTTGTTATCTAAGTCTGTCAGTTAGAAAAGTAAGTACAGTGTCTTGAATTGTCGTAAAACATTGTTGGTAGATTAGACATCTACACAAAATAAAGTAAGTTTAAAACCAGCCTAGTGTTTTTAGTAATTGCACCTAATTAAAATCGTTTAAAATGCATATTTTAAGTTATATTAAGTTAGATAATGATTAATTAGCAATCATTTATTTTATGAACTGTATTTAACAATTAAATGATAATTTTAAGGAAAAATAACTGAAAAAGAGGGTTCCTTTTTTTATATAGCGAGTTGAAGCCAAATCTTATCTTACCTTATTCTTAATCTTATCTTATCATTTTGAAGTGCCCTCAAATGAGGCGATAAAAAAGTTATAAGTAGGTACCCATTTGATATCATTCCTAACTAGAAATATTGGTGACCCTTTTTACAACATCTTACACATTGTTACAAACATTAGACAAGAGAAATGATTGTTTATTGTACGACTTTACGGCGGCCCTTATTTTGTTTTCAGTAAAAATGTAATACACTAATAACATCAGTGCTATATCATTTCAAAAATTCTTTGACTTTGACGATGAAAATGTTGAATATTTTTTCTATAATTTTACTATTAAAATGTTGAATATTTTTACTATAATTTTACATTTAGAAAGTTCAATGATCTAGTAGCACTTTCAATAAAACAAATGTTAAACAAAAGTTAAATTATTTTGTTTGTATTGTATTTACCCAGACCTTTTTGAATATTAAATGTTTTGAACTGGTCTATTCAAATAGTTATAACAACAAGTGTCTAACTCTAGCTACGACAATTGACGCAATTCGACAACTGTTTATCTCTACTTTGGTCCTCTGCAGACAATTGGCACTTTATCGGCAAAAGTTGTTTATTATATCAAAACTGATCAGTTTTATTCGATACTGGATGAGCATACAGCTTCGCTTGCGTCTATGTATATTATATAACCATTAATTATTTTCTATGAAATTAGATCTTTACCTATGAATTTGAAGATTTGAATAAAAAATTTAAAATATATAAATTTTGGTTACCTATTTCTTTATTTTAGCTAATCAAAGTACTGGCTCGAATCATCTATACAATTTTGCTATTTTAATGTCAGTTTGTTTATCCCTTTACTGTTGAAGTCTGCTGGACTGGAGCCAAAGAAGTCAGCGAAAGCCTTTTGTACTACCTCTCAGGTGTTGATTTTTTCCAACCAAAAAAAATTGTCTAAATTTGAAAAAGTGGAAATCTATAGGGGCAAGGTCCGGTGAGTATGGTAGTTGACGGAGAGCTTCCAGCTGTAACTCTTGCAGCTTTGCGATGGTCTGTCGTGAAGAGTGAGCTCACGCGTTACCTGTCGACGGCGAGGTTCGTTCTTCAACTCAAAATTACCAGATCTACGAGTAAACCGATTGAACCAATAATGGACGTTTACTCAAGCAGTGTTAAGCCCGTACACGTCGTTAATGTTTCGAGTGGTATGGGCAGCGGTATATCCACGTAGTATATTCGAAAGTTGTACAAATTAAAAATATTTTTATTTATTTTGTGTTATTGCGTAATAATATATTGATTTTAATTTCTGTCACTTGATGGAGTTGTATGTTTGTTTAAGTCATAAAGATCAAGACTCAGTATCTAAGCATGAGGGCCAGAAATGATGACAATGCCAACATTATTCCCGTAGATGCTGTTCACTAGGCAGGTGGTGATGCAATCAACACGGTGTTATAGCCTGTCATGCATACTGATGTTCTATATGCCCACCGAATAGTCGTCAGCTAATTTATCTCCACTATGAAAATGCTAAATTTCGACTATACATTGTTGGCTGGCAACCTTCCGCTGTAAACTGCAAATTTGCGAACTATCAATAAAATTTAATTCAATATTATGAGGAACTTTGACGCATAATTTATATTCAACATATTGTACGGTCATGGTCATTTGTCCAGTGCCACTTTTAGGAAGTTATAGAATTATAACTAGTTGGATTTATGACCTTCTTATATTAACGTATATTACACATATATACACGCTATATGCGTATGATTATAGTAACTAATTTTAACGTAGTTAATAACTATCCATCTGGCTCTGCGGTGGCAGCTGATGCAAATCAAACCGTTTCAAAATTAAAGCAAACTTACAGTCACTTTTTAAGAACTCATGGAATACGAGTATGGTTAAAATGAGTTCAGTATTGTAACGAACGTTAAAGAATATAAATATTTGATTCAATATTTTAAACTAGTAGTCACTAAAAGTTGAGGGTAGACTTGAAACAAAAAACACGCTCAACTTATGACATTAGTTAGTGAACTTAATGACAAACATTTAATTTTACGTTATTTATTACTGATACTGATGTTTGAATATCTGAATTCAAAATGCAAGCAAATATTAGTATTGAAGCCAGGGCTAACATTAAAGCTTAACGTGGGCTTAATATATCTGAAATATCCAACGAAACTCGCTTAAGTCTAAGTTATTTCGTTCGATTTAATGAATGACGTGTGATGTGGTGTATGATTTTATTTTATAATCTCTCAAGTATTGTAAAAATGTCTAATAGGATTATTAAAAAAAACTGTGATACGTTGATTGATAAGATTATTAACCGTCTTTATTGCTTGGTTATTGGTGAATATGAAACAAATGTTTCCAAAGCGACTAGACTTCAATTACGTCTCGGTTCTAAATGAAATAATGCTATCTACTATGCTCTGTTCTACCTGTTTATCCCATAAAATAATTTAGTGGACTTATTTCGTTCAAAATAACTGTGTGCGATACACCGTGCTGTTATTATTGTTGAATAGTTTCGTCAATGTTCGAATATTAAGGTGATGATTACCTTACCCTACACCCACTGATTTATTTACCCTATAGAATACGAAACCGTATGGTGTTTAGAGGCTTCTATGCGTCAACGTCTTCTTAGTTTTATTATAAACAACGGAGGTCACACTAAGTATTAACAAAAATAAAATATTATATTTAAATAGGTCCTTTTCTTAGGGCAATTCAGAGGATGCGCTGGCTGTAATAGTAATAAGTTACTTTATGATTGTAATATAAAGGCTTTTCCTTGAGAAAATGATCAAATTAAACTGTAAAACTCTATAAACCACATGAACAAATTGTATAAGCAACCAAAATGGTTTATGAAAATATTAAACTCAAATGTGTTTATTTTTAACGTTTTGTTTTTTTTGTAGGTTGATAATAATATAAGTAAATTATTTTATGAAATTACATATTATACCTTCTTTTTTACCTAAACTATGGTAATTTTAAAGTAAAAGAATTCAAAAATATATCCTGTCATATCCTGTCATCCTGAAAACAATCACCACTCGCCATCAGGGACACAGTGCAATTGAGCTAGTCTTACTATTATGCCACTGGTTCTAATGACTTCTGTGTTGAATTTTAGTATCGCTTTCAAATGTTCAGTATGGAGAATACGTATAAATAGGTGTATTTTATCTAGTGTTATGCACACATGCATGTGGCCAACTAACATTATACTTTCGTGTATATGTCTGTATTATCAGTTTATAATATGTGTATGCATTGAAAGATTACACATACAAAGATAGGCACAGAACCTGGGCACGGTACAATTATAATACAGTATTGTAACTCGGCCGCATGATAGAAATAAATGCCTACAGCCGCGCGGTACTTAAACATGCGTTAGGGCTGCCCGTCTCCAGCATTTTAATTATATTTGCCTACTTTCTGTTTCTATTTAGATTTGTGATTGTAAATATCCTTTTTATATAAATAAATGAAATACTTTGTATATTGAATAGGAATTGTTCAATAAAAATGCGTGTTGTTTTTTGATTGGTAGATTTAATTAAAAAACATTTTTTTGTTTGAAAAACCAATCGGGCTTATAAATTAGCGACCGAAAAAAATCCTTCTATAAAATAAAATAAATGTGCTTTCTCCATACGCGTTACAAAACTCCAATCCTTAGAAACTCCAACACCTACCACCTACTCAACTAGAATGCAAGAAACAGCTGACGAGTAAGTAACTTTTTATCTCAGCTAATTAACGTCTCTATAAATTACCTAACCTATAACCTACAACTCGCAACAACTCAAAACAAAAATTCTTTGGTCACCAATTAATTAATTATTAAAAAGCTGAACAGCTGACTACGAATGTTTTAAAATCACAACCCTCAAACATCTAAATATTATATATGAGTCTAGCTGTTGTTGTTAATACCGAGAAAATAAAACCAGTTTTTAGTGGTATATGTTGTTATAGTAGCAGCAGAAACACTTTGTGAAAATTTCGAAAACTGTCTAATGACACACAGACGGTAACAATTTTTTTTTTAGTATTATTCATACACACAGATAATAAAGATATATTATTAATAATAAAATACCACGTCTTTAAGTAGAATTTTCTTTTTTTTGAATTATGCAAAGTAACAAAACAAACATGCACCGAAGTTTTAACACAAGCGTAAGTAGGTAGGTACCTACCGTATCATGATTCATTCAGAACCGCATGTAACTCCCTATTTCACTCGTCTCAATAACTTTCCGTTACTCTATTTGCTTTATTTATTCATCCAAACACCTTTTTTTTCGTGAGATAAAAGGAAATACTTATCCATTAAAAAGACACACATTATGTACCTACGTACTAGTAAGTAAAATTATTTTATAGTCTTACTTTTCAGAGTTTCCAGGTAATTTAAAAAAACTTATGTCTGGATGCGTTATTGACGAATTCATACAACCAAAAACAGCACAATATTTCCTACTCGTCATATTAACTGATTTTTAGAGAAAAAATCGCGCGGTTATTGTTAAAAAACAACACGCAGTCCGTTCGACACTGCGGTACAGCCGTGACTGTCTGCGCCCCGAGCGCACCCCGAGATCGAGGCGCGTAGGTATAGCTCCCGTTTCGTCCGTTTGTATGAAGTTGCAGTACTGTATTATAATAGTACCGTGACCTGGGCGTGCGAATATGAACATTACGGTGCTACAGCATTTATGACCGTTGACTGTACATTGTTATAATTGAAGAATTTGAACTTAAATTGTCCATCACACATCATTTATACGTTTTTCTCTTATACAACGTCGCCGAAGCCTTACAATATAGCAAAGCAACATTGAACAGTAAAAAATAATTAATACCTTTACTAGTTTGAAAAGAACACAAGTAGTTTGTTTTTACAAAAAGTCGCTTGTAATGAAAATGTATTATAATAAGGTTCTTAAATGTTCTTAGCAAATAACGTAATACAAGAAAGAATTATATTAAAACCGAATACCGACTAATGTGAGTTCTAGTAAAATAAATCCGTGTTTAGTATTGATTGTAAGTTCAAAATATAAATACCCATAGGTGTGATGAATATGCAAAACCTACATTAAAAAGCTGAGGATCAATGGTATGGTATTTATTAAATAAAATAAATTCATTCTTTAAATTATAGGCAGATCAGTTTACCTCCATTTCCTAATATCGGACAACTACAGTAACATTTGTAATGTTACTAGCTGACCCGGCAAACGTTGTATTGCAAAACAAAAAAAAATTAGGGATGGGTCACCCTTACCATTTAGGGGTATGAAAAATAGATGTTGGCCGATTCTCAGACCTACCCGATGTGCACACAAAATTTCATGAGAATCGGTCAAGCCGTTTCGGAGGAGTACGGGAACGAACATTGTGACACGAGAATTTTATATATAAGATTATTTAAGTAAACAGTGATGTTCCTTAGTTAATTACTTTATTTCAATAATAACTTCTTCAATTTAGGCCTGATAAAATGGTACTATACCTACTTTAATTTCACAATTAAAGGCGCCATTTTGCGGCAAGACAAATGAACGGAGCACCCGAGGTTGTTGCTTACAGATGAAGTTGATGTACAATAAACGGAAGGTATACATTCTTATCATCTAGGTACCTTAGTAGATCTATAAAGTTAAGTAAATATATGTATAAATACTTACTAGGCTACTGGGTAACAACATTGTTATTTTACCACCTTACAACTGTTCATTACATTGATATATTACTACTACTAGTGGCGAACTATAAGTTACTACTATTACTACAGAACTATTATTATAATATATTATTTGCTTATAAATCAAAGTAAAAGCATACCATAGCCAATTGATGCTAAAAAATACATAAACTTTTGTTTTTAAATTGTGACACTGAAGATCCATAAATATGTTTTCTGCCATATTGTAAAGTTAGTGGTCTGCTTATAATATTTCAAAAAAATAATTACAATGAATAACTTCAATCCTAACTAAATTATGTTGATTGCTGGCTTATTTCAAATTCCATCCACATCTGATCATAGTTAAAGATGATGATATACACTGCAAAATTTGATTTCATGCTTACCCCAATTGAATAGTTACTACTTCTAAAGCTACCAGATATTGGTTACTGAACGTTAACCAGAGAAAACAATGTTATTAACTTTGTTAAAAATATTCCTCCATGTCCTGCTGTAATAAGTTAGTTAAAATAACAATAATAATGACTACCTAGTTTTTTTTTTATAATCAATCAACGCAAATTTTAAAAGAATAGAAACCGTTATATTGGCAAATAAATAGTTAGCACTTAGCAGCCAAACTTAGACTTAACTTTAAAATGAAATCGAACTAAACACGTTATTTAGTTTTATTATTTTAAATAGTTTAAGGTTATTTTACCATCTCTAACAAAAACGATAATAAATTGCAATTGCATATAAAATATTAGTAGGTTGTAAATGTACTCGTACATACATATGTGAATAGTGAAGCATCGATACTTTTACATGACATCGGATAAACTTCCTTAATAAAGTACGTTTATTCTGTAGATATTTTTTTAACTTAGTGGTGCTTGTTAGCAGTCCCAAGGCAACATAATATATCACTCGTACATGTAGCAAAGCGGCTCACAGTTAGACAAAACGAACTACATGAATGAGAGTTACTCCCACATGTAGAGGTGAAGGAGGTTTTCCTACTCTAATGTAAAGTACACAGACTAGAGTAGGTTATACAAATATGAGCCGTGGATCAAATTTCGCAAGTTGTTCTAAATCGTATATTTACCTACATTTTCTTGAAACTTAGCTTATTATGAAAAAATGCTTCTTACGTTCCGAAAGATATATATTGACCGTTCCTAATTAAAAAGCTATATTATAGCTTTTCAATTAGGCACGGTTACTTAAATTTGAGCCTATAGAGCCTATTAACTTTTATATAATCGTGAAATTGAATGAAGCGACTGAAAGCCTTTCCGATCATGATTTTGAGTGGCACGTTGTCGCATTTTGTTGTTGCTGTGGCCTTTATAAAATGAGTTTAAAAAGTAATTTAATACGGTTTATAACGCTTGGTAAGAGATTCATAAAAATGTATTCATAAAAAGATAATTTTAATTGTTCAAATGTAGTTCAAATTATAACGCATTTTGGTGTTAAAAAGTATACAAGGAGTAAGTCTACAACGGATCCGACATACCGATCAGTCCATTTGTTAAAGATTATTTGGCTTATATATTGACTCCAGCCTCACTTGGCAACCACTGGAACCTTGCGATCACTGTATCGGCTAAAGAACTTTCTTCCACATACTACCAAATTAATGCTTGTACAGGCTTTGATCTTTCCAATCATCGATTATGGAGATGTATGCTACCTCGACCTGAATGCAGATCTACTCAACAAACTTGATAGTCTTCTCAATAATTGCATTCGATTCATCTTCAACCTCCTCAAGTATGACCATGTGTCTGCCTATCGATCCCAGCCGTCATGGTTACCTATACGTCAGCGCTGTAGCTTGCGGGCCTCGACTACCCTTTATTCTCTTCTTAATAATCCTACAGCTCCTACTTATCTTACTTCACAGCTTAAACCACTATGCTCCAACCATGTCAGAGATCTTCGGTCCACTAATAATCTTTTACTCTTGTGTCCAATACACACTTCTTCTCTTGTTCATTCTTCATTTGCTGTCCAATCTATCCTACTATGGAATGCTCTCCCACTTGACATCAGGATGTCAGGAAGTCGCGACACGTTCAAAGCTAAAGTCCGAGAATTCTACAGGGAACAGCTAGCAGAAATATCCTCATGATTTCGTCACCTCAGACATTATTTATTTCATTCCGTATGTATAATATATTAATAGTTAGTAGTCGTCTATGTATTTTAAATAGTATTCTCAAATTAATGTTAAATTTTCATAGTTTCTCCTTTTTATATAAAACATGTGCACCTGCCATGCGTTGACTGGTAGATACCTAATGCCATGTGGCATTAAGTCCGCCTCGTGCAAGTTGCAATGTAGGAAGTGTAAAAATAAATAAATAAACAAGGTATTTAACAATAAAATTTTGATATTCTATTTGACATTATGCACTATATTCTGCTCTTTATTTAAATGGTGTGATCAATCCAAAGTTATCAATAAGAGATGCCAACCTGTAGTAAGATCGCATATTGTAATAGTACTGACTAGTTATGTAATGTTTAGTGTGCAATAACATTATCTACCTATATTGTCTATGAACCTATAACACGCCTACTAGCGTTACGGAATTAACATAAATTTAAACATGCTGTATACACCCATTTTAAAGCTACAAGGAATAAAAAATCGTGTCGGATTAATTTTTGTGAATTGTCTCAGCACGTACCGAGGGGTAGGCATCCGGTTTCAAAGAGATTTATTACAACGTACGCATTCATAAAAATGTGAAAGCTGCCAGTTTTTTTGGAAAGAGTAAATATTTGTTACTATACTCATATCTCATTGTTTAAAATGCTGCCATTTTTTTTTTCTGTGCTAAAATCCCCTCGGATACCACCGGTGGCTATATCGGACTCGAACCGACTAAAAACCGTACGCCGTCTCTGGTATAAGTAGCCAGGGAACCAAGTGTACCCTAAAAAGTAAATCCCTGCTGCCCCAACGTACCTCGGGCCATCTATGACCCCCGCCTGGATGGATGTCCAAGGACACCGCCAACCCCACTTTGCCCCGGGAAACTGCTTCCTCCGCCACGCGCATGATCGCCAGATCCGGCCCTACCATGAGGAGATGCTTGACAAGGCGCCTTGCAACTACTCTTTCGAAGAGCTTGCATACTTCGTCAAGCAACACCATGGGCCAGTAGGCGGATGGAGAGTGTATATATGTCTTTTCTTTACCGATAGCATGATGTATGATCTTTCCGAATGCACCAACGACTCGACATCTTGGTGATATTTTTGCTTTAGTCATAAAAATTCATATACCGGACGAGAGTGACAATAAACTTTAAGATGTATTATTAAATACATCGTATAGTTGATTAATTGCCATTTGTTATATTAATAACTTGGAAGCAGACCCTGTTTTATTTTATATTAAATTTAAATAAAGATTTACCTTTTTTTATAAAGTTTTATTGATAAATTAACTGACAAAGTTTCATTGACATCCAAATATCCAGCCTCTTAAGACCTATCTTAATCTCATTAATAATAAAGTACTGGTTCGCTTATCGCCTATAAAGGGCGTTAAATAATAAATTTAGTAGTCCTTCTAGCGTAACAAGGGGTCGTCGAAGGACTATACAAAATACTCGTAATTAAGCCTAAAGGGAACAAAAGTAAACAATTCTCTTGGTTTTGACAATCTACAATTAAATAAGAAGAAAAAAATAGACGTTAATATAATTTTACATTCCGCTTAAAACTTCAAAAAATATTTATTGTCGCCGACGTCGTATACGCTCGGGATCGGCTCTCTCCCGATCCCGTTCAGCAGTCTCTTTCTGGAGCATTACAGCTTCACAGAAAGAGACCACTGCGCCCCATCGCTCCTTACTCGCTAGAATGGCAGCAATCATTGCTGGCGGAGACAGATCTCGTCCGATTTGGTCGACCAGGACTTCGCGTTCGACGCCCACGCGGGGCAGTCTTCCAGCGTGTGCTGGGCGGAGTCCCCATCGGCTGCGCAGTGCTGTTATTGTGCAGTCTCAGTCAGTCCGAAACGATTCAGGTATTCACCGAAGCAACCATGCCCAGTGAGTACCTGCCTCAGTTGGTAGGTGACGCGGCCGCCTCCCTACCTACCCTGCTTCGAGGTTAGGCAGAACTAAACTAAACTCCCCTAAAGTAGTACCTGTCGGTGAGCGTACCGCCGCATTTCGAGTTCGTCCTGGTCTTCCCCGCTCTCACCGACCCGATCACAGACCCTCGCGTCCGTATCCGTCAGGATATCAAAGGGCGGGAAACGTGCCACTACTGTTGCCGCCTCCAACGAAATGGTGCGGTATCCTCGTACGATCCGAATGGCTGCTACCCGCTGCGCTTGATTGAGCTGAGCTCGCCAGCGGGAGGAGACCGAAATGTGCTTGGCCTATATCGGCGCTCCGTAGAGGGCCAAGGCTCGTATCATCGGACCCCCTAGATATTAGGCAATAACCTCTGTTCGGAGCCCGACACTCCACAAACTCGGGGATCATCCGCTCGAAATGCTCCTCGGAGCTCCATCGGCTGTCCAAGATGAGGCCAAGGTATTTAATGTGTTGGCCAACCTTGACCTTTATTACCCCCACTGTAATAAGTGCGTTTCCTGTGGAACCACAAGGCTTCCGTCTTAGAATTCTTGTGATTCTAATTACTGAAGAAACACAACCATGAAATATATTTCCAAATGTTTCTACAAAGTTATAGGTACTTTACTAATTTACTATTGGAATGCAATTATATTTTTGTGTAGATCTTTTAATTAAAATAACTTCATTAATGCATATTTTGTACGGGTAGGTCAAGCTTTGATTTATATTATCGGTTAAATCATTCAATATGGTTTACAGTATAAAAAGTCGTATCACTTGCTTGAATATTAAGTTATGACAATATATAAAATACGATTAAAAAAATACTTTATTTAACAAGCACGTTACCTAAATACATCGTTTTGTTGGTGCTAAGTTTTAAAACAAAATTTTACTAATCGAATTTCAATTTTGTCATATTTATATTATACTAGCTGAGACCCGCGGTGTTACCCGCGTTTGTTGTTATAACCGCGGGCAATGCCGCGGAGCGAAGCTAGTCTAAAAAAAGTAGATCTAGCTATCTGCCAGTGAAATTCCCGTCGAAATCGGTCCAGCCGTTCCAGAGATTACCCGGAACAAACAGACAGACAGACAGACAAAAATTGTAAAAAATGTTATTTTGGCACATGTACCGTGTAAACATACTTATGCATTTAGGTTATTTTAATATTACAAACAGACACTCCAATTTTATTTATTTGTATAGATTACAGTGCGACGACTTCCGACTGCAAATGTTACACGAAATAGCTAAATGCGTACCACCTTAAAGAAGTCTGTAATTATTAAATTACTTTATGACTGCTAAAAATAAGTTAAATTAAACAACAAATGAAAAGTGATCTGTACCGCTTAAACAGATTGCAGTTACAGAACTTTTCTATTAGTGTAATTTTATGTATTAAATTACATTAATAGAAAAGTTCCCGAATGTTTGTATTGAATGATTCTCAAAATAGACACAAACTACTAATTCATTAAGACAAATGCTCGGGACAAATCCCACGCAGAAACTTTTACTGCTATATCTCACATATGAAGATAAATCTATGCCTACTAGAGAAAACATTTCTAATCTTTCAGAGAGCCTTGACATTGTTTCTAAAAATAGACCAGAAGAGCACACAAGTCGAAAGACTAAAGACTTGAGTATGCTAAAAACCGCAAGTCATTAAATTAGCCAACGACATACTTTATGTATAATTTTGCTTTAGTACTGTGTACGAAGCAGCACTGGTTTACGAATCATGTAAAAAAATGGTAGCGATTTTTTGACATCAAGAGAGGTTTTGTTTTCATTTATTTATTCAGTCTAGTAACAACGAAGCAAGGATAGGATATCTTAGGACATCTAAATATATGAATAATATTTTCTGGTATGAAAATTGTAATCAGTATTTGCGTAGACGTAGTAGTAGTAGTGGTATATGCGGTCGTACCTATAAAATACAAGTGACATCTATAAGTTCTCTAATAACGAAAAGTGTTAGGATCAATATATTTTTTTGCATTATCTGATTATCTGTGCCTAACCAGTTGTTACTTAATTATCATTATCATATTATTATTATTGCTTATATTGACCGAAAAGGTTGGCGCTTTTTGGTTGAGGCCCTTTTTCAGCAGTAGAAGGCAATAGGCGAAAGTAAAGAAAGTAAAGTGTAATATTTGATCTTTCAAATAAAATGCTGATATTTTGTGTATATAACCAGATCTTATTGTCACTGTGTAAATGCACATGCATATTGCACAGGTCAACTCAGCTGTTTCGCATTTCTTGTTTACTCTGCTTTAAATATTTGTAGCGGTGTCTTTGTTGTTTCGTGAGGAAAACTCAAACAATAGCAGGTAAAAGAAAAAAGATACATTTATGTCAAGGCGAGGCAGGATGAGGCACGATTAATACTGTATAACAAACATAAATGCCTAGAAAAAGTTTTATTAGGTTTTAAAACAGCTGCATAACACTATTATTAAAATAACCTACGTAAAGACTAAACTGTCACATTCATTTAATTTAAAAAAATACTAAATGAATTTTTAATTCTATATTATATTATTCGTGCCACGCAAGGGCACAATTCGTTTGAAAGCCTGGTATGGCTTTAAGCTTTATGGCGCCTAGTAAGTCTTCTGCGAAACGGAAGAGACCTAGCCTTGTTCCTCTCGCGTTTCATCTCTGCGGCATACGTCGTCCGTCACATATTTAGGTGCATACAGGTACATAATTATGTGTAAAACACAAGTTTCTGAGTAAAAATAAAAAAAATGGTTATTAAATGGAAAGGAGATTAGCGAAATTAGGCCTAACCGTTACAGAAATTGGTCTATATTCAAAATAAATAATTAGTTACGGATTGTAAAATCGGTTATTATTATTTACAAAAATATTGAAATATTTATTTGAAGGAGAGAACATCACATTAAAAGAAAATGTTGGCAGACTTAAAAAAATGGTGGTATCGATTAGAATGATCGATTATTGTCTATATTCCCAAATAAAGAATGATCGATTATTGCCTCTATTCCCAAATAAAGAACAACTTCTTTGTTAACATGTGTTATAATTAGTCATTGAAGTGAGTCGGACATGAACTATGTCGATGAATAAATTTACCTGGACCAGCTAGTAGCCTTCGATAACAGGCAATAACAATAAATCGATCGTTGCATTGATAACACGTGGCTGCTGGTCCTACAAACACTTTACAAAGAGTGACTTACCAATACCTTTAAAAAACTCACCAACGCGTAAAAAAGGCATACCTTTTTTTTACGTGTGGAAACCCCCTCTGGCCGTCACCCCACCGAGGTTAGCGGCGGGGTGGTGTGTCGAAATCGGGCCGACTAAAACCACACGGTGTGCCAATCTGCGCCTGTAATGGGAGGGATCCGGGAACTGCTGTTATTAAGACATCCGGAATTTGTAGTGGTGACAGGCGGGACTCAATTCCCTCCTAGCGAGCGAGTGCAGGTACTTCCCGAAGCGAAGTCGTACCTGGAAAGGTCCCATGCAGCCGACCTGCCCATAGGTCCCATAACCGGCTAGAGCGTCTCCACGGTGGCGAAGCCAGCACGTGGAGCCTCTAGCCGGGACGTCTAACGAACCATCGTGGTTCGACGAGCGGCCTCACGCCACTCGCGTACTTCTTTGGACGGGGGCCGACTGCTACTATCCGCCCGGAACTCAGCCATCCGCCGATATACTTCGGCGAGCTCTTCCGCCTCCAAATCCCACGAGGAGTACCGGCCAATGTGGACGCCGCTCCCATCAAAACGGTGCGGTAAGCGTACATATTACCTGTCCTGACCTACAGAGCCCAAATGTTGTCCCTTACTGCGCGTCAAAAGTACAGACTCGGGGTTTTGTCAGAGGGATATGGAATGAAGCATCCCTGGTATCAAGCCAAAGACAAGCATCTAGTTCGAGTGAGAAATGTGGATTTGTATACCTTGACAAGAAGACCTATCAGACGCTACCGAGATAACATCCACATTAAAGTGGAACTCAGTCAAACACGTTAGGCGTATGAACCCGATTCGGTGGGCTAGATTTGTCACGCCGTGGCACCTACAGGACGAAAAACGTCATCAGGAACCATTGAGGTTCCTGATGACGTTTTTCGATCGAGATCGTAAGGACTAGTCGCAACTCTCTAAAGATCGAGATAGATGAAAACAGATGACGATGATGATGATGCCTGTCACTGCGTAAGTGATCTGTGATGTCTGATTGTTTCTATCGTGTTACTTGTGCATTGATGACTTTCGTTATTATGAAAGACTTCGTAACTGCCATTGTTCATCTTGATATTAGAATGTTTGCTCTCTGATTCCTATAAGAAACATGTCATAAAAGAAACATGCGCACAATACTAACTATCCTAGGTAGTAGTTATTATGAATGAGAAGTGAGTTTGTTTGTTTGTTTGTGAAAATCCAAATGAGAAGTTGAAATAAGAAAGCGGTGTCATATTTTAACCTCCATTTGGAGTTTTGCATCAATGTTGTCATATTAGATTTAGTGGATAAAATTCCGTTCCAACAAATTTATATTTGGTGAACACGGGGGCAAAAGCTTGTTGGAAATATTTCGGAAACGATAACACAGAACACGGATTTTCCGAATCTGGTTGAAAGCCTTCTGGGGAATTAGTAAACCGGATCACGTATTATTAAAACAACCGAGATGAAAACTTCAAGGCAAAGCTACTTGTTTTGGTTAAAACAAGGATATCTTCGATTCGGTAGCCATCTTGTTATTGTGGGAAAATATGATCAGTACTAAAACGTTGGATATAATATGTCGTTAAGACTACAGTGAACGGCGGCCCCTTGTTTACTTCACTTGACCCTTATAACTTCTTAGTGATAAGCTTCTAATATATTTCATGTTTTCCTTTCATTAAAACAAACAGTAAACTTTACGAAAATGTTGCTTATCTGGTAGACTCAGCTCAGCAGCGTACGCAGTTAGAAAAAATCGAGAATTGACTGATATGCACAGCACAGCACAGCACGACTTGTTTACCTCGGTTATTTTCATAGCATAATGTCGTACGGTACGAGTATTCTACTGTGGGGGGATGCTGCCGACACTCAAACTTTTTTGTGCTGCAAAAGAGAGCGATTCGAGCCATTTATAATTTAGGCAATCGTTGTTTATTGAGGCAAAAATTGAAATAAACATAGTGACAGTGGCATATATATATATATATGAAAATGAAATATGTGTTCATTAAAACAAAGATAGTTTCTTGAAAAGAAGTGATGTACATGCTTTTAATACCAGAAATAGAAATAAACTTGTTGTACCTGCCTCTAGGATCCAATAGATAAACAAGTCATTTCGGTGTAAATGTGTCCGATTCTATGATAAAATCCCAAATAGTATACAAGATTTAAAAAAAAAAAAAAAAAAACACAATAAAACTTAAACTATGTCGAAAGCCTATTACTCAATTGTGGATTACATAGAAGACAAGAATGCCTGGGATTAAGATGTGATGTGATGTGGGCTAGTGTGTCTTTTAATTAATTTTCTATTTTTTTTATGTTTTACTTCACTTTGTTTTTTATTCCATCTTTTTTCTATATCTTGTTTTCTCTTCATTGCCTTTTTACCTTTAGTCCTTAAAACTTACATACTAGCATACATCAAAACAATGTTGTGTATATTTAATGATGCCATTTAAATCAAAATTATTACGACACAAACATTCGTGATACATTTTATTTGATTTACCGTTATAACGATAATCTACTATTAATAATACCTTCACTATACCAACTTGTTCACAAAATCATAGCAACACTTTGTTAACAGCACTATACGCATCTTTTAACATGCAACATGTATTTATGATCATCTGTATCATCGGTGATCTATGTCTATGTATGATCGTCTGTCTTACAGTTCAAGTTTTCGTTTAAAGCCAAGAATAGCACTAATAAATTAACGGCAGACGTTTACCGGGATCCAGGAATTTACTAACACTATTCACCCCTCAAAGAGCTCTTTGCTACCTACCAGATAAGACTACGTCACAAAGCAAGAATTATTGATTTACCGTTGTATTTTCAGAACTAAATATTTATACATTTAATGTCGACGCTTCTTATGGCGTTTTTGTGCAATATTCACCTTAATTTGTAATGGACTGAAGTGTCTCAAGAACACTGACGGTTTTTGTAAGGAATTGCAGATACCAAATACACCATGTGAAAAGAGCAGAAAACATTTATGCCATGATGTATATACAAATTTTAAAAGTAATTTTTAAAATATGGTAACTTTACTTGCTCAAATTGGAATTGTATCAAAGCCTAAATAGTATGCTTAGCAGTCAGGATCACTTAAGCGGTTAGTGGTATGTGACAGTGGTAAGTGCGGAAATTCTATCTTTTACCACCCACCGGACTAAAAACCGCACGCCGTCTCGGGTATTAGTTGCCGAGGAAGCAGGTGGACACTGATAAGGAAGTATTAGTTGCTCCTAAATCATAAATTTATTTAAAAATACAGTAATGTATCTCAATAGCACTTTAACCACAATAGTAGGCACCGACTGGATCTATTACGTCACTATAATAGACTCATAATTGTGATAATTATGTCAATATTCATTTACTTTGTCTGACCATCACCTGTCAAAATTGACTTATAGTAATTAGGGTTTGCATTGCAAAAGTGATTAAAGTAAAACTTTGTTGTTTAACTCGCTGGAAAACTTCGAAATGTCATTCAACAAACGATTAATCATGAAGCTTTGTTCTGAGGATGCAAACGGCTCATAAATAGTTCGTTAAGGGAATGGTGCTCGGGAAAATTTGATTAGAGGGAACAGCGTTGAGATTTAAGGTAAAATATTAAATTGCCTACCTAAAGGGTTTATGATTAAAGACTATTGTAAGATGATATAAGATAAATGAACAATTAAGTTTGATTAAAAAATTGAAAGGCATTTTAACACTCAAATTTACACACACAAATTCTATATCATAGAGCCTAACATTTTGCTATCCAATTACTGTAGGATAACAACCTCTGCAAAAATGGGACATCTTTGACTTAATAATAATACGGAACAAAGAAAAAACTCAAAACTGTTTTTTCTTTGCCTATTTTTATATCGCTGTGATGTAATCGCTTTCACGTAATTTTCGTTTTTTTTTTAAAAAGTAAAAAAGTCTAAAAAGTAAAGAAAATTGTGTGTTCATAATTTTTTTAAGCTATAATTTAATAGCTTAAAAGAATATCATCTCTTTCTGATTATCGTAATACAAAATTTCTTATAGTTAAGACGGAAGTATTTTTGGGTTTCTAGGTATATGCTAAACCACAAGTTAAGTGTAGAACAGGTACTTGCTTGTTTGGATACCCCGCGTTGCAGTATACAGTATTCATTCAAATATTGAACACAAAGTACAGCGAACACTCAATCCTTGATGCAAAGCAGATGCATTAATACTTTTTACTTTAATAATTCTTATCCTATTAATAACCAAGTGCATAGCGTATATTGCTTAAGCAAAGTGATGATCATAATAATATTTCAAATTATTCTTGACTGATTCTTTGATAAGACCATAAGCAGTGTAAGTGGCTTTTTTAGTATAAACTTGAAGATAGCTGAAATGTTACACTATTCCAATGCAATAAGCACCTAAAGTATCCTAAACTATTATGTTCTTCAAAGTTGCAAGGTCATTTTAAACAATCCTAGTGATTTTGCCCATAATACCATGGTTATTTTGCACTAACTAGTCTTTCTATGAGATAACCATGAAAACTTTACCTATATAATTTTACCTAAATATAGGAAATGTATAACATAAACGAAGACAAAGCTTTTATTGAACATAGATCAACGTTAGATCAACACTTTGACTACACAAAATGTTGCTCTGGTTATGTATATACACTATCCTCATCTATCTACAAGGCTGACCGCCTTAGAATGGAAAGGACAAAGAACCGGCCATTACCACGCGCCTTGAAATTGCAACTAGCTTAACAAAGGACTTTGCTGTCTCATGTCTATTCAATTACTGTAGAGGTCAAGACTATTTGGATCTTGGTGCTTTGTACTTTAAGATAAACTGGATGTCATAAAGATTCCAAAGAAGCTTAAATCTTAAGTTTTAAATTAAATGATACTGAAATTATAAAACTCATAATACTGCAGTGTTCTATGCATTGTCTACGAAACTGCTATTGAAGGCTGTGAAGCTAACTCCTGTATTGTTGCTTAAATCTAAATGAAGGTTTCAGAGACGAATAAAGCACGTTACATTACACTACTACTACTACATTACTATTTTTGAAAAAGATGAATAATTTTCATCAGTTGTTCGGCATTCAATGTGGGCGGATGAAATCTTTGAAAGCAGTTGAAAGCCAAACGTTGCAAAAACCTTTTTTTACCGTCGGTCCGTAACGTTTTCAATAGGCGCTCACGGATGCGATTGATTCAGCAGCGGATGGTTCAATAATTCAGCAGGATGAGCGAGTATATAAATAGTAAGGCTTTATTAAAAATAAAAAATAAAATTTACAGGAATTGTAAACTAATAATATTTTATTTCAATAAGTATAAGTAGTAACAGTGAATAGGAATCCGTAAATCTTAAATTTCACTTGTTCACGCCTTGCTTCCTTCCATCTCAACCAATTTAAGTATGCAAAAACTCAAATTAAAAGCTCATTCTTAAAAGTGTTCTCAAACCAAAACGAACCTTCCACCTCAATTAGATTAATAATATAATTAACAAATCCTTTAGATCTAACGCCTGGAGTAGTCAAAGTAGATTTCATATTTTTTTTAATGTAATAATGTGGTTGATAACCGTGTGACGGGTATATTTTAACAACACTTTTTAGGTATTTATTTATTTTCCCTACTGTTCTTTCTAGTTGTATATTAAGCAAATAAAAACCGTTCTCTTCTATATGTATTGAGTTATTAATAGATAATCTAAATAAGGCTATAAAATGCGGTTGTGAACTAGAAATTATTGTTAGTTCTATAGAAAATTCCATTACAGCAAGGTTCATTCAAATGAAAAACATCATTCTACATAAATAACCTAATTACACTAAGACTAAACTATCTGCTCATAATGTAATACTTACTCGTACCCGTTTTTAAGTATTTTTGCTTTGTTTTGTGATTTGAAGAAGAAATATTTTGGTCGTGCATTCGCGTACTTTAAAACTTCATCCAAGAGTTTCATTAAAATTATATTTTCTTTAATTGTAGTTGAAAAAATCTTTATTTGTACTTATTGTATACACTGCATTACAGAATGTTATAAATCGCACTTTTTGTAAAGGGTGGTATTTTGTCCTGAATGTGATTAAAATGAAAGGCAATAGACCTATGTTTACAGAAATGATTCCAATTTTATCAGGCGCATTGTAGATAAAATGTTTTAAGAATTGTGAAAGTCGCCCTAGTAGCTGTAGCTCTTAGAAGGTTAGCATGTTCCTAATATCTGTAATATAAAATAAAATACGAATAATCGGAGGTGATCATAACTGCCTGAATAGGTATATCCTTAAAGCCGCCTGATATTCTGGTGTTTATAAACTTTTACCTAAATATTTATTTCCAACGGGATTTAGTAGCTCTTATACATACACGTAAATATTTTTTTTACGTATTTACAGTCTAAATTTAACAATTTGAAGATTTATGACAATAAGTATAAAATAGAAATAACCGATTATGTAATCTTTACTATTATTATTGATGCGAAAGCAACTCTGTCCGTCTGTTATGCTGTCATGGCCGCCGGCTTACACCGCTGAACCGATCATAATATAATTTGGCATGGAGAAACTTTGATACTTGAGAAAGGACATAGGCCACTATATGCTGCGATAAACGACATACCCGGGGGGTGGAACCACGGGCAAAAGCTAGTTAAATATAAGTTTGACTAAACTCATTTTTTCATAAAGAGAAATTCTCATTTGCCTTGAACTAAATTCCTCTCAACTTAAAACGTTTGCGTTATTTAAATTTTTAAAATGTATGGTTCGTTAATATACCTTTTTGGGCGGAATTTTGTATGGTTACTTCATCCTAATAGCACACATAATATAAATTCTGAACATATCCTTTTTACTGAGTTCGAAGGGTCGGGTGGTTGTATCACAAAAGAGAAAAGACATAGGTATTTCATCTTCTACGCCAGTAGTCAACTGCGATAAGTTGATTGATTGATCGGTTAATGGTTCGTATATTGTATTAACGTATTTCAAATATTAACACGACGCGATACAGATGTTTCACGATACCGTATTGAATTATGACTCGGTACTATAATATTAAAGTTACATGAAATTGGTAATACGCAGTTGCGCGGTTGTGTGGTTTTGTACTATTCAGTCTTAAAATATTAAATGAATGGATACAACTTTTTCTTTGTATCCTGGAGTTAATAAAGTAGTACCTGAAGTAAAACCTCTGTTAGCCAGTTTATGATTAGATATAGAACTATCTGAGACCCGCGGTGTTACTCGCGTTTGTTGTTATAACCGCGGGCAACGCCGCGGGGCGAAGCTAGTCTAAAAAAAGTAGCCTAAGTTACTCCTTATGTCATCAGCTATCTGCCAGTGAAAGTCCTGTCGAAATCGGTCCAGCCGTTCCAGAGGTTGTATCCGAGAAGAGATTGTGACAAAAATTGTAAAAAATGTTATTTTGGCATATGTACCGTGTAAACATACATATGCATTTAGTAAAAAGCGGTTATTTTAATATTACAAACAGACACTCCAATTTTATTTATTTGTATAGATTGAACTTAGCAAAGCCTGTGCTATGGTAACCAGACTGCTGATAATACTTAAATATTTTTCTAAATACATACATATTACACATAAATTACACCCAAATACCCAATAAATATCGTGCTCATTACAAAATATTTGTCCTGGGCAAGAATCGAACCCACGACCTTCTTAGCAGTCAGGATCACTAACCACTATACCAACAGGCCAGTCAAATGCTTTCTTTGAGTATTAAAATGCAATTAGATATTATAAAAAAATACTCCGTATTTTTTTAAGATATAAGGATTTATTGCATTATAGTACATTTCATTACACATTAATAACATTTCAAACATTGAAACAGTAGTATCACAATAACGATATAATTAGGAAGCCGTGGCAACAAACACTTCCATAAAAAAGATTTTAGCTATCATTAATTTAAAAATGTCACTGGATTTGCGATGACTCTTCGTTCTTTTTATGCTGAAAATTCGATATGCACGTACTCCGTTATGACTTTGGATTTTGGAAACTCGTAATTTTTTATCGTTATGACGAAAAGCAGCACAGATAATGTCAGGCCATGTCTTTACTTAGCATAATACATTACGCAATATTGTCATAAATCATTATCATTGTCTCTTTATTGTTTTACATTTTAAAGACTATGACCAAATACGTTACACTGAAACGTTACGTTACATGCACAGAAACACAAAGTACAGATGAAAAAAAAACACGAGATGATAGAAAGTTACATTCTCTCAATCTCAATATTTTATTTCACTATATAAAAAAATTGCATGACTATTTGTGTCTCTATAAAAATCGTATTCAAACTAATAAATAGTAACATGGTTGACTGTGCGTTTCCAAAGTTCATAAAACAAAACACGTGAGTGGTTTTGTCATGTTTTATGCTACATATTTTATCTAGGTAATAAAACATACAATATCGTTAAAGTTGGAACACGACCAAAATTGGTCTAGAGTAATTAGCCTCTGCTGTATAAGATGGATTATTTTAGGTATTAAAAGAGTGCTACACTACTATCGTCTACGTAGCTAGTATAAGTATTTAGACATAATATACATACATAAGTATGTATATTTCAGACGTTTTCCGTTTATAAATGATGTATTTACACAAATCAAACTTAAAGCATCTACTTGAATTGAAATGCACCTTTTTAAATCAAAGAACATAGCGTAAAATGTTCAATTTACAGTCGGCTGGCTTTCGGGTCACCGACGGTTGTACTGAATTCTAAGCAGTATTATAAGTGCGAATGTGAGTTCGTTTGATTATTTGCTTGTTATGCTTTCAAACCTTGACTACTCAAACGATTATAGTCAAATGCATACGAATACATGTTTTCAAGAACTAAGAGGGTTAAGAAAGGACTGTAAACGAAAAAGGTTTTATGCAAGCGAAGTGGTTTGCTAAAGCTAGTCTCTTATGAACAAAGATCTGTAAATATTCAAACTCGTAAGTTTGAAGAATTTTTATATAGTTCAAATATTGCGTCGCGTGAATGCTTTAATTAATTTGATAATAAACATTCTTCATTTGTTTAAGTACCCGTTGGACCTCCAAGTTTCGACCTCATGGACATATATGACCCTGACCACCTTGACCCGTTTGGACCTTCACACTTAGGTTTTGTCTTAGTTAGACCATTTATCAAACAACATGTTCCGATGGACCTCATACATCTTCGTATGAAAAGCTAAAATAAAATCGTGCATAATATTGAAACAATTTATTAAAAATAAAACACTATAAAATTAATCAACATTTTTATAAATAAAAATATAATAACAACAAAGTTTTATTATGTATGTTCTCCATAACTCCGTCATATATAGACGGCTTTGCAAAATTCTTTTATGGTTCGAAATTATTTATGATTATTATTTAGACAAACAACGGAACTCTTCAAAAAATGACAGCTAGTGCTCTTTATTACTATTGTTTGAAGTCGGTTTATCTTTTTTGAAAAGGATTTTATTTGTTACAAATAAAATCACCTATTCCAATTAGATAACGCATTTTTATAATTTCACAGATTTTTAAGTTACTAAATATAAAACGTGCATTTTGTATTCATTTAATATGGTAACGTGAACGCTGTTCAAATAATTACAATGTTGTTCTCGTTGACTATGTTTGTCATTATAAAGTAATGTATATTATGAGTATAAGTATAATAATGTAAATAAATCACAAATCAAATAATAAAATCAGTCTTAATCTAAGGTAAACTGACTAAAGTTACTAAAATATTATTATTGTTATACATGGCTGTGACTCATGAGTCCTTTAAATAATTACAATAAAATTTATGTACATACTTTATATAATATGAACTTAGAAGTAGTTGAATTCAAATTTTACCATGCTCAGTAGTAGAAATGTTTATGATATCCATAGTTCTGTTATTATTTTATTACAATTATTCTATGTACTATATTAATATTATTAATATTTCAATAAATGGTTTCGCATATGGAATAGGTCTTTTCTCTTTTCTTTTTTCTTAGAGAAGGTTAAATAAATAGAATCTAATGCTGAGTTTGAATGTTTTTTTTTTGGCTTGGGTATATCCTCTATCTATTTTGTAATGCCATAGGGGGCAAACGATAAGACGGTTCACCTGATTGTATGCGACTACCGCCGCCCATGAACACCTGCAACTCAAGAGTCACAAGTGAATTGTCACCGCTTGAGTCCCCCCCTTGAATCAGGGGTTTGGGATCCAGTAACCTCACTCCTCACATTGTGAAAGAACCTATACATGTAAAAAGTTTAAAAAGTAAATAAACAAAAATAAGTAATAAAGTATATTACTTGGAAATAAACATGTTTTCTTCCCACTTCCCACACACCTCTTTGAAATGGGTAAGTAACTACATACTTATGTGTATACTTTACGTTCCCATCGAATATTAAGCAGTAATCAAAGTGAAAGCGAAGTATTACATCGTTCAAGGACCTAAACTTACGAGCTGAAGACATCCTTAACCTGATTCTCCAATCTAAGACTTCGGTGCGGGTTTCTTGTTCTAGCCTTTTCTTTTTTTTTGTATTTGACTTGGTTATGAAATGTATTGAGAATACTAGTTTTAGTTTTTTTTTATAGGATTACTCATGTCACTAAAGTGGTAATTAACTACTATCAAAATATAATAAATTCACTTTATATTACATGCCTATTAACTGAGTATTACCGTAGTGAATCTATTTTGAGAGTAACAATTACTACTATTAAAAAATTGATTATTTATATTTCTGAGAAGTTGACGTCCATTAAATTCGTGACACTAATGACTTCCTCGACATGAATGAATCCATACGCCAGGTGGAGTTCCGTATATAATTTATAATTTCTAGAATTACCACGATCAAGATGAAGCAAGATCAGACGAGTTAGCCCGTGAACACGGCCAGTATAATTTTTAATAAATAAATAAATAACCTGCAACGCGAACGTTTAAAGGTTAACAAGCTCGAATGTGTATGAGTCTTGCAATATTTTGAATAGACGACGTGTTATACCAAGCTATGGCTATGACTATATTCCACATACTATACAAATGGTTTCTTGTATAAATCTAAAATTGATGTACAAATAAAATAAATAGTTTTATAGATCTGGTACAACATTTTCTACTTACTTGAAGTCATGTATAGAGAATATGTATTTCATATTTCAGTATACAGAATATCGGCACATTGCTTTACAACATGTCCCAATAATGATCGAGCGGGTCATATTAGCGAGTTATCACTAGACTATCAGACTATCGTCCGAGTCCCTTGTGGTACTCTCTGGCTTTAAGCCCTGCCAGTACTCTTTTAAAGGTTCAAGGCTAGGTTATATGAAGTCGCGATCGGCCCGGCTGAGCAATTATGAAAAAAAACTACACCCGAATAACTACACTAATTTTTTTATGGTATCAGGAGTAGCTGTAGTAAGTGACTATCGTTGCCCACGGACACTAGGCCTTGATCCTCAACAATAAAAAGCAACGAAAGGATATCTTAACACTGGTTTCCTATGAGAATGTTGTATCACTCCATTCGAGCCGGTCCGTATCTACCAAAGCAGGACACCACCCATTTTTTCTGATGTTCTCGTCTTTTAAACGTCATGTATATGCACAAACTAATGACTTAACCAGGATTGGACATATTTTACATAAGAATAACAATAAATTACTCTTAAATACAATCTTGTGAAAAAATAAAAATAAAAGTTTATTTGACTTAAGTATGTGTAATGTATACACATAAAATTCATACCTCTAACGTAAAACAGAATGGATCACAGAACGTACTGAAACTGTATTCCATACTAGGCTAATACCTGTATTATGGAAGACGTTTAAACATGTTAATATAATACAGCAATATGACGCATGAATCACGTGTAATCGCAGTGCACAAACTTTCATCAATTTGGGATATTTTTTAAATAAAGGTGTTTTTACTATTTTTATACGAATAATCAATTGCCCTGTGAATTTAAAGGAACTGACTTTAGCGTACCGGTGTTGGATCCTGCTCCTGTTCTCAGTGGTGTTTATTTTTAAATATTTCGTTATTTAATGTAAATTATACGTAAATATAACAATAATAAAGAGTATTAATGAATGCTATTGAAATAAAAAACTTCCTATTGTAAAATATCATAAATTAAAGTCCCTTAAAAATATTTTTTTGTATTCTAATTTAAATATGATACGATATATATGATGAAACGACATGTGAAATATAACATTGTAAAAAATAAGATTTAAACCGTTAGGTAATATATTTTCTAAAGTAATATTTTCCTGCTACGCTCCGATTGCAAAACTCATAGCTTATCATTGAATTTATTATACTTTACCTCTATAAACAAGTACTTAAACGAAATTTGTTTCCACAGTTACATTTTCTCAAATGCTGGAACATTAATAGACATGTTGCGGGAGCTTTTGTTTTTCAATATAATATTATCTCCCTTGGTATTATCGCGACGAAGGCATCAAAAGCAGAAAGAATCATCTGAAGAATTGGGTGGAGATTTGATAACTTCTTTAAGAAATGATGCAAATTTAGATCTTTCTATGGATGAAGAGTATGAAGATTTGCGAGCTGAACTACTTGCATACCATACAGCTTTATCATCCCTTTCTGGGACGAGAGTTGATGATGGTTCATTGCCACCCGAAGTAGCTGAAGCCGTTGCTGCAGAACCAGGCAATAACGTCGACCTTGACACTCGTAGTGAGTACATTATTTACTCAGGAGAACTTTAATATACTATTCATTAACATTTCATTTACTTTCATAACCCAGCTAAAGAAAATAAAACGGATCTTCTTATATCAAATTTAAATGTGTCAAGATAATACGAGTTCTTGAGTGGAGACCGCGTCTCGGTAAACGTAGTGTAGGACGCCCACAGGCCAGGTGGAGTGACGATTTGCGCAAAATGGCTGGCAGGAGCTGGATGCGAGAAGCCCAAAATCGATCTAAGTGGCGTGCAATGGGAGAGGCCTATGTCCAGCAGTGGACTGCGATAGGCTGATGATGATGGAAGCTAATACTAAGCTAATACTTTAATTTTAGTTTACGTTATAATTTGTAAAATCATAAGGTAAACTAAAATTGATAACTCCAACAGTGAAACAGTCACACAAAAAAAAAAAAAAAATTCTCAATTGACCTTTAAACGAGCGCTACGCTACTTCCTACTGCGCTGAGTGTTGTGGGTTCGATCCCAACATGGGACATCACTTTGTGTGATTCACAAATTGTTGTTCCAAGACTAGGTTTTTTTTTGTTGCCGTTTCATGTATGTTTGTAAGGTTCCCCGTGACACAGAATATATTTCTAATACCGGCGTTCTCTTTAAAAAAAAGTGAAATACATGATATACCTACCTACCATTCATCGCATGTTTTTTCTTGATTATGTTCAAGACTTAATATTCGTCACAAATTGTAAGTTTGAATTAAACAAAAGAAGCTGGAAATAGTATGGAATTAGTAACTCCATCTCACAGTCTGTATTCAATAATATTATATTGTCTATCTTGTGATACCGGCTTCAAAAGTGCTTTTCAAGAAAATAGAGTCCTTACTACTAACTAAGTCACTGTTTCCAGTACTGGTTACGGCAGTCATCTTAGATATATAAAACCACACATACTATTTACTCATATACGGGGTGGAAAATCCCTTAGGATCTCCGGCTCTTAGGGGACGCAGGAGCCAGGAGTATGTGGTGTTTCCACTATAAACCGCCTAGACAGCCGGTCTCAGGCGCCCTGCCTTGGGGAGGACCCGGACCATGTTATTTCAGGTCCCCCCCGGATCGACGCCGCGCCTAGCCAGGCCCTATCCCGGGGAAAGAAGGCTATCCCGCCTATCGGCCAATAATAATAAAATGTATGTTGCGGCCCGATCGCATTTATTGCGACCAGGCTGCCATCCTATCGCCTACCGCAGCAGTTAATCTGCAACCAGAGGTCCCAACTCTCTGACAGCCCGCGGCCCCGTTGACGGCTAATAACGCCGCCGACGTCCTCTACGCTCGTGATTGGCCCTCTTCCGATCCCGTATCACCGCAAGTAGAGGCGGCGAACTTCCTCCCGCGGATCACTCGATAACCTAACCTGTGAAATAACTCAAACACTTATCGTTACTTTTCATCACAGTAGCTATTTGTCCATACTTTTCAGTAACAAAGTACGATCATTGTTTTAGAGTTATTAAATAGGTATCTTTATACAAGTGACATCTAGTCTAAAGCTTCTTTTCATCATCATTTTTCGTCAAACAATAACGGTATTTTTTTTTATATCAATGCAATGTATCATCTACGCATATTTCTAAAAATATTTTGTATCGAACAAAATTCCGATCTGGGTAATAAAACGTGTAATATCTCGATATTACCTAATCATTGTTTTCCCCAGGATCGATGAAAACGACTCCTTGCTGGAAACTCGGTGGTATTTGTATTCAGCACAAAATGTGCATAGGACATCGGTTTCTTTCTGAAATCCCCGGCTGCAAAGATAAAGTAGAAGTATGCTGTTTTACGTGGAACAAGTTCCAGACGAGGGACATGACAGACAAAGGCGTCAGCAATTTAGCCTTGCCGTGGTCAATCAGTCACCCATTTGGTGGAAAAGGGCTCATTAGGCTTGATGAAGTGCCAGAGGAAATTGATAATAAAAAGAAGAATTCAAATAATGATGACGCCGATATATTGGCCTACGACCTTTCTAGTATTGAAGCACAAAAGAAAAATAAAGTTTTGGAATTACACGAAAATGAGAAAAAACATATAAGTGCCAGAAAGCAAAAACAGGCTCTTATTGTGATTCTGAAACAAGATAGAAAGTAATGCGACAAAAGCGAAGCACTATAGTAGAATTTGTGAATTTACTTGATTTCCTGCTACGTCAATATTTTTGAATAGCAGTAAAACAGTTAATTCAAATCGCTACGTAGCTTATCGTAATTTAGTTTCTTTCTAATTAAAAATTCAGTCACAAGTATTTTTATTTTAATCAACCTTACCATGCAATTATGTAAGCCATTGGAATCATGTCTCAGTTATTTGGAGTTGCAATTTTATTGATTTCAAATACAGTGCTCGCAAAAATAAATTTTGTAGGAGTAGAAAACGTAAAAAGGTTACCAGATACATACAAGGACGTGTTTTTTCCAGGAGCAGGACGAAAACCAGCACTCGGTTAGTTGTTTAAACAAAATAACCTTGTTCTCTAATGAAATGCCTTTAAGGCACTTCTAACGGTGTTTATACTAATAATACTAAATTAAACACAGCTCTAAATGCATTCTTTCTCAGCTCTATTTTAAAGACACGTTTTTTTGTCTGCTTCGTTCGTTTTTTTATGGACATTTTATAAAAAAGCTTTTCTAGAACTCATGATGTACAACATCTGTTATCTCATCTACGATCTGACGGTCAACTCTCATTAGTCATATCAATTAGAGCGAGTTTTATGGCTTCCTTTTACACACTCCCAGCCTTTTTCTCGAAATCACATCGTCGGATAGTACGAAAAGTGAAAGAAAAGATGTTACACAATAAAAACAGAGTTTTGAGGTGAAAAAGGAAAAACATTATCGTTAGCTATTGAATCAATAAACGAAAATTACAACTATAATGTTCGAGTTTTGTATAAAACATTAAAAAATATAAAAAAAATGTTTTATTTTTATTTAGCTCAATCAAAGTACTGGTCAATATTAACTGTACGATTTTGCCATCTTGATGACAGTTTGTTTATCCCTTTACTGTAAAAGTCTGCTGAACGGGAGGCGATGAAGTCAGCCGAAGCATTTTGTACTGCCTCTTGGGTGTTGAATTTTTTCCTACTTATAATTTTTACTAAAATAAAAAGAAAAATAAAAAAAACTGTTGGGGCAAGGTCCGGTGAGTACGGTGCATGAGGGAGAGCTTCCAGTTGTAGCTCTTGTAGCTTTGCTATGGTCTGTTGTGAAGTGTGAGCTCGCGCTTTGTCATGGAGAAGCAAGTGGGAAGAACGATTGACCAGTCGTGGTGTTCGCAATTCTTGGCAATAGACATCTGCTGTCACTGTTGTGCCATTCGGTAAGAAGCTATGATGTACAAGTCCGGCACTGGTCCACCAGACAGTCACCATCATCTTCCTATAGGTAATCTTTTTTTAGCGCACTGATTAGGTCCTGTACCCGGGCCTACCCACTAAGACGAACGCTTACGGTTATCGTACAGGATCCAATTTTACAATGTATCCACAGGTAACAATTCGATTCAGAATTCCCTTGTTTCTATGCCGATTCAGTAGTGCTATGCATGCCTTGACGCGTAAATCTCGCTATGATCGCTTCGTGTGTGTGTAGTTTTTATCTTTCCGATTTGACGAAGCACTAGGCTTCAATCTTCTTTTGACACTAACATAAATGCCTGCTCAGCCATAAATTGAGTTGGATCCGCTTGGACTAACGCCTTTAATTAGTCGTTGTCGATTATAGTTACCGGCCAAAATACCCAAATCTAAAACGATTAAACCAATAATGGACCTTATTTACACAAGCAGTGTTAGGCCCCTTACATGTCGTTAATGTTTCATGTTTATCTATGGCGCCAAATACTACCACAATTTCACAAAAACAAGACACTATCTAAAACAAATGATTCAATTTTAAATTGAAATAATATTTATTTGAATTTCGAATACACAGATAATAAAATCTGAAAATGCAGGTTTTAAAAATCTCCAGTCATATTTAAAGATCCTAACAACAGTGGCATTTTCCAACGCTCTTGACATCAGTAGTTGAGTTACATTCACATACTAATACATTCACACACACATTTTAAATATACTTCAGGGTGGGCATATTTCGTATGATATGCAATGCACAAAGTATTATAGCAAAGTTTTATATACAGTTATAGTTTAGTATAAGTTTAATGTATATTAAAAAGGTTTATAACTAAAACACAGATCTATTGCTTAGTCACGCAAGCGACATTTTATATTCCGTAACTAACGCCTACAGTAACGCGTGTGTTCATTCTGTATATTTCCTAGGCAAATCGATGATCCAAATTTCTTGTTTTAGATCTTGGCACACTATAGACTGAACTAAAATCTAAATATAAATACAGTTTCTGATAAAATTCCCTTGTTTTACTAATGTTCGAGTATAAAAATAAATTGTGGTCGCTTGTAGATTTTGTTGCGATATTACCGATGTTCCACTATAGAAATGTTGTTCATTCACAATGTAAATTAATGTTTCATTTTCTCCGACTGCGAAGCTCCATTCTTAGACACTCTCCATTTAATATAATGGTTAATTACGCAAGGTTTCACGCTTCATAAAATGAGGATTGTTAGATGGGATGTGTGCTTATGCAATTTAACACCCAGTGCCTTCTTTACATATTTATTTCTTTATATTTAAAAAACTTCTAATAAACGTTGTAATGATATTCTAAAGTAAACAAAAAAGCGTTTCTTAACTTAACTTAAATATTGCAACGTGCTTGTGACTCCTGAGTTGGCGGCGGTAGTCGCTTTCCATCAGGTGACCCGTCTGCTCGTTTGCCCCCTATATCATAAAAAGTTATGTAGTCATTCATGCACTGAAATTGATTTTTTACGTTGATATGCTGAAAAACATTTCAGCCCAACGATGTAAAAAAAATTAATCACTTGTCACTGTTTGTGTTTGATTGCAGGTTTCCATCCAACTCATTATTCGTATGTGTGTGTGTGTGTACATGACTCCAATGGTTATAGCGTACCTTCGATATAAATTTTCTGGAAGTAAATACTGCTCCTTTATTTTAAATTCTAATTTTTTTTCTGTCATTGGGGTGACAGTGATCCCAGATTCCCCTTAACACTGAAGGGACAAATTTATAAAACTATCATCAGACCTGGCGTTTTGTATTGTTCTGAAAGTAGGCCCGTTAAGAGAACGGATGAGAGACGCCTGAACGTAGCCGAAATACGAATGCTGAGATGGATGTGTGGTCTGACTCGGATGGACAAGGTTAGGAATGAGTATATACGAGGGGGTCTGAAAGTAGCGTGGCGTGGATGAAAAATTAAGAAGTAATAGGTTATCTCGGTATGGACATGTCATACTTACTGCACCGACCCCAAATAAAATTCGGATAAGGGTAGGCAGATGATATGATTTCTTTCTATTAAATTATAATGATAATAATAATGTTATGACTCATGTGATTGGCAACGATGTATCACTTTTTATTTTTGGGGGCTATCATGTTCTTTCATTATGTCAGGATATCCCTTACATTCAATGTAATTAAGACAGTAAAATTATTAAAATAAGAACATAAAAATGGTTTACACAGGTACATCGTCATCAACTTGTTGGGCGCGCGGTGGCATTTGTGTAGACATCATGAGATGTCCTAGTCTCAAAATGGATGTTGGGGTCCCCGGCTGCTCTTGGGGCTATAAAGTCTGCTGCATAATTCACAGATTGTTATCACCGACTGCAGGTGCCGTTAGACGAGCCCATTTGCCAATCATACGCACACCAGAAGACTTAGGATCTAATTTAATAACGATTGCAGAAAGAAATTCCTTAGCTGTTTCTGGCGATATGGATCAAGACCCAGCAAATGATGAAGTCGAACATGGAGATGTGGAATCACAAATAATATTTTAAATTTACTCAAATGTCAAACAAAATCATTACAAATAAAATTTGACTGTTTTAAATTTGTAATAGATAGGTAAAACGAAGAGTAGAGTAAAATTTACAACAATCATATTATCAACATGTCAGTGAGTTTCACTAGTAAAGGTACCCTTCGATATTTTTTAAGTGTCGTTACGTTTATTTATTTATCATTTGTATATATTTTACACTAAATACCTTCTGCATGATGCCAATAAGCAAGACCATACTAATAATTTTGATGTAAGTAAGCTTTTTCTAAGTTTGTAACTCTTTCGTTTCTTTTTCGACGGACTGCTCTGTTATTATAACGCACAAAAAACGTATTACAGCACTTCTAGCAAAGTCTGTTTTTTTTGTTATTATGTTGGTAGATATAACCCCTTATAAAGATTATTTAGGAAATAATACTGACTACTTTATCTGTGAGCATACTTTAGATTAAGTATGAAGCACTACAACAGGATTTACACTATATCCAAATAAATCAATTAAGGAATTGTATCACAGCAAAGGATCAAATCAAACAGCTCAACCTGTTCTATGAACTCATCGCGATCATAGTCTCTTTTCATTCGTTAAAATTGCAAGCCTGAAATATGAACTAATATTGCGTCAAAGATGTTGGTGGACAATATCTTCAGGAAATATATCGTTGTGATCTTCAGTTACGACAAAAGAACGAAGCGGGAAAATTTCACGTAATAAGATGAAACTGTCAATCTCATTCCTCCAGTATACAAAATGTGCAAAAAAATACAAATGCACCAATTTATTACAGTATAAAAGTAAGCAAAACTGCGAGCTCTTGAGTTAATAAGGATTCTTGGTTCAAAGATGGCCCGTTAGTTTGAATGCGTGCCAAATTAGTTTACCTCGGCTGTTCGGCTGCTTTGAACATTCACAACGAACACAAGTAGTTTATGTATTCGTACATAAAGCCGACCACAAACTACGTTTTGACGTGGAGTTATATGTATGAATAGTAATTTGTAGGCCGGATCATAACGGTTAAGTAAACACCAGTTATGCGTAAATCATTTAGATGTTCTCAACTCAACCACTATTTACTTATCTTGTCAATAACTCAGGATAAATAAAACAAGTTCCATACGTTCCGTAGTTTCAGATGTATTAAAATATGATAATGTATGAAGAACATATAAAATAAATTTTAAAAGCATAAGACAATAGTTGATTTTACTAAATAATAAGTTATTATTTTTTTCGGCTCTAATTGATAGAAAGGCACTAAATTGTTTTCTTGCTGTTAACAAACACAATGTTCATATATTTATGTTCAACACCATTTCAACAACATAAACTATTTGTCCAGTTTTTTATGGCGTCATTTGGAACTTATCAAATAATGTTGGAAGCCAATTATAACCCATGTATTTCTGATGGCAATACTGTATAGGTATTTTGGAGCCCATCTATTTGTGACGCTAGGAGGTAGATAGGGGATCTCTTCACTGGCCACTAACTAGTAAGCCCCTCGAGTTCAGGCTCATTTCGTTTTACCGTGTCGTTGATGACATGACCAGATACCCAAGAGCATGGTACTGCTATATTCGCAGTACTTTAGAGTACATGCTGCTGTATAGTCATGAGATCACACTACGTAACACATAAGCTTACACTAAAAGGAGATGTTTATCTGGCATCTCGCATTTCTTCCAGTTTGAATAAAGGATAAAGTTCAAAGAAATCAGAAGATAGATTTTTTTTTAATAAAGATATGTACTTGATACAATAAGTGATAGATACTCTAAGTGAGTGTCAGAGGCGTTCGATTTAAGAGTTCTTATTTAATACATATTGTCTATCAGCCAAAAATAAGCGTCGTCATTACATTGATAACAGTTTGATCACTAATGAATTTTAATTATACTCTGATGTGTTCCTTGATATTAAAGTTTGTAAATTTCATCAAATTATCATCAAATTCCTCGGAAAGTTTTTGTGAGTTGGAGAAGTGAAAAAACCACAGAAATGTGCCAAACAAATTGAAGTCCGGGATGTTAATTAGCGAAACGTTTAGCAGATTAACTATAGCAAAGATAAGTTTGGTGAAGAAGGATGGCGCGTCATCCGACAATCATGACGTGGCACTCTAGCGGCACGTGCACAATTTTAAAACTGATAAATCCTGTTGGTTCAACTTTTTTTTAAATAATTTATTTTACCATTTTTAGTGTAAGATGTGTTTGTAATGAGTAGATAAGTACGATATTTAAAACACTACGTACCGATATGTACCAAACTGTAGTATGTTTTCTGTTACTGTTTTCCAATACTAGGAGTGGATTTTTTTCTTTACATTTGAATGGAACGAGATGGAAAATATACCCTTAAAAAAAACGATTGACTTTCATTTGTCATAACAAGAGTTTTGAGATAACAAACATGAAAATAATTGTTGATTGGTAATGAAACAAACATTTTTTTTGTCTCAATGTTTTGTAATTTCATATGTTACTCTTTTGTGCACATATCTCTGTAACCCAACACAAACACCTAACAAATATCTTGAAAGAAAAAAAAGTCAATGCATGATTAGATTTTTGAAAGAGTTATCCTCTAACTCCTATAGGCCAAGAACCCTTCCAACATCAGATCAGCAACATGACATAACGACTACTAAACGCAAATACCTATATAGCTGGACAAACAAACAAAAACACGTTGTCGGGCCTGTATAATTTGAGGGTTTCTCTCGATTTTTCTAGGATCCCCTGATCACAGAATATGATTTGGTGATAATGGACCAAATAGGGAGTATACCCTTTCGATTACAAAAATAATTTTGTAAATCGGTCAATAATTGACGGAGATATCGCGTAACAAACGTGCAAAAAAAATACAGAAGAATTGATAACATCCTCTTTTGTGTTTTTGAAGTCGGTTAAAAATATCCAAACCTTTGTGAATTATTTTACAGTGAACTGCCAATACCATTTAATGACTGCTCCACCTACTGAAATATTTAATTGTTTAATACTTAAGCAATAGGAATATATAATGAAGACTTATGACTTATGTTTGACTGGCCTGTTGGTCTAGTGGTTAGTGACCCTGACTACTACGCCAGAGGTCGTGGGTTCGATTCCCACCCAGAACAAATAATTGTGTGATGAGCACGGTCATTTGTTCTGCGGCTGGGTGTACTTTATCTATAATATGTATGTATTTAGAAATATATATGTATGTTTATCAGCAGTCTGGTTACCATAGTACAGGCTCTGCCTAGTTTGGGATCAGACCGCCGTGTGTGAGATGTGTGTGAAAAATATTATTTAATATTATTTTTATTTTATATAGACAACTACACGGATACGATCATTGAAATTAAATAAATTATTATCTCTATTTCCAATTAACATCGTTACTTCTGTTTTGTAATCAGTTGAGATTTAATAGTGTTTTATCTCTTTTTCTATTCATTTTAGTTAAATTAAAAAAAAACTCTAACTCTAAAAAACAGTAAAGTGAATCAATTGCTCACATTAAAATAAAAAAAATAGTTAAAAGTACAACGCAGATATTTTATAAGATGTATAAAGGGAAAAAGAAATGCAGTTTCAAACTTAATTACTGTTGATAGTGTTATAAGTGTACGTACTGAAATATTGTGGAGCTATTGCCACATGATAGCGAATACTTAATGCTGGTCGCGTGCTACCTAAAGTAATTGAAAAATGCCGCGACTTACTTTGGACATTTAAAACTACCTCCCCAAATATGTCAAGGTCTTATAACTTTCAATACTCGCAGGAGCTTATGTTACGTTTAACAAAAATTACCAGTGATTTTAAAGGACCTCAATTATTTCAAGAATAACTTTTTAGCCGCGTCTTACGAGAAATTCATATTAGTGCGTTTGATAAAAAGGCCTTGGTGCCTGGTTAGAGCTACATATCATTTCTGTATCACTTACTATCGTTAAACTAAAGATAATAGTGACTACGAGTGACAGCACGTAGCTTTGAAGCATTGGCGTAGCATAATAAAAAGGCGTCGCGTGTACACAAGTTACAGTATCACAATCACGATATACTATAATCATTTATAAAAAAATCATCGATTAGAAACCCGCGCCCTCTACAGAGCGTTTGAATAATTACTCGTATCTGTAATAAATAGATAACTCCAACATGTATATTTGAAATAATGCAGCTATAAAATATTAAGAAAATTTTATTCACATGAGTGCCAGATATGTGTTAGTAAAAAAATTAAAAAATTGCAGTCTACTTTTCTAATGTAATATTTACTTTATTAAAATCAAGTATGTGCAATACTCGTATTACAGTTTCTAAAATCATTTTTCATTATAAACTTTCGTAGCAACTTCAAAAAATGTGTTACAGATTAATAAATTAAAATCATAGAATATCAAGCGGATCGCATGCTTTTTTATTAAATATGTACTAAATAAATTCAAAGATGAGAATAATCCTTTCTTTTATAATCGAAGTATAACTGAGCTATTCTACAAAAACTTTGAAAGTTTAAATTTGAATAAGGCTGCAACAGGTGTAACCCATCGAATAAAAAATTGTGCAAAAGCCATTACGAACATAATGAATATCAGATCCCTGCAATATACCTTGGAACGAAATTACATCGTCAGTGATTTATTCCTAATACCACAGTCCATAACATTCAGGCAAAATTATACTGAAACATCTTCGGGTTGCGTAATAAATTGTTCAATAGGCAGGTTAATTAGACAATTTCTCTAAATGGCAACGCGTAAATCGGAATAGCCAACCTAAATGGTTCGCATAAAACACTTCTCTGGATAACAAATGAATTCTTAACAAGACTGAAGATATATTGATAGTAAAGAAAGGTAATGCGGTGAATAGCAATTAAAAATGTAAGTCTATCCGACAATAACGGAGTATTTTTAGTTCTGTGGTTTCGCATTTTAATTTATAATACATTATTTATATGTAAAGAAAACTTTGAATATTGTTCTATTCTCCCAAATTTATATTAAAGTGAAAGGAACATTGAATTTTTATCTTTTGCGATGAAAGTTTTTGAACGGGCGCTTACACAGGGAATGAGTTCGCCAGGCCCTCAGAATTCTGTCCGCCTGTCGCTTCGTATGCAAATGTTTTCAACACTACAATACATTTTGCTATTTGCATTCTGGTTAATTGCTTTTCCTTTCGACACCACCCCAACAAACGACCGTTTATTTCTTTGTGTTCCGGACACCTTATCGACATTGTTAACTGGCTACAATGAACTATTCACAACGATTTACTTAAACTTAAACATTTAGCGTCACTTCATCGGGTTGTCTGTCAATTCTTGTCGGAATGGAATATAAAACAAGGTTTAGTTTTTTCATGAGAATTGAAACTGTACAAATGTCTGGTATTTTATAATTATATTATATTTGACTGCCTCCGTGCCGCAGTGGTATGCTAATGCGACTGCTGTGCAGAGGTCTCGGGTTCGATTCCCAGGTCGGATTAAATGTTTGTATGATCTCCAAATATTTGTTTCGGAGTTTGGGTGTTTTCTATGTATGTATGTATTTACAAAAAAAAAGTATAAAAGTATTTTATCAGTCAATCTAGCTTTCGTAGGACAAGCTCTGCTAAGTTTGAAATTAGATGGCGTTGTGTGTCGGATGTCCGAAATAGATTATATTATTATTAACGTTTAGAAGGGTTTACTTAAATCTTATCCCTTCTGTACCCTCAGAGAAGTTTTTTGTATGGCTATTAAAGGAATTCTTCATTTTACGTAAAACAGGAAGCAATTCAAATTACAGAATTAAGAGCACTTTTAAATGGGACTGTTATGTATATATTTATATATACGTATAAGTTTTTAATCAATTACTGAGCACACACATACCCCACACCAACAAACAAATACACATATACACGCACACACACACATATTATCATTCGCACTGAGTTTACTTACGGTTTAAAGAGGCAAACGATCAGACAGGTCCCCTTATGGTAACTACACGTGAATCAAAGCATATTAGAGATGATACACAATAGATATACAAGACACGTGTTCTTCAAACATTATGGAGTATCTCTGTTATATCCATTGATCTACCCTATATTGTTTTTTTTGGTACAGTCTGCTATAATGAACTCAAACCGATGTTGCGTGTAAAGCATAATCTGGGAGCAGTGACGTATTCAAAGATTTAGCGCCCTGGGCCTCTAGGATTTGCCGCCCCATAAATTGACATAAAAAGAGCAAAACATTTAATCATAAAACAACATTCAGCATTGTGTTGATGTAGGCTGAGAATGATAATAAGAATGAAAAATCTTACTGCGGATTCAATTCAAATTTAAGTTCTATATACTGACTGTAACTTTGTTCATACCGTTTTTGCTATCTGCTAGTAGATGCTCGTGACATTCTGTATTCTGTAGATCATTCAATAGTAATTAGGAGCTCGAGCTTCATACAGCCTGAAATGTTTGTACCATATATTGTTTATTTACCTATTATACACATTATGGCAGGTTAATGAATTATTTCCAGTTGAATCCTAATCCAAGTAAAAAAAAATATACCTAGTTTAATAATTTTTTTATGGTATAGGGGGCAAACAAGCAGACAGGTCACCTGATGCTAAGTGACTACCATCGCCCAAGGATACCTGCAACTTTAAAGTCATACACAGGACAGGGCAACGAGTTAACTAAGGGAAACTAAATCCACTGTTCCAAATGAATCGAAAAAGAATTTTTCGTTTTTTTTTTTCGGTAAATGCCTTTAGTTAGTGAAATAATATCATCGAATTTGACTATTTACCGATCCATGTTTATATTTCAGTTTATAGTGGCGAGAAATATAAACAATCCTTTATTGTGACTATTAAGAAAAACGTATCAAGCTGGTAGCACTACATATAATAAAGTAAATATTGCGTTTCCTGACTAATGAAGATGCCCAGTCGCCTCGCGTCTCTAGCAACACCCGCACATCGAATTGCATTAGATAGACACTAGATTAAAGAAGCGCATTCCTCTACCTAACTTAACGACATTGTTCTTATATTGACGGTACACTTGCCGAGTATATAATAATTCTGTAATTTCGTTAGACAATATAACTGCCTCATTTTAGTCATAAATGGTTCTCATCATAATAAATATAATCACATTTAATCATTTCTGCTGAAGAATTTGGCAAAAAGTTTCGAACTTCATCTTTATATAAATGGATGCGTCAATTGTTTGCGCTATTGTATTATGATTACCTTTTCCTCAACTATAAACTTGACATCTTTAGAGGTCTGGCAAACATTACATCTATGTGTGTTGTTATGAAATACTTTTGATTATAAATGACACAAAAAACGGTAAATATAAATTATTATTTTATTACACTTTTCTAATGTCTTCCTGTCAAGTCTTAAATAAAATAAAAGGATGACGTAAGTCATACCTAGCATGTAAATTAGTTTCATTAAGGTTACAGTAAGGAGAACAACTAGAACAACAAACTTCCACAGAATACTTGTTCCCAAATTGTGTTCTGTTCTGTTCTGATGCGAAAACACACCTCGCTGAGAAGTGCCTGTCTCAATATTTAATGGCATAAAGTTCTCTGAACTTAATAGATCTAATCAAAGTTGTGACACAGCGGGAGGTATATTGTGATGGGTCTTTTGAAACACTATTTGTTATTAATACTCTATAAATATCTAACAACCACGAATAGTGTAAAGTAATTGGTAATGTTATATTATCAATCACATCAAATGAACAGCCTTTAATAGTCCACTGCTGGACTTAGGCCTCTCGTTAGAAAGGAGGTTTTGGCCTACTATTATCAATACCTTTACACTGTTAATAATTTAGATATTAAAAATGTAAGATAAGATATCAAGGAATCACCTTCATAAAACAATATTATTTGTTAACCAGCGAGTGAACCAGTTTTCACATATAACTTGTGAATTCTGTCATTTTGTATTTTGTCTTTGGTAACCTGAAGAGTATCAATTTATTTATTAGTTATGACGTAATTCTAAAATCTTATAAATATTGTCTTCCATTAATGTTGACCTTTTCGTAAATATAGATAAATAATATTTTTTTTCCTCAACTAGTGATAGTATTCTCTAGATGAGGCGTGTGATCAACAATATAAGCTGAAGACTAAATAAGGTGCGCGAGAAGTGAAAATCAAAACTTTCGCTTCTGCCTCTGGGCCGCATCTAACGAAGAGCAACTCGAATCGTCGATAGCCCAAACATCTCCGATCGGCTCGATCCCTTGCCGTTACGTAGAGATGTGGCTTCACTCTGCGTTCTCTTTTGCATATATCATGGAGAGTGCTCCGAGGAATTGTTCGGACTAATACCAACAGCAACCGTAATTCCACACGGCAAAATTTTCATCATCTTCAACTGGAGAGTTAGCGCTCCACTACTGTGCGCTTTTCGAGATAGTTTTTGCCCCGCACAACCAATCTGTGGAACGGGTTATCGTCTGCGATGTTTCCGAACCGATACGACCTTCAAACCTTCAAGAAAAGAGCGTAGTCCTTCCTAAAAGGCCGGCAACGCGTTTGTGACTCCTGAGTTGCAGATGTTCATGAGCGGTGATGGTCACTTTCCATCAGTTGAACCATCTGCTCGTCTCCCCCTGTAATATAAAAAAAACTGTTCATGACGTCTGCTGGTTTAGTGCTTTTATCCATTTACCATTATTACCATAAGGAAGATATGGATTTTCATTATATTTTCACACCGCTAAAACAAAGCTAACGTTAACGCTGAGTACCGTCACATGATAAATTTAATTATGCCGCTCTTGTTCACTGCGGTTATTTTGACCCCCAAGAACAACCGCTATTTTGCGGCGTACGCTTTACGCAGCTAAAGATCTCGTACAACAGTAGTTAATGTTCCGAAGCTTGGTTAGACATAATCGAATCGTAAATTTAATGTTTTACGATGTCACCGTTTATCAGAATTCTAGTACAACCTACTTGCAACGAAGGCGGTTTGAACGACAAACTAACAAGTTATTATGTTATAAAAATGTAACATCTTAATCTCATTTCATGGACTAACAAACAAATCTTGTGTATTAACCTCTATAATATCAAACAAATTAAGTTGCTTTTATAGTCTCACAAAGCGCCTATTTAGATAACGCAGTTACCTTAGTATGTTGCGACACAGTCCTTTGCAAAATAAGTTCAAGTTAAATCCAAAACTCTACTTTCGTAAAATACTTTTATTAATATGAACTTCTTAGTATTTTGATCTTAGGCTTAGTGTTTCCGTATGACCTCTTATAAAAATAAAATCTGTATCAATAATATATAGGTGTCTTATCTCTAATTATAGGTCTGTCTGTTATGTTTAGATATCCAAAGTTTTAAAATTTATATAATACGAAAGGTACTAGATGCTGTGTTTTCTTCCCTGTTCACATAAGTAAGTATTTATAAGGCAACGTTTAATTGTGAAGATCCTTTTATAGAATGATTTGAAGCTAAATAATTTTGGTTAACAATTTACAGACATACTAGCATATAATTTATTTAAGGGTTGAGCTGTAATGTGTCGTAAGACTCCTCTTGCCAGGAAGGGGCCCCGTTATTTTGTCCAATATGAACTCCTTTATGTACATAGTGCGCACTTAGATATAATATGTATTACGTAAACTACTTGTTACTATTTTATATTGTAATGCAGTTGCATTATAATTTAGAAATAACCTATGTGAAAATCGTTTAATTTTAGAATTGCTTATTACTTAGGTGTATTTATTGGTCAACCACACTTACCGAAAGTGTGCTGTGCCATATTATTTTTGTTTTTAAAAAAAAGTAATATAAAATATCACTCAGGATAATGAAAGGATTCTAACAACACTATATACTTCTAAATCTATTAAGGCATTTATGTATTATGGTGGAAGAAACTTAAACTAAGTTGCAAGTTTAAGTTTCTTCCACCATAATACTTACAGACTTTTAGGGAGAAGATTATTATATTAAGTTCAGCATCAACAATGTACCTACAATGGATAGTTTCTTCGCCAGGAGAGAAAACGAAATCTCTTCCGAAAGCTTAAATATAAACATTTGTGATTGCGTAATCTCTCGTAAGCATAGGATAGTGATATCGTAACCACATCGTTTCAATTTAATGGAACAACGAGTTATGTGAAATTTTTGTACTTTTTTTATAGAAAATGTTGACTTTTTTCGTAAATATCCCTTGAACATCTATTTGATACTTTTCATATCCTTTTTTCTATCTTACGCACGTCTATACACGTACTTAAATTCTGAAACCTTTAAATTAATAAAATAATAGAAATAAATGGAGTTTATTTGGAACCACACGTCAAAACAATGGCGTAGTAAATTTAATGATTCTACTGTATCTATCTGGCAATTTAAAAAGAGTAGCCGTGAGTTTGTTTGCCTTCTTTTAACTTCTTGGAAACAGGCGATTGTAATTTTGCACAAGCAGATAAAAAAAATAAGGAAATATGTTTTGACTTTGTCTATTCATTAATAAATGTTCATAATATTGTATTAAAAATGTTTCTCAGAAACGCTTATTAGTGAAAACCAGCCATAAAGTTAAACGGTTTCAAATTTAACTTTGCCAATAGGTAGACTGAGGGGATAATATTAATAGATTATAACTGGAGCACAACGAAATAAACCCACGTAATAATAACTTTGAAAAGGCTATCTTTTAAAATTTGCTTTGCTTTTCTGAATTTTGAAAAAAAAATAGAACTTTTTGTTACTGAATATGCAAAGATGTTTTTAAACCAAATTCAGAGATTACTTAGTATAAAAGTCTATTCGTACTTTATTGTATGTGGGTTAGTAAACTTGCTTGGAGGCATGGTTGACTTCTCTCTCATATGGCTTCGTTTACACAGTGATGATCATCCCCGCGTCTAGGCATGCTGGATACTAAAAGTCCTCTCATAAGTATTTCCCCCAATATTCATAAGGTAAGCAGGCGCCATAGAATCGCTCCTATCATACTAAAGACGAATGCTCCACTATTGACACAGGTTCTATCGTGCTTTTTTCAGCCCTCCTTCTCTCTAAGTGCATCGTTTTATGTGTATTAACGAGAGTTTGTCCATAAGGCGTATTAGCTAATGATACTACGGGTGAGGTGAGTGATAGAGAGTCTAGTAGGTACCATTTAATGTGGACTTCTAAGTTAATTTAAAGGAATAAATAATTATTACCATATAATAATTTAAAACAGTTAAATTAATTAATATTTATAGTCTCTTATTTTCTAATCTTATCTCTAATTTTAATAAAATTATATTTATTTGGAAGCATAAAAATAACATTTATTTGGAAAAAAATAGTCAACTAAAATTATAGTTGTACAAATACAAAATATCTTGTAAAAATAATTTAAAAATAATAGAACTATTGACAATTATGTGTAAAATTAGGTGTATTTACAATTTTAATACAGTGGTCACTTACTATCTATGTACCTATAGTAATATAGCTTGTACCTATAAAACAAAACTTTAAAATAAAAAAAACAAAATAGAATTTCCGACGTCTAGCTTGTATGAAACGATCCACTGTGCGTCGTCTCGAGCTCGTGGACGACTTTGAGGGCCTGATCGCTGAAAAGGTGCCCCCGGTCCATTCTGAGGACCCAAAAAGGCTGTGTACTTTGACCGACGTTGGTTCTTCTGCATGTCGTATACATGTAAGTATATATGTTGCAAATTAACTACAGCAATTGCGTTGCGGAGCATGAGTGCCTTTTTATAGGCCGCGTACACATTAGATTGACACAGTCTCTAACTAATAAGTGATTTTTGAAAACAAGACGATATTAGATTTGTCGGTATCTTACTGTAAAATACATTCTTTCATGTTGGAAAATATAAAAGAAGCACTGGCAATTCCAAGAAGGCCATGCTTTACAATAAAAAGTTTGTCAGGCTTAACTCGGACAAAAGAATTTCACTTTTTAATTTAAAAAGTTTTGATAAGTACAGCATTGGTCGAGTTTCAAATTCCAGTTTATTTTCAAATACCTTTTTTAAACAAACTAAGGATATTTAAGTATACGCGACGGCAGGAAGCATTATCAGTCATTGTGCGCCTGAAAATGAGAAAAACCCACAAATCACTAAATTCCTTTATTTCACTAGCAGGCATAGCACAGCAAAGTTCCGCACAGATCGAATGAAACAGCATAATTAATATGAAAGGCGTCATAAAGCGTTATATGGTACTACAATAGGAAGTGTCCCCTTATGTCAATCTGTGTATTGTATTCTAAAAATGATGACTCTTTGGCAACACGGGGAAAGCTCCTACCTAAAACAATTAACCTGTGATAGCAGGGTTCTGTCAGTGCCTTTTAGTTACTTGCAGATAGTTGCAGCTCGTAATTACGGGGGTAATAAAAGACGACACGCTTTATAACTACCGACGTCAAAACTTGTGTTTAGAACGTGCCAGCGTCATCGTCTGAATAGTCATGGTGTTTTTTATCACCAAAGGGTTTGTATATCGAAGACACTTTCTAATATCTGCTGTATTAACTAATATTTGCATTGAAAAAATATAAAATCCCCACCCCAAAATGGTAATCACTCCGCCAAATAAGCTTGTTGATAATAAATCTGTCATAATGTGGAATGAGAATTCGTCAATATTTTACATCGCCAATTTCAGTATTGTGTTAACGCCATAGTTAATTTAGAAGTCATTGTGAACGTGGCTTTATTACGTAACCAAACCTAGACACAAAATCAGCACGGTGACGAAACGAGTTCGAAATGTAAATGAACCGAGACGAATGCTGTAGTCCATAAAAGTAAATGGTTGATTTCGAGGTTCACTCTGCCCCTGGACTGTTTCTTTACATTTCCAACATTTTATTACATTCATGGGCGCGTGTCAGCGAGATTTCAATACGAGCACAAAATATTCGGTTCGCAAAGGGTTTACTTTTGGAGGAAAATCTTGTTACAGCGACATTAAACCGAGCCTCATTTTAAAAGATTTTACGGAATCATTATCGTTAACAAAAACTGTTTGGCAACGATAAGAGGACAACGGATTTACCGTTTCGTATGAAATAAATGTAAAAAGTAACTGTAAATAAAAGAAAAGTAATGCAATAGAACTAAGTATGTAACATAAATAATGACAAGCTAGAAAAGGAGGCTTGAATGGCTCCTTTATGTGATTTCCTTTCGAAATTGCCGCAATAGCAGGGCTTGATTGGGTTAGCCTCTTGCCGTCCACTCGCAGCAAGGTCTTTAAGTCTAAATGTAATTGCTTAGTGGGTCTTTTATTACGTACTTATTACTTGCTAATAGATAGAATACACTAATAAGATAACAGAGAGAAATATTAAAAATTCTACTAAAGAGTACTATAATGGAATACAGTGTAGCCCATGTAATAATAATTTTTATAGTAAGGCAAGTGATTACGTGTTAAATATGTACCTAAGAAGTTTTTTGGTCAATTCAATTCAGTAACACAGTTAACCGTTTTAGATTTTTAATTGAAATGCAATAAAATAATAATTTCCTACATAACATGACATAGAGGACTTTTTCGAGTTGGTTACAGAGCTGACAGCTTTTTCTTTAAGAAAATTATATGTCAGTTAGTTAGCTTTTAGAATTGGACATCATTACTTGAACCAAATTAGGAAGTTAGTTAGCATCGAGTTTATTCATTGTCAATTAGCAAAGACAACCGCTGTTCCCTGACATTTAATGAATTGTTTTCGAAGATAGCGAGGTCGAACGAAAACCAATTATCTAAAGTTATTATACAAGAAGTTGAAAATCAATACACTACGAATAATAATTTCTTTAGAACAGTAAACCTCTTATAATTTTGCACCACGCACACAAACTAACAGCAAGAACAACAAAGCACTAATACTCGCTCATAGGTAAAATTTGCACGCGATTGGTTACATCAAGTTCACAAACGCCCATGAGGGCAGGTTTTAACAGACGCTTATATATAGATATATATATACAAATACAGATATCGCTAAAATAAATAAGCTTGTTAAAAATAATAAAAAAAATAATATAAAAAAATGAATATGTATCATTTTTTTATTGAATGAAATGACTGAAATATATGTACTACAAGGAAAATAAATAAATTGTGTGAGTATAGCATACAAGTTTTTATTAGTCATAAATATTCTGTAGTTTATGATACGTTATAAATATTTTATAATTATTTCCAGTGTTTGTCGAATTTACAAGTATTCCTAAATTTAAATGCATATTCTGCTTAACAAACATAATTATTGCAAAAATATAGGGTTACTGGGTAAAAATCTATCAGAAATGATGGCAACTACAACCCCTTAAAGTATTTAGGTCGACTTACCCAGTAACCCTGTATACTGCGTGCTGTATAGGCATCAAAGTTTTTAAGTAAGGCATACTAAACTTAAAAAATATATATACAATTAGCTGTACATTTCGTATAAAGATCGGTAAAATCAAACGAAGATCTGGTCGGAATTACCTTCGCTTATTTTTATGATAACCAAAACGTTATACAGATAAGAAAAACGTCCTTTATGACATTTCTCTAAAAACGTGTTTTAGGAGTCTATAAATAACGCTGATCACGAATATAAAAAAATATTGTATTATATTTGATTTATTTATCATCTATATTTTACAATAGTCATATATACATGATAAGGAATAGGTGCAAGTAGTCTTTGACCTTATGAACTTCCACAGTATTTAATTTCTTTACCTTCCTTATGTCCTTATGACCTTATGATCTTCAGTTGTTTTAACACAGGTATTAAACAACCTGTTAATTTGAATTTAAAATTTAATGAATAATGCAATAAACAATCCTAAATACGTGCATTTCTTTTAAAATAGAAAATATTTTTTTTGCACTCTCAGAAATAGCTCAGTCATTGTTACGAGCGAAATAGGTAGAATAGAATATTCTTTATTGTACACCAATTACAATATGTTAGATAAATATTACAAACAGATAAGTACAATGGGCGGCCTTTTCGTTAAAAGCAATCTCTAATGTCGATTTGTCCATCTAAAGGTTGCCTGTCCTTTGGATGGACAAATCGACATTAGATGAGAAGAAACAAAGAATATAGGTGTATTGAAGCTACAGTAGTGTAAAAATAAATATATAAATTATATATTTCTATACATACACACACATATACATACATAAATAATACATAAAATATATATTGAAAACCATGAAATCATTTAGTCATGTTCAGTTATTGAAAGCAAAGAGTAGGTAGGTATTTAAGAACTCAAGTAGTGATCTTTGACCATATTCTTAAATGCTGTCAGTGTTTGGGCACGTCTTGTGGATATCGGCAAGACATTCCATAATCTGACAGCCAGAACTGTGAATGACTTGTCAGAGAATATGGTAGTGTGGCTAGGTACAATTAGTTAGAAAGACTAGGTACTTAGCAATTTAGCATTAGCAGTTGTATTAATATTTTTAGCACGACCATTTATTGAATATATTCTTCGCGTTAATGCGAATGAAAAAGCACGCACTGTGTAAATGTGAAGTGTTAACGAATGAAGCAACGAAATTTCGTGTGCGTATTAATTCATACATTCATGAAATTTCACTACTAAAATTAATTTGCTAACTGCAAATTAAAAATTCACAATTAAATATGAGTGTAAAAACTAATTAATCCATCACTAGTGTATATGTCCTCACTTCGAATGTTTATGCTGCATATACTACTACATTCGTTAGAAATTTAATCATTCTTTCCAAACGAACCGTGGTTCCCTATTTTTCACGCTGGATTTTATTTGCTGGGTATCTGTGGTCATGAAATATATTATACTTTTGCATAATATCATCCTTAATATTAAAAATAAACATGTTTTATGAGAGCAGTAATAAGACGGATGCTACTTAAAAAAAAAACTCACATGTTGCACAACAGTTTTCAGGGTCCTTAAATTTTATTTACTTACTTATGAAAGGTGTTTCCAATGTTTTTTATACCTGAATGGCTTCTTCACCACTTCACAAGACATGAAGAGATATTTGCGAAATGAAATAGCGCACAAAACACATTAATAAGCACAATCAAAACTTCCCGTAATACAACCGCTTAACACGAGTGTCACGGCGTGCTGATGTGCCGCGCTGGTGCATATTTTATGCCCCGCCCGCCGCGGCTTATATTTCGCGGAACCATTTTTTTAGGCTTAATTACGCTTCTAGAGAAATTACTATTCGTAGAAAAAACACAACTCTCTTTGTGCCATTTAAAATTTACATCTATAACAAACAATAGAGCTTTATTCTGTTTACATTACCCAGGTTTTACATATACGTTTAAACTTATTTTTTAATCATTTGAACTATCTTTTCATTTTAATTCCTACAAAAAGTATCTACTGTCTTTACGCAAATCAGAAAGTAAGTTCGTTGCAGAGAACTATTTATCACAACTAATAGGTCTCCTTTCTTCTCTATCATAGTACATTAAAACTTGTTGACTATCCTCAAATATTGGTTATGGAATGAACAAATTTAATTTTAATTTGAAAAATGATTGATAGGGCAGACAGTGCACTTTGTTTGTAAAATATCGAAGTTTGTGTCGCTGTTGTAAAGTTTCATTTACTCGCTAACTATCGTAGGTCCCTATCTCTCTAACCGAGATATGCTCGTCGTCGCAGCCATGGTCGCGGATTGGCCAGAGGAAGAGGAAGAACGAGTCTCGTCCGATCCGGAAGCGCAGTCGGCCTGGTTCCGTGGCATCATGACTGATGTCTGCGACGCGTCAATGCGACGGGTCAGGCCGGGGGGCAGGAGGGGTTCTGTGTACTGGTGGACATCGGAACTCGAACAGCTTCGCACAGCGTGCTCGAGAGCCCGTCGCTGGTTTCAGAGAACCCGAAGAAGACGGCGAGCCACAGCCGAGGAGATCGCCGAAGTGAGGCGGGAGTACGGCGCCGCTGCGAAGGCTATCAGCCTCGCGATCGCGGACGCTAAGGCTCGGTCCTGGAAGGAGCTCGTTGAGGGACTGGACAGGGACCCATGGGGGCGCCCGTACAAAATTGTATTGGGCAAGCTCAGACCGTGGGTCCCACCACTGACGCAGACCTTGGACCCGGAGTTTGTAGGAAGAGTGGTAGATACCCTCTTCCCCAGGAACCAGGGGAGTCCCTCATACCCTCCATCACCGTCAGAACAAATTACGTGGTCCGACGACTTCGACGTGACGGAGGAAGAGCTGGACCGAGCCGTGAAACGTCTCGCTGCCCGCAACACCGCCCCGGGCCCTGATGGGATTCCGGGTCGAGCATGGGTGTGCGCTTTGGCGGTTCTAGGGAATAGGCTGAGGCGGCTGTTTACCAGCTGCCTCCGTAATAGCATATTCCCTTCCGGCTGGAAGGAAGGCAGGCTGGTTCTTATCCAGAAACCTGGCAGGGCTGCAGATTCTCCCTCGGCGTTCCGACCGATATGCCTGCTGGACGAGGCGGCGAAACTCTTCGAAAGAGTTATTGCCGCCCGTATCAACCAGCACCTGTCGCGAGTGGGCCCTGACTTATCAGACAACCAATTTGGCTTCCGACAGGGACGATCGACGCTAGACGCGATCGAACGCGTCCGCTCCTTGTCGGAAGAGGTTGTCGGTCGGGGGGGAGTGGCGTTGGCCGTCAGTCTTGACATAGTCAACGCCTTTAACTCCCTCCCGTGGTGGGCGATTAGGGAGGCACTGGTGTATCACCAGTTGCCCCCGTACCTGCGAGACATCATCGGGGTTTATCTCCGCGACAGGTCCATATCGTATATGGGTCGGGACGGCGAAGATTGCCGAAGGGAGGTCACATGCGGGGTTCCCCAGGGGTCAGTCTTAGGACCACTTCTGTGGAACCTCGCGTATGATGCCGTTCTGAGGACCAGCCTTCCCCCAGGATTGAGTGTCGTCTGCTATGCGGACGATACTCTGGTACTGGCTGGGGGGCATGGCTTCCAGGAGGTCCTAGAGCTCGCCGAGTCAGGGGTGGCTTGTGTCGTCCAAAAGATCAGCGGTCTGGGTCTAACGGTTGCACCTCATAAGACGGAAGCCCTGTGGTTCCATAGGAAACGCAGAGGTGCAGTTCCCACCCGCTCGATTATCAGTGTGGGGGGAACAGAGGTCGAGGTCGGTCGGTACATCAAATACCTCGGCCTCACCCTGGACAGCCGTTGGAGCTTCGAGGAGCATTTCGAGCGGTTGATCCCCCGAGTTCGCGGGGTGGCGGGCTCCCTACAGAGGCTATTGCCTAATCTGGGGGGTCCGCAGGAGGAAGTTCGCCGCCTCTACTGTGCGGTGATACGATCCATGGCCCTCTACGGAGCGCCGATATGGGCAAAGCGCTTATCGGCCTCCTCCCGCTGCCGAGCTAAGCTCAATCAAGCGCAGCGGGTAGCGGCCATTCGGATCGTACGGGGATACCGCACCATATCGTCGGAGGCGGCGACAGTCCTGGCACGTTTCCCGCCTTTTGATATCCTGGCGGATATGGACGCTAGGGTCTACGACCAGACTCGCGCGATCCACCTGGGTGAGAGCGGGAACGACCAGGACGAGCTCGAAATGCGGCGAAACGCTCACCGACAGGCCCTGGCGCAGTGGCGCGCGCGGTTGGAACAGCCGCGGAATGCGCGCCAACGTGCTGTCGGTGCCGTTTTGCCTAACCTCGAAGCTTGGGTAGGAAGGGAGGGAGGTCGCGTCACCTACCGACTGACGCAGGTGCTCACTGGGCATGGCTGCTTCGGTGAGTACCTGAATCGGATTGGACGCGAGGAGACGGCACAATGCCAGCACTGCGCAGCCGACTGGGACTCCGCCCAGCACACGCTGGAAGACTGCCCCGCGTGGGCATCTGAACGCGAAGTCCTGGTCGATGAAATCGGACGAGACTTGTCCCCGCCAGCAATCATTACTGCCATGCTGGCGGGTGAGGAGGGCTGGGGCGCAGTGGTCTCTTTCTGTGAAGCTGTAATGCTCCAGAAAGAGACCGCTGAACGGGATCGGGAGAGGGCCGATCCCGAGCGAAGAAGACGTCGACGACGTAATGAGCAGCCGACGGGACCGCGGGCCGCCAGAGAGTGGGGACCTCTGGTGGCAGATTAATTGCTGCGGTAGGGGAAAGGATGGCAGCCTGATCGCACTGAAAATGTGATCGGGCTGCAACATCTGGATAGGCTGAGAGGCAGGGAGAAGCCACTGGCTTTCCCTGAGATGGGACCTAGCTAGGTGCGGCGTCGATCTGGGGGACCTGAAATCACATGGCCCGGGTTGTCCCCAGAGCAGGGCGCCTAAGGCTGGCCGTCGGAGTGGTTTTTAGTGGAATCACCACATACTCCTGGCTCCTATATCCCCAAGGAGCCGGAGATCCGAAGGGATTTTCCACTCCGTCAACAAAAAAAAAAAAAAAAGAAAAGGTCCCTATCTCTCTGGTAAAATGCACTGAAAATGTTGTTTGTGAGAGGGGCAAAGTTTGTAATAATGTATTGTTTTATTTTATGTGTTGCAAGTCTCATGTAGGGGAAGTAATATATAATTTAGCGAGGCGTTGTGAGTTTAAGATCAGGTGTGAGGGTTAATATCTAAATTGCAAACTCGACATATCGGTGCGGCACAGTCGATACAGCGCTGATCGATCACCTCGTGTTACTAGAACTACTGCAACGCGATAATGCGATAATACTAGGTAATATGGTGCATTTGCAGGTAGGCAAAAGGCTGCTAACGATTAAATGGATTAAAAATAGTTTCATTCTAAGTTGAATGACATTTAACTGGAATAACGTAATTAGATGATTGTAATAAACAATTAGATTAAAAGACTAAAATATTGATTATTTTGACACGTCATTCTATTGACCAGGTTATTATCATTTTCTTATTCTTTTCCAAAATTTTATTAAGGGTAGACGCAATGTGTAACATTACAATAGATTTTGACTAGTTTTTTTTATGACCGGCCGCGCCACCCGCATGTCCCCAAACCCCTTTTGGAACCTCAGTAATTGTTTTCATACGGTGCAAAGTAAGAAGATAGATTGGAGTAAGGAAACCAGATAGAGCGAGGGAGCTAGGGTACACCACAAGTCTCAGATAGAAAAAGGGAATAGAGAGTGCTGCATCTCGAAGATGCGGGTTTGCGTACTCGTATGGACATACGAGGTCCCTTTATTGGAGAGAATAGACATAGTCATACCAGTTTCTACTTAAATTATTTTGTACCTATTAATTCCGGCTTCGTTACTAGTTCAATTAGATACCAAAAACAAACATATTCAATTAATGAAATCATTGACTTACTGTAAGTATATACTGTATTTACTGATGGACCACACTGTTCTACGATTGATAAGTAAGGAATGGATGCGCAATTAAAGCAACGCTTTGTTAAAATCGACATTTTAATTTAACACCATTTTCTCTCACTGATTACCATCAGTATTACAAAGGAATAAGCTACGAATCATTAACTTCTCATTTCATTGCGGGCGATTACAGAGGGACGATTATATTATCGGGCTTTTTGTATTCTCCAGCAGAAATTCTTATTAAATAAGTCATTTACAACTCCAGTGTTACGAGAGAATGCCACTTTTAGAACCGTTTCGGTATCAAGTGTTCTGCTATTGTGATCTAAACCTTGATTAAAGCCTCCACGGAAATAAAATCAAATAAATGAATTCGAAGTTTAGGATGAACCACAATAGTTATTTTAAGAAGACTGAATCAATTATAATAGCACTTATGATTTAATCAATTTGAAGAGATATTCTTTTAAAGTTTGTGTAGAAAATCTGTCCTCTGATGTTCCTCAAAAAGATTTTAAATGACACTATTATGTACTTAGCCTTTAATATTTATTTCTTAACTGAGTGATAAAGAAAACATCCAGGTCGTGCCATATTAATTCAAAAACCAAAGTTTGCAGAACATAATGTCACTACATTACTACACTAACGAGTATGATCTTTTACATTATATCTTATTCTTGATTATCTGATATTATGAGATTTAATTCAAGGCGTAGCCTATGTCCTTCTCAAGCTTTCTTAAATCTCATTACTGAAATACATTATAATTGGTTCTACGTGTTAATGAATTTGACCTCAGTGCGGTTTTGATTTTGATGCCCCTCTCAAGGACACCGTGTTGAACCTTGGGATAAAAAGTAAATAAAAAGTAGTTTAATTAAAACAGATTAAGTATTCATGTTTAAAGACAACGGCTGGTATATGTACAATTTATAATTGGCACAGAAGTCAAAACCTTTTTTTTTCTTTGTTACAGAAGAGAGTATGGAAAATGCACGGAGAGGTGAACAATGACAGCATGTCCCCGCCGCGAGCGATGACCCTGCAAGGCAGCGAGGGTCACGCGGCGGCTGCGAATGCGGGGCACGCCGTTCGCTGCGCTGGCTACCGGCCACGCTCTATGCCACATTTTATAGAAAATTTCACGCTTATTAGGCTATGTCTACAACACCTACAGGTGATATCATATTTAACTCAAATCGCCGACGCCTCCATGCCGCGCGTGCGCGTAAACTTTAATTTTTCAAAGCGTCCGCTAGTCAAATTAAAAACTGTTGTGGATAATATGTTTAGTTTTCGAACTAGAACAGTGTATTGTTATATTAAAGCATTGTTAGTGAAGACTTTAGTGCAATTATTCGTTGTTGCCAAGTGTGAAGTGAGTAAGGCGCAGGCACGATGGTGCTGGCGGCGCAAATGCAGCGCGCAGCAAGCATATAAGCTGTTGCTGCTGTGGCTGAGCGTCTGTTGTGGGTACAGTGAGGGCCGACGGGACGGTGACCTACACATCGGCGGTATCTTTCCTATGGAGGGCGAGGGAGGGTGGCAGGGAGGGCAGGCCTGCAAACCCGCCGCAGAATTGGCTCTCGCCGATGTCAATGCGCGATCTGATTTATTGTCCGGCTTCAAGTTATACATACACAGCAATGATAGTAAGGTATTATGAATTCATTAATTATTCTTTAATAAGGTAGTTCAAATAATATGTGCATATTGCCCGCAATAATCTTTCGCGACATAGCTTTCAACGAGTAGCTTATCAACACACTCTTTGGAGCGACACCGTTTTAATATTCATGTTTAATTAATGTTGTAATTTGGCATAATGTAAATTCTCTGCGTTATGAAGAGTAATCCAACTTCGTCGTTGATAAAGTTACACACATATGGTGCTTTCACGTTTCAGTGTTCATATAACAGGATAAGGATTATAAGCCTTTATCTACCTACAAACTTATTAGACAAACTTCATGCATACATACGTATTATCAGAGGACATTATGTAATTCTACCACATGTTTGATTAAGTTACGCAAACGATCGATTCTATTAGGTCTTTACCTATGAAATTCGAGATTTGTATGAAAATTATATAAATATAACAATTTATAAGTTGGTTTAATTAATGTTAATTAATAAATTCCTAATGTTTGTTATCAGAAAAGGTGCAATAGAGCTTAAATACATTGTAGTTACAGTTATCACGCTAATTTACATGATTAAAGCCAGGTATTTTAACGCATAACTTTACACATTACATTAGCATTTTTTTCTTGTATCTAACAATATATAAGTTCTTGCTGTACGTCATAGTTACAACATTGATTATTGTAAAAATTTACTGTTCATAATTATATTTACTTTTGACCCATTGTGTAACTAACTTCAGATTTAGTTTATCAATCGAGCGAGTTATCCATGGAAGACGGGTATGATTTTGTTCGGTCAATATAACTCACGGTTGATTTTTATTGTATGTTTTTCAAATTATGTATAGATATTTATAAGATCTAATAATAAAAACTTTAACGAATAATGAGAATAATTATTATACCGACAGATGTCGCGGGATTTGATATTTATAATGCCTTCCTGTGTCCAACAAGCAGACATAACGAAATGCTCTCGGGCCATGCTGGAGGCAGTCTGTCGGCGTTTAGTGAGAAATTCCCTCACTGAGAAGCCGGAACCAAGTAAATAATCGCATCGCATATAAATCGCACCAATATTGTGCGATAATGTTCTTTAGATGGAGCGCCAATGCGATGACAAAGCCTTATATTGAGGAGTGAGATGTTTTTAATACTCATCTTTTTATTTATTATGTTGAGCAGAGTTGTATTTGACACATCTCTTTGATAGCCTCAGGCACTCCTAAGAAGATCAGCGACTTGCGTCGATGCCGGGCATCCACCATCTTAACACACTCACTAATTTGCTTCCGATGAAGACCCAGCATGGTAAAAATCAGCTCACGAAAGGTTTTAAACTACTCCAACACCCGTGCCACTGTCTCCTTGCTGCTTCCACCAGATTGCAGTTGTGCCTTCAGCTGAGCCATCCTCTTGGAGAAGCTCACTTCTTAACCTTTCTGTGCTTCTTGAATATCCGATAGTTGAGATTAGGTGGCATATCCTAATGCTATGTGACCCTCCACTGCACAACTAAAACCCACTACAACGTTGTTATGGTTGACTATAACGCTAAAATGGGAGTACAGAATTGCGGCGAATCGGTAGTAGGATCCCATGGATTTGGAAGCAGGAATCATAGGGGGCAAATGCTGGTCAACTACCTCGAACGGGAGGGGCTCTTCTTGATGAACTCTTTCTTCAAGAGACAGCCCCAAAGGAAGTGGAAGTGGCAAAGCCCCGTAGCTATGACCGGAAATAAGATCAAAATCGATCTTATTTCTGGTCATAATGGCGGATAAAAAGCAATTATTCAAAGACGTCTCAGTAATCAATATGTTTAATACAGGCAGTGATCACTGACTTGACCCAGGCTCTCTGAATATTAACTGTAAGGCTGAACGTGTCTGTTTGATGAAATCCAGGCTCCGACCTACTCTGGTCCAAGCCATGACAGGATCTGAAACGTTCCAGTAAAAACTGGAAAACCAATTTGCTGCCGTGGAAACCACAACCTCGAAAATGTGATCCGAAATCCTCAGTGAAGAAGGTACGAGATTTTTTTGAAATGTAGGGTTAGGGCACGAAGTCGAATATTTCAGAAAATACCCTAGGGCTGATGAAGAAACGACGTGAAAACCCTCCTGTCACTTTGTCGGCAAAGCGGACTCTAAACCAAGAGATCAGTAAGCACACGACCGCCGATGCTCCAATACTCTTTCAATTGAAAGAGCGATCGAGTAAAATCGCGGGTCAAAAGTGTTCGAACAATCTCTTGGAAGAAGCCACCTGACAAAATTGACCCCAGCAAGTGGAGAAGTCGTTGCTTCGAAGCCGGCAGTCCTTTCGGAAGTGGAAGCTTCGCATGCATCTCGACTTGATCACGAAAATGAGATTTCCAGAACCACATTAACACGTCACTGCACCGTAGACCTGCCAGAAGTCAGCACTGATGAAATTGAGATGGCACTTGGACAGCTGAAAAATGGAAACGCCCCTGGAGAGAATGGCGTTACAACAGAGCTGCTATAGGCCGGAGGTACTCGTAAACCCGTACTAAGTTAACTCCAAAAGCTCTTTAACGCTGTCCTGTTTGAAGGGAGAACTCCGGAAGCATGGAGTAGGAGTGTGGTCGTCTTATTCTTCAAAAAGGGTGACAAGACCATGTTGAAGAACTATCAACCCAAGTCCCTTCTAAACCACGTCTACAAGCTGTTTTCGAGAGTCATCACGAACCGTCTTGCGAGAAGACTCAACGAATTCCAATCACCAAAGCAAGCTGGGTTTTGGAGCAGATATGGCACCATAGACCGCACAGTGAGGCAGATTACCGTACCATATGGTACCGTTCTCAAAGTTGTTCAAAATTATGTATACCTCGGGCAGACATTGCAGTTAGGTAGAAACAACTTTGAGGACGAGGTGAACATAAGAATTCAGTTGGGTTAGACAGCGTTTGGGAAGCTACGTCAAGTCTTCTCATCGTCGATCCCACAGTGCCAGAAAAGACAACTATTGGGGAAAACGAGTTCTTGAGTAGAGACCGCGTCTCGGCAAACGTAGTGTAGGACGCCCACTAGCCAGGTGGAGTAACGATTTGCGCAAGAAGGCTGGAAGGAGCTGGATTCGAGAAGCCCGAAATAGTGGCGTGCAATGGGAGAGGCCTATGTCCAGCAGTGGACTGTGGTAGACTGGTAATGAGGACAATATTGAACTTTAGGACTCTTATAATAGAGTATTTATTAACTTTATAAAACGGATATACAAATCTCGCACCGGCCATTGAGGACCGCACGGCCTCTGTCCGTCATGCTCTCACGCTGGCACGCGCCGGCTAGCTCTGACTGTTGCGGGACATCGGTACTATATTCCAGCTACCTAAACTAAAAAAACATGTAAGTGGTAGTGCTACTTTTTTAGTTTTATTTATTGTTAGTCAAATTCGAAATAAATAAAAGCACACGGCTCACATGATGTAGGTATTGTTCACTTAATGTAGGTATGAATAACAACAAAAGCTTTGGTTGTCGTGTTTTTTTTTAAATTAAAAACAATGGAAAAATAGTGACATGGAAATCGTAATGCCATCTCACGATATAATACTTTACTATTAAATAATTGGCTGGTGTTACTATTAATCCATTTAATGGCAGTTTCTTTATCCCGTTACTTTAGAAGTCTACTAAACTTGAAGCGACGAAGTCAGCGAAAGCGTTTTGTACTGCTTCTTGGGTGTTGAATTTATCCCACTTTTTTTTTAAATTTTGAAAAAAGTTGAAATCTGTTAGGGTAAGGTTCTGTGAATACGTTGGGTGACGGAGACTTTCCAGCTTTAAATCTTGTAGCTTTACGATGGTCTTTTATGAAGTGCAAGCTCGCACGTTGACGGGGAAAAGCAATGAGGAAGAGCGCTTCAACGGTCGTGGTTGTTGAATTGCAAGCTTTTCCGTCATTGTTTGCAATTCTCGGCAATAGACATCTGCCGTTACTATTGTGCCATTCGGTAAAAAGCTATGAAAGGCAAGCCACCAGTCAGTCATCATCGTCTTCCTACGGGTAATCTTTTTTTTAGCGCACTGATTAGGAGCTGGCTCCGGGTCCACCCACTGAGACGAACGCTTACGGTTGTCGTACAGGATCCACTTTTCAGCACAGGTAACAATTCGGTTAAGAATTCCCTCGTTACTATGCCCATTCTGTAGTGCTATGCATGCGTGTAAGTTTCGCTGATGATCGCTTAGTTCGTTTGGCACCCACTTATCTAACTTTCTTATCTTTACCAACTGCAAAGCCCGAAGCCGAGTTTTGTTCTTCAACTCAAAATTTCCAGGTCCAATAAAAGACCGTGTTTATACCGTACACGTCATTAGTGTTTCGTGTTTTGGAATTCATATTAGAAAATTGTACGAATTTTCAGTTTATCCATGGCACCAAAAACGACTACAATTTCACAAAAACAAAACACTATCTAAACAAATAACTGAATTTTTTAATTTAAATAACATGGCTTTGGAATATAATTTATTTGAATTTCTATTTGAGCGCCAATCCAAAGATAATTACTTCTGGTATAAATACTGGTTTTAAAAATCTCCAACATTATAAAGACCTATTATTAATATGTATCAATTTTTGTCCAATAAAAACAGTATGTACAATATAGAATGACAGGTATTGATCGAATCTATAAGGTTAAAACCAGTCGACTGTCCTTATAATTAACGAAAATGGTTTCGTATTTGTATCTTACAGAAGTGTGCCCATAAATCCAAATGAACTAAAATCATAGGCTTATGATACTGCAGCCGAGAGAGTGAAACTGACATTCAATTCAATTAATGAGAATTTATGAATGTTTGAGGAAGAAAATTTTATCGGACTATCTGACTTTAGGCGGCGCGGCGGTTAAAGAAGATTTCCGTGTTATAAATTTGTCTATTCAGAAGTGATTTGATGAATTTGATCAATTCTTTATTGAAAACGGCGTGATTACTCATAAATTTTGGGAAGAAAAGGTAAAATTTTAACAGAGATGAAGTGTTTGGGGCTATCGCCACGAGGGTCATTACAAAGACATGTATGACATGTATTTGTAGTATTGGATGTTATCGTGTTATCTAGTAAATATTTTCAAAAATAAAGATATGATTATTAGTAGAAAAAAGAAAAACTTACATTATGCCCAAGGGTTGAAACATGTAGTTAGGACCATTTCATATATGTTTCGGGTTACCACCGATCTTCATATCACTAAGGTTACATAACAACATGTAACTATCACCATCAACAGCCTTTAATAGTCCACTACTGGACGTAGGCATCTCCTTAGAAAGAAGGTTTACTATCTAATGTAGCATAAATTACAATTTTATACAGAGGGAATGTTTATGTTGGATGCTGGTTTCACTAGGATTCGCAATATATTTTTTTAAGTCTTATTGAGCCCAAGCATAAGAAATACAAAATCAGTAAAAGAAAACAAGTATTTTTCATCAGAGCTTATCTTCATTTACATCCAATGAAAGAAATATCATACACAACCCTCAACCTCATTAGTGTGAAGTACCAACACGCAAGTGGTTCGTCACACGTCAGGGTTTATTGTGTTGTGAGACTGAGTTTATTATGTATGTTAAGAAATACAAATTAAAAGATACAATATTAAATGCATCCTTTTCATTCACAAAGGTACAAAGGAGACAGTATCATGGGAACCAATAGAACTACTTTATTTAAGACATATTTTTTTAAACTTTATTTGTCCTATAGTCCATAATTATCAATAAATTTTAAGTACACTAACACTTAACTTTAATGGTTATACAATCTCGCATGTGGCTTGGTTCATACTATTCTGTAGATATCTCTATGAGAGAGATGGAATGAAACAGAGTGACATGTTGCATTACCAGCTTGAAAATTTCATTTTTCCATTTTGGGAGTTTATACTTTTTGTTTAGTCTCATTAAAATATAAAGTAAGATTCCACCGCTAATGGTAGAAAATTCAGGCGGAAATATTTATGATGATGTCCACATTGGGTGGTCTACACCTGGAGTTCAGTATTTGTCTTTATAGGCTTCTTTTCGTAGCATTTCTGATGATGTTGTGAAGCTTGGTGTCAGAAAAGCCTTTCGATTCGACCTCCAGAAAACATTTTTTTTCTTCATTAAATGTAAGTAAAATTTAAGCCACTAACTTTCCTTTTTTTTAAACAAGTAGACATTTTATAAACTCATTTAATGAAAATAATACGTGAATATTCAGCACAAAATAAACTTTTATGGTGACAGAACATGCTGAAAATGTTTAACGACCACACCACCTGCTCTATCATAAAAAGTGTTCTGCTTTTATGAAAGTTACTGTCACTGGCACATATAATATTGTATATTGTCTAATTGTAGTAACATGGATAACATAATGTGATTTTATCGAACTTAAAATATTGTTTTGGGCATAATAAAGAAAAACCCATTGACCAAGGCGTTTTACAGAGGATGTTTTTTTAATCGCGATGTTACAAAATTTTATAACGTGCGAGATTTTCTTATTAATCGCGAGTACGATAACATATCTTCAAGCAATAAGTAGTAAAACTTGAAAATCACGAAGTGAATCGCAAATAAGAACATCCTATGGGGAATCGAATTAGATTAAATGGGCTGGAGTAATTATGTAGGCGGCCTTTTCCTTATCTGATAAATTTGGTCAAGTTCCTAATTCATTAAAAAGTGTTTGGATTGCTTTAGGCGTATGTGCTCCCTTGATTACAATCAATCGGGGACCTGACTGAGAATTTAACTAAGTAATTGAAACACGTTAAACAATTTTGTGATTCATGAATATGAATTTCCTAGTAAAACACACTGGAAAGGTCTACTTATTTAATGCTCCGTAAACTTTGAGAGCGGTTCAAACAGCCTCGCTAAGAATTATGCCTTCTTTTTAAACTCTGATGTGCCTAGGGAATACCTATAGTCAAATCGCTCTATTATTGTAAACGTGTGCGCATGGATAACATTTATCTATATCACGCAATTACTATAAAAAAGGCCCTGTTATAAAAGTTTAATACATGCGTAAACCTGGTGTCTGTAATTTTCTTATCAACGCTCAGTTATTTCACTTTTCCCAATCTTTCTGCATTTTTTCTTACGTATACTATTTCAATTTCCATAACAATTTAACCCAACAGACTATTTGTTTAGTAAAAACTACTTAACTAACAAAGAGTCTAGATTCATTAACGTCCAAATAATTCAAATGTCAACTATGATCATCAGTGCGAGCCGGGTCTTGGCGCCAGCGTTATGTACAACCTGCTGTACAATCCTCCTCAAAAGTTGCTGCTACTCGCCGGATGTTCTACAGTTTGCACAACAGTTGCTGAAGCTGCTAAAATGTGGAACCTTATGGTCGTAAGTATTTTTGTTGCTCAGTCACACTTTAGGTAGATTACATCAAAAAAACTAAACTAGGTATTATTCCAGGCTTAAATCTCACAATATCTCCATTTAAGCAACAAAACTTCGAAAACTTATAAATTACATTCCCTCTTTAAAAAAGTAACATTATTTCTTATTCAAACAACTTTAGTGGAACTTCTGAACTTGAGCTTTGGGATATAGTTTGTACTTTTTTTGACACATGTCCACATAGCTGGGATTTTATCAACTTCGTCAAGAATCTTTTGTATAAAGGTATTTAAAATGAAGATACGAAACTTACAAAAGTTATTCTCATGATAAATGTTCTTCTTTTCCTAATTTCTTGTAACACAACTACACGGGTTTTCACCGATCATTGTAGATTTAGTAAAAGTAAAGGTAAGTAAGTAACGTAAGTAAAGGTCACTAAATTATACCAATCAATTCCCGATAGCAGCAGTATTAGTACACCAAAAAAATAACAATAAAAACAAGTCACACAAAAAACTCTGTCTAATTCGAAATAATTAACCAGAGGGATAATAAATATATCTACAGCGTTCAGCTTACATAATACAATAAAATTGACATTTAATTTGTGTGATCATATTACATGTAATTGTATATCCACATATTTGCATGTCATAAAGTGATAGAATATATTGTTAGGCTCGACTCTTAACCTTTCTGAAATCTGTAATCGCTCAATTTCATGAAAATGAAGACGGACAGTAAGAACATTATTATTACAACTTTTTGCGATTAGTCAACTGTATTGTAGTAAATCTAAAGTTTATGAATATTGAGATTCTAGAATAAAACAACGTTTTATAGGTTATTTTTTTTCTTGAAGTATGAATTATTTGAGCTGTTTAATTAATCCAGTTATAATGTTACTGAGCCTGTCGGCCTTTGTTTGTTGAATGAGACTTCCCGCCTTAATTATTTTACTTGTAAAAATATTTTGTTCAATAATACCGGCGGCAAAAGTCAGCCTAACAAAGAATAAAAATTTACAGGATAATGAGAAAATTATACTCTTATTTCATTTTAGTCCTAGAAAGTATAAAAGTTTTTATGTGTTTGAAGCATAGAAAAGAAGAACTCTTCAAGCTATAAATTTTCTTGTTCTAGCTATGCTACGGTGCATCATCGCCGGCATTATCAGACCGCGCCCGGTTTCCGACATTATTCCGCACTCATCCCTCGGCTACCGTACACAATCCGACTAGAATTAAACTAATGCAGAAGTTTGGCTGGTCAAGAATAGCTATCTTACAACAAGCTGAAGAGGTTTTTATATCAGTAAGTAAATATTGACATATTATTACATAGTTTTTTGAACAGCTTAGAGTCTGCACACCAGCTGATCAAAGCTGTAACATATCCCATGGACCATTTCAACGCTGAGTAGCAAAAAAGATTGATGTTGTTATTGTGTTGCTGTGTAGGTATCTTTTTTTTTGGTGACGTACTTCACGTACCTCGACATGGAGATGATCACGTCTACGTCCAAATTCTCCAAACTACGAATACACAGCTTCAAAGCTTCTTATTAAATAAACGGATTTAAAAGAAATTTGATTTGATTGAATTTGATCGAGTGTTGTTTGACATTATTCAAGAAATAAATTATAGTTAAAAAAAAAAAACAGCTATACTTATTTCAATGGTTGTAAAAATATTTTATTTAAAGATAATTGGTAAAAGTAAAGTTATTATATTATCAAATATCTTGTAAAGTAGCCGCCGCTTTTTTATGATAAAATGGTGTTTCTTTTTTAAATTATAGAAAATCATTTTCTACCTTTTAATTCAACTACTTACAAAAGCGTGTTTATATACATATATTAACTATAATAAAAATGAAAATATTGTTCAGAATAATCGGCCTAATTTATTAAATTATTGTACTGTCATCAGTCCTTGATAAGTGTGCGAAGTTTCAATTTAAACCAACGTTTTGAATTGAGTCAAAATCATGTTTGAAGATGCCGTTACATACATACATATCATCCTAATAAAAGCGTGTTAAAAACTGTTTAGCCCTAAACCAATAGTTAATTAATAAACGTTAAAAGAATTTACGAGTATATTTCTTATTATATAGATTATTTCTCCTAGTTTTCTTATTAAAATCAACTAATGTACACATGGAGTCATCGTCACAAATAAAATCTATAATTTATTAGTGCACTTCAGAAGATTCCAATGGTACCGCGTTAGTGACTCCTGAGTTGCAAACGTTCATGGACGGCGATGGTCACTTTCCATCAGGGCCTCAATTCTGCTATTTTACATTCACCGATATTTATACCGATGCCAATGGCCACTCGATGGCATCTCAATAGCGTGTCAGTGGTATGACAGTGGCTTGCCGTGAACATAAAATAGCAGAATTGAGGCCCAGGTGACCCGTCTTCTCGTCTGCCCCCTCGAACATAAAAACAAGTAAAAACATAGTGATTTCTGATCAAAGATAATAAAACGGTCTTGCGTATGAAAGGAATGCGTGTATTGACAAAGCACTAATGATATCAGTAACTTCGAATACATTTAAATAATGCCTCCAAGAGAGTGGTACTTTACTAACTTAATAATTCGGAGATAAGAGCTCTTCACTAGTCGAGTATTGGCGAAGTGCCTTAAAGGACAAAAGATCTAAGCCAAAATAAATTTTCGTTATACTTGAGTAGTAAACAAAACATAAAGTTGTAAATAATGACTATTTAAACAAGTACTTACAATGTAAATGTAAATTTCCACATCTGGCCGGAGATGAACAGCATTATAATCTATTCTTTTTCTGATATGATTTACTATACAAGTTTAAGGACCTGCATGTCCGTATTGTGACGCATTAAGAATACAGACTAAGGAGTGTCACCACCCCGTGGGTGTCCCGACTAAGGAGCAAACTACGCAGAACAACAGTACTGCAAAAAGAAAGGGAAAACTTGTCACAAACCCTTTTTTTTTTTTTTTAACGTGTGGAAATCCCCTCGGACCGTCACCCCTCCGGGGTTTGCGGCGTGGTGGTGTGTCGGACTCGGACCGACTAAAACCACACGGTGTGCCACTCTGCGCCTGTAACAGGAGGGATCCGGGAACAGCTGTTGTTAAGACATCCGGACCCCTCCTAGCGCCAGCCCGCTCCTGCTGCGGGCTCCGTCTCGATGATGTTCCTCTCTTTAGGCGGCGTCCGGCACACGCGGACGCCGCCCCCTCGCGGCTGGCCAAACTAATGCGGGTGGAGGGGAAACCCACCCCGTCCACCCGCGGCCACACTCAGGGCGGCATGAGGCTGTGATATGCGGGCCTCCGCCGCCCGGTTCGCCGTAGAGCGAGCCTAGGTTCGCTGGAGAGCCTCCACGGCGGCGAAGCCAGCGCGTGGAGTCTCCAGCCGGAACGACCAACGAGCCATCGTGGCTCGGCGAGCGGCTTCGCGCCACTCGCGCACATCCTCGGGCGGAGGGCGAAATCCGCTCTCCGCCCGGTAGTCAGCCACTCGCCGATAAACTTCGGCGAGCACTTCCGCCTCCAAATCCCACGGGGGAGTTCCGGCCAACGCGCACGCCACCTCCGTCGAAACGGTGCGGTAACCGCGTATGGCTCTGACCGCCATTACCCTCTGAGGGCGCCAGAGGCGTACCCTATTCTGGGCGGTCAGAGCCGCCACCCACACCGGTGCACCGTACAGTGCCATGGACCGGACAACCCCCGTGTACAGCCGTCTTGTCGCGACGCTGGGTCCACCCATATTGGGCAAAAGTCGCCCTAGGGCAGACGCAGCGCCGACCAGCTTTGGAGCAAGCTGTCGGAAGTGCTCGTCGAAGAGCCACCTCCCGTCGAGGATCAGGCCCAGATATTTCATCTGGGACCGAACCGGTACGAGGACCGAGTTGACCACTATTGAGGCGCCAGGGGGTGGACCACGACGGGGCCCATGAAATAACAGGGCCTCAGTCTTATCTAGGGCCACCCGTAAGCCCAGCGCCTCAATGCGCCCGACCACCAGGGAGACTCCCCCTGTGGCCAGGCGCGCCGCCTCTTGGAAGTTTGCCCCCCGGGCTGTCACGAGGGTATCGTCTGCGTAACAGATTACACCCAGCCCGGGGGGGAAATCGGCGCGAAGGGCCCAGTCGTACCCTATGTTCCACAAGAGGGGTCCAAGAACAGACCCCTGTGGAACACCGCACGACATGGGCCGACACCTCAGATTACCTTCTCGGTCCTCGTACACGACGGTACGCTCCTCTAAATAGTCTGCCACCAGCCGCCTCAGGTACTTTGGCACCCCATGATAGTGGAGTGCTTCCCTGATGCAGCTGAATGGCAGACTATTGAATGCGTTGGCGATGTCTAATGACACCGCCAACAGCACGCCGCCACAGCTCACGGCCTCTTCGGTCACGGCCCTCAGGCGCAACACGGCGTCGACTGTCGAACGCCCCGCCCGAAAACCAAATTGGGCGTCCGACAGATCGGGGCCCACCTCGCAGAGGCGCCGGACGATGCGGGCAGAAAGAACCCTCTCAAACAATTTGCCCGCCTCGTCCAGCAGCACGATGGGCCTATAGGCCGCGACCGAATCGGCAGGCCGTCCCGGCTTCCTCAATAGGACCAGCTTCCCGCTCTTCCAGCACTCAGGGAAGCGTCCCGACGCCAAGCTAGCGTCGAACACCTCCCCGAGGCGGTCTGCCATGTGGTTGAGGGCCAGGGCCAGCACTCGGGCCGGTACCCCGTCTGGCCCAGGGGCGGTGTTCTTGAAACGGCACGGGCACGTGTACAGGCCGCACGGAGGTCCGCCAGCTCCTGGGACCACCAGTAGACCTCCTTCCTTGGAGGCCGACGACCTCGAATGCGGGGCATGGCCGCATCGCAGATATGCGTAATCGCATCGCGAAAGCGACCAGCCCCCACGTCAACCTCCTCGGTCGGAGCCTGCGGAGACAGCCACGAGTGAATCATGGCTGCCTCCTCTAGTAGGTCCCGGTTCAGTCTGGCAACAGCCCACCGCGGAAAGCGGGATAAACGCCGCGCCACGTGACCCCTACTGGAGTCCTGGGTCCGGGAGAGCTCAGATCGGATATACAGGTGATCCGAGAGCGTCTCAACCTCTTCCAGGACACGCCAGTTCCTTACTCGTGCGGCGAGGGCAGGGGTAGCGAACGAGAGGTCCACTATCGACCCCCCCTGCTGTCGCACGCACGTGTTGGTGGAGCCTCTGTTGAGAAGACAGAGGCCCACCGAGGCCGCCCACTCCTCTACGGCCTCGCCCCTTGCGTCCGTCCTGGGGGAACCCCACGCAATGGACTTTGCGTTGAAGTCCCCCAGCACAAGGACGTGCCCAGACGCTAGTCGCCGTATCGAGGTCTCCAAGCTGGTTAGGAAAACCTTGAAGTCGTTCAAACTCCGGTTGGGGGAGAAATAGACACCATATATGGTGATCCCCCCCCCACTCGACGGCAACATATCCAGTGCCCTTGTCTCTTAGCGACAAGGGCGGGGAATGAGCCGTCGTGGAACCGACGACTGCCACGGAGCCGTCCCAGTCACCCATCCAGTTTGGACGGGGAGGGACAGAATAGGGCTCCGCGACTACGGCAACACCTATCGACCACTGTGCCATGGTTTGCAGGAAGAGATCCTGCGCCGCGGCACAGTGGTTCAGGTTCGTCTGGACCAGGAGGTTGGAGACTTGATCCATTACTGGATCGTCTCTACAACCTCCTCCATGGGCGACGACGTCGACGCACGAACTACATCGGAGGCAGCCTGGGTCGACTGGCTAGCCCCTGACGTCTGCCGAGAACTGCGGGGAGGCTTGCAGCCTCTCTGCCCCATCTGGTGATTGGCGGGCTTATTGCCCGCCGCACACGCTGGGCAGTGAGGGGCGGCAGAGCATTCTGCCGCCTTATGCCCCGGTTGACCGCAGCGGAAACACAGTCCGCCGCAGTCAAAACAGCTGTCGCACTTGACGCGCGTGTGTCCCGATGCTAGGCATTTGTAGCACCTCATCGGTCTCGCCGCCAGGACTGTGATCCTGGCGCTCACGAAACCGATGAGCAGCCTGCCAGCGTCGGCCAATACTTTGGCCGACGCTACGGGACAGCTGATCCACACGGCGCCAAGCCCTCCTGGACCGGGGCGGATGGTGCCGACCCTGACGTTGTCCGCGCTGCACCCCGTCTTCTCCCGGATTACAGCGCGGACATCTTCGGCCGTCACTGAGTCGTCCAGGCCCGAGATGCGCAGTTCCGCGCACTTGGTAGGCCTGGCGACCCTGACACCATCTGTGGCTGCAAATATTCCCCGCAGCTTCTCAGCGAAGGAGTCCGCCGTCTTTGCGCCTTCAGCCCCAGGGAACTCGAGAACTCGAGCTCCCGTCTGGGCGAGGCGCATCCTGACCCCCACCGTCCCAAACTCGTTGGCGAGGCTGTCCCGGGCCTTTTTGAAGACGGCCGCATAGGACAGCCCGCCGTCAGCCGCCTCCGGGGACACGGTCACAACTACAGCCGCGGTTTTGGGCGGCTGCAGCTTCCGCGGCCTCTTTGCAGAGGCCGTTGCCACCGGTGGCGAAGGCTGGGCTTGGGCTGCTTTTTGGGCAGCCTTTCTGGCCCGCCTTCGGGACTTCTTGGAGCCCTTCGCCTCCTGCCAACCCTCGTTGGAGGGGGCAGGTGCGGAGGGGCCCGGCAGGGGTGTCTTAGTGGGGAGCGGAGGGAATGCCACTCCGCTCCTCGGCGCCGTTTTAGGCCCCGTCTTGGCCGGCGCCTGGGGATGTGCCTTGGCCGGCGCCTTAGCCGGTGCCTTGGCCGGCGCCTGGGCCGGTGCCTTGGCCCCCCTCCTCGGCTTTTGTGGAGCCGATGGAGTAGGGGCAGACGCCGCCGCCGCGTAAGAAACGCGGCCGCCCACAACGGGGAGCGCGTTTGGAGCGGCGGCCTTAGGCCGCTGTGCCTACGCGAGCGGGGGGCGCATAATCGGCGCAGGGGGCAGTCTCGCCTCCAGGCCAGCCAGGCGTCCGTCCAGCATATTCCCAACTGCGATGAGGATTTCTCGCAGTTGGGAGTCAAATGCCCCTGAGTTGGTGGTAGGGGCAGGCTGGGACGCGGACGAGGCTTCCCGCTCGGGGAGGTTCGCCTGGAAGCGGGCGAACTGAGCGCTCAGCTCGTTCACCCGCTCCGTCAGCTTCTCGTTGGCCACCTGTAGGCGCGATACGTCGCCCACTAGGCCCTCCACGACCTCCGACAAAGCGGAGGAGGAGTCCTTAAGGGCCCTCACAAACGAGCCCTTAAGGTTCACGGATTTGGTGGCCACCTTGTCGATGACGGCCACCGCCGCTTTCGCCCTCTCCTGCACGGACACGGGAGCCTGGGGGGCATTTCCCCCCACCGGCTCCCGAACCTTGAGCAGGAGATCCGCGATCTCCTCCTCCGCTACGGCCTCGCCGTCCACTCGTACGCTCCTGTAGGACTCCGCGTTTGAGAACGCGGAGCCTGACGGGGTCGAGACCGAGGCCGGTTTACGTGCCCTCCCTCGGCGGCTGCTTGCCACCTTTGGTGGCATCATTTCGCCGGACGTGTCGGTCCCCTCTTCCCTGGAGCGTCCGCGTTTCCGGCTGTCGCTCCGCTCCGCTTCCATGGCCTCCGCGCCATCCGACGAAGCGGCGGATCCGGAACGCAGCCGATCCGATGCTCTTCGGCTCCCAGAGATCAGAGTCAGACTGACCTCTGGGAGCCCCATCGAGATAGGCGTTCCTGACACCATCTCACCCTCAGTGGACGACCCATCCGCTCCACTGTTTTGCTTCTCCTTCCTTCCCTTCGTTTTCTTCGTTTCCGTTAGGCTTGCCTTCTGTTGTTGGTTATTTCCGATCGTTTTTTGTTGTTGTTTTAGGTTTTGAACAGTATCCATATTAAATCCCACGAGTGGGGGAGAACTAGAGGTCCACCCGGGCAGAGATCCCCCATTACCCGGGCAAGCGTAAGTTTTTAACCCAACCGAGGGGTCCGCAGGTACCTCGGCTTGGAGTGCGCTCGAGACTGAACTTCCCATCAGCCATGCATCCCCTGGCCACGCACCAGAACACGGGATTCGGGGAATTTTTTAGAGAGGTTATCTTCCTCGCGGTCCGGGCGGTTAAGCCAAGACCCTCGCCCCCGATCAGAGCCGCGAGACTTAACCACAGCGCTCTTCTCGGGATTACGATATGCCGACGGTTGACAGGGGGACTACGTCCCCCTGCCTGCTCGGTGGTAGTGTGAGTACACGCCGAGCCCGTCCTCCTTTCTCCACCGCTGTCAGCGGAGAAAACTGTGGCCCCTACAGGGCCCCGCCATCAGGTTTTCTCCTCCATGCTCCGAAGAGCGAAGAGCCAGCAGGGCAACCGGCAGACACGCCCACCCTGCTGGACCAGGCCTTGCCCAAGAGCCGATGAACGGCTGCCTCTTCTGCTAGAATATTGGCCGCTGGCGATAATCCTCTCCTCCAAGAGGACAAGGAGGAAACAGTACCATCGCCAGCGTTTCCAGGGTGCACCACGGGGAGGTTTTCTAGCTAGCACCCCCACAAACCCTATACCAACCAACATGTAGTATAGTAAGCCAAAACCTTCTTTCTAAGGAGAGGCCTATATCTAGCAGTGGACTATTAAAAGCTGTTGATAATGATGATGATGAATCTGTGTCGATACATTATCTGTCCTTTAGTTTTAAGGGTATATTGAAAGCATTAGTTGGTAAAAAGATGAGAACATAACACACTTGTGACTTGTGAAAGTCTTTATAAAAATACTTATTGAAATGAAATCAATAAGTAGTCACGCCATATAAAGAAGCATAAGTACTTTTCAGTGTAAGGTGAAACTTTATCATTTATTTTATCCTTTTATTCCAATAATACCAGTCATAATTAACTTTATGAAAAAATTGCAAACTCTACGTAAAGAGGTTTAACAAAGTTCATTTAAAAATAAAAGAGTAATTGCGGCTGCTGGGAAACGGTCCAGTTCTTTTCGCCATGTTTGTCCTAATAAAACGTTTCTATTTTATTGGCAAACTTAAATTTATTCCCCCGTCTCGAGCTGTTTCCACTGGATAATAGATTTTAATGGGTTGTTTATGGTAAGACATCTTAGCTAGATGGCCTAAAGGAAAACGTCTCGTCTCCAATTTGTTACTGTTGTTGTACAAGTTAACAGCGTTTGGTCTGTAACATGTGTTCTTATTATATAAGTTCGCGATAATTCAACCTGTGGAGTACTGAACCTACTGATATCGAGCTAAATGATTACGTGAACGTGCAATATCATGTCGGAGGTCACTTGCGTGACTGAAATTGTTCGATCGGCAGTTGTTCGGTATCGAGTGGAGTATGACACGATAAGCGCTTTGTTTAGCGATTGACAAACGATCTTTGTGATTGGCCTTCAACCTATAAACGATTTCGACTCAAATTGGGTACTGGAACTGCTGAGGCGCAATATCGGTTCTTCACATGCGTCCACATTTTTACAAATATAAAGAAATCGCCCGCGGTTAAGAATCAAACAATGAAATGGGAGAGCTCGTGTGGTCCAACTATCTATATTCCAGTGAATAGAACAGTACTTATGTCAAAAGGAAAAGCGTTATTCTATGTAGTAAGGTATCTACGGGTGGAAGAAAAACGTGAAAGTATTTCAATCAATTTTTTAACGACGGAGTATTATTATTTTTTACAAACTGTTTCTGATTAATAGATGAAGAGGCTCAATAATTACTCTTGCTGTGTTCATTCAGAAGTCAAATACATTTTAGCTTTGTTCAAAATATCAGAGGTTGCAATGTTACATTTAAATATTAACAATAATGCGAGAAAACGGGAAAATTCCACAGAGACGTCAAGAATCTAAATATAACATACTTATTTCATAGAAATGTTGTAAAGGCAAATACAACGTATACTCCTGTTATCCCTTGAAAGAAAACCAATTCTTTTTGTTATGCGGTTTATATAGAATCTTTAAAGCTACCTTTCAGTGTATTGATGAAAGTCGATATAAGAACTATTTACGAGAACAGAAGCATCACTGCGCGTAATAATATTAAAGGTGTTATAACTTACAATTTAGTACTAAATAAGTACTTTTTCTTCGAAAAATTCACAGACAGACACACATTCGATATATCCAACATAGATAACATATCCAACATTATTTCGAGGTTTTGATGCATAAATCTAACAAATTGTTAAACTCAAGTCATACAAAGAGAGGTTTCGAGTCAATGATAATCGGCCAAATAGGATTCCATTAAGACAGATTACCCTAATTTGAAGGTAATTATGGTTTACACGAATCAGGACTAGGATATCGGATGCATTATTTACTGAATTCTACGTGTATTTTGTTTTGAACATTTTATAGAGATAATAATATTAATTCATACTTGCTTCTATAAAACGTCCACTTCTGTCATCATCTAGTTTTCTCTAGTTCTCTATCTAGTTCCTCGAGAAGAAGCAGATTCACCTATAGCTGACTTTATACGTTTAATTTTTTAAGCTATTGCATAGCTTCTATCGAGGATCTTGAGCGCGGGGACCGAAACCAGAAATTCCGTAACGAAAAAAAAACTTACGCTAAAAACAAAACAAAAAACAGTACCAAAATCAAATGCTGAATGTCAAAGGAAATTTCGTCAACATAATGCAGAAAAATCTTACATGGATATGTAATTTGATTAAGTAATAATATTTTTTATTTATTTATTTAGAAACAAATTGTAATATATGCTACAATATTTTTATTTAATAAAAGAAAAAAAAATATTTTCTTATCGGTCACCACGCTCAAAAAGTGTAACTTGAATTAATATCACAGAAAAAGAAATACTGCATAAATAAAATAAATAAATAATTATAATTCCATAAGCTGATACAAAATGCTATGCAATAGCTTTACCGCGGCTGTCCCCGAGTGCCACACGTCTTTTTTTTTTTAAGCTATTGCATAGCTTCTATCGAGGGCCTTGAGCGCGGGGACCGAATCCAGAAATTCCGTAACGAAAAAAAACCTCACGCTAAAAACAAAACAAAAAACAGTACCAAAATCAAATGCTGAACGTCAAAGGAAATTTTTTATTTATTTATTTAAAAACAAATTGTAATATATGCTTCAATATTTTTATTTAATAAAAGAAAAAAAAATGTTTTCTTATCGGTCACCACGCTCAAAACTGTACTTCAAAACACAAACAAATTCTGTAACTTGAATTAATATCAAAGAAAAAGAAATACGGCATAAATAAAATAAATAAATAATTATAATTGCATAAGTTGATACAAAATGCTATGCAATAGCTTTACCGCAGCAGTCCCCGAGTGCCACACGTCTTTTTTAAATTATTGCTGTAAATGACCCTTTGTATTTGGTTTTCAAATAATTTGCGTTTTAATAAAATATGACACAGATGCGTTCCATTTTCAAATTTCGAGCATCTCAAAACTTATATAGAGACCTATGTATTTCACTGTGAAACTTGCACCATACGTGCAAGTTTGAACGCTTTGAAAGTAAAATGTACGTAAATAAATTACGAGTTTGAAAAACCGCACATGAACTAGGGACCGACTTGATGGCCTAATTTATAAGGAAATTCGACTTGAACGAAATTTTCTAAACTTCTCGTATTCCGAGTACCAAAGTGGAGGGGAAATAAGTGTTTGTATGTAAATTTAAACATTTTAGGTCTTTATTCTGAAGCCCCGTGTATACAGAAGGTAAATGAAAAATTCTTATCATGGTACGTATTTGAGGCGTCATTGTTTTTATATACGTGAATTCTTTCAAAAATATCTCTTCTCTGCGCTGAAAGCCAAATAGGAGCAAGAACACTTTAGACCAACTTTTGCAGAAAAAACCGGGGCCGCTCTAATTAAATTGAAAGCAGCGTGAAAAGCCCAGGGCATTAATTGCGCCCAACTATGCTCTATATATAACCTTCGTTCACCCTTACTGGCGTGCACAATATAATAAATACTAGTTTCACCTGATGAGCGCTACATATTTTCTAGTTACATAGTTTCGTGCATAATTCTACTGTATTACATATAAATATTTGGTTTCAATCAATTGTACCCATTACGCAATTGTACATTTCAGTTCTAAAGTTTGCTTTAAAAGTTTATTTTAGAAATAATGTTATGTATTTTATTAACATTCTATAAAAAAACCTTTTAAATAAAAGTGAAAAGGAGCCCTCCGGACAGGTCTTAGTGTTGAACTTGGATTAGGACTCGTCAGATTTATTGGTCGTTATTACAATTTTTAAAATAGAAATATGGTTTTTAATTATTATTCATTAAAATTCAATTTACTTTTTTATGATATGCTATTTTATGATATTGCTACTAGCTACTCCGGGTAAACAATAAATAAAAGTTGTCGGTTAATTTCTTTTATTACACTGTATTTATAAATAATCACTACGAGTATTACACATAAGAAAGCACTATACAACTCGTTTGTCGCACTAAAAAATTTGCTTCGATGTTATTTCGCTGTGCCGGGATTATAGGGATAGCCCTTAAATTTATATAACTACATAGATATAAAATTACAAGGCTAATCCCGAATATCCCATGGAATGTTCCAGATAGAACCATGTACAATAAGGCATCTACAAATTCCTATAATCAACCGTTATTCGACACTAGATGGCACTGCAAGCAAATATCGGAATTAAGAACCATAATCTCAATGCGTAGCGTTGTGCCCCACTTGATACTAAATGCCACTGTCCTCCAGAGACAACACAAGAACCACTCAATCCTATGGCGCAACAATATGCTTCTAGAACACAGTTATTTTGAAAGTAATCATACTATTTAACTGAAATTACTGTCAAAACATATTATCCATGGATTAAGTACGATATTGTTATATATGAAAATTTGGGTAGATAATACGTATACAGTTTTTTCAATTTCCAATAATGTATCTAATCGTACAGTAGATATGTGACTGTGACTGATAAAATAATTCAAGACCCTTGATTTATGCCTTTGTAGACCCCATCAGGTATATGCGAGTTTTATAATTGTTTTGTGAAAAAAAAAGGTGTGAACGTGGATTCGCTATACATGCCACTGGGTATTAAAAACTAGAGATTCAGGTCTTTTATTTGACTACTTATAGAACTCTTATAACTTAAACCAATTTGGAAGAAGGGGGGTTATTTGTTCACAAATAATGTCTCATATATGTATATCTGAAGAAATAAGTTATTTGAAGCTAACGCTCTCTGAAATGTACTACATTTGTTTAAATCCATTCTTGGGTACTCCTTGTCTTTTGTTAAATATATTTTTATATTATCGTATGCTAATGACTGTTTTGAACCAAATAAATGAAAAAAAAGAAAAACCAAATCCATCTTTCAAAAATATTAATACAATTAAATATATAGTGCCAAAAATGTGACCATATTAATACGCCTTTATCTACCCCTTAGGGGATAGAAGTCATATATGCATGTATGTACTCCTATGTCCCCATCGGGGCCTAAATGAAGAGTTCTTCCGTTTCATTGCTTTCTATGTAAAGTTAGTTAAGCGTTGTTTACTTGGCTTTTTCTAAATACGTACTAATTTAAATTTGGAGTTACGTACTAATGTACTAAATTAATGTACAATAATAATTAAAAGATGAGAGATAGGCATTACAGAAGAAATGGCCACAGACATAAAATCCATCTTTTATTTGACATGGTCTGAATGATATGCGGTTATAAATATTATTAAAACTAATTCTACGCGACTCCTAAGAACAGCAGGGTTATTGAGTTATATACTAAATTAACTTTTATTTTATAGACCGTGGAAGATTTAGAGGCGCATTGTAAGAAGTCTGGTATTGAAATTGTAACCCGGCAATCGTTTTTATCGGATCCTGCTGATGCAGTAAGGAACTTAAGAAGGCAAGATGCGCGTGTCATTGTTGGGTTATTCTACGTGGTTGCGGCTCGGCGTGTGCTGTGTGAAGTTTACAAACATCGCTTATACGGCAAGTCCTACGTATGGTTTTTCATAGGTAAGTACTTTAGACAAACTAATATAACACCATGTTTTCACTTGCAGAGGTCACACATGTTGATAGTGTCATGCCAAGAGTAGTTAGCAGTGTATCAAAGCTATGTAGAGCAGGACGCTCAACATAGCTTTGATAATAAATAATAATAATAATAATAATAAATATATTTATTGGTCCAAAGGTGTTACAACAGTAAAACTAGCAGACACAATTGGTATTTACAGTATTATACGCTAAAGTTCTAAAGTTACAAAATATTGTTGTATATTCAAAATTTGAACCATGTCTCTTAAACTAGGCTAAGCCTGTATCTTAAGAGACAGGTTACGGCTCTAAGGAATTACAATAGTGTGTTTCATTGGGCATTGAGACGATGAAGACACTGTTGATTGGATGATGACCGTATGTATAATATATACCAAAGACAGTTTGAATTAAATGTGTGTGTGTGTGTGTGTGTGAATCTGAAAATAGAAATTTTTCTAAGTTATTTAAAGAACACTGTTTGGTTAAATAAGAAATTGATAAGCTGAACTTCAGTTGTTTAACAATAAAACATTATTTTCCTTTATGGATGGTATCACATGAATGATAAATCATTTTGTTTTGGAACACAAAAGTGTTGAAAAATAAACATACCTACCACATAGCTCGATAAAAACAAGATTTTATAAAACACCTACGCCAAGTACTGAGTTTTGATAAGAGCGGAGAATAAGAAAAAGGGAAAACAAAGGTTACTTTATTATAAAACACCTACGCCAAGTACTGAGTTTTGATAGGAGCGGAGACTAAGGAAAAGGGAAAACAACGGTTACTTTATTACTTCCAAATAGATTGTGCTACAAATTTGGAGATGGTCATATATTCAGAGTCACTAACTAAAAAATAAAATGTAAAAAACAGACACAGACTTCTTGGTAATGTAAGATTTAAAAAGTAAATAAAATTGTTAAAATAGCGTAGTTCAAATTGTGTACATAAATACTCCGTGCTCCCAAAACCAGATTATCTTCAGTTATTGGAATCTCATTTGAAATATATGTACATACGTTTTTTTTTTTCAACAATAAAGTATTTATTGGAAAATACTTTATTAAAAATAAAGGAAAATAATTATCAAGTGGACATTACAGTGCATAAACGAGCAATATAGTACACAGTTTACAGTAACAAAAAATAAACTTTTCTTCAAACTGTATTTCATCATCAACAGCCTTTAATAGTCCACTGCTGGCTGGACATAAGCCTCTCCTTAGAAAGGAGGTTTTGGCCTACTATACCACGCTGGCCAGACGGGTTGGTAAAGGGTTTGTGTCAAGTTTTCCTCCTCTCTGCAGTGCTGTTGTTCTGCGTAGTTTTCGCCCTTAGTCGGCTCTTACGACACCCACTTACACGACATACAATTGTATTTAAATAAGTTATATTTTTACTACATGCTAATGGTCCTTATAAAATCTCAATAAACCCGATGGTCCTAAAAATGTATTTATTAGATGAGTAAGTTTATCCCATAATTTCATTTTGTCGTTGTAAGCTTAAAGTTTAGCTTTGTCCATAAATACGAAGCCCGCGTCATGTAATAAAACCCAAAGTAACACAGTATTAAAATGAGCAATGACCGCGCATAAGTCATAAGTATTATGAATTGCAAGGAATAATGCGAAGGGATGTGAGGGTGGCAAAACACGTTGTTGCGACTCAACGCTCCTCGCGCAATCCATTTAGATATTGTTTATGATGAGGGTTAAAAGAAATAAGACAATTTTCCAACGTAATAAAGAAAATGGACTGTTTTTCTGTGAACAACTTTTAGGAAATTATATTTTTATTGCCTATTTTATAAATAATCATATTGATTTAAACATCTGTGGCATCGGCATTTTAGTTTGAGGTATAGTTACTTCTACGTCACAAATAACTCCTTGTGTTTGGTTAAGATATTTATTAATGAATTGCCCGGATAAACCTCAGGGGACAACCCACAGCGTACAACATGGAAAGTGAAAAAAAACTGAGATAAAGTGAAGTAAAGAGAAGAACCACGTCGTTAACGACACTCTGGGGTGTAATATAATAAGAAACTTGATATTTTTAAAGAATTACTTCTTACACCTTTATTATTTTTAAAAATACAGTGATGTCAAATATCTAGCTATATAACAACACAATAGCTGAGTATGACGTCATCATTCATTGTATCCTACAAACTCTTACAAAATATACCATTCAAAATAGCACATTCAGTAAAAATTTGGATGTTTAATATCAGAAAGACTAATTTGACTTGAAGTATAGGATAAGGAGTATACCCGAAATGGCGTGCGGTTTTTGGTCGGTTCGAGTCCGACATAACCACCCCCCCACCTGTGGGTAGTATCCGAGGGGATTTCCGCACGGAAAAAAGGAGTATCTGTAACAGACGTAACTGTTTCAAACTGCAATATTTCTATTCAAAGTAGTTAAAATAAGGAATTAAAATTTTCAAGTGTAACAGTAAAAAGTGCATGCATAAAATCATGTCATTTAATTATTTTTGCTAAAAATTTTAATAACATAGCGAATAATTTGGATAGATTTCCAAGTTTGTTTCTAGGCTAAGTACTTTTTCTACCTAATTTTTATGTTTCATGATACATTATTTATAAACGCCCTCAGTGCTGGTGACACTAAGACAGATAGTTTAGTCTCAGCTTCTTCAAATATGCTTTGTTTAAACTTAAATTGAGAATTGACTTCAAATAATTATAATGAAAGCAGAACAGCAATAAGGCCCAAATTGTGTATTCATGAATCTGAGTTAGCTACTAGACCGGCGTCGCCTTCGTGACGATTGTTTCAAATGGTGATTGTCTTTTGAATCAATTCTCATTAATGTATCTAATTTAGACACATTTACATTCCTCTCTTGTGCCCGCATTGATTCAGCATAATTAGTTATATTCACGCCTACGCAATAGCATTGTGTTGACAATTATTTACTAAGACGTCTCGGTATATCATAAGATTGTTTCATTTCAGCTAAAGGCATTTATACATATTTAATGTGAACAGTAGTCGAAATTGGTACAAATTGGATCTCTTAAGCCTGAGTACACATGTGTTTACACTTATACGCTGGGTTATTGGCGTCCTGCCAAAAGCATGTCACCCCAAGTTCTCCAGGTTATCAATGTGTGTTTGGCCTTAATATAGCCTATATTACAACTACTATGCACACCCACATTAACAGAAAGAAGTAATTCCTAAGGTTACATATCTCATGACTATGGAGGGTCCTTGCAATTAGGAAACCACGACCACCACATTTTCGCTGAATATATAACCTCATCACCGATGAACGTGGATGATGCATGAGCAATGCACGAACTCTTCTATCCAGTGTATCTAGTTCAGTCTGAGTCCATCTAAGTAAACCAAAGGAGTAGGTTAAAACTGATATTATTATTATTGTATTATTACTCGAATTATAGGCCCTCATCTCACGAGTATTAAAAAGTGACAAAAGACTATTTTATACTCTTTGGTTCTGTTTCTGTAAGGATTGCTTTACAGTCAACTCATTTACACCTAATATCTGTGACATATCCAAATAATTGTAAGTTTCGTCAGCTGAAAGACATTTAAAGTTAGTTGTTATTATTAAATTTACTAAATCAAAAATTAAAGTCTAACATTCCAAACTAGACTTATAGTAAAATTAATTACTATTTTGACCTTTAGAAGCAAATTCAACCAAAATTGCATCATACTTTTACTAGTAGACTTTTTTAAACTAATATGACATTTAGCTGATCCTGCGTTGGCTATTATTACTATGACACCTAATTAATCACCATGATCATCATCAACAACCTTTAATAGCAGTAGCCTGGCCTATGGCCAGCAGTGAACTGCTGTATATAAGCCTCTCCTAAGAAAAGAGGTTTCGGCCCACTATACAATTGACACCTAATTAAAAACCTTTTGTTCTAAATTTAGTCCATTAATCAAAATATAAAGTCAGTCTTTGTATATTTTATATTTTAAATTTTATTTTTCACAAGCAGATAACATAATCTACAATCACAACGAGTGAAAAGTTTCAACCAATATTAAGATTTGTACTGGCAAAACTCTTTTACAACCCAATTTTGAGTCGAAAAAGTATGAAAAGAGTATGAAAAAAGTTATATTGGCACTCACAAAACATTCCCACTTCAACTTTCATGAAAATACATAGCCTATATAGCCTCAAGCAAAGTAGAGACGACATTGCAAACAAGCATTTGTCCGCATCAGGTTCTGCTAACAAACAGGACAAAGGAAATGTATAGAGAAAGGAGATAAATAATGGTCGAGGGTGAGGCTCGCCGTAAATGCAAAATAAAGGGATATAATTTTGCGTTTATTCTTTGAATAAATAATGGGGATTGTGCTGATTTGGTCATTCATATTTCCAGATTTTTGTAGGAATGAAAGAGTGTGGGGTAATAATTCCTAGCTTTTTGATCTTCGAGTTGTTACCTGTAGATATTTAAAAGTCTCAGTCTCAAAAGATCTTTAAGTTATTTTGAAATAGCATCCTACAACATAGGTTATTACTTTTTGGTTGTATACTATATGAGTAATATTTTTAACAAAGTTTGCATAAGAAAACCTCAGCCATGAGTCTTCAATTATATTACTCTGTGTCCACAAGATACCAAGTGTTGTCTCATGAATATTAAGTATTAAATAACTAAACAATAGAAGTTATTATGCCATGGTTCTTGTTATATGTGGTCTAAGAAATTATTTTATATAATGAGGATTCAAAAGGGTATTTGAATTTAGTATCTGAATTAAGAGACTAAATCTTCACCTGAGGGTAAAATTTAAAGCTATTAGTTTAAATTGTGCAAATCAAATGATTCTTCGCTTGTTACCATACACATCCTTCGAAAAACTTGTAAAAAAACTATCGATTTTAATTTCAATCATCGTGAACTATTTGCGTCATTACTATTTCCTTTCAATAAATTAATGTAAATGACATCATAGATGTACTTTTTAAATAACTTCTGAAAAGAAAAGTTATAAATATATTTTATTTTATTGTATTGCTATACTTTCCCTATTTTTTCTGGATCTGCAAAGGGAACATAAGACATGAACCACTTCGATATTGACATTTATAACATCAATATATATTTATTTTTAAATTAAACGTCTGCAACTGTGTTACCACTTTTTCGGGACGTGAGAGTACTGGCGTTCTCCCGTTGCCTTCCCACCGCCTCTTTAGTGGCCATCACTATCTCGCTAAAAGAAACGGCGGAATCCCACGCACTCTCACTTTGGACCAAGGCCAAAACCATGGTCTGTAGTGAGAGGCTTCCTACGTGGCGAGTTCCTGGTCCTCTAAGGTGTGCAGTGCAGTATCCTTGCAACAGCCACCGCAGGTGACGGCACATAGACGTTGACTCCCGGCCTATACAACACAGGTACTTTCCGAAGCAACCATGGGCGGTCGGTACCTGTGTCAGTACCGACCGGCCGGTCGAAGTAGAGTAAGTAGGCCGGTAGAAGAGGCGGCCACGCTGCTTCTCACGCCAATCCTCCATAAAGACTAGTCATTTAGACTTTATCTAAACCTAAAACTTTGTCATAGCATGTCTACTTAATATATACAAATTGTATGTAGGTTGTTATATTTATTTTATTGTAAGTTGGTTCTATGAAAGACATTTTTTTCCAAATGTTCTTGTATTTAGTTGTAATGTTTATAAACTTTTTTTATAACGTTTATAAAAAAGTTTATAAATCCCGTTATTATTTGGTTTATTATTATTAAGATTATTATTATTTGGTTTATAAACCAACAAAGCCAACTGATCTCTATGCACCTGTGCACTGATCCAAAGTGACCCAAGCATGCGTTACGGTGAATCTATTCCAAACTTATTTTTCGAAGGCTTTTTGAAATCTATGTTTTATCTGTCAATAAATACCGTTTTATTTATATATTCTTATGTAATAAAAATTATTTATATTGTTTAAATTAATTATATATTAAATTAATTATATATATTTACCAAACCTTAAGATGTTCCAATTAGAGAAAATGACAACCAAGAATATCATATATAAAATAGAGTAAGTTATGGTTTTTATTTAAAGAGACTATTGTATTTCCTTAGGTTGGTACGAAGACAATTGGTTCGAAACAAATTTAGAAAAGGAAGGTATTGACTGCACCCCGGAACAGATGCGAGAGGCGGCCGAGGGTCACTTAACTACGGAGGCTCTCATGTGGAATCAAAACTCAAACCAAACAACTATTTCAGGAATGACTTCTGAAGACTTTAGGTAGGTATTCTAAACTAGGTATTCTAAACTAGCAAATTGCAAGTTAGAAGAAAGAGCGAAAAGTGTTTCATAGTTTTAAATAATAATAAAAATTATAAGAAACTACTATTCGATTACTTCTAGCTTAACAGAAAATAAATATGTAGGTAACTTATAAACTAACGACAGAGCTGATCTCCTAAACCTCGCTCAAACGGCATTTTTCTTACTTTTAGTAATTTTATAACTCTTAATCTTCTAAGCGAATGGTTAGATTCGAAAAAATAACTATATTTGCTTGGATTAGGATTAAAATCATGGCTACGATTATCATTTCGATGACGAATAACTGTTAAACAATTAGATGTAATGAAGTATATTTGATGTATCGCAGCTCAAACCAAACAATTATTTTATTTGGTTTACGTTGGTATACATTTAATGCTGCAATTTTTGTAGGCACGTCTACTTATATTTCTTAATTAAAATACTCTATGTTTTACAGGATAGTAATACAATTGTTATAAATTTAACAATAAATTGGGCATGTAAATTTTCATTCATCAAATGATTTAACATTTAAATTGTGAGCTTAGAATATTACGAGGGGTGATCAATAAGTAATGATAATCGAGTATTTCTAGAACGCACAAAAACCCAAATTATTATTTTTCTGCTTGCTTATATATCCACTACTTCAGCTTCAAAAAAATGTATAAATAGTACACCATTACCGGGAGATACATTCATTTGAATACGAACTGTCGAAGAGAAAACATCAAAATGGAGAAAAATGAAATAAGAGCTGTCATCAAGTACCTCTGCCTGAAAAAAATGTCTACCAAAGACATACACAGCGACTTAGAGGAAACATTGGGGGAGTCTGCTCCTCCATATTCCACAGTCGCACGCTGGGCAAAGGAATTTAAGCTGGGCAGAACCTCCACTGAAGATGAACATCGCGAGGGACGCCCTTCCACGTCCCTTACTGGAGAAAACGTCAAAAAAGTGGAAGATATCGTGTTGGCCGATCGAAGGGTGACCGTAAGGCATGTAGCTGAGGTCACAGGGATCTCCTATGGCAGCGTTCAAAAAATCATTGTCAACAAAATGCATATGAAAAAGGTCTCTGCCCGTTGGGTACCGAGAATGTTAACCGACGAGCAAAAAAAGAAACGAGTCGACATTTCGAGGGTGAATCTTCAAAAGTTCCAGGCCGATAAAGAATTTTTTTTGTCGCGTTTTGTGACCATGGACGAGACCTGGATCCACCACTTTGATCCCGAAACCAAACAACAATCAATGACTTGGAAACGAGCTTCCTCACCAACGCCGAAGAAATTCAAAGTGTCAAGTTCAGCGGGAAAGGTTATGGCGTCTGTTTTCTGGGATGCAGAAGGAATTATTATGGTGGAATATTTGGCAAAGGGGGCCTCTATAACAGGCTCTTACTACGCAGGCCAAATAAGAAGATTGCGAGAAGCTATTAAGTCAAAAAGACGCGGTAAACTGCGCGCTAGAGTGCTGTTTCACCAAGACAACGCCCCGGCTCACAAAGCCGCAGTTGCGATGGCTGCCATTGAAGAAACGGGGTTCGAACTGCTCGAACACCCTCCCTATTCGCCAGATCTAGCTCCCAGTGACTTCTACCTCTTTCCTCGGCTCAAAGAACACCTCCGGGGCAACAAATTTGAGGACAATAGTGAAGTGATGGCCGCAGTAGAGGCATTTTGGGAGGGTCAAGACAAAGAATTTTTTTCTAAGGGAATCATGGGCTTAGAAAAAAGATACACTAAATGTATTAACTTGCAAGGAGACTATGTTGAAAAATAAAATACTTTTTTTAATCTAATAGTTCTGTTTCATATTGATTATCATTACTTATTAATCACCCCTCGTACCCTCAAAACTAATTCATAGTATTTATTATTACTTGTCCTTTTTTTACGTATACAAACTTCGCATTAGGAATATATCCTGTGTCGCGAGGGCCTTTATAAACATACACGAAACGGACACAGAGAACATCCAGACTCAGAACAACAATTTGTGGATCACACAAAGTGTTGTCCCATGTGAGGATCGGACCCACAACACTCAGCGTAGTAGTAAGCGGCGTGGCGACCGCTTAAACGACTACGCCATCCGTGCAGTCCTTTTACTATTTCGATACTGGATCCTCTTAAAGGAAATAAATCCGTTTTAAAAGAACATTCAATAAGTTTTCACCAGATATTTTGTTCTGTCTGTAAATGTCGGAAACAAGTACGACTATATTTTTTTTCGTAAAGCGCGTTTCGTTTTCAAATTTTAGGCTGAGAGGCGTTGAGGTGAAGTTATCTTGAACAAAACCTGTTTCACGCAATAGATATTAATATTTTATTACAATTATAAAGATCACAGGCATATTCAAAGATTCTTTTGTAACTAAAGATAATAAAGTATTCTTCAGTAAACATTAGCATAGTAAAGTATCATGGATGCATAACTCGTACACAATGACAAGCTCTTTTGTGATAAAATAGAAAGAGTTTTCTAAAACTAGGAATATCATGAAAGGATACCCACTTAGAGGTAATGAGGTAAGTATCCGCTGTACATGTAGCAGTTGTATCCATCTCCGAGCCATCATTATGATGTACTCACAACTGTCGGAGTTAAAGTTACACAGAGTACACCTAACATTTCAAATATTTTTATCGTTACTTCCATAAGAAAATCTGTTCAGATGTTCAAAGATCATTAGCAACTTGGGAGATAGGCATGAGGATATGAATATATGTATGAGTAGACCTATGTACATATGGTAATTGCGGAATTATAAAAACTCTTGCAATAGTTTCAAGACGTACAATAACTGAACCTAAAATCGCAGTGCTCTCAAATTTCATACTCTTGATCTTTTTGTAACAAATACTCAAGAAAAGTAACAAAAAAAAATGCTTCCTCAAACCTTGTCGGCCTATCTGGATATTGTTTAATAAAGTTTGTATATCTCACAACCCTGAAGAAAAGTTGTTATTTAAAGGAATCACTCATTCAGTAAAATATTTCTGATTTAATAATGTTTTTTACTAAATAGTAAGAATGACAATTCCTGATCTTAAATTTGAAATAAAATTAAAAAAAAAGTACGTGCACCCCAAGTATTTTCCCATCATATGTGTGTAAAGTTTGAAAATTAAACATACATAGTCTGATGTTCAACTATTCATGGGTATATAATTTAAAAAAACCGGTCAGGTACGAGTCGAACTCGTACTCCGACGGTTCCGTACCTACCCAGATTTTACGAAGATTTTCGCGAAAATTTGTAAGTACCAAAATTTATTTTAATTTTCAACTTTTTTATTTTTTTGATGCATTCCTTTATTTGTGCCGTAAGACGTTTCTTTTTGCCAAATTTCGAGATTCTAGGTCAACGGGAACTACCATATAAGTTTTCGACCCAAAACCTATAGGGTACTTCCGGTTGACCTAGAATTGATAATTTTCCTTTAAAAGCAAGGTCTTACAGAACAAGTAAAGAGAAAATTCTAAAAATTAAAAAGTTGAAAATTAAGGTAAATTTTGGTACTTACAATTTTTCGCGAAAATCGAACCTTGATTTTTATACACCTAATAGGGACCATAGACTTCAGTATCTGGTAAAAATTTCAACTTGCTAGGTCTACCCGTTCCTGAGAAAATCGGTGGTGAGACACGGACAGACAAGAAAGTGATCTTACAAGGGTTCCTTTTTTACCTTTTGCGGTACGGAACCCTAAAAAAATAGAATGGAGGAACGTGTAATCTATTTTACTTTAAACTTATTTTATATAATTTATAAACGTTCCGTATAAAAAAAGTGCAAAAAGCAAAAACTTAAAAAAAATATATGTTAATTTTTTTTGAAAATACCTGAAAATGATAACATCAAGATACACACGTTTAGTATGTTGTTATTTTCCCAACGAATTAACAACAATTATACGAAGTTCTTACAGCGACAACAAACAACGACTGGCTTATATTCTCTTATTGTTACTTATTATATTGTGATTTTGAAATTATTGAATTACAGTAGATAACAAATAGCAAAATACAAAAACAATTTCTATATTTTTGGTCTAGTATTGTATATGATCTAAAAAAAATTGTAAATCCCCAGTTTTTGCTTCATATTCTTTTAGTAGTAGACGTTGTGATTCGGTATAAGAAAAACAATTTTTTATCTATACAGATCAAGACTGAACGAAGCTTTACGCGAAGCCGGGTACGACATCGACGGGGAGAGATATCCGGAGGGATATCAAGAGGCACCTCTAGCGTACGACGCTGTTTGGGCCGTGGCTTTGGGTATGTCCCTATATGTTTGTGTATAAATAAGTTATAAAGTAAAGTTTTTATTATACTATAGGTGTTGAATACTTACCCTCTCACTTGGAATATAACATAAGCTTTTCGTAAGTTGACTTATTAATTAAGGCTTTGATGTGCGTATAGATTTATGATTAAAAAAGTTTTACATTATTTTAGGAAAATGAAATTTCTTCATATATCAAGTCTAAATGACTAAAGTATTATCCTGTTGATACTTAATCTATTTGTTTGGAACCGATTTATCGTTTTGTTTTGCAACTCGTACCCGTTCAATCATTCTTATGTAAATATTACTAAAAATATATCTCAGTATATTTTGACACGTTTTTTACGGATTTAGCAATAAAGTAATAGGAGTCAGTCATCTTGATTTGAGTGTATGGTAAGGACTAATCCCTCCCACACGCCCACCATTGTAACTCCTGTACATTAGGATCAACAGCAGTGACCCACGAACACACCGAGTTATGACACTCGTGTGGTCCAAAAAAAAAAACTGTCTTGGAACCCACAACGAAATTTATCAGAAGAAAATTGGAGGAGTTGGAAATACAGTAAGTCCACTTCCGTTCCTAGCAAAGTGGGAGACAAAATGAAGTAAAATTGACGACCGGATGGCGTAGTGGTTTGTGTAACGGACTGCTATTGACAAGGTCACGGGTTCAATTGCCGCTCAAGTCAAACATTTGTGTGCATAAACATTTAATGTTTGATTTGGTCTGGGTGTTTCTATGTATAATATGAATGTATTTACAAAAAAAAAATATAAATGTATGTATTTATATCAGTTGTCTAGTACCTATAGTACAAGCTCTGCTCAGTTTGGGACTAGATGGCGTTGTGTGAATGTGGTAGAATTATTATTATACACCCTTTTAAACAGGGAAGCACCACGGCCACAAAATATTATGGGTCTTAAGTGAGCTATATTTGATTTCTCTAATATGTTTGGCAGAATCACCTAAACGCACGGAAATTCATCCTAGTTGGCACAAGATCCCCATAGTATAATGCCCCAGATGGCATCTGCAAGCTATTCAGCATTATATTACGTTCATTACACTAAAGACTACATTCCTGGAGCATATGATGAGCAGACTGTTCACAGTTAGAGTTAGGTCGACAACCGTTCGCGAACAGATGGAAAGAACTGGTAATGGTGGCGCCCCTTAGATGATTCGTCCCAGCGTTGTTGCCATTCGTATATGAGGTCATAATAGACATCGGACTGCTGTTGAAGCAATCTTGTAATTTTATCGAGATCTCGTGCGGCCAGAAAATCGCATTCCATGTTTTGTTGTCTTGAATAGTACACGGCTGCACGTCTCTGCACCTCGAGATCAACCGAAAGCGTACCCGCCAGCACCTGCAAAGCCTCAGTGCTAACCGTCCTATACGCCTTGCACAAGAATATCGGTGCAAGTTGTTGGCCTATACAGGTGCACCATAGCACATAGAACTTAAATAATAGCTCCGTATAAGATCTTTCGTGTATTAAATGATAGATATCGCTGTTGATATCCTTGTCAATGCACAGAAACTCTTTTTAGACTTTTCATTAACTATTTTAATATGTTCGATAAATGTAAAGTTTCTTTTTAAAACTAATCCTAAATAACACACTGAGGTTATATTTTTTTACGGTGACATTGGCAATTTTAATGCTTGGCGGTGATTTGAGGTTACCTTTTAAAAGTAGCTGGAAGGTTTTGTTGCGTGCAAAAGTTAAGCGATTACGTTCACCCCAATAAGATATCAAGTTCAAACATCTATTGGCTTATCTCTCAAGCCCCGCCCTAGACACCAGTAATAAGCCGTCATCAGCAGTTCATCGTTCAGAGTACATCCGGATGGTGTTGGTATCGCAAGAAAATCGTCGAAACCGATATTCCACAAGTATGGATCTGATCCCTAAGGACATCCCATTGTAAGCGCCTTCGACACAAAATGATGACCAAGTCTTAGTTTAGTTGTGCCTTGTGAAAAGTACGAAGAGACAAGGGAATAAATATTGTTAAGGCACCCTCGTGATTTTAATTTCAGCAATAGCACGGGCCACCATGAGTTGTCGAAGGCGCCAGATATATCTAAGAAAATAGCTAACACGTATTGAAGTTTTGTCTCTGTGAACTCTTGAAACTTCCTAACCGATATAACCGCATCAATTTTCGATTTCCCCAACATAAATCCAAATTGTCTATTATAAAATTTGACTCCACATGGCAGAAGCCGGGGCACTACAAGACTTTCTAAAAGCTTTCCTAACGATGGTAACAATGTGATTGGTCGCAAAGGTTTAGGATCATCTGGCGGCTTGTCGCCGCTTTTTGGTATTATACGAATATTACCGCAACGCCAAGTACGAGGATATATTCCTTTCGCAATGCAACGTTTAAAAACAGTCAACATCATGTCAATCGAAAGTTTACAAGCTTCTTTTATCATTTCGTTTGATATCGGCAAGGATCTAACGATACTGAGAAATTCGTCTAAAGATGGTCGTCTGAATCGTGGCTTAAGCCCTGCTTACCCTCTTCTGCATATACTCTTCCAGGATTCAACCTCATCAGGAATGATCGCGCTGTGGGTGGCGGCGGCGGTGTTGCAATCTATTTACGCTCTTATATCCCCTATTCTGTTATTAGTATATCGCCGCAGCCCCTCCAACGAATGCGGGTGAACATCTATTCCTTGAGGTTGAACTTCTTCACTCCAAAATCCTTCTTGGCGTCTTCTATTGCCCATCCTTACGCATCGACTTCTTCTCATCGTTTGAGTTGCTCCTAGAACAACTTACTCCTTCGTACAGTCATACCGTAATCATGGGTGATTTCAATACCTGCCTTCTCAAAAATGATTCTCGTTCGTCGACTCTTCAATCTATCATCCAATCTAGCAATTTATCTATTCTTTCTTCAAATGCAACGCACCATTTCCCACACTCTGCTCCTTCTCTGCTAGACCTTATCCTTGTTTCCTCTCCTAACCTGGCAGCTAAACACGGCCAGTGCTCTGCTGACGAGTTCTCCTACCATGACTTGCTGTATCTATCTTATCATCTCTGACCCCCCAAACCTAAATCAAAGATTATTCTGCAACGGAACTTCAAGGGCATGGATGTGGATACCTTGGTAAGGGAAGCGAACAGTATTGATTGGGCTCCTCTCTTCAGTGCTGATTGTATAGATGACAAAGTGGCGTTTTTTACCTCCAAATTAACTTCTCTATACAATAAACTAGCGCCAATCCAAGAAATGAAGGTCAAACGCCTCCCGTCACCTTGGCTAACTGCGGAGATAAAAACGCTTATCAAGAGGAAAGCGTTAGCAAAATCAAAATTTTAAAAGAATCCAAGCGAAAGTAACCGGGAGAAATACGTATCCATCAGGAATCATTGCAACAAGGTGTGTAGGAACGCTCAACGCCGATATATTCATAGCTCCGTTGAAATCGGGGATCCAGCTAAAGTCTGGAAATTTTTAAGATCACTGGGAGCAGCAGAGAGGATGTGGTTTTTGAAGAGAGTATCAGTTCAACTTAGAACAGACAAATGTCTATTCAAAAGATATTTTGCAAAATAAATATTAGTGCAAACACTGCTATTGTTGCTGTGTAAAACAAAGTTATCTTATTAGAAGGATTCACTTTACCGGCTCCACTTTGCAAATTGGATTTTTTTCTTTTATACTTGTAGCAAACAACAGGGTCAAAGAAAAAAAAACACTACTTAAGACTCATACCCAGACTCGGTAATGAATTATGAGATCCAGACACAAATACAGTATCTCAGGCAATAGCGAGGCCAAAAACTGTGTATGGTCTGTCAATACTAATTGGCACAATGCCAAAACTGTTTCTCTCCTTTAATCCATTCCAATCCTCACAGATACTTCTAAACAGACATGCGGTCCTCGGAATAGCTCATTCACTTTCCGATTTGTATGCAAAATCGACTGAATCAATTTTAATAATATAAATAAGAGCCTATTATTTTAACATAACTTAATAATAAATAATAACATGTAAGAACTTATTAATGATAATATCTAGACAAACTTAGCGGAGCTTTTACTATGCGCTGTCTGGGTCACAGGGAAAGATCATCCTTCAGTAGGCTAGAGTGAATATAGAAGTAAGTCGATAATTCGACACACACTTTTACTTATTGCATAAAATTACTTGGATTTGTAGCTGTAGTAGCGTACAAGCTAAACGTGTTAGCTAAACTTGCTCCAGAAAGTTATGAAAATAGCCAAGCACCAAATCGATATCTCGGGTATAGTATTCCGATGTCTATAACCATAGACGAATGGCAGCAACGCTGGGACGAATCATCTAAGGGGCGCCACGTTTACCAGTTCCTTTCATCTGTTCGCAAACAGTTTTCGAGGACACGGCTTGAGGTGGATCACTGTGTCGCTCAATTGCTTATAGGTCATGGTACCTTTAAGAGAAAACTGTATTCATTTAAATTAGTCGAGTCACCATTGTGTCAATACACCTGACTCTAACTGTGAACGTCTGCTCATCATATCCTCTGGGAATGTAGTCTTTGGTATAATGAACGTAATATAATGCTGACTAACTTACAGGTGACATCTGTATACTATTTCTGGAACTGCCTGAATGTCAAAACTCGGTGTGTTCGTGAGTCACTGCAATTGAATTTGGTGTATAGGAATTATAGTGGTGGACGTGTGGGAAGGATTAGTCTCGTAAATTTATCCAGTTGGTGGTAATAAACTTGCCCCCTACAATGTAAGTGCCGTTTAGTACGCTATTTGTCTACTCCTTATAAAAAGGTGATGGTATGTATGTATATGTTACATACGTGTCAAATAAAATATAATAGGAAAAAACAACAGCACTTTACTTCACTATAAATAATTGTACATGTTTACTGAATTACTGACACGTTTCGATGTTAGTGGTCCTGATTGCTCAGCCAGAGGTCGTGAATTAAACTCCCATGTAGACCAGATAATTGTATGATGAGCAATGATTGTATTATTTGTTGTGTGTGTATGGGTGTAATTTGTTTCTCATTAGTATATATTTAGAAATATATTAGCATGTTTATCACAAGCCTGATTATCATGATACTGCCTAGTTTGAGAATAAATGTCTGTGTGTGAGATTTACTATCTTTATTGAATACATACATGTATTCAATAAAGATAGTGAAAATGGTTACATATCTAAAAAAAAGAAGTTTTCAACCGGTATCCGATACAGTATAAGTTATACTGCATCGGATACCGGTTGAAAACTCCTTTTTTTCCCAACATCAACCGTTGGGCCCCGGAGCGCCAGTCATGATCACCTGCCAGGTTGGAGAATATCAACAGTTATTGCTCGGCTGTATCGGCTGTCTCCACTATGTCAGGGTTATTATTATTTCTATATAAAACTATTACACATTTTTTTAAACACATCCAAAATTAGACAGCAGACACTCCTTTTTCTATTCCATAGGTACACGTGTACGTTTAAGACCGTTACATCATTAATTATGTTTGTAATTGTACAATAGGATTTTCCACTATTTCCTCGTCTTTCCTCAACGTTTAATATTAGTTTTTACGAAAAGTGAACTTAATAATCTATAATGAGAATAAATGAGTATATAACACGTAATGATCTAATTTCATTAATAAGAACAAGTAAAAAGTAGAATAATGTTCTATTGATATTCGTTCATAGATATATGAACGAATATCGGTATGGTCGAATAAATCCATACTTCCATTCCTTTATAAATGTGAAAGTGAGTTTCTTTGTTTGTTTGTTACGCTTTTAGACCTAAACTGTTAAACCGATTCTAAAAATTCTTTCACCAATGAAAAGCTACATTCTCAGCAAGTAACATATGCTACTTTTTACCGCGATAACCGAAACACACGCGGGCGGCGCCGGGAGCAAAAGCTAGTACCTAATAAAATCTACCATCTGAATAACGATGCGTAGAAAAGAAATTGATCATTATTTAACAAAGCGTGTACAATTAATAAATTAAGAAAGAGATAAAACAAAAGTATTTCAAAAAGAAACAAATAATAATTAACCGCTCCAGGCGGTCGTAATAATCCCGTACTTATAAAAGAGACAGTTAATATAAGAGCGAAAGCTCTGCGCAACATTTTAATATGAAATTCATTAGGAGATGCCGTAAAAACATATTCTATTATATCTTTGAATAACAATAACTATTACAGGTAAATACAGTTTTATACTTAGTTGATAGAAATAAACGTCAGTAGTACATGGCTTTGTTGCAAGTTTATGAGACCATTTTATTATTACAATATTATTATTCGAGAAATTAAGCGATTGATATTTTGTAAACCGTAATTTTTATATATTGCGTGATTGCGATCAATACTAGTTTCTTGTAAACGATTAGCAGTTGAATTTATTTTGCTTCTTAGGACGTCTATATTATTTTTCAGCCAACCTTCGTTATTTTATAAAAGCCGAACGTTTTTTTACAGAGAGAGATCTATGCCACCACCTATGGCCTACATCTCTTGGAACGGTTAGTGATTATCAAGTTTAAATCATGGTGACTTTAGCAATTGTCAAGGCGCTAAGGTGCTGGATTGATACACACTTTCATCAGTGTAAACTTTTTTTTATTGTAGTCTGATAAACTCTATTGACTATTGAATACATGTACGTATTCAATAAAGATAGTAAATCTCACACACAGACATTTATTCTCAAACTAGGCAGTATCATGATAATCAGGCTTGTTATAAACATGCTAATATATTTCTAAATATATACTAATGAGAAACAAATTACACCCATACACACACAACAAATAATACAATCATTGCTCATCATACAATTATCTGGTCTACATGGGAGTTTAATTCACGACCTCTGGCTGAGCAATCAGGACCACTAACATCGAAACGTGTCAGTAATTCAGTAAACATGTACAATTATTTATAGTGAAGTAAAGTGCTGTTGTTTTTTCCTATTATATTTTATTTGACACGTATGTAACATATACATACATACCATCACCTTTTTATAAGGAGTAGACAAATAGCGTACTAAACGGCACTTACATTGTAGGGGGCAAGTTTATTACCACCAACTGGATAAATTTACGAGACTAATCCTTCCCACACGTCCACCACTATAATTCCTATACACCAAATTCAATTGCAGTGACTCACGAACACACCGAGTTTTGACATTCAGGCAGTTCCAGAAATAGTATACAGATGTCACCTGTAAGTTAGTCAGCATTATATTACGTTCATTATACCAAAGACTACATTCCCAGAGGATATGATGAGCAGACGTTCACAGTTAGAGTCAGGTGTATTGACACAATGGTGACTCGACTAATTTAAATGAATACAGTTTTCTCTTAAAGGTACCATGACCTATAAGCAATTGAGCGACACAGTGATCGACCTCAAGCCGTGTCCTCGAAAACTGTTTGCGAACAGATGAAAGGAACTGGTAAACGTGGCGCCCCTTAGATGATTCGTCCCAGCGTTGCTGCCATTCGTCTATGGTTATAGACATCGGAATACTATACCCGAGATATCGATTTGGTGCTTGGCTATTTTCATAACTTTCTGGAGCAAGTTTAGCTAACACATTTAGCTTGTACGCTACTACAGCTACAAATCCAAGTAATTTTATGCAATCAAGTAAAAGTGTGTGTCGAATTATCGACTTACTTCTATATTCACTCTAGCCTACTGAAGGATGATCTTTCCCTGTTACCCAGACAGCGCATAGTAAAAGCTCCGCTAAGTTTGTCTAGATATTATCATTAATAAGTTCTTACATGTTATTATTAATTATTAAGTTATGTTAAAATAATAGGCTCTTATTTATATTATTAAAATTGATTCAGTCGATTTTGCATACAAATCGGAAAGTGAAAGAGCTATTCCGAGGACCGCATGTCTGTTTAGAAGTATCTGTGAGGATTGGAATGGATTAAAGGAGAGAAACAGTTTTGGCATTGTGCCAATTAGTATTGACAGACCATACACAGTTTTTGGCCTCGCTATTGCCTGAGATACTGTATTTGTGTCTGGATCTCATAATTCATTACCGAGTCTGGGTATGAGTCTTAAGTACTGTATCTTTTTTTCTTTGATCCTGTTGTTTGCTACAAGTATAAAAGAAAAATATCCAATTTGCAAAGTGGAGCCGGTAAAGTGAATCCTTCTAATAAGATAACTTTGTTTTACACAGCAACAATAGCAGTGTTCGCACTAATATTTATTTTGCAAAATATCTTTTGAATGGATATTTGTCTGTTCTAAGTTGAACTGCTGTATTCAATGCTGAAATTTTATAACACGTGGTCCGTTAAGTTCTATATTAGAGTTTTTGGGAGATCGGTTTTAATACTTTTTTTCAAAAACAACATCCTCTCTGCTGCTCTCAAAAGTTTTGTCCATAAAGACAAAGTAACGAACTTAATTATATTTCAAAGGTTTGCATACTTGCGCTTGTTTTGAGTTCCATTATTTGACAACAGACTAAAGCTCAATATCAAATTAGGTTTTAAAGAATATGATTTTGTATGGATAACAATAATACAATATCTAATACATCTAAAATGGTTGGTTGTTTTAAACGATTGATCAATCAGTGAGGCAGTTCTACTAAATCAACACCAAAACGTGTGTCAAACGTAGGAGTTAGCAACGACACACAGTCCTCTTTTTTGTTTCTGCTTTTCTGTAACATAATGTATTCAAACATTTGTTGAGTTTAGAAACAAGAGAAATAGAATTTTTCTTATTTCCAAACAATAATGTATTGAAAAAAGAATAGTATTTTGGCATATCATATTACAGTGTATATTATTTTCCAATTTATACGAAACGTTCTTTGCTTAAACTGTTTTGTTTTTATTCATCCTCACTTCTGCGTGGAATCACGATCATGGAGTGAAGTTTTACCGAAATAATACAAACCACTCTGTCTGTAATAATACTTCATATATATGTATGTTTTTTAACGGATGTAAAAATAATAAAATAAGTTTTTGTTTCATTAGAAAAGACGTTTAAATTTTTTTTTGTATGTTTGTTACGCGATGTCTCCGTCAATTGTGGACCGATTTTCAAAATTCTTTTTGTTTACAATTTAATCAAAGGTTTTTAAGGTTTAAGCAAAATCAAATTTGATTCTAGCTTTCAACAAAACGATGGAAAAACTGGAAAAAAGTGGTCTAAGTCTGAAAAATTTTACATATACGAATAAGAAGATTGCCGATGACATTTACGAGGCGATTAACTCGACATCATTTCTTGGTGTATCGGTAAGTACCGCCTTATTAACCCATAATATTTTCTATATTTAAAAATGACGACAAAATTTCCTACAACATTAAATGAATAAGAAGTATAACGTGACAAGGATCTTTATTATTTGTCAAAAATCAGATCAGTGTGAAAAAATAAGTAATTGTAATTTAAAAAATTACGTCATGCATCGAGATTAAATAATTTAATCTCGACTTGAGATTTGGATGTAAGTTTATTTATAGGTTATGATATCTTTATTCAATAAAACGATGAAATTGTACATAAACGCCGTCAGGGGTGCAGAAAAGAAATGGGGTACCTTTCATCTAAAAAGGTACGGATCTCGTGTCGATCTCACTAGAAAAGCAAATTTAACGCGAGTGATGAAAGCCAATTTAAATCATGTTTATTTTTAGCAGTTAATTATTATAATATATTTTTGACATTAGAATCTAGTAAACCTGAAGTTAATTTTTACTCTAAGAAACTAATTAAATTTAAGAAGAATATTCAAAATCTTCTAAGTAAATTTTATACATGTAAGAGTTACCTTTAATATTACTTTCATCAAATATAATTTGTAATTTCTACATGTGTGTGACAATATAACAATGTCATCTCATTAGCATCATCGAACATCACCTTTTAATTCCGTTTGTTTTGGTTTTCAGTTATTAAAACTATAATTTATTTTTTTATAAAAGTATTTTTGACATTTATTATTCTAAACTTTGGATGTTTTAAATAAACCCAAGGGGAAGTACTTCAAAGTTAGTTATAAATGTACTTGAAAGCTTTCACACAAGTTTTCTAAAATATTTTTCATGACGTATTCTTCAAACTATAGTAATGTTACTGTTATATAATAAATAAAAGTTGTCGGTTTATTATTATTTTTTTGTTTTACTTTTATTGCAGTGGATTTATTAACACTCACTATAACAAACAAGAAATCACTATATTACTCGATAGTCGCACCAGAAATTCACTTCGATGTTAATAGTCGTAAAACGATACTGTCTCGTATGGCCAACACGCTCCGATTTTATAGCGCTATCGAATTTACTAGAATAATCTCTATTCGATAGTCGAGTATTCGATAGTCTGTTCCAGACAAATAAGAATATTCCAGTATCAGTTAAGCGTTACTTGCAGCGCTATAGGTATCAGAATTATTAATCACAATCTCAATAGTTGTAGTTGACTCGGTACTAGATGGCGCTGTCCTTCACATTCCATACAATTCTGGAACAGTAGAACCATTTAATCCTATGACGCAACAGTCAGTGGCAAAAAGACTAAATCAAGCATCCTGAATTATATATTTAATTACTAACTTGACGTAACAGGGGCTATTTATCGTGATCTTTCTTTATATTTTATATATTATTAGAATGTAGGAAGGAAACACTTACTAACGTGAATAAATTGACCAAAGCGCGATAAGAGAAGTTTACAGTCTGTTGTAGCCATTTTCACAAAAAAAAAGGGAAAGTTTGAATGGGCCGCACAATAAGTTGTGCAAAGTGGATCACTTCAAGTAATGGAACATTAAAAGGTTCATGGTAATAATTAGTAAGAGTCCAATAAAACTTTGATTATAAGAATATTTAAAGTAGTAAGTATTCAAATACCACAAAAAAAAACCAAGATAATGAAGTATCTATCGATGTAGGATGCTTTATGAAATCAGATACTGAGACCTGAGAATTGGCCGTCGGATCGGATAAGATCGCGGGTATGCATACGTTCATTGTACGCACTAATACCTACTACTCTATTGTACATCTTTTGTCCATCAAAAAATAAGTAAGGTCTGCGGTGCACTGGGATTTTGCTCTAATAGGTATAAGTATTACATTCATTAATTAAATAAAACACTAATTTATTACCAAATTACACTGGGCTACAAGACTACGATCTGATGTAAATAAGCAAGAACATTTTATATTTAGTATCTTAACATGTTTTTATGGCAATATTTTAATATGTTTTAGGCATATTAATAAGTCAACAAATTTCGCTCGCTCATAATAATCCATGTGGCATCAATAAGTTTTATGGCTTCTGGCGGTGTTTATTCTAGTTAAACCCCTAAACCCAAAAAGTTAAGTATCATGGCAGTTGTGGTGACATAAAACAAACTGTAATTAAAGCTATAAAATACATTTACGACTAGTTCTTGCCCTCGAGTAGACGCAAGTTGTTTCCAACGCGAGCATGTGTTATATAAATTTATTTATCACCGCAAATTTAAATTGCAAATATGATTTGTTTAAACATTTATATTATATTGCAGAATATGTCGCAAGTTCAAAATATAAAGTACATATTAAGTGGATGACATGTACTGATTTTGTAATAACAAATCACAGTCCATAAATTGCTGTTTTTAATTTAAATATTGTATTTCGTAAAACAACAACATAAATAAAAGGATGTATTCAAATAACATTAAACATAAAACAACGAGACACAAAAGCCTTATTATATTTAAAAAATATATATTTCATTACAGACGGGACTAACTTTATCCCAGCAGGGTTTATTCAAGAGAAATTAAATTTGTTACTTTCGTCAATATCGAAACTAAATTACGATCTTTAGCCTGTCAAGGGTACCATGAAAAGAGAAAGAATTTACACTGATCTGCTGTTAAAACGCTTTAATTAAAGTGTTTAAAGAACTTACATTTTAATTTCATTACCATTTGTAAATCAAGAAAAAAATTGCGGAGTTTTAAAAGTTGATTAAAAAAGTAAATGTTGCTACGAGCTAAACTTAATTTTCTTTTCTGCAACAGCTCTAAAGAAACATAGCTGTTTTAAGCGTAGCATTCTTTTTAACCTTTAATCTCCTGAACAACCTACAAATTAAGTAAGTGGTTGCAAAAGGCCAGTTTTGACTGTTAAAACTACATAAAAGCTCAAAAGAAAGTTAATAAAAGGGATTCGTTTTTATCTAATGTATTCTATCTGTTTGTTCCTGCCAAACTTTTGGCCCTATACAATATATAATGAATCAAGGATTTTCAAATAACCCTGCAATACCCCATCACCTGCTAAACCAGGCCCTGATATAAATTACGTTCTCAGATGACGTTTCCTAGTCATAAACTATTTCCTTACCAAATTTTATCTTCGTGAGCCACGCAGTTTTTCAGATTTATTCATTAGTCTAAGCATGATACAAAAATAGAAATAAATAAATTTCTTGTCAGTGAATAAATTAATTATTTTTAATTACAAAGAGCCATTTACTTTTATTTTAAAACATTTTATTAAATCATCTAATATTATCTTTTGGATTTTGTTACCTAAATTATGAGTTACTATCTAAAAGCCGTTGAATTACTAAAAATGTTGTATTACGAGTATGTACATAATTAATTCCCTTATTACCACTGGGAGCCGCCAATTCTATCGAAAGGCATTAATTTAATTGACCCAAATTTCGTTACATGCTTATAGTCTAATGTACCTACTTTATAAAAATATTAAAGCGCAGATGAAAGGAGCAACATTGCTTTTGACCTGTAGATACCACCTTAACACGTTGTATCTTTTATGAACATTCTCTACAAAGGACCTAATTTAAATTTGATTTTTTTACACACAGGGTCTCGTAGCATTTTCATCACAAGGTGACCGCATAGCTTTGACACAGATCGAACAGCTGACTGAAAATCACTATGTTAAATTGGGGTATTACGACACGCAGGCCGATAACTTGACGTGGTTGGACAGAGAGCGGTGGGTTGGTACGTATGCAATCTATAAATACATATCAGAAGACATAGATCATATATATATATATAACATAGAGAATAACTCAGAGTTGTATGTAAATGTTCAATCAGCAGCTAAAAAAACGATATCTGGCTGTCTGCCTGGATGGATAAGATGTCTAAAGCACAGCCAGTTGGAATGATGATGATGATTAATTTCCGTACGTCTACATAATTTTGGTACATTCCGAGTGTGTACTTATACATTAAGTTTACGTCTTAGCTTTTTGTTCCAACATCCGTTTAGTTGGAAATTTTAAATACAAATGTTAATCATTTAGTGTTTGTCTTGATATTTAAGAAAATATTATATGATTTACCATCAAGTTCAGACGGAGTTGATGACCTTTTTTCTGTTGGGGTAAAACCGAGAATTCTAAAAGCCACACGAGGCACCGACATTTCGGAGTAAATGAAATAGTTTGTTCAAAGCTACGTCAGTATTTTGAGTCATTATTTCATGAAAGCTAAGGATAATTTCATTAAAGAATTGTAAAAAATTAAAAGAAATGCACAAATTAAAAAAAACTATACATTTATAGTTCGCAGATTCTACCACATGTAATTTCTTATTAAATTAATTAAACATTGTTTTTAAATTGGGCATTTAGGAACATCGATGACTATACTCCAAATTCTTCTGTACATTTTCATTTTCACATATTTTAAAACATTTAACCAAAAATATGGATGTTGAAAAAAATAATTGAAAATATAAATACGATAAAAAATATTTAAGCTTAGCTTTTTTTTTGTAAAGCATTATGAATAACAGTGAATGTATTTTCGCTTGCGAATCTCTTTCCAATACGATAGTTTTGGTGTATATTGGTGTTTTACGAGCTTCAGAACTATTGCGCGAAGGCATGAAATGAATTTGGACTCGTACAGGTGGAAAGGTGCCTCCGGACCGAACGGTGATAGTAACAGAATTACGTACCGTCTCGCTACCTCTTTTTGCCTGCATGACCGCTCTTTGCATCGCCGGGATTCTCGCTGCCATTGCGTTAATTATTTTCAACATCCTACACAGACACAGGAGGTAAGATCTTATATTTCACTTTAAAAGCCTTTGTCAAAGTCAGTCTCCAGAATAAGTTACAGAAATCGAGTAGTGCACTGTATTGAGGAGGGTCCCGTTAATGGTAATGGCTTAATTTACTTAAAGTTAAGTCTCATTCAAACTGAAATGAACTATGGTGAAAGCATCAGCAATCATGATGTTTATTTAGAAAATACTTCATAGCCCTTAAAGTTATTTATATCGATGTTATACGTTCTGCAGACATCTTACTTAGAACGGTATTGAAAATCTAAGACTTTACTCATCGAAAAAATATATCTATAAAACGGCGTTCGTTCGTACTATAAAGATTCACCGACTGTTGTTTTACTCTAGCGGGAATTCTATATCTGGAACTAGCAATTTGTGAGATGAATGTAAATGTCCTGAGGCAATGAACAGTCAAAGGAAAACTCTCTATAGTGTTGAACATCTCCAATATTTATTTTGTTTTTGTTTTCATAAAAATGTAATTAATTTTCTAATTTTTTCTCTTACTTTCTTAGAACTTGATTAGAAGTCAAACAACAGTACAAAATAATATATACCTAGTACTAGCTATGGAAAAGAGAGCCTTCCCAAATGATCGCGGCAAGAGTGATGCAAGTTTCTTACAGAAAACCAATGTCCAGCAATCCTTACGTCGCTTTCACCGAATGAACTTGGTTATCAGAGGCCCACTGGGCCTTTGGACTCTTGGGTTGCAAGTACTACAAGCCTTCTGCCGTCTACGGGTGCTTGACGAGTTCCCGGTTATGTGTATAGTAAGGGACTACCTATAGTCCCTTACCATATACATAAACGAAAACTTGTCTGCTCGTTTGCCCCCTTATAAAAAAAAGGCGATCACGATATTAGGAGACTGCCGGCGACGCGACATGTAGTTTTTAGTACTTAAGAACCGTTCAGTCGTTAACTTTGTTACACCGCCTAGAATTTTTCTTTTATATAGGTACTTTTACTGTGAAATAACGTAAAACATTATCTGCAGGGTAATCCAGTGGTCGCATCCAGCTTGTAATACTGTGATGTTATGTGGATGTTGCGTCTGTCTAAGTGCTGCAATCGCCCTGGGATTGGATGGACGATGGGTATTAGAACAACATTTCTCTGGCCTTTGTGCTGCTCGTGCATGGTTGCTGGCGATCGGGTTTTCTATGGCATATGGCGCATTGTTTACAAAAGTATGGCGTGTACATAGACACACTACTCAACCAAAAGCTGAAACAAAGGTACATCAAAATATTTTTTTTATATTTTTAGAAAAATACACTTTCCGTGTTTGTACCAAATTATATACTATGTTAAACTATGTTACACAGGATAACATAAAACGGCCGTACAGAGTAATATATATATATTGCTCTGTTTTTCAGTATTTTTTATTCTTTTGTATTTATGTCACCTCTCACGTTATCATGTATATCCCATTTCACTCCAGACTTGATGAGTATACGTAATACTCAAGGTTATATGGGTATATATAACCTAAAAATATTATTACGTTAGAATGAATTTGAAGCAGACTCATGTTTCACTGATATTAACGCTAACATAAATTATATGTAATGTGACGTAAACGTTGCCAGGTCGTTACAAAAGTATTTTGCGTTTTTCATCCCGCAGAAGACAGAGATACCGAAAGTTAGTCCTTTCAGTTTCGATACTATACAATGAAAATTAGATTATCGTGTGTCACATTTCGAATGTTTGCTTTTTTTGTTCCTTTATTCATTGCGACCTCTGAAGTTTTCCTATAAGACTTATTGAGATTACATCAACGAAGCTCTTGTTAGGAAATAGGAAGCAAAAGCTTTTAGAGAATGGTATTTCCAGAACCTGTATTTCAGCGCTCCTTTACACGACATCATTTAAATATATTGTTGACCTTTGATTTACATGTATTAGGATAAGCAGCAAACTTTACGAGTTTCAGTGAATGAAACGTATACGATTTATTTGTAAAGAGAAAAGAAAAAGTAATTTTAGATTTTAAACCTTGACGCCCTCTGGAAATTATAAATTATTACGTTAAAAATAAAAAATATATGATAATAAAGAATAAAAGTATTACTAAACCGACATTCTTTATGATATTATTACTTAGTGTTTCTGGTTTATATAATTACGTATTGACTGTTACTTTAGAAAAAACGTATCCATGGCTGGAAATTGTACACGATGGTTGGAGGTCTCTTAGTGGTGGACGTAGCACTTCTGACGGCTTGGCAATTAAGAGACCCACTCAAAAGAAGTGTAGAAACATTCCCTTTGGAAGCCCCTAGACATCACGACGATGACGTGCACATACGGCCGCAGTTGGAACACTGTGCAAGCAATCATAATACGGTGTGGTTGGGTAAGCAAACCGATATTTTATTACAAATATTCAATACAACATCGCAAGGTTCTACAAGAATCACTTTTTTTTGTTAGGTGGCCTTGAGGTTAGATAGGTCTAATGCGCGAAACAAGGCCTACATTAACTTGGTTGTAATTCTTTATAATTTAAACATCTTCCATTTTCTTACTGCAGGGTTTTACTATATCCAAATACGGCTAAATCATACTTCAAAACATTCAGATGATGAGTGGAAACTGATGCGCGTAAGGACCCATAGAAGCCCATTGTAGCTCCATTTATTTTTGTTTTAGCGTAGAATAATGCTCGGAGTAATTAAACAGAACATTATTAGCACTATTTCAATTTAACCCAGTAACAAACTTTTACGTTTGTATGTGAAATGTATGTTTGAGCATCAAGGGCGGATCCAGGGGGTGGGTCATGGGGGTCATGACCCCCCTGGGCTGGGTCCACCGTGGACCACTATTTAAAATTTTTAAACATAGGTAATGGTTTTAAGTAAGGATATTTTTTTTTGTCACAATATAGATTTCATGTAAATACCTTCAATATTTAATCAATTTATTATAAATTAATATTTTGTATGATGGCATACGCATTATTCGGGAACGAACGCATCGAAAATTTGAATTTTACCGCGCCACCGCCTCCTGACATCTGATGTCACATTTCGTGTGACACTGACATATGTTTAGGGGTAAATATTTTTTAGATGTGTTGAACTCATGAAAGATCTTTCTCTACGTTACGAAGAATTAAATCGTGGCTAAGAGCTTCCATGGTTGAAGAACGTCTAACCGGACTGGCACTTCTTCACGTCCATAAAAACGTACCCATTGAAGTATATGAAGTGATAACGCGTTTCGGGAGAAGACGTAAAAGAAAACTTGATTTTGTGATTTAAATATAGGTATTTTTAAGTACAGGGTGAGTAGGTACTTATAGCCTGGCAAAAAATAATAGAAATAAACGGGGGCGCCACTGTACAAGCTAAATACGGGCAATATATAAATTGTCTTTTAGAAGGAATTATTACTTCTGACTGACGTCTTCGGTACCTGTACCATAGACAAGAAACCCGTTCTTAACCATAGATTAGTAGAGAAAGGGTTTCCAAAGTAATGAAATTTTAGTTGCCGTTTCTACCATTTTTGCCAGACTATACATACATTAATAAAATACCTACTTTTTACTTTTATGTATGATTATAAAAATCAAATTACAACTTCTTGTGACTTGACCACGACTATGTGACCCCCCCCCCCCTGGCACCAAAGCTGGATCCCTTGTTGAGCATCGTTGTTTATCATGTTCATGGCTACATTTTGAGAACACATAAAAAATACTTAAAAGCTAAATAAATCATAAGTCACGAAAGTGAGAAAAGTAAATGAAATTATATAACTAGTAGTTACGACTCAGTAAACTTATATTTTAAAGGCCTGTTCCTACAAAAGGCAAACTGCAACTACAAGTACAATAGCTGAAATTGAAATAGCGCCAAGCAACTAAGTAAACGTTATCCATGCTACAAATTCATAGCACAACACTTTTCATTCGAGAACGCATCTCATTGTATGTACATCCTTCAACGAATACATGATGTCTGTCATACACATCACTAACTCCGGAACATTTTCACGTACGTGCTACTAAAAACAGCGTTATTTTTCTTTACAAATTGTGTTGGAACCACTAAGCACAAACATTTTATTTGATACCGGCTTTTAATTACAAAATAAAATTACTCAAACTGCCGCTTACTTTTATACAAACATAAACAGAAACAATTGTATAAGATGTGCTCTAATATGAAGAGATTTAAAGTACCGTAAACGGTAAATTATATTACATAAATCTCCTTCCAAGTCCAGTGCGACTCATTTGCGACGGTAACTTGGAGAATTTTAAAAGTTTTTTTAAAGTCATTAATAACAGCTGTTTTCTTACGTCATTTAAAGTTGAGGATTCTTTGGATAGATTCCATGAGATAGAATTAAAGGTTTTATGCTCAACATATTACATTGTATAATATTTGGACGTATGTTTGTCGCAGTATTATGTATATGTAGTACTTGTTATATGTTTCAACAAAATACTTTTGTTCTTTGCAGGATATATACATCCAGTTAACTTATGTGTCGGCACCAAGATAACGTAATTATAATTGTTCTAGGTGTGATGTATGGATACAAAGGATTGGTTCTTGTGTTCGGTTTGTTCCTGGCCTACGAGACAAGATCTGTGAAAGTGCGGCAGATTAATGATTCAAGATACGTTGGCATGAGTATTTATAATGTAGTCGTGTTGTGTCTGATTACGGCGCCAATCACGCTCGTGATCATGAGTCAGCAGGATGCATCCTTCGCCTTCGTGTCTTTGGCCATCGTTTTCTGCTGTTTCCTCAGCATGGCACTGATATTTATTCCTAAGGTAAGTTACATTAGATTACTTCTTCATTGTATTTTTCATTATAAATTATAAATTAACTTTGTACAGTAATTACAATCAAGTAGCTATTCTAGCCGTAGCTTTCTTAAAAATATATTCTTCTGGGTACATAAAATATAGAATTACTTATTTTCTGAATTAGTATAATTGTTGCTTTATAGTTGTATAACATTATTTTCTTCTTATTCTTATATTTAACTAACAACGTTGATATTTAAGCTACTCTTCGTTATTAATCTATCGTTTAAATATAACACAGTAATGAATTTATGCAGTTCAATACATCATATTCCCTCATGCAAATGAGTACCTGAGTTCATTGAGCTGTACAACATTTACTAATATCCATTGACATATTTGCCGTCACGATCAAGTCGCTGTATGTTGTCACATGAATTGAAAGTACATTAATTTAAGTAACCAATTAAAACGTGTGCACCGAATAGGATATATAGTGTTACTGTTAATACAGTCCATAATTAGATTTATTAAGATGACATATTAAGCTAAACTTATTCACACAAGATTGTTGGAAAGTTGCAAATTTTGGGTTACAATCCAGGTGCGGATATCCCCATCTAGTTTACTATCGATGTGAAGCCACTTTTAAGATAAACATTTAGTTTGGTTGCAGGGCTTAACAAATATACCTACCAGCAAAGTGTGGGTCACATTAGATTTTTCTTGGTAGTACATAATAATATTTTTTATGTTTTTGAGTCTGAAATAAAAAGTATCCTTTGATAAATGACTCACCTGTTTAAAAATAATCAGAGAGTTACATTACAAACTAAAAACTGAATTAAATACATCTTCTCCAAAGTTTTGAAGTAGTTTTAGTTTCTTACAGTTGACCTCCATCTCTATCTACTTACATAGCGGTAGCCATAGATCCTACACTGAACTAAAGTTTGATCTCGCTCCGTTAAATTCGGGTTTAAATTCTACGTAACATTCGCCCAACGATATCGTAGTTCTAAACAAAGGGACTATTGTTTATCTATATTAAGCTAGTAACCATTTACTCCGCTATGTAAATTACATTATAATATATCTGACTATGCAATAAAAGAGAGTTAACTAGTTACTAGTTAACTCTCTTTTATTGCATAGTCTAGTTAAGTATCTACATCATATCTATCAGCATATATACATATGCTGATAGATATGATGTAGATACTTTAGATCAGGATTATCTTCATCAGTAAAAGGATGGATGATTTTAACGTACGCCAAATCCTCAAGGGACAAATTTCAACTTGCCTCTATCTTTCTTTATTGTTGTTGTTTGTGTTTATTCTCACGATTAAATTATGAGCTTACTTATTAGTTGACTAAATAAATTACAATTTAAAACAATCTTAGACGTCACCTACTTCTTAATTTTCATATCTAAATCAACCTTTATATGTACATGTAGTTGGTTGACGAAACTTACTTATAACTAGCTTAATAAGTGAAAAAGAATTCCACTATCATGAAGCTCTTTATTACCTATTAAATCGATTCGCCTATCTAACGCGCGTTTTTACAGCATTAGTTATGTACAATTGTTTTTTTTTATGAAATACTAGAAATTCTCCGCAGTTTCACCTACGTTTTAGTCACAGCTCTGCTTTTCAGCCGTGTTAGGTAAAAAATGATTTGTGTTTTTACGAAACGGAACAAAAACATACCTTTTATATAAGTTATCCATGGACACCCTAGAAAAAAAACGTAGGAAATTAAAGAATACCTAATAACTTCGTAGATGCTTTACTTTTTTATGACAGGATTATACGTACATTTAGTATAAATTTATACAAAATATAGATGTTTTATGTTCCAAATTTCCTCACAAGTAGATCCTCCTATAAGTACGAGTATATTAGAGTCAAATCTATTTACCGAAGCATCTCAACTGAGCAGCCAGTTAAAATGTGACATATCTCCCAATTCACTCATTTTTAATTATTGACTTGAATAATATGAAGAAATTGCGCGTCAATTGAAATACTGCTTCTTTGAAAAATGATAGTCGTATGGATGGTCCGAGAAGCCACATATATAATGTATGGTAACTTTCTTTAATTTTAACATTATCGAGCTGAGATTTTGTTTGATTTGTTTGATTATGTTCCTAGTTCTGACATGGCTCATCAATCCAAACATTTAGATTGAGAAGCCAAATTTATGTTCCTATAACTTTAAAAGTATTATACTACAAAATCGAGAATCGAGGCTACAATTTTTTTTTAATTTACTACTAAATAATAATATTAATTTTATTAATATATGAAAAGTGACTCCTCAATCCAAACGCACAAATTATATGGTTCGTAAAAGACCTTAAAATGAAATAATACGTAAAGCCGACTCATAACTTCAAGTTTAGTTCAGCTCTGTAATTATTAGTATAAAGGGCGAATTGATTCAGTCGTTAAAATATAAACTAAAATGTGATTTACGAGAGAAGTTGGGCTCCCTTCTGTATTTAAGGCGGGAGCCTAGCTACGAGATACTTACGCACAATTTAACATGGTAATCGCGTTGTGAACTGGCAGTTCAAATAGAAAAATGTATTTTTGTGACATTAATGTTATCTGTAACGAATCCTACTAATAACAAAATAGCTCAGGGTTTAATTTTATATTTAGTTTTACTTAATTTTTGTAAATGTTTGGATGGAACAAGAATATGTAAAATAGATAAATAAAATCGTGAAGGTAAATTAATTCCGTATATATTCTGAACGGGGTCGTGTCGCTTTTACTTTAATACCTTGTTACTGACCGAAATTATATACAATATAAATACCTACATACATGAGCCCATCCGTATATCTTTAGTAATTACCTAGGAACTATTCAATTACGAAGCGGTGCCGCTGCATAATAAACCATTACTTAAGAGTTTGTATGCGTTTATACTCGAGTTTATTGGACGATTTAGTATGCTCATAAATAGTAATAGTTGAAGTCAATGGAGAATTTAATATAAGTCTACAGAGATATAATATTATTTATTTCTCTATTTATTAAATCTAAATAATAAAATAAATAATAGAATGTAATTTAAAACTATAAATATACTTTTTTAATCTAAACTACTGCACATCCAAATTTTAATTAGAAAGGTATATTACTTAACCGCTGAGGCGTCCGTTAACAACTATGGACTAAACATAGGATTAGCTATTACAGCGTTTGAGAGTATGTAACTAATGAGGTTGTCTTGGCAGGTAATTGAGGTGATTCGTCACCCGACGGAACGCGCGGAGAGCGGTCGCGGTTCTGGCTCAGGCTCCGCCCCCGCTGATGAGGAGCGCTACCGGGAACTGGTCAAGGAAAATGAAGAACTGCAGAAACTTATTGCACAGGTAACTTTTATGTTCTTAAAGTGATGATGTTTTTCCATTTTCTTCTCAATTTTTTAATAATATACAGTTTAAGCAAGAGTCTGGGTGTATTTAGTTATGTAGTGATATTGAAAAGACTAGATTTAAATTAAATCATTGACCGGAATTAGATTTAATCTAAATAACTTACTTTAGTAAGGCCTCTTATGATACATTTTACTATAAAAAAAGTAAAAACGAGGCAAGAATGGTGTGAGTAAATCAAGGACCACACCTTCGGTCTTGTCGGCCAATCACAAAAAAAATCGGTGAAAATGATGGGGCAAGACCGGCACGTTAGCTGTCGTGAAATAGCAGAGGCTTAAACCACTTGACAGTTTAGAATCATTTGAGAAGATTGTACTAAACAAAGATCCTTCGTATTGGGGTCACATAAATTAACGCAAAGACATTTGATTGGCCAAATCACCAACAGAATAATGCTGCTCTACACATTGAAACGGTGAAAATGGGTGAAATGCTAAAATATCAAATTTGTTCAATAGCTGGTAACCCTCCCTAAACTACTGCGAATCCTGAGTTGGAAGTAAACAAGATTATGTTGAGTGTTTGGTGCGATTTAAATTGAGCCTGTAATGTGCAAGGTGCTTGTAACTCAGTCTTATAATGTGCAAGCAATCCTAGTTAATCGACTGAAATTGAGCAACAGAAAGAAAAAGGTTTTCCTTAATGTACGAAAATTTCATAAACACAATGTGCAGTTACACACATTATTGATATTTCAAAACAAGTACGTGAAACTTCATTGGAAATTTCTGATGATTCCACCGTATAGCCCAGACCTTGCATCCTCTGAGTACCATTTGTTTCAGTCAACGTAAAACTCTCATGATGGGGAAAACTCAACCGACCGAAACGCCGCTGAAAATCACTTAGCCCCTTCCTTTCTCAGCAATAAAACACAGAAATTCTACATAGACATGTAGTAGTTTCATTTTTTTTTTTTTAATAATACCCTTGTGTACCAGTATCATAAATGAAATACGATACTAGTATCGTTATCAAATAACAAATGATTTCATTTATTTAAGTAAGACATTCTCTTACTTAATTTATGCATTTAGAAAATTCAGAACACATAGATAGGACTACCCGAAGAATAGCAACCGTTCTAAGTAAATGCCAATGGGACTTCTGTAATATTGCCACTTGAGAATACTTATATAATTCAATAATGTTACAATCCGGCGAACTTCTGCTGAATAATTGCCTCTTCAACTATTAAGTTGCGACTGGAGTAGGAGGCGTACAACGCATGCTAATTCATCGAAAACAGGAGCTATTGGTGCTAATTCTGTTGTTCGGAAATTCTCTAAACTAAACTAAAAATTCCTAAAAAAAAATTTAGTCTTGCCAAATTCTACGTTTTCAGAACAGGAAACGTTATTTGACAGAACGAAACAAATTTTTAGTTTAGTTTAGAGAGTTTTCGAACAACAGAATTAGCACCATTATCTTCGGTAGTAATGGCATAAAATACATATATACCTATAAAGATATTGGTTACTTTAAACCTTTATGATGCTTTTTTTTACTTTCCCTTTTCAGCTCTCCTACTTTTTCGATCCTGACTTAACCCCTCAGCAGTCTGAAGCTTCAACTTCCTAAAAATTACAGGTCTTTATCGCTTGTATTATGGGCAGTGCTCCGAGAAATAGTTCTGACTTATAATAGCCGCAACTTTCCGCCACCGTTCTACAAGACAAAACATTCATCCCAATCACTTGAATAATGATAACTGTCAATCTGCTCTACGTTCTTCCAAACTACTTTTGAATCATCACGCTTTTCAGTAGTGCAGCATAGTCCTACCTCAAAGGCCAGAAATGCACTTGGGACTTCTGAGTTGTAGATGAGTGATGATTTATTCATCGAAATTTGTAAAGGAAGTCACATCAGCGGTATAAAGCAGAGATCGAAAAACATATACAGAGACTGAAAGCAAGCCAATATCTACAACGTTTATGAGTAATTAAAAAGCAAAGAAGAAAAATAGTAGAAAAAGAGCAAGTGTTTAAAATGCAAGGAACGGAGGCATGAAAATTGCGCTGCTAACCTAAGCCAAAGGTTCTACGGTGTCACTTATATGCTCATAATTATAATAAGCAACTCATATCCACCTGCAACAATAGTTACTAAATCGTTTGTCTGTTGATTTGATAAGACATGCATTATTATATTTGAATGATGAAACTAAATATTATTTATTTAGTGTGAACATTGCATAAAAATTAATTAAACCTTGGCAAGTGCAAAAAACTTCTGTCGGACTGCCTGTGAGTAGTGTTACTTTGCCCACACCAAATAACACTACTGAATAAAAGTTCTATTAATTATTCCATGTAACTCATCAGATTTGAAATAAAGAAATTTGATTAATATGTAAATAACCTGATTGGGATGAGCAATAAGGAACTCGACCCTTTTTTCTTCTTCTTCTGTCTATCGGCCCATTTCTATTTTACCTTTCCTATCTAAAGCACTCGAACGCTTCATCCACTCTCAACTGACGTAACTTCATTTCCAAAAACTCTTTACTGAATCGATTCCAATCCGGTTTCCTCCTGGTCACAGTACGACTTCTGCACTTGTTCACATTACAGATAGCATCTGACTAGGTATGAATAGTGGAAAGATTACGGTCCTCACAGTACTTGATTTTGGCAACGCCTTTAATACTGTAGATTTTCACATTCTGCTTGGTATACTGCGGTCTCTTGACTTATCTACAAAGAAAATGGATTGGTTTCATAGTTACCTGTCTGGTCGCTAGCCACATATTTGCATTGAACACTCGGTGTCTTCTTGGTGCAGTAATTTGCTGGTGTACCACAGGGTAGCGTTTTATCTCCTTTACTCTTCGCTGTCTATATAAACTCCATCTCTAATCAATTAAGTTCGTTCTACCACCTTTATGTAGATGATTTACAAATATATACACAAGCTCCGCTTAACCTGTTATCGGAGGCATTCAACAAAATCAATGCTGACCTATCGCGCATTGGCGAATGGAGTCATAATTATGGACTCAAAGTTAAACCTGGAAAGATGTAGGTATGTGTAATTGGTGGCCTTGGGTTGGTCTCAAGAAATTACTGGACACAACTGCCCTTCAATTCGATGGCAGCACACTTGAGATCAGTACTAGTGTCAAAAATGTAGGTATCTATATAAATAATAATCTTGGGGTCCACATATACAAGAAGTCTGCCGGGTCCTTGCGAAGACTACGAAACTCTCTTCCGACTGTAACTAAGGCTACACTTGCACAAGCACTTCTTCTCCTATTTCTCGACTATGCCGATGTCAGCTATCTGAATCTCACTAAATCTCAACTTGATAAGCTTGAGCGACTTTGAAGTCTCTGTATACGATTTCTATTTGGAAGTTAAGAAAATATGATCACGTTTCTAAATTCCGTCAAAAGCTCAAGTGGCTTCCGATTCGCTCTCACCGGAATACTCATATCCTCACTTTTCTTTATAACATCTTATTCAATCCTAGAGCCCCCTTTTAGTTCAAAGAATGGTTCAAGTTCCTTAATGACACACATGAAAAATGTCTGAGGTCATCCGAGGATTTGAGGCTGGAGATGCCTCTACATGCCACAAAATTGTATGACTATTCTTTAACTGTTGCAGCTGTACGCTTGTAGAATGCATCGCCGATAAACATCAGGAAAGCGCAAACGATAAACAGCTTTAAGAAAATGGTTCAAGAATTTTATGTATCTTGATTAAGGGGTAATGCCACTGTAATGGTCCAAAAAGAAAGGTTTTTTCACGAATTTTTTGCTTCCGAAATTGAAGGTAATTGAAAAAAAACTTTTAAGGGTGTTATTGGGCATACATTAAACTTTATTATCCAATTTTTTTACAGCGAAAAAAAAACAAAATGGCGGTTCCACAGCCATCTTCCCGGGGAATGTTTTGCTTGCAGGGCTCCGCGGCACGCAGCACCACTGCTGCACTTTTGAATCTAGAACAAAAAAAACCCGTTAATCTAGAGGGTTATAGCTAGAGAATGTCGATCGGATTTTAAAAAGTATTAATTTTTGTGGATTTGGCGTGCGTTTGGAAAAAAAATGATTTTTACGAAAAAAACGGCTAGTTTTTTTGTTAATAAAAAAACAATAAATAAAGTTATTGAAAATCCCGATCGACATTCTCAAGATAATGTTAATGTTCACATCTGGTAAAAATTTCAAGTAAAAAAAATGAAAATTGTTCGAGTGATGCTGCGTGCCATTTTGAAAAACCGTGTTTCGAGAAAAACGCGTTTAAAGTTTTACGACTAGTTTTTTATGGGAAAAAATTAAAAAAAGGAGGTAAAAAAAATTTGTACCGTTAGTCTGCAATTCCAGCACCATACATTTGTCCTTCGATGGCCAAATTTTTGTCTTCTTCGTCTTTCCTGGTCGATTTTTGGAGCGCGCGCGCACTTTTTGCCGCGTCGCTCAGAGATACCTCGGCGTGCGTGATGCGTTTGGCGTCGGCTTCGGTGCAGAAATTATATAATTGGCCACCAATTTCCACCTCCAACATCTTGAATTACACTCGATCACCCATTTCAACTAACGCGTTAGTAAATTTTACAGTGAAATCGTAAAAAAACCCACGGAAAACACGCAAAAATCGTCACTTATGAAGAATAAATCGCTCTTTACTGTGCGTATAGTCTGTTTTTTAATCTCGTAGACTAAATTGACACATGCAAATGTCAAATTTACAAATAATGTTGCCAGCTCTTTTGTGCAGAGTTGTACCTACGATACCGGTTTGTTGAATAGTAACTTTTTATTTATAATAGACGAATTTTATTTTCATTCAAAGTTTTACATTTAATATTTCCTACGAAAAAAAATTGTTCTCGCACGGGACCTTTTTTTTCTTATTCTAAAGGGTTTAAACTATTTTTTAAGCCAATAAAAAAAAATCGATTTTTCAAAAAATTTACAGTGGCATTACCCCTTAAGTCAATTACGCGTTAAGGCCTGATAAGAACGGTTCTTTTCTTTTTTTTCTTTTCTTTTTTATACTATACTTAGGTAATTAGTTATGTATATATAAATACATGTATTCGTATGTATATGTGTATATGTATGTATATTGTATATGTGTTTATAAACCATAAATTGATGAATTTTCCGGTTGAAAATTAAGATGATTTTAGATTCAGAATGATGGTCTCAATACACTATTATAGTATTCGTTACGATGTCCCTTACACCTTTTATATATATATATATGGTATATATATAATTTAACTGTTATATAGCACGTACAAAATATATTTATGTATACTTAATGGAGGGGAGTATCCTATCCAGTACCAATGCTGAGTGGAGAGGAATCGTAGAAAAGGCTATACATTTTTTCTGAGCATGCTCAGACGTGGTGTATCATACTTAAGTTTACTCGTTATGACCTATATTGGGCATTGACCTATATAATGCTTTATAGGGCAATGTAGCGTTAGGGTGTATAGAGTTAGAAGCTAGGGGCTCTACATGAGATCTCATAACTTTTTGACAGTGCGGGCTATATTATGGTCTCATCTTGGCAACATTTTACATGAAAATGTTTTTGGTCAGTTTTCTAGGACTTCAGGAAGTATCACAAGAATTTTGTTGATCATCAGTGAATCAGTGACGAAATCGGGGTTTTTTAGATATCAATAAAATCTAAAGTACAATAACTATTCAATTGAAACTTTGTGTTAAATAAGTCTACTATTGGCATCATATCCCGATAATTTTGTTTATTTGGTATACAAACCCAAGCTGTGAGGTTTCAAAAAAACGACAAACCCCTTTAAGAAAGACTTGGCTCGTTTTTGCGGATTACCGAGGTTTAATTATTACATTATAGAATATATAATACATTTCCAACTTTAAGAACCTGTATTTATTTTTTTAAATGTATATAACATGTATATAGCAAAGACAAAACAGTAAAGAACCGTTGGTTTTTGGTTAGGTTGTACGAGGTTATATGAGTAGTATAAAATAAAATAAAATTCTTCACTGTTTTTAGTATTTTAAAAGGTTGGTTTTAGTATTTTGAAAGGTTTTAATGGTTTCAGACGTATGTACGATGCATGACTGTAGAAAAATAAATAAAAATTTAGAAAATGTGTCTATGAAACTCTTTTATTCTGTAGAAGTTGTGTTATATCATGAAAATTGCAATCAACTATTTTTGCAGAAGGAGGAAAGGATCCGGGTGCTGAAACAAAAGTTAGCGGAGCGGGAATCAGCAGCAGCGGGCGTGACACAAGGTACGGGGGCAGGCGACCGAGTGCTGGCCGATCTCGCCACGGCCACCTCCGACTATGGCACATCCACCAATTACACGCGCTCTTCCCGCGCCTCTGTTTCTGACCTCGACTTCTCTGAGAGCTACCTCTAATACCCTTAATTTTTAGGGGTTAAGTTACATCTAGCGGGACAGTTAAGTTAAAATATAGCATTTACTTTTTAAATGAAATAGTATCAAATTGCATTTCAATAGTCTTTTTGTTTTAAAATACTTACTTGACGCTTGATGTGAACTTGCTCTTCTGCCCACTATTATTCTAAATGTAAAGTGAGGGAGGCCTCTTAAAAGGACGCCCAAATTCTGTTTCGCTTATCCTTTGAGTGTTACCTAACATGTATAAAAAATTACAAATTAGTAGAATTATGGCAGATCATTTAAATTAAAACTTATTCAAAAAATTTGTTTATTTATCTGACGTTACATGTCAAGCACACATGAACGTTTAGGTTAATCTACAAAAACAAATTTTAAATGGCCTTTAAAGTCCGGCCCACAGAACTACACATCTATTCCATTAAAATGATTAATTCTATTGGATTTAGGCTTGCGTATATCGGAGGGAAATTTTAAATACAATGAAATGGCAATGAGATCAGTCCTTCACCGACGGAATCGCATAGGACCCTCATTAAACGCCCTCTGGGCTGGTCATTAGCTGGGCATCTTCTCTGTCTTGTTGAACAAATATGTTACGTTATAAGGTTGGCCTACACTTCGGTCGGCCTAGAATGGTAACGCTCACATCTGAATTGTCATTCTGTGAAACTACGTTTATCTACTCTCGTTTGTCGTGCTACCACGTTTGTCTAGAATAAAATAAACTCTGCTTGAGTGTATCCAGTTTGAAATCACATACTGTGATACCTAATCCAAATATTTCAAATTTTCATAAAAAATAGATTCTGACTGGATACACTTTACTTACTATATACTTTTACCTGAGTGACACGTCGTGTGACCCCACTTTTGTGGTATATTAAAAAAAAATAACATTGTCCTTTTACTCATCACAATCATACGACTGCATGCATAATAAACGTACCTCAAACAGGAGTTTTGCAATTAAATTATGTGTATTGACGTCATCCGAACATTTGTAAACATTAATAATGAACTTGACGTAAACCAGCGTCAATGGTCGAGCATTAGATATATTGATATGCGCTAGTGGATGGATCGTTATTACTTTACATATTTAAACTAATTCTTACATAGTTTCAATATATTCGCATAAGACCTTGACAACATTTGACGCACAATCAATTTCTTTGAACTTCTGCGAAAATATTTGAAATTTGATTATTGTCCCTTTATTAGGCCGCGGTGTGTCTAAAAAAAACATTTACGAAAGAAATAGAATATCTTTGATATTGTTAAAACTTAAATGCAATGGAGTCAAATATCTTCAAACAAAAGCTAAACAATCACTTTAAAATTAGGTATTTTATGAAAAAATAGATCTGTAGGGACCCATGATTCATACCGCGGTCTAATGAAAAAACTCTACCTCACGCGTACTGTAACGATTGCACGTGTCTTTACGTCTAAACCTACTACCTACTATTCCTACTAGACTGATTTAGTGGTACTCTTAGTGATATGAGACATACTCATAAATTGTTTCTACCTATTCAATTGTGAACTACAATTTGTAGATGTTACTTTTTACATCCGTTAGGCTATTAGTAACTAGTGTTGTGTCTCTCCAGACGAGAATCTCTAGCAATAAGTGTCGCTACAACGATTGTTCTTCATGCATTTTAAAAATATATAAAAAATTATGATTACGAATTAAATTACACGAATTTCTTGAAATTTACACGTTTCAATTTTATTGGCACGAATATTTAGATATCTTTAACCTCATATTAAAGTTCGAAGATATTTCTTTATATAAAATATATGTGGTTGATTTCATAGAAATAAGTATGAAAATGAAAAAAAAATCTGTTATATCATTTTAAATTTTATTGCATAATTACGTAGCTTTTCGGATTCATGCAGTCAAATCTCGTTATGATGCAAATAATTAAGTTGTATGATATGTAATAACGTTTCTATGGATTTGTAAAAAAGGCAATCATTACATATGAATGTAATGGGGAGAAAAAGACCATTTTGAAGACTAACAGAGCAGAGCTCGATGTACGTCATAGGTATGTGCCTAGTAGAGTTACGTAAGTAGTTTGAAGATGTTGTCCGGCCCCGTAGTTCCCCATGTTGTGTCACCCCAGAGATGCATGTCACCCTCACTCACATTGCACCCCGGTTTACCGACCTCTTTGTACTTGGTGCTTGTTAATGCTTTGTAAACGTTCACTACCTTAATCCACCGTAATCCACAGTTTTAAGTACCAACTGAATTTGAACTATATATATATATATATAGGATAGTGTCTACACAACCAATTTATCTTGAGCACTTTGCTGACTTACGTTACTATCTCAGATTTAATGTGTGAATTCCATGATTAAAATGTCTATGTATTATAGGAGTTAAACGGTGTTAGGCGTTCAAGGCTGACTAACGAGATTTCCTTGCATGAATGTTTGATATGATTGTTTTACTTATAGTAAGTTACGCTTACAATTTATCTGACGATATTTTTACTTTACATAATGAAGTAAAAAAAAGCCTTCGCTTGGTCACTTAAATGATACAATATTTTAAGTCCACGATTTTATCTTGATATTAAATTAGGATTTCACCTTTAACAATACTTTCTATAGACTGCTGCTATTCAAATTGAAAACTGCTTCGATGTTTCTTTCTGTTCTGCTTATTATATTTCCCTCGAGAGCTTGTGTATTCGGTAGAAAAATGTAGAAGTGTATCATGTTTAAATGTCATTAGTATATTTTGTATGTCAACTGTCTATATGTGCCATCTCGTACTTGCAAAGTTCAAAAGGTGTCAATCTGCTTATCTAGTTAAAATTTTAAAAGTCCGACATCATCCGACATAGAAACGTGATCGCCTAAGTGCCTTCCGTAAACCTTTAAAGTAAACCTCTTAAAAGTAATTTATATACTGCTACTTATAATATAGTGGTACCTATAATAATGTTTCACAAAATAAAACCAAGTACAGCTTTGAGTTGACTGTTGCATTTTGTATTTACATAAAGTTAAAATATTTACAAAAATATCTACTTTACAATAACTCGCGTTTCTTCTAAGTATGAAATATTTATCTTAGCAAATACACAAGAAAAATATATGCGATAATTATATATGACGTATAGTTCAATAGATAAGTCACTAACTAGTGTTGTCTTGCATAAAAAAAAAGAAGATTATATTAATTTATTTAGACGTTTCATATGAATCCAATAACTTGATAGAAGTCATTTGTTATGTCGTTGTGGTGTCGTGTTATTCTAAAAAAATAAATTTTACAATGTTTAAACGACAAAAAAAAGCTTGGTTGGTGGCAAGCATCAACTAATAATTGTTTCAAAGAATTCTTTCTATGCAATTCGTGCCGTAAATTAAAGGATAATTTACGATCTAGTACATATAGACAGCAGGTACCTAAGCGTGTAACTAAATGATCTTTTTCTCTCTCGACAGATGTACAGGACGAACACATCTGATCGCCCGCAAGGCAATCTTCGATAGAATTAATAGATTACTAGATAAATTTAATGTTGAATAGAACTATCATGACGGTGTAGAGAATTTCTTTTTTATTGATAAGAAATAAAAGTGTTCTTATATTGTTAATTAACCAGACTAAGTACCTATCATATGTTTGCGTTGAAGAAATGTTCGAAACGCTGAACTTATGTAGCCAATCAATTACTAAACATATTCTAGTCCTTAACTGTACCCATTGTTGAGTTGAGTAAAATAAGGAGATCTCATATAGAATGCACGAAGTATGGAGATACAGACAAACATAGATTATTGATAAACTTGTTATATAGTTGATTGTAATTGGTCGTTGCTCAGTGTATAATTAATCAATGTAATGTTATAAAATAAATTGACATGAAATCAATGATATTTCCCAAAAATGGAGACTTTAATATACCCTCTGTCTATTATTTGATACACATAGATGCTTAAACAAATTAAAATGTAAATTTTAGTTGCATGTTCTCTTTTAAATATTAAATACCTGCTTACATAATATTAACAGGATCTAATTCTTCTATAGTGTACCAACTTAGCTAAAATGTAATTAACATTATTTCAGTCTACAAATACCTAATAAAATGTAGAATTGTGTTTTACATATCACAGACAAAATCAGAATATAAAACTTTTATGAAATTTATAATAGGGTATTCGATCTACGTACTTCTTTAACGAGAGGCTCAATTCCAGTGATAGCGGATGCCAAAGTCATATTAGTAACGATACACATACATATTTACAAACGCATAAATTATTATGAGTTATTTTAACACAAATTATCTAACAATAAAATCAATTATCACACAAAGTGTATAGAAAGAAAGGCCATTGAAAAATGTAGTTGTAAGTGATTTTCCAAATACATAATTTACTAGTCATTCGTTAAATAGTTATACACAAATCCGTCATGTTGCATAAAGATAATTTAGAGTTATATTATACAGTTGTTACAGCACTGCCAAATCATTTGTAATATGTAGAATAAATTAAAACAAACCTAGTCATTAGATATTATGTACTTCATAAATTACATTTAACACTTTCATTTTGACAATAGAGGCCCAGTAAATTGAACATTTTCAAAAAAGTCTTGATATCAAAAGCCAACTTTCGGAACTTGATAATCATATAATATGATGTTAAAAAGACTACAATTAAGCTCAATAATTGGTTCTCAGAGGCAAATACAATTGACTGCTTACTACATAATTAAACCACTGTTTGCTACAGACACAAAACATATCTAGTTGAGATGAAATAATAACTACTATTTCCGTATTATTTTGTCGTTAACTAGATATTAACATGGTTATTTCTTCTTAAATCTTCCAGTCATTACACATTATTTCAATACTCAAGTGGAATGCCTGTCTCGGCATATCTTTTGGCGTGTGTTCAAAAACTAGCCCAATTTTATTTCTGCAACTTTAAAAGGCAGATCCATCCAAATAGCATTGCTGTGTTTGAAGTCTGATTTGTAATACTGTGGAAAGATGTTACATAAAATGGATGATATTTTATTTAGGTATTTGTTTTGTTTTTTCTTGAACAAAGTTACCCTCTGTACGAGTTACATTGTTTTATAGTTAATGAATGTTTTTAAGAATGTTATGAATGAATTATATTAGTTTAATTATATTGTATTATATCTACGTAAATGATTTTATTCCTCTTTTTTGTGTAAATTTGTAATTATACTTATTTACAACACGCATTCGGCCTTAGAAAGATTTGACTGCATAGAATTAAATGATTTTGTTACGGATTGTCACCAAGTTGTTGTTTAAGGTTGTACATATTGTTTCTTAAAATTGAAATACATTTAGGAAATCGTTGATATTCTAAATTTTATTATATTTTGAAGTGGTTACGTAATTGCAACCCCGTCACTAATCGTGTATGCGCTCAATGCGAAACACATTGACGGAGTGTATTGTACGAGTTTATCTAGAATGTTAGTCATTACATCAAGTTTATTATAAGCTTCTAAATAATTAGTGAATTACTTTCCTGTGATCTTTACGTTTGGTTGTATTATTAAATAAAAGTTTCACCCAAATCATCACTATGTAAATAAAGAGTCATCGAATAATCTGAATGTAATATGATCTTTTATTTTTACCCCAGCCTTAGATTGTAAGAAATAAACATATCTGTTTAGTAGCACGAAATGTATTTTTTTTTACAAGGTACAATTTTATATATCTACCGTGTTCGATATTCCAAAACAAATATACATAATATGTATCAAATATCATACGACTAAAAGTATTGCTTGACACTATAATGGAACTTCTACATGCTTGCCTCCGTTTGCTTGGGTACTACTTCTATAAAAAGCATTAAATTTAATAAAAAAATACGAGTTTAACTGATCTTGGTGGCTATTATGGTCTTTAAAGTTCGTATACACAAGTTTATTTACTCGTACACAAGCCTCTCTACAATAAAATGTTTTTGGCAAAAACCAAATAAAAATGTTACTAATATTAAAAACTCGTTTATTATGTGTCTTTGGCATATATTGCTTTAACTGTAACCGTGATACATTGTACATTGGCTTTAACTTTACAGCTCTTTTACATTTCATACGAATGCATAAATTTGTATTGATGAATTCATGCTATACATGTTGTATTATGTTAAACTAAAATCGTTAATCATAATTGAACTATCTTACCCAATTATGTCCGAACTTAATAAATATTGCAGACGCTAAAAATAGTTCAGATCCCAGAAAAGCAAATTGCTTGTTAACACTTGCTTGCGAAAACCTATTTTAACTTTTTACTCTAGCTTTTCAAACAAACAAGACATTATTTTGATTATTTTTAACTCAACGAATTGAAGTTTGGAAAACTTTTTAGAAACACTACTTAGCAACTCGGTAGGTTATTCTATTCGTTATTGCTACAAGTGTGTACATTATAATTCTTTTTCTAGCAGAAATGTATTCACTATATGGAATACAAAGACATGATCTTAGACACAGTTAAAGGATATAAATGTAAAGCAAAAAATTGCACAGTCATTAAACAGGTAATTACTTTTTCTAAGCTTTTTAATCACACAACATTTTTTTAACAAATAATACATATGACCAGTAAAAAGAAATATTTTTTTGATCAAGATTTTGAAATATTCAGAGATACATACTCAAACATTTAGGGCGTATAAACGTACCTACAGTACCAGCAGTTAATCCTTTACACATAATTTGCACTGAAGCGTAATTAGATACCGAAATTTTGATAAGAGACAATGATTTAGTTCGGTTTATTTAGTTAAATTATGGCTGGGTAAATATCTTAACAAATTGCTATTTTAGCGATTATTTTGACATATAATACCTGTTTAAACTTTTAAATAAAAAGTGTATCAGAGTATTTTTTTTTTTTAATTTAACATTTTAACAGTACATTAGATATTATTACTATAATTATATTATAACTATTTATTTTTTTAAATTGTCAAATATTTCTTTGTGAACATTCGTTCCTACACTAACAATATTTTTATAACGAAGTTAAATAATAAAAACAAAGTGTTTCTGATACCATAGACAACAAGCTGCCATTAATATTTTTAGAAACAAAAAAAAAACTATTCTGAACATTATTTAAGGATTAATCAAAAATAAAGACAGTTTTTTTTGTGTCCGTATGGATTGAGGAGCCACTTTAGATTTTAAACGACTTTTAAACTGAAACTTTCTCCATATTTAGTAGTTTAGCAAATAATTTTGTAGGACAAATTCTAAAATTTGTAGCAAGATATGTTATTTTTGTTTTTTTTTAAGCAACTTCCGCACTAGGTATATATCCTGTGTCGAGGGAGACTTTACAAACATACATGAAACGGACACAAAGTACACCCAGACTCGGAACAACAATTTTTAGATCACACAAAGTGTCGTCCCATGTGGGATTTGAACCCACAACACTCGGCGCAATTGGAAGCGGCGTGGCGACCGCTTAAACCACTACGCCATCCGTGCAGGGGAATATATTCAAAGTTATATCAATTTAAAAGTGGCTCCTCAATCTAAACATCTGAATTGAGGAGCCACCTGAAACACGGAAAGTATTTATTTAATGTTTTTAAAAATTTTGTATTATTAAGTAGTAATAGGGAATATGCACGTGACACCAAAATGGACAAAATATTTTTATTTGTAATTTTTATTGCTAAAAAAAGATACCCATACAATTATTTTTGAAATTTTTTATAATTTAATAGTGAAATTTAATCATCAAAAATTGGCTTTTTTAAGATTCCCTCGCAAATTTCTAAAACGCAACGCTATTGGTTGAATAAAACATGACGTCAACCTACACTGTCAAGAGTGTCAACAAGTTGTGTGTATTTGTAATATTTGGTTTCTGGTGATTATTTGTTTCATTTTAAGTTAATAACTAATACGTTTTCAGTGTAAAATTATTAATTTCCCGTGTAGAAAGACTCAACACAATGACTGAATATACTTTGTCAGGTGCAGTTTTGATATTATTTGGGCATAAAGGACGGGCACAATATTTATAATAAGTTTTATTGGCTTTTGAGCGTGAATTGCCATGAAAGTAATAGGTCAAAATTTATATTCCACTCCAAAAACATTTAGTAGCAAGTGTGTTGATGAAAAGTGAGAAAGTAGTAAAACTAAGTGGAATTAGAAAATAAACGCATTTTATTTGGCTCCTCATCCTCATATCCTGACGTTCTGCTAAAAAAAAAAAAACTTGGGTGCCTGTTGTCAATAGTAAAAAGCACCCCACGCTTTTTTTTTCAAATTTATTAAAAAAAAATAGTTTGGTTTTCTATAGAAACCGTGTTTTTTAGTTTTTTTAAACAATATATTTATATATATATATTTTTAATTCGTGTATTGTCATCGGTCCTCGATTTATCTGCAAAGTTTGAACGAATTCTGACCGTTTAAAGTCAGTCAAAATCACGCCTAAAGGAGTCGGTTACAAACATACAAACAAACATACAAGTGAAGCTAATAAAAAGCGTGTAATAATCGACTGTATCTACCAGATATCCCAACAGAAACAACACACTAACATTTAGTATAAATGTCTACTAAATAAATATGTACAGTTCAACGTTGTATATATTCGGTACCTGAAAAATAAATTACGTTTAGATATTCCGCTATTTAGGGTGACCATGTCAAAATGTGAAATCACAAGTTTTTAAAATTTAATTTTCAAAAAAAACGACAATTATCGAATTATATGAACGTACGGAAATTCTTCAGCATAAAATATACAATTAATTAATATTGGTTGGTCAGTTCTTTGACGAATTTTACGGTGAGAATCAAAGTCGTCTTTGTTTGGTAGTGACATGTATAGTTGTGCCATGCTAGCGTCGCTGATTGCAGGTATAAATTCTACAAGAACTATTGTTATACTGCCTACTATACCTATTTTTGCTGTGTTTTGTATCGATAAGAGTAATTAAATATAAAAGTAATAATTCACTACGTCTGCAATAACTATTTATCAGTGACTGACTCTAGTCACGGTACAATACAATTATAATACAGTAGTGTAACTCGGCCGCATGATAGCAATAAATGCCTACAGCCGCGCGGTACGTAAACATGCGTTAGGGCTGCCCGTCTCCAGCATTTTAATTATATTTGCCTACTTTCTGTTTCTATTTAGATTTGTGATTGTAAATATCCTTTTTATATAAATAAATGAAATATTTTGTATATTGAATAGGAAGTGTTCAATAAAAATCCGTGTTGTTTTTTGATTGGTAGATTTAATTATTTTATTTTCTTTCTGCATTGGAGGAGTTCAAGTTTCTATTTTCTTTTTCTTGGAGTGTTGCTAGAGAGACTCGTTGAGAATTGAGCAAAGATTTCATTTGTTGCATTTTCAGTCTGTATACTATTTTCATTTCCTACCAACGGAGCAGTTTGGGTTTGTTTATCTTCTTTTAGAGAGACTCCTGGATCAGTACTAGCTAAGCTTGGCAGCATCAACAATGGTAGGGCATTCTTTTTTTAAAGTTTTCTATTTGATGAATGTAATACATCCTCCAAATTAAAAATTTTTTCACAAACTTGGTAGGAATTAAAGTTAGGTTCATCATCTCGCCGGATCAGTTGCAACCATTGAAGACGTCTGAAAAAAAAATACATGTGGCACTCTCGGAGACTGCCGCGGTAAAGCTGTTGCATAACATTTTTTTTTTAAAGAAAAAAATCTGCGTGGTGTCAGGTTTTTTCGTTAGGTTTTGAGAATTTCTTGATTCGGTCACCGCGCCGCGCCGCGCTCAGAGCCCGCGATAAAAGCTATGCAATAGCTTAAAAATCCTTCTATAAAATAAAAAAAATGTGCTTTCTCCTTACGCGTTACAAAACTCCAATCCTTAGAAACTCCAACACCTGCCTACTCAACTAGAATGCAAGAAACAGCTGACGAGTAAGTAACTTTTTATCTCAGCTTATTAACGTCTCCATAAATTAGGTACCTACCTACAACTCGCAACAACTCAAAACAAAAATTCTTTTATCACCAATTAATTAATTATTAAAAAGCTGAACAGCTGACTACGAATGTTTTAAAATCACAACCCTCAAACATCTAAATATTATATATGAGTCTAGCTGTTGTTGTTAATACCGAGAAAATAAAACCAGTTTTTAGTGGTATATGTTGTTATAGTAGCAGCAGAAACACTTTGTGAAAATTTCGAAAACTATCTAATGACACACAGACGGTAAAAAAATTTTTCTAGTATTATTCATACACACAGATAATAAACAAATATTATTAATAATAAAATACCACGTCTTTACTTTGAATTATGCAAAGTAACAAAACACACATGCACCGAAGTTTTAACACAAGCGTAAGTAGGTACCTACCGTATCACGACACTGCGGTACAGCCGTGACTGTCTGCGCCCCGAGCGCACCCCGAGATCGAGGCGCGTAGGTATAGCTCGCGTTTCGTCCGTTTGTATGAAGTTGGAGTACTGTATTATAATAGTACCGTGCTCTAGTGTCGTCATGTGAAAATAAATATTATTGAGGGTAGGTAGGTAACCATATTAATTTGCAGTTTTCTTTAATTAGTTAAATGAAATAAAATAAAATAGATTTGTGTACGAAATGGAACAAAATATACCTTTTATTTAAGTTATTCATGGACCCTACAAAACACATTTTTTTAACTTCGTAGACACTGTACTTTTTTATGATAGGATTATACGTACATTCAGTATAAATTTATATAAAGTATAGATGTTTTATGATCCAAATTTCCTCACAAGTAGGTCCTCCTGTAACTATATTCAAGTTAATTCTATTTACCGAAGCATCTTAACTGAGGAGCCAGTTAAAATTTTACTCATTTTTAATTACTGACTCTTTACACTACAAATTTAATATACTTACGGGTACTACTAAACGATGAAGAAATTGCGCGTCAATTGAAATACTGCTTCTTTGAAAGTCGTATGGATAGTCTAAGGAGCCACATATATAATGTGTGGCAACTTTTTTTTAACATTTTAACATTACCGAGCTCAGATTTTCTCTACTAACTACTCTCAAATATTACAAAATCATGCTAAATTATGATAAATATACATCCATTATGTTCCTAGTTCTGACGTGGCTCCTCAATCCATACATTTAGATTGAGGAGCCACCTCTATGTTCATATAACTTTAAAAGTATTATACTACAAAAGCGAGATCCGGGCTACATTTTTTTATTAATTTACTACTAAATAATAATATTAATTTCATTATGATATAAAAAGTGGCTCCTCAATCCAAACGGCTCCTCAATCCACGTTATTTTTTTCACATTACCTCGATCATTACAGTAACTGCGTTCGGTGTTACGATTGGTGAAGAGTTCAAGGCGGGCGACTTGATGTGAAATAAACTAATACTAGGCGCCCCGATTCAAAGTTTTTAATTGATCGTGAGTAAAAATCCTATTATATATTATATAATTATACAAATTTTATTAAAACAAAATTAAATAACAAACCGGATATAATTACATTTTCCTACGCTAATCTATCAAGTTCAACCAAAATTGAGGCTACCCATTTCACTATTATATCATTATCGTCATTGTGACAGGTAGGTACATACATAGATATTATATTCGAACGTCTCTTCATGTTTTGCAATTCAATTTTCATTTCATTTACTTAATGGACATGACTCAGATAATAATTGAATTATAATCTTCAAAAAACTGAATAGATTTTTGTATAACGCTCCTTTTGTTGTAGCATCACTTTGAAAGTGAAAAATATGTTTGTAAGATATATTCATTACTTTCCCCTTTATTACAAAATAAACGTTTTAAGATAACTTTACGAAAATAACATGAATGGTGCAGAGAAATGACTGATTAAACACTTGACCGTTATTTGAAGCTTACTAGATTGAGAATGGCGTTCTTGACTTCAACTTTATTTTCCCTCTCTTTTGCTCTTTAGTAGTATTTATATATATCTACGTCTTTCACACACATGCTTTCTCTCACCAGGTGGCGCTGTCCGATGACAGCTTAGACTCGGTAGAGTTTTACAATTCATTGGCGTCTAAAATTTCGCTGAAAGCAGTTGTTGGCTGATCAATGTTGCAGAATTTTCGTTAATTAAAAAAAATATATATATATATATAGTAAGTACTCACGGTACTCATATATATATAACAATTAATTATTAAATCATATTTATAACAGTTTCGCTATTTACTAACGTTTTAACATTACATTTAAAAATAAGTATTGTGTGTGATACACCCATACCCGCATCGAATAAAACCGTGAGTATATACTTACTTATTTTTTTAAATTCAACAATATAATGTGCGCTGCTATTATGGGCGAAGTATTAGTCATTTGAACGGCGTTTCCGTTAGACTTTAGCCCTATTTAGAATATATAGTAACGTGTATGATATGTAAAATACCCTCTTTTTCTTTAGATCTTAAATTATCTTTGGTGCTTAATTATCCTAGATAGGGTAATCCTGCGTAATACAAAAGCTTGAACTTTTGTTAAATTAGAATGGAGGAATCAAGTGATTTTGAGCCAAGAGAGGTGCCGGAAGCCAGAGGGGCTTACAAAATAAGACGCCTAAATCGCATCGAGATCGACGATCAAATTCAAGTTCGACCTCTAGTTCTTCCTGTAGTTCTACTAGTAGTTCTTCAACCTCGGCATCTGTGAAATCATCTCGTAGAAAGAAAAGACATCGCCGTCATTATCATAACTATAAAGGTTTAAATGGTAATCCCAAAAGATGAATTGCTGTTTAAATTATCACTAGAAGTTAGTGAACTACGCAATAGTGTTTTTTTATGGTGATAACTGTGTAGGACACACGTCAACCGGAAATGTCACCTCACAGGTCGGCAGACTTGCAAGAAGAAAAACGACGACGAAATTTCTTTACTTGAAAGTCAATCTATCTGTAATGACGTCGAAACATTACGGGGATATCGACAGTTTAAATTTGACCTGCAAATAAAACTAAAGGATCCCTCTGTTCGTAAGGCACCTAGTGATTTTTTCAAGTCCTTACAACAGATTCAACGCTGTGACCAAAGTGAATGGTGTGAGGTTAGGTAGTCGGAGGTACAGAAAATGTATACCCACACGCCTGGGTTTACTGAACTGGAGGTTAACGAGGAAATAAAAAGATTCGAAAAATTTACGCTATTTAACGCATGCTGAAAAAACATATGGCGCCTTGACATTTTGAGCACTTAAACAACGTGGTCAGCTACAAAAAAGTATGTGTGACCTTGTCTCCTGGACTAGGAGCAGGAAAGGTAACCGCGGATCTATTACATGACAAAATCACGAAGCTATTCGCCGATGGGGACTATAATAAAGTTATACTGTTGTTATATAAGTATACGGATACTGGTCTACCTCGACGATTTTCTGGTAGCGCATCAAAGCTATCGCGCGTTACAAGGCCATATACAAATAGTATTAAATCGTCTAACCTACCTGGGATGGCAAATAAATTATGAGAAATCTGTCATACTCCCTTGCAAATCTTAATTTTTCTGAGTATCAAATGGAACCCATGGCTGAACGAGATATCATTACCACACGAAAAGCAAGCATTTGGTGACCTTAAAAGAGCTACATAGTTTTCTAAACTTTGCCAGTGTAGTCGTACCTAAGGGCCAACTTCACTTTCGGGATACACTTGTATTCCGCAATCAGAAAGGAAAAGAAAACTCGTGTCAGTGTAACTTTACCTATACAAGTGAAAGAAGAACTCAATTGGTGGTGGCAAAATTATCGTCGCACCTCTTATTTACTACCCACTGCCGACACACTTCTTGACTACATATGCATCAAACCGTGCCGTGGGGGGCTCAACTAGAAAGCTTTGCACTGTCGGAGACATGGAGCAAAGAAAATACTTTCATTGCAATTAAAAGGAGATGCTAGCTATACTGAAGGCAATACAAAGTCAGGGTCCGCTCTTGTACAGGGCAACCGTGCTAGTTCAAAGCGACAACAAGACGGTTATTGCCTTTCTGCGAAACAAGGGAGGGACCAGGTGCGCTCCATTAATTCAACTAACAAAAGAAGTTTCATCATCTAGACCAGTACCACATAAGCCTGATGACGCAACGCTTACCAGGAGTATTCAAATGTCATAAGCAGTGTTTCATCATCTAGACCAGTACCAGATAAGCCTGATGATGCAACACTTACCAGGAGTATTCAACTGTCATGCAGTTCACCTATCTCATTACCGCAACCCACCGGAGTGGCACGTCTTAGCACAGTATATTAAAGATGCAATATTTCAAAGATTTGGCGTTCCTATGATAGACCTGTTTGCGTCGTAACAGGCAAATGTAGTACCGAAATATATATCACCCGAACTGAACGACAACAAAGTGATGTATCACGATACCTTTATTCAGAAATAGAACTATCCCTTGGCCTGGGTCTTTCCACCACCTTACCTGGTTCCCAAAGTATTAGCACACCTCAACTCGGCCTCGGGAATATTCCTTCTGGTCGTACCATGGTGGAAACGAGTTTCCTGAAGAGCGGACGTAAAAGCCCGTGCTCTAGCCCCACCGTTCATGATCCAGAACCTACATCTATGCCTGATAGACATAGGTACAAGTCTACCATCGCCAAGAGTCCAAGAGATGACATTAGAGATACGGAAGGAGGGGGGCAGTTGGGGGTGGTCTCAAAACCTTGAACAATGGAATAATGATCAGGTAGAGCTCTTAAAGTCTTCTTGGCGCCCGTCCACGAGGAAGACGTATAAAGTAGCCTGGAACAGGTGGCTAACTTGTACCACGAAGCATGGGGTAAACCCTTTCCAACCGGCTGGCCAGAATCTGGCTCGGTTTTTGGCAGGCATCGTAGAAGGACTAGCCTACGAGTATAATTCAATTTTGCTACATAAGTCCATAGTTTGCACTTTATGCAACGCTGAGGATGCCGGTAGACTAAACTCGCACAACTTAGTCACTCATATACTTAAGTTCATTGCTCTGAAGAAGCCAGTGATGAGCCAGAGATGGACATAGGCCTCCCCAAGTTTGCCACAATAACCGGTCCTGTGCTAAATGAAAAATGGGTAATTAATAAATCAATTTTTTGCCGAAAAATAATGTTCACAAATTTAATTTAATTTTAACGAATTCGCAAATATTAATAACTCCCGCCATAGTTTAAATGCATTACCAGCCTTAAAATATTCAGTTATCATATCATATCAGCGAAAGGTAGATTACATTTACATTTGTATGGAGATTAGGCAAGCCATATAGCATTTGAAATTAAGAAATATTTTTAATAATAATAAAAAATATTTACAATAATAATAATAATGAAGTACATACCTTTCACTTTCACAATAATGTTAATACTTGTCAAAAGATAGTAATAAAACGAAGCTGATTGTAACTACAGTGTAGTACATCAAGTGTGTGGCAAATGAGCATATTCGCCTAAAGAAATGCTGGCGAAAGCGTTGCGATGGGCCGCGTTAAAAACTCTAGCATTTGAATTACAAATAAGGCTCGAGTTTTTCTCAGCACCCATTTAAGGAAGAACAAGTTTTTGTAATATTTCTCGTAGCCAAATGCTAAGTTTAAAAGATAATTTAAAATTGAATTAGCCGTTGGAGAGAGTGAAAATATGTATTTACAAACTTTGTCGAAAAGCGAGCACCTCTGTCGTAAAGAATAATTAAATACGTTAAAAATATTCTATTACCATCTCGGGTCCCGTTATCGTTAGTCGTCTTTTTAAATAATATAAAGAAAATTAAGTTGTTTCTTTTTCCTGTTTTATCTATTTTGTCGTTTCAATTAGAAAATTCGTTCGTTTTTAAGCCAGTTTAATAACATATTTAAAAAAAAACACGTGGTTACGTATCCTTAAAGTACAAATTCTAAAGATAACGATATAATTTAATAATGTTTAATATAATTTTATTCCGCATAAAGCGATGCAGATTTCGATTTCCGTTTCGTAAATGTTCATTGCATATTGGTTTAAAGTGATACTTATGCACGGGAGACTTTGCGGTCACAGCTAGTAATAAGTATTATTACTAGTAATTCTTGTAGTCATGACAGCTTCACTATGCATTCATATTGCAATATATTGTATATATCTTGATGATCAAAATCTAAATTATTTAAGAATAATCTAAACCGACGACAAGGTTTACTGAGCACTTCGATATTTCAAGATTGCAAATCAATCGATGTCTGTGTCAATATCATTCCATGCTACCACTTGGCATTTAGGTGAGTCCGACTACTTTACTCTTGTAGGTACTAGAATATGATATTCACTACCATGTCTAACTATAATATTCATACGAATATACAAACCCCATCCCACCACTTGCAAGTGGGTAGTTTTCAATAGGTGTGACAATAAACTCCAACTCCAACCAATTCCGTTCAAATGTTTACAAGTTTGAATTGGGTAAACACTTGCAGGTAGCACTCAATAAAGGTCGTTGTTTGTCATTTCCCACTGGAATCTCAATGTCTTTTAATTTCAAACGATACGACGTTTTCAGATATGTTTGCTTAGAGATTCAATCAAAGTTTCAAATAAACTCGGTTCCAAAAATAACGGGTCAGTCACATAAACCCGAATATCTCCCGAACTACGTATGCCATCCTAATGAAACGAAGACTGTTCAATTGAGAATTTAATTATACAGATAAAAAATAAAATAAATTTAAATCTAAACTCTCTAACTCTTAACTTATCTTTAAATTAAAAAAAAAACTAAAGTAGTCATATTTCTCTTAAGATTACATTTTTTTATGATTGTTTTTTGCTGTTTTTCGTCACTTTCTTCATTTAATACTTTGTATTACCTCCACGAGCTCTTCTGACAGCTTCCAGGCGATTAGGCATGCTGTACACCAAATTTCGGAGCCGGTGCTGAGGAATACCTTCCCATTCCTCCACCAGTGCTTGTTTGAGCTCGGGAAGCGTGATTGGTGGGGGGTTTCGACCTTTCACGCATCTCTGAAGCTCGTCCCAGGCGTGCTCGACGGGGTTTAAGTCCGGGCTTCGCGCTGGCTACTGCATGAGTTCGATACCGACCTCTTCAAGGTAGTCATGTACAATTCTGGCGGTATGGGGACGCGCATTATCATGCATTAATATGCCATGCCGGTCCATCCTGGCCATGAAAGGACCTACATGTTCATTGAGGATCTCTTCCACGTACCTCTCTGCATTTAGAGTTCCATTTTGAATGAGTACCAGCTCGGTGCGGGCCTCAGTAGAAATCCCAGCCCAAACTTGTACGGAGCCTCCACCGTACGCCACTTTTTCCTCCACACACGCTTGATGGAAGCGCTCCCCTGATCTTCTGTACACCAACTGCCTACCATTTTAGACCAATTTAGACTCGTCCGTGAACATTACCCTAGACCAATCGTCTAGTGTCCAGTTTAGGTGCTCGCGCACGTATCTCTGTCTTGCAATTCGATGTCCCCGTTCCAGTTTGGGGCCATTTGCGGGCCTTTCTTCTTACTGTTTGAGCGCTTAAATTGCCACCTCCAAAGCGAATAAAGTGAGTTTTTAGACTAACAGCAGTTTGAAAACGATTTCGGAGCATTGTAGCCACCAGTTGTCTGTCTTCCCTGGCCGTTGTGCATCTTGGTCTGCCATTTCCTGGTCTTCTAAGGTGTGATCCGGTCTCTTGGTACCGCTGGACTACTCGCTAAATAGTCGACAAAGATACACCAATGTTTCTAGCTGTTTCACGCTGGCTCCGCCCAAGTTCCAAAAAAGTTAGGATTCTGGTACATTCCTCTAGCGTGACTGCCATGCTTCACCTCACAGAATAATAATTATGCACGTGGAAGACGTTCACGATATTTTTTTTTGTGACAGAATAGAAATGGAAAGCATCTATAATGAAATGAAACAAAAATTTTGTTTTTAAAAATAGTCATTTTTTTAAATTTTGCTTGTCTAATGAATTTTCTTTCATCAACCAGTTTAAATAATATGCTATTAGAAGCGCAACTAAAAAGTCATTATTCTGTTTTTTATTTCATTGATCTAACTTTTACAGTTTTGGAGGTATTTCAATTTTTGTGCCTGCCTGGTAAGTTTTGGAACCGAGTGTAGTTGACATTAGGAACATTGCATTCTGTATGTAGATGTAATGGATATATTTTTTGTAGGTATTTATTGACTTTCTGGGTCTTTTTTATGATACAGGGGGCAAACGAGCAAACGGGTCACCTAATGGAAAGCTCATGATCTCCTGCACTTAAGGAGTCACAAGCGCGTTGCCGGGCCTTTAAGGAGGGAGTAAGCTCTTTTCTTAAAAATTTGAAGGTCGTATCGGTCTGGAAACACCAAAGGCGGTAATTTGTTCCACAGATTGATTAATTGGTAAAAGCGCTCAGTGGTGGAGTGCCAATTATTCAACCGATAGGGATAAAAAAATTGCCGCGAGTAATGAAAACGGAGAGTGGCGGATGGTATAAGTCCAAAAATGTCCTCGGAGCACTCTCCGTGATACAGAGGATAGAGAATGCATAGTGAAGCTACTTAATGCCAAGAGGTCAAGCCTATCCGAGAATTTTCTGGCTATCAATGATTAGAGTCGCTCTCCGTTGGATGCGGTCCAGAAGAATAAGCTAATACCGGAGTATCCCTACATAGAGATGAGAAGAAAAGAAACAAATGAAGTTGGAGACTAGAGACTTCCATACTTACAATGATTTGCTTTGTTTAAAATAATATACCTATCAATAACTTTCACAAGAACATTAATTGTTCACCTCTGACCTTCACAATACGAAAACATGTATACATGTTTTGTGATTGACCAGCGTCGCGTCGTATCAATGAATATAAAAGACAACAAAACATTCAGTGTTGAAGATTAGTACTAGTTAAGTTCAGCGTTACTTTATTAGAACCGTTTATATTCAAAAATATTTCTAATAGCCAAAATTTGTCCTTAAGAAATGTAAATAGTATCTGGCTCAACAATAGTAACACATAAATCTTAACTAATCCTCTCGTGATAAAATAACATTTAGCGATCTGAAAGCAAGCTGTACATTTAGCCATACCAATAGCAATCAGTATGGCTAAATGTACGATAAATAGTTACTGAACACAAAATCAAATTTCAACAGTAGGAAGCCTACCCTAAACAGAATTTTTCGGGTGTATTTATTTGGGTCAAGTCAAACAATGACGCACGAAAAGTTTTTGCCGTCAATATCGTAGCTCTTTGACTATAAAGGCAATATTGACGAAGGTACATAATACTCATATACGTTCATAAGAATCTTTGGTTTTGCATGAACGAAAGCATAAACTTTTTAAGAATTCGGGATTGAATAGATATATGTACGTGCTATGTAAATGAGCCACACATTAGTCCAATAACAGTGATATTTGCACTATCGTAATTCAAAACACAATGGATTAAAAAACCTCTTACCTACACCAATAATGGTGGACTAATAATAGTAATAACTAACGTAGAGTCTGTGAAGTTTGGGCTTGTAGAGTTAAGAAGGCGTTAAGAAGGTTAAGAGTTAAAAGTTTTGCTCTACATGAGATCTGATAACTTTTGACAGTGCGAGCCGTATGGTCTCGTCTTGGCAACATTTTACATCAAAATGTCTTTGGTGGGTTTTCACTTTTTTTGTAAGTTGCTCATGACAATATATTATTAAAACAAGGAGTCCCTATAGTAATAATTTTAGGCCTCTAGCATCAAAATTTGAGGCAGTCTCATAAAAATTCCATCCCATAGTCTAAGGGGGTGGGGGATAAAAGTTCCAAGTTTTAGATTTTTTTGTTGTTTGTGTACTAATAATACTAATAAATAACAATAAGCTGCGCTGGTAGATGCCCTGGATTCGTTATTGCCTGATTATTTAGACAATAGCGAGATCTTAGTGTTACACATTCTATTCTATACTGTGCGGATATTGCAGCTTGTCGAGTAGCTGGTGTCAATGAAATGAAAATGTCACTACTACTCGAACTAAATCTATTGTACCAGCTTGGCTGTATAGAAGGTCGTATTGATGAGATCAGGTCACTAATCGGTAAGTTAATTAGCTTTCGATCAGGGAATACGCAGCCGAGAGTCTTCAACAGTACATGTTATGTGTCACAGAGCGCATAGACTTTCTAAAGCAGAAAATTTATTCATGGGCAAATAGTATAAGGCGGTATAAAAAACGAATAGATCGTTATAATCAGAATTGAATGTTCTAAAGAAATGAGAAGTGGGTATACCAGAAATGGGAGGAACCAGATCCATGTGTGAGTCATGGGCATTTGATGAAAATGTCACAAATACATTTAGGCGTAACATCTGGTCGGTGCTTGTCACTCATATAGAAGGTGATTGGTTGAGGGATGCAGCGGCGTGCACAGGATTATGACACTAGGTATGCGGCAGAGTAGTCGGACCCAAAAACTTTTTCTTTTATAGATTTTTAGCTTAGCCACAGCCACGCGATGTATCTCTAAGTCGGAAACCATGCCAACAGAACAAGTCTTAGATGTACTACTATTCATGTACATCTTCAACGGGAACACTGACAAAACTGCGATAGATCGGCGATACATCGCGGCGGAGGAAATTCTAATAAGTAAAATAATAAGCTAAAATATTATAACTACTCACCTGGTCATCTTCAATTTATATTCACATATTCAAGGTTAAGGTTACTTGAGATTACTATATCCCAATGTAAATAAACGCAAGATTTCGGCCACCTCAAATATCTTATCCAAGTGAGTGATAGTTACAGACCTTTAGACACAATTTTAATCTTTTCACTGAATGACAATTGTGAGAACTTGTTATTTTTAATTTAAATTATACACAAATTTTCCACACATACCTCACAATCAAATAACATTTAAAAAAAATCAACGGAACTCAGTAATAAACTGTTAAATGTACACACTTTCAAATAAAGCTATAATTATACTGGCGGAAAGAAAATAGTAAACAATGCTTATCACATGAAAAAATCAATATGGCCCCCGCGAATAACAAACATATCTGCTAATTAAACAAATAAAACCTTAGCATATTCAAAATTCATAATCCGCATACATGATTCATTATATTTCTGACTATTGTAATTGGGTGGATTTATAGGCAACGAACACTACCGATTATACCCGAATACTGACGACAACGATTAGCGCGGGAGCCGAGAGCCAACTGCAGTATCCTGCGGCTGTAGTCAGGCATATAAAATAAATGGGTGTTTGCGTATGCGAACTGTGCACGGACACCAAAATTACTACACACATGCGAAAAAATGTCCTGCGCGAGGCGACGGCATGAGTTGCTTTGCGCTTGCTTTTCGGTAAACACCTGGCAAACAATGTTTGTGTGGTGCTATGCTATTTGTAAATAATACGTGTTTTTAAGTTATTATATTTTGTTTTTTCATTTATTTACTATTAATTAAAGTCATCTAAAACGTACCAACGTTTTATTAAAATGTCTGTGAATAGCAAGTAAAGCTCTGCATTTCTGCCTACAAGGAGCGCACGCCCCTGCCGAGTAGCCAGGATCGTATACCAACAGCTTGCCCTTAAATACCAACTTGTGAATCTATAAGTACCATAATACAGGTATGTGCCCGACCCAGTTCTCGAGAATGAGTCTCGTTGTATTGAGATCGATCTATTATCACAGACAGGACTTTGGATGCCAATAAGCCTGATATTGTAAAGATATATCGATTCGAGCGCTCGAAATATCACCGTTCCTCATGACGAGAATCTCGTGAAATTTGAAAAAGAAAAACAAATGAAATATTTGGATTTATCTCACGAGATTGTCGATATGTGGAATGTCGATTCAGTGATCATTGTTCCAAAAGTCTGCTCACGGGTTGATAGCGAAGAGCCTCGACCAAGACCTTAAGAGGCTCACGCAATAGAAAGGAGTGCCTCACTGTAGGTATCTTGCATAAGGAGTACAAGTCATTGGTTGGGAAACGTATTGGTTTGTGAGTCGATGTAAACGCCAAGATATTTGATTGCTTGAGTGCGTGAGATTTTAGTACAATTACAGTCGCTATCAGTCGCAGATTCACATTTATGGACTGTCAAATGTTCAAGAGCAGATGGTTGTGATGTAAGTTTTGGGCTAAATGTTATAAACTTTGTTTTGCTAAAATTGAGAGTTAACAGATTATGTGTCAGCCATTTAATCGTCGTCTTTAAGACAGATTCAGCAAACAAACGTGTTTCACTCCAATAAGCAAGTAATAATATTGGCCTACATATATCGTTGATGTATGGTAAGAAAAACGTAGGTCCAAGTACACTACTCTGTAGAACTCTGTAATTTAGGAACTTTTCTTAGCCGATGTTATTTATTTTGATAATTTCGGAGCGATCACTTACGTAACTGTTGCAAATATCAAGCGCGACATCTCGAACGCCGATCAATTCTAGTTTATGATAAGCGGGGAACAGAGACAGTGTCAAATGATTTTTAGAGATCAAGAAAGATAGCTTAGAGTCTAATAATTTTTATTTAGATTTTGAGGCACAGACTGCATCTTCAGTGGTTTTATAACTTCAGTAAACCATATTGATTTTTGGCAAATATGTTTTTTGAATTGAGATAGTTTAAGAGATGTATTTTATTCAAAAAAACAAGCAATTTGGAAAATATAGTTAAAACCGAAATAGGTTTGTAGGAATTGACACTGCCTCTGTCTCTGCCCTTATTAATGGGGTACACCAGGACTACGGGTACTACTCCTGATGCCAAAACAAGATTGAAAACATGGCAGATGATTGGTATAAGAACATTTCTGGCAGAGTTTATTAGCGTTGCGGATATACCCTCCCAACCTGAAGCGGTATTTAACTTGAGGCTGACAATAAGTCCTAAATCTCATTATAATCTGTATTGAAGATAGCGATGGATTCAGGGCAAACATGCTCAGATGGGCATATGTTTGTATGTATTGTAATAATGCATTTGATTGTCTATTTTCGCCGCCAGATTTACTCCCACATTGGCGAACTTGGCGAAGTATTCATTTACAACGCCAATTGGCTCAGACGGGTCAGACTTGATGGACAAAAGCTCATTAGGCGGCGTTTAATTGGTATTAAGATTAGCAATCACCTTAATAAGTTTCCAAGTGGTCTTAGGATTCTGTCGATGTTTCTTAAATTCAGTTTTTTTGTACTGTCGTTTCAATGTTTTGAGAAGGTTGTTACAGAAATTTCTGTACACGTAACATTAGACGTAAGTAACATTAATGGTTTAGTTATCGCATCATTTTTCTTGGTTTTGAGATACATTTTGTCATATGATGTTAATTAAATTGGATGCAGCGGTATCTGCGTCGTAACAATTTAATATAGATATTAAATCTAAACTCATTATAGTTTAAAAAAAAAAGAAAACAATTTTTACAATATATGATATGAAAGTAAAATAACATTGAACTGCAACATAATGTGACCAAGACGATTACACACCTACACAAAATAAATAACTCGACGATTTCATTCTCCTAAGGCATGCCTTCCTTGAAATGTAGTGTAAAAGGGTGTAAATGTGTTTTACAAATACATAAAATGTCTTTGGTGTTTGACTATGTGCTTGTATAACGTGTGTTTGTGGTATGCAGTTATGTATGAGTTTATAAAATTGCGTATAAAAATATGCAAGTACAAGCCTTAAAATATAAAAAATATAAAAGTTTGTAGAAAATCACCATGATCTTCTTAGTTTTAAGAACAAACGGGTCAATCTTGCAAAGTTTAGATCGGTAACTTTTAAAGGCACCTAAAAACCCTTTGTATGGTTAAACGAGCGAGAATAACGTTACTTATTCCTTTATCAGTTGCGCCCACCTGCCCTAAACAAATTTGTGCACATCGGAAAATTTACTTTACAAAATTAAAATTGAGAATAAAAAAATCTGTGTGTTCATTAAAATTCTTGACTCGACTTTGTTAAGAAGTTATAGATGGTAAGGATTTTTTCAAATTTTAGGCCATATAGCAATTTGGACCCGCCCAAAATTGTCATTTGGGCCGCAGACGTTGCCCATAAGTAATGACATTAACAAAATTGAAATTAATTTTTATTACGATACATTTAACTACTCAGAAATCTTGAACAAAAAATAATACATACACTATTGCAACTACTGTTGATTACAAAAAAAAATATTGCCGTTTTAGTTTTAGGCTAGTCTCAGCCACAGTGGCGGATTTATCCCTAAGGCAAAAGTAGGCACGTGCCTAGCGGCGAGAGGTTATTTTAGGCGATAGGAGGAGAGGCAACAAAGAAAAAATATATGCTTACATAAAAAGTAAATATGCATATACTTGCACAATATAAACAACTTTTTAATTCTATAGAGATGTTTAGGGTTGACATCTAGGGTTTATATTACGTAATTGCCACTACTTCTTTGCTTTCCTTCACTGATAATTACGAAGATTGTGGCTGACCGCCCAGAATAGGTCGCGCCTCTAGCGCTTTTTGAGAGTAGTGGCAGAAATCTCCTGTTTAGAGGCGGAAACGTGACTCGTTTGTCGTCCTGGCTGGAGGCATCACGTACTGATTTTGGCACCGTGAAAGCGCTCCAGCTGGACATAGCCGGCGCTTATTGCAGGCGTCAGAGAGCTGATTTTCTGAGGTGAAGACTACAATATTGTACCCTGTAATTCTCTCTTAATATCATTTAATTGATTTTTTGTTACATATTTTTACATACACACACACACACATTTTACATACACACATATTTATTTCAAAAGATCCCATACATCTAGGTGATCAAACGTGATCGGGGGTAGCTTTTCTAAATTTCGTGCAACAAATAAGCATCGGAATAGCTTCACTATCCATCACTTTTAATACACATATTATATCATACATAGTTCGATCATTTTTTCCTTGGCCCTTACGTACTGGTTTACGTTTTTCACTAAGTATATATTCAAACGGTAACGTTTTCGACTTTTTGATTTGTTCAACTCAACTCAAACTTTCTTTATTTCATAAAATTTCCAAAATTGTTTGAAATCGTCTTCCATGTCGGCTCTAAAGTCATAGATCAAACAAAAGCAACAATCTCTGTTTTGTCAAATAGTAAAAAATAAATTTAACAAAATTCAAACCCATACAAAATCTATGATATGCCTGTGCCGATCTACAACCGCCCGTTTCCAAGGGGTTGAGCCTTATGAGAAGAAAGGGCAAACAAACTCATGGCCACTTTTTTGCAATTCACAGGTAGATACAATAGCACTATTAAATATACCACAACATTGTTTTGATGTGTGCTAGTATGTCTGTTATTAAGGACTAAACGGTGAAAAGACAATGAAGAGAAAACAAGATTAAGAAGAAAAAAACGAATACAAGAGAAAATGAAGTAAAACATAAAAAATAGAAAAAATAATAATAGTAAAAAACATACTAGCCACACCACATTTTTACTTAAGAAAGAAATAGCCTGCGCTAATTAATCCCAAGCATTCTTGTCCTCCATGTAATCCACAATCGAGTAGTAGGCCCTCTGGCACAGGCCACTGTCACTGTCAACTGTCAACACAGGTTCACTGTTGAACGCGGAGGTGTATATCCGAACTAAGCTCTTCTCGTCCATAATTGAAAATTTATTCTGTATGAAAATAATTTGTCAAACACTGTTACATTTTACTGTCAGCTACATTTCTTTTTTGCCAAAAAATGCAGGTAAATAAGTAAAAGGTCACCACCAAGGCGATGAGAAGAGACCATGTATCGTGTATTAGCTGTTTACCCTGTTGTGAAAATCATTTTTACTTAGTTAGGTACCTGCATAAAAAATAAAATAAAAATAAAAAAATTACAGACTTCGACGAAAACATAACCTAGTTGATCGGCTAGTACTTAAAAGAATTATATATTAAGATATATAATATTATTATCAATATCTAATATATAGGTATTTATTCATAAGAGTATTGCCTATGCTTGCCTACAAACATATACCTACCTAACTTATAAAAGTAAGAAGTAAGTTCTAAACTACTTTTATTTCCCTTTCAAATTTTGTGTCTGTGGATTGAGGAGCCACTTATCATTTTGGCTCGATTTTGTAGTATAATACTTTTAAAGTTATATGAACATAAAGGTAACTCCTCAATCTAAATGTTTTTTTTATGTTGGAGGGGGCAGACGAGCAGACGGGTCACCTGATGGAAAGTGATCATCGCCTCCCATGAACGTCTGCAACTCAGGAGTCACAAACGCGTTGCCGGCCTTTTAGGAAGGAGTACGCTCTTTTCTTAAAGGTTTGAAGGTCGTATTGGTCCGGAAATACCGCAGATGATAACCCGTACTACAGATTGGTTGTGTGGGGCAAAAATTGTTTCGAAAAGCGCATAGTAGTGGAGCGCCAACTATCCAGGTAATAAGGATGAACATTTTGCCGTGTTAAACGATGGCGGAAATTTGCGGCTGGTATTAGTCCGAACAATTCCTCGGAGCACTCTCCATGATATATGCGATAGAATATGCAGAGTGATGCTACATCTCTACGTAATGCCAACGAATCGAGTCGGTCGCAAATCTTTTGGCTATCGACGATTCGAGTCGCTCCTCGTTGGATGCGGTCCAGAGGGTGAGGTGCCCCTGCATAGAGATGAGAACAGTATTCCATATGCGGCCGGACTTGCGCCTTATAGAACTGAAGGCGGTGGGCCGGAGTGAAATACTGCCTCGATCTGTTCAGCACACCGAGCTTCTTCGAGGCCAATTTCACCTTACTCTCTAAGTGACCCCGAACCACAACTTCGCTCGATATGTCGATGCCTAGGATTCTGATGCTGGCTGAAGCAATTAGGGAGGTGCTCTGAACTGAGGTGATACGACAAATGGGTTAAAACGGACTAGATTTAGTCGGCCCCGATCTGAAACCTCCGCTAAGGAAGTTTCAATTTCAGTCACAAGTTTGTTACGACTCTCGATTACGTTTTCCCAAGAAATGTTGGGGCGGCCGGTATAAAGGGCATCTCCTGTGCTATCATCTGCATAGCAATGGATGCTACTAGTTTACAACATGTCATTGATATGCAGAAGAAACAGTGTAGGTGATAGCACACAGCCTTGTGGGACACCAGCATTTATGAATTTCAAGTCGGAGTATGCACCGTCGACAACGACCTTAATGCTTCTGTCCGCAAGGAAGCTGTTCACCCAACTACACAATTTCTCGGGAAGCCCAAAGGAAGGGAGCTTCGAGAGAAGCTTGGTTTAAGGAGCCACGTCAGAACTAGGCACATAATGGATGTATATTTATCATAATTTAGTATGATTTAGCAGTATTTAAGAGTAGTTGACTGCACGGATGGCGTAGTGGTTTAAGCGGTCGCCACGCCGCTTCCTACTACGCCGAGTGTTGTGGGTTCAAACCCCACATGGGACGACACTTTGTGTGATCCACAAATTGTTGTTCCAAGTCTGGGTGTTATTTGTGTCCGTTTCATGTATGTTTGTAAAGATATTTTCCTAATGCGGGAGTTGTCTTTAAAAAAAAAAGAAAATAAAGAAAAGTTAGTAGACAAAATCTGACCTCCGTAATGTTAAAATTAAAAAGTTACCATACAATATATATGTAGCTCCTTAGACCATACATACGATTATCATTTTTCAAAGAAACAGTCTTTTAATTTCTTCATCATTTAGTAGTAAGTATATTAAATTTGTAGTGTAAAGAGTCTGGTAACGCCACCTGTCCATAGAGACAGGAACTCTTTAAGTTAGTTTAAATTCCCGCTAGGTGAGGCTGTCGACACCTATCAATCCCTTGATCATATATCGACATCCCGCACGCACGCCGCTAAAAGAACACAGTTCGGTGACGTTCGAGACGCGAGACACACCGCACGTTATATTTTTCTTTCCGCTACCGCATCTCATATAAACTTCAAAAACCAAAAATATTGGAATAACACGCGCCGCGTTCAAGTGTCTTCGGATCACGCTACCGCATTGTCCGCTGAGTGTTAAATCGTGCCTTGCCGGCAAGCTAGTGACTTTATACCGCGCAGCGCGCCGCCATTTTGTTTTCACAAGCCACACCGAAGCCACGAGAGACCAGGCCGCCTGATCAGCCCGCCAGGTCTGGACAGCAGCTCGACCAGCATCTCAAGACCATCAAGGTAGGCGTGCTTTTCCCATATCCTTTTACCCACCTGTCCGGCAGCCGCAACGTACTCAGCATATCAGTTTCAGGCAGCGCTTAGTCGCTGAAGATATCTGCGCACCCGCTCATATGTATTGGCGCCAATAAATTCTATAGCCACCGCCAGTTGGCGCTAACATACATATTTATGGTCCTTCGGCCGCATCTCAGCTTAGAGCTATCCTTTGGGGTCCCTTTGACCCACCGCTTGTCAAGTCTAGATTCGTCTAGTACTTCCTAACCGCACACTTATTAAGTCTAGATCCATCTAGAACTTAAACCCGCTTAACTAAGATCTATAATCCCGCCGATTTTCGCTTATCTAGCTATCGCCCGCTTAGTTATATATTCTAATTAAACCTAATTTCCTACCTAGGTAAACACTACCTACGTACCAACTTCGCATTCATTCTTCCGCGCCTTATAAGAGTTACCTACTTACTTAGATTATTTAATTTAACGTCATACAATAACTTGATTCATTAGTCAATTACGTGTAGCTTATTTGTTTATAGGTATTTATTTCGTATGCAAAGATTGTAATAAATACCTACCCACATTATATTATATGTATATCGCGCCGCTCGCCCGGTTAGTGAGTGTAAAGTTGTAGGTAGTTAAATTTGTTTCGCTAGCCGCGTTTCGATCTCCCTGTGTCTTGTCGGTTCATAATAACATTTAGCGCCGACAATGCCCAGGAAAGCGGATCCTGAGTCTTTCGCGACTGAGCGAGACAATGAGATTATTCTCCTTGAAAGTAAACGAGATGCGCTGTTCGAGTTTGTTCAAATTATTTACGACAATTCGAAAAAGGTTCATAAAAGTGTGGAATGTATGGAAGATTTCCTTAGTTCTGTAGGAACTATTGAAGATATTCGTTCTGAGTTTAGGGAAATAGTCAATGAGCACAATCGCGCTTCACTCAAAAATGATCCCGCATATAAACCTAACTATAAATGTTTAAACTCGTTCGAACAGCTGTACTGTCATATAAAACGTGTATTAAAAAGTGTTGAACCACAACCGTCCACGAAGGACACTGATCGTTATCAGGATGGTTCGACCGACCGCTTAGGCTTGAAACATAGATTGCCTTCTTTGCCGCCGATCGAGATAATGTGTTTTGACGGCGACATCCGAAGTTGGCTGCTTTTTTACGCTGGGTTCAAGTCCACCATACACGAAAATCCCACGCTGACCAACTCTGAGAGGTTGTACTATTTAATAGGGAAGCTCTCGAGTAAGGCTCAAACTGTCTTCTCAGGCATCACGCCATCTGCTGAAAATTATGACACGATATTACGATGTCTGATAGATAGGTATGAAGACAAGCGCACGCTCGGACATACCTACATAGATCAGATGTTAAATGTTAAGTTGACCGGCCCCGCTTCTTCGTCCAAATTCCAGGCATTCATGGATCAGTTTGTCACTGCCGCAAACGCATTAAAAAATCTACAAATTGATAATTTAAGCGACTTCCTACTGCTTAACCTCGCTTTAAAGAAGTTGGACGAAGAGACGATCCGCGCGTTTGAGTCTCAGTACCGCGATACGAAAGTACCTACTTTCGGTCAGCTGACGGAATTTATTAAAGGACAGTACAAGATATACAATAACATACGCCCCACCGCAAGTACTTCTACTTCTCATTCTACACGAAATAAACCGCGGGTTCATGTGCCTAACCCGCATGCTTATGTAGCAGTATCTACGCCGCACAAGAAATGTCTTTGTGACAACTTCGTACATGACCACTTATTTAAATGTCTATCGTTTAATAATTTAACGCCTTCCGCACGATTTAATTGCGTTAAAGAACGTAACGCTTGTATTAATTGCCTTAGTTTAAAACACAAAGCACGCGATTGTCATTCGAACATGAACTGCCGCAGCTGTGGCCAGAGGCATCATACGCTGCTGCACTTCGATAACGCTCGCAGTCAGGCTTCACAGCAAACGCCTGACCACCGAATGGCTGCCTCGGGAATCGAACCCGGGACCGTAGCCGCCGCGCCCGCTCCGCGCCGCACTCAACCATCGTCGCCGCCGCGCACGCAGACGTCTATAGCGCCACAGATTAGCTCACCGTGCGATGTGAGCGTATCAACGCTGCATGCATCCATTGCCGCGCCAATACCGAACGCTTCGAATAATAAGGTTCAGAACGCGCAATGTACGCAACCTATGACGGTACTGCTGTCGACCGCTCAGGTTGTTGTCTACGATAAAATGGGACGCGCCCATACGATTAGAGTTCTTTTGGACACGGGGTCGCAAATCAGCTTTATTACGAGTGAATGTTGCGCGCGCTTAGGTTTGGATTGCGATAGAAATACGAGGACGATTGTTCGAGTTTTTGGTGGTGCTGAAAAGCCTATTCGAGGTTCCACAGAATTTCAAATATTTTCGCGTTTCTCTAATAAAATTCATTTTGAAGTATCGGCATTTATTGTCGACCGCATAACGGACAACCTACCTACGGTGCCCGTTGACTTATCAGCGTTTTCTCACTTGAAGTCGCTCCCGCTCGCGGACAGTATGTTCGCCTCGCCCGCCGAGGTTCACGTTCTCCTCGGCGCGAATTATTTCCCAAACTTGCTGCTACCAGGCGTGGTACATAGTAATGTTGCAGGGATACCGCCCGCTATAGAAAGTGTTCTAGGATATATAATCATGGGTTCTGTGGTGCCCGCATTATTGTCTAAACACGAAATTAAAAATACAACCGCTTGTTGTGCTGTTCTTGAACAGTCGTTGGACAGCATTCTCAAAAGGTTTTGGGAACTTGAAGAGGTCTCCTCTCCGCCCGCCCACAGTCAAGATGACCTTGAATGTGAGAATCACTTCCGTGCCACCACTACGCGCGATGCTAGTGGTAGGTATACCGTTTCGTTGCCGTTTAGGGACAATGTTTATAAATTAGGGGATTCTCTCGCCGCCGCTAAAAGACGCTTCATGTGTTTGGAACGAAAATTGGAGTCATCAGCTACATTGCGCACGGCCTACAATGATATAATACGCGAGTACATTGATAAGGACTACATTACCGAGATAGGATCTATTGATAAAATAACTCCCGCCGATTCTTATTTCGTGCCGCATTTTTGTGTGCAACGTTCGGATAAAACGACAACCAAGGTTCGGATGGTTCTAGATGCCAGTTGTAAAACCAGCACAGGGTTGTCACTTAACGAAGTTTTACATTCCGGCCCTAACCTACAGGGTGACTTAAATTGCATACTTTTAAATTTCCGCCTGTTTAAAATAGCTATATCCGCTGACTGTCGTCAAATGTTTTTGCAGATTGGTATGCTCAAAGCAGATCGCAAATTTCAACGGATTCTCTTTAGATTCTCGCCGCAAGACCGATTAGTAATTCTAGAATTTAATCGAGTTTGTTTCGGGATGAAGTCAAGCGTGTTTCACGCTGTACGCGTCGTTCAGCAGCTCATCGCTGATGAACGACATAAGTTTCCTACCGCCGCCGCTATCGCATCCAGTTCCACGTACATGGATGATGTATGCTTCAGCATAATGTCAGATGACTCATCGCGCTCTGATGAGGCCGCTGCTGTTGCCGCTTGTACGGAACTCATTGACTTGTTCAAGTGTGGACAGTTCGACCTTGTGAAGTGGACTAGTAACTCCCCCGCTGTTATGCGCGCCATTCCCGCATCGCACCGCGCCTCCTCGGATCTTGAACTAGACAGGGGTGGCACACCTCAGAAAATATTAGGCACGCACTGGGATAGGTCTAATGATGATTTTAATTTCAAGGTCAATACACCTGAGTCAGGATGCACAAAACGAATTATTCTGTCCGTCATTGCACGCTTATGGGACAATTTGGGCTTAGTGGCTCCCGTCATTTTGCACGCGAAGCTCCTCATTCAGGAGTTATGGCTACTGAAATGCGGCTGGGATGACACGCCTCCCCTACGCATTTTGACCCTCTGGTCCCAATTTTGTAGCGAGTTACCTGCGCTCAACGCTATCCGTATTCCTCGACATTTAGGAGTGGTTCAGGGGTGCATAGCTAACCTCTTGGGCTTTGCTGATGCAAGCGAACGCGCCTACGGTTGTGTGGTATACCTACAGGTCACCGTTGGAGCTGTTAGGTTCGTTAGGCTCGTGTGCTCGAAGTCTAAGGTGTCGCCGCTCAAAACCGTTTCTATCGCTAGGTTAGAGCTATGTGCCGCAGTACTTCTGTCGAAGTTGATGCGTAGGGTACTTGACGTTTTTGAGCTGCGCTATAAAGTCTCAAACGTATTCGCCTTCACCGACTCAAAGGTCGTCCTTTGTTGGATCAACTCGTCTCCGCACCGCTGGCAGACGTTTGTCGCGAACAGGGTTGTCAAGGTCGTTGAGAACTTGCCTGCTAGCTGTTTCCATCACATACCGGGTGTTGAAAACCCCGCTGACTGCCTATCGCGCGGCCTCTCCCCCGCTTCGCTAATCAACCATCCTCTGTGGTTTGAGGGACCGCCGTGGGCATCTGAGGATCCATCGGAGTGGCCCATCGCCGAGTTTAATAGTGACGCCGTCGGTGAGGTTCCGGACATGAAACCGCTTGCCCATGCTGTGACCGTACCCGCTAATGAATCGCTCATTTACACTCTCGCTCAGCGTATATCCTCGTGGTCGAAGTTATTACGTATTGTTGTTTACATTTTCCGATTCTCAAAATCGTTAACGCGCAGACCTTCTGTCACCCGCTCAGATCTCGAATTCGCTGAAATTAAAGTATTGTACGCATTACAACAAGTTCACTTCCGTGACGACATTCATAAAATAAAGGAAGGTCAAATCTGCTCGCCCGCCTTACAGAGATTGAAACCATTTCTAGATGAAAATGGTCTTCTTCGCGTCGGCGGCCGGCTGTCGAACGCCGATATCGACTATTCGCTAATGCATCCGTGTGTGCTCCCGCGCCATGATCATGTGGTCGATATATTAATCGATTTATATCATAGGAAGCATTTACACGCCGGTCCCGAACATTTGATGTCCTTACTCAGACATCATTATTGGATACTCTCCGCACGACGTGTTATCCGTCACCGCATACAAAAGTGCAATACTTGCTTCAGAGCAAGGCCGCGTCCATCGTTTCCGATGATGTCGGACTTGCAGCGCTCCCGCGTAAACCCGTCTATAAAGGCATACGCCCACTGTGGGTGTGACTATGCCGGTCCTATACGTTTCACCCCCATTAGGGGTAGGGGCGTTAAGAGCCGTAAAGCATGGCTATGCATCTTTACGTGCCTTACTACCCGCTGTATACACATAGAAGTATCTACGGAGCTGAGTACAGTCAGCTTTCTCGCCGCACTCAAGCGTTTTCTTTCTCGCCGCGGACCGGTACAGTGCTTTTATACTGACAACGGAACTAATTTTGTGGGTTGCCGCTCATACTTACGCGACGTTTATAAGTTCCTTGACGAGTTTCGTCCGCACCTCGAACACGAGTTGACAGAGAGTCGCATCGATTTCAAACGTATCCCGCCTGCTAGCCCTCATTGGGGTGGATGCTGGGAGTCAATGGTGAAGGTCGTTAAGACTCATCTCTTCAAGGTGATAGGTCAGCAGATACTCACTTACGAGGAGCTCTTAACTGTGCTTACTCAGGTCGAGGCACTCATAAATTCACGCCCTCTTACCGCTTTAAGTAGCGATCCCGCTGAGCCATCGGCGCTAACGCCGGCTCATTTTCTTCACACTGCACCGCTATTTTCGCTACCCGCACCAAACGTAGAATCAGCTAACCTGCTCGAGAGGCACTCACTCCTAGACAAGCTGGTTCAATCGTTTTGGCAGCGATGGAGAGTCGAGTATCTGCATAAGTTGCAGGCTCGAGCCAAGTGGACCACGCCCACTACACCGATCCAGCTGGGATCAGTAGTGGTAATCATCGTCGATAACGCACCGCCACTTTCGTGGCCGCTCGGGGTTGTAGAAGCCGTTCATCCTTCGAAAGATGGAACAACGCGAGTAGTCACCGTTAGAACTAGTAAAGGGAGCTTCTTGCGCCCAGTGGTCCGATTGTGCCCATTGCCTAGTCAATAATCAATATTATAAATCCTCACAATTAGTTTTAAATAGGCTTAAAGTAGGTTAGATATTATGTATATACATTTTCCGCACCTTTTGCATCTTTTTGCAAATATTACCGCGTTTTCCTACCGCATTTTTTAATATTTTTTAAAGGTAACCCTTTAAGGGCGGGGGAATGGTAGCGCCACCTGTCCATAGAGACAGGAACTCTTTAAGTTAGTTTAAATTCCCGCTAGGTGAGGCTGTCGACACCTATCAATCCCTTGATCATATATCGACATCCCGCACGCACGCCGCTAAAAGAACACAGTTCGGTGACGTTCGAGACGCGAGACACACCGCACGTTATATTTTTCTTGAGATGATCCGATAAATAGATTTGACTGTAGTATATGTACTTACACTTGTGACGAAATTTGAAACATAAAACATCTATATTTTGAATAAATTTATACTAAATGTACGTATAATCCCATAATAAAAAGAACACATCACATCATCATATCAACAGCCCATAATAATCCACTGCTGGACATAGACCTCTCCTTAGAAAGGAGGTTTTGGCCTACTGTACCACGCTGGCCAGACGGTATAGGGTTTGTTTCAAGTTTTCCTTCTTTTTGCAGTGCTTTGTCCTGACAAATTTGTTCCCATAGTCGGCTCTTACGACACCCACGGGATGAATAGGAGTGGTGACATTCCGTATTATTAATCCGTCACCACACCTTAAAAAAGTACAGTATCTACGAAGTTATTGGCTATTCTTTACTTTCCTAACAAATTTTTTTGTAGGGTATCCATGAATAACCTATATAAAAGGTATTTTTTCGTTCCGTTTCGCAATATCATAAATCTATTTTATTTTCTTTCTCTTATTATTTGGGGGTAACTGCAAATTAATGTGGTTACCTACCTACCCTCAATAATATTTATTTAGCTCGCTATCGCAATACACCACGACACAAGTGTCAGTATCTCAACACTGACAAATAGTTATTGCAGACGTAGTGAATTATTACTTTTATGTTTAATTATTATTATCGATACAATATGCGGCAAAAAATAAGTCGTAGTAGGTCGTGTAATAATAGGTGTTATAGAATTTATACCTGCAACTAGCGACACTGGCACGGGACAACTATACATGTCTACGTATGTAACTACGTAGAATGAGATGTTTTGTTACGACGACTATGATTCTCACTATAAAATTCGTCAAAGCACCGACCAACCAATATTAAGTCATTATATAACTTATGTCCAAATTAATTAATAAATACTTATAACTGAAGAATTTCTGTGCATTCTCATATTTCGATAATTATCGATTTGTTAAAAAGTAAATTTTAAAGAGTACTTCTTGTGATTTCACATTTTGACATGGTCACCCGAATTCATAAGAAATATCAAAGCTTATTTATTTTTCAGATACCGAATGTATACAACGTTGATCTGTCTATATTTATTTAGAAGACATTTATACTAGTTTATAGTAGTAAATGTTAGTGTCTCTAGTTTTTGTTTCTGTTATTATCTCAGGTAGGTACAGTCGATTCCATATTTTGCGGAACGTCAGGATTGAGGAGCTAAATAAAATGCATTTATTTACTAAATCCACTCAGTTTTACTTATTTCTCTTGATGCTACAAATTCAAACACTCAAGTTTTTTGGCGTGGAATAAAAATGTTGACCTATTAATTTCATGGCCACATTAAACGAATTGTATATTCTTGAACATCAACAGATAGATTGGGAAGCCTCTTTTACATTGATGTAAGTTTGATTTATCTTACTACAAATTTCATAATTTGTTCTACGAAAGAAGGGCCTTTGCTCACTTACTAAATAAGGCGGGAGTTTCTGTTTAAAATGAAATGGCTCCTCCATCCATACGGGCAGTTTTATTTCTGGGTTTCAGATTGAAAAGAATGGAAAGCTTAAATTTGCCAGGAGTGTTGTATGTTGTATTTATATTTCAATTTCACGCCTTACCGTTTTACTACTAAAGTAATAATCTGTAGTATACGTATTAACTAAATACTCTGACCTCTCCAAAATAAATTCTTTATGATTAAGTGGTACAACGAGTGTTTCAATTATTGTATTTCCTTTAAATAATATTCAAGTCATCATAAAGAATAGCTAATAAATTCGCAGATGCTGTACTTTTTTCTGACAGGATTATACGTACAATTAGTATAAATTTATAAAAAATATAGATGTTTTATGGCCCAAATGTTGTCAAAGTATAATGAATTAGACCCAAATGTATTTACCGACCGACCCGTGGGTGGCGTAAGAGCCGGCTAAGGGAGCAAAATTCGTATTTGTGACTGAAAAATAGCTCCTCAATCAATACGGACATGAAAAAGGATATCTATGTTCCCTTAATTTCAAAATTAATAAAGTTAGATATAAACAGTGTGTATGAATAAATATTTTATAATTTAATTTTTATTTACTTATTATTCTTATTATTACATTCTCTGAATATGGAATTCCTAGTCCTAGTTCAGTAACCAAGTCATAATCATAAAGTATATATATATATATGACGGGGTATTACGATTATTATCCTCAATAGGGCCTATAGTTCCGCACTTACTAACTGCGGGCGTGAACTGGTATGTCCAATGAATTTCACAATGTAGATTATTACACGACTATAACTAGATACGTATATCGCCAGGAACACGTGACGGTTTCAATATACGACCGCTCTGTCCGACTGCCACACAACAAGTGTTCGTGTGCGCCGTTCGGCCTTTAAAAATATATATATATATATAAAATATAAAAGTAAAAAAGCATAACCATCAAATAGGCATTATATAAAATTTAAACCAAAGCATCAAACCCATCACTTATTTTAAATAGGTTTTCTAGTATTTAATTTAAATATTAGTTCAAGATTATAAATACACTATTTGTCATTAGTGGATCACCTTATTGAAAATTCTTTTTATTTTTTTTACTAGAAACCATACAAATGACATCAACCGTTGCCTCATCTCAGTTTTTGATGTTGGTAAAAATACACGAATAAATGAAAAAAAACTGAAAATGGCGAAATCGATGTAAGGCACTCACTAATATGAACATAGTAGTTCCCCGTAGGTATATTATAGGGAGTATAAAAACACTGTACACCAGCAGTAGAGAGAACGAGCCCGAGTTTACTTGGCGGATGTACTGTGTCTAACAATAGCTAAACAGCGAACCAGAAAGGTAAAGTTGAACCTTAGTTAAATATGGCTCTTTTTATCGGTAAGTATTACTAGTTTACATTAGTTTTAAAGGTACTTTTAGAAGTTGTAGATACTTGCACTACACATTAAGAGATGCTTAGTTAACACCAAAATAGCAGCTACAATACATAAATGATACAGATTTAGATTAAAATAATCCGCCGATTGACAAAGCAGTAGTAATCACGTGTCATATTACTGACAATTAAGTTTACGAAGGTATTTCTCACTTTTTGCGGCTTATTAAAGCTAAAGGAGAGTATTGTTCTGGTGTTACAAAGCCGCTTACGCTTACCACAAATGCCTATTAATTAGCAACCGCTCTTCATAATAGTAAAATTTAAATTGCACTCATTAGTACTTTAAAATGATTTCAGAGGTGTTCCTAATTTTGTTTAATAGTCAGTAGCTAACACTTGTCAGTAATTTCTAGTATATATGTATATTATTTTTTTAGGATACATCGTGCGATTGACTGTTTAATATGTATACCGTCCTCTTTTATCTATTTTTTAAAAAAAAATGTATTACGAGTCCGTCCGGCTGTTCTATCCAAGCTTTGTCATTCAGTATTCTCAATTCATACTCAAAAGCAATTTTCTCTCAACCATTTTATATATATTTTTATAGCTTTCTCTACATGCCCGATTCTATGTAAGGTATGCTGTACCTTTTCGTTTATTGCCTCCTTAAATTATTTAAGTGGGCAATTCAATGAAATAATTACGACACTTTTGAGTCTTGTCAGAAAAATGGATGAGAACAGTTTAATGAAAGGCATTTATTATTACCACGCATTGGCTCCACCAATCTGATGCTAGTGCTCCATTTTCATATAAGCAAATTCAATTTGAAATAAAAGTGGCATTCCGCAAAATGGCTCAGGGACAAACTACTACCCGAACTAGTCTTCAATCATTGGCAGTCGTATGTAGCTCTGGGTCGTATGTAAAATATGAAGGTATACCTTTTATTATTTGGAAATAAGTAGGTTTATTTAAAATCAATACTTATAAAATCTTTTCACGTTAATAATTTTCCATTTAAAATGAAAAGATGTACTGACTTACTCTGGGTATTTTTAACCACCATAGTCACTTCAAAACATGAAACAAAATCACAGTACACTGAACAAATGCCCTCCCCACGAGTCGATTATTTCTATTTAATTGAAATATTTATGTAATTTTGAAATACGTGTATATATATAAGAAATTACTCAATTACAGTACATTCCTTTTCCGTCATAAATTAACGGTATAGTGAGTGCAATTTTCATATTCTTTAACATAGAACAGCGATCATACTATGATAATCGGCTACCCTCTGACATCGTATTGTTTATCTTTAATCGTGGAATTTTCCCCGTGACAGCACTTAAGATAAAAGAACGTGAATGCTCTTTGTTCTAATAAAAGGGTTTAATCATCGGCCTTAAAGCAGTAAAAAGGGTCACGGGTTTTAGTAGTGTAGTTATGTTATGTCAACTGATAAAATAGTCTATGCAACGGCAATCGGATCTTTGTCAGACTATAACGAAACCAAACAAAACTGGCTATCAAAAGTAAAATTCAGCATCGACATTGTATTATCATACTTACTGTATTACATAAGTTGAATAGTTTGTAGGTAAGAATGCCAAATAAGGCCATGTACTGGTTTCATACCTTTCAGGACGCGATTTTGTTAAACGATGTTGTTTTGGGACATCATGTTATTAACTTCAAAGAACATGAAAATTTCAGTTCTAGCAGTATAATAAAATTACAATGTACATATTCTATAACAGATTTTAGTTTTTTGAATCCAATTTTATCCTATCTTAATTTCTAGTCTAAGAGACGGATACTGAAGTACAAGTATCTTATGTGCCAATGAACAGCAATTTCTTAGAAAAATAACTGAGTTAAATGTATATTATCTTATTTCATTTATTTTGGACATCTAGTCTTGTTACGCCTGACAAAAAGATAAAAGAACTAGACGTAATAGAAAAAAGAACATATCAAAATAAAAATTATGTATATTTTTTCTTATACATTAATTTATACCTTCATCGATAAGCGAGCACAACAAGGCTTTTAATCAAATCGTAGGTTAAAAACTATTTATAATATAATCAGTTATATAACTATATTGCCTTACTTTGTAGCTGTTTATAAAGAAAGGTATCTTTTAGCTTGTCTTGTTCTGTTTCATATACTAACAGTTCTATTGTTAATAAGTACTGAGAAAAAAATTCAACATTGTAATAAATCAAAGTAAACTATTCTTTTCCCGGAGAGAATATCCACAGAAGCGTAGAAATTAAATTTGGACCAGTATGTTTGCTTCTGCTGCTCTGTGTAATTAATTGACGAAAAGACAAATAACAAAAAAGTCTGATTACTTTCCAATAGGTATATAAGTAACAAAATAAGGGAATGTTTTTGCGTGTAGGTATAGAATTTAGTTTTTGTTCTAGATTGTAGACAAAGAACAATGGCAGAAACATTTTTACCTAAAACTTAAAAACTTGACTCACAGTAAACCATGTGTTGTATAAGTCTTATAAGACATAGGATATATTTAAAGATTTCATTTGACCTCAGTACGTAATGTTACTTAACCTCGCATCATTCTCCAACTTTCCATCAGGTGACTCTGATGCAGGTCTGCTCGTCTGCCCTCTCTGACATAAAAATAAATAAAATAAAATAAGAAAACATATAAAAGTTCAAACTATCTTTAACACAGACAACGTAATTTTATAAAGAGCTCACAATAGCTTAAAATGCAATTTCTATGCGTATTATGCACTAACCAGTCAATTTCTTAAAAAACACTACGTCATAAAAAAAACAGTGGTACTCCTGGAGTGCCGACAGAAGTGAAACCCTGAAAATTTAAAAAATTGTGATTATAACAGGAAAAAATTGTTTTTTCCGATTCCGAATAGTTACTTAAGACCAGAATATAACTAAAAACTTATACAATATTACATTTGTAAATATCATTTTCATATGTTACTGCGACTGTCGGCATCAGGGCGACAACTAAGGTGGTCGCTGAAAATCAGTACTGAGGTGGCATTTATCCACCACAGTGTACACTGTGGTGGATAAATCCTCCTGTGGTGGAAAAGACCTCAGTGACTGACTGAGGGTCCACCTATTTTCTGAAGCACGACGTACAATCCTCAGCAACATTAAAGGTATACTGGTTGATAAGTATAAGTTGATAAGTACTATAGTATAGTTATTATAAGTAAAATTCTATAGACGCGTGGTTGGTTGGATACGTGGCACATTGACATGTCATGTCAGTTCTGTCAGAAATGAAAGATTGACACATTGAACAATGTTGCCGTTATCAAACCTTACTTGATTTTTAGTTTCTTTGTGTATGTTTTTTTAGCATTTTTTTATTTTTGTATGCTTTATGAAATAAATATTATTCTATTCTATATAATAAATATAATATTAATAAATGTCTTTTATATAATAAAAGAAATTGAGTATGTTTATTTATTTTGTGTGGTGTTTTGTATCCGTGTGGTGACGGATTGAGAATACAGAGTGTCACCACGCCTATTCATCCCGTGGGTGTCGTAAGAGCCGACTAAGGGAGAAAACTATGCAGAACAACAACACTGCAGAGAGAAGGAAAACTTGACACAAGCCCTATACCAACATGTCTGGCCAGTGAGGTATAATAGGCCAAAACCATCATTCTAAGGAGAGGCCTATGTCCAGCAGTGGACTATTAAAGGCTGTGGATGTCATGTGATGTGATTTATTTTTTTGCTTATTATTTCAACAAAGAACTTTTACATCTTTATTAATATAGTAAATTTACTTGATTATCAGAGAAACAGGAAGTACACGTGAATATAATGTCATTTTGTTTTATTTTCGTGGCAAATGTATACAAATAAATGATGACTGGTGCCAGTGACTTAATCATAATTTTGGTTACAGAGAAAGAGAAACTTGTTACGGCTCAAAGAGGATATGAAGACAATATGAACCCTGTTATGTAATAGATGAATTGACTATGACCCCTTTTAGAAAATTATATTATCTTACACTAAACGATACAGAAATAATAAGACACAAACACAAAGAGACTTACTACTCACGGATTCCTGAATAACATTGCGTAAAGAGTCGCATAATATCCTCATACTGCGTCAGAATGTGACATCGTTCACTTCGCACGAATTGAATTATGAAGGATATAAGTAACTGCTTTTATTTTGCTCTTCATAAACATTATAAACAGACACCGAAAATTGATTCCTTCCGAACAGTCGTGACTCACGCGTATCGTAATATTTTATTGCTTCGGATATTTGTCACATCCGATCATATAAAAGATAATATAAAACATAGTGGCAATTTATATAGAATCCCGTTCATAAGTTCTATTTATTAAGAGTTACGTAACCTGGCAAGATTTATTGATTAATAGGGGTACGGTTGCACTTTTCACGTTTGAATAGGTATCAAGATGCTATAAATAACTAATGCCTAATAATCTCATTTAATACTGGCAGGCCGAGTACAATGCATGGTACTATATATTAATTACAAAGACTTTAAAAACATTAAGGTCAACCATTGTTGTCGGTCGTCAGACCCTCACGTGGTATTTAGTTAACCCACCCCTGACAATCCAGACCACAAAGAAATAATAACGTAACGCTTTACAACCTTGCTAAAGGCTAGAAATACTGGACAAGTTCAGCTTTCTAACGAAAACCCTTACATTTACCACGTAGTTTTATATTGTACTTTACCTCTTTAAATTTTTACACAACTTAAGCCTGCCATGATTTCTGGTGACATATGATCATTCCGCTTATGTTAAGCTTGCGTAATAGAAGTTATTATTGAGTTTATAAAACGATTTCTCATTGTCATTAATTAAGGACTACTAGTAGATTCTCGCTGACATTAGTTTTACCAGGGAATTACCTATGTATTATGGAAGTAACCACCATGTTATAGGTAAACACCTACATTTCTTTGAATTGGATTATGTTAGAGTGGAATTATCTAAGATATTAAGTTTAATCACAATAATAAACCAACTACTGGTTTAAATACAATAGATTTAAGATTCTAATAAAATTATACGCAGATAACACAAAATAATAGGAATAGGGACATTGAGCGCCATCTCACGAAGACAACGTGAACTATAAAATGTTTAATAAGGCTCTATAATCCTAAATTATTTATATATTTGGCATCTCTTCATGACTGTTAGGTAGGTAGAAATATGAAACTACACTAAGCAACGTATAAAAAAGCGAAGTTATTTTGCGTTATGTTGCGTCTTAGTGCGTAGGTAATCATTTATTATTATAAGTTATAAATATAAGTAATGTATTTTAAAATAATATTTACAACACTGATGACTGCACTACAAGGATGGCGTATAGGTTTAAGCGGTCGCCACGCCGCTTCCTACTACGTCGAGTGTTATGGGTTCAAACCCCACATGGGACGATACTTTGTGTGATCCACAAATTGTTGTTCTGAGTCTGGGTGTTCTTTGTATCCGTTTCATGTATGTTTGTGAAGTCCCCGCGACACAGGATATATTCCTAATAAGGGCCTTGTCTTTAAAAAACAAAGAAAATAATAACGGATAAACTGTTATTAAGGCATGCTGCAAAGGAGTGTTATCTATGGAATATTTAACAAGTTCAATATCCCATAGATAACAGTTCCTACAACGAACTAAGGTATCCACATCGGTAACGAACATCCATCATCAAATACAGTCTTTATTTTCACCAAGTACTGTGAAAGGGTTACCTAAATATCTAAAAATGAGACGCCCCAAACAATTTCAAATTGTCATTGATGATTACACAAAATTTTATTGATTTAATTTCAATGCAGTTTGTAACTTTATTGATATTATTTACATAACTTAAAGGACAAGGCTATTATTATTTTTTTTTGCTTTACCAAAGTATCGAATTTAACATTTTTGTTTTTCTGTTCATATCGACACTTCGTTGGTAAAACCATAAGGAATTACTTAATCATTTATGAATATGAATCCGTTCAATAATTGTGACGTAAATCATATTAGTAGAATCATTAACAAAATATCATCATCATCTGAGCCTCAAGACGTCCACTGCTAGAGATAGGCCATATATCTTGCCTTTATCAATCTTAAGACTCTCTTTACATTGCTTTGGAATTTCGCAATTGATTTTGAAAACCAAAAATTGATGCTACTTACATAAATTTTCGACTTCAACAACACTTGATGTTCGCTACAAAATTATCACTTTTTTAAATGAAAATTATATACAAAGAAAAATCAATAAACACATCACAAAAGTATAAGGTATGTTTAAACAAAATGTAAACTTTAAAAGTGTATGCAACTAAAACAAAAACCAACAGTCAATTGTTGTAAAATTTCAAAATTAGCTTTTTTTCTTGTAAAGAAATAAATCTAAAAAACTTAACAAAGAGGTAAATATTTGAATGCAAACTTTTTAATCATGACAACTCTGAACTTACATCACATGTTACTAATTGACATATTTTAGTAATAGGTGAACATCATATCTTATTGGCAACAAAAATGCATTGTAGTAATAGTATATAATATTAATATTTATAACTGATTAATATTTATATTTAATAAAGTAATCATAAGTAATAAAGTATAATAAGTAATATTTATAACTGAGCTCTATAACAAAAATATCAACTATAATAACCTTTTGTTGTCAGATCATCTACTTTTTGAATATAATATCGTAACAAATACACGTATTTTTAAGAAGTTTTTTTTTATTATCTGGTCGTTCGCTAAAAGACATAAAAACTCTTTAGAATTTTGTTTTCGAAATAAGTTTTAAAGGTATGTCTAGCCTATTAGAATAAAATGCATACAAAAACTTCGTTATCTATGCCATTTGTCATTTTTATTCGTGAATTAAAATACAAGTTAGTGCGAAATACAATTTTCTCTGAATCGTATACGATGAATTTTCTAATTTAATTCATATTAATTACAATATATGCTGTATGAACCTGTACATTTCATTGTCATGTATTGTGTATGAGACCAGATCAGCCACTCTTGCAGAAACAAGCCCTAAATGGTGGCACAAATACCGTGTTCCACGCACTTTTCCGGTCAAAAGGAACCAGATAACAAAAACACACCGGGATCTCCTGTTATCCAACTGGTGGCCATGTCTGTTAGAGGTTGACAGGGATTGCCTGGTATTACCGGGCAATCCCTGTCATATACTCCGTGTCGAAACACCGTTTGGTTATATTCGCTTCGTATCTAGATAAGTTTGGGTACAGCAACATATTTTTGGACGAACAGGCCGTGTGTGAGTTGTGTGATATATAGATATATATATATTAGGTGTGTTTCGCTTTGACTATACTACCACTGGAGATGTCAAGTGGTATTATTCGGATCTGATCTAAAAGTCTCATGAAATGGGGAAAATGTGGCTCATAGAAATGTAACACTAGATGATTACCGATGTGTGACTGATTCTTGAAGTGCTTTGTAGACTGAGCGTATTTCACACGTCCGCAGTTCGGTGTCGATTAGAAATTTGATACTTGGAAAATATACCCATTTTACACAATAGAATAAAAGAAAATAAATGACGAAAATGTGATATATCAATGTCAGTTTTAGCTTTAAAAATTCATACGTTGCTACATGTAAACAACGTTGTAGCGATAGATTCTTAAGATACCTCTAATTCAACTTAGTAGAATAATTAACGAACCGAGTCAAAAAGTAAAAAGAAGTGCCGTTCACTTTCTATAACAACAATTTTTAATAATAATAACTAAGAAAACGAAGTGTCACCACTCCCATTCATCCCATGGCTGTCGTAAGAGAAAACTTGAAACAAACCCCTTTACCAACTCGTCTGGCCAGCGTGGTATAGTAGACCAAAATCTTATTTCTAAGGAGAAGCCTATATCCAGCAGTGGATTATTAAAGGCTGTTGATGTGTGTGATGTGAATCATAATCAGAAAAGCTCATAGATAAAATTAGAGTACAATACCTTCGCAAAATATGTATGTGTATGTATATATTCTAATATCTGATAGGCCTGTTGGTCTAGTGGTTAGTGACCCTGACTGCTATACCGGAGGTCGTGGGTTCGATTCCCACCCAGGACAAATATTGTGTGATGAGCACGGTCATTTGTTCTGTGTCTGGGTGTAATTTATCTATAATATGTATGTATTTAGAAATATATAAGTATGTTTATCAGCAGTTTGGTTGCCATAGTACAGGCTCTGACTAGTTTGGGATCAGACGGCCGTGTGTGAGTTGTGTGATATATAGATATATATATATATATATATATATATTTCCTACCTACAAACCACCTACTTAACAAGTTTTAGGTCTTTAAGTACAAAAAAAAAACACTATTTTTACATCAATGTACGAGAGCCCTTAGAAGGAGATTCTACGGGTCAAATCGCAAGTCACATTAAATATTAATTTTAACGGGTTGAAGTTACCGATGATGTGTTACCAATAGCTTCTTACGATTTAGCGCTTTTCAGATTGTCAATATTGATATATGTCACTATTTATACAATATGTGAAATAGGAATACTCTTGATGTGTCCTTTTCCTTCACCCACGCTTATTCTATGTTAAGGGCTTACTTAACAATCGTACATACTAGTATGGTATAGTTACTTTTTCAATAGGTAGTTTAACGAATAAGTGAAAATATTCAAAAGGTTGTCACTTAATCCGGATCACCAAGTAACTGTTCTGTTCTTTGAATAATAAAGGACAGGGATGGTAAGCACATTAAAATCTTATAAGTTTTATATATACAGTCTCCCACAAAGTTTGAAATATGTTTTTATTTGTACTTTTGAATTTATTTAGAATCTTTGGCAACGACTAAAGTGGTCGGCCATGTAGTCAACATTTAAAATCAAAACTTTGATACATAACATATTTTGTTGTGTGTGTGTAATTGTAGTTAACTCTACAACAATACTAACTTAACAATAATAACTTTTGCTAACTCGACTTTAATTTGTGCTTCTGATACTGTTGAAGATGACAATCTAAACGAACGAGGAGTGAGCTGATATTCTCATTTGTTATGTATACTGCCAACGCGTAGTTTGTGGGTGAATACATATCCAACAGTATCAGAAGCACAAATCAAAGTCCAGTTAGCAATAGTTAGTACTACTGGGTTGTGCGCTAATTCTTAATAATCCCGGTCTTTTATCTTCTAAGTTTTTTCCTATGAATTCTGATACTATCCTAGACAAATATACCTTGTAAGATAGTTGGCAATACGTACATGTCTTTAAACAAATCTGAAATTTAAATATTTTAATGTTTTTTTCAAGATTCATCAAAAAAAAAACAAGAATTTATTGCCTGAGATATTGTGCTAAATACAAGGAGAGACTGCAAAATCACACAAACCAACTCGCTAGAGATCTAATTTACATCAACAATGACACTACAAGATTGAAAAGATTGAAAGCCAGACATCATTTTGCTAAGGCAGAGGAAGAGAATTTACAAAAATACCGATATGCGTAACTCACACAATTAAAATAAATCTTTCCCGAAAAACCATGAAATTTAAATGAAAACCTATTACACAAAGAAAAAAAAGCAATATATAGAATAGTAGAATTTTTATTACACTTCATTTCAAAGTCACGTAGTTAGGTCATTTACCGTAGAGTTGTGACTCTACATATTCACTTGTATACGAATAACCGTTAAAATGAAAGAATAATATTACTTATTAATAACCAGCCATTTTCAATTCAGACATCTTTTAGTATTTAGAACAAAACCGCTTGTTGCTCAGGTACTCTTGCAAACAAACATACTGAACATAATAATATCATTATCATTCGTGATCAGCGTCCTTTAAAGATGCCAAAAGACATGTTTTAGAGTAATACCTTTAAGGGCGATAATTGCTTGTAACTGTGTTTTCTCATCTGTATGTGTAAGTTGACTAGCATAAAATTAGGTGCAAGGTGTATTTTCGACCTAGTTTGCAAGTTATTATGCCCATATGTTCCTAAAACTAGACCTGGTGTAACATACATGCATCTGTAAAACTGTAAACGATTTGTAAATACAAATAAATGAAATTGATATCTAAGAATCCAATTCTTTGACCCCTTCCTTATTCTTCAATCTGTCAGAACTGTCAAACGTTACCTCTTAGATTAGATAGACTTTAAACATGTTATTTTGTCTAACTGATTTAAATGCACTAACTTCAAATGCTCATCATCATTCTCAAAAGCCTTTTGTAGTCCACTGCTGGACATAGGTCTCTCCCTAGTAAGGAGGTTAAGGTCGTAAGAGTCGACTAAGAGAACAAACTAGGCAGGACAACAGCACTACAAAGAGAAGGAAAACTTGCCACAAACCCTATACTAACCCGTCTGGCCAGCGTGGTATAGTAGGCAAAAACCTCCTTTCTAATGCTCATCACTATTTACAAAATATTTTGTACCCAATACAGGGACGTTCATTATTTAGAAGTTGCCCTCGTAATTCATAAATACAAAAGCATAAATAGACAATGGAGTCAACTAGGTAATATAAGTATTCCGTTCAAAAAGGTATCAGTAACATAAATAAACTAAATCAGTCCAGCTATCTTCGAGAAATCGAGAAACATACATGAAATAATATAAAATTCAGTGCAATTGTCATTCTTCTTCTTTTATTTGAAGTCAGTTGAAAGCAGAGCATATTATTAGTTTAATTAGAAACAAATGGCCTAACAATTAAAATACTAAAATCCATAGTCAATAATTCACTTAATTGAAATCTATCAACTTTATGTGCAGCATGCATGGAGGCAATTTGATTATAATTCAAGATTAATTCAAAAAGATCCATATCTACTTAACCGAGAAAGACAATTTAGCATTTTAGTTGCGATATTATAGTATGAATCAGCATCAACACTACACAAAAATAAATATTGTTTTCAGCATTTCTCACTGTGCAAAATAAGCGTTGCCCTTCTTTTCATGTTCCACAATGTAATGAATCCTAAATAAATATTTTGGGATGTGAATGTAGCTATAAAAAAAAACGAGTATAAATTGTCTAGAAGTATTGTCTTCGCCAATCAGCATCATAAATATTTGTTATTAGTAGACATGAGTTGACTTAATGAGGGTTTTTGGCTAAGCCATTCATCTTTTGTCACCGGCGTTTTTTTTTCCATTTTTACTTTTAAAGTTTATGCTTTGTTTTACAAGTGTGCACAATCCTGTTCCATCATAATTAGATATTTGTACTAAAATAAAGAAAAAATTACAGTCAATTCCATTTCAGTGTTAAAAGTCTTAACAAATTTTTGGTTGCCTCTGAATTAGATTGAACTTGAATACTTTGAAAGTACAGGTGAACAGTTCTGACCTTGGCACGTCAGACCTGTTCAAGCTATGAACACTCAACTGTTCAGTTTTATTCTTTCTAAATTTATAAATTTATTAACATAAAAATATACGCTTAAATTCAACATTAGCAATGGATAACTAGATGCAAACTGTTCTTCTTTACCCTCATCATAAACTGATTCAAACAAAGGAAACGTATTATTTATTTATAAATTCTACAAAGAATATTATGTAGTACATGTTTTTATTGATTTTAGGCTTTGATAACATTTGTATACCAAGTACTTTTTCCTTAATTACAGTGGAAAGACACGGAGTCCACTGTCCATCGCATTTATATGAGAATAAATCACCATTTGTCTTAATAACCTCTTAGTCTTAGATTTTTAATTACTTTATAAACAGTTTTAAATAAATTTTGGTCCAACATTACCAGACCAGAGCAATATAAAGGTCTTGAGTTTTTAGGATGTAAACCCCTATTTTTTCCTGTCGCAGCCAAAAACCGCATGCCGTCTCGGGTACCAGTAGCCGGGGAACCAGGTGTACCCTAGAAAGGAAATCTCTGGTACCCCGACGTACCTCGGGCCATCCACGGCCTGGAGATGCCTCCCTCCTGTGTAGGATGTAAACCCTGAGTAAAATAAGATTTTGACGAGATGCCTTTCAATTACTCTTTCGAAGAGTTTGCACACCTCGTCAATCAACACTATGGGCCGGCAGGCTGGCAGTTGAGGCTCGAGAGCCTCGTCATCTAAGGCCAGGACCCACGCTCAGCCTAGGACGCCATCAGGTCCCGGTGCGGTGTTTTTGGCTTTAAGCCGCAGCACCGCCACCATTAGTTCTGCCCAAGTGCCCTCAGGCACGTCGTCATCATCCACGTTAGGCGCGTCAAGCGCCGGACCATCTGAGGTGGAGTATACTGCACCACTCGCGAAGAGAACAGGGAGCCGACGACCCCCTCAAGCAGTCGCCCGGTGTTGCCCATGGGCGCATCTTTCCTTTGACCATACGGTAGGGGCGTCCCATCGAATCCCGCTTCAATGTCTCCAGCAATACGCGGCGGGCCTCACTCCTGGCCCGCTTTATCGCTGCCTGCAGGGTCTTCTTGGCAATCCTGTATTCCGTTAACAGCTTCGCCTCTCTCGCTGCCGCATCTTCGGGGCGGCGACGCCTACTGCGGAACTTCGGCCACTGACGAATAACGTTTACCCTATCCAATAAATATAGTTTATTTAAGCTTAAACGCTAAAAATGTTAAACTTAAAAATAAAATTAATTAAGGGAGTTGTACTAATCTGTTTTGTATATAACAAAATTTTCCGGGCTTAGAACACTTTCTTCAAATTTGAATAAAATCTTAAATACGACCTAATCAAATAAATTAAAAAAATATTCTAGTCAATTAAAAAAATACATTCAATTTATCGTGAGACAAAAAAATGTTAGAATGTTAGAAAAATTTAAAACCTCCTTACAAGGCGCGACGGTTAAAAAAATATCAAACTGTGACGAAGATATTTCGTAAGTCTTCGTATGTGCTGCCTTGTGTAAAGAAAGTAATAAAAGGTATCATATCGTTATGAGTATTTTTGGCTCGGCTTGCGGCATCTGTTGCGGTATCATTCTCATACGTATCTAATAAAAACACAGTATTAAAGATAAAATGTATGTATAATTTACCACTAGCCTTTTTTTCAAATATTATTTTAGAAACAGTGCAATAGATTACTAGGCATGTTGTTAAACATATCATAATAGGTTAATGGAGACATACGTTTTTAAGTCTCTCAGGGGAGCGACAGGCTTGGATATATTGAGAATAGACATACTTTGCGCTTAGTCAGCCAATTATAGGTTACTGCATAACAGTATGGGGATGTGCAAACAAAACTAGTCTCCTGAGGGTGGAAAGAGCGCAGAGAGCTGTACTAAAGGTAATGATGAAGAGACCGTATAGATACCCAACCACACAGGTCTATGCTGACTGTAATGTTCGTACAGTCTGCCAACTCTATGTGCACCAGTCAACCTTGAGAAAACATAGAAACATTGGCCCACCTGACCCTTTTTTTTTTTTTTTCCGTGCGGAAATCCCCTCGGATACCACCTGTCGGTGGCATGTCGGACTCGAACCGACTAAAACCGCACGCCGTCGCCGGGTACTAATAGCCGGGGAACCAGGTGTACCCTAGAAAGGAAGTCCCTGGTACCCCGACGGCCCACCTGACCCTAAAAAATGCTCAACTACACAATGCCTACCTACAAGTATTACACATAAAAAGTCATTTGCAAAGCACCAATTCTTTGTTCTAAGTACATACATCTACAAAAAACTACAGTTAAATCTTAAGTTACGGGAATTAAACAACTATAAAGTCAAACAAAAAGTAACAGAGTGGCTTCTTAAACAGGACTATGCTAATACTGAGTGATTGCTAACGTTCGTCACGTGACAAAACATAGACCTAATGTATCTGAGTCTTCTTATGTAATGACACACTCACTCTCTCTCGCACACCTGCACGCATACGCACACACACACACACACACACACACAGCCAGCTAATGCCATCGCCCACTTGTCCTAAACTCTTATACAAGATCGTTGCCACGCTGTTTCCTCAATAAATGCAACTACATCGTCAGATAGAGCAATATGAAACAGAAGAAATTCCACCCATTACAGAAAATCTGCTGTTCGAAGCATGTTCTAGAGTAGGGAATACGAAAGCTCCGGGCCTTGATGGAATTCCAAATATTGCACTAAAAGCTGCCATTAAAGCAGCGCCTGCAATATTCCCATCGATGTGGAAACAGCAGAGTTTAGTCCTCCTCCCCAAAGGAAAGAAACCTCCGGAAGAACCAACATCCTATCGTCCGCTCTGCATGTTGGATACAGCTGGCAAAATACTCGAACGCATATTACACAGAAGGATCGAAGCAGCAGTCGAACCGCTTCTTTCCAGCAGCCAATACGGCTTTCGAAAAGAACGCTCTACCTTGGATGTAATTAGCGTTGTCGTCGCAATACAGCTGAGGACGCAATCGCCGGAACCAGATGGAAGGGAGGTACGAAGAAGTACTGCCTGGTAGCAACGTTAGACATAAAAAATGCCTGCAATTCCGCCAAATGCGATTGCATTATGAAAGCTCATTACGAAATGAAGGTACCAGGATACTTACTAAGGATGGGTGCAAGCTATTTTTCTAACAGGATCCTAAAATATGACACAAAGACTGGTCCGAAAACATTCAAAGTCACTGGAGGAGTACCCCAAGGCTCAGTTCTAGGCCCACTTTTGTGGAATATCATGTATGACGGATTATTAAAACTAGAACTTCCAAACGAAGTCAAACTCGTAGCATATCCAGATGATGTGGCCGTAGTGGTCGTTGCAAAGCATTTCGAAGAAATTACCTTCGCATTTGATGCTACCATCGAAAAGATTAGCCACTGGATGAACACAGTTAGACTGCAGTTGGCAGAACACAAGACTGAGGCAGTACTCGTTACTGGCAGGAAGCGGTTGGAAACCATCACACTGCAAGTCGGAGCACATGAAATCACATCCCAGCCGTCTCTTCGGTATCTGGGCGTTATGATTGATGCCCGACTCAACTTCAAGCAGCAGGCACAACACGTGGGCGCCAAAGCGTCGGTGGTCAGAGCGACTTTATCAAGGCTGATGCCCTACATAGGAGGTCCGAAGCAGAGAAGGAGGGCGTTACTGACGTCTGTAGTAACATCCGTACTCACCTATGGAATCCATCTGGGCCGATGCGCTTAAAATACAGGAAGCACGAAGGAAAATTGCACCAGTATATCGGCTACGTGCTTTAAGAATTGCCAGTGCTTTTCGCACAGTGTCTGACGACGCTGTGCACGTCATTGCCGGGATGCTGCCAATTGAAGTATTAGCCGAAGAACGGAAAGCCCTTTACCACCGTAAAGTAAGGACCACACTGAGCCTTGGAGAACTTGGCAAGGAGGAACGGCTAAACAGCATACGATGATGGCAATTGAAGTAGGATACCAGTACAAAAGGCAGATGGACCTACCGTCTTATTCCACAAGTTGATGTCTGGGTAAACCGTAATCATGGTGAGGTCAATTACTACCTGACACAAATGATCTCAGGACACGGGTGCTATCGGGCATACCTCTATAAATATAAGCAGGAGGTATCTTCGATGTGGCCGTCCTGCCCAGGAGTTAGTGAAGATGCAGAGCACGTGTTCTTTGCGTGTCCTCGTTTCGACCTATTACGCAGTACCTGGGCAGAGGCCCTTACGAAGAACACTCAGCCAGAGTTTTTGATAGAAGCTATGCTGTCATCGGAGGCAGTATGGCAGGCGACAAGCGCTTTTGCGACGGGAGTTCTTCAGGAACTCCGTCGGTTAGAAAGAAAGCGGTCGGAAATCAAAACCCGTGACATTAGCACGATGGAAGAGCATTAGCTAGAGCCTCCCTCCACGAAGTAATGCCTTGCGGGAAGAGGAGGTTGACGCCAGAGGAAGTGTTTTTTTAGTCGGTATGGGTGTAGTCATAACATCGAGTCCGACATACCCAGATTAGACCCTGATAATACGTAACAGTAATTTTTTGTCCATCCCTCTGAAAAAAAAAACACACACACTCGCACACATACACACACACACACACACACAAATGCACGCACACTGGCTATACGAAAACTACTTAATGTACCTGTAATGTACTTAATGTACATTAACGATCGAACACTGCTGCTTATGAAACAGGTTATACCTAGTATAAGTAGCAGGGCTCAGCATATAATTTTGTGAACAAAGATGTCTTACAAAGTACTAAAACAAATATTCAAAAATTATAGCGAATAAGACTAGCACGTAAGATCTGTTGTTATTATACGGTATGACACTGACGCTGACGCGATCGTGTCATATCTTAATAAAGTGCCTCTGTCGGACCCGAAACTATTCGGGCTCTAACGAAAGACATGCATGCCATATATCTTGATTATTACGAATATCATTCTAGGAAGCAAATATTTATTTTATTTACAACCATTGAGTAGTTATATAAACCCATACGGTTTGAACATTACAATGCTTCGATATCTGCAGTAGTAACTTTAATTATTTGGATAAAGTATAAACGTAAAGTACTTTCCGATAGGAAAACCTTTTAGGTTTCTAAAACTACATATAAGTATTCTACGTGTTATAGTATTTTTTGTTAATTTATATTTTTTAATATTAAATAACATTTGACTAGAAGGTATTGTGACAAAATGGCTACAAAGTTTTGTACAAGATTAACTGTTATTTATATTAACAATAATTCCAAATTTTATAAGGAAATGTTATCTCTCCCAATGTCACCGTTACAAAGCCTCCTCTGACCACTACGCCGCTTCCTATTACGCCGAGTGTTGTGGGTTCAAACCCCACATGGGACAACACTTTGTGTGATCCACAAATTGTTGTTCTGAGTCTGGGTGTACTTCGTGTCCGTTTCATGTATGTTTGTAAAGTCCCCCGCGACACAGGATCTATTCCTAGTGCGGGAGTTGTCTTTTAAAAAAAGCAAAAAAATAAAGCCCAGATGTGGTAAAAAAAATGTAAAAAGATTTGGCTTTTAACGTAACTATAACTAGCTATGTGTTCACTAAGAGCAACAACTTTACAATGTTTAATTTAGTAACCAGTTCACGTCACATTCATTTTTCATTCTAGTGTTTTAATTAGATTGAGACAATAAAAAACTCTCACGTACACGCTACCCTTGGTACTACTTTGCATAGCAAAATCCACTTCTTTTAAAATCATTTTTATAATAATATTTACAGTGCTATATAGGTATCTAATATTTTTGAAAAGTATGCTGCTATAATTAAATGTATGGAGACTATACTGAACAAGGCTTTCCTGTAGTTAATTTGTTGACTATATATGAACCGATTGTCATTTTAAAAATAAACTTTATAGTGTTTAACGGTTTAACTTTGTGTCTAACAACAAAAAAAAAATAATATACACAAAAAAACCTCTGTTTTCATCAACTAAATTTATACAAAGTGGTGTTCTTAATGTGAATAAATACTCAGTTCCTAAGTCGCCTGAAAAAATCACTAGATTAGTCACCTCTGAAATTACTGAAATATTTTGCAAAGGTATATAGCATATATGCTGGTGACACTGACAGTAGTTTTTTCGATTAAGCCCCTTAAATTGTTTTAAAGTTGAGTTTGTAAAGATTGCTATTGTATCCTTTAAAATATTGAAACGAAAGTAATGTTTTATAATACAGGAGTCATCTGAGTACAATAACTACATTATTATAAGCAGTAATAAACTACTGCATCTAGCTAAGAGTGTACTGATAACCGCATCATTTATAAGCACATTGACAATTTGTGTGAAACTCGAACAAACTAACACACATAAAAAAACAGAACTGAGAGTTCAGATATTTCTATTTACTTGATTTAAACCTCGACTGAACCAAATAATTATATTTAGAATAAATAGAAATTTAAACCGTGAATGTAAAATACCGCATAATAGAATGTAATCTGCAGAAATTTAACTTCTCATATATTAAAGCTCGTTGGACCCCTAATCGTACTAGGTACCGGAACTTAACAGCACTTGCGCTGTGCAGACTAAAATATAATGACTATTGCGGTCGTCTGTGAGTAGTTAATTAGATAATATCCTCTGTTCCGACTTAAGCAGATTCGTACTAAACTACTATATCATCGTGTACCAGTCATTTACTGAGCTCAGAATCGAATGCCGAATTAACCTTCATCGATAAACTGTTCGCTGTGAGCTCTCATTTACTTTGATAAATATTTACTCTAATAAACTAGATACTTCATTTAGAAAGTGTGTAAGAAGGTGGTAGAAACTTGATGCATTTGATTCATAGCTCGCGCACTGAGGGTTTCGTACAAACTTGAATGTAGATAGATAGTTTGTATATCTCGCGAATAGATTCTCAAAGAACGTGAGTGGTGGTAAAATTTAAAAATAAGTTTTTTTGGGACAGAGTGATTGAGAACTTTAAAAATATTTCATTAATAAGTCAATTCTAACCGATATCTTAAGCATTTATGTATAAAGACAAGAGATATTTTGCAAACTTGTTTTTAAAATTTTCATTCTTCATATTTTTTTAAAACATGTATTGTACCTACTCGGACTTAAAAGTAAGTAATAAAGTTAGTTATATTTTTATTATTTCATTGTCTGATTTTATAAATCACGCTTGTGATTATAACAGTGTGAGACATGTATTTGTATTAGCAAATGCACACATGCAGCTTCTGGAGGTACTTTTCATTATAATAGTCATACAAGCTACTTATGCTAGTATAGCATAGCTTGATTTAAAACTTGATTTCAATTAATACATTCATAGTCAATAAACTTTAACAAATTTTAAACTGGAATTGTTAATAGACCCTCAGATCACATCAATAATAATAAGATAATAAGATGGCATCAGCATGATAATTTAACGAAAGCGATTTCAACACGGCAATGGAAGCACAAGTTCCTATTGTACCAATTTTGTTCTACCCTACTATTTTATAAATTACGAAAAGTGTGTTTTAGAATGGTTGGCAAAATCTAAATTTTATTTAATAATCAGTAGTATATACATACGAGCACTTAGACAACTAAAAGATTCATGTAATGAGACATGGCAGAAAATACTGTTTGTGACTAGCGCAATACATACATATTTTATAACTACGGCTGCCACACGCGCTCCTCAGAGCGTAAAATTAGCATTTTTCTGGATTGCTCCGGTTCGGCTATACTTACACGTGTTTCAACTTTACAAAGTTTAGATACATTTTTGCTTACAACTTCAACAAAATTTATTTATTATCAGTATTTGTTGAAAAGATTGACACAGGACTAACTCACATCACTAAAGTTCGTCATCGTAATTTGATTCTAAAAGGACTAAATCTATTGATGTTATTGTAAAATCTAATTTAAGGTTAGAATCATTTTATTTCTCAAAGATTATAAATCACTTCACATAAGAAATAAACATAATTATAAATAGTAGGTACATTCACACATGGTTCAGAGCTCGTTTACAACACTAAAATATGTTGTGGGTAGTTCACAAAATCGATAAACAAAGTTAGTTAGGGACTATTTACACTTATTGCATTTCATTAATTATTAAAATAAAATAATTTTACTTTCTACAGTCTTTCAAGATGTGTCATTTTAAGTATTTCTTAAATAAGCTTAAAGATCCCGTGTCTTTAATTTTCTTAGGTAATGCATTATAAATTTGCACTCCTACGTATTTAATATCTTTTTTAGCGCAATTTGTTCTTAGCTTTGGTAAAACAAGGTGATGTGCTCCTCTTGAAGTTCGATTTTGTGTTTTTACGAATGATAACTGCATGTGTACGTCACCAGATATAATTTCATGAATCCTGACACACAAATTTATCAATTTAGGATATGTTAAAAAACACATGCTGAATTGATAAAGAACAATGGCAGAAACATATTTACCTAAAACTGAAGCGTTTGAAATTGACTGACAGTAAACTTACTAAATATTTTTTCTATGATTTATCATTATACCGCCATGTGTTGTATAAGTCTAATGAGAGATTGGATATTTTTAAAGATTTTATTTGACCTAAGTACGTAATGTCAGAATCGCCATCACGAACTGACTAGGGATGCGATATCTATCGAATATCTATCGAAGGTTCACCTATTATGATTATGAATTTGCTTCTGCCCACGGGTTTACTCATACGCTACCGTAACTAGTACTGTAGTGACTTAATCAACCTAATTAGCAATAATTTAGAATATTTTTGTCTCTTTTTGAAGATTTTTGCTACACCAAAATAAATAGAATATAGTTAGGTTATTTTCCTACAGAAAAATACTAAAACAATATATTGCTTAGTGTGATGAGAAAAAGACATTATAGGTTGATAACGGCACATAAATAGACATACATCGATATTTTTAAAATGTCGATACGTCGTCGTCGCATTTACTAGTCTTGTCGTTTGACACTTACACGCATGACTTACATACCATTTCTCACAAGGCAATTTTATTGTAGTTTGTTTGGTTGTTTTACTTTTGTTTAGTATTAAACTCTCATATACGTTTATTTTAATTTTAATTACATATAGTGTTACTCCAATATGCATGATGTGTTGCCTTAAAATGTTGTGCATTAATCTCAATATAATGGATGCATGCTTTAGATTTTAGAAAAAAATTCACAACTACTGACTGTTGAATAACTAAATAAGTAAATAAATGCTCGCGCCTTGTGTAAATGTGTATTGAAGTACATTTATTCAAATTATTATTAATAATTTATGTATTTATAGCTAGTATTACACCTGCTATTTAAGCGAAGATTTTTTTCTATTGGTTACCAATACCAATACACCAATACACATGCCAAGCAAATACCCTTCCTTCCTTCACCCATTTAGAAAGTCGCTTAACACTTTCTACACCAAAATAGGGTTGCTTATAAATAATAATAATGATGAATAATATTTTCGAATATATGACACACAAGGACATCTAGTTTAAAACAAAACATTGACAATATTTTAGTACTTAACCTCGAAACATTCAAAATCCAATATCTTTTTTCCTAGACTTCTTTCGCTAGTAATTTTTTTATGAGAATAAATTCTTAAGGGTTATAGGCATTTTTGATATTTAAACGCTGTCTTTTCACTTCAAATAAAATTATGTATGGGGACCTGCCATTGTCCTTTGTGCAACGTTAAATAATTTTGTATCCCGGTAAATTTTCTGTATCGATGTTAAATAATTAAAATGAAAAAGCACTTTAATAACTTTATTTTGGGCAGTTTATATCTTATTGAGACTTGTTTTAGCTGCAGTTCCCCACACTTCTATGAGATACTCTATAATTTAGGAACAGAATCCAATTTTTCTTGATCCTTTGTTAACAATAGTTGGATAGAAAAAGAGGTATATCTGAAAAATGTAAAGGAGAACCAACCGGCCTTGTTTCTGGTGACAGGGTGGATAATCCCTTCGGACCTCCGGTTCCCTGGAGAAACAGTAGCCGGGAGTATTTGATATTGCCATTGAAAACCTATGGTTGTAGCTCATATTATTATTATAATTGAGTCCAGGTTATAATTACATGCCAAGTACAATACAATATCCTGAATATGACTGACATTATTTCTAGGGATATATTACTACATTTTTTAAAATGAAATTTTATTATCAAAATATGAGTGTACAATTCTCGAGTTCAATATACATATAATATGGTAGCAGTGGTTTATACACTGCGACAAACCTTTTTTTTCTGTGCGAAAATCCCCTCTGATACCACCTGTGGTGGTGGCTATTTCGGACCCGAACCGACTAAAAACCTGTACCAGTAGCCGGGGAACCAGGTGTACCCTAGAAAGGAAATCCCTGATACCCCTACGTGCCGCGGGGCATCTACGCTGGTAAAAAAACTGATTAACGAGATACATTATGTTCATGATTAACACATAGCGCCAAACAAAATACGCGTGAGAAACAGACAGTTAAAGGTAGCCCATTGTTTGCAAGAATTATTCACAGATGGATTGTAAGTTTTATTGATATCGGTCCTTCGTAATGTTTTACACAATGTTTTTGTTCGCCATCGTGTGTATTTTTATTTATATATTAAAAGTGTTACTTAATAAGGGCCCAGATAAAATAAAGTATTATTTAAAATATTTTATATTTTTATTCGGCGTATTACTCATAGCAACAGTGCTTCTTCCATACAACATTTTGAAACCAAGAAATCCTTACAATATGAAGTAAGTACAATCAATTTATTTTAGATGTGCATTTCATGTTGAATAGTGTTTTTCAAATAAACATATTTGACACTTAATTTCAGAATTTATTCACACTAGAAAAACGTGTTTAAAAGTGTTTTCTTTATAGTGTCATCTTCTTCTTTAGCTTATCTGTACAGGTAGACTTGGCACAGTAGGTACATAGGCGCCACCAATTACAATTAGTTCCAATGTTTTGTAACATATTTTTAGTGTATTCGACGGGCCTGTTGGTCCAGTGGTTAGCGACCCTGACTGCTAAACCGGAGGTCGTTGGTTCCATTCCCACCCAGGATAAATATTCTGTGATGAGCACGGTCATTTGTTCTATGCCCGGGTGTAATTTATCTATAATTTGTATCTATTTAAAAAATATATAAGTATGTTTATCAGCAGTCTGGTTACCATAGTACAGGCTCTGCTTAGTCCGAACTAAGCAGAGCCTGTGACATGGAGACATGGCCGTCTGATTCCGAAATCAGACGGCCATGTGTGAGATGTGTGAGATATATTATGTATATTATATTATTTATGCATATACTCGTATGTAGCGTACAATGTGTTCACTGATAGTTCAACTATCCGTTTGCTAGTTATACTTTAAACTGTTTGTGATACCCAGTTTTCTAATGTCAATCATCCCCTCCTAACATATATCTTTAATATTTTGAGCTCTGCTGCGTATTATCTTACACTTATCACTTTAGTAGCAGAACACTACGTACGAAATGTAGTAAGTAAATATTTTAGTTAAAGCTTACAAACGATACCGGAACGTCACGTAGTAACTATTAATTTTATTTGTGTAAGTTGCGAACGTATACTATATCCAAGTCTTTTACAGGTTCAGGAACTACATCCTGAAAGACATTGGTAGGGACAACGATAAATAGATAGATGTAAGATTGGGGATAAGGTAAATATGGTTCGATCCTACATTATTAAGAGCGTTTGTCCCGTTTCGATTTAAAATTTGCTTATAAATCCCAAAGTATTTCACTTCTTAATTCCATTTTTCTTGTCTTCTTTATAGTAAATAGAATGTGGTCAACGTATGCGTTTCACCAAGTTCCTTTCGGGATAGGGTGGTGCCTGGTGCCTGGTGCCCAGGAATTTGACGCACATAGGCTTCTGTTACACACAAACGCACACTACCTGCATTTATGAAGTAGGTTAATTAATAAACGATGCCCTACCGGTGATATGATTGGTGTGTTGTTTGTAGGGAATGCCTCTCCTGGATATTCTTTCACAGCTTTGTAATAACAAGCATGGTACTGCTCTGGCATATAAGTCACATCGTTGAATTTAAAATTATTTCCATCTTGTAAAAAACAAGAATTAATTTACGGCAAATAAAGATACACGAGTAAGATAACCGATGCTTAAATACATTGTTATATTGTGGGAAAGTAGTTTGTCCATAAGTTTAATGTTATAAAATAACTGCCTCACCTTTTGGTTCTCAAGGATATTATTTATAATAAGTAATTAGCACCTTGTATGTAACAGACTATGATTCTCCTCTGAAAGTGTCCTCTAAAAGTAAGAAAAGTTAAATAATATAGTAGAATACATTTTTATCTGGTGCTTTTCTAATAAATACATAAACTTGGATACATACATAGCTGATTCTTTTATTTTCTTCTCTCTATTTTCTTCTTTCTATTTAATACTATCTAAGGCACGGTTTATCCAATAAGTTTATTAAATATTGTTACCCAATTAGTATTCATGTTCTTCTTACGCTCTTAGATATCTTACAGCGACTGTATCGATATTTAATTCTTTAATGAATATACTGAATGGCTTGGCTTGACTTGTAGATCCTAATATTAGCACTCGCGCTATTTTATAATTGGCCCGACATATTTAATTAGCATCATTTCATGTAGTAAATTATTCTTTAAATATTATCAAGCAGCTTTGCTGTTACTATACCTTAACGTTTTTGAAAATAAATCATGATCCAAACTATGTTCTAAGAGACTTGTATTAACAAATTCAATTTACACGACTTTAGATTATTCTCGCGCGCTATGAGTTATGTTGCTAAATGTGTTGATGTGGAATATCAAATACGAGACGAAAAATTCCTACAAGAACAAGGAGGAGCTATCATCATTGGCAATCATCAGAGTTCACTGGACACCTTGGGTAAATTTGTTAAAATTAATTCTCATGTTCAGAATTCCTTGCGATAATAACATTTGAAGTTTGACTGAATTGATTAAATCCATACTAACAGTATAAATGTGAAAGAAACTCTGTCTCGATAATTTTATTTCTTTGCATTTTGGTATCTCTATACAAAAGGTCATACAAGTAGCCTATGCCCTTTTCTAAGATCATGCTTATCTCTGTAAACATGGTCTTAGAAAAAGACATAGGCTATTTTTAATCACGAAAATAATAATCCTTTAAAAAGGCAAAAAAGTGTAGAATTTGTCAAGTTTACGAATATTTAATACTTTTAGGCTTTTTATGTTTGTTAAGAAATATGTATATAATGTTCCATTTTTTGTTACTAATTTGGCAAACTCCAGTTTAATACAGGAAAGACTCCTCAGAAACTCAGTTTTGCGATAGTAAAGTATTTTTATGGAAAAGGGGGCAAACGAGCAGATGGGTCACCTAATGGAAAGCGACTACCGCCGCCCATGAACACCTGTAACACAGGAGTCACAAGTGCGTCTCCGGCCTTTGACGTAGGAGTAAGTTCTTTTCTTGAAGTTTTGAAGGTCGTATCCGTCCGGAAATACCGCAGACGATAACTTGTTCCACAGATTGGTTGTGCGAGGCAAAAAGTGTCAAACATTTTATTGGGGTGCCCCTGCATAGAGATGAGAACATTATTTCATATGCGACCGAACTAGCGCCTTATAGAGTTGGGGGCGCTAGGCCTAAGTGAAAGACTGCCTCGATCTGTTCAGGACACCGAGCTTCTTCTAGGCGAATTTGACCTTACCCTCTAAGTGACCCCGAAACTGTACCTCGCTCAATATGTCGATGCCTAGGATTTCGATACTGGCTGACGTAGTTAGGGAGGTGCTTTCGAACCGAGGTGATACGACAAACATTATCTTTTTTGCGGTGAACGCGCAAATTTGTGTCTTTTTTCTTTGGGTTAAAATGGACTAGGTTCAGTCAACCCCAATCTGAAACCGCCGCTAAGGAAGTTTCAATTTCAGGCACAAGTTTGTTTCGAGTCTTGATGGCGGTTTCTGGAGAAATATTGGGAGGACTGGTATTAAAGGCATCTCCCGTGCTACTATATGCATAGCAATGGATGCTACTAGTTTGCAACATATCATTGTAATGCTGAAGAAACAGTATGCACACAACCTTAAATGACACCAGCATTTCCAGATTTCAAGTCGGAGCATGTACCGTCGATAACGACTTAATGCTTCTGTCTGCAAGGAAACTAGTGACCCAGTTACGTTATTTCTCAGAAAGCCCATAGGAAGGGAGCTTTGAGAGAAGCGCCTAATGCCAGACCCGATCGAAGGCCTTCGCTATGTCCAAGCTTACCGCACACGCCTCTCCCTTGGTCTCAATTGCCTGTGCCCACCTTTGAGTTAGATAAATGAGAAGATCACCAGCTGAACGACCCCCGACCTTATTCGGTCATTGAGTAGCTGGTGATTTTCTGGAAGAGCTGGCAGTTGATTAAGGATTCCATAATGTTAGAGATTTTTTACCGCACAAATGCTACCTTCCAGGAGTTCCTCGGTTCGTTAGTTTCAGTGTCACCGCTGTGGGACCATACCATACCATAGAGGCATGCATAGAAGCAAGGATGGTCATCGCTGTCTACACGAAGCCAGAAGATGCAGAGGTCCCGACCTTGCAGATTGCGTACGTATTGCGTATTGACGTACACGCACACTCCAGCCCTAGCAACAAAGGAGTGTTCCAGATGATAGCCAGGGTAGGAGAGGTAGGATGTGCCCGATGGAGATGATATCTGCGTCTCGGTTAGAAAGAGCAAGGCCGGCTTCACTGTCTCGAGGTGGTTGTGGACAGCGTTGAGGTTGGAGTGAAGGCCCATTATGTTGCAGAAATTCACATCAAGCGTGACGAGGGGTGGCCTGATGTGCCTGCTCCCGCCGCGGGCAGATATCCTGTCGAGCGCTGTTGCGCCCCCAGAATACGCTAGGCAGTCCAGATATTCACGCCCAGACGTATGGTGTTCTGAGCGTGGACGCCCAGAGACTATTGTTTAATAACTCTATGCCACTGGAAATTGCTTAACATCCGGTTTTCTGTGAGGCCGTGGTATCGCACCAGTCGAGCCGACCCGTTTTTGGGAAGCATGGCTCTCCCACGATAAGGTTTTAGCCTTTACTTGTGATAATATTCTTAAGGCATACTTAAAGATTCTGGATCTGGCCACACACAATAAAAGAATGAAATAACAATTATGGAATTCTAAAATGGAACTCTGTCATTTGTTTTTTCGTTGTAACGTCCTTTCGAAAATATAACTGAAGAAATATTCAAAAAGCGATTTCATCGATTTTTTAAGATCAGCTCCTTTGATGAGATACAAAATTTTAATATCGTTACTTATAAGTTGAATTTAAATCATTTCATTTACAGTTCTTGTTTATAATTAGTCCAATCTATTTCTTCTATTAAAATCTGTTTTCTAGCGCTGTGTCACATATGGAATGCAGTGAAATATGCGATTACTGTAATAATAAAAAAGGAGTTATTTTATGCTTTGCCATTTGGTCCCTCCGCATACCTGGCTGGGGTCATTTTCATAAACAGAAACAACTCAAGAAGTGCGTACAAAGAACTTCAAGAAATAAAAGAACGTATGGTAAACCAAAAGGTATAACAAGTTTTTCAATTTATTTTTATTTATTTATAAAATAACCTGACCCGCTCAACTTCGTCTGCGTCTCTCAAAAATAATAAATTTTCCCCGTTTTTCAACATTTTTCATTGTTGCTGAGCTCCTTTTAGTCGTAGCGTGATGTAATATATCTTATAGCCTTCCTCGATAAATGGGCCATCCAACACTGAAATATTATTTTTAATTCGAACCAGTGGTTCCTTAGATTGTCGCGTTTTAACCAAACAAACAAACTCTTCAGCTTTATAATATTGTTAGGACTCTTGACTTTAAAAAGACTATGTTTTAACAATACATTTTGGGTAATTTTAAGTTAATTTTAATCTCATAAATATGTACTTTTGCAGGTTAAGATTTGGTTTTTCCCTGAAGGTACGAGGAACGAAGAATACACAAAACTGTTACCATTTAAAAAAGGCGCCTTCAACTTAGCAGTGGAAGCGCAAGTACCAATCATACCCGTTGTGATGTCCCCCTACTATTTCGTAAATAACAAAAAATGTATTTTCAATAAAGGTGAACGCTTTGACATTTTAATTTATACTAATATTAAGAAAATGTGTCAGATGTGTATCATAAGCTGTCTAACAAATCATTATTTTCTTCATCCAAGTTAGTGTTTTAGGCCATTTAACCAAGCCATTTACATAATTAAATTCTTTAACTGCAAATACGAGTATACGATCACTGGTTACAAAAATGTATGATTAAGAATAAAAAATATTTAATGAGACTTTGCTTATCAGAAAAGCAATATACTGTGTTATTGTTTTAATAGGTTTAAAAAGTTTTGCAGTATTTCCTCTACGTAGAACTAAGATAAACATCTGTAGGTTTTAAGGAAATGTGATTTCTGGTAAAAGTAGGTTTATTGTTAATAACATAACATGTTTTACAGGTCATGTCGTGATTCAATGCCTCGAACCTGTTCCGACAGCTGGGCTTACCAGAGACGATGTCCCAGCTCTTATTAAGATATGTTACGATAAAATGACAGTAGCCTGCAAGGAATTATCTAAAGAGATTTTCGACACAAACCTTTAATTGTACATCATTAGTTTTAAATGTTAAGTATGTTTTTGTATTAGCAATAAATATTTAGTTGTAGGGACATGTCATTTCAAAAATGTTAGACTCCAAAGGTGTAAATTAGTTATTGCTAAATTAAAATGAAATTTGATTAAACAGTACCACTAGTTTATGCAGACAAACTACTTACATGAGTCTTGCAAATTCTTTTAAACATTCGGCCTTAAACATGCTTAAACATCACAATACTCCTTTCTCCATTCTGGTCTGTTGTCTTTTTTTAAATTTACAGTTTTTATTTATTTTATCATGCCTGACTCTATCAATCAATCGTGGATGACACAAATTTTTCAACGAACGCATTTTCCCTGCATTATTGTTACTATAATTCCCAGCTCTCAATTCTTACATCAACGTTGGTGCTAATAATCCCTTGGAACTCCTATTCATGGAATATGTTCTTACTTTTTACAAAAGAACCCTAAACTTTTTTGTGAATAGTTGGCAAGTTTATTTTTAGAATCTTTTCTCAGTGTTGTCAAGCTTTCAAACCACACTATGAATTTAATACACCAAGGAATAATCAACAATTTATTCAATTTAATTGTTGAGCTTTTTCTGTTCAATAATTAAACAGCTTTGATTAATATCAGACCTCTTCGTTGTATAATTATTAGCTTGAAGTAGTCAGTACCACTTGTAGTAATTTATTTATTCACAAATTGATTCCAAGACTTTAAAATGAGCAATGTCATTAATTGCCCGAATAGCGAATTCATTGTCACAACAGTCACAACATTTCAAGGAATTCCCTCCTCTTGCAAAATTTTGTTTTTTGTTAAATGTCAGAATAGGACTTTATATCTTTTTGTTCTAATAATTAAGCTCTCTAAAACTAGAACTGTTTTAAAGAGAACTTAATTTAGATGCATGAAAGTAATTTTTACCTTCTAGAAACATTTACAATGCACAATTTTCGAAACCATGTTTCTAAATTAGCCCATTTTTCATTTATTTAATATTATACAGTTTTAAAAATAAATGATTTCCTTTTCTCTATTGAAAGAAGAACATGAAATGAACGACCAATAATGGTCTGTAGTCTTTTTGAACTCACAGTATTTATTTATTTCATCATACCTGGCTCTATCAATCAATCGTATATCACACATTCATCTCCACAGCACGCGAACGCATTTCCACAGCTTTATTACGACCATTCCCAATTCTCAATTCTTACACCAAAGTAGAGTTTCTAACATTTTTACTAGTTATACACATACATAAACACAATTTGACTAGAATAAAGCTTTTTTAGAAATATTTATGAGTAAACAAAATATGTGGATAAAATTAAAACAGGGTGATGATATTCTTGATTAATTATTCATACCTTAACAGACCTTGATGGAGTGTGTGATAATAATTTTCTTAATGTTATTCGTAGACAACGTTTGTGGATAATACCACGGTTTAAAAATTTCGAATGCTGGCAGTATTAGACAGTGTAATAAACAATGTATATTAAATATTCTTCGACACATCGACGCAAAACTAATTTTGTTTGGAAAGAAATATTGTTGAAATCAGTATGATACTATTATGTTAATAACTTGTCACCGTAATTTAATTTAATATAGATCTATTGCTTGTCTACAAATTTAGGGATACGTAAATAACACGCTTTTTTTAGCTTTAAATTTCTCCCAGTCCCGCTCCGCCGTCTCCTTAGTTTTAACTTGCTAACAGAAGGAGACGGCGAAGTTCCACGAGCTCTCGCTCCCTACCATGGCCGCAATCATGGTACTATGCGAGAGAATTCCCACTCCGATAGCCGCCATGAGGTCACGCCTCTGCTCAACCTACGCCGGGCTTTCTGCCAGCATGTGGAATGTCCACGGTCCGGCTATCGCAGTGGTGACACCCAGGCGTTGGCTCCTTGCGGATCAGACACAGGTGATCCGAAACGAAACATAATTTATCGGTGATCACCTGCGTCAGCCGGTAAGAGAGGATCCCGTGACGCCTCTCAGTTTTATGGAACTATGACTCACCATTTTTTAACGTCTAGTAAGTTTAGTAAGAATGTAAAACAGAATTAACGCACAAAGCGTCCCACAAATTGAATTTAAAAAAAAAAGTTCAATAATTAAAAAAAAGGATCTAAAATCTGGCCAGCGTGATATAGTAGCCCAAAACCTCCTTTCTAAGGAGAGGCCTATGTTCAGTAGTGGACTATTAAAGGCTGTTGATGATGATGATCTAAAACCTGGTGCCATTCTTTAAACTGCTCCTTATGGAAAAAAGATGAAGTTTATAGCATTTTTATTAAAAGTCCATCGCATTAATGCGCCTTTGTTGTAACAGAGGGTCCACATTTTCAATATTGTGTCTCATAAATTGGAAGAGCACACGATTTTCCCTCTTTCCGGACCCTTGCCCCGTAGACAGTTCAATGTGGATTGTTGATTTATAAAGGAATCATCTTAGAGACTTGAATAAAATTACTTACTTTGTACGTACGTACTTAAATGTTTTAAGAGTACATTAGTCAGTAAGACAATTATCATCCCACTAAATTCTTGTCGTTTATAATTTTAGTGGGTTTTTTTTGTACATTTGGTAGGTTTTTATAGTATTAAATGGGTCGTAAAGTATTTTCACCTTCCTGCTCTTTCTTTGATTTCTTTGACAACTTTAATGGCAGAACGTTTGCCGGGTCAGCTGGTAATAATAATAGTATAAACAACTATCCTCAACCGCTTAAATTGCAATGTTTATGTGAATATATTTCATATAAATATATGTAAAAGCTCCATTTGGCACTCCTTAATATAAAAAACGGGGGGATTGCCATATAGAGTAGATTAGTGGATTAAAATTATATCCTTGGTGTACTCAATTGGCTTACTATTCCACTAAATATACTTACAACATTTATTTTCTAATCAACAAAATAGAATAATGAAAGAGCATTTGTATGTTAAGTCTTAAAATAATATCACTTTCATTCGCTAACTTTTGTCTTTGTCTAATCTTGTTACATTTTTTGGTTGTCGCCAATTCAGGTGAGACTCTAATAACAATGTAATGACTCAATCTAAGGTTATTGTTATTCAGTCATTGATGCACAAAAGAAGTGTTTTTTGCCTTGAAAGAAAAACTTTTTCCTATTTGAAAAGGCAATTATACTTTGCTCTAAGGAACGCATTAACGGACCCGGGTTTAATTTCTCATTGATCAACTTCAAAATAACGTCACGCCTGTGCTTGTCTAAAAGATCAGGCTGCAAAACCTCCTTGACGTATAAGATAGGAGGGAGGATGTGAAGGGTATTTCTATACTTAATTACATAATGGGTTTATATTGGTAACGTTACTTCACTGCTACAAACATTCTGTTGGAGGTATACTAGTAATATAATACTAGTCTTTGGTATACAAATTCTACTTAACAGGTTACAGTTAAGATTGTTGCTAGTAGAAGCGGCTGTAAGATCCTTAAGTACGCTGGCCAGGACTTGAACTGTTCCTTTAGAGCCTGGCATCCCGTTTGTCTATCAGTTGCATTTCAATCTTAGCCCTTGCCTCTGCCGCCTCCAGTTCTTTTCGTGCAAGCACTGAAGAAGATGTAGATTTCGGCCTCGAGACCTGGTAAGACGTTACAGGTATCATTTGAATGCCGAATATTGGTTTTACAACACTACCTTCAAGTTTTGTACATCGTACCGATATTTTTTAATTTTATTTAAAATGATCTTCAATTACTTATTTGTCTTAATAAGTGGTAATGTTGGTAGCTTTTGAGCTGAAGACTGACCCTCTATTGCTTCCTCATCCTTCCTGGCTAATGCCAACAAACAAATGAATACCCAACTAGACTAAATTTAGAGTTTAAATTTAGTTGTTACACACTTTATAAATATATTAACATCACAACATGGAATAGTGAAAAATATTTAGGAGGCTTAATATCATGAACATATGGAAAAGCAAAATTAAAATGAGAAGAAATGTAGGTAATCTGAAAATGAATATAGTTCGTTAAAAAATTTGAAAGACAATTTTTTTATTTACACAAACCCTGTAATAAAACCAGAACTCTTCTCTCTTCTCAAAGATCTCCTTGAGGTAACCCTACTTCTTGATGTATGGTACATTTTACTGTAGATCCGGATCGAAGTGGCCACCCTATGGGTCAGAAGATCAAAAAGAAGTGACACCGTTTTAAATTTACGAAATATTATTTTACTTAGAAACGTAATGAGTTTACAAATATGCGAGTTCACAATGTACAGAGCGATGGAAAAATAGATAGCTAGAATTAGCGAAAAATTCCTGAAAAATACGTAAAATTCCTATTGGAGCACAAAACTAATTTTATTGAAGGATCAACTATCAGGAATTGATTGCAAAAAATTATAACAAAATATTGTCAGCTAAGGGCAAAACCAATGTCAAAAATGGTAAAAACAAGTTTTTCGCATCTGGAGCGAAAACTAAAGCGGTCTAGCCGTTGTTGCCAGTGCCAGGAACAACGGCTGTACCGATTTTGATAATATTTTACTACCAGGTAGCTGTCTACACTAGGAGTAACGTAGGCTTTCTTTATAACCGACTCCAGAAAAGAAAAAGGCTATCAATTCGTTTTTTTTAACTGTCATGGCTGGCTGGATTTTCAAAATTCTTTTTAATGTTCGAAAGGGGTTTATACCGATATGGGCCCATTTAAATTTCATATAGATCTGATGATGAGTTTTGGAAACAGACAACGGAACCCTTTAAAAAATTACAGCAAATCAACCGCGATTTCTTTTTATTATTGTTCTTTGTTAGTATTGTTAGAAGCCGGTTCAACTTTCTTTTATAAAGGATTTATCCTCTCAGAAAAACCCTATAAAATTTTACCCGACCCAAGATTTGAACCCAAAGCCTCACGTATCGTACTACCACTAAGGCAGCGCAGGGCCGCCGCTGGCTCTTCGAGCGCCCGCGTGCAATTGGTATTGCACGCGCTTCATCGGTATGAAGCGGTTTTTTTTTTCCGTGCCTAAATCGCCCCTCGGATATCCCCCACCAGACAGCCGGTGGGGTGGTTATGAATTTTATTTCCGATCAAGTTATTTTTATCCTTATTTCAATGAGTTTAGAAATATGACTGTCTGAGTGTCAGACTGTCACCTGGCCTGGAAGGCGCTTATGAAGGACATTGGGACTAATCCCACCCACACGCCCACCACTGTAACTCCTGTAAACCAGGATCCACAGCAGTGACCCACGAACACACCGAGTTATGACACCCAGGAAGAAATTAAACTGTCTTGGAACCCGCAACGAAATTAATCAGAAGAAAATTGGAGGAGTTGGAAACACAGTAAAGTTATTATGAAGCTTATGAAGGACAGAGATAACTCAGCGACCCCCAGCGCTTATACCTGGTTCGTTCCCGGGCTTGGTGAGCCGGGAGAGGGTTCTAAGTCCCTTTCAGTCCCACTTCGCCCCGCAGGAGAAGTTAGTCGCTCCGTACTATAGTCGCAATCAGTCACGAGGTCATGCCTCTGCTCCATACACGCTGGACATTCTGGCAGCGTGTAAAGCGTCATGACCGACTCTGGCCATCGTAGTGGCAGCATCCGGGCGTTGGCTCTTTGCAGATCTCTCACAGGTGACCTCCAAAGCAACCCTTGCATCAGCTTATATCAGAGAGTTTTACCGTCGCAATAACAGCGTGCCAGAATTAAGCTGCCAGATAAAACTTATATAGGTATTTGAGCATCTTGAGTGATTCAAATTGTACATTCTTACGTTTAATAAAGTAATTCGAAACCTATAAGCATTTGCATTTTTTTTTCGTACACCGATCAATAGATCTTACTATGGTGAGATAAAATACGTGCAAATTATGAAAAAGTTTCGATATCTGTTTTTGCCGCCCCCTTGAAAATTCCGCCTTTGTGCGGTGTACGCTCTCCACACCCATACCCGGCGGCCCTGAGGCAGCGCTTTTCAAACGCCGCTTTTCAACTAAAGTCTCGGGTACCAGCTAGTTACAAATATAATTTGAATGCTGCGTCGAGCACAGTGCATCTAATTTTTGTGGTAAATATGTAATACATTAATAAAAAGAACAAAAGAAGTATGTTGGTACTGAAACCAATTTAAAACCTTTAAATAATTAACCATCTGGTTGGTATATATAACAACGTCATAATAAAGAAATAAAGATAACCAAATCCTAAAATGTCTTAGAAGTTAAATGATCTTTGAAAATTACTCATAATCAGAATCATCATCATTATTATCTGGAAGAGTGTTCTGTAAAACACATGATCGCTGTCATGAGTAAAACACAGCAAATTTAACAGATGTTTCTTCTTTTCGGTCACAAAAGGAATCTTGGAGTGGTAGGCTTTCGGTACTATATTTGTTTTAACCGTGTCGTACGCGTTACCTCGTTTTGAACAATTCATGGTCATATATATTTAACATTTATTAAATATTTTCTTTTATATACAAAACAGATTGAACGTCACATTACATAAACTTTTCAATGTTATTAACATTGAAAAGAAATCAAATTTAATTTGAGACACTTATTTTTTTGTTTTCAAACTTAACTAATGTTTGATTCATTAGTTAAGTTCAGTTTTCAGGATCTTTTACCGAATCTGTGAGAGGACGGGCTACTTTGAATAAACTTAAAAAGTTAGTTAATTAGTTAGAGGAAGCTAGAGATTGTGAAAGTGCGATAGGTTTACGTCCTTGCGGATCCGAAGAGCCTGTCCGGTCCTGTCCATTCAGGATTACGGCTGGCCCGGACGGGGTCTGCACCAGACCGGGTCCGTCCGCCCCAGGATTTTTTATAAAGGTTGCCTTCCTCGTAGCCCTCGAAGAGCCGTCACTCCTGACTGTTGCCAGTCAGGCTTATGACTTGGCCGGACGGTGATCTGCATCACACCAGTGTCCACCACCTCTGGCCAGCCAACGGCAGAGAACCCGTCCGCCCCCTATCTTACTCTCCAGTTTACCCTCCGCCAATCAGAGGGACACGCAAAAAGCCTAAGAACAACCCTCGGGCGGGCCTTTTCCACCTCGGCCGGAATTCGGCCGTAGGCAGCAGCGCCTCCCCCACCTGAGAGGGAGAGGCGCTGCCGGCTTCGTTGCCCAGGTTTTACGCCACCCCGCCGTCTGTCACAATAGCAGAAGCAGGCCGGATTAGCGGCGCGATGTCAAGGGCGTCGCTCCTTATGTTGTAGAATGAGAACACCGTAGTTCCCATTCTATAAGGGGGTCATCTACAAGCCGTAGATGGCCGAAGATCCGTCGGGATTCAAGGGATTTGGTCGGGATCATGTTTTCCCGGCTACTGGTACCTGAGACGGCGTGCTATTTTTAGTCGGTTCATGTTCTACATAACCAGCGGTGGGTGGTATCCGAGGGGATTTCCGCACAGACAGTTATTTAAAAATACCCAAGGTATTTTTAAACAACTGTCGAACGATAATAACAATAATACACATCTATAAGAGGAATTTATTTTTGCAGGCTGATATAATTTTTTCCCTAGTCACAAAGAGTATACAAAACTGTTACCATTTAAAAAAGGCGCCTTCGAAATTGCAGTGGAAGCGCAAGTGCTGATCAATCCCGTTGTATTTTCACTCTTCTATTTTATGAATAATGAGGAATATATTTATGACAAAGGTAACCTTGACCATTTCTTATAGAAATTGTATTACATGATATAATCAGCCTAACACTCACCAAGTTGAAATTATTTAATATTGTTATTCATTGTATTAAAAACACGAAGTAGTGTGATTTTAAAGCAAAAAAAAATTAGCTCCTTCATAGAAAGCTGAATAACACGTATATTGCGCTTTCAAGACTAAACTATCATTATGAAATTTTGAACTCGCATTGTTAGGGTTAGGTACAGAGTCGTTCCTTGGAGATAGTAAAATGAATTTAACGCGACAGAGCCGAGGACACAATTAGTATGATAAAGGTGACTCGCGACGGTAATAAAAAGGACTGAGTTCCCAGGTACATAAGCACCGTTACTTTGCGCCACTGCTGCTTGAAGTCATCTTCTTAAGTATCGTATCTGCAATTTTGGATTGTATAATATAAAAATAAGACAAGGTAAAACGGTAAATTCTTAAAAGAGCATCACTTACAGTAAAATAAGTGTATGTCTTTATTTGTTTATTAATAAGTACTACCACATCACACAAATTATGCTTATAATTAATTTTGACGATATGTTTCATTATATCTGATAGTTATGACAATTACGGTGTACATAGCATTTACTGTAATATAGTAGTGTAAGAACAGTGCATTAATAACAATCAAAACAAAAAAGAAATATACTGAATAGTAAAAAACTAACGTGTGGTGACGGAATAAGAATACGTAATGTCACCACCCCTATTCATCCCGTGGGTGTCGTAAGAGCCGACTAAGGGACCAAATTACGCAGGACAACAGCACTGCAAAGAGAAGGAAAACTTGAAACAAACCCTATACCAACCCGTCTGGCCAGCGTGGTATAGTAGGCCACCCTCCGTCGCCGTCGGAACCATTCACGTGGTCCGACGACTTTGACGTGACGGAGGAAGAGCTGGACCGAGCCGTGAAGCGACTCGCCGCCCGCAACACTGCCCCGGGCCCTGATGGGATCCCGGGCCGAGCATGGGTGTGCGCTTTGGTGGTCCTAGGGAATAGGCTGAGGCGGCTGTTTAACAGCTGCCTCCGTAATAGCGTATTCCCTGCCGGCTGGAAGGAAGCCAGGCTGGTACTTATCCAGAAACCTGGCAGGGCCGCAGATTCTCCCTCGGCGTTCCGACCGATATGCCTGTTGGACGAGGTGGCGAAACTCTTTGAAAGAGTTATCGCCGCCCGTATCAACCAGCTCCTGTCGCGAGTGGGCCCCGACTTATCAGACAACCAATTTGGCTTTCGACAGGGACGCTCGACGCTGGACGCGATTGCACGCGTCCGCTCCTTGTCGGAAGAGGTTGTCTGTCGGGGGGGAGTGGCGTTGGCCGTTAGTCTTGACATTGTCAACGCCTTTAACTCTCTTCCGTGGTGGGCGATTAGGGAGGCACTTGTGTATCACCAGTTGCCTCCCTACCTGCGGAATATCATCGGGGTTTATCTCTGTGACAGATCCATATCGTATGTGGGTCGGGACGGCGAAGATTGTCGAAGGGAGGTCACGTGCGGGGTTCCCCAGGGGTCGGTCCTGGGACCTCTTCTGTGGAACCTCGCGTATGATGCCGTCCTGAGGACCAGCCTTCCCCCAGGATTGAGTGTCGTCTGCTACGCGGACGACACTTTGGTACTAGCTGGGGGACATGGCTTCCAGGAAGTTCTGGAGCTCGCCGAGTTAGGGGTGGCTTGTGTCGTCCAAGGGATCAGCGGTCTGGGTCTAAGGGTTGCACCTCATAAGACGGAAGCCCTGTGGTTTCACAGGAAACGCAGAGGTGTAGTTCCCACCAGAACGCTTATTAAAGTGGGGGGAACAGAGGTCGAGGTCGGGCGGTACATTAAATACCTCGGCCTCACCCTGGACAGCCGCTGGAGCTTTGAGGAGCATTTCGAGCGGATGATCCCCCGAGTTCGCGGGGTGGCGGGCTCCCTACAGAGGCTATTGCCTAATCTAGGGGGTCCGCGGGAGGAAGTTCGCCGCCTCTACTGTGCGGTGATACGATCCATGGCCCTCTACGGAGCGCCAATATGGGCCAAGCGCCTATCGGCCTCCTCCCGCTGCCGAGCGAAGCTCAATCAAGCGCAGCGGGTAGCGGCCATTAGGATCGTACGAGGTTACCGCACAATTTCGTCGGAGGCGGCGACAGTCCTGGCACGTTTCCCACCCTTTGATATCCTGGCGGATATGGACGCGAGGGTCTATGACCAGACTTGCGTGATCCGCCGGGGTGAGGGTGGGGAAGACCAGGATGAGCTCGAAATGCGGCGGAACGCCCACTGACAGGCACTGGTGCAGTGGCGCGCACGACTGGAGCAGCCGCGGAATGCGCGCCAACGCGCTGTCGGTGCCGTTCTGCCTAACCTTGAAGCTTGGGTAGGTAGGGAAGGAGGTTGCGTCACCTACCGACTGACGCAGGTACTCACTGGGCATGGTTGCTTCGGGGAGTACCTGAATCGGATTGGACGCGAGGAGACGGCACAATGCCAGCACTGCGCAGCCGACTGGGACTCCGCCCAGCATACGCTGGAAGACTGCCCCTCGTGGGCGTCTGAACGCGAGGTCCTGGTCGACCAAATCGGACGAGACCTGTCCCCGCCAGCAATCATTGCTGCCATGCTGGCGGGTGAGGAGGGCTGGGGCGCAGTGGTCTCTTTCTGTGAAGCTGTAATGCTCCAGAAAGAGACCGCTGAACGGGATCGGGAGAGGGCCGATCCCGAACGTAGAAGACGTCGGCGGCGATATCAGCCATCGACGGGGCCGCGGGCCGCCAGAGAGTGGGGACCTCTGGTGGCAGATTGATTGCTGCGCTAGGGAATGGAATGGCCGGCCTGATTGCATTAAGATGCGATCGGGCTGCCATGCCGTGATTGAAGGGGGAACTGTTCTACCCTGGGATAGGGCCTGATTAGGCATGGTGTCAATTCGGGGAGGACCTGAAATAACATGGTCCGGGTCCTCCCCAGAGTAGGACACCTAAGGCCGGCCGTCGGGGTGGTTTTTAGTGGAATCACCACATACTCCTGGCTCCTGAGTCCCCGAGGAGCCGGAGATCCGAAGGGATTTTCCACCCCGTCAAACAAAAAAAAAAAAAAAAAAAAAAAAAAAAAAAAAAAAAAAAAAAAAAAAAACAAAAAAAAAAGGCCAAAACCTCTTCTCTAAGGAGAGGCCTATGTCCAGCAGTGGACTGTTATAGGCTGTTGATGATGATGATGATGAAAAAACTATGAATGATTACTATTTAAATTTATTTTATTATATATCTAATTAACATTTCATTGGGGTTAAAGTCAATGGGCACAAAACATTTGTTACTTTAATTTTAAATATATTATACAAATGACTAAAGATATCTCACGGATACTATTATATTATGGACTCTATTTATGGGTGATTGGTGGTGGCTAAACTAGTGCTCGAAAATTTTGTGTGGAATATTTTAATTATTTTATGTAAAGACACGAGTAAATTTCATTAAAAAAAATTCAGGACGCACTAAAAGGTAGAAAATTATGTTTGTTTACACATTTTATAGATGTTTGTAAAGTGGACTCCAGTATAATACATCGGCATGATCAAAGACTATCGCAGAACCCGTTCAGGGCCAGACACAAATGATCCATAAACAAAAGGTTCGTTTCACTGACTGACTTTCTATTACTCAGTTACCATATTAACAGTAGCAGATCAATCACATCACCATTATTCTTCAGCGATAGGACACACGTACAGGCTTTGTCGAAGTCGTTAAATATTCAATATACAAAATCGCTCCTAGAAGCCTGTGAACGCCCCAGGAGGCTTCTGCGCTTCTGGAAGGAGCTTGGTTGGCTCAACTAGCTAACCAGTCGTCGACGCATAAAGGACCACTCTTGAGTCTAAATGCGGAAACCGAAGCCCACAACCAATACCAATATTTGTCCATCCATATCTGTAAAAAATAAATAAAAGGTACACAGAAATGAGTTCAAACAGACACATTAAAAGATGTCTATAAATTGTGTTTTAAATTTATAACGCGATTGTTAAGGCAGATCCTAACTACAAATATGCCCCTTTTATTTAAAGAAAATAGGCGTAGAGAACATGTCATCCGCGTTTTGCGTATGTTAGGTCCTAACTAAATAATATGTCGGCTGATATACACTGGTATACCATTTTTATCTGTAGTGCTTTAGGGACACAAAACAAAAAAAGGAACACTTTAAGTAAAAATATTAGCATAAGGAGTAGTTACAATATACCAATATTTGTGGACCATGGGATTGTGCCATGCCAATCCTTGTTAACTTGACAAACAAAATAAAATTGGTATTAACGGTATAGGTCACTAACGACTTTTAAATTTAATGCATTATTTTTTAATTAAATGTTTTTTACTAAATAAAACGTAAGTGGAGATAACATATAAATATATCGATAGGAAACACTAGGTAGTTTTTGCCAGTTAATGTTTTGCTATAAGGCAGCTAATGTTTTCGAAAGAGTATTGACCACTGAACGTTCCGTGCATACTCGTATTCCTCTAATCTGATATACCTAGGAAACAGATCTCTTTTTGTAAGAGTGAAACCTTCTTCGACTGATCTAGTCTTTTGCTCAAAATTACTAAACTACTTTGTTACATTTGTTATGAAAACTTATTGCACCGACAAGAAGTAAATTTGAATAAAAAGGGTAGGAAGATGACCATGATGAATTTTGTTACATGCGTTAGTTTAAACAATACCGCACAACACCAGGTAGATAATCTAAAGCAGCAAAAAGTGAAGCACAAATTTCAAAAGGAAATAAATTATATATATAATCCACTTTAAATTTATATTTTATCATACACATTGACAATTAAGTCCATATTAACTGTATCTTAATTATTAACTTTCAAAATATTACAAATATATAGTTATGCGATTAGCGATTAGTATTAACAATATTCATATGTAGCGTTAGCGTTACTTATATGTAGATGTCGTGTCGTTGGTCGTATCGTTGATGGTATTGTCGATTGTTCCATTCACAAATGTATTATTGTATTCACTACTATCATAATTTTGATACATAAGGAATGTATCGTTGATATAGGACATGTTCCCTAAGGGTAACGTATCGTTATCGTTTAAATCTTCTGGTCTATTTCGGGCCACTGTAGGTATGTAATGGCTGTCGTAGCAACAAACTAAATCTCTAAGGTAACAAACACGTGTTATGTACAGCATGTCAGGTCCGTTGCATTTTCCTCTCTTCATGCATACACCTTTTTTCTTCAGACATGATGGATCTGAAAAATAATATGGTATTCATTAAAAATAATAAGTTAAATTCTAAAAATGATTTTTATTCTAAAATATTCTAAAAATATTCAATGTTGTATGCTGTTGGAACACCAACAGCGTACAACATTGAATACTTTTGTACAACACCTGTAGAATACAATTATTGTACTCATATAATTGAAGTGTATAGGTTACCAGGAACAGGACTTCATCAAAACCCAAAGATAGCTTTTACCAAACTCTTCATAAAGCCTGGTGCTTTCAAGCAACACGGACTGAATTTGATGAAATCATGTCTTGCTTACCTGAAACTAGGATTTAGCATTAAGTTACCTTAACCTCGACATTGTTGTATTCTTGATGAGTTCGTACCAGTCAAACACACACTTTTTTATCAAAATTATTCCTGCGGCTTAGGAAAAAATCCGTAAAAGTTGCCCTTGCAGAAGAATTACAATGTAGATATTGTATAAGTTTATTTTCAGTGCAAATTTTATCTGCAGTGGAAACCAGAACCTCGAAAATGTGGCTCAGGGAAGAAGGTACGAGATTTCGTGAATCGCAGCGTAACGGTAGGAAGCCGAAGCTTTCGGAAGCGAACCTAGGGTTAATCAAGGAACGTCGTGAAAGCCCACACGAAACCGAGAGATCAATCAGCTTCAACACAGTCAGTCTTAGAGTTTTGCATAAATAGGCATTACACCTAATAGGCCTAATAGGCAACAGAACAATTTTATGTCATATTCACATTTAACAAATCGAGTATCAACAAGATTTTTGATGTATTTATTAAAAATACCTTGGACAAAGACATAGACCATCACAAAAACTAACCTTAAAAGAGAGAGTTTTAGTAGGACGACCAATTTCCATAACGGTAGGAAAATCACATAAAGATATAGCCATTCGTTTCCTAACTAGTCGCAAAAGAAAGATGCCAATGAGCAGCCAAACAATGTAATGTATAAAAAGGAGCCAAAAATTTCAGGCTACAAAGAAAATTTATTGGTAGGCAAATCATCGGTAGAATTATTATTCCTGGTGAAGAGCAGAGACAAAATACCCATGATGATGATCGCTGATGTACAACATAGCAATGATCCTATTTATATACGTGACAATATTAGGGACCATAAAGGAAAGGTTACAGATTGTTGTGACAGATAAACGAAAAAACACGATATTGACTTAGAACCGGGCGATAAAGCATACGTTGGCAATATGAATAACCGATACTTAATGCAATTTTTGAACCACCACATTGAAACTTAAGTAACAATAAGTCATACTAGAATACATACGTATATTTATGGCACCAAACATTTCCTTCCCTTTTTCGCTTAATTTCGTAAATACATGCTCTCTGTATAACGGACTATACTTTATCTTTGGAAACAAAGTCCTCATAGTCTGATAACCAGCAGTCAGGAAAACTGAGAAGCCAAGAATCAAAAAAAGTAGTATTAAGCCGTTACGTGCCATTGTTGATAATAAGATTATAAAGAAAACAATCACTTTAAATACGAGGACCATTAACCGAAGTAATGATACTTAATTTACAGTTTCATAACACTTTTATTACCAAACATGCAAATCGTGTGTACTTTCTTGGTTAAAAATACTTGAGTGTTTACTTTGTACTAAGTAAAACATACCAACATACATGATGTGCCTAGTAGGTCTAAAGGAATTAAATAAATATACAAATATATATATATATATTTTATACTTAGCCAGAGCTAGCTTCAGCCCCGACACGAATAATCAATAATATCGTTAGATACAGTTGGGCAGTAACTGTCATAATGACATTACATAATGAGAGTGAGTCAGACGGCGAACAGTCCGTAGTTGTAACACTCCACGGCGAGATTACCTTTTTTTGACAGAAAACAAATACTTTTTGTTTTGTTGATTGGGTGGAAAACTCTTTGGATCTCCTGCTCCTCGGGGACTCAGAAGCCAGGAGTATGTGGTGATTCCGCTAAAAACCACCTTGACGGCCGGTCTCAGGTGCCCTATTTCAGGTCCTCATCGAATTGACACCATGCCCAATCAGGCTCTATCCCAGGGGAAATATACTTGCCCCCCTCAATCGTGTCGTGGCGGCCCAATTGCGTGTTAACGCAATCAGGTCGCCATCCTACCATATGTACATACCGCAGCATTCAATCTGCCACCAGAGGTTCCCACTCTCTGGCGGCCCGAGGCCCCGTCGGCGGCTGGTATAATCGCCGACGTCCTCTACGCTCGGGATTAGCCCTCTCCCGAGAAAACAAATACCTACCCGTCGACTTGAAACGAGTTCGACCGTCAATGCCAACTTTTGCAAATTCCTGACCTGCCAACTTTTTATAGACTACTAAACCTGTGTTCCTTTATGCCTTCTTTCCTGTGATCCCAATGTTTTCAACTATTCTTTATGTTGGTTTTTGTTGCCAACTATTATAAAAAAAAAAGACGTGTGGCACTCGGGGACTGCCGCGGTAAAGCTATTGCATAGCATTTTGTATCAACTTATGCAATTATAATTATTTATTTATTTTATTTATGCAGTATTTCTTTTTCTTTGATATTAATTCAAGTTACACTTTTTGAGCGTGGTGACCGATAAGAAAACATTTTTTTTTCTTTTATTAAATAAAAATATTGAAGCATATATTACAATTTTTTTTTTAAATAAATAAATAAAAAATATTATTATTAAATCAAATTACATATCCATGTAAGATTTTTCTACATTATGTTGACGAAATTTCCTTTGACGTTCAGCATTTGATTTTGGTACTGTTTTTTGTTTTGTTTTTAGCGTGAGGTTTTTTTTCGTTACGGAATTTCTTGATTCGGTCCCCGCGCTCAAGGCCCTCGATAGAAGCTATGCAATAGCTTAATATGTTTTGCTTGTTGCTTGTTGCCAGGCTTACTATTTGTACAGTTAAATCCACAAGTTATTAACTCTTCAAAGGTTGCTGCAAGCTTTATATTATCTAAGTCATAACATAAGTCAATGCATGTATTAAATTACCATAGGTGAAGTAACATCTATGTGTAACTTCTTAACATAAATATAAATTATGATCACATATTTGAACTCAATTGTCAATTGATAAGATGTCGTTATTATTCTAAAATATTGCTATTTCAATTTCAGTAATAATAAATAGTTGAATTATTTTTAAATGAGTCTGTTAATGGTGAAATAACATTTTTACTCAACAGCAAGGTCCGTGAGCAATATATATACTTACCTATTTATTACTGGTCGGGTCGGTCACATCCATCATCATCATCATCATCATCATCATCATCGTGTATAAAAACAAACTCCGAAAATTTAAAATAGTTTTTGTGGCGACACGAAAAATATGTAATTATATTAAAAAAAATAAGTTCAGAATGGGGCATAAAATTAGTCTGGGTCCAGTTTTTAAGTTTAATTTTATTCCTTTAATATTTTATCTATTTGAAACCCACTTACACGTATGCATGCAATTATACAATGCTAGAAAACTCCCTTTAAGCATATCTATTCTATTCACGGTGATGTAGGGAGCAACCATGATACGACCGTTTTAGTTCCCTTGATATTTGCTCTCATACCTGACGAAAGACAGTCCACCTACAAAAAAATGTTTCAGTTGCTTAAAAAACATTTATAGAATTTGAAACCAATTTTTTTTGAAACCGTATATAAGTTTGCAGCAATAATCGCGTTCAAAATAGAGTTTTCTCTAGCCAAGTGTAAAAGTGGTATGTTTCAAAATTCAAATTCAATCAAATGGAAACTGGCGATACCTTTTGTAACAAAGTGTTGCCATTGATTAGCTGTTATGGCAATGCACATCGTACAATTAACGCAGTAGAGAGCTGGCACTCCCTGATTAAAGTTCAAAAACATCAACTCTATGCATTAATTAAAATATTAAAAAACGAAAGTAATCATAGCGATCATGCTGTTCGGTAATGATTTTTTAAATAATAAAATTGAGATTCAAACTTGTTTAGAAAGATTAAGCTATGTTTTTTTCTAGCCGAAGTATTTTATTTTAATTCTAATGACCCGTCCCGGCTTTGCCAGGGTGCAGCAGATAATAGGTTTCTCTTTTATCATCAAAATAATTTTCATATAAATCGATTCAGCGGTTTAAGTGTAAAGAGGTAAGGGACAGCCAAACACACTTTCGCATTTATTATATTAGTATGTATTAGTATCGACTAGTATGGATATAAAAATAACTGAATAAATCAAAATAATTCTCATAAACTTTATTCTGAACATTACATAATAATTTAAGTGATTTTAACCTTTTGCATAAGTATTTTAGTAATCAAATTACTTAAAACATTTAAAAGAGTGTCTATTGAAACTACATGTTTGAAATATTTTTAATAAAATCACCTTAATATAAAAACAACATTTTTTTAAAGCTTTGCCCTTACATGTACTGAGTTCTGAATGATTCATGTATGTGAATGTTTATATTTACTTTGAAAATATGCCTTAGTAAATAACATAGGTATTGTAATTATAATTACAATATTAAGACAGTTCATCAATTATTATTATTATTATTTCCGAGATTTTTGGAACTAAAATGGCAATCTCCCACTTGAATAACTCCATTTCATAGAATTTAGAAATAGGCATTGATTGTAAACCAAAACATACACACTTTTCACGACATGAAAGTGGGTTGCTTTACTGTCGCCTGGTTTACGACAAGGCGTCCCTAAACATAAAACTTTTATGTCCACACTTTGGGACATTAGCTAAGCTCGCAACTAAAGAATGCCATATTTACCTCGATCGAACTGTAGGTCATAACAATCTTCATAGCTAATGGTCTAAATTATATGTAGAAGTCTGAAGAATACTTTCATAACTTTTAAACCAGTATAACATAATGTATAAACCGGCTCGTTTGTATCACCGTATTCTCATGTTAACGATATAAGTAAAGCAAACTGAGAATTATAACTTTAAAGTTTAAGAACAACTTTAGAGTCATGTTTTTAAGTATGCTCTCATTTATCAGATAACATGCTTCCTTGACGTTGCACCTTTGGAATGGATGAAAACAGTCTTCGTCGTCCGTCTAAAAGAAAGTGTTCGAAGCAAATGAATCAAAATCCAATACTTTCAAGACTATAAAATATTTGAAAGTGATGACCAAGGACAAGATTTCGTAAATATTATGGATTCAAATGTTAATCCGAAAAAGGAAACATTCGCCACCTACTTCGCGATTTTTGGGACAAGGCTGAAGATTTTATAAAAGGCACAATTGAAAAATCGTAAAATGCCAGACAATTGTTAGTCACTCTGATATTCGATATACTACTCTGTCAAGAAAGTACCGGGCAAAAATCAATAATACACAAAATGTTTGTTATTCATCCAATTTTTTTCATCACCTTCAAAGTATGCTCCTTCAGAAACGAAACACTTTTTTTTTTACGCGTGGAAACCCCCTCGGGCCGTCACCCCACCGGGGTTTGCGGCGAGGTGGTGTGTCGGAATCGGACCGACTAAAACCACACGGTGTGCCACTCTGCGCCTGTAATAGGAGGGATCCGGGAACTGCTGTTATTAGGACAACCGGACCCCTCCTAGCGCCTGCCCGCAACGTCGCGGGCCCCACCTTCAGGTACATTCTCCAGAAACGATACACTTACGCCAACGAATAATCCAATCATGAAAACATTTTTTAAACGCTGTTTCCGCTGTAACGAATTCTCCTTTATGTCTTCTACCCATTGAAAACGGGTACCACAAAGTAATAATTTGAGTTTAGAAAAAAGAAAGAAGTCGGCTGGAGCCATATCTGGTGAATATGGTGGTTGCTCGATGCTCAAAAGGGAAAACAGTTGTGCGAATCTAACAACAACAAATAAAACAAAAATTTAAATTTGGAACCATAAACAAATCATCCATTCCCGATACTTTTTTGACTGAATGTAGTTAAGTCAGAGTAACGGAGATGCTGTAATTGACTGTACTACGCATTTATTTTCCTGTGACCTCTACCGTCTGCCTATCCTTATCCCAATTTTATTTGGGGTTGGTGCAGTAAGTATTATTCTTCCATTCTACTCTTTCATTTGTCATCTCACTTTTTACTCCCTTCCTAGCCATATCCTCACTCACAAAGTCCATCCACCTTTTCTTGGGCCTTCCTTTTCTCTTGTACCCTTCAACTCCCATACCTTGAACTTTTTTTGCAACATTTTCCTCATCCCTCCGCATGACATGTTCATACCACTCAAGATAACCTATTACTTCTTAAATTTTCTTCAACTTTTCCGAGTTTCATACTTTGTACTGCAACCTTTTTTTTTCTTTTTTTTGTCTGTACGGAAATCCCTTCGGATACGACCTACCTGTAGTTATGTCGGACATGAACCGACCTAAAAGTAGCCAGTAGCAAGTGTGTACCCTAGGAAGGAAATCCCTGGAACCCCGAAGGACCCCGGGCCATCTACGGCTTGTAGATAACCCTTTCGTGTGTGGAAACCACGGTGTTCTCCTTCTGCAACCTAAAGGGGACGCGCGCTCCACAGCGCGTCGCACCGCCAACCCGGTCTGCTTCTGCTAGGGTGACAGATGGCCTCACCTGTCCACGGTTCGGCCACCGCAGTGGTGACACTCAGGCGTTGGCTCCTTGCGGATCAGCCCAGGTGATTCCCGAAGCATCATTTGCCCGTGATCACCTGCGTCGGCCGGTATGAGAAGGTCCCGTGTTGCCTCTCGAGCCAATCCTCCATAACAGGTCTTACCGCCGCAATAACGGCGTGCCCGGCGCTTGGTTGCCCAAGTCGTTCCTTCCACTCTTCCACGAGGACCTGGCGTAGCTGGGATTTCTGATCCTCGATTTCTCGAGAATTAGGACTCCGACTCAACTCCCGCGCCTCCTTGCGCCACTGATACAGAGCCTCCAAGGGCTCTCGCCTCCAGGTCCCATGGTGGAGTTCCGGCCAAGACCGTGCGGTACACCCTTATGACCCTGATGGCCAGCACTCGCTGCGGTCGTCGCAGTAGTGCGACGTTCCTGGCCCACAGGGCTCCCGCCCATACTGGGGCCCACCCCCATACAACCCCCGAGTAGAGCGTCCTGCAGGAGTCATCCGGTCCCCTCATATTGGGCAGCAGTCACGCCAATGCACGCGCTGCTCCAACCAACTTAGGGACCAGATCTCGGAAATAATCTCCGAAGTCCTACTGGCCATCGAGTACGAGCTCCAGGTACCTCCTCCTATTATGAGGCTGGATCTCTCAGGTGGCTTCCTCTGAGGCCACCTGGAGCGACCCTCCTTTCGAATGAGGACCAGTTTCCCCGTCTTCCACAATTTGGGAAACTGGCTCTGTTCGAGGCATGCGCTGATGAGCCCTCTCATTCGCGGCTCGAGGGCCAGGACCCACGCTCAGCCAGGAATGCCATCGGGTCCCGGGGCGGTGCTTTTGATTTTAAGCTGTCGCACCGCCAGCCCTAGTTCTGCCCAAGTGACCTTAGGCACGTCGTCGCCATCCACGCTAGGGGCCTCAAGCACGGGAGGCGGAGCCATCTGTGGTGGAGTGTGCTCTACCACTCGCGATAGGTACAGGGAGCCGAGGACCCGCTTAAGCTGCTCTGACTGAAGACACTGGATCAACGCTGGGGCTCATGGGCGCATCTAGCCCCTAACCATAAAGTAGGGGCGTCCCAACGGATCCCGCTCCAGTGTCTCCAGTAACTATCAGTGGGCCTCAATCTTGGTTCGCTTTATCGCTGCTTAAAGGGTCCTCTTGGCAACCCTGTATTTCGCTAACAGCACCGCCTCTCGGGCTGCCGCATCTTCAAGGCGGCGAACCTGGACCACTGGCAGCATGCGGTCACGCAGGCTTGACGTAGCTGTGCGATCTCCAGTAGACCCGGCGCCTCGCGATATTGGTCTGAACCCTAGGCATCGCCGCATCGCAGACGCGAGTCAGGGCCTCCCGGAACCACTCTGCCCCGGCATCAACATCTACAGGTCCATCGGGCGCAGGGACCCAGGTCTGTACGATGGCGGCTTAAAGGAGGCGCTCCCAATCTATGCGCTTGAGCGCCCAAAGTGACTCGGTTGAAGCTGGTCTGACTAGCACGCCACTCGTAGGGGCAAAGACGTCAAACCGAATATATCGATGATCCGAACCCGTCTCCTCCCCCACAACGACGCGCCAGCCTTGGACACGACGCCGGGTGGGGGCGACAGGCTAGCTGAGCGAGCCATTGCTCGTACTCGGCTATGTCTCGGTTAGGCGGCCACGACCGCTATATCCCCAAACACCGCCGCTACGCCAGCCATTTTGTCTATCGACAGCCTATGGGCGGAAGACGGATCCCAATTCGGCGCATGCCTTACTGCCAACCCGGTAGTCGGCAGGCTTACAACCATCCGCCATGTGACCGGGCTGGCCACATCGGAAGCAGAGATCACCTACGGTGACTTCCGCCGTGCACTGGATTCCCACGTGCCCCACCGACAGGCACAGGCGACAGGAGTCGTGCCTGCACCCTCAGGTTTTTACTGCCAATCTGACTTCATCTATACTAATCTCGTTCACCAGTGCGACATTCACATCCACATCCTTCGGCACTCTACGTGACGTCTACTGTACGAGTAATGTAAATAGAACTGTTATAAGCAATTGGTCGTTACTATCTTCAATTGACTATGTTCTTTATAACTTATGAAATATATCTGATTAAGACATGGAAGTGGAAATCGCGCAACCTAAAAAATGATTCTATCTTAGCAGACTACTTTAAAATAATAAAACAAAGACTTAAATAAGAACTTTACTCCTAACGGGTGCTATTCTCATCATCATCATCATCAGCCTATCGCAGTCCATTGCTGGACATAGGCCTCTCCAGTGCCACGCCACTTTGATCGATTTTGGGCTTCCGCATCCAGCTCCTGCCAGCCATCTTGCGCTAATCGTAACTCCACTTGGCCTGTGGGCGTCCTACACTACGTTTGCCGAGACGCGGTCTCCACTCAAAAAAATCGTTGTCCCCAACGGTTGTCGGTTCTGCGGCTAATAAGGCCAGCCCACTGCCACTTCAGCTTGCTGATCCGGTAGGCTATGTCGGTGACCTTGGTTCTCTGCCGGATCACCTCATTCCTGATGCGATCCCTTAGAGAAACGCCGAGCATAACCTTTTCAATAGCATCCGTGCTATTCCACTACTGCTATAAAAAACCGTAGGGTAACAGATTAAGAATACGGTGTGTCACCGCCCCTATTGATCCCGTGTCGTGAGGGCTATATTTCACCGGGACACCATGGCGGCGCAACCAGTCGCCGCTACCAACAAAATATAATATAATATAATACTTTATTTTCACTAAGAGTTATAAACAGAGTACATAGACGACTATTGTACTACTGTGACAATGTTGACGTAATCAACTGTAGTCGCCGCCACGGTACAGCAGGGCCACCCTCTCGTGCTAGGAATAAACCTGTGTTACGAGTAGAGGGACGCCGCCATGGAAGCGTACTCCCAGTCGTAACAGCTGGCACATGTTTACAGTTACTACATCAAGACTGGGTCCATATGTTAGGCAAGCCTGTATTTCGGATCCAGTCATACTTAAAACTAGGATATGGATTTAAAGAAAAACGAAACATAAAAACGTATTCAAATATAGTTAAGAGAGCCATATCAAGTGTATTTAGTGTAATATGTTGAGATTGCATGTGCGTGTGTGCGTGTGTGCGTGTGCGTGTGTGAGAGAGAGAGAGAGTAAGCAAGTGTGTATATGAGTGAGTGTGGAAGCGTGGTTGTGTATACGAGAGTGTGTATGTTGAATGTGATCCTACCCATATATTTTCAGATCAGAGTTTTAAACAAATTTTCTATTTCTGCATAGTTTAAGGTGCGTAGCCATGTTTTGAGAGTTCGGTGAAATTTTTGCTTATTCAGAGGATATATATTGAGAATTTTGTTGATTCTGTTATAAAGAAAACTACTTATAACTTTATTGTGTCGTTTTGCCAGGGTTGTGTTGTGACGGATTGCGGGACATATTTTATTGAGTCGACGTGTATTTGTGTGAAGACCTGGATCATATGTTACTGCTGAGTGTTTTTTGGCAACAGTTTGGTGCACAAAGAGCTGCCTCACTGTCAGAACCGGAATATCTTTAAACAAGTTACTGATTGGGTACCGAAAATTCTTCTTAGACATGACGTTGAGGACAGCCCTCTGGGCAATCTCCAGTGGAAGCATAGTTGTTTTTGCTGCACCACCCCAAGAGGTAATGCAGTAGGAGATTATTGATTGACCAAGTGCCTGGTAGGTCATGGTGAGCGTTTTAAGGTCTGCTGAACTTCGAGTAGTTTTAAATACATAGATCAGTTTCCTGACTCGTGATGTTAAATCATTAATATGTATTTTCCATTTTAGGAACAGATCCATGTAGACACCCAGATTCTAAACCAGGGAAGTCCTGGAGATAGTTGCACAGTTACAATTAGTGATGTGCCGGATATCCGTATCCGTATCCGTATCCGCGGATATCCAAGGGACAAGAGAGATCCGTAACCGTATCCGTATCCGTGACTTTTTTGGCGGATCTTTTAATACATATTACATATATGAAATTCTATATAGGTGATTTTGTATTCACTGTAAAACTCTTAGGTATGTGTTTGTAACACTATAAACAGCAACTTTTTTTCTGGCCAAGGTCAAAATGAAAAAAAATTGGTCCTCCATTCAAATGACCAATCAAATGTTGTTAGTTTGTATAGAGAAACAATTTTTTTTCTTTCGTTTTCGGTGTTAGTCCAGAAGAAAAGTTGTTGTTTATAATGTTACTAATATGCACTTCAGAGGTTTTCAGTAAATTTAAAATAACCCTGAATAATGGTTATTAGGTAGCTATGTAAAACTATTGAATTCTGTTCAGATTACTTTTTATTTCTTAAAACAAATATTTGGCATCTTTGTATTGCAATCATTTATCGTACTATACTAAATCAACTAGGCAGGTACTGAAAGAGCTATCTTTATAATGAGATCAATCAAACATCTTTGTATTAGCTTATTAAAATAATGAAATATTTAAATATCAACGGCAAAGCGACAAGTGGCACACTACGGTGGACAACTATCAAGGTCACGGGCTCCGATTGAGTAAGAAACTTAAGATCCGTATCCGTATCCGTATCCGCGGATCTTGACACCAAATATCCGTATTCGGATCCGTATCCGCGGATATACTTTGTTAACGATCCGGCACATCACTAGTTACAATTAATAGTGCGATCGATGCATGTGTGCAGTTTAATTTGATAAGTGTCTGTAGGTGGCAGCATAGATGTTTTGTGTGAAAAGGTCATGAAACAGGTTTCATTGAAGTTTAGTGTAAGGAGATTAGCTGTTAGCCAGGCCTGAACCTTTGTAAGAGCAGTTTCAGCGTGGTGTTTTGTTTCATCCCAGGTTGCACCTTTTATTAGGAGTACCGTATCATCGGCATATGCATAAATATTGCAATTTGTGAAATGGAGTTCACAGAGGTCATTAACATAGATGGAGAATAATGTTGGGCCTAAAATACTCCCCTGGGGAACGCCGTAGTCCAAAACTTGTTCAGAACTTATGTGATTTCCAATTTTAACGGCTTGTGTCCTACCTACAAGGTAATCCGAAAACAGCTTAAGCGGCACTCCTCTTATGCCGATTTTTTCCAACTTTCTCACAAGAATGGGGACGGAGACGGTATCAAACGCCTTAGACAGGTCCAAGAAAATGGCAAGACATTTCTTTTTACCGTCCGAACCGTCGACTATATCATTTACTAGACTTAGTACAGCATCCTCAGCTGATATACCTTTCCTAAAGCCGAATTGGTTACGTGATATGATGTGTTTTCACTCTAAATAACTCGTCAGACATTTGTTTAGAGCCTTTTCAACCACTTTCGACATTGCGGGCAAAACTGAAATTGGCCTATAATTATTGACAGTATCTCCGTCACCACTCTTGTGAATAGGGCGTATTACAGCTTTCTTAAACATGTTCGGGAAAGCGCCGGTTGAAAATGAAAGCCGACAGATATGTGTGACAAGTGAGATCTTAGCAGAATCCTGTATTATAGCAGCCGAGATACCATCTCGACCAACTGCGCAATCTCTGCGTAAAGATTTGATCAAGAGCTCAACCTCACCGCTATCAACGTCGAGTAGCACAAATGAGTCACGTTTTGTGCTAATTGATGCCACTCGGCCATCAGGTGTGGTCACTGGTATGTGTGAGGTGTTTATTTTAGCTGCCAGATCCTGGCCCACACTTACAAAGAAGTCATTGACTGCGTTTACAGACAGTGTTGGGTTCTCCTTGATATTCAAGAGAGTGTCAGCGATTGACGCTTTGGGTTGTGTCTATAGCGTTCCACGTAGCCCAAACATTGTTTTGAGCTGTCTCCAATAATTTTTGTTGGTAACTAATTTTTAGTTTCCTCAGTAATTTATTTATAAAGTTTCTATATCTTATGTACGATAACTTTAGTATAATATTAATTAAATGTATACAGCTCTATAGAGAGTTACTCACCTGGTGTCCGTTTGGTTGCGCAACCAATTTGGCGGCGCGACCAAACGGACTCGACCAGCTCGGACGCGTGCACAGAATGTTACTGGTTGCGCCGCCACGCTGGTCGCGCCACCACTAATTACTATAGCGCTGTATGGTGTCTCACTCACTCGACCGCCAGTCCGGGCGCCAGTGACGCCCCCACCTCATTGCATGCAGCACGTGTGCACTGTTATGTTTTTTTTAACTGCTTATTTTAATATTTTAGTTGTCTGTTAATTGCATACGATGGATAATTTCGATACAGAAAGGTTTATTATCGAAATTATAAGTAGACCATCAATTTGGGATAATTCCTCATTAGATTATTCCGATAGAGATTTGAAAAAGAAATGTTGGGAGAAAGTTGTAGATTTGTTTGGAGAACAGGAGCAAACCGTTGAACAAAAAAAGAGCTTAGGTAAGTAAATAACATATAATTGTATTAATGAATTTATCAATCAATAAATGTTCATGATGATTCTGGTGTAACATGGACAGCCAAAAGCTCGTTGTAAGTTGTGTATGTATTTATTAATGAATATAATTATTTTGACTTTTTTTTTTTTTTTATTATTATTTTGCCATGGAAGTAGGTTTTCGTTTACAAAATAATGTGTAAAATTATCTCAAGTGGTAGTAGCCGCACGCCCTCCTCTATTGAAATTTTGCTGTGTTGTAGTTTGAAAGCCCGTTATTGTCGGAGTATCATCATATGAATATCCGTCTCTAGAACGTACAAAATTGTGTAACACACAACATGTTCTCACAATGGAATTTGCTAATTCTATGTGGACATTTAATGGTCTGTGGAAAATTCTCAATTTATTTGTTAAGATGCCGAATGTGCACTCGATGTAACGGCGAGCGAGAAAAATTTTCTTTTCGGCACTGAGGTTGTTTCCTCCGTTTGGACGCATAATATTTGTGCACAACCCGAATGCTTCATCGCCTATAAATACGTAAGGGAAAAGCGTTGGGTTATTTTCTGAAATTTGTAGGGGCTCTGGAATATCTAAAGTATTACTTATGAGTTTCTTATACAATTCAGTTTCTTGGAAAATTGCTGAATCGCTACTTTTCCCATAGGCACCGACGTCTATATAAATGAAATTATAATTAGCGTCACATCCAGCCATCAACACCAATGAAAAAAAGTGTTTATAGTTATAATACATCGAACCAGAATCAGCAGGTCGAATCAGTCTTATGTGCTTTCCATCGATACTACCGATGCAGTGTGGAAAGTTGGCATGTTTTTTGAAACCCTCAGCTATTTTCATCCAGTCATTTGCAGTAGCCGGAAGTGATAAACATGTTTGCAACTTATCCCAAATCACGGCACACACTTCTTTTATTATTGTGCTTAATGTTGTTTGTCCTAGACGAAACTTATAATGCAATTCCCTCATCGTACATCAACTTGCTAGGTACCTGTAATTAACAAAAAGTAATAAGTAATATAATTATATTTCCAGGGTTAGTGTTGCAAAAAAGATGGAAAAGCATCAGATCATGCTATGCGCGGGAAGTCAAACGTCAAAACAATGTAAAGTCTGGTTCTGGAGCCACTAACCGCAAAAGCGAATACATATATTTTAAGCAGTTACAGTTTCTACAAAAAGTAGTAGCTATCAGAGAGATAGGTGTAGAAGAAGAAAATTCGGAGAGCACTGAATTAGGGGAGCGACCTAAACAAAAAGTTACAAACAAACGTAAACTAACAGTAGACGATGATCCCTTTGTTCAAGCATTAAATAATTCAATTGAGCAAAGACGCCGTGAGACAACAGAGCAGAGACTACGCGAGACAGTTTAGGTTGACGAAGATCGCTATTTCTGCTTTCATTGTTGAGCACATTAAAAAATCTACCTCCTCAAGTTAAAATGGCTACCAAAATAAAAATGTTAACTTTGTTGAACGACGCGTCAGGTTTTTCTGGTAACAGGACGTTTAATTATGCTGATCGGTCATTTCGGAATTCTTCAGAAATTAATCCAGGTGGCAGGATGGTGAGTCATGAGACCTATCATCCTGGTTATTCGACGCAACGGCAAGTGATTGCTACTGAATATCCTGGACCGAGTTATAGGACAAACACGAATTATCAGAATGAACCTATTACAAGTAGTCCTAATTCTCCATATAATTCCATGAATACAATGACATATGCAAGTTCTCCAAGCGACACACATGATTCACAGGACTCAGAATCACTTATGGATCTATATAGCACTTAAACGTTCATGGCTTGTTTGTTTGTCTACATTTTTAATAAAACTTACTTTAAAAATGTTCATAGTTTATTTTAACTTACCTTAATGTTACAAACAACTTTTCTTCAGGACTGATTGATTTTCTTAATATTGTGTCTTGCTTCAACAAATCATTTTCACACAAAGTCAGTAACTCATCAAAGGACCTCACCGACATCCTCACATAGCTAAAAAACTTATCCGGATATCTTCTTAGATCGTCGTATATGTTGACGAATGGTCCTTTCTTACAGCGATCGGCTAAATAAGGATGAACCCACCACTGTTTCGTTCTTCTCTTGAACTTTCTTTTCCTACGTACATACAGCAGTAGTGCTGTCTCTACAAGGTCCATTTTGATACTGTCTCAGTGTGGTGTGGCGACTGGTGTCTGTATGGTATCTAGTTTGGTAGCTTACGGACACCACGGTGGCGCAACTGGTTGCGCCGTCATGGTGTCCCGGTGAAATATAGCCCTAAGAGCCGACTAAGAAAGTAAAGTATGCATGACAACAGAATTGCAAAGAGAAGGAAAACGTGATACCAAGTCCTTTCTTAGAAGAGGCCAATATCCAGCAGTGGACTCTAGGAAGCTGTTGATGATGAAGAACTACTTTGTTTGCTTAATAAGTTATTTTAAATCATGTTAATCATAATTTACAAATATTAAAAGAACATTTGCTAATCCATGAAAACATGTAGAAAACCATTAAGACACATTAAATTATAGAAAAGCTCAAACAAGTATTAAAGCAACTAAACAGAGTTACGTCTTCCTGGTTTGAGACTAAAGATATCAGTACATTGCACTACATTTTATGATCAATCTTCTACCGTTGAAACTGTAAGCTTGTAAAGTACAAGGCTAGTTGCATACTGTAGGGTCAAGCTTTTAGATCTTAGTTTATTTGGTTACGTTAGCTTTTATTATACTTACTGTCAATGGCATACTGACATATATAATTAATAATTTGACACCTTGCGGGCGTTTATTGCTGTGGAGACATTGACCTAGTTTCGGTGATACATCGCCTATCATATATCGCATAGTTGTAATAAACATGTTCATAGTTGGGCCTCTTTGGCCTTTTCTTATACTTTTGTAATCCATACTTACATTATAAATTTGAAAGTGAGTTTATTTGTTTGTTTGTTACGCTTTCACGCCTAAACCTCTGAAAAGATTTCAAAAATTATTTCACCAATTAAAAGCTACGGAGCAAATTTGATGTTGTGGCAAAGCTAAATAACAAAAGTGGCGAACGACTGTTCTGATGAATTTGGTCTTTTTCTTTTCTTTCCGAGGTCTTCGAAGTTCGATAAGCAGGGAAAGTAGGGTTTATGAAAAGTTCCAGTTGGTGCGATTCCGACACACCACGCCACAACGCGCCGCAATCCCTACAGACATAACGGCCAAAACGGGTTTTCACACGCAGAAAAAAGGCATTATTTCAAAAAGTGGAAAAAACATAGGTATACCAATTTTTAAAGACATTATTTCACTGAACGTTGAAATGTGCTAGTTGTAACCAAGTTGTTTTATTACATTCGTTCCAGTTCCCCCAAATAAAAGATATAACAAGTCACTGCTCTAATCTCCACCATTGACGATATAATACTGTGTTATTATATTGCACAAACTAGTTTAATACATATGCTATCAGAATAATACGATGGACAATACCAGATAGTATCACGCTGTGTGATTCCGTACACTAAACTCTAGAGTGAGCTCTAGAGTTTAGTGTACGGAATCACACAGCGATATTTAGTATCCAGGGCTGTCATTCTAAGGTGAGCCTTAGAATGACAGCCCTGGATACTAAATATCGCCTGATAGTAATTTTTTTTTCGGCTTCGAGGTAATTGTGCAGAATGAATTTGCAGAAAGGGTACGCTAATAAATAAATATGTCACTTTCAGAACTTGCCACGTCAAGAATACTTTCTAGGTTGCTTAAATTTTAAAATAATTTTAAACAATCCGACACCACTAACACTGCAAGCCGATGCTTTATAGGTTACCAAGCTGCAAAGACCTATTTTTCCTGACTTGTGTTTTTTCTAGGTTTTGAAATTGCACAGTTAAACTATCTGTTTCTATTTATAACATCCTAAAATACGAATTAATGGTTGAATACATCAACCTACTACAAGAAGACTGGTATTTCTTAATGAGTGCAGCTATTAGTGCCTACATACATCTTTTTGGGTATTAAAAGACCATGGCTAATTGTATGTTAAGTTAATTAGTACTGTTTTGTCATTCCCTTATAAAATGGTAAGTAAACATCCCAGTCCTACGAGCCTCTCCAGTGACAGGACCGATATACGCAACCCTGACCTTGAAGAAGTCTAGGATCTATTGCATTTATCCCATTCTTATGGTCTCAGTTATGTTTCCGTTATCCTTGTTCCGTATGAAAACGATTACATTCCAAGGTATTAATTCCGAGGCAAGGATAATGGAAACCAGCCAAAATCTATTGCAATTTACATTGCGTTAACCTAAGATCAAATTAGGAAAACAACAGAAAAATTATGACAATGATGATGTATGTCATGAATAAAACATAAGGCAATAACTCAAATTTGGAAATTTCATCAAAATTTTAAAGACGAATAGATTTTATTTAAATAACGAATCAGTGTGAATTTACATATATCGGAGGTTGTGTAATGGTTACATAACAGTGAAAAAATCCTTAAACGTATTCAAAACAGTATTACTTACAGCATAAATTTCATTGCCATAGTACAAAATCTGTCACAGATAGTAAACAGTAATCAAAACAGCTGACAAAAAAACCGGTTAATTCTTCGTTCTGAAGAACCCCACCAAGATAAAACATAAAAAGCAAGATAACGTAATTATGTCAGTACGAAAAAAAACATAGGTCGGCGCGTATGTGTGTTTGATACGACCTCCGACGTTGGAAAATCGGTTCACAATTGGCAGAGATATCGCGTAACAAACATACAAAAAAAAATACAAATCAATTGATAACCTCCTCTTTTGTGATTTGGAAGTCGGTTAAAATGTGGTATACTGTGTTAGCATTTGCCATAGTGTGTATCTCGACGTATTTATTCAAACAGTTACGTGACACAGGTCCAAATAAAATTAAGTTCTATTTTAATTTCTTAATATTTTATTTTTCCGGGTCGTTATTAGCAGCTGTGATATGGCCGTACTTTTTACTTAATCCAAAAGATAATAGAAATGCGAAGTAAGTAAAAAAAATATAGAAATTATTCTTATTTTTATTTAATAAAATTCAATTCCACATTATTTATTTTTATTGGTGTGTGACCAGCGACTACAATATTCATCATGAGGGATGATGTTTCTTTAACTAATAAATATTTTTGTACTCCCTTTAGAAGACTATGCGGACCAGTTTAGCACTGGTCACCTGCTGGTGAGTAGGATCTCTAAATATTTATCGGAGAGAGAAGGCAAGATGGAGGAAAACGGAAACAGTGTTTATCTTTGAATAGTCCCTGTAGACCATTGCATGTGATTATAGTCCAACATGAAAGTATAAAAGAATATAACACTGTTTTTTTAATTTTTTAAGTGAAATATTCTTTAGGTGCGTTGAGCATTTTTGAACAAACCAAAAAATCTATTTATGTTTTAATTTTTTTATAAGACGTAAGAATATAAGGTTTAACAAAAAACACATTTTTGAGATGGGAAAACCATTGAACTCGCGACACTGTTACCGTTACCGACACCTCTGTTGAAATGAAAACTTCTTTAGGCGCGTTGGGCATTTTTTGAGATGGCAAAAACACAACGTTAACGGTAACAGTAACAGTGTCGGGAGTTCGCACTTCTGTCGGCACTCCCGCAGTTCCACATTTTTTTTAATTTCATATATTTTGTATTTGTTGTTATAAATAAATCACTTTTAGAATCTGATCTACCATTTTAACATCTAATAAAACGAGCGTCTTAGAACCACTTAAATATTAGTATTGTGTGTGTATGTAACACATTAACTATATAATTTTATATAAACAACGTTGATTCTACGTATACGTGAAAGGCGTAATAGAATTATCGCAATATTTTGTGCACATCCGCGATTACAATAGATACAGATATTTTTCAATACAGGTTATTTTTAGTAAATTTGCTAGTTAGTAAATAATAGTATAAGTTCAACAATAAACGCGATGCCAACACATCGTAAAGTTTATTCGCTTAGAAGATAAGTTGATCCTCTAGACAAAACAGCATATTATACATCGATGTAAAACTGCAATGTTAATTAATTTAATAATAAAATCATTAATTTTATTATAGAATTTATCATAGCAAATAATATATAATAAGTAAATATGTATATATCTTGAGCTCTTCGAAAAGACAGTGCTCTATAATAACAACATTGACCTAATAACTAACGGACTTATTACAAAAGTATCAGAATAAGAAAATGTGCCCTGTCCATTTTCCCCCGCATACTTCGATCAATCGCCCGCATATGTATAAATTAGCTTAACCTTATTACCACCTATCATTCCTTTCTCAAGAAACGGCGAACAACTTATTAAACTATAAGCACTTGTTATTCAGTTATGCCGACTGCACGGACGGCGTAGTGGTCACCCTTTTTGTTTTTTTATTTTCTGTGCTGAAATCCTCTCGGATACCACCCACCAGTGGCTATGTCGGACTCGAACCGACCAAATACCGCACGCCGTCTCGGGTACACGGACTAATCACGCCCACCACTGTAACTCTGTACACCAGGATCAACAGCAGTGGCCCACGAACACACCGAATTATGACACTCGGGAAGTCTCAGGATTAAATTAAACTGTCTTGGAACACGCAACGATCAATCAGAAGAAAATTGGAGGAGTTGGAAATACAGTAAATCCACTTCCCTCCATAGCAAAGCGGGAGACAAAATGAAGTAAAATAGGCATACACCCTTTTAAACAGGGAAGCACCATGGCCACAAAATATTATGGGTACTAAGTGAGCTCTATTTGATTTCTTTCGTTCGTTCACAGAAACTCTTTTTAGACTTTTCATTTACTATTTTAATATATTCGATAATTGGAAAGTTTCTTTCTAAAACGAATCCTAAATAACACACAAAAAAAATATTTTTTACAGTGACATTGTGAAATTAAATGGCGGTGATTTGAGGTTACCTTTTAAAAGTAGCTGGAAGGTTTTGTTGGGTGCAAAAGTGAAGCAATTACGTTCCCCCCAATGAGATATCAAGTTCTAACATCTATCGGCTAATCTCTCAAGCCCCGCCCTAGTATCAGATTCCACCAGTAATAAGCCGTCATCAGAATACGCGTTAAGAGTACATCTGGATGGTATTGGTAGGTATCGCAAGAAAATCGTCGAAGCCGATATTCCACAAGTATGGACCTAGCACTGATCCCTGAGGACATCCCATTATAATCGGGTACTAGTAGCCGGGGAACCAGGTGTACCCTAGAAATCAAATCCCTGGTACCACAACGTACCTCGGGCCATCTACGGCGGGTAGATGACCCCCTCCTGTATGGGAACCCCAATGTTGCCTGTGTGCTCACTAAAGGGAGCGCGCTCTCCGCAACGCGTCACGACGCCACCCCGGCCTGCTTCTGCTAGGGTGACAGATGGCCTCACCTGTCACCTCCAGACCTGCGCTTATGGAGGACGAAGATCGTCTGCGACACCTGGCCCGTTCCCGATCCTGACGAGTCGGGAGAGTTCTAAACCTTTCCCGGTCCCGCTCCGCCATCTCCCGCCATCAGAGGGTCCCGTGATGCCTTTTAGAGCCAATCCTCCATAACGGGTCTTGGATATATCATAACGGTTGTAGGTTCGATCCCCACAATGGATAACACTTTGTGTGATCCACAAGTGGTTGTTCTGAGTCTGGGTGTTCTTTATGTTCGTTTCATGTATGTCTGTAAAGACTCTCGCGACAAAAGAAATATTCTTAGTGCGGGAGTTGTCTTTTTAAAAGAAAAAAGTTATTCTACAGTTAATCGGTTTTTTATTTAACAAGTATCATTAATAAATATCCTTGAACATAGTGAACAACATGCATATCAAAAATTAGAATAGATTACTAAGATTAAAATGATTACAAAACTTAGACTTTTATATTATATCGGATTGTCATCAAGTCATGGTAGTCGTATTGTAGTACAGATTAGTTGTTAAACATTTTTGTCATGAAGGTAATATTTTACTTTAGACGAACATTTGCCATTCAAATTTTAAATTCTTGTTGAGGTTCCGTAGTCCTAACAAGGTACTCTGACAGTCTCGCCATGTCTGTCTGCCCGTCTGTCCTTTCGTGGCTTGGCGTAGAGTATTATAATGCTAGAAAGTTGTAATTAAGTACAAGGGTAAGGATTTTAATCACGCTGACAAGATGACAAAACGTTCTATCATTTTTTTCCGTAAAATTCTTTGATTCCCATCTTTTAAGAAAAAAGAATATGACGTTCAACTGTATTATTTACACTTGGACTTTATTTACAGGCGTTAATCTCAAAAATGGCACAAGCTTGGCAATGATAAGATATAAAATAGTTAAGAATGTCTAATTTGTTAATAGCGTCTAACGTATTATTATTACGTTTTCTAACAATATTATTTAAAAAGAAGCTTAGAATAATATATTATATTTAACATTTGTTATTGTTCATTAAAACTATTGATTTTAGTTCAGTAAACAATAACCTCAAAAGTTATATTTATAATAGTATGTCACCATTTACAGTTGTGTTTTCTACTAACCCTATGATTTAGTTATGTATTGGATTAAGAAAACTTAAGGTTGGTCATTTGAAATTTGTAATTATAAGTCTATTTATTCTTGTATTATAGAAGTCTAATAAAGATAGACAAAAGCTGTTATTTATAATCAGATGAGCACTGTACAAATAGCTGTTGAAAATCTATAAAGCTAATTTTGTATTCCAAAAATATAACATATCTATATTATCTATGGATTGAAAGGTTTAACCATCACGGTGTTAGTAACACAGGTTCAACTTGAACCGGTGCCTCTATGACAACATTCGTTGTGACACAATAATTAATTTCGAATCAGACACGGTAAAAACACGTTATGTCAGTGACTCTTATGGTCGACGATTTTTCATTTGAGTAGGATATTCTTACACTATTTTTACTACACACCCCTGAAAAATAGTCCTAAACAGTTTTAGATCATCCAAGGCGGCAGTCACCTTGGTTCATGTCGACCAATAGGCTAAAGTGGAGTGAAGATCTAATTCAAGTATTATTTTTATAAGAGTTTTCGTAACAATCGGGTCCTTTTCACTTAATTACCATACACTAAACTAATAATTAATTGCATGATTAATTACGGACCAATTAGCTTGATTTCAAATATCTACAAAGTCTTCGCAAAAGATATCCTAGAAAGAATTGCACTACAGCTAGACGAGAACCAGCCCATAGAGCAAGCTGGATTTAGATAAAACTACAGTACAATCGATCACATCCACACAATCAAGCAAATTCTAGGAAAAGCAACAAATAACAAAAACCCGTTTATATAATCCTCGTAGACTACTCTAAACCACTCCACAGTCAGAATCAAAACTACATCTGGTCAACCCTAAAACAGCGAGGAGTAGACAACAGATACATTGAAATCATCAAAAACATTTACAGCATAAGTAAAAGCAGTATAAAACTTGAAACGATAGGAGTTCCATTTGCAATAGACAGAGGTGTCAAACAAGGAGACCCACTGTCACCTAACTTGTTTACTGCCGTACTGGAAAATATCTTCAAAAGTCTAGACTGGGATGGATACGGCCTCAATATAAATGGGTGCCGTCTAAACCATCTAAGACTGCGGATAATCTTATCTTGCTAGAAGAGGACCCAAGTAAAATACAAATAATGGTACAGTCTTTAGCCAGCAAGTGCAAACAAGTAGGTCTTCACATAAACACATCAAAAACGAAGCTAATGACCAACTCAAAAGAGATGGACATTGTCCTGGACGGAAACAAACTTGAGTATATACCAGAGTACGTGTATCGGGGTCAGATAATCACTCCTATAGGGACCCAAAAATAAAGTCAAAAAAAAGTCAAAAGAAGTAAACAAGAGGATTGCCAGCGGCTGGAGGAAATACTGGTCACTAAGGACTTCCTTTGAAAGGAATGAAAAGTAAATAAATAAGCATAACCATTAAAAAAAAAAACTTTCAACACCTGTATCCTCGCCTGTATTACATATGGAAGCGAGACCTGGTCCCCCACATAGAATCACAGAAGAAAACCAAATTCACCGACATACTTATACTTACTCAAATTGACCACTTGAAATGGCGTTGAAAGGACACATTTACGTTGCAAGATAGACAAATGGAGTAAGCAGGTAACACTCTGGTACCCAAGAGATGGAAGCAGACAACGGGGACGTCCAACTAGAAGATGGTAAGATGATTTCTGCCTATCCTTGGGGCATTATTAGACCAGAGTTGCAACTGACAGAGTGCAATGGAAACAGTTGGAGCAGGCCTATGTCAAAAGACACACCGAACTGACGGACATTTTATAATAAAATAATAAAAAACTAATATATCTGGTTTTTTTAATTCTTAAATAATCCAAGTACTTAGTACTTTTTTACGGGGTTGTTTAATTATAATAAATTTTGCCACACGATGCGTAGAGGAACACTATCATCATCATCAACAGCCTATAATAGTCCACTGCTGGACATAGGCCTCTCCTTAGAAAGGAGGTTTTGGCCTACCATACCACGCTGGACAGACAAGTTGGTATTGGGTTTGTTGCAAGTTTTCCTATATAACTATAAACTATAAAACTAACTAAATTGAAACTAACTATATTATATACTATTTCGTTTAAAATAACTTTTCGATTTGAACTGCTCAGAAACAAGCGCATTTACGAGTATATGCAGGCACTATACAGAAAAAACTAGCAAAGTGTAAACAGTGCATAAATGTATTTCATTAATGCAGCAATTTCTGTCATATAAACTACCCCCGTCACCCCACCGTTGCCGCCATATTTCCAGCGCAGTAATGATCACAACTCTGTATAACTAGTCATAATAATGTTTATTAACCGTCTTTTACTAAATACTAAACTGTGTAATCGGCTATTACATATCCGCCTGCTTTTAATAAAAGATATACGAGTTTTTGATGTGGCGACAATGGACTATAGAAAGGCATTAAGCTAAAAATAACATTTTGTTTCGTTGTTATTTTTGTAACTATAAAAAATGTAACGCGTTTGTTATTATTGTAACTGACAGTCTCGAAAGGACTTTTGTCTTAACAGCAAAACACCCTGTTCCTTCATTCTTACATAACGTAAATTTCTTAAACAGAATATCAATCAACATTAGTTCAAATATATAAATATAATATTTCTAGTTCATTCAGTCTTACAAGTAGCAATCAACCTACTAAAATTGACCTTGTACAGTTATATTGGCCCCCACTTGTCATTAAAATAGTTTTAAATGTCTAATAAATGCAAATCTCGAGGTTACAATGTTATCAAAAGGCTTTGAAGTATAGGGTCACACATAAATTAAATAAAACACATAGTGTATTGGATTATATTATATTTTACACAAAAAAAATTGTTCATTCGTAAAGGTAATTTATGCAAAATATTATTATGATAAGCTTAATTCGGTCTAATTTACTCTCAAGGACATCAATTTTTAACATCCTTAAATATTAATGACAACTTAAGACGATAATGAATAACTAGCTAGATGATTAATTTCATGGGCAAAAAACCTTTTGCCCAAATTTTCCCCTTTCCCGTATAACTAAAACTTCTTACTAACTTCTTCTTCTTCTTATTTCTTCTTAGTCTTCTCTCCAAATGCATCCGCGTCGGAACTAACGTATTAAAAAATGACTCGGCTTTTTCGAAAATCAAATGTTTGCACTTAAAAAAAGAATCTCATAGGTATCATGTGAAAAAAGTTTCACACGAAAATCTCACACCATGAAGGTTTTATGTTAATTCAAAGTATCTACTATACAACGATACAACTTATTATTATTACTTATTATTATACATTATTATTAATAGGTCTTTACCTATGAAATTGCCGTTTTGTATGCAATAAGTGAAAGTACTTTTTTTTTCAACTTTTTTATTTCTGTTATTCGAAGTAATCACCCATGCAATCGACGCATCTTTGCCAATGCATTGGCAGTTTATTGATGCACAGCCAAGCCGCTGCCTACCGTGTTTAATCTGATTATCAATGCGAAAGTTTGGATGGATCGATGGATGTATATGTTACCGCTAATGTACGTAGGTAAATCAGTTAGAGTGCAGATTAAATTATTAATTTGCAGATTATCGTGTCGAATCTGGTAAAGTGGAACAAATTGTTTCAGTTCTTACATTAACTAGATAATCTACAAACTTCCTACATAAGCTGGAGACTAACGGCTTTACGGACTAAAATACGGTAAAGTTAAATTTGGGTTAGGTTAGTTTAGAACACTGACATTGCGAGCAGGCGCTAGGAGGAGTCTGGATGTCTTAATAACAGCAGTTCACGGATCCCTTCTATAACAGGCGCAGAGTGGCACTCGGTGTGGTTTTAGTCGGTCCGATTCCAACACACCACCCCCCCGCAAACCCCGGTTTGGTGACGGCCCAAGGGGTTTCCACACGTAGAAAAACAAAGGTTGGAACAGTAACCATTAAACCGCAAAGGCGAGTAAGCGCAGCGAGCGGGCCGGGGTAGTGGCCGCCGAGTGCCAGATCCTCTATTGTTGGTGAATCATTTGCGTTAGATGATGTTGCGGTCAAAGTAAAATTTACTAATTTGCTTTCTTAAAGATACTCGTAGTTGATAAGAATTTGAATAAAACACAAATATATATTTTGTTGATTATTTGTTTCCTTTGTTTTAATTATATGCCAGCGTGGTATAGTAAGCCAAAACCTCATTTCGAAGAAGAGGCCTATGTCCAGCAGTGCACGATACAGTTTTATCTGTTTACAAGTCTTTTTTATAATTTCTCAAAGCAGGGATCACTTTTTTGGTGTTGTTTGTGTCTGTTGTGCGTATTAAACAGAAAAAAAATACGTACAGGACCTACTCTTTAAACAGTTATATTTCGTAGAACAAATGACGATTAAAAGTGCAACAAAATATAGGTAATTAGAGCTCAGAATTGAATGCCAAATTAACCTTTATCGATGAACTGTTCACTGAAAACACCCTCGTCCGAAGTCGATTCTACAAATTATAGTTCATCGAGGAAGGTTAATTGGGCATTCTGATCTCTAAAATCATGGGTAAGTAATCTCAAGACTATACCTAAAGCCACTTGGCATTGTCATGTGTAACTAACATTTTACTAATAACTTTAGGATTAGTCCCTACATAATACACAACGAATTATGTACTTAATACCGATTTATAGACAATACTCGTACATCAAACGAAAGTATTATGTACTTAATACCGATTTATAGACAATACTCGTACATCAAACGAAAGTATTATGTACTTAATACCGATTTATAGACAATACTCGTACATCAAAGGCCCTTACTAGAATTGTACTGGTTTACATAACTGGGAATATCATATTGTATTCTAAATTAAAATGGTGAATACTCGTTCCGGCTTTATAAAATCCTTCATTGATGTGGGAAATAGAAGCAAAGTTACTTTCAAACATATGTGATATTTTCTTAAGAACTTGAGTTGAATAAATAGACCGAAGCTACTCGTATTGCGTTCCCACAAAGTTTTGCAGTAAAGATCACTTAGAACGAGAGCGTGGGTTACAGTCTAGCAACTTATCAGTGAAGTCAGTGAGTTTCTTCAACTTATTACGAAGAAGATAAATAACCTTAATAGTACGAAGAACTAAAAGACAACGTGATGAAAATGTTCCTCTATTTAGACACTACTAAGGTGGAATATATGGTCTTTATTGTAATTGCAATACATTTTAGACTAATTAAAACTTTATCCAATTTAGATTGTGATACGAATTAGACAACAGATAATAGGTCTTTACCTATGAATTTCATAGGTAAAGACCTAATATTTACCAAGGTAAAAATAACAGGCTATAAAAAGGGCTACTTGCAACATTTGGTTCTATATAATGCTAAATTGATAACATTATTTTACATTAGCATAATAATGCACACCTACTACCTATTGCGTACGTTAGTTTAACAATGCTAAAATTTGACCAATTACTTTAAGGTAGGAAGGTTCATCAAATTCAATAATTGAACCGACTATAAATGGAACAAAATGACTTCTCAAAAATATTTTTGTGTTTCAAAGTTTTTGATGATTGGAGAATAAGAAAGAATTCAAACGAAAACTCTAATAGAAAATTTGATACGTAGCTATTTAAAAAAAAATTAAGATCGCTATATTGATTTTATTTATCGGAGCAACTACAAACTACCCCACTTAATGAAAATAATTAGATTGATTTAAATTAGATTCTAATTGATTATAATGGAAGTTCTGATAGTTCGTGTTAATACGATATGTAAACGAGCTGCGTTGCGCGTACTAAGTCTTTCTCGCTCGAGCCGTCGGACTGTACGGATCTACTCGTTTGTACGCCTGTTGGTGAGACCTTGGAATACATCTTTAATTGTATTTACTGTTATCTTTAATTACTATTACACAGATCTATGTGCGACTGTTGGTAAGACCTTGGAATACGAGTACATCTTTAATATTTACTGTTGTCTTTATTTACTGCCGTCGGACCGTACGGATCTATGTACAACTATTGGTAAGAACTCGGAATAAATCTTTAAATATATTTACTGTTATAACAACAGCTTTAAAACTACAGCTTTTATAAAGGAAAACCACGAAAAACAACCCAGACACTGGGCTTCCGTCATTTTCATATTTTATTCCTCAGTTCATTATAATATTTTGCATTCTTGACTCAAGTTAATAACGAAAGCACTTGAAATTCAATGTGACTTTTTTTAAATTTTGGAAATGTAAATATAAAAACTGAAAGTGTAGGCATATTAAAGCAATAATAAATGACTTTAGATGAAAATGCAAAAATATATTGATTTCTCTAACATTTAGTAAAGCTAACTAGAGCAATTAGTAAAGCCATTAGCAAATTAGAAATACATGCGGATAAGTAAGTATCTTACTACCGCGTAACTTTAACGGTTGTGATTGATATACAATTGCTTTTTGTTATGTTAGAGGGGACAGACGAGCAGACGGTTCAAGAAGTGACCATTGCCGCCAATGAACGTCTGCAACTCAGGAGTCACAAACGCGTTGCGGTTTAAGGTTTTTTTTTAATTGAGACTAATCCCACCCACACGCCCACCACTGTAACTCCTGTACACCAGGATCCACAGCAGTGACCCACGAACACACCGAGTTATGACACTCGAGAAGTCCCAGGAAGAAATTAAACTGTTTTGGAACCCGCAACGAAATTAATCAGAAGAAAATTGGAGGAGTTGGAAATACAGTAAATCCACTTCCCTCCTTAGCAAAGCGGGAGACAAAATGAAGTAAAATTGACGCATACACCGGGCATACACCCTTTTAAACAGGGAAGCACCACGGCCACAAAATATACGGGTCCTACGTGAGCTATATTTGATTTCTATAATATGTATGGCACAATCGCCTAAACGCACGGAATTTCACCCTAGTTGACACAAGATCCCCATAGTATACCGCCCCAGATGTCACCTGCAAGCTATTCAGCGTTTAAGGTTGGAATTTCGTATCGGATCCGAAATACCGCCCGTTCCGTTGGTTGTGCGAGGCAAAAAGTGTCTTGAAAAGCGCACAGTAGTGGAGCGCCAACTATCCAGGTGATGGGGATGAAAATTTTGCCTCGTGGAACGATGGCGGAAAAATTCCTCGGAGCACTCTCCATGATATATTATGTATTGTATTTCTAATATTGCATATGGCAAATTAAGACGGTTTACTTAAATAAAATAAAAATTATCTTTTAAGGTAATTCTGCGAATTACCAATGACAACAGCCAGATACACAACGTACCATCGCTCTTTTATCGATGCCACTTTGTCATTTTAAAATGCACACTACTATTATAAATCGAGACATCTCACACTCGACCGTTTGATTCCAAATTTGGCAGTACCTGTGTTATGGTAATCAGACTGCCGATAAACATACTTACATATTTCTAAATGTACATAGATAAATTACACCCAGACACAGAACAAATGATCACACAACGAATGAACTAATGATCGTGCTTATCGCACAATTATTTGTCCTGGTGGAAACCTCTGGGTTTAGGCATACTTATTAGTTTAGTAGTCAGTGATTCTGACAGTCAGGAATCCAGAAATCTAGTACTCTATAAATATTTCAAAGTTAGTAATACTAACTTTAACTTTAGTAATTTTTAACTCCCAACATTTGAGCCTGTTTGATTTTTTGAGTTTACTCAACACTTTCTTTTAGAAGGCTATTTATTGGTCGGTTTAGTTCTTATACATAATATATATATATATGGGAAAAAAAGTCCAATTTGATTTCAGAGTCGCTTCCCGGATATTGAAACATGTGACGAAGATTTATGACTTGAAATGGCAACTCCGGGACGGACAATACTTATCGGAGGATCGTGGAGCTGTAATTGTCTCAAATCATCAAAGCTCGCTCGATATTCTAGGTATCCGTCTGAACCACAAATCTTTAATTTGAACTATTGTAATACAAATTAGAGAATTTAAGTTCAAATATAACTAAAATACTCTGTAAAAGCGATTAACCATTTAACACTTTAACAGCTGGGACTTACACCCTCACTAATAATACTGTACGAGGAGCTTTTTTGCATGTTTGATATATAATTTAATAAATAATAATCAGTAGGAGATGTACATGATTTTTTTTGCTGTATTGTTGTGACATCATATCATTTATATAGAGTCAAACAACTTAATAAATCACCTTTTAATATTTTAATAATAATTCAGAGAAAGATTAAACGTTTATCAGTGAGCCTGAGGTAAACGGCTATTAAATATATTTTAAATTTAAAGAAATAATTAAAAAGAAGTAGGTTCTCAATTCCATTTTTCATTTTCGTAGAACCAACAATCGGTGAAGAGATCTTAATAGCTAATATGAAATTCTCTCGCACCACATACCAATGAAAATAGGAAAATGGGCCTTTAGTTTAGCTAATAGCAGTAGATTCTCCTGATAAGGGTTAATGTATATTAGGTACATATTTTTTTATTTTATTATCTTCGGAATACCAACAGCATTAAATACACTTTCAAAAAACTAAACCTAATAACATCGTTGCTATCCGCAGGCATTCACAATATGTACGCACACGCTCGATAAGTCTATATAGTGTATATAGACAAGTCGTGAACCGATGTATTAAACATTTCATGCACAGTTCCACATCGTTTGGTCGACAATCAATTCTGTCAAGCGAACTCGACAACAACTTGGCTAAAACATTATCAGAGAGTTACCATGCACGAATTAACTAAAAAAATGTGTTTGTACATATAAAGTTAGTTAAAATTAAAGTAACACGTGGCAGTAATATAAATACTTAGATGAAATTATTCAACTGTCACTTTAATTTCAATCATGTCAATTAATTTTCAGTTAAAATAACAAACTTCAAAACGGCAGACTATGTTAAATAATAAAGCGTTTAATTAATTACTAGCCTGCATAACGTTAATTAACATCGAACATTACTAATCACTGTCTATTAATCGTGAACAGAACACTTTTATACAGAATCATTAACCTTAATATTGTCTTTCAGGAATGTTTAACATATGGGAAGTGGCAGATAAGATTACAGCCATTGCGAAAAAGGAGTTATTTTATGTATGGCCTTTCGGTCTCTCAGCTTACCTGGGCGGAGTCGTTTTCATAGACAGAAATAACTCTAAAGGAGCCTACAAACAACTCCAAGTCACCTCAGAGGTTATGGTAAAGAAAAAGGTTGGTAAAATTCATTTATCTTTCCTTAAATTTATTTAGCCTTTCTTCGGCTGCGATTGCGAAGGCGGAATCGGGTAATGCGATTTACTGTCAGGTCTCTCTTAAACACAAAGTGACATGTATAGTCTTTTTGAGCCCCAAACAAAAGCATCGCTGAAAATCGATTAGCTTTTTATTTGAGGCAGAGCTAATAAATAGGAAAGTCTTGTTAGCTCCTTATGTAAATAAGCTCATACATTAATCAGTTCTTAAATATACTTTTTAAGTAGGTTTTCATTTATCGGCTTAAGGACAAATTGTCAATCAAGTTTTAGCAATGCATAAGTCAATAATGTATATTTTACACGAGAACAAAATAATTGTTCCACTGAAGAAAGTTTGTGTCAGTTATTCACATGAATATGGAATTATTCTTGTAATTTTTTTGAGTAATGTTGACGTATTTATCTCATCTCAAAGCAATTGAGTGACTTTATTATATTAACCCTTTGGTTTACTTACCGTATATAAGTATATAATTATTTATTTGTAGCTATTTGTTACCTACCTTCTTTCTGATTAGTTGAAGAAAGCGTATGATATTGTATCAAAAAGTTTAAACCCTAAAAAAATACCCATTAGAACTTCGAACTGACGAAATGTTCATACGTTCTCGTCTCATTTAGTCATTACAATACAAGTTACTAACACAATGAATTTATGCAACATCTTAGAATTGAGTGAGTAACTACCTTAAGATTGCTTTGCTGAACAAACATATCCAGGCTAATAGAAGCCGCTGTAGTCCAATTTTTTTACTACAATGATTAACTGCTGATTAATTAATTGAAAGATAATACATGTTACATCCTTGATATCGAAATTATGTAATATTTTCATAATTAGTAGGTAATTACGCGAATTACTATTTAAACAAATACTGTGCTGACTAGTTTAAATTTAATAAACAGTTTATTAAAGAGACGTAAGGCTGTTTTGAGAAAAGTTAACAGAATAAACAATCTCAGCAATCAATCAATAATAAAAATCCACACAATCTAATGAACACGTAAGGCATAGTACGATTAATATTATAAATTGATATCTATTACTAAAGTAAAATAAGTACTACGACTATCTGCTAAGGTAAAATGTTCCCTACCGAACCTGGTGTCATTACTCGTATGTTAACGAAAGTGCGCAGAGCTGTCTTTAATCACTGTTGTACATTCTGTAAACATACAAAATCTGTACATGAAGTGCGTACATGACTCTACAAGTTCCTACATTACTATTGTATGGTGCTGGTTACAGAAATTAATTGAGTAAAGCTTGGAGATCCCTAATAATGCCAATCTAGGTCAGAATAGTTTAAAGTCACCCGCTTGTGATCTTCCTTTAGGCAGTCTTTGCAACATAAACAAAACCGTTTAAATTTACAGAAAACTAATAATAAAGTTTTAAGTAAATAAAATAAACTAAACTGTATCATACGTTTATGATAAATTATTTGTATAGTGAGAACATTGTTTTTCTTTCAGACTAAGATTTGGGTTTTCCCGGAAGGAACGAGGAACAAAGATTACACAAAACTGTTGCCATTCAAAAAGGGAGCTTTCAATATAGCAGTGGCGGCACAAGTACCGATCATACCCGTTGTGTTTTCGCCCTATTATTTCATAAATAGGGAGAAATATATTTTTAATAAAGGTAAGTAGGTTGTCATCATTATACAAGGTTACTGGATAAGTCGACCTAAATACTTTAAGGGGTTGTAGTTGCAATCATTTCACTGTGAAATACCATATCCCAAACCCAACCATTTTCAAGATATTGGACTTTTAAGATCTATATACATAAAAATTAACCCCTATTTCTCCGGGCCATGAGATGTAACTTAAGAACGGTTTTACCGATTTTATTCATCTTTTTTTAAATGTTTTCTAATACTTCGTAGAAGGTTCTTACATTAAAAAAAATAAGAAAATTGAGAAGTAACTAAGAAAACTTAACGACTACCTTTATTATAAACTTTTTTAATGTAACCTTAACCCCAGCTTTATATAATCATTGCTAAGCATGTTAACTGGCAGATGTTTAACAGTTGTCTGTCAGTTCGGGCACGTCGTCATCGCGGCGATAAGCCCCGTTATGGAGGATTGCCTCGAGAGGCATCACGGGACCCTCTCATACCGACTTTCGGGGATCACCTGTGTCTGATCCGCAAGGAGCCAACGCCTGAGTGCCACCACTGCGATGGTCGGACCGTGGACAAGGCGCTCCACACGCTGGAGAGTGCGTGGAACACTGCCGTCTCCTTCTGCGAGCAAGTTATGCTTGCGAAGGAGATGGCGGAGCGGCACCGAGAGAGGTTTAGAACTGTCCCGGCCCGCCAGGCTCGGGAACGGGCCAGGTACCGCAGACGACTCAGGCGCCGGAGGTCGCAGAAAGACCTACGTCCTCCATTAGCACAGCCTTGGGTGTGACAGGTGAGGCAGGACAGGAAATCCATGATCGGTATTTACGTTTTATAACCCTTACGCAGCTCCCTGGTCGGAATGCTATCTTTGACGAGGTAAAATTAAACTATTTTGTTTTGATTTTGCATGTTGTTAATGATTTATGGTTTTCATTTCTTAGTGCACACTGCACAGTCGATGGAATCAGAAAATTTATAGTTTTAAGTTCGTTCATTTATAATTTTCAGTTGAAATGTTGTTATTAAAAATGCTAAAAAGTAGGCGTACAAACATATCATATATATTTAAGAGCAGGTCAAATAGATATCAAGGACATAGAAATGTTGCATTTGATTCACATCGAGCGGTATTCAATTATAACGAGGCACTCGATTACAGTTCACAGCAAATCGTTGCTAGTCCACCTAGGAACGTTGTATGTTCACATTGCAAGGCATTGAAGTTTAAAAATGAAGCCCCTGGAAGCCAAGGAATTGGTTGCATTATTCAAGACCGCATTAGATTGCATGCCATTCGATAACCACAAAATTGTCATCAAAGCCGATTAGACGGCTGTAGGACAACACGAAAGACGTTTCAATGCGCCAACAATTGATGAAGTCGCTATTGTCGTCATGGGTGAAAATGTAGAAAATCGAGATATTGTTTTACATTGGCGGAACAATCAACTGCAGCGTGTATCCGAAACGCATCGATCATATGATGCGTTACAATATCCTATCTTATTTTGGCAAGATGAAGATGGGTATCATTTTTCAATGAAGATGATAAATCCAATTACAGGCGCCGAAACTAACAAAAAAGTTAGATTAATGAATTATTATAATTATTACCGACTGATGGTTCAAGATAATGAGGACAACCACATCTTAAAATGTCGGCGTCTATTTCACCAACATGCTGTGGAAATGTACGTTAAGTTGAGACAGAGCGATTGACATATATCAAGTTGAAAAAATATGCCTACGATACAATCATGCAAGTAGTGAACAATGGAACTGATGGATTTTTTTTTTCTTCTGTGGAACTGGAAAAAAATCTTGTCATCATTGATTTTGGCAACGATTCGATTGCAAAACGGTATTGCACTTGCAGTTGCATCATCAGGTATTGCAGAAACGTTGTTGGGGGGCAGTCGAACAGCTCATTGAGCACTCAAATTGCCGTTGAACATGCAAGTTAATGAAACTCCAATTTGCAACCTTTCGAGGAATTCTACGATGGCCAAAGTGTTGCAGCAAAGTAGATTAATCGTTTGGGATGAATTCCTAATGGCACACAAAAAATCTTTGGAGGCATCATTTACGAAACAACTGTAAGCGGTTTGGTGGAGGGATGATTCTATTGGCAGGTGATTGTGGTATTGCAAAATGACGAATGACGAACGACAGTGGTGAAGTATTTTCCCATTTCATTCCCTGCAAAACTTTTGTCACTTAACTGAATCAAAGACCAAACTCATCGAGATGCTTTTCCCAAACCTTACAAAAATTACAAAAATCATGTTTGGTTAAGTGAACGCGTTATATTATTGATGATACTAAAGATAATGTTGTCAACTATCCAACGGAATTTTTAAATTCCTAGGAATCGCCCGGATTACCGCCTCATAATCTAAAACTAAAAATCGGATCGGTAATCATAATGTTACGAAACATAAATCAGCTTGCAGTGAAGAAATTAATGAACAACGTCATCGAAGCCACAATTTTAAAAGGGCAACGTTTGTTTAATGTTTTGATTCCACGCATCCCTATGATTCCGGACGACATGCCATTCGACTTTAAACGGTTACAATTTCCTGCATTTGCAATGTCAATAAATAAATCCCGGTCGTTAAGTGTTTGTGGCATTAATCTTGAAAATCCATGTTTTTCACATGGCCATCTGTAAGTATGTCGCCTGTTTCCGTGTCGGAAACCAACAGCATTATTTATTTACGTGCCAGGAAACAAAACTAAGTGTTGTGTATCAACAAGCATTACAATAAAAAAATATGTTATTAGGATAATAAAAAATTACAAACATTCAATATCAAAAATACAACAATAGAAATAATTATTATTAGTATAGTATTCCAGTTTGAATTGAAACGCTAATTCTTAAAACTCCCGGTCTTTCATCAAATTTTTTTAAACTATAAAACATATATCAACTACACAGAAACGGTAAAACAATCATAAAATAATGGATATAAAAAATTAAATAGGCAAAATTTTGGTAATTTTATAAAAAATCTTAGAAGTCCAATATCTTGAAAATGGTTGGGTTTGGTATATGGTATTTCATAATAAAACCCTTTAAAGTATTTAGGTCGACTTACCCAGTAACCCTGTATATTGTTATTTAATGTAATAACTCAACTTATCTATCCATAATTGATCGCTTCTCGTAATGACAAGCAAAAAATATCACTCCTTATTAGGCAAGTGTCAACTTTGTAGTTTCTTTAAAATGATTAGCACAATGTCACTTAAGTAAACTGTTAATAATATAAAAAAAAAAATGGGTTAAAGTATGAAATTGTCGTTGTATAGTAATAGATACCTTGAGTTGACATAAAACCTTCATGGTGTGAGATTTTCGTGTGAAACTTTTTTCACATGATACCTGAGGTTCTTCTTTTAAAAAATGTGCAACATTCGATTTTCAACTTTCAATGGTCCTTTTTTATTCACCTTAGACGTGAAAGATAAACACTTCGAAAATCCGAAGGTCCCTAGAAAGGAATTCCCTGATACCCGACGCATCTCGGGCCATCTACGGCGGGTAGATGACCCCCTTCTGTGTGGGAACCCTCATGTTCCCTTTGGGCCTGCTTCTGCTAGGTTGACAGATGGCCTCACCTGTCACCCCCAGGCCTGCGCTTATGGAGGATGGAGGTCGTTCTGCGACCGGGAATCCCAGGTCTTTGACCAGGCGCAACCCCGTCCCCTTGCAACCACGGCAAGAGGAGGAGTGCCATCGACGGTACCTGCACTGGTGCCGCCGAGCCATCCAAGTCGATCTCCCAGGCAGTCCCGAGAAACCGATGGACATATGGCTCGGCGACAGCGGCGATGTTGATGGACCACTGTGCCATGCTCTGGAGCAGAAGATTGCACCGGCAATGTGGCCCACGTTCGTCTGGAGGATGCGTAGATGGGGACACAATGTTATGAAATGTTTTTATTTACTTTAGGTTGCGTCATTACTATAATAATAATAATTTAATTCAGTTTTTTTCCCAAAGACAACAATTAATAATAATTCATTACATTACATTATAAATTTCATTGCACATAAAAAAACCTTATTACTTGAAAAACTGAAAAAAATATAATAATCTTGAAGAAACTGAAATAAATGTTGCCGTTAATTAAATTTACAGGTCACGTCGTGATCCAATGCCTTGAACCCGTACCGACGACTGGGCTGTCAATGAAAGACGTGCCGGATCTCATCCAAAAGATTCATGACCAAATGACAGTAACCTATAAGAAGTTATTTAAGGAAGTCCTTACAGATTTACCAGCAGACTACCCAATCACCGTCATAGGATAGTCAGTTACCTTAGACGTCTTGAGTGATGCCCGTTGAGAGTCCTGTATAATAAATTACCTCAATTCCATGTAGCCTTAGATTATATAATTAATAATCTAGGCAGGCATGTAGCATTGAATAAATTAAACACCAGAATATATTTCAAAATCAATCTACACAAATTTATTAAAAAATAAATTGGGAGCCAACTTTTAACTTTTTAAATTATTGTACCTATCTTTTCTATTTATTTTCTGATTTTGTAGCAGGTTATTAAATCTCCTCCCCGTATTGTAACACTTTTCTAGTTTTAATGTTAAGTAAGTTTTAAATATGTATAAAAACAATTGTCTATTATCAAATAAACTATTCTATACTAAATCGCTAGTATCATTTAATTAGCGACTTATCAATATAATCTATCTATGACAATCGTGCGATTGTCATAGATAGATTATGATATATAATCCAATGGCCAAGGGGAGAATTTTATTAGTTCGCGACATAAACGCCCGCAATCGGAGTCTTCATCTTCTAATGAGTATCAACACTTTAGGCGTGAGATTAAACATATGCTGAAGAAGTAGAAAAATGTACAGGAAGCTAATCTTATGACATTTTTAAGTAAACAAAATACAACTTTAAGTAAATTAGTCTCTGACATTGCGGAGTTAAAGCTTCAAAATTTAATAATTCAAAAATCAAACATGGAGATAGAAAATAGTGTTGATTTTATTAACGAATAGTATGACGACCTTAAGAAGCAAATTGAGTCTTTACAAAAAGAAAAACAATCGTATACAGATAGCATTAGAACTTTAAAAATTAAAATACTAAACTTACAACACTCACGCACTCATCATGTATTCGCAACGTCGTTCAGACTAAAGACAAGGAAACGTCAGAAGACTTGACTGAAATTATCACCGGGCTTGGATCGGTGCTTGATATAAGCCTAAATAAAACGCTTATTCGAGATGTATATAGGCTTCCAGGTAAGACAGGAACGGCGAGGCCAATATTTACCGAGTTTTCCAGCGTGCAAATGAAACAAAAATTTCTTACCCAGGCGAAAGAATTCAATAAAAAAAAACTAAGGAGAACCGATTAAATAAGCAATTGATTGGATTAGCTGGCGATGTCGCCCGATCTCTGCTGCAATATATCTGACTTCAGCTCCAGAAAGTTGTTTTGCACAGCAAGGGAATTCGCGAAATTACATAATTTCAAGTATTGTTGGACTAGTTATGGAATCATTTTTCAAGATTTTCAGTCTTCCGCAGAAAAATGTCTCCATCAAATTTGCGATTCGGATCAAAATTTGCTTGGTGCCCCAAGCAAATTTTGATTACATCGGAAAAGACATTACGCGAATTAGAAGAGAGAAAATGACTGTCGGAAGTGACAGAGAGAAAGCCATTGGTCTATTGTTTTGTTTTTTTACAATCCTTTTAACAATATACACACACGCCCTATACCAACCCTTCTGGCCAGCGTGGTATAATAGGCCAAAACCTTACCGTGGGAGGGCCATGCTTCGGCATAAATGGGCCGGCTTGACCGGTGCGATACCACGGCCTTAATGCTGTCCACCACCAACTCGAGACAGTAAAGCCGACCTTGCTCTTTTTAACCGAGACGCAGATGTCATCTCTATCGGACTCATCCTACCTTTAAAGCCTACCCTGGCTATCACCTGGAGCACTCCTTCGTTGCTAGGGCTGGAGTGTGTGTTTACGTTAGAGATGATATCAGTTATACAATCATATCGCCTCGGCAATCTTGAAGGACGGGACCTCTCCATTTTGTGGCTTCGTGTAGACAGCGACGCGTCTATGCATGCCTCTTCAGGTCCCATGGCGGTGATACCGAAACTGACCGATTGATGGACCACGTCCAAATGGCTACAGATTCTGTGCTGTAGCAGATCCCATCCGCAGAGATCGTGATTCTTCGCGACTTTAACGCTCACAACGCCGAATGGCTTGGCTCCCGTAAAACCGATCACGCGAGGAGATATGTTCACAATTTCGCCCTGACCTATGGCTTTTCACAACTGGTATCAACGCCCACGCGAGTCTCAGATGTGGAAAGTCATGAGCCTTCACTGTAGGACCTTCTGCTGACCTCTGATTCGACTCTGATTCTAACACACCGGTGCGCACAGACGATCGTGACCAAGGGAGAGGCTTGTGCGGTAAGCTTGGTCATAGCGAAGGCCTTCGATCGGGTGTGGCATAAGGCGCTTCTCTCGAAGCTCCCTTCCTATGGGCTTCCAGAGAAATTATGTAACTGGCTCACCAGTTTCCTTGCAGGTAGAAGCATTAAGGTCGTTATCGACGGTGCATGCTCCGACTTGAAGTCAGTAAATGCTGGTGTCCCGCAAGGCTGTGTGCTATCACCCATACTGATTCTTCTGCATATCAATGATATGCTACGAACTAGTAGCATCCATTTCAGGTAGATGATAGCACGGGAAATGCCTTTTATACCGGCCGTCCCAATATTTCTCTTCAAAACGTCATCGAGAGTCGAAACGAACTTGTGTCTTAAGTTCAAGCTTCCTTAGCGGAGGTTTCGGCTTGGGGTCGACTGAATCTGGTCCATTTTAACCAAAAAAGACACAGGTTTGCCTCGATTCGAGAGCACCTCCCTAACTGCCTTAGCCAGTATTGCAATCCTAGGCATCGAGATATCGAACGAAGTCCAGTTTCGCGGTCATTTAGAGGGTAAGGTCAAATTGGCATCGCAGAAGCTCGGTGTGCTGAACAGATCGAGGCAGTATTTCACTCCAGCCCCTCGCCTCCAACTCTATAAGGCGCAAATCCGACCGCATGTGGGATACTGTTCTCATCTCTATGCAAAGGCACTACGACACTACGATACGACGTTCAAACCTTCAAACAAAGAGCATACTCCTTCCTCAAAGGCTTGCAACGCGCTTGTGACTCCTGAGTTGCAGGCGTTCATGGGCGGCAGTAATCGCTTTCCATCATGACCCATGACCCATGGAGAGTGACTACCACCGCCCATGAACGCTTGCAACTCAGGAGTCCCATATTAATAAATTTTTGTTGTGTCCTAATAGTTCATATACCATCGTCTTATTGTACAAAAAGGTGACAGGAGCGAACTTAATAACTACCGACCTATCAGTCTGATGTCGAACATATACAAACTATTTTAATTCTAAACAGAATAACAAACATTTTGGATGAAAACCAGCCAAGCGAGCAAGCAGGCTTCCGAAAGAGCTACTGACACAGGCAATTGAAAAAGTCAAGGAATATAACAAAACACTGTATCTATGTTTCATAGACTATAAAAAGCTTTCGATTCCTTAAAACACAATATAATCTGTGATACACCTCGTAAACAAGGCGTGGAATTACATATATTACTGTGTTACAAAACATATATAACGAAAGCTGTGCAAAGATTAGACTATAAAAAGAGGGTAAGAAATTTGCTATAAGGAAAGGATAATGGATCACCTTGTCGGACAAGGTGATCCATTATCACCAAAAATATTTACAGCCGTTCTAGAGAGTATCTTTTGAAAACTAGATTGGTCGAAGAAGGGACTGCTAATAAATGGAGAATATCTAAGCCATCTCCGTTTTGTAGATGACTTTGTTGTCTTCGCTGAAAATCATGATGGGCCTGTCTATCAATTTTACAAAAACCAAAATAATCACTAATAGTATAGTGAAAAAATCAATCATTATTGATGGTCAGGACATAGAATATGTCAAAGATTATATTTATCTAGGTCAATCTGTTTCTTTTGAACACCACACCGAGGATGAAGTACGTCGAAGGATCGCTATAGCTTGGAAGAAATACTGGGGTTTAAAAGAAATAATGAAAAATAAAGCAATCTATATCAAAATAAAGAGAAAGCTGTTTGATATAGCGATTCTGCCTTGTTTAACATAGGGTGTCAGAGTTAGTCATTAAGAAAATGTGAAGAAGACAAGCTTGCAATATGCCAACGTAAAATGGAAAGGAGCATGTTAGGGATACGATTGCGGAACAGAATTACTAACCATGAAATTAGAAAAATGACCAAAATTACAGATGTTACAGCAAGAATAAGATTACTGAAATGGAATTAGGCGGGGCATATATGTCGGATGGCTAATGATAGATGGACGAAAAAGATCACGGAGTGAATCCTTAGAAACGGAAAATGATCACAAGGAAGACAAAGGAAACGTTGGGCAGATGTATTCCTAGAAAGAGAAGGACCTACCTGGATGACCAAAGCTAGAGACAGGCAGTACTGGTAGGAAAAGGGGGAGGCCTACGCCAAGGAGGCGACTACTACTTAGTCAAATTTTGTAAATAAAAATTTGAAATAATATGGATAAAATAATATTAATTTAATATACATGCATGCAATGTTACACATAGAATTAATGTTTAAAATGATTTGATATAGAATGAATTAATTGTTCAACAATATTCTATTTTTTTTTAATTAAATAAGATATACGAGTATATTATGATGATGTGTATGAGTATATTGTGATGATGAAATATGTCACTAAATGTTATTTATTATTTAGCACAATTAATTAATTATTTTCAATTCATTACAATGTTATTTATTTTACCTAACACAATTAATTAATTATTATATTATTCACTGAAAGATTATTTAATAGTTAGCACCATTAACTGGTTATTATCAAATTTACTGCAATGTTGTTTAAAATTTAGAACAAGCAAATTACTTTATACATACAATGCATTACTAAATACATTCTCATCAAGTATTGTTAAAAAATTTAGTAGTAGAATAAATGACTTTTTTATTTTATTTCATTTATTTATTTTAATAGTTATGTATGTATAATTTGAGTCACTCAAGACGCGGGCGCGGTATTCCCAAAAATCCTATACCGGGCGGATAGTTTTACGTTCCGGAAATTATGGGGCGGCTTAATTCTTGCACGCGGTAATTGCGGAGCTAAGACCCGTTATGGAGAAATGGCTAGAGAGGAAACACAGGACCCTCTGATAAATGTGTCTGATCCACAAGAAGTCAAAGCCTGGGGGCCACCACTGCAATGGCCAGAGCGTGGATACGGCGCTTTATAAGCTGGCAGAAAGCCCGGCGTGTTTGGAGCAGAGTCATGACCTCGTGACTGATTGTGTCATGGTAGTGGACACACAAAGATCTGTAAGTCGTAGATGACTCGAGGTCTTCGTGTTATCAGGGATTTCCTTTCTAGGTTACACCTGGTTCCCCAGTTACTACCCGAGACGGCGCGGCGTGCAGTTTTAAGGCTGGCGCTGACTGACGTCACGATACGGTACGGCTTGGTAAAAGATTTTATTTCTAATCAAGTTCTTTTTATCCTTATTTCAATGTGTTTAGAATTACTAATCGGCACGGCATGGTAAGGGATCCTTCGGCATACCTAGGCGCACGTACACTGACAGCAATTATTGCCGTGAAGTCCTCAGGCATACCGAAGTCTGATTAGGAATGCCACCGCAACAGCCTGATCCTTAGCTTAATTTAGAACAATAGTAACGTTGCAAGCGAACAGTCGTATTTGCAATACTATGCACCTATACACGTGCAATCAGTGACAGTGTCTTTAATGAAACGGATGGCGTAGTGGTTTAAGCGGTCGCCGCGCCACTTCCTACTTCGCTAAGTGTTCTGGGTTCGATCCCTACATAGGACATAACTTTGTGTGATCCACAAATTGTTGTTCTGAGTCTGGGTGTCCTTTGTGTCCGTTTCGTGTATGTTTGTAAAGTCCCCCGCGACACAGAATCATAGTCCTAGTGCGAGGGTTGCCTTGCATGGGTGATTACTTCGAATAGCAGAAATAAAAAAGTTTGAAAATATAAGTACTTTCACTTATTGCATACAAAACGGCAATTTCATAGCTAAAGACCTATTATTCATGATAAATCTTGTTTGCTTTGATACTGTTTGAGGATGTTCTTTTTAAAATTGGTAAAAAGTAATTATTTCAAATATTTTGTTACTTCAAATACTATTACATTTAGACCTTTTATTGACAATATTTATTTGTTACCCATGGATGCTCGTCGGCATATTTAATAGGTATTACATTTTTAAATTGTCACAATAAGTTCTCATGTAAGTGAATGTACAAATTCTCATGAGAATAAAAATTTCTGAAACCAATCGAAATGAAATGAAATGATATTTATTTCTGTAAGTAAATCTTTTCAGATATTTTTACAAGTCGGACTTTATAGCTAGAAGGAGCCGGCGAATCCTTATCTAAATAAACCAAAATAAATTTAATATATATATTTGGGTGCAAATTACTTTTTGAATTGTTCAATTCGTTTTGAAGTTATGATGGTAAAAACAAAGTGAAAATTGACGGAATATTGCAAACCGCTATGGAACAGTGCATACGAGTATCTTTACATAGTAAACCGCCCCTGTACGCTTAGTTCTTCCAAACTACACATCGGATTTTAATCCGGTTTTCATCAATAAAAACATGGATGCAAGAGGACGGTTTCATAATACATACACATTATAGTAGAGAAAAGCTAAAATTTATATTATGATGTCGTAAAAATAATATTTTGGGTGCTTACATTGCAAACGCTAGCTAGATATATCAAAATCATGAGCTACGAAATGGTATATTTTAAAAATATCTACAAAAAAAGTTCGGCATAGTATATATCTATCTCCTAAGGGTAACCATCAGTAACCTTTTTGATCTCTTACATTTTACAAAAGAATAATGTGTTATCGCAAATTTAAACAATAGTCTTATTATTCCTCTCATTAAATATATTATATATGTTGTTCATTTCATGTAGATTAAAACTGCCTTTTACAGCATGTCATTGAAATAAATAATCTTAAATATCTAAGAAGATATCGGAGCGGCCTTCAGATCGTATGTCCCGGGTGCGAGCCGCCAATTCGCTGCGGAGCGCGCGGCCTTTAGCCATAACCACCCCACTAGGGTGCAAGCTGTCGGCGGGTGCTGTGGTTGCCAGAGTAAATATCTAAAGAAAACACATATGAATTGTCTCATGAAAAAGTTGCTGTATATGAAGATATTTAGTATAATAATGTAATATTTACATTGCACCCGTGCGAAGCCGGGGCGGGTCGCTAGTACACTATAAAAAATTATTGTGTGTATGGAGATTTACACCACAGTGTACAGCTTCAAAACCACTCCTGTCTACTTGATAGCTTAATCCCATAATAGAAGTTATAAAACACTAGTGGCTCGTAATGAAAAACTGTGAGAAACAAGCAACATTATTCTACCTCTTTCCTGTCGCTTTCTTCATTTGTGAAATTGCATTGCACTAAGCGATAAGGCCGCCATTTGTACATTACATCTGTTGTTAATTACTTTATAACGTCTGTAAAACCCTGGTGTACATATAAAGTATTTATCTATCTATCTATCTATCTACCCGTCTTGGTAAGCATTGGTGGAAGACAAGAAGAAAAATTACATAATCTTCTTTTTGGTATCAGATAACAACTAGATGGTCTACCCATCCAGTTCACGCACCACAACTTGTTTGTTAAGATCTGTGCAGCAGTGCTATTCTCTAAGGAAACAGCCTTGCGTGCAGCGCTGCCACAGCGTCGAGCTTCAAACTAAGTTCGTTTGAAATTAGACACTACAGTGCTGTCACAGCTTCCAATTTCCAACTAAGAACTAGAGAATAGCACTGCTGGAGGATAACCGGGTAGTAAGTGACTACCACCGCCCATAGTGGGCTCTTTTCGTGAAGGTTCGAAGGTTCAATCGGTCCAGAAAAACTGCAGACGATTTTTCTTTCACGAAATTCTGGTCATCGATTTCCCATCTTGAGATCAAGGAGTCCTAACGTACAAAATCTAAGAGTAATTAACGGCTATGAAAATTTGCAAAGGGACAACGGGAAGCGATTACAACAGGAATGCGAAAACTCCCATGGTGTCAGTCTTCTAAGTGTGTTCGGCAAGATGTATGTTAGATTAAAGTAGTGTATATTATAGAATCTCATATAGAATGTACAAGCGAGATTCATAAGAGGAATGGGGTGTACGGATCAAGTCTTCCTAAGGTGCATCTCTGAAAAAGTTTTTGACTAAAACAAGTGAAACAAAAACGTTTTGTACCTTTTGAAACCTTGAGAAAGCTCATAAGCTATCATAATAGAGTGAAGAGTATGGTGTGGATGGATGACGTTTGATACGGGTTTTGAAGTCACTCTATATGGACTCCAAAGCTTGTATCAGAAGAAATGGTGTCTATACGGACTTGTTTGTGTCAGGCGCGGGTTGAGTATAGGCCAGTTACATAACGAATGTGTAAAGTCTTACCTGCATCTCACGCTAATGAGTTACAGGACACGATAAGAATCATGAATAATACACTTGCAAGTAAAACAACGTGATGGTGTTCGAAAAGGATGAAGAGATGATTCTTTGTGAGGTAAATATTAGGAACGAAAGAGTTGTTATCTGGGTAGTATAGTTACAAGGAACGGAAAACATGACAAAAGAATTGAGAGAAGAGTACCTAGAAAAGGGAAACTCAGAAAACAGTGTCCTGCTAACCGTCGTGTAAAGTCAAAACCTGTTTTTGACCGCACGTCTGACGGCTTATGACGGTATGTTGGCACTAACTCTGATGTATTTGATATAGCAACAAGATTTCGGTATGCAAGAAGAAACATGATAAGAAAATCAATGCTGTTGCAATGTTTTGTTTTAAGCATAAACTTTTTTATTGCCATCCGCGCTAATGCCAATATTGTAATATTAGCAAGGGTGGCTGGCATGAAGCAGCAATGGCGACTTCCCTACCTCGCTTCTACTACCAAATAAACGAGAAACTATCATTCAGGGTGAAAACCAATTTACTCACCATTTTACACTCAAATCAATTAATTCGCTCCTGGACAAATTGTGTCTCATAATACTTACTTCAAGATTCTCATAATTCTTTCCTCTATTCTGACACACACTCAAATATATTTTGTCTTTGTCTTCCAGAGTATTAGCATTACTGCACCATACATGCTCAAGGTGTAATTGAGAGGATAAAGGTACGGCTGTTGGAACGCTTTCTTCTTGTTCAGTATTTCGTTTCTCATGATTGGTTGCGATATAGAAACGCATTCTTTGAGTTTGTGATTTTGTGTTTATGTTTGTTTTTTGATGTCCAAGGGCTTTAGTGTTACTTAGTGAGTCTGTGCATGATATATTAAAATGTTGGACAAAGTGATTTATATAGTGGTTATTATCTGCGTGACGTATGTTTTAAAACAATTGTTTTCGGAAACACCAAATTTTGTAAAATTTAAATCGAAGTTTCTTCTCTTCTATATCTGGACTTCTGTAACGGCAGTGATGTTGTTACCATTTTTCGTGTTTAACCCGAAAAATGTTAAGAATTCTCTGTAAGTAACTCGATACGTAATATTTGCACCCGCTTATACGAAAGACATGTCACCAAAACTGTTAAAATACCGGCGATTCACTTTCATTTCAGAATAGATTACCCGAAGTCCCAATCGATCCACGAATATCCAATTCGTTATTTACTTGTCTCAACCTATCATTTTATTGGAGAATATAGTAGTTTTTCGTTTATGCATAGATATACCTCCTTGCGTTAAAAGTGAATCGCTCCCTGACCTCTGCGTCATCTAACTAGGAGCGGATTCATCATTAACCCTAGGAGGTAATTTTTTATGGAATCAGGACTTACATCAAGTTCCATTTGATCCATCTACTTAAAATAAAACTAGACTGGGCCCAGGAGGTCATGACCCCCATGACGCTCATCATCATCATCCTGTCCTAGTCTACTGCTGGACATAGGCCTCTCCTTAGAAAGAAGAGTTGTGGCCTACTATACCATGCTGGCCAGACGGGTTGGTATAAGGTTTGTGTCAAGTTTTCTTTCTCTTTGCAGTGCTGTGGCCCTGCGTAGTTTACTCCCTTAGTTGTCTCTTAGGACACCCTCAGGATGAATAGGGGTAGTAACACTCTGTATTCTTAATGCGTCACCACACGGATTCATGACGTTCACACTTGGATCCGCTCTTGTATCTAACTAAATATATTCATTAACTTATTGCAGGTTCGGATCTCAAATAGTAAAACATGTTACCAAAGTTATAGAAATAAAATGGATCTTAAGAAATGGGAAAGTATTAGCAGAGGACCGAGGAGCTGTTGTTGTTTCAAATCATCAATCATCCATAGACATTCTAGGTAGGTGTATGTTCTGTAATTATGTAAGTTTTTCTTCAGATGGAATGTTAAGACTAGTCCCCCAGCTTGAGAAATCGCGATTGAATACCCACATTAATATTTTAAATGCACACAGATGCAACGAGAACTATTAGTATACTACCCTTTTTTTCTGGACTACAAATCTACTTGTAGTTTTTCGAATGAGGTAGATATTCATCACCTCTTCGTCTTTATAGATTGTTTATGAATGTCACAAAAAAGACACAGTATACCGGGCCTGTAGTGCCTAAGGAATAGTGCGTAGGCCCGTACTAACTGGCTACAAAGGATGTGGTCCAAGTATACACTTTGTGGATATTATGTCACTATTATTAGTTTTATGGGATATCTGAGAAATTGTTAAGATTATATTCTGTGCAATATGGGCAATGTGGGTTTTTTAGATGATATTTTATTTCTCATTTATTTATTAAAAAAAAAAGGGTAAATACAGCAATTTGTCAAATATTTAGCAAAATAAATGTATACCTATAGAAAACTAATTCCAAAGGGTAGATCATTATGATATAGCTTCTCTTTTTTTAATAGCCTCCATCAAGTAAATAGGCTCTCTAACCTTCATTTTTCTGACTATCTTGTATTTAAACTTCTATTCTCCTGAAACAATCATTATTGAGGTATTTATTTGGAAATATAATAATAAAAATACTTCTCACACATGGCAGTCTGGTCCCAAACTAGGCAGCGCCTATACTATGGTAACCAATCTGCTGACAAACATACATATATTTACTAATACATACATATTATAGAAAAATTACACCAAGACACAGAACAAATGCTTGTGCTCATCACACAATGTTTGTACTGGGTGGGAATCGAACCCACTACCTCTAACTTAGCTGTCAGGTTCACTAACCACTAGACCAATAGGCCTGTCAAAGAAATGTCTTTGTACAATGCGTTTTGAAGTAACTCATTCATTTCTAATAAAGTCATTTTGAAGGTGTTTGTGTTACTATGTCAAAGCTGTTGAATCAGTAGCCATCTTTTTAGGCTTTGCACAGTGCGGTATAAAAGTGATTGCATTATGGATACTTACTGCTTTGTTTTACATCTTCCTTTATGTTTTTGTTTATAATTATTTTCATTGTTTTTTTTTCATATCTACCTGAAATAGGTTTATAAATAAGTTGTGATTTTAAAGAGAACATTTGTGTTTGATATTATTTCTTAAAAAAATACAAAATAAAACTCACATACCTAGTTCCTCTAAATTTTGCTCCAAGAATATAAATTAGCAGTATTATATATTATATATATATATATATATATATATATATATATATATATATATATATATATATATATACGCTTGTCCAAACCTTTGACCGCTGTCACTTTGAATATTCAGGGGCACTGAAGTTTTTGCGCACTCTATACTCTAATTTATTGCATGTTACGGGCGACAATTTCTACGTACTAAAATGTATGGACGGGAATCTTTTTTCGCGGGGTTTAACGGAAATATAACGGTGACTGTATAATACTTTTTTTTCAACTAAAACATCAAATAGAAGAACAAAATATCAGAGATATTCAAAATTGCAAAGGTCGATTTTGATGATTTTGATCAAAGTTAAGGTTTTTTTTCTCGAAAATAAAAAAATATTTTATAACTTTCAAGTAGTATAAATGTAGACTGATTCATTAAGCAACAAAATTTTTTTTAAGTGTCATTTATTAAAGTAGGTTCTTTTTTTTAATAGTAAGTGCTTGTTTGTGCGTTTCTTAAGGCTGTGCCTCTTAAATCAGACAATGTTAGTCTTTATTATCTTAACATGTACCACAGTGACCAATGAGCACACTTAATTAAACTAAGGTCAATTGCCAATTGTAACATCAGGAAAATCAAACATTAACTGCAATGTTGCATATTAATTTAAAACCCATGTTCTTAGGTTTGCCCTACCAATTCAGTCAAGTACCATTACAATAATATTCATAAAAATTGGTTATTGCTTAAAAAAAACTAAATTGAAGCATTGTCCCAGATAATGCATTCAATAATACACTTTTAAACAATATAATTTTATGATACTTAAGAATATTTGCCACTTGAGATAAAAAAGGGACTGAATTCTTCAACACTACCTTAACATAGATGTATGTAATTTATAGTATGAACTACATACAACTACATGTATGTCAACTATATGAACTTTTAATTAATATTCATAAAAAAAAATTTTTTACCTATTTATAGTGGTATTATTATTCTCATTGTTTGTCACATATAACTGTCTGAATTTCGTCACTTGAATATCTACATTTAAGTTCTAATTTCAGGAATGTTCAATATCTGGCATGTAGCTGATAAAGTGGCTGCTATTGCACGAAAAGAAATATTTTATGTGTGGCCATTTGGTCTGGCTGCATACCTTGCAGGAGTGGTGTTTATTGATAGAAATAATTCAAAAGATGCATATAAACAACTCAAGGTCACTTCTGAAGTAATGATTAAAAATAAGGTTGGTTGTTAATTTTGCTATATTACATTGTGTGCCTTTATAGTACTGAAACGCTTCATAGAGTATAAATAAGTAAAAAAATACACAATATAGAAGTCCACAGTTAAGTTAAATCAATCTTGATGTCTGACATGTGAAATTTGCTGGTTTGAGTTAAAATTTTACATTTCAATTCCTGTGACAAACCACAGATGTGTATTATATAAATAGATTTTGAATATAATACTCTTTTTGTTGGCTATGTTACCTCCTTGCTAAGGGGAGGGCTATGTCCTGCAGTGGACTAGTAAAGGCTGTTGATGATGATGATGATGTGATGTTATAAACTTAAAAATAAAATCATAAATTAAATATACATGTGACACTCTAAAATATTTTATTTTTTAAGTTATAACAAATAAAAAAAATTTTTTAAAATTATTTAATTCGAGAAGTCGTTTTTATCCTAAATCAAAAAGTTATGATATAAATTTAGAAAGTAAAAGCTTATAGAGTATATGGGAAATCATGAGTACTATAAACATAATATTTAATACAAATATTGTCCATAGTTTTACAGCACGCACTTACTAGCTTTAGTTGTTACTGTTTTTATTTAGTACCTATGTAAAAGTCTAGGTGGTCGAATTTTGGCAGTGTAACTAGAACCATGACAGGTTGAAATGTATTACTGGACACCTTATAGCTTTATGCTATGTATAGCACATAATGTTATGTTTCATGTTTGTTTTAAAAAACAAGCAAAGACTTTCTCTTCACATTATATGTGGTGGTACATTATTCTGTCTTGTAATAATATTGTGAACAAATGATAAACTTATCTTTTGAACTTCAAATTCTTCTTGGTGTTTTACACTAACAGGATCTGTGTGTTCAATTTTACCTTGTTTGAATTTGACCTGTATTTAATATGGTTTACCAAAGAGTGACACTACTTATTAGATTACTACATTTTACATTTGTAGATAATTTCTAACATTCCATGTTTTTTTTAAGCTGCTCTAATAATAGTGTATTTTTCGAATTACAGACAAAAATTTGGTTGTTTCCTGAGGGGACTAGAAATAAAGACTTTACAAAACTACTTCCTTTCAAAAAAGGTGCATTCAATATTGCAGTTGCTGCTCAAGTCCCAATAATACCCGTTGTGTTCTCACCCTATTACTTCATTAATAGCAAGAAGTATATTTTTAATAAAGGTAGAGTACACATTACTTTTATACTAATGTTAACCTTCTATATTAATTAGGAATTAACCTATCTTATTACTAATACATATATGCAAGCCCCTTTACTTTGTTAAGATTTTAATTATAAGCTTATTGTCATGAATTGTTCTAAAAACCTGGATTTAAATCCAAAGGCTTTTGTTACACAGGAACACATAAATTACAATATTTCTTTTCTTGTCTTTTTTTCTTTTAAATAAAGACAACTCCCGCATTAGGAATATATCCTGTATTGACAAACATACATGAAATGCTCACAAAGAACACCCAAACTCATAGCAACAAAGTGTCGTCCCATGTGTTGATCGGACCCACAACACTCAGCGCAGTAGTGAACGGCGTAGCGACCGCTTAAACCACTACGCCATCCGTGCAGTCGTATATCAACAGACAGCTCAAATTACTATGCTTTCATGTTAGCTTATAATATAAACATCCTACTTAGTGTGACCAAAAATCACCTAAACTCATGATACATGACTTAATGGTTAAAATTTCTGTTGTCAATAAATACACATACCCCATAATAAAAAAAAACAACTAACAGAAATTGTTATTTTACTTTTATTGGAGTATAAAAGTCATATTTCTGATGTATTATGTAAAAGTCAACTTTTAACCTAAGTTAGTTACCAACCCCATCAATAATTTTACAAATTTATATTATTTTAGTTTACTTTTACGTGCATGATTATTGTTTTTTTTTTTTTAAACTATAAATATTGTAAAGCTATATCTTAATTAGTTAAAGTAATTTAACTTGATTTTATATATATCTAACTGCATCCAGTGGTTGTACATATAAGTAACTACATGTTTAACTAGGGTGAGCAAACGGCGCTCTCTGCTTGGAGCGCCGTTCGATATGTACGCTTTGTGACTCGGCACCTATATACTATTGTTAGTTCAGAATTATACTAGTTCTACATTAAACTTCGAGAAGTTGTTTGAATATCAGCCCGAACACTACATTTTTTGGGATATAACGGACCATAACCTATCTCTGTGCTAAATTTAATTCAAATCCGTTCAGCCTTTTTTGCATGAAAGAGTAACAAACATCCATACAAACTTTCGCCTATATAATATTAGTAAGATTCTGCAACTAAACTTAGATGATTTATAATAATCTTAAACTTTTTTAAAACCTATTTAATCACATAGATTATTGGATCAGCACTGGATCAAGATTTGAAAAATGTTTAGTTAGTTGTTGGTGTCATACACATAACTATGAAGAAAATGCTCATGGTATCAAAAAGTTTACATAGAAGAAATAATTGTACATGAATCTTAAGTAGCGATTCAATATTCTAATCACCATTTATCTTTCAACAGGTCACTCTATTATCCAGTGCTTAGAGCCTGTTCCAACCATGGGACTTACTATGGATGATGTACCGGATCTGATAATCAAAGTACGCAATACTATGGATGCTGCCTATAAAGAGCTATCAAAGGAGGTGCTTAGTGCTTTACCACCGAATTATCCCCTCGCTGTCGAGGACTGAAGACGTCATAAGCCCTTGAATGAACAACTATTAACTTTGTAATTACTCGTAAAATAAGATCTTCGTCTTCAGCATAATAATGCTGGTTCATGATTTTTTTCTAGTATTTAGCGTTCATTCCAATCGCATAAAATATAAGTTCTGTGATTTATACTATAAATTTTGAATCTTGTCCAATCTATAATTTTAAGGCACACTTGTGATCACTTAATTTTCTAGTGTGTAGTGACTTATTTTTTCATTTAACTCAATATTATAAATGAAAATACTAAGTTATGTTAGACTGCACAGAATTACTGAAGTATATTATTTGTATAATGTTCAACGAAGTATTTTTTTTGTTATATTTGTATTAGTTATATACATTTCTTTATTTTTAATGCACCTACGCTTAGATCCCCGATTGAGTTTGTTACTAAGAAAACATAAATTAAATGTAAAAATATCATGAGAAATAGTAAGGTACCAAAAGAAATATTTGCAACATGCTGTAATTAATTAATAGTCACGATACGAATTTCAATGCAAGAGGACTCAGAGGTACCTTTGATTTATTACTTGTTGTTATTTTTGTATTCAGGATGTGTCTCCAACCTACTTTGTTGCTGCTACATCACAGAATGTTAATTATTGAGCAACATCACACATGTATTAACTAAAGCCATATACCATTTCAGTATTTTTAAATGTATTATGATCATAGCATTGTTTGTTGAAACTATATCAATATGCACCTAATATTGTTGTTTATATTTTAACTTAAATAGTAAAACAACGTAATAAATGTAATTTTCATTGAATCTCTTTTAAAATAAATTGATGTAAGCTGTCGTTCTATAGAAAGTCGAAAATACATTTTTATTTTTGGTCCAATTAGACATGTTAATTATAAGAAAATCTGCCAAATCTATGCTAAATATAATAATAGTGCCATGTCGTACCTTATAGGAGAAATAAAATTAATCAATTTTTTTATTTAACCATTTATAAGGAATTATCACCGGCTTTGACTTTTAACTGAACTGGATATCATGTATTAATAATTCAAATTCCATTCACCAATATTCAATCAGTATTATTTTAATCCTAAACATGTCATTTATTAATCAATTAACAACGCTTTTAGAAATATCTTCGAATTGTTAGCAATATAATTTTAAAAATACCTATACCATAAATAGTCGCAGGTAAAGTTCCGCACTTTGTTTATTAACATCTGATGCCTCATCAATATTATTTCGTAGATATTTACAGATGCGTCGTTAAAAGGTTATTGCATATTCATGTAACTGCGTTAAGTAATACGTTCCTCTATTATAGTATTTTAATTTACTCTAGTCATGTAACGACTTAAAAGTAAAGTCGGCCTACGCTTTACGTAAATGGTTTTGTAATACACCACGATTGTGATAATATACTAACCATTATCGCTCAATATAAATTCTGGAAACGTTTTGATCGCCTTAAATTGCGCCGTGAAGGAATTTACACAAAATTTACTTTATTGCTAAACTGTCATCACAAAGAAATATTTTGTAGGATGATTGGTGTGTCGTAATAAGAAGTATTGCCGCTTTATAATCAACATAAATAGTTTATGTTAGTAATCCATGAGCTTTAGACATATTACTATATCAAATATAATGTAAAATAGAGTGAACCCACGAAGCTACAATAAAAGTTACTTGGACGATGGTAACTTTTATTGTAGAGAAGTAGAGTTGTTGATAAAAACAAGTGAAAAGACTAATGCTTGTTTTTCAAAATAAATGTGCCATTTTATTATAATGGGACCAGGTTTTACCCATTGCAATGTATTGAAATAAAAATTATTCTGAATGTATTCTTCGTGTAATGAAATAATAATAGTATTTTGAAGTATTTATACATTTTTTGTTTTTTTTTTCATATATTGTATGAAATTTGTTAAAACAAATACCTTGTTTAAACTATTTCGGTTATATTTTGTTAATCACGGCTAGTATCAACTCGCCGTAGTTAATTAAATGTAACCGAGACAGTTTGTACCAGTGGTATGTTTATCGTTGGTACACAAGAATATACATTTTTATGAATGCAATTAATAAAGAAATAATTTATACTTTTGTTTCTATGATTGTAGTTAGCAATTTTATTCTCTTCACTTAAGTGAAAAAATAAAGTTCGCTTTATTTAGAAATAAAATAATTAATAATTATATTTTTCAAAAACTTTTGATCATAATAATATTTTTTATGATATTGTGAAGTAGAATTTTTACAATCGTAATTTTGAAATGTATTTTGTGATTGCCATTATGAAGGTTGTGCAGACGTTTGGACCCACCAAAGATAACTTTATTTAGTTTTTGTGTATTTCTTTGTCTACAACAGAAACAATTTACCAAAGAAATTATCTGTTTGGAAATAATGAAAAATTACAGACATAATAATTTACATTTGAATGTAGAGCTCTTTACAAAATGTATTTACCTACTGGTATTAAAAAGTTTAATAAAATGTCATTTATAATTTAATTACGTATATACCAACTTACTATCAATGTAATTTAATAATATATATCTCATTTTAGTGTAGGAATCATATTGTAATCAATGTATGCGCAATTCTGACACAAATATACAATGTGTTGCTAGTTTCTTGTCACTTAAAGAGTGTATTTCGTATACAATTGTCACGTTACTGTAATTATATCGCTGGATCACATTTTTTTTTCACTGTCTGAACTGCTTTATTTTAATAATTTATGAACTTTAATGATTCCGGATGGGGACAAAAAAGCACATCTTCTGAAGAATAACCTATAAACATCGCTATAAGAGTCATTGCGTTACTATTATTGCATGCGTTGCCTATTAACCATTCGGTAACTAAAAGGACCTCACATATTATGTTATTCCTATTCCTATGGCTTTGACTTTTAAGTTATCCAACTAACAAACAGCATCACAGTAATTTTATACGTCTAACAGTTTTTCAGAGCTTTTTCAGAATCCAGTTTCCAAAATCTATTGGTAATTATTTATATTATTGTGTTTTATAAGCGAAATTGTACCTCGATGATTGATTACGTACTTTCAATAAAGACTATATTTTTGTGATTTAATTACAATTGTAAAGTTTGCAGATTTCCCTGTACTTAACTATAAGACGTTGTTACTTACCAAATTTCATAGTTCTAGGTCAACGGAAAGTACCCTATGAATTTTGATTCTCTTGAGAGTGTCGAAGTATGCGTTTTAGCGGCATAAAGAGCCGTATATATTTTTTTACGGTAACTTAGAAGTTTGATTTTTTCATACCTTAGCTAGATCGATTAATCGCCCCCGAAACCCCCTGCATACTAAATTTCATGAAAATCGTTGGATGTATATATATATAACAATTGCTCAATTGCTTTTTTTTCAATTAATCACTGTAAGTATCATGGTAGTAGTTAATTCACCTGGAAATAGCTGGCCTCTCGCCAATATTCTATGAAATAACGAGTATTGTAAAAATATCATTAACTACTTGTACCATTTATTTTTTAATAAATAGGCTTTTTACACATTTTTATTTATAAATCTTTTTTTTTATTTTTTGCCTCCATTCCATAGATCTTTGAATAACCCATATTATGCTTTTCATGTCGTGAAATTATTATTCATATGTATATAGTTCTGCGTGAAACCTTTAGCAATTGTGCTATGCTAATTTATCGTGGCAGAGAGAATATTTAAAGAATATTGCTGTGTAATTGAAGACTGTCTTGTTCGATTAAAATTGTATTGTGGCACATCACATTTCTTAATATTTTTATTACAAAAAAATAATTAAGGTCGAGTGCCGGGCGGCTCTAATGACCATGCTATGACTATGACCTTAAAGCTTTTAAAAACCTTATTATGTGTAATCTTAAATATTTAAATTAGTTAATAGACAAGAGCCCAATGTGTAAATTGTGAACATACGTCCTTTTTAATACGTAAATTCAGTGTAATCCTTTTCGTGGACAGTTTTTTTTTTGGCTTTAGTTATATTTAAATTCTATAGACTATCTAAGCAAGAAGAAAACGTTCAATAGCTAATGCAGACCCTGTATAGCTTGAATGTGGTTGTGTAAGTAGGGGAGAACAGGGCAATGGGAGCCTACTAAGGGAAAGTTTTGATAAAAACCATGTTTGTCAAAATTCTTGTAATTTTTAATTATTAACTCTTACCTTTATTATTAAAGAATACTTTAATCACAGTTATAATCAACTACAGACATGTATTAAGGTACAATCATAGATTTACAAAAAAAGTCAGGGGCTCCTATTACCCGACAAATGCGGCTAATGAGAGCCCATTTAACGCTCACACGGGAAATGGGAGCCATTATAATTACTCTTATACAAAAAAATTAACAAAACGTACTTTAAGTAAATGAGATCTTAGTTATTATAATAATCAATACAATAAAAGTATTTGTAACACCAATTTAAAAATATTTTTTTCCAACAAAACGGAGAAGTAAATATGTAATTATTAATGAAAAACAAAATATCCAGACTTTAGAGATTCAAACAAATATAGGAATCTGGACTATCACTGCCAGAACACTCTTTATGGGCTCAGTTTCCGCAACTTCTGCATCTGTACCACATCTCTCCACTTTTTCAGTGTCTAAACAAATTGCACACAAACTTTTAATTATATAATTACTTTTAATGTCTTTGGTTTCTTTCTTGGTATGTTTTTTGTGGTTGTTCGATTCCTTTTACGTGACATCTAAAACAAAAAATAAGGTATTTTATGTCTCATAAACGTAATGAGAGCCAAGCTAGGCTACCATTAGCCGTTAACCACAATTTTGAAAAGTAACAACATAAATATGTAATTCTACTTTCAATCACAATACAACTAATTGGACCTGTTAGTAAATTAATCTAGGGATATAATAAGCATAAATACAATAAAATAAGAATACAATTTCATGCTTACCTTGATCCTGGCAATTGTCAATTTTTTGTAAGCGTGGAGCAAAAAACACGCAATCGTCCCTCGTGACCAAACGAATGACACTAGCAGTTCGAGCGCGTCAGGCGTAGTTTGTCGATAGTTGACGGAAGCAGCCAAGTGCTTACGATCGCGCGAATGTTCATGGGTTCCGTTCAATCACCATAGCTACCATTGCCCGACCGCTCTCATTACCCTGCGTTCCCCTAACCATTAAAAATTCTGAAATTCCCAGTACAAATAGCTAGGTATATCAAAGTATTATCAGATGTTTTATGTACCAGACAAACAGACAAATATTGCTTAAATTTTATCATAAATATTAGATAATTATTTTTAAACTTTAGTTGCAATGCTATGCAGTTTTTGACCTAATAAAAAATTGCACTTCACACATATTTGTAACCAGTTGCAAATAACATTGTTTTAACTGTTAGGGTAAGATGTAATTTATATTTGACGATTTGTATGAATACATATACAAATAACATGATGGAAATCTCAGATTTTGATATAACAACACTATAAGTAGATACCTCTCACACGGTAGATTTTACTAATGTCTAGCCTGATGATATTATTTCTTTTTTAATCAAGTATGCACCCACTGTAGATGCGATTATTCATTTAATATACTTATCTGAATGTGTAGCGATTATTAACATAGACATTCGCGAAAAGTACGTAATATCATACAATGAAACAACATTAAACTTAATGATTTTAGTTATAACACCTCAGGCCTTTTATAGTTAAGCATTCCATTATTTTAGTTATTTATTGTTTAAGTTGATATAAACAGATGTTTCTTATTAGAAAACTACGTATTTTGCTATAAATATCGTAGGTATAATGTGAGATATCTTCAAACATAATCATACAACGATTAACAGTGCTTTAATGTAGATATTCTCAGTCAATCTACCCTTAAAGAACAAGACTTGTCTAGATAATACCCTGTGTCCTTGTCAGTAATCCTACAGAATACATCTAAACCCGTTTCCCAATTTTAATTTTATACATGACTACTGCGACTTGCGACTTCGTTCGCATGGAATTTGAATTGAAATGTTATTAAGGCCTCGGGTTCGATTCCCGCACCCGGCAATTTTTTGTGGCGTTTTCCTGAGAAGAAAGTTACTCCTTAAGTACAGATACCTGGTAGTAAAATATTATCAATATTGGTCCAGCCGTTTTGAAGATTACCCTAAACAAACAGACAGAGACAAAAATTATTTAAACGGGTATCTTTCAAATAACCGTGTGAGCATGAAATTATTTTGACATTACGAACAGACTCTTAAATTTATTTACATTACTTAAATTAATGGTGTACAAATAAAGAGTTCTATCTATCTATCTATCTATCTACTTGTATTGATGATCGGTTAAATAGTTAAGGCGTGAAAACATAAAAAAACACTCGTATGTATAATCTTAGTAATATTTTATTAACACGCAAGTTTCTTCTAATCCGAAATATAAAAACGTTACATAAAAGTAATTTGAATTTCTTATAATTTAATTCACTCCTCGACTTTGCTTAAAATGTCTAAACCCATTAGATAAAAATGTTACAAACTGTTAAGGTTATACCTGTTGCTCAATTTTATTATTCAAACCCCGTATGACCTCGCCATTATGGCTCTAATACTTGTATGTTATCTATAAAAATAAAACAGATAAGACTAATCTGGTAGACTTTGGTTAATTCAGTGTAGGCGTTATCGCGATTTAAAAGGATTAGAAGTAGGCCCCACATTATCTTTAAGCGTACTATATCTGCCCGTATGTACCTACAGTACATAATGCGTTGATCACGCATAATTTCTTAGATTATTATCTTACTCACAGAAAATAACTTTTCATATCAATATTGAATTGATATGAAAAGTTATTCTGAGTGAATTTTTATTAAAATTTTGTAAATTTGTACCATAGATAAACGATTTTAAATTAAACTATTAAAAATAAATTTCTTGTACGTAACCGTGGTTTCGTAAAAAGTAAAGAACATCCTGATTCGAAGCTAGTTTCGTACAAAGATCATTTTTTCCTCCTCGACGGTTACGATTACGAACCATCGGTTTCGATGGCGGCTGAAGGGAAACTAAACGCCTAAAAAGTCATATTTTTCGTTAACTGTCATATTTTCCGTTAACTTGTAACAACGACACATGCTAAATCGCAAGGACTTTATTTTCGATCGACGCCTTCAACATGCATTAGCTCGTTCATAGGTTCATACTGTGTACTTAACATTTTATACCGGTAAAGGCACTAAATCGCAGCATAGCAATATAAAAAATATGACTTCCGCCAGACTGCCTGAGGAGTGTAATTCATAAATATACAAGTACTTGTACTAAGGTTGTTTCTTATCTTCAACATTTGCCTATAATGCCTTTATACTAGGTACGATGGCAAATTATGAACCTTTCAGCCATATTGAAAACTAATGGTTGGAAACCAGTTTCCAAAACAGAATTATTTCTTTTTAATTGAAACCTGGTTTCCAATAAAGAAAAATAATTCTGTTTTCGAATCTGGTTACCAACTCCGAAGGTTGGATCTTCTTTCGAAACTTTTCCAACTTACCTACAATCCTTGATTAGAAATAATTTGCTCGTGACTTACAAGTTTCTTATGTGTGTGTAACAACGACAAGAGTCATTGTCCTATCAGTAATTATAGAAATCAAGTATTGATTATTTAATCCTAAATGAATTGAATTTGAAATTGTTTTTTTTTATTATATTTAGTACAATCTGTGGTTACTTACTTTCTGAAATTGTGTTAAAATGAATACAGTAAAAGAATGCATTTCTACAAAAAGAGCTGGTGTAGCTGGAATCTCCTAGCTACTTCAGCCAGAAAATTCTCTCTAATCAAGGAGTGTAGTACTTTGTAAATATATTGAAAGAGTTTCAAAAGAAGATCCAACAGTCTGTGTTGGTAACCAGTTTCGAAAACAAAATTATTTTTCTTTATTGGAAACCAGGTTTCGATTCTGTTTGGAAAACTGGTTTCCAACCATTATCTTCCAATATAGCCGCTTACTTAATTGTGAAATATTGTCTGAGCTGTCTGAACTGACTGATGAATGAACTAATATTACTACCGTAGTAGATACATTATAACTCTCAATGTAATGAATGACTTTGTTGAGCGTTATTTATCTAACCACACCCGAATGCTATAATATAAATCTCCAGAAATCATGTCTATACCTGGATACTTTTTTATAAATTCTTGCATCCTTTTCTTAATGATGTCATAACTCGCTTCATTCACGATGTTAAATATAAAAACATATTAATAAATTTAACTATCAGGAACTTGTGTGAATATTACCTACCATCGTATAGACAACGCATAATGACGTCACGCATTGACCTCACATAGGTTAAAGAAAGATAAGAGTACAAGTAGGTCACGTACTTACAGTGCCTAGTACTTACCAGTGTTTATCTTTCTCAATGTCGGAAATTGCAATATTAGTCTGTTTTCCAACTTCCTTCTTAAGCTAAATTTAGAACCGATTATTATCATCTGTATCTAAGGTAGCTTGACATTAATCATCTATTTATTTAAAAAAATAATTTCGAGTATGCTGTAGTCCATACCTATTTTCAATTAAAAACCTAAGGCTAAGATCAATTTATCACTTGTATAGCAGTTAGTATTGGGATGTACCTTCTTAACACTATTAGAATAATTTTATTAAACATTATATTTGTGTGTAGAAAAAAAAAACGTTGAAATGTATATTTTTACATATTTTCGTATGTGAAATCTTTTAATAAAAGAAATCACAGGGTAAACGTATTTTAATGAAACATCTCCACATATTTATTAATTTTATTATATAAATACACATCATTATTAAAAACAAGAACACCAACTCCAGCAACTGTCATTCTAAATTTAGCTACTATTATTATTATGTTTTAATTATCACAGCTCTTTCCACGACGATATGAATTTGTACATTACCGTATGTACATTTATAAAAAAGAAATAACTATGACATGTACCTTCTAGTGCCCCTTTTTCAGACTACGATTTGATATAAATAGTGCACACTAGTACTCTTGTTACCGAGTCCCAACTAGGCAATACGAGTAATGCTTGTAACAAGTGGGTTTGTGATAACACTACCTACAAAGATTATCTAGGCATCAACCTATCACACACGATACCATAGAATTCCTAATACAGCTTCTATGTAATAATTTAAACTACCCGATTTTCTTAAATCTATAAATATTATTGTACCTCATCTAATCAGCCTTAACCCGAGAATTGTGTCTCTCTAGTGTTTCTGAAGAGATTCTAGCGAACTCTTCCTGCATACTGATTTGTGTCTTCTCAACTAAAGCTCCAATATCATCCTTCGACATGCCGTCAGTCTCGATCATTGGCAGAATTGACACAATAAATTCTCCTGAAAAGAATATAAAATAAACATGAAGCTCATTATTTTGTATTATGTACTGCTCTGTGGGTATATTAACCATTGTCTGTCCGTAAAATGTTTTGACATAAGTTCTAATTCTTACATATTTGTGTTTAAATATCGTTCCTGTTATTAGTCAATGACCATAAATGTTTTTCACAAACGAAACTAACAATCGTAATAAAATAACGTTGTGTTTAAGTTTATTTGTAGGTAAACTAATTTAATTAAGTTCACATATTAAAAGATAAATGGGATATGACCATAGAAATCGTAATAATAAGACACTAGAAGCCGCATAGACGCTTTCCCTGTCGCCGCAATGATGTGTAGACCAACACAACTCACAGAAATTCACACCATTTGTGATTTAGTTGCGCGGAGCGTCGTATGTGAATTTATATATATATATATATAACTATAGTTAAAATGGTGAACTGGAGCATGATGGATTGAGAAAACGCATCAGGGATGTGTAATTCAACTAATAAAGGCATAATGGATTGTGAAAACGCATCAGGGAGGTGTAATTCAACTAATAAAGGCATAATGGATTGTGAAAACGCATCAGGGAAAACGCATCAGCCTTTAATATGCCTTTGTAAACATACATTTATTACTTCCCGTTTTGTACTATTACTATAGCTGCTTTAGTTCTTATTGCACGCGATGTTGACAAACTAGCCAAGCAATGTAATATGAAGCATTAGATATCATTATATATTCATAATACGGCTGCAGGCAGTCGGTCGCCAGTTAGTGATGTAACCGGTCCATTCATTTGAATGAAAGTACAGTTTATATCGATGTTGGTATAAAAGGATATTTTTCAGATTTTCGATCGTAAAAAAATTAAACGATAGGTGGAGGTAAAAAGACGGAGAAGGATTTTCATTTCGAAAAACTGTACACAGTAACAAACTCCCTGATAAAGTAGATCGAAATGTTTTTCTTCTTTAGGGGATTTCTTTTCGTTGGAAAGAAAGCGGCGGCGACGCCTCTATCTCTATCCTTTAAAGGGCTTTGCTTAGTTAGAGAAGAGGCTTTAATTTCAAAGTCTAATTTTAGTTAGGTCACAGTTGATTAAAATTTCAGCTCTTCTATATTTCCACAATCCTGATATGCAGATCGTATAGTGGAAACAAAATAAGCAGACGGTTTCGACGTTTCCGGATTCTTTTAGACACGACCACGCTGGCAAACAGCTTCTTGAAGGCAAGAAGGGCTACCCACCACACAAACACAGCGATGTTAAAAAAAAGAATCGAAATCAGATCCTACTATCTTGCCTCATTGCAACGTGCCCGCACAGAATATTTTATTTACAAAATAGAAGGAATTAGTTGAGCGTTCCGCAAGTTTTTACACGCTTTATATTAGCTTCACTTGTATGTTTGTATGTTTGTTTGTAACCGACTCCTTTGGGCGTGATTTTGACTGACTTTAAATGGTCAGAATTCGTTCAAACTTTGTAGATATATCGAGGACCGACGAAAATACACAAATTTAAAAAAATATATTAAAAATAGTTTAAAAAAACTAAAAAACACGCTTTTTATAGAAACACAAAGCGTGGGGTGCTTTTTACTATTGACAACAGGCACCCAACGCTTTTTTTCAAATGTATTAAAAATTATTTTAAATTTTTTAGTTTGGTTTTCTATAAAAAGCGTGTTTTTTAGTTTTTTAAAACAATTATTTTTTAAAGTATTGACGTAAGTGACACGATTGGATATATTATATGATGTTATAGTTATTTACATTAGACATAATTATGCAGTTAAATATAATGAGTTTTTTAGTGATGCCACAAAAGCTGTTGAAAATGTTGGTTGGCAGGTACACATAATATTCTACTAGTTTGTTTTGTATCAAGTTATGCCTCGGGATATCCGTTTGATAACGTTTCGTAAGACTGACGTAATACCAACAGAAAAACATATGAACACAGTCCCGACAAGCTTTACTATCACAAAGCATCCAACGACAGGTAATACCGGTTTTAAAATGGGGAGCGAGGTCCCTACGCACCTGAACCGAATTTGTGACGTTTGGCATCAAGGAAGTGGTATTTTGAAACGACAACTGGTTGTATAGGTGCCCCGGCGTCCATTGCCACGTGAAAAGCGCCTTTACGAAAAGGTAACAATCGATCACCGGAATGTCTCGTGCCTTCAGGGAAGAGCAAGAGCTTTCTCTGTAAATAAAGTAAAAAAACATAAAGATTAATGTATAAAACGACCATGATAGGTAAATAAGGTTAGTGGTGAAATAGTTTTCGGTAGATAGGGAAGAATAGCTTACAGGACCGTCTAATCCCTAACCAGGCAGCGCCTTTACCTTGGAAGCCAGACTGATTTTATTTATATAATTTAAGGATCTCCAACAAAGTATACACAGTTATACAGTTGTTATGACTTGCAATATATACTTCACAGTAATGTTCCGGTGTACTCCCTCAATTATAGGAGACCACAGCATGTAAACATTAGTAACAAGTTATATTAAACCTATGTATTACATGTTACACACAGATCACACATAAATTGAAATCATGAACACAATTTTGATGTAATTATAGATAGCAAATCAACATGTAGGTAGACAATATTATTATTACATCACTGCAAAATATTTTTTAAGGAACCTTTATATAATAAACATACATATATTATAGATAATCTACATCGCACTTTTCCTGAGTGGAAATTGAACCATCGACCTCTGGGTAAGCAGTCAGGATCACTAATCACTGGACCTACAGGTTTGTCCAAGACTGGGCTTGAAGCAGGTTGTTTGCCTATCTCTGGTCCCAATAAAATCCCAATATATATAATAGGCTTACTATATACAGGGTGGCGCAATAGAACGTGCATATTGCATCATCTTTTTTCGCGGGGTAGAAAGTGCGCGGGCGGGGGGAGCCTGCATCGTTGGGTAGGCGGGCTCATGGAGTTTTAGTCACTATGAGTCACTTCGACGGGAAGCGTCGCGCATTTTGCGTGCGCGCATTTTACGAGAACTCTCGTTCATACATCGTTACTAGGCGTTTATATTGTTCTGAATATGGACTACGGCAAATTAGTAAAGCTCCGAGTGCTAATTTAATTAAAATATGGGTACAGCGTTTTGAAGAGACTGGTTCAACGTTTAAACCACAAGCAAAAGGTTGTCCAAGAACATCTAGGACCGACGACAATATTGAGAGAGTTATGCAGTCTGTACGAGGAGATCCACAAATGTCTACTCGTAAGAGATCGTCTGTCTTACACTTATCGCGACGAAGTTTGCAACGAATTTTAAACTTGGATCTTAAACTGCATCCTTACAAGCTGCAGTTAACACAAGAATTGAAAGAGTCTGACTTCGGAGCAAGGCTCGCATTTGCTAATGAAATGCTTAATCGATTTTCCAATTTTGACAATATCCTTTTCTCAGATGAGGCCCACTTCCATATCAATGGGTTCGTAAACCGTCAAAATTGTCGTTACTGGAACAGTGAGAATCCCAAACTCAAGCACCAGAAACCACTGCATAGTCCTAAAGTGACAGTATGGGCAGCAATCTCTGGTAGAGGAATAATTGGACCGTTTTTCTTTGAAAATGCGCGGGGGCAAAACGTCACTGTTAATACCGAACGCTATGTTGCGATGTTGGAAGGTTTTTTGGCTCCAGAGCTTGAAAATTCAAGAATAGTGAATTCTAGGACTTGGTTTCAACAAGACGGAGCTACCTGTCACACATCAAATGACTCCATGGCGGTTGTGAAACAGATGTTCCCTGGCAGACTGATTTCGAAAAGAGGTGATATCCCATGGCCCCCACGTAGTCCAGACGTGACGCCTCCTGACTTTTTTTTGTGGGGATACCTCAAGAACAAAGTCTACAGTAATAATCCGAAAAACAACGATCAGCTCAAGGAGAATATCCGTGGTGAAATGGCAGCAATTACACCAGCATTACTGAAGAAAGTTTTCAATAACTTCCGTTTGCGATTAGAGGAGTGTCGTCGTAGAGAGGGTCATCATTTAGACGATGTTATTTTTAAAAAATAAACTTCAGTTATTTCTTAATAATACCTCAATTTTATTTTAACTATACCTTTTGTATTTATTTTCTAATCAATATTTTAAATATGCACGTTCTATTGCGCCACCCTGTACTAAGTTAGACAATAGCCTAACGCTTTATATAGCTTTATAATATTAGCATACTATTAATATACGAGCACATAATTATGTGAGTCACGCGTAACATCACTAGGGTAGGCTATAGACAATGACAAATAAAGGTCGTACAGCGTGACAAATTGTTAGAGTCGCAGCATTTTTATTTCCTCTAAGATAGCTAGCTACTAGTAACATGGTGTTGTATTGCGACACTAATGTTAAAAATTATACAATATATATGTTGTGGGACGTGGTAAATCTTGGGCCCATTATTTGTTTAATATATTTTGAGTTCTAAATATACTTTTACAGTTACCCATTTACACACATACTAACAACTTTTTACAATTTACGAAAGGAAACTAAAAAACAGAGGCTAAAAGTCCCAAGTCGGCACATTAGGTTTAGATTTTAAGCTCATTAACTCTTAGTAACAAATATAATAAATTCACTCAGATACATGAGAAGAAAACTTAATTAATAACAAAAATCCTTTTAAAAAACGTTGAACCGACTTCAAACTTTACTGAAAAAGAGCACTAAAAATTGAAAAATAATTACAAATCTAAGTAAAAACACTATAATGAGTATCCTCAATTATCCGCCGTTCCTAGCGATTAGGTCACTCAGTATAAATACGACATAGCAAAACCGAAATGTAAGCGCATACACAAGACCTTGTTATTTATACAAGCAAACAGAATATCTAAAACAGTGTATTCAAATATTGCGAATTCATAAAATAATATTTCCTTGTTCTGTGAAACTATGTTTTGAAATACCTACTGGCATTTTTATAATTTCCATTACTAGTTAAATAAGTTTCAAAAAATTATGGTACAATTACATTGTCACAAGTACCTTGTTACGTTGTCGTTACATCGTACGAAGAATCGGTGACCGTGATTTAAGTCAGACCGCCTTTCGATCGAAATAATGACGATTTAATATCAAAATTTTCTCAACGGGACAGACGAGTTCCCTGTATCTGGATCCATTCTAAGGTCACGGTCTAGCACAAAGCCTGGTCTCGACATAACCTTGACCGACAACGGACAAGCGACTAAATGAATGACCACGTAAAGAATTTATCTCTGTTCTGTTTTGGTCAATATATTTGTACACACGAAAAGACTTTGCATGCAGAGGAATTTTTCAAATTCAAAAATCATTCAGTTTGATTTTTTTTTTTAAACAATACCCAACTTTCTAATTTAATATTATAATTGCGAAAGTGGATGGACTGGATAGTTTGTCTATTTGTTTGTTGCGCTTTCACGCCCTCAATACTCGTACAGAAAAGGAGATGGGGAAAGACTGCGATAAAAAGTTATGTTCCTATGTGTGGCTAATCCTTGGTTTTTATTATAATGCTGTAATCCTATTGTATTTGTACCAGAAATTAATATCTTGAGTTATCTTCCAAAAAGGTTAATAAAATAACACAAAATATTCAAAATTATAGTTCAATTTGGAACACCAGGCGACCTCTAGTACCCACTTAACATTAATGCACTTACTTTTTGATCCTTAATCGCTTGAACTTGCTTGTTGAGTGCATCACGCGCTGTTTGTGCCCCTCGGTCTATAAACACGGTTCCCCACAACCAAGTCGCAGTACCAAAAGGAATGAGGTACTGCAACGAGCGTTTAGCAACCACCGTGCAACGAGACATCAGCGGCCATATTACCGCCAACGCTAAAACAATAAGTACTATATTATTTAACTAGCTTTTGCCGACTCCGCCCGCGTAAATGTCGGTTATCGCGGTAAAAAGTAGTCTGTCTTTCCTCAAGAATCAAAGTATCTCTATTTTTTTTATCTAAATCGGTTCAGCGGTTATTGGTTCCCCATCTAAAATTCTACCCCCCTTTTCACCCCCTTTTTTCTGGGATAAAAAACTACCCCATGTCCTTTCCCGGCACTAACTCTATACCAAATTTTATCTAAATCGGGTCAGAGGTTTAAGCGTGAAGAGACAACAGACACACAGACAGATATACTTTTGCATTTACGAGTATAATATTAGTATGGATAGGACTAGTATGGATTATAGTCTTCGGTAGCTCGGGAGGTTAATCTGTTGTCTTTTTCTCTCCATTTGCCAAGAGCCAAGCCAGTTTAAAAGTAATACAGTTAAAAAGATTAAATAACGACTCATAATTTATACGTCTTGAGTTGAAAACTTTGTATTTTATAAAATTGCTCAAGTATTATAATATATTAATGAGCGTAAAATAACATCTGATTGAGATGATTACAGTGGTAATAGATATATAATACTAGCTATTTGTGAAAACACTGTAGGTATGTCATTATACTATTATTTTTGTAATCGGTCATGAGGATTGTGTAACGTTAGAAATAATCACAAAAAATCTAATGATCACAGAGCCTAATTTTAAATGATATAATGAATTAGATTTTCTAGAGTAATTCGAGCTTCGATTATTTTAGTTGAACAATTTTTTATATGCGTTTTACCCCGGAAAGGAACTAACTAAAGCCACAAGGTGTATAGGCACTGTGCCTAATATCGGAGAAGAATCCGGAAACAGCTTTTATTAAAACACTAGCTGACCCGGGCAACTTTGTCTGCGTCTCTCAAATTGAATAAATGTTCCACGTTTTTACAACATTTTTCATTGTTGCTCGACTCTTATTGATCGTAGAGTTGTGATATATAGCCTTCCACGATAATAGAGTTATTTAAAAAAAAAAATTAAATAGATAGGTGCTATCCAACACTAAAAAAATGTTTAATTTGCACCAGTGGCTCCAGCTTTGTGATATTATTAGTATAGATAAAGGACAATAACAGCTCCTAGAAGCTATTACATATAGCACTTTAAAATTTTAAAATATAGCATGTTCCTTATTACCCAAACCAAGTACATAGATACAATAAAAGGTAGTGTTACTTAAGAAGAAACAGTTTTCCTTGCTTAGAAAGTTTATTACATTAGTCCAGTATATAGTACTTAGTTAAGAATACAGAGGGTCACTACCCCTATTGATCCCGTAGGTATCGTAAGAGCCGACTAAGGGAGCAAACTACGCAGGACAATAGCACTGCAAAGAGAAGGAAAACATAAAACAAACCCTTTTTTTTTTTTTTTTTTTTTTTTTTTTTTTTTTTTTTTTAACGTGTGGAAATCCCCTCGGACCGTCACCCCTCCGGGGTTTGCGGCGGGGTGGTGTGTCGGACTCGGACCGACTAAAACCACACGGTGTGCCACTCTGCGCCTGTAACAGGAGGGATCCGGGAACAGCTGTTGTTAAGACATCCGGACCCCTCCTAGCGCCAGCCCGCTCCTGGTGCGGGCTCCGTCTCGATGTTTTTCCTCTCTTTATAGGCGACGTCCGGCACACGCGGACGCCGCCCCCTCGCGGCTGGCCAAACTAATGCGGGTGGAGGAGAAACCCACCCCGTCCACCCGCGGCCACACTCAGGGCGGCATGAGGCTGTGATAGGCGGGCCTCCGCCGCCCGGTTCGCCGGCGGCGGATCGGGTCCGAGTGGAGGTCGTCCTCCCGGGCCCTCTCCGCCGCCTCCTTCCGCGAGATTACTACCTCGCAGAAGGTAGCGACCGCGGTAAAACAACTGTCGCTACCGGCCATGGAGCGTACTACGGCCGGTAGCGAGAGATCCACTCCGATGACTGCAGTGAGGGCCCGACGCTGCGCCGCCCATGCGGGGCAGACCGCCAGCGTGTGCTGGGCCGAGTCCTCACTGCAGTCGCAGTGGTGGCAGGCGGGACTCAGTTCCCTCCTTGCGACCGTGTGCAGGTACTTTCCGAAGCAACCGTGCCCGGAAAGCACCTGCGTCAGCCGGAAGGAAAGGGTCCCGTGCTGCCGCCCTGCCCACTCGGCGATGACCGGCTGGAGAGCCTCCACGGCGGCGAAGCCAGCGCGTGGAGTCTCCAGCCGGAACGACCAACGAGCCATCGTGGCTCGGCGAGCGGCTTCGCGCCACTCGCGCACATCCTCGGGCGGAGGGCGAAATCCGCTCTCCGCCCGGAAGTCAGCCACTCGCCGATAAACTTCGGCGAGCACTTCCGCCTCCAAATCCCACGGGGGAGTTCCGGCCAATGCGCATGCCACCTCCGTCGAAACGGTGCGGTAACCGCGTATGGCTCTGACCGCCATTACCCTCTGAGGGCGCCAGAGGCGTACCCTATTCTGGGCGGTCAGAGCCGCCGCCCACACCGGTGCACCGTACAGTGCCATTGACCGGACAACCCCCGTGTACAGCCGTCTTGTCGCGACGCTGGGTCCACCCATATTGGGCAGAAGTCGCCCTAGGGCAGACGCAGCGCCGACCAGCTTTGGAGCAAGCTGTCGGAAGTGCTCGTCGAAGAGCCACCTCCCGTCGAGGATCAGGCCCAGATATTTCATCTGGGCCCGAACCGGTACGAGGACCGAGTTGACCACGATTGAGGCGCCAGGGGGTGGACCACGACGGGGCCCATGGAATAACAGGGCCTCCGTCTTATCTAGGGCCACCCGTAAGCCCAGCGCCTCAATGCGCCCGACCACCAGGGAGACTCCCCCTGTGGCCAGGCGCGCCGCCTCTTGGAAGTTTGCCCCCCGGGCTGTCACGAGGGTATCGTCTGCGTAACAGATTACACCCAGCCCGGGGGGGAAATCGGCGCGAAGGGCCCAGTCGTACCCTATGTTCCACAAGAGGGGTCCAAGAACAGACCCCTGTGGAACACCGCACGACATGGGCCGACTCCTCAAATTACCTTCTCGGTCCTCGTACACGACGGTACGCTCCTCTAAGTAGTCTGCCACTAGCCGCCTCAGGTACTTTGGCACCCCATGATAGTGGAGTGCTTCCCTGATGCAGCTGAATGGCAGACTATTGAATGCGTTGGCGATGTCTAATGACACCGCCAACAGCACGCCGCCACAGCTCACTGCCTCTTCGGTCACGGCCCTCAGGCGCAACACGGCGTCGACTGTCGAACGCCCCGCCCGAAAACCAAATTGGGCGTCCGACAGATCGGGGCCCACCTCGCAGAGGTGCCGGACGATGCGGGCAGAAAGAACCCTCTCAAACAATTTGCCCGCCTCGTCCAGCAGCACGATGGGCCTATAGGCCGCGACCGAATCGGCAGGCCGTCCCGGCTTCTGCAGCAGGACCAGCTTCCCGCATTTCCAGCACTCAGGGAAGCGTCCGGACGCCAGGCTAGCGTCCAACACCCCCCTGAGGTGGTCCGACATGTAGTCGAGGGCTCGGGCCATCACTCGGGCTGGAACCCCGTCCGGCCCGGGGGCGGTGTTCTTGGATCGAATCCGTAGAACAGCCGCCCTCAACTCCGATTCCCTGACGGGCGGAACATCGACCTCGCTGACCCCGTCGTCTCCGGCTGATGCAGCCATTGACGGGGGTGTGTGCTCCGCCCGCTGCGGGAATAGGCCCTCGACCACTTCCTGCAGGAAGCTGGGCTGGAGAGTCTCCGTAAGGGGGGGGCCCGACGCGCGGAGCTTTTGTCGCACCGCGCGGTAAGGGCGACCCCAGGGGTCACGATTAAGACCCTCCAGCATCTCCTGTCTCTTTTCCTCTTTGGCGCGGCTAATGGCCAGCTTCAGAGTTTTCCGCGCCCGCCGGTACTCCTCATGAAGCCGGTCCTCCTCACCGTCTCCACGGTGACGCCGCCGACTGCGTGTGTAGGACCTCCGGGCACGTGTACAGGCCGCACGGAGGTCCGCCAGCTCCTGGGAAAACCCTATACCAACCCGTCTGGCCATCGTGGTATAGTAGGCCAAAACCTCCTTTCTGAAGAATAATAGTGAACAATGAAAAACTGTTAATGATGATGATATATGAATAAAAGGTTAGATCCACACAAAGGAAGGATCCCTCTACCACAGGGGCAACACAAGCATAGTTTTAGAGACACAAGTTACATACATGCAGACTCGGAAAAATTATTGTATTTTTTTAAAAGCTACAAAACTACTTATCAAAATCATTTTGGCAAATAAAAATAATACTAACATGCCATCTGATTGACTGACTTTTTTAAAGTAAAACAGTAACAGTTACGAAGTAGATTAAACAAATATATGATTAAATAACAATATCCTTGTATTATCAAAACCTTGACATAATTGAAATAACAATAACGCTATTAACACATTATCGCTTTTAGAACTAATAACTGATAAGAATTTGAATAGAAATACCCAAGTCAATTATTGCAGGTATTGAAAAAATAATAATAATTCACCTAGTTTTTATTTTTCAAGTCATCACGAAGTGTCTGACTATTATACTACTAAACTAAAGGTAATATCTGCATTACAATGGTGCTATCAAATTTATGTGTACCTACTGTTAACTAACTATGGCTTTTAACTACCTTCAGTCAAACATAAGTTAATTATTATTTCAGAAACACGAACATATTTGTGCTCTATAAGGAGAACTAGTAGTCAGCCACATAAGAATATAAATTTTAAAAAGTTTCGAATTTTGCAAAAAAAATACCGCAATAAAGTTAAAACTAATTCTCGTGGAGAGTTACTTGGATTTTTTTTTTGTTTTTAGACATAAATGCTTTTCTGATTACAACGATATTGAACATAACTTACACAACTACAATTTTCTCAATTAGAAGAAAGAGTAGACGCACACCTCCGATAATCATCCTACACATAAATAGAACTATCATACGAAATGAAAGAACCATCAAATAAACGTAAGTAGGGAAAGTTATCATAGGTACGTCAGAAAGTGTTGTATTTAAGATAATGGATATTATTTGTCAAATTTGAGCACCTGAAAACATAAAGCAACACGGTCCGCCGGTGGCCTCTGTTGCTCTATCATGCTTTTAAATAATATTACCGTGCAGTTAGTTTGATTTCCTGCGCAATACTGAAAAAAAAACATAATTTCTTATTCAAAGTAAGTTATTAGGACTATACTCATTGCTTATCTATTAAACAATCTAACAATCCAAATCCTAGTGTAATAATTAAAAGTGTAAATGTTTGAAGGTAAGGTACGAAGGCTGCTATTTATCTATCCGGAACTGGCTAGTTACATAACAATATTAAACAGTTATTAAAACATTTAAAAATGACCCTGACTGAAGAATACCTTTTTTTCATGTAGCTGTCATTTGCTTATCGTTTGTGGCCATTTTGAATATTGCTTGTCTTTATCACTATGGATTTAACTCGTGAAAATTTTCGTACTATGATTTATTACTGTTTTCGGGAGGGCTAACTCAAAAACAGTTTATCGATCACTAACTATCGATCAACCATCAAAAACAACAGTATATCACTGGTTTAGTGAGTTTAATTAAGGGCGGTCTGTGATCACGGACGAATTTAAAGAAGGTCGTCCTAAATCGGTTGTTGTACCTCAGAATATTGATGCTATGCGGGAACTAATAATGCAAGATCGTCATGTTACATATCGCGAGATAGAGGCGTTTCTGGGAAAAGGTATGGCAAGTATTACACGAACATTTAGCCCAGTGTCCAGTCTAAGAACCTACGTACTGAAAACTGACTAAGGTACTTAAATGGGATTGCAGAAATAATAAAGGGAAATGTTTGCTGCTATTGCATAAGATACGTTTTAAGGGTTTTTATCAAAGTCATTGTCTAGGACGGACAAATCTCGGTTCAATATTCAGAACCTGCGAGCTTTACTCATTCTAGTATAGCATTCATTGCATCCGACACATTTCATTAATATTCATAATTATCATTGGGATCAAACACATTTTTAAAATATTAAAAAAAACTAATTTGGACATATTATATTGGGGTTTCACACAAATAAATCAATTCAAATTTAAAATTGGTATGACCATGCAGAAAACTCTATATTTTAGTATCAACCTCAAAATACATATATGCTACCACTAGCATGACTTGATTGATGACGATTTCTTGTTATCGTTATTTTTTGTTAAATATTATTATCATCATCAATGCCACGTGTGAAATTATTTATCACCTAAACACCTAATTTTGAGTTCTGACCAAAGAATTTTATTTTATTTATAATAGAATTCAGACCTAATGTCATAAGTGGTTACACACTTATTCCAAAAATCAAATTTACTGCATTAAATTTTCTTTGTCTGTAGTATCTGTGACATCTGTGACAATGAATAAAACCAAATTGCTCATATTTTTAGGTTTAATTTCACTTATACGAATACGTTACGCGCATACGTTATATAAATATGCTGTAGGAATCAATTGAAAAATAAATTAAACAGTTCGCATGGAAGCTTGCTTTAACTGGTTGATACAAGCAAATAAAGGTGTTTTGAATAGTTTAACTAACCTAGAACACACATGTACGTAAATAAAAATGACAATATGTAATGGCAACTTCCTATCCAAGAAAATTATGTCATTTGTTTGTGTTACTTGGGGACTCAATTATATAATTTATTTACTTACGGAATAGATCAAGACCACTCTGATGGTTTAGAAGTACAACCGATCCCCGATTGTTGTCTACGTTCTCCAATCCTCGCACTGTCCAACTCAGGCCAAATACTTTTGCAAAAACTCTCAGTGATGCCGATGGTATCCTGTTTATAAAATATACTAAATATAAATATAAGTAGGTACTAACACGCCGTTGCAATTTTATTACTTCACTGATAAGAATCAATTAAGAAACAAGCTAATCATTGAAAAAACAAAACCAGACTGTTTAGAAGTGTAAACTTAAATTTTACAAACCGGCGATTCTAATTTTATAATTTTCGAATACCCAGTATCACTTTCCCAATTAAGATGAATCTAACGACACCTCAAACGCCAAAATCCAGAAAGCAATTTAGGCTACTGAGCGTGCCAAAACAAAAACAAACATACACTCGAAAAACAAAACCTTAAATACTTGTGGCGCATTCGGGTAAGCTGTTTTACCGCGGTCGTATCCTTCTGCAAAGACGTCAATAGGCATAGCTTAGTGGCGGTCGTCGGAGTGGGAATTCTCTCGCTCGGTAGCATGATTGCCGACATGGTACGAAGCAAGAGTGCGTATAACTCCGCCGTCTCCTTCTGCGAGCAGGTTATGCTTGCGAAGGAGATGGCGGCGCGGGACCGGAGAGGTTCAGAACTCTCCCGGCCCGCTAGGCCCGAAAACGGGCATGGTACCGCAGACAGCTCAGGCGCCGGAGGTCACAGAACGACCTCCGCCCTCCATAAGCGCAGGCCTGAGGGTCACAGGTGAGGCCATCTGTCACGATAGCAGAAGCAGGCCGGGGTGGGTGCTACGTGCTACAGGGGTCAGGAAGGGAACATCCGGGTTCCCACACAGGAGAGGTCATCTATAAGCCGTAGATGGCCCGAGGTACGTCGGGCTTTCCTTATAGAGAGCTACTCTGTTAAGCACGAGTCATATTTCTAAAACTGGCTAAGAGCAGTCTACCTTTTTTTTATGTGTGAAAACCCCATTTGGGCCGTCACCCCACCGGGGCCCGGTGTGTTGGAATCGAACAGACTAAAAAAAAAGGTAGACTGCTCTTAGCCAGTTTTAGAAATATGACTCGTGCTTAACAGAGTAGCTCTCTTTGTAAACACCTGTGACTTCATAATATTTCTTTTCCTTATCATTTTCCTCAGTTATGTAACAACTCGTAACGTAAAAAAATGACTTATAATTTAGTCATGTGGATAGTTAAGTCGTAATGTAGTATTCTCGTAAATTTATCATTATATCGATAGTTTTTAATAATCTACATGTATGACAAACAACAATAATTTATGACCGTTGGACAAAAAATGTTTAAAAACATAATTTAGGAGTGATCTTTCTTATCATCGAAATGTCAAGATGATGGATTTAAATTTACTGGAAATAGTGGAAATAGTTCCACGAGTTGTACCTACTTATAAAATGGGTTGAAAATGAGTGGTACTAAGTTTCGTCTTTTTCACAGGTAACCGACCTTAATTAATCAAATAATAATGCAGCGTCAGGAATTATTTTTTATTCCGGAAATTTGAATAGGACTGAAAAGGAAGTTGCAAATAAAAAAGAACTTTCCGAATCAAAGACGTAAAAAAACTGTAGCCAAATTTCAAACCTCCTATTTTTAAGCTGGTTAAACATCAATTCTAATCATCAGACACAAAGTCATTTGCGAAATACTGGTAGGATATTATGAACCTGAGATCAAAAATAATCGCGTTTTAATAAAGATAAAACTTGAAAAAATTAAAATTATTTAAGGTATTCCAAATTCCTATTCCTCCTATAATAAATGTATATATCTAGTTGTCTAGAACTTCTTAATGGATTAAGCCGTCCTCGAACGGTAAAACACTCCAAAAGAAAATAAAGAAAAGAAAAAGAAAATTACCGCTAAATAAACGGCCCGATAAGGAGCAAAATCGTACACGTATTGTTTTGCCATTACTGTAGTTAAAATATTTAAATGAGATACGATGCGCTGTTTACGACTAGACAGCGTACCTATTACTTTTATGGTTACTATTTACCTTGATAACAATTAAACTATTTATTATACAAAGGTAATATTTCTTATTAAGACAAGATTTTTTTAAATTGGCACAGTAGTTATATTGCCAAAGATTACTAGTTATAACCAAACACAAACAAGTACATTAACAATGGTTAGCTCTTTATATTATAAGTACTACGAATCGCTTTATTTCATTAGTCTTACGTATTATGACAGGTCAAAAGATATACCTACTGGCAGATGTAAGGATTTATAGGTTATTTTTAAATCTGTAACACATTGACACATTTATGAGAAACCAATTTGGACTTGAGTACGAATATATAAACAAAATATCGACACTATAGACGTGACACTGTGTGTGTAAAAACTCTTAAAGAATTTCAAAAGACAAACTGCAAAGTAGGTTTAATATGCATCTTTTGTCTTACTCATAAAGTATATTAATACTTACTGCTGCTTATGCCCGCGGCTCCACCTGCGTTTATGTCGGTTATGGCAGTAAAAAGTAGCCTATGTAACTCGCTAATAATGAAGCTTTCCATTGGTGAAATATTTAAAAAATCAGTTTAGTGATTTAAGGATGAAAGCGTTACAAACAAACAGACAATCTCACGTTCACATTTATAACTTTTTACACACACACATTTATAATCCTTTTCAAGAATCAATAGGTAGCAATAATTCATTCCCAATGAAAAAATTAACTTTTTACGTTAAACATACGTCTACTACGCGTGTATTACAGGATTTCATTTAATTAACTCACTGAACAGGATTTAGGGTTGTTAATGCACCGTAACCAAATGTTAAGTTGAAGTTTATGTGTACATACAGATACTAAGTATTTACAGTACTAAAAAAACTATTTTTGAAAAGGTTAGTTTCGTATTGCTAAAATAAATTGTTCAACAGAATGTGAAAAATACTCAGCTGTATCCAATCATACTCATTGTCATACATACTTCATACTGTATCCATATCCAATTTCGTTATTAGTCTTTAATTGGCAGACAAATATTAAAAGTAAATTATTTGACAATAGTTAAGTACCACGAACGTAGCATTGAAGTTTAATAAAGAGGAAGTATAATTCTTTAGTTTTGATTTATAACGATCATTTTGTTATTCAGTGGCAATAATTGTCTGCTTTTGAAAAACAGGAACATGACGTAAGCAAACCTAATCACATTTTAATATGTAATGTACGTACAGACCACCATAAAAGCCTAATTAATGAATACTAAAATGAAAAAAAATTAAGGCAGTGGCTAAGAAAAATTACAAACAATAAAAACCATGGAAAACAAAAGTAACAAATTCATAATATTAACTAAGCCATTATGAAGAATCTATAAAATTAATCACATGTAAAATAATTGTTACCTCGCATGCCACTAAGATTCGAACACCATCGTTTATTTTATTAGAATCAGACTGCTCAAAATGAGGTTCTGGAATCACGAGTTATAAAATCTGCTGATTGTAGATTCGTAATATATCTATACTAATATTATAAAGCTGAAGAGTTTGTTTGATTGTTTGTTTGTTTGAACGCGCTAATCTCAGGAACTAGAGGTCCGATTTGAAAAATTCTTTCAGTGTTATATAGCCCATTTATCGAGGAAGGCTATAGGCTATATATCATCACGCTAAGATCAATAGGAGCGGAGCACCAATGAACAATGTTTCAAAAACGGAGAAAATTTATTACTATTGAGAGACGCAGACGAAGTTGCGCGGGTCAGCTAGTTTATAATAAGAGTAGGTAGCACTTCTAGATGAATCGTTCTTTTCTTGAGCTACACTTACGTAGTGATTAAAGTATTGAGAATGTCAGTTAGAGTAGAATCAGACTCAGTTGATTTATCCATCTGTCAATTTGCGGTAAATAAAAGTAGGTATACAATCACTTTGACTTTTTAATGTTTCCTTTTTATTACAATACAACCAGCTGCGACATTAAATATATTACGTAAGCCTGAATTTATTTAGGTCATGACCTACATTGATACTATTTGGCACATAATATATTAGACAATAAATCACATCACATCACATCACATCATCAGCCTATCGCAGTCCACTGCTGGACATAGGCCTCTCCCATTGCACGCCACTTAGATCGATTTTGGGCTTCTCGCATCCAGCTCCCGCCAGCCATCTTGCGCAAATCGTCACTCCACCTGGCCTGTGGGCGTCCTACACTACGTTTGCCGAGACGCGGTCTCCACTCAAGAACTCGTTTTCCCCAACGGTTATCGGTTCTGCGGCTAATATGGCCAGCCCACTGCCACTTCAGCTTGCTGATCCGGTACGCTATGTCGGTGACCTTAGTTCTCTGCCGGATCACCTCATTTCTAATGCGATCCCTTAGAGAAACGCCGAGCATAGCCCTTTCCATAGCACGTTGAGCGACTTTGAACTTGTGGACCAGCCGTACCGTAAGTGTCCACGTTTCAGCTCCGTATGTCATGACGGGTAGGACGCACTCATTAAAGACTTTCGTCTTAAGGCACTGTGGGATCGACGATGAGAAGACTCGACGTAGCTTCCCAAACGCTGCCCAACCCAACCGAATTCTTCTGTTCACCTCGTCCTCGAAGTTGTTTCTACCTAACTGCAATGTCTGCCCGAGGTACACATAATTTTGAACAACTTCGAGAACGGCACCGTGTACCGCAATCGGTTCCGGTAGTACATGTTCGTTGAACATGACCTTGGTTTTATCCCAGTTCATCCGTAGGCCGATGCGTACAGAAGTGTCAGCTAAGTCATTCAGCATTTGCTGTAGGTCCTGCAACGTCTCTGCCATGATGACGATGTCATCTGCAAACCGCAAGTGAGAGATGTATTCGCCATTGATATTGATGCCACGCCCTTTCCAGTGCAGCGTCTTGAACATGTCCTCCATTGCATTTGTGAACAATTTCGGGGAAATAACGTCCCCTTGTCTCACTCCTCGATGCAATGGTACGGGCCTTGTTTGCTGATTCTGTACTTGGACGGACATGGTGGCGGCTTCGTAGAGACATCTCATCACTTGGATGTATCGCCAATCTACTTGGCAACGCTGCAGAGACTCCAGAACAGACCAGATCTCGATCGAGTCAAAGGCTTTCTCATAGTCCACGAATGCTAGACACAGGGGCTGATTATATTCTTCGGTCTTCTGTATAATCTGCCGCACTGTGTGGATGTGGTCTATGGTGCCATATCCGCTCCGAAACCCAGCTTGCTCCGGTGGTTGGAATTCGTCGAGTCTTTGCGCAAGACGGTTCGTGATGACTCTCGAAAACAGCTTGTAGACGTGGCTTAGAAGGGATATGGGTCGATAGTTCTTCAACCTGGTCTTGTCACCCTTTTTGAAGAACAAGACGACCACACTCCTACTCCACGCTTCTGGAGTTCTCCCTTCAAACAGGACAGCGTTGAAGAGCTTTTGGAGCTCCCTTAGTACGGGTTTACCCCCGGCCTTCAGCAGCTCTGTTGTAACGCCATCCTCTCCAGGGGCTTTTCCATTTTTCAGCTGTCCAAGAGCCATCTCGATTTCGTCAATGCTAACTTCTGGCAGGTCTTCGGTGTAGTGACGTGTTAATGTGGCTCTAGAGTCCTCATTTTCGGGATCAGGTCGAGATGCATGCGAAGCGTATAACCGGCCATAGAAGCTTTCCACTTCCAAGAGGACTGCCGGCTTCGAAGCAACGACTTCTCCACTTTCTGTAGTCAGCTTTGTCAGGTGGCTTCTTCCAAGAGATTGTACGAACACTTTTGACCCCCGATTTTGCTCGATCGCTCTTTCAATTAAAAGAGTATTGGAGCACCGGAGGTCGTGTCGTACGAGTTTACTGATCTCTCGGTTTAGAGTCCGCTTTGCCGACAAAGTGACAGGTGGGTTTTCACGTCGTTTCTTCATCAGCCCTAGGGTCCTTTCTGAAAGCTTCGACTTCCTGCCCTTACGCTGCATTTCACAAAATCTCATACCTTCTTCCCTGAGGATCTGAACCACATTTTTGAGGTTCTGGTTTACGTCGATTGTGGTTTCCACGGCAGCGAATCGGTTTGCCAGTTTTGACTGGAACGTTTCAGATCCTGTCATGGCTTGGAGCCGAGTTGGTCGGAGCCTGGATTTCATCAAACAGACACGTTCCGCCTTCAAGTTGATATTCAGAGAGCCCCGGACAAGTCGGTGATCACTACCGGTATTAAACCTATTGATCACTGAGACGTCTCTGAATATGTGCTTTCTATCCGTCATGATGAAATCGATCTCATTTCTAGTCATAGCGTCGGGGCTTTGCCACGTCCACTTCCTTTGGGGCCGTTTCTTGAAGAAAGAATTCATCAAAAACAGCCCCTCCCGTTCGAGGAAGTTGACCAGCATTTGCCCCCTATGATTCCTGCTTCCAAATCCATGGGATCCTACTACCGATTCGCTGCAATTCTGTACTCCCACTTTAGCGTTGAAGTCACCCATAACAACGTTGTAGTGGGTCTTAGTTGTGAAGTGGAGGGCCCTCGATATGTCATCGTACATATCCTCCACCTCGTCGTCCGAATGTGCCGAGGTCGGTGCGTACACTTGCACAACCTTGAGGCTATACCTCTCGGTGAGCTTGATAATGAGGTACGCTACCCTGTTCGACACACTGGAAATTTCCACAACGTTGTCAGATAGGGACTTATTTACCAGAAATAAATAGCTTTACCCAATAATAGGTGCCCATTTTGCTTGTGAATGCAACTCCGATTTCGTGTGGTTAGGGACATGATATAAATACAACTAAAGAATTTTCGAATAAGGACCTTGAATGACTTATTTTGATTGCAACTCTACAACTTCCAAACACGAATAGGCACAATGTGTATTCTACTACCATGTCACTTATAATTAGGCTACATTGTTTCAATTCAATACAAGTAACCAATACCAACACAGTTACATAAATATTCATAATTCAGATTCAGTAATTCTTAGTAGATGGGGCTTGCACGCGTTCATTAACACGTTTCACTTCCAACTAGTTAAGTTTCCGGGAATAAGATCAATCTCCAATCTTTTGATACAAAAAAAAAAACACACCAAACTTAAGTAAAGCCTGAGGTATTGAAAAAGTCAGTTAAAACCAATTAAAATAATACGTCTATATACGTATTATTTTAATTGGTTTTAACTGACTTCAAAATAGAAGGGTAAGGTCCGACTTTTCCAACAAACGAAGACGTATCCTTTTCTATATGTGTTTCCCGGTTACTCGAGGATGGACAGGAAACTATACGCTCGCACTAAAATGTATGTACGTCTTGGTATTAGTTTCTATAAGTTGTGAGCGTTTGATCACATCTTTGCGCCTTCCCCGTGCAAGTATCGTGAGATTCCTAAAATGAATTTTGTCGAAGCTTGTTATAAGCAACATTTTAGTTAGAGTACAAGTACTTAGTACCCTTAACTTTTTAAGAAGTATGCAAAATTGTGGATATCATTAATTTCCCGATCCATTATGTCAGAATAATCAATGGAACTTAACAATTTACCAATCTAAATATCGAACTAGGGGAGAAAATAAAATGTTACCGCAGTTTTTAAAGCAATCCTTACAGATAAGATAACGTTAGTTTATCGGTGCAATATTTTTTCAGTTTTGGTTCAACATTTATTTTTAAATTCAAATTTTGCAGTCATGCTTTAGGTACAAAAGAAGCGAGAAACAGATTTAGAATTTATTTCAAATTAACTTTTCTTAAATAATATAAGCTTTTCTTTCGCCTACTAATAGTCAACTGCTATTTAGATAGATTCCTTATAATAGTAGTAACAGTTATGTATACTTACAATGCATTTTTAGGATCAAACGGCTTAAGTAACATAAGTGGCACTGGAACTGTCGCGCATATCAAACTTAGAGCAATGAATATCGTGAACTGAAATTAAATAAAAATAAATCAATTAAATTAAAGCGTATAATAAATTAATAATCTAAGCGAAAGCGTACAGTATAAATACATTTAAATAGCTGCACTGCAAGATAAGTAGTATAAAATTTTGTCACAGCTACAATCCCCTTATAATTTGATTCAAGTATAAGTGTATATAAGTAAATTTTTCATTCACTTTAATATACAATTTACCTACCTTCATTCAGTATATCCAGTCACATAGTAGTGACCTCATAGCTGACGCCTACGAAATTCATTATAACTTATTATGAATTTCGTAGGCGTGAGTTATAATTTATAAGCTTGTAGTTTCAGACACCTACACCAATAAGTGACGAATAAGGAATTTGGCCAATATCGTCATCATGGTAAGGGTTATTAAAACAAATGATAGACTTAGGAAGGGAGTAAAGAGCAACATCTATATTTTGTTTACGGAAGTGACTATTTTGGACTTAAAGATAGTGGGAATCCGAGAAAGACATGTTTGTACAGGTCCAGAACCGGTGCCATTTTTTGTTGCTTATTCTTGGTACAGACACTTTCAGTTTTGTATTTTTGGATTAGCGAAAGTTTATTACCTTTATGTAGTATCTGGCCATCGAACTTATTGTACATAATATGACTAGGAGTGCCATCACGCACCCCAACACCACGTTGAACGCTGACATTTTTAAAGTCTGTGTTTCTGTAACAACAAAGAAGGTTTTAAAAGATTGATGTTTTTTGTGTAAAGTTTTGTAAAGTATTATGCTATGTTATGGTAATTAATGGTGAGATCTATCTATTCTATTTCATATTATAGGATAATTGGCTATTTATGTTGACTTATTTTTTATACAGTATTTCATTGTATATAGTAACTAGCTTTAGCCCTCGGCTCCGCCCGCGTATATGTCGGTTATAGCGATAAATCGTAGTCTCTATGTTACTCGCTGATAATGTAATGAGCTTTCCATTGGTGAATTCGAAGAATTTATTAAATCGCTTAATTGGTTTAGGCGTAAAAGCGTAACAAACAAATTCACTTTCACATTTATTATATATGTATAGGATTATTTATGTGGTTTATATATATGTATATTATAAACAATTTTTCTACCTATCCAAACTAAAATGATAAAATGTTAACTTGACTTTATGATGATATGGATAATGCATACTCAAATATTAATTTAACCTGTTAGCATGTTATAAAATCTTTAGCTATTACGGTGTTAGTGAGTAATACCTAAAAAAATATAGAGGTCTCTACGAAAATTGCAATAATGTACCTAACCTAAGTTCTGAATCATTTTCTTATAGAAGTCATTATTATAGAAGTCACGCTGAAACAAAAATATTAATGATTCTAAAAATAAATTCCTGCTGGTTATAGGACTAATTTATTTTCGTTAAGACAAATAATCACTTTTTGTTAAAATTAATCAAGAAAAACACTGTTAAAACTGAACGAATGACATATGTATGATGATATTAATTCTTATCAAATGAAATAGTGGCACAATGAAGGTTGATTATGTACATGTAAAATTTCTCTTTAAACGCCTACGCTTACCTATTATTCACCTTCAAACAATTGCATCATTTTGTAATCTTCATCATCAATCATCTAATCACAGAACAAAGATATTGTTTTGTTTCTAACAGTGAAAGAATTTTCTAAATCGGGTCAGTAGTACCGGATATTACCCCGATCAAACAAACTCTCTAACTTTACCTCTTTATAATATTAGTATAGATGTATAATATACATTAACACTGTGTGTCTATATTAAATAACTTTAAATCCTTCAAAATTGTAGGAGTTTCTGTTTAGCACGGTGTAAATGCACCGGGCTGTTACATAGATTTCATGCCATCCTTCACTATTAAAAGGATGGTAAGGATGATAATATTAAAGTAACTAGGTCATATACCACCTACATACATAGCACGCCGGAGTCTTACTTTTTTTCTGCCTTCTTTCTCTTTTATTATTATTCTTATTGTCTGAAATAGGTGAAATCGATCAGTGAGTATTGTTAAGGTAAAAGGCGGAATAAGTATCAAGAGCTCCCTAGGCAAGCATCTCATTGGCGCCTCCCCCCACCCCCTGCGCCTCTCTAGCGCCCATAGGTAGTGATGTCTTCAAAAGGCAGTCCCCCGTGTATATTTATGACGGCTGCGCACCGCTCCTAGCGCCTGCCACCTTCGGGAATAAACTCCCATTGAGAAAACGTCCGCCACACGAGGACGTCACCTCCTCGCGGTCGGCCTCCGTGGCGATTAGAGGGGAAAACCCGGCCATCTGAGACCACACTTAGGGCGGTATGAGGCGCTGAAAGGCACGTTACCCATGGAGCGTGTGAGGACTGGTACGTTGACCAGTGTGTGCTGAGCCGAGTTCAAACTGCACTGCAGTGGTGACAGGTGCAACTCAATTCACTCCTAGCGATAGACTGCTTGTACCTCCCTAAGCAGACGTGCCCAGAAAAGATCTGCGTCAGTCGGAAAGAAAGGGGCCACTCTGCCTATTAGACGATGACCGGCTGGACCGCCTCCACATGAAGCCTCCAACCGGAACGACCAACGAGTCATCGTGGCTCGGCAAGTGGCTTTTAGCCACTCATTTCCGCCTCTAATCCCATTTAAGCATGTGCATACTTACTGACACAGTTCTTGTTATATTAGGCATATATTTTTAATTAGGCATATAATTAAAAGATTCTGCTCCTTTGTAACCCCGCGCCGCTAGGCACGTGCCTACTTCGCCTTAGGGTTAATCCGCCACTGGTCACGGTGAACAAGTTGAGTTTTGTTTACTAAATATGAGTGTTTAGTTGCAAGAAAGACAGGGTAGTTTTATCTCAGTAACGATTGTAAGTGACATGAATACTTTATAAATAATCTGTAGCAATAAATCTCTCTTGATAAAGTTCATTTTGAACTCTGAGCTCTTAAACTCAAACTCTGACCTAAGTCCATTTACCGTACACGTGATTGAAATTATATAAATATTTTTAACGAGCGATATCTATCAATGCGCATATTATCACAACTTGTGATTAATGTCATTAATTTGCTTTCAGTGATCGATCATCAATTACATGGTATTAAGGAAAGTTTCAGGATAGTTACGCTCAAAACCGAAAAAGATTATCTTTGGTGGGTAAGTACTCGTCTCACGGAGCAAATACTTTATATTTGCTCTTTGGTAAGTATAGATATTTCATATTATTTGACCGGTTAGGAGTTCTGACTGTAACATGTACACAGCTCTGGTGATGTTTTTTTGAAGGACGTATCAGACCGCAAATACCGTAGGCGACAAATTGTTCTGCTGATTGCTTGTGCAAGGTACAGTGTAACATCCACTATACTGGGTGTAGCATCTTTTTGTTACATTCAATACTTTATTTAACGATTACATTGGGTCCCCTAGAATTTGTAAAAACTCTTATACTCAGACGTTATTAAGAGAAAAACACTTCGTAGTTCACAAGTAATGGTGCGAAACTGCTAATGTAAGTAAAACGCAATAGTTTCTCACCAATTATAATCATTATTACCATTTATGCCCATGTAATTAGACGACGGCAAGGATGAACTATTTAATATTCCTGTGACCTATGTGTAATGCTATTAAGTATTTAGGCGTGTATGAGGAGCGTCATAATTTGTTTAATAATGACGTCGCATATTAGATTATATTGTTTTTAATAATGAAACTTACAAGTTGTCGTAACACTTATTAAAAGTGAAACTGAAGGTGTTCTTCAGGTATTCTAATGTCAAGACGTTTAATGCTCATGAAGACAATGTGATATTGAATACAGGTTTAAATAAAAAGGCGTCAGTATTTGCATATGTAAAGAAAATGGCAAAATCGAATAGTACTTTTACTTCTAAAGAGAGGAAAACGGTTTTGACAAGGTGCCGTCCTAAATCCTCGTCAAGAAGTATATAAAGGTCCATAAAGTTTATAAAAATGTACAAAATATTTTTTTACATTTTATGCTCTTATTTTAGCATTCTAAGCTTAAAAACTGAAAAATGCTCATCCGTTTTAAAGGATCAGCCTTGAAGAGTAGGAGTACCGTGGGAGAGCCATGCTTCGGCACGAATGGGTCGGCTCGACCAGAGTGATACAACGGCCTCACAGAAAACGGGTGTTAGGCAATTCTTTCGTTGCCTTTCACTGTGTGGGTGAGGTTTCCGGAGACCAAATCCCGCTCGATTCAGCGGGAGGGACTCCAAGGGCAGCAACGAACTTGTGACTTTTGAGTTGCAGATGTCCATGTGCGGCGGTAGTTGCTTACCATCAGGTGACCCGTCTGCTCGTATGCCCCCTTATATCCCGTTACCTATAATTGATCATTACACCTATGGAACAGAAGGTTGCTTTGTCAAGAGTAAAATAATAATAACGCTTTACTAATAACGTTTATATAGATTGGCAATGAGGTCCACAACTAAATTTAAATAGGCTGATACCTATTTTCGCCTTAATAAATATATGCCGTAATAATATGGAATCCGTATTATGAAAAAAGCGTAGGTAAATATATATTAAAACAGTGAATCACAAATGGTACCGTATATGCATGTTTTGATTTATAACCACTCGTTTCCAAATAAGCCTTGTTAAAATAAATTAGGCAAACATAGTCATGATGGATCCGAAAGGTGACTATAGAAACATATCATCTACTCAACATTACTTAGTCGTGTTTGAGCACGTTCCATGGTGTGGACATGTCGAACAAATACCACACCATTGGCAAATACGATTTTTGAAAACTTGTTTTATACATCTAGAAGATATAAGAGGCTGACAGATAGATGACCAACCTATCCGTCGAAGCACGATGCAGGATTTAAGTAAATATGATATACTTACTTATCCGATATATACCTACGTATAAGTACCTACCTACTTAGATTAGATAAAATTATTAAAGAAGAGAATTGAAGATAGTTTTAAAATATCCCGATGCCGAATCATAGCATTGATTAAGTCACTATAGATCATTTATCAGTTCTCCATAAATTATTAGTACAAATCGCACCTTTATTCATAAACTGAATTAACTCAGAATTTCAATATTGTGGGAAATCGCATTTAAAGTTTGACATTTGTACGTGCGAGTTCGTCAAATAGAGAACGACGATCTCCTTATCTCTGCCATTTTCATGGTATCGAGTCGCCTGTTGGATTGTTCGTGTTCTACTGATGAAGTTGATTTGGTATTTGTTAAAAACTCGAAAAACGTAAATTTTGAATTAATTCAGTTTATTATTAAAGGTGCGAAATGCAGTGCAAGTACCAACTGTATCTAGTTGGAGGTACAAATACAAACACTCACGTCTTTAACACGCATAATTAAAACATTTGACACATTTTGCCGACTATAATTTTAGTCCCTTTTATGCATGCCATATTTGGCCAGCTTATTGCCGTCAACTGGATACATGTTTTTAAATAAATATTTACTGAAATAATTCTAAATATGTAGGTAGGTACATACATTTTATACATAAATTACACACAGACACATAACCAATGGTTGTGCTCATTGCACAATATCTGTCCTGGGTGGGAATCGAACTCACGAGCTCCGGCCTAGCAGTCAGGATCGCTAACCACTAGCCCAACAGGCCCGACACTTAACCTTAGGTATGTCTTTGCGAAAGCGTCCATTTAGACTTCCTTAATCCAATACTGTAAAAAATTTCATTTTTAGCTGACGTGTCGTACCTATAATCACTACCTCCATGCAAAATTTCTCTGGTACAAATACTAAAGGACTTTCACAGAAAGTTTCGAAAGCCCTAAGACCATCTTAATCTGGTCTTAGTTCATACATATCATAAACCACCTGCATGCTGGAGCATGCATAAACAAGCTGAACTCTGTATCAAAGTCCGTTATTAGGGCGTGCGCACTTTATAAACTATCGCCCTGTTAAATTTATTTTAGTTAAAACTTATTAAGTCTTCTTAGTCATAAAATCTCGGCAACTGCTTCAGTTGCCAACATTTCGTGAATACTTAGTAGGAAAGTGAACAAGTCAGTGTATATATATATGTATATATATATATAGATATATTTATACCTATGGTGTATTTGTTAAGTGAAATTCAGTTAAATATTTGCTAAGGTATTCTAAAAACTAGCATCAGAGACTTACAAACTATTGAATTTATCGTATATACGATAATCTAATTTTACATTAACGATTTAAATTACGATGCAAAAAAATCATCAATAGTGTTCTATAGTAGAGCTGTCTTAACTGTTAACTTTAACTTTTTGTTGTTCAATTAGTTGGAACAGAATTTATTACAACTTTCTAAAAACACACAAAATTCACATAAAACCGTTAAAAAATACATGATACATTATATAAATATGTATACTTCTAACCCACTTACATCTAAAGTAAACAATCCTACTTACTCTTCAGATAAAAAAAAAACGTTCACAAAGACCGTGGATTATGTTCGAAGTGATCCAAACAATTCTCCCGACCCAAACACAATTATTTGACTTTATGTTACAGAATTGGAATTCACGACATAACGCGACCTCGACGACACACTTCGTTAACAACACTGAGTATGACTGGACGTCTGTTAACTCGCATCGCATTCCCTGAACTACTGCACTATGCGCGTGTCAGCGTGATTACGATAACCAGCGATAAATTCATGCAGACGATAGCCATTGCCTACTTAGAATGGAACTGTTTACATAACATGGATAGGTATTTTTTTTATTTTTACACAAATATGTCTTGTTTATTATTATGTATATTTTAATTTTAGACAATCGTTCTAGAATACTGAAACAAAATACCTTTCATTGATGATGACTTTCTTAAATTGAACGTCGTAACGTCGTACTGGTCATATTATTTTTATAATAATGATTGCATCGATGATTGATTGCATTGCATGGTACAGTCGACATCAGATTCATAAACTTGCAAAGAAGTACATATTTGCTCAAGAACTAAACGAAATTTACAATAACAAAAATAATAAGCATTTAGAAAGGTTCATATTTTAGCAACCATTTTTCATTATTATCACTTCACACATCAACAGCCTTTAATAGTCCACTGCTGGACATAGGCCTCTCCTTAGAAAGAAGGTTTCATTATTATGATATCTGTCAATGCTAATTTTGAAACTTTGACTAGTTATATGGTAGGTACTTAATACTATAAGTACTATTAAGGTTCAAGTTCAATGTTACTGAGACTGATAAATTCTTACACTGTACGTAGTCATTCGTGTAAGACGTCACTGTAATGAGTTTTTATTGGTGATGGCAATAGTTTGAATCTGTACAATCAAGAGTTAAATTACAAAGAAATACTTGTGGCTGTTTTTAGAAAACAAATACTCGTTCAAATATTTTGAACTTAAATATATAAGGTCAAGAACAAAGAAACTCTTCTGAGGTGTAATAATAGGGCGGTAAACCTACTGTTGTGTATGTACACGAGTAGGGTGGTAAACTAGAACTACCCGAGTGATTGTAATCTATTAACTTAGTAAAGGCGTGGGTCACTTGTACTTATTAGTAACTAGTCCTTTAAACAAACTTACGCTGGCCAAAAGGACAGTCATCGAGTTCAACGACTTGGGCAATTGGGAGACCTGTATGGTGTACCTATACTAAGTATTATTTCATACTCCAAAACTGACGTGTTTTTGTTGAAATTGCTTTTTGTTAACAGGGGCGTCGACAACACGTTTTAGTTGTCCGCGTGTGGTGTCTATATGGCATTTTTACTGTACATGTTATATCAGTCATCTAGTTCATTCAAGTAGCATGTGGAGCAACGGGTGTCGTCTGAGGCGGTTTTTTCTTTTTTTTTTAACTGTGGAAACCCCCTCAAACCGTCACCCCACCCTTAAAGTCCCGCTCGGGTGGAGGTGGCTCTTCTTCATTAGCATAACTTTGCCATCGCTCCGTACCATGGCCGTTATCATGTTAACTAAAAATTCTTCACTCCGATGATCGTCACGAGGCCATGCCTCTGCTTCACCCACGCCAAGCCGAGCATTTCAGCCACGTGTGGAGGGCTGTGTCCACGTTTTGGCTTTTTTGGTTTGGTTTTATTTTTATCGGTTCCTTACGGATCAGCGTCAGCCGGTATGAAAGAATCCTGTGTTTCCTCTCCAGCCAATCCTCCATAACAGGTCTTAGCGCAACTACAATGGCATGCCCGGCGCTTAGTTGCCCAAGTCTTTCCCTCCACTCCTCCATGAGGACCTAGCAGAATTGGGATTTCTAGTCCTCTATTTCACGACCCAGTACGAGCCCTAGATACCTCATCAAGGGCTCGATGTCGATGCGAGTGCCTCCTGCTACGAAACTGGATCCCTCAGGTGGCCCCCTTCGAGGCTCATTAAAGAACAAGGCCTCAAATTTTGTGCAAAGACACTTCGAGTCGCCGGATTCTCACGGTGTGCCTTACCAGACGCCGTCACGAGCGTGTCATCCGCATGGCACGTGACGGCGACATCATCCAAGAAGGCACCGCGGAACACCCAGATATTCCACAGGAGCGGACCTAACATCAACCCTTGCGGAATAACGGACGACATTTCACAATGATCGAGAGCGGTCCTGCTTTGGTAGATGACGGCTGCCGTACCCTTCTAGCACCTGCCTAAAAGTGTGGGCACCTTCAGGGATAAACTCTCATTTAAAAGACGTCCGCTACATGAGCACGTTACCTCTTCGCAGTACCTAAGCCTTCGTGGCGAGTGGGAGGGGAAAACCTCAAGACACTCAAGGCGGCATAAAGCGCTAGAAGGCACGCAAGCCATGGAGCGTGTAACGGCTGGTAGCGAGCAATTTTCTCTGATGACTGCAATGAGCGCCCAACGCAACGTTGACCAGTGTAGGTTGAGCCGAGTTCAAACTGCACTGCAGTGGCGACAGGCGCGACACAATTCACTCATAGCGATCGACTGCTGATAATTCCCTAAGCAGACGTGCCAAAAAAAGATGTGCGTAAGTCGGAAGGTAAGAGTCCCGTGCTGCCACCCTGCCCACTGGACGGTGACCGGCTGAATTGCCTCCACGGCACCAAAGCCAGTACGTGGAGCCTCCAGCCGGGACAACCAACGAGTCATCGAGACTCGGCAAGCGGCATTTGGTCCATGCTCTCTAAATCCTATGCCAAAGATCTGCCAGCACCCTCTGAGACTTAGTACCCTCAGAACGCTCCTTATTCTGGGCGATCCGTATAGTGCCATTGACTGGACAACCCTGGTTTATTACTACATCTTGTAGAGTAATATCAGTCTCAGTCTGCAGTTGTAGCAACTACATTTTCGTGTACACGCACTAAACTGAATCTTAGTAGGTATCAGAAAATGAAAGCAAAGAATTATTGGCAGTAACGTAATATAAGTCCTAGATGTCAATCTTAAGCGTCTCTTTAGAATTAAGATTTTTTTTATATTGTGTATGTGCATACTTACCGACAGTTATTTTTAAGTTAGGCATACATTTTTTTCTTTGTAAAAAAGTACTGCGCGCGCGCCCCTTTGTAACCTCGCGCCCCTAGGCATGTGCCTACTTTGCCTTAGGGTTAATCCGCCACTGGGTGTCATGTCCCTCCAACACAAAGGGAGGATCCTCTGACCAGGCGAGGTGTTCATGCCTGTCGGGCCGCGGCCCTACGGTTGACGTTGGAAAGTGTTTTATATGCTAATCGGCGAGAGACTTCCTTATATCGCGATACAGGATTAGCAATTCTCATTCAGAAGTTACTCCGTAGTTCAGTGTGTCTTCATTAGATGACGCTGTAGAATGTTTCTGTTTCTTTGTAAGTGGGACTCGTGGGAGACGCCACAAGCGTTAAAAGTAAATAGTCGAGATTTAGACGAGTATGCAAGTATTCCTACAGGCGCTTTGACTTCAAAAAAGAAAAAACCGTTTTAAATAAAAAGACAAACAATGCTATCAACAAAGAAACGTAATTATTTCGATGTTGCTGTTTCTGAACGGGCTCATATACCGTAGGCTCATGTACCGCAGAATAAAACCTTAAAATAATGGACTTTTCCAGTTTTGTTCTTTACTAAATGTGATAAATATGATAGTCCAGGAGCCACCAATCCTGAAAGCTCCGTGATCACGGATTCTAATATTTTCAATAAAAAATAAAAGTTAACGTTTAGACGAACAAGATTTGCTTGGTCGGCGTGAATTTGATTGGCCGGATATATTTTATTTTAATTTAAATAATGATGAAATTGCCGTTTTGTATGCAATAAGTGAAAGTACTTACTTTTTCAAACTTTTTTATTTCTGTTATTCGAAGTAATCACCCATGCAATCGACGCATCTTTGCCAACGCATTGGCAGTTTATTGATGCCCTTCTTGTAAAAATCAGCTGGACGGAAGGCAACAAACTCTTCAAAGGCATTTTGTACTGCCTCTCGGGAATTGAATTTTTTACCCACTAAAAAGTTGTCTAAATTTTGGAAAAAGTAATAGTCGGTAGGTGCAAGGTCTGGTGAGTACCAAGCAACCAGCTTTGGTCAATCGGTCGTCCCCACTGCTCCTTCACGACAACGCGCGACCGCATACTGCGCAACAGACAGTCTCCAAGCTGCAAGAGCTGGGGTTGGAAGCTCTCCCTCATCCGCCATACTCACCAGAGCTTGCACCTACCGACTATTACTTTTTCGAAAATTGAGACAACTTTTGCCTAAATTTTGGAAAACGTAACCGGCCGGATATATTTTATTTTAATTATTTAAATTAAAATAAAATATATCCGGCCAATCAAACCCACGTCGACCAAGAAAATCTTGTTCGTCTAAGCGTTAACTTTTATTTTTATTAAAAATATTAGAATCCATGATCACGGAGCTTTCAGGATTGGTGGCTCCTCGCCTATGATAAGTGAACTAAATAACCAAATGCTAAAGGTTTTCCTATTTTTGTTAGAAACTCACTGATAAATTATAACACACCCTGATATAATAGAACACCATATTATTATATAATTTATAGCCTTGAATCGTCTACTGCTGGACATGTTAAGTTTTTGTTCTCCTTGCAGTGCTGTCCTACATAGTTTGCTCCCTTAGTCGGCTCTACAAACACCTACGGGAGGAAGAGGGGGTGGTGACACTCCATATTCTTAATCTGTCACCACACTATGTACTTGATATAATACTGTTATGTGCAAATGGCCCTGTCTTGTTGAATCTAATTTGTAGAGACCAGTAGACCATCATAAATTATTGATATCATTAAGCACTCTCTGCCTCTGGTGCATTCCTGGACAAAAGAGGCTCTTTATCTAATATCAGCTCCCCACATGGCAAAATCCTAGGCATGCTTGCTTCACAGATACTAGTCAGCTGCAAAATGCTTCACACCCCAGTAGTATGCCAAAACACTAATCATTAAAGTTTCTATAATATGTGTACAGGGATACAATAATTAACTAATTTCATCATTATTATTAACCACAGATGATTTAAATTAAATCAATATTTAATTTATTTAAGATTGTTTAAGGATTTAAATAAAATAAAAGTGTTAATAAAGAAAATATTGTTTATAATTAAGCAAGAAATGTAATGTGATAAGAATTATAAATAATGTAGTATAAGTAACTAGTTTTGGTGTAAAGTAATTGATTAAGATGTCACACTTCTCTTAGTGTATTCATGGTTTAGATCTCTAATCTACACCAGTCTTCTCAAACCTATCAAAACATTTTCTTTTTCATTGCTGTGTATCTTTCCGTATATTCATTATACCCTTCAACTGATGCCAATTGCTTGGGTTCAAACAGGTTGCCATCTAAATTTATTGTGTGAATTTTGGAGTCACGAAGTAAACTGGGACTGATTGCATCCAAGCTCAGACAGTTTTCTTCTAATCTCAATATTTTTAGTCTTGGAGCTCGATATAAATCCTCACTAAGTACTGATATTTCATTTTGACTTAAATTTAATTCGGTTACATAGAGCTCAGACATTCCAGTAGGTACTTCAGTTATCTTATTGTCTGATATCTCCAATACTTCCAAGTTATGGAGTCCTAATAATTGTTCAGGAAATAATTTTAACCTATTGTGATTTAAATAAACTTGTTTCAAATTGTTCAACTTAGCAAAAGTCTCCGGTAGGCACGTGATCAAATTGTTAGAGACATTTAACATCTCTAGTTTACGCATATCACTCATAGAATTTGGTAATGATTCTATTTTATTTGCATCCAACTTGAGTTGTTTTAAAAGTTTAAATTTACAGATATCATTTGGTAAACTGGTCAATCTGTTCTTCGATAGATCCAAACTTCTCAAAGTATCACTTAATTGTAAGGCTTCAATGGGTATCTCCTTTAGCTTATATTCAGCCAACTGCAACACACCTGTTTTAGACGCCGTATCATAATGCTGTTTAAGCCCCGAATTACCCATATCTGTTAACAAGGCGAATAGGTCACTTACTAAGTACTGAACAAGATTGAAAACAATATTTATACTTGAATTTTCCTTCTGTGTTTATTCTTTCATTGTTATTGACTCTTGGCAACTACTTTTCACTTTATCTGCTTGACATTTACGTTTTGACACATCGTATCAGTGCTGCGAACAGTTAAATTAACTGCCCACCAGTTTCAACGTTTATACCCTCCAGAAAACTACTAACAAAAACGGCCTTACTCTATTAGTCGCAATTTTTTTTTAGAGATTACGATGGAAAATAATAAGTAATTTAATAATAAGTCTCCTTCATTATTAATCAATAAATCAACATACAAATAATAAATCAACAAGGCATGATCAGGAACATAAAAAAACCGGTCAGGTACGAGTCGAACTCGTGCGCCGAGGGTTCCGTACCTACTCAGATTTTACGTAGATTCTCGTGAAAATGTGTAAGTACCAAAATTTATCCTAATTTTCAACTTTTTTTTTTTTTGGAATTATTACCTTAGGTATGCGAAAATCGAAATTTGCCCATTTCTTTTTATTGTGTTGACTCAGGACCATGATTTTTATACACCTAACCTATACACCTACTGAGGTCTATGGTCCCTAGACCATAGACCTCAGTATCTGATATAAATTTCAACTTCTACTCGTTCCTGAGAAAATCGGTAGTCACACAAGGACAGACGGACAAGAAAGTGATCTTAAGAGGGTTCCTTTTTTACCTTTTGAGGTACGGAACCCTAAAAATATTCAATAACAACAGATACTAATTTTAAATAGTACTAATAGCAGTATCGTTAAAAACCTCGAACCACAGCATTTTCTGAACATAGTAGATAAACTATCAAATTTGTATTGCCCCTGCTTGTTTTTCATTACATTCATTCTGCTAAATAGTGTCTCAAAATGGAATTGGAATAAGGCAATATTAAGAGAGTAATAGCAAATGTTGCTAATTCCACAAACTGCGATTTAGTCTGCTTAGACTTAATATTGTCTACTTTGAACTTTCGCCGGTGCATTCTGTCGTCATCGTATCAAATCAAATCATCGTGTCTATCAGTTCTAATGAAATGGGTTGTGATGCCTTCAGCCGTAGATAATAGTTACCATTCTAGATTACGACCTCGAAGTCATAGAATACATAATTGACTTCTTTTTCGACACTCCGGTTCCGACCGTTTTGTGATAAAGAGAGGGGGACTCTCTTTATCACAAAACCTATATCATACAACATACATGCCCCTTTGCCTAAAATTAATAATCCTTCTCTTCCTGAGCACTTTCGTTCAATCTCCATCCTTAATTCCCTATCAAAGGTTGTTGAGGTTTGCGTACACAAACAGTTCTCACAGTTCGTCTTTCAACATCATCTCTTAAGTTCTCTATAGTCTTACTATTACTAATAAACCACTAGAAAAATCTACTAGTCACTACAAGCAATATTTTAACACTAAGAGGGGGGTCGAGACCACCAATTTAGTGGCAGATCCACTAGGTTAGCAACACTGCATCGTATCCATCAATAAGTACGTTTTAAAAAAGCTAAACTACCTTCTGAATTTTTTTCTCCCTTCCCACAGAACCACAAACACAAACTGTTAGGATCAAATAATTCCCCCCTTTATGTCTTAAAACTATTTTCAACCTATTAAATAATAAATCTACCTTCCACACTGATGTTGGCAGAATCATCGATATCCCATAGAGCAATTGAATTAAAAGGAAAAGAGGAAGTACCTACTGAATCTACTAAAAAATATAAAGTATACCAAATTGCTTATGGAATTTTTGCAATCTGGTTACAATGTTAGTGTGGATCTCATTTATGCACAACATAAGTAATACTTAAATTATCTTAAAAAAGGTATTTGAAGATCTGAAATCACAATAAAAATAAAGGCCATATAATTTTTGACAATAAATTTGGAAAAAAATATCGATAATTAAATCCACTTTAGTCGACAAGGAGTTTTAATAACTGAATTTGCTTAGCAATTCAAGTTGGTAATTAACCACTTATTTTATAAAATTTCATATTTAATCAAATCTCTTTTACATTCAATTAAAAAAATATTACCCTGTTAACCATGTCAATCTCAAATACCAACACTAAACTTCTGAAGTAGGGAGGGGACAACGTCTTCGGAGGGGGGGTTGTTTTCCGATAGAAGTTAGAAAGGTTATTTTGTTGATTTTTTGTCGATATTTAGTAAGATATTAGTAATTAAAGTGTTTGATTTGAATAAAATAAAGTGTATTTAAGTAATAAAATTAATGTCTCTCAAGTTGAACCATCAGTTTGATAATAAATTTCGTTACCGCGGGAAAACTGTGAAACGTTTGACTAGTATAATGGCCGCAAAAGCGCCAATGCTTTACATGTTTGCTGATACAGTATAAAATGTGTGTTAAAACTATGCCTCTCCAATGCTGTAATTAAGAAAGAAAATAGTCAGTGAAATGGACATCAACGCTGGTGAGTACCTTGTTCTTGTTACCTGGAGAATTAATGTCATTTTTCATAATGCTTTGGTAAATTGTGATGATAGCTTTACTTGGATTACTCGGGAACTTCGTTGAGCCCTCGCTAACCTTTTCATAACAGTCGTAAAAGTTGTATTTTCTAAATAATTATTTCAAAATCACTAATCAGTATCTATGCTGGCTATGCGCTGTTATTTGTTTGTATAATTTCGAACAGGTAGGTTCGTGCTCGGATAATCTTCCCATGTCAATGATAAATTTACTGGAGATAAAACAATAGAAATCTTACCTTTCTGTAACCTTTCATAAAAGTTTAAAATAACGTTCCTAAAATGTTATCATTTTGGTAAGGAAAAGCAAAAAGGTTTAATGTACTATAATGTTTTTATTAATACTTCAACCAGTATTTTTGATTCTATGACACCTGAACAATTGTGTAATACAATGATATAATTCAAATAAGTAAACAACAGTTATTTTATCAACAAGATCTATGAATAAGATGTAAAGTTCTAAAGTAGTTTACAAATGTTTTGAGTGATCCTGTTATATTTCCCATTACAGATTTAAACTAAAGTTTTCCTTATGTTATATGGGGAAGTATAAGTGAGGATAAAATATTGTAACATATCAGCACAAATTGATAGGTCCTTAAGTTTTAAGGCTTTTGGTTAGTTATTATATATTTATTAATTTTTTAGGTGTGTAGTCATGTTTGGTTTTCTCTGCTGTGTATAAATCATTCATATTCAATTATTCAAATTATTCCAATTTCAAATAATTGTTATGAATATTACAATTATTTCTTCCGTTTGGTGTATAATACATTGATATGTGGAACAGAAACCCTGAGAAAGACTACTATTAAATCCACTTTGTTTACTGTTTGTATTAACATAGAGAAAACAAAGTGGATTTAATAGCAGCTAGAACTTGATTGGATAGCCTACCATATTGTTATGTTAGACTATACAGTCAGATTCTTCTTAGTTCATTTTACATTAACTATTAGTGTATTAGTATTGTTGTTGTACTTAATGTTAAATTAATCAAATATTCCAATCTAGTCTATGACATATAAAACTTAATGTACATATGTGAAAGTTTTTCTATTTTTTAAATTTCTGTTTAATTTACATTATATTATTTCTTTTTTGCTCACCATTTGGAATTAAAACAAAACTCAAGTAAGTATATATATATATATATACATAGGTAGTATGATTAGATGAATTCTATTGCTAACTGTAGTAAAGTTATAGTGTTATAAATATAGTTTTTAAGTTGTAATTGAAGTGGACAAAGTTAATACAGTGTTAGATCAATGTTGGTTTGTTGTAGTTGGCTTATGTATATCCCTATCGGGCAAGGTTTAAATTTAGATCATAAAAGATATGCCATCCAAAAAGTTTCAGATTCCTAAAAACTGACATCCATTATACTGGACGTTATCAAGTATCGAAGAAACTAAAATATTTCAACCTTGTCTAGTATGCTTCCCAATGCTAAGGATAAAGAAAAATTAAACATCTAACAATAAACTAAAAATCACTTAACAAAGTTAAAAGTACAAAAATTATATTTTGAAAACTTTGTGTATTTAAACAATTCTGCGATGCTCTTCACAACCATAATTACCTATTAGCCACATAGATTTTAATAAATAATGTGAATGTAATGAACATAAAAAGTAAATAAAAAAAATTCTCTTTTTCCACTGAATACAACCTCAAAGAAAGAAAAAATAAATTAAATTTAAAAAAAAACACACTTTTGTAACTAGCAGAACTAAAAAGTTGAAAATAATTTACCCTAAAAAGGTAATCCTTAAGAACCTTGACAGACTTGCCTGGCGAGTGAGGCGACTCTATTTTCATGGGCGGAGGATTCTTTTCCCTCCAATAGAGAGAAGCTCGTTACTCTATTGGACGCGAGGAGACGGCACAATGCCAGGATTGAGCAGCCGACAGGGACTCCGCCCAGCACACGCTGGAAGACTGCCCCGAGTGGGCGTCTGCACGCGAAGTCCTCCTGGTCGACCAAATCGGTTGAGACCTGTCCCCACCAGCAATCATTGCTGGCATGCTAGCGGGTGAGGAGGGATGGGGCGCAGTGGTCTCTTTTTGTGAAGTTGTAATGCTCCAGAAAGAAATCGCTGAACGGGATCGGGAGAGGGCCGATCCCGACTGTAGAGGACGTCGGCGACGAGACCAGCCGTCGACGGAACCTTTGGTGGCAGATTGATTGATGTGGCAAGGGATAGAATGGCGGCCTGATTGCAATAAGACCCAATTGATCCACCACGCCGCGATTGAGGGGGGGGAATGTTTTCCCCTGAGATAGGGCCTGATTAGGCATGGTGGCAATTCGGGGAGGACCTGAAATAAAATGGTCTGGGTCCTCCCAGAGTACCTGAGGCCGGCCGAGGGGGTGGTTTTTAGTGGAATCACTAAATATCCCTGGCTCCTGAGTCTGCGAGGAACAGGAGATACGAAGGGATTTTCCACCCCGTCAACAAAAAAAAAAGGGCGAAAGGTAGTCTTGTCCACTGTCCTCAGGCAACCGCTTTTTGGAGGCCTGTAATAATTTCGGGCTCTCTGACTCCTGGTGAGTCCTCGCTGGGACGGGAAGATATTCGTCTTCTCCCGTGAATTTTTCGCTGCCTCTTTAGCCAAATGCTGGTGGAACGCAGATGTTGACATCCTGCCTATACGGCAGAGGTACTTATTGAAGCAGGCGTGTCTGATTAGCACCTACGTAAGCTACTATGTCTAATTGAGAAATAAATTTGGAAACCGATTCAGGAAATCATTTAAAAAAAATGAATATTTTCTATTCAACATTGTTAAAAGTATGTCATATGAATTTGCCTTTTTTTATCTTTTCTAAAATTGTGATTTTTTTATATTTCATTGTGTCATCATCAATTGTGTCATAGTGCTCCTTCTGTGCGCGCTATAAATCGCATAATAACAAAATTTGAAAGTGAATTCACTCCACGATACTGCTGTGCCTGTGAGACAAAGAAAAGCCCGTAGTGAAGAGAATATCGCAGCCGTTCAGGCCAGTGTTGATGCGAATTCAAATCGGTCAGTTCAACGCCGTTCACAAGAGTTAGGGCTCTCTCCAATGACCACCTGGCGTCTTTTGCGGTTGGATTTGGGCCTACACCCATACAAAATTGTTTTGGCATAAGAATTGAAGCCATCCGACCATTGTATCCGTCGTGAATTTGCCGATTATGCACTGGAAATTATTGAAGCCGATGACGATTTTCATCGTAAAATCATCTTCTCAGATGAGGCCCATTTCTGGCTCAATAGATTTGTTAATAAACAAAATTGTCGCTATTGGAGTGAGTCAAATCCACGTGTGGTTCATGAATCACCATTGCATTCGCAAAAAATAACAGTTTGGTGCGGGTTATGGTGCGGTGGAATCATTTGTCCGTACTTCTTTGAAAGTGACGAAGGATACCCTGTTACTGGGAATGGCGAGCGCTATAACTCGATGTTAACCGAATATTTCTTTCCGGAATTTGATGATATTGATGCAGACGACCTTTATTTTCAACAAGACGGTGCACCACCTCACATTACTCGAGTGAACATGGAATTATTGCGTGGAAAGTTTGGTGAGTCGTTAATTTCGAGAAATGGACCGATCAGTTGGCCACCAAGATCGTGTGATTTAACACCTTCAGACTATTTTCTTTGGGGTTACGTTAAATCTAAAGTGTACAGCAATAATCCAGCTACAATTCGTGACCTAAAAACCAACATTCGACGAGCCATAGCCGACATACCGGCCGAAATGGTGCACCGCGTCAAATCGACTGCAAAAAGAGCGGCGGCGGTCATTTAGCCGATATATTATTTAAAACATAAATTGCATAAAATTATCCATCAAATAAATCAATCGGATGCATTTTTCATAAAAAAATGTTTTATTAAATTTTTAAACCAGGACATTCTTATTGGTCTATATATAAATATAATGTTTTTTACATAAACCTATCTATATGCAAGTGAGATTGAGTAAGTGATTAACCAGCACAAACAGACAGATAAAAAGTTTAATAATTGAATTTAAATACTCAGGAATAATCATTTAGATGAATTTAGTAAAACTATATTTTGTGTAATACTTCTAAACATTTCTATAGAAATAGTAAAGCTGAAGCGTTTTAGTTTGGTGTGTGCATTACACCGGCTACATATTGTCGAAAATACTCATTTAAATGTTATAGATAATTAGTTGCCCAGATTCTATAATTGTTGTGATCATTTAATTCAAATTTGTTAAACTTTCATTTTTCAGTTATTCCATAAAATCATTTTCTGTTGGGTTACCCCAGCCAGACATTTTCAATTTTAATTGGAATGTTTAAATAAATATTAGCTATATAATTAGTTGTCTAGATGACGTAAATTTTGCAACTTATTTTGTATTTGTTTTTTCTTCAGCTGCAAAGTTATTCGAGATCCAGCTGGAGGAACATTTGTGGGTTTGTTGGATCTTGGCTGGATTCTTACCATTTTTATTACACAACTTTAATTTGTTGTGCAATAAAGGAACATAAATAATGCACTGTTAAAGGATTATGTAATTAAGTTATAACACTTCCATACCTCCTAACACTATGAATAAGACCAGTAAAGACTTATTTACGAATTATTAAGTTATTTTGTAGCTTGTGACTGCCTTTAAATGTATGTGAAGTTTCACATTCACGGTCACAATGCGCGCGGAATTATTTGGCCACCGATAAACCTGTGTGGATCAGGGGCGTGCGCTCCTTGTAGGCAGAAATGCAGTGCTTTACTTGCTATGCAGAGACATTTTAATAAAACGTTCGTACGTTTTAGATGACTTTAATTAATAGTAAATAAATGAAAAAACAAAATATAATAACTTAAAAACGCCTACTATTTAAAATTGCACCACACAAACATTATGTTTGCCAGGCGTATTATATGGTTTTCCTATTCCGCCGCATACCTAGTGTCATAATCCTGTGCACGCCGCTGGTGTGGATATAATAAAACTGATCTAAGCAACTAATTATTTTATATAAACTAAGTGTTATATGTAATAAATAGTTAATATAAACTAATTGTTATATTAATAATTAGTTGCTTGGTTCAGTTTTATACCTGTAAAATTCAGCATATTACATACAATAATTAATGAGATAATTAAACAAAAGTCATTAGGCAGTGCAAGACCGTGGTAACCTGACCATGTTTACCATGGTTACAAAAAAGAGATTGTGTAGTACATTATGCTGTCTAGTTTAGTACAGATATGTACACAAGTGTTACAAAAAACTACATTTTTCTTAAAGATTTTTTATTTACTGGTAAAATAATTTCAATAAATTTTTTTAATAATTATTATACTTAAAAACATTACAGACAGCAATTCTGATTTAATTCATTTTTTAAATTAATGATTTACACTTTTTCATCAAAAATATAAATTTAAGCTTTTAAAATATAAATTTAAAACAAGCACACAATTCACACAAAGAACAATGGCAGGTCTCTATACAATAAAATATTAAAATCAAATTACATCATCTTGTAGTGAAAAAAATGTAAACAAATTAGGTTTTTTTTTCAGAATGTAGAATTTTCAGAATTGTAAAACAATTTTTGTTTGGGAAAGGCTAGGAAAAAAGATATTAATAAGCATTAAATAAGCATTAGATTTTTTTAGTTATGCACACTGTATTTTTTTAAAAGAGTCGCCAGATAAGTCTTTTATAACATAGCTGCACAATGTTGCCTTTATTTTATAAATTTATCTATGGCTATCGACTTTTCAAATTGGTTTTTGTATTGTTATACATGATTGTTTATTTGATAATTATAACTGTATGTGTCATTTAAATAAAATAAAAAATTTAATAAAGAGTTATTATAGTCCGCTAGCTGTAGAACTTTTCTAGGCTATATTTTTATGTTCCTTTTAATGTGTCTGATGCATGAAATAATCATCGTGTACTTATGTACATCTGCATAATATACAATATCTAGTAAGTATATCTCTAAATATCTAATATCTATTAAACTTTAACCAAAATGCACCTACTTCCTGTTCTCTCTACATCACCCAAAGGTTGACTGATAGAGAATAGGCATTAAGTTCGCCAATGCACCAAAAGTGCATGATGTATAAATAAATATATTCCTTTTAATTTATTACATATTTCAACATGTAATGAATTGTAAATTCTAAACCTAAACTAATTTAAGCGGCGGCGGCTATCCGCCGCCTGTCGCGTCAGACGTTTAGTCTTTATATTTAAACACAGCGCAGTCAAGACTTGTCAAAAAACCTTTGGTTTTTTCAGCTTGCAGTTGCCACTTTGTTTTTTTACCTCCTTATAATGCACTACAGGATCTTTTACAGAAACAACATTATTTATTGATTTAGTACTCACAATTATAAAACTATTATCTGATTACCATATTACGATACTTTATTGGATAGTATTTCCATTACTTGAAAACAATGACTGTAAAATGGTAACACTAAACGGATAAAGGAAATTAAAATAATCAAATAAGCTTATATTATTTTTCTTTATTTTCCTGGGGTTTTACAGAAATTAGTGACAATAAATGACTTTTTAAGACATTTAAATTATATTTACTCAACTACGAATTCGCCATTGTTCTTTACACTACATTCAAAATAAGTATTCACAGGTCTTATTCAATGTGTTAGGTGCCTTTTTATACTTTATTAAATAATCTTTTAATAGAGCGTTATTTTGTTTTTTTATTGCACAACATATTAAAACGAATCCTTAAGAAGATATGTGCAAAAGATGGTTAGGATCGGCTTACCTGTTTCATAGATCCAGCAAACCCTCAAACGTTACTCCACCAGGATCTCGAAAACCTTCGCAGCCTAAGAAAAACAAATCCAAAATAATTTGCAACATTTACCTTGTCTAAACAACTAATTATATAGCTAATATTTATTTCAATATTCCAATTAAAAAAGAAAATGTCTGGCGGAGGTAACGTTACCCCTGAAGAAAATGATTTCGTAAAATAACTAAAAAACGATTAGTGCAATTAATTTAAAAACGTGCGCAATAATTACAGAAGCTGGGCAACTAATTATCTATAACATTTAAATGACTATTTTCGACATTATTTTGCTGGGGTAACACACACTCGTTAAATTGTTTGTTGAAACTGATAATTTCCGGAATTACCTTTTGAATTTCATAGGAGATGGTTAGAGACCATAATTATACATTATGCTACATTCCCTAGGCGTAACCATATATGATGATAGATTGACACTTCGATGGATTTACAGCCAAACCAAACCCATCAGCCCAACCATTAATAGTCTCGAAGTCATTGTTAACCATAAAAATGCCCTCGTTTATGACATCTGTCGAGCCGAGGCTCTTGATAATAGAGCTGCAAGTCATCGGCATAAAGATGGTACGCACATTGAAGATTAGGAGTGATGTGATTAATAAATAATTTGAATAATAAAGGAGAGAGAATGCAACCTCGAGGTACACCACAGTCAAGTTTACGCCAACGCAGTCGACAACGAGTCGCAGAACGACCTCCGTCGCCTGAGTCGTCTGCGGTACCTGACCCCTTCTCGTTCCTGACGAGTTCTAAACCTCTCCCGGTCTCGCTCCGCCATCTCCTTCGCAAAACATAACTTGCTCGCAGAAGGAGCCGGGGAAGGTCCACGCACTCTCGCTCCGTACTATGGCGGCAATCATGTTACTCCGGTGGCCGCCACGAAGGCACGCCTCTGTTCCACCCATGAATCAATCTTCCAGCGTGTGGAGCGTCGTGTACACGGGCCTGGCCATGCAGTGGTGGCACGCAGGCGTTGGCTCCTTGCGGATCTGGCACAGGTGATCTCCGAAGAATCCTTTCCCAGTGATCACCTGCGTCGGTCGGTATGAGAGGGTTTTGTGATGCCTCTCGATCCAACCTTCTATAATCGGTCTTACCGCCGCGATAACGGCGTGCCCGGATAGTTTTTACTCCTAACAATAACAGAACAAAGATATGCCATAATAAATGTTCCTGGAAATGTTATTTTGATAAGCCATTCGGATAAGGCGCCTGTTAAGTCGCGCTCCTATGTATCCAGTACTATTTTACGAGCTCCTATTATACTATATTCTATGTATCTTATTGTTAATTCCGGCACAAATATTATATATTAATATTCCAAATGAGCTGTTTTTCATTGCTATTTTCAATTAATTGTATTGCGAAGCCTCAAATCGTCATATAAATTTATTTTACTGTTTTTCTTCTTCAAAGAGGTCTCCAAACAGCTGTCTCTGATCGATGCACTACTGAACGATCTTGACAAAACGATCACACCATGTGCTAGCAAAAAGAATGAAAAAAAAGAAGAAGAAACACAGGATGCCATGCCAGACTCTACTACGAACACGGAAAAAAACAATGCCAATCCATTCCACTGTGGTGATGATGTGCTTGTACCCAATAAAGATGGACGGTATTATTTAGGTGTGTATACAATTAATTTTTGGGTTACTATAGTAACAATATAATATTCTACCACATTCACACTAGATGGCGTTGAGTGCGCTGGTACTCGACAACTGATATAAATATACATATAAACTTTCTTTGGAAATACATACATATTATACATAAAAACACCACAACTGTACTTATGTATATATTTTCAACATTAAGTAATACAAACGTTTTTTATGTAATTTTTATTAGGTGATTTTATATGATCTTTGAAAATAATTTGAAAATTTGATAGTTTATATCATCAAAGAAATTGTTTTTCTAGACAAAATCGTTTTTATTCCAATGTTTGCCTCTTTAACCAATATTGAAAAATAATATTAAAATATAGAAAGTTCATACAACTTTTTGGTCCCACCAGGAACTATCGTAGAACTAAGCACCAGCAATGACAATGACTCATGTGAGGTGGGAGCAGGCGTCGCGAAGTGTCTTGTTAAGTTTGGAGACGGCACACATGCGTGGGCTCCTGTATCTTCTCTCAAGTTACTTAGCGCTCCACCGGCGGACGATGGGCGAATTATGTGTGTGGTGTGTAAGCGTAGGGAAGGACCCGCTTCTAGTCCTGCGACGAACGCGATCATTGCATGCGACATGTGCGGACGAGGGTACCACGCTAAGTGTCACTCGCCGCCCGTAGATGCGTGGATTAACGGTACGTATTAATTATTGTTATCATATAAATGTCATTTATTACACATCTTCTTTGTTATTAAAAAAGACTGGTTTAATAGTCATTTATTAAATGACTATTAAATCATCAATTTCCTTGAATGACTACATGGGTGGTCAACTTTTTATAAGCTTATAGAAAGCTTATAGTCTTAAAAGAAAAATATTGAATACTAGCTAGCTGCCCTGTTAGACTTCGTTCTGAAATAAATAAATAATAATAACATTTTTGGACATCTGATTTACACCGCCATCTAGTTTCAAATTAAGCAGAGCTTGTACTGCGAAAGCGAGGCTTTGTTTAGTTTTGATTGCCGTCAAATGACGAAAAAAAGGGACAAGTATTTTAATTTACTCTGTATGGGAAAAGAAAAGTGTTGTTTTTATTATTTGCCGCTCAATTTTAGGATTTTCTCTTCATGACAACCTTCCTTCGCTTGAACGAAATTATTAAAAATAAATCTAAGTTGGTCTAGCAGTTCTCAAATTTTACGATTAGCAACATTTGGCGATTCATTTTTATTTATATTAAATTAATAGCACTCAAAATTGTACCGTTAAAAATCGACGTACATCATAATTTTTTTGTATGATATTTGTCTATAAGGATCGTTTCAATCGGCCCAAACACCTCTTCTGTTAGTTGATGAGGAATTGGGTATCCTGCTGAGTCAAGACAATGATTTGAAAGGCACCCACACTTATGGCAATATCATAGAACTCACGGGATCCTAAACTAAAAATCGTTTGGAACCAAACTAGAACAATTGGAAAAGCTAATGTAAAACAATGGCAATTTAATAAAAAACCCTAATACCAAAAACCGCATCGAATGCCGTGCTCTACTTTTCGTTGCATGTGCATACAAAAGAGTGATTAGGAAGACATTCGGCCAGGCTTACTAACAAGCAGAACTGGCTAAAAATGTTTATTTTGGGTTGTTATGCTGTTATGAAATCCCTCATAAATAAACTTTCTCCTACGATTTTGTTTTATGTATATGAACGCAAAAAAAAAAGTGGCATTGAAGCACCCGGCTGCCCATGCCAAATAGTTACCTGTTCCTGCATAAACACTTGCCAAAATTGCCTGATCAGATTTTCTTGAATATAGGCAAGAAAAATGGGTTCATGTTATTATTCAAACACAAACCTAATCTAATTCGGTCGGTCTGGTTCGGAATCTCATGCTGCAGAAAAACAAAGGGGGGGACAAAAATAATAGCTTTCAGGAGTATTATTTAAAATAGAGTACCGATAAAATGCTTCTATATCGGGTACATGGCCTAACAAAAGGGGTCAGTGGCTAAATAAGAAGATATAAACAAGATAGAAGAAAAGTATAAGTTTTTAAATAGACATTCTACGCGTTGGCTCAAAAGTCACGTCCTTTGACCATTGTGTTACGCAATTTGACGAACATTTAGAAAATTTAAATAAAGTTAGTACAAGTCCATGAACTACACGTAACACGTAACTTCGCACATTAATGGTTTTCAAGTCAAGTTATCAATATAAAGTTTACTGCCTCTAATTAAACGTAGGTTGTCAAGCTGCGTAGCTCAAGGTGCCAAGTAACTTAACTCTACAGGAACATAATCGTGCTTTTTTTAATGGTATTTCAAAATTGTTTGATATAACAGGTGCATCATGGCACTGCAAAAGATGCGTGGACCAAAGGTACAGAGTGGCGGCGGCTGAGAACAGGGCACTGAAGAGATCAGACTTATTTAGATATAAGGGTGGACAGCAAAGGAGGCAACACCAGGAACTGACCCCACCTTGTGATGTACGTTTGTCCATACATTTAACGCAGTGAATAACATTGTACTCTTAAATTACGTATTCAATCAGAAATAATATAATTTATTTTAGTTCCAGTCTGGCATCCTTTTTGCTGACCTCTTCGACATTCATCGTTATGTTTTAGCAAATTTATACAAATCCTAAATAAATTATAAAATATTTTAAAACGATTTTAAGGCATTGAAAGACAATACACCTAAGTATTGTCTTTCAACCTGAAAATCGTTTTAAAATATTTTTGTTACTTCTGTAGTTTATCCCATTCGGACGGAATCCTTGACAAAGTGTATGTAAAATGTCGTAATGAAATGATCGGTTAATTATTTAAAGTGTAAAAAAAGCAAAAAAAAAAATTAGAATGTAAACATACATTACAATATTATACATTAAATTTTAAATATCATCATCAACAGCCTATAACAGTTTGACATAGGCCTCTCTTTTGAAAGGAGGTTTTGGCCTACTATTTTAATTAATAATTATTTTTCAGACGGCCTCTACAACATCATCTGTGACTTCTGACACTGGTAAAGATCAAGAACATTGTTACTGTGGACAAAAAAGCGATTGGCTTGCCCAGGTGGGTATCATAAAAAAATTGATACTTTGATTTGGGATAGGTATTATAAAGGAAACGCAGGCTTTGTCTTTCGTCACACAATTGAAATTACCCATAAATAATACACTTGTGTCTCTTGTCTTGCACGTGTCAAAGGGCGGCGGTAGTCACTTATCATCAGAATGCCGAGTGCAAGTTTATTTCACATCGACTCGCTCTCGTCAGCGAGCGCGTTGAGTAGAAATTTCGGTGCGGGCAATCGCAGAGCCGAACGCGGTCATCGTGACGATCGAGTAGAAGTGTAATAAACTCGCACTTAGCCCTCTGGTGACCCTTCTGCTCGTTTGCCCCCCTAAAATTACAGAAAGTTAATGATTACATTACAATTTGTAGTAGTACTGTTAAACCCATAAATAAAAAAATAATTTTACAGATGTTACTTTGCTGTCGATGTTCTCGCTGGTTTCACCAAAGATGTGTGCCGAGTTTACAATACCCACTCTATGCTGGCGATAAGTAAGTCTAATAATATGTATGTAATAGCCATAGTTGCGCCATAGGATGGAGGGGTTCTTTTGTTGTGTCTGAAGGCCTTCTAGTCTCAAGAGGGGCACATCGCTACGCATTGAAATTATGGATCTTAATTCCGATACTTGCTTGCAGTGGTATCTAGTGTCGAATATAGGAAGATTATAAAAAAATTTAGTTGCCTTTTTGAATATCGGAAGAAGAGAATACTGAACGGAACATTCCATCGAATCTTCGGAATTAGTCTAGTAATTTCGATAACACTATAAAAGAGGAGCGTGTTGGCCGTACGGGACAGTATAGTTATACGACACAGCAAATTAACATCGAAGCGAATTTCTAGTGCGACTAACGAGTTATATAGTGATTTTTTTTTTGTAATAGTAAGTGTTTGTAAATACAGTCCAATAAAAGTAATTAACTGACAACTTATTTTTTGTATACCCCGCTCGTAACAGTATAATATTTACAGGTTAGAATTTGTACATAGTAAGAAAACGGCATACCACTGTTTTCGATAACACAATTTTAAACTAGCTATTCCCCGCAGTTTCAGCCGCATAATGTCTTCTTCGATGCAAAGTCGAAATACCTGAAACGACGTTTTATTTTCAGTTACCTGAGAATTATCATAACATAATAACAGCAATGTTATGTCTCGGTATCTTTCACTGTCTCCTATGATAATAGTTGTAAGTTTACTCCAGAATGAAAATAGACTACTTATAACAGTTAAATGTGTGTAAATTGGTTTGAAGTTAACTACTGAATGTCGTTTTAGATTGTACATATTTGCTTGCGCCGACTGCAACGGAGGAGCGGAATACCTACGGCGGCTGGAACTGTGTTGGTTGGATTTGGCCCACCTCGTTTTATACAATCTTACCGCATATAATGCGCCAAATTATTTCGACCTCGACAACGTCATAATGCCTTACATAATGGATAACTGGCATGCACTTCAATTACCTGAAAAGGTTTGTATAAACAATGGATATTCGACTTTAAAAAATCATTTACAGGGTTACAGGGTACAGGTTAAGTCGACCTCGATACTCTAAGGGGTTGTAGTTGCCATCATTGCTGCCATATCTCAAACCTAACTATTTTCAAGATATTGGACTTTTAAGATTTTGCCTTAACCATTTTTAACTTATTTTTATTTTATGCTTCCTTTTACTGTTTTTGTGTAGTGTACATTGTTTTATAATTTCCATTACCAAAATTGTAGTTAACAAACTGGGTCGAGGTAGATGGTTAAAAATAGCAAAAAGAAATAAATTTGAAAAAAACTTTTTTTAGCAAACAAAAAAAACTAAGACAATCAAACTGCAGATTTATCAAAAAACATGTACGTAATGTCAGCTATCTAACAACAAAACTAAACAAACAAAACCAAAAATAAAGTAAACAAAAAAGTCTAAAAATCGGCGTAATCAAATGCATTTTATTCCACACATCTACATATGTTGTAAATTGTCGAAATTATGAACCATAAAATTTTTCTTTGTTAAAAACAATTAAATAAATTGTTATTTTCTTTTTAAAAGGTTACTGTTAATACCTACCGATGCCAATTGGTTTCATCAAGATCAATTTTCGGCGATAGGATTTATAGCGTTTTAAACTTAACATATAAAAATAATTATATTACTTAACTCAATATAACTCAATAGATCGCCAAATTGCTTTTGAAAAAACGGACCGGGTGCATTTTGTTAACAATATTAATACTTATTTGATACCTAAATATCAACGATATCATTTCTTTTCTCATTTTTATCTTTTTATTTTTGGAAAATAAAATTTCCAACTCTTTAAAATATTTAATACCTACTCAAACTCATCAACTGAACCAGTTTTTTGATCTTTTTTCGCGACAATGGTTTATTTCTGAGATATTGCGAGATTCCTGAGAATAACCGGCTTTCAAAGTTATTTTGCAATAAAAAAGAATCTCACCGGCCTCGTCCATTCTAACTTTTTTAATAGGTCATTTATGTTTGTACCTTTAGTTTTTGCCAGATTTCATGAAATTCCATCTAGAATTGAGAAAACATGTTTTTTGAACCTGTGACAGCCCGACTATAAGGGTTGAACGCTAATTCTTTATACTCATCAACTAAGTTTTTTTTCTGTGAAACCATCTTAAGTTTCTAGGTCGACTGAACCAGTAACACTGTATATGTGACAGTGTTAGTTACTCAACCTTTTGTTTAACAGATGTGGCGGACTCCAGTGAACGAACGCCGAGAAAGAATTTTAACTGCGTTAACGTCGTCTCGAAAGCGATTTAAATGCGGTCGTGAAATGAAAAAACGTGCCACTATTTGGGGCTTGCGCCTGCGCCGCCCGCCGCCGCCGCCGCAGCAGCTCTCGGCGCTAGAGCAGGTAGAGCACCACCTTGGCTACAGACATGTCGTAAACACCTTTAACTGTACTCGAAATTAACTTTTAAAAGTGTGGTGTCATCGCCCGAAGTTTTTAACGTATTTCAGTCAGACAAAATAAATTTGTTGATTTGTCATTGTAATTGTCGTGAATAGTATCAATAATTAGACTTGCAACGAATAGTATATTCGGCAGTATACCGAATACCGAATATTCGGCGAGGCCCCTGACCGAATAGCCGAATATTAGGCAAAAGTATTCGGCTGGATTTTAGCGCCTAAAACTTGTACAGACGTGAATTAAATTATGTATCTGTTTTATGTACCAATTACTACTTAATAAATGATTATAAAAGATATGAGAACCTTACCCTTCTAAATTTTGATTACCACAATAATTCAAATACATAGAATCCTCCATTTTTCCAATTCAGAAGATGATTATGTACCTGTGTTATGCACCAATGACTACTTAAATGATTATAACAGAAATGAAAATATGAATATATACGTAATCAATCGATTTTAATTTTTCATTTTACCAATTATTTCTCAATGACAAAATATATTATTTAAGTATTCGGTATTCGGCCGAATAATATGTAGATATTCGGTATTCGGCCGAATATAATAAAAACAGCCGAATATGCCGAATACCGAATAGTAACCGAATATTCGTTGCAAGTCTATCAATAATCATTAAAGTTGCATCGTGTGCAAGGCATATAGGACGGTTAGCACTGAGGCTTTGCCGGTGTTAGCTGGTGTGCTTCCGGTCGATCTCGAGGTGCAGAGACGTGCAGCCATGTACTATTCAAGACAACAAAAACATGGACTGCGATTTTTTGGGCGCGCGGGAACGCGGTAAAATTACAAGATTGCTTCAACAGCAGTCCAATGGCACTCATAGACGAATGGCAACAACGCTGGGATGAATCATCCAAGGGGCGTCATCTTTACCAATTCTTTCCATCTGTTCGCGAACGGTTGTCGACGACATGGCTTGAGGTGGATCACTGTGTCGCTCAATTTCTTACGGGTCATGGTAACTTTAAGAGCATGCTTTATTCATTTAAATTAGTCGAGTCACCATTGTGTCAATGCTCAACACCTAACTCTCACTATGAACAGTCTGCTCATCATATCCTCTAGAAATGTAGTATTTGGTATAATGAACGTAATATAATGCTGAATAGCTTACAGGTGACATCTGGGGCGGTATACTATGGGGATCTTGTGTCAACTAGGGTGAATTTCCGTGCGTTTAGGCGATTCTGCCATACATATTATAGAAATCAAATATAGCTCACGTAGGAGAATATTTTGTGGCCGTGGTGCTTCCCTGTTTAAAAGGGTGTATGCCCATTTTACTTCATTTTGTCTCCCGCTTTGCTAAGGAGGAAAGTGGATTTACTGTATTTCCAATTCCTTCAATTTTCTTTTGATTAATTTCGTTGCGGGTTCCAAGACAGTTTAATTTCTTCCTGGGACTTCCCGAGTGTCATAACTCGGTGTGTTCGTGGGTCACTGCTGTGGATCCTGGTGTACAGGAGTTACAATGGTGGGCGTGTGGGTGGGATTAGTCCCAACAAAAAAAAATCGTTAAAGTTATATTAGCTGCGAAGTGGTAAACATATCTTCGGTTGAAGTGGCTCCGAGTAGGGTATAAATATGCACTGCATTATTTCTTTAATTAAGTACCATAATTTTTTTTTAAAAATTACAATTTTGCATTAATTTATTATTATATAAATTTTATTACATTATTTGCATAAATTAAAAATCAAGTTCGGTTTTATTTTCTGAGGGTTATTACGTTAACTTGCGAAGTAAGGCCATTAAATAATAGACCTTGCCCCTACCGACTATTACTTTTTCCAAAATTTAGACAACTTTTTAGTGGGTAAAAAATTCAATTCCCGAGAGGCAGTACAAAATGCCTTTGAAGAGTTTGTTGCCGCCCGTCCAGCCGATTTTTACAAGAAGGGCATCAATAAACTGCCAATGCGTTGGCAAAGATGCGTCGATTGCATGTGTGATTACTTCGAATAACAGAAATAAAAAAGTTTGTAAAAATAAGTACTTTCACTTATTGCATACAAAACGGCAATTTCATAGGTAAAGACCTAATATTAACAACAAAGAGGTAAACATAGATTTGTTTTTTGTTTAATTAGATCAAGAAAGGGGAACCGTTGACTGACGAACAAGTCCGGGAGCTTGCACCGCGACTTAGATTCCTGCCGAGGACCCCGTCGCCGACGCCTTGCGTTGACGACAGGTAATAATACGATTAATAAATATTATATTTAGAAAATAAGTGACAAAAACTAATTATGTTCACTATTTATTATTCAATTGTAATCTTTTTCAGTTTGCAGCCTTCCAGCAGCAACTCCGACAAAAGTTCCTACAAAAATATGGTGCAAAATCAACGTAACAGTATGATTGTGCCGGTCGATGGTCATTGGTTAAATTTAATGATGGGCAAACGGTTCCATGAAAATCTCAATTCGTATTCAGAAAATGATTCAACTAGTTCCTATGAGAAACCTACAGAAGCCGACGAACAACCTTCACCGTCCATACGCACTTCTTCTTCTAGAAACTCTGATGCCAAAGCTGATAATATAGAAACAAGTACAGACCTAAATGTAACAGATACCAACGATGACAAAGTTTGTGAAAATCCTGCAGTGCCATCTCATAACCCTTCCTTAGTTCCATGTTCCGTAGCATTAGATAAAATATCCAAAGAGAACGTAGTCGATACAAACGCGGTGAAGTGTGATGTAACTAACATCGATATCAGCACTCACTCGACGCGAATAGCAACTATGAACTTAGAAGTATCTAAGTTGTCCACTAAGAACATTATTGAACATTCCAAAATAATGTCCCTACACCACATGAATAGTAAGCCCTCTTACCCTAACACTTTTTATGATATGGAGTCGTCGGGTGACGAAACGTCCGTTAGCAGAGGAACCTTAGATCACATCATACCTCCACTTAAAAATTTTCAGGGTAAAAATAACCCATTTTTAATGCAATTTACTTACTCTGGTAAGAAAACCTTTTCGTCGAGTGCGCACAATAAACAAAATGGCAAGCAAAATACATTTCAGTCACGATTCTCCTTACCCATTAATTTAAATCCAATGATAGGAAATCCTCTTATAAGACCTATGAAAAGGAAGCTCAGCGAAAAAGATATAGTCATCGGGCCCAACGGCGAGGTGAAAAGAAGAAAATATAGAAGACCGCGCAAATATTTACAGTCACAGGTATAGTCGCATTAAACCTAGCACGGTTTTTATACATTTATTTTCTCTCAAAAATGTTTTGATTGAGGTTATCTAAACCTCAATATTTATTTTGATCGTATTTACTTTAAATATACTGTATGCAGCTCCGTCTTTACGCCGATCATCCTTCGATTTAAAAAAAAAAGTAAAATCCTCCTTCGATTTCAGCTCAACAAATCGTGCCCCCTTCCGGATGAAGCTAATAAATCCGCTCAAAATTCCAACGAAAACGGAGCGATCGCTTCATCGAATAACACAAAATTTAACGGTAGAAGACTGAGACAAAGGCAAGAAAAAAACTATTATGAAAACGCCCGACGGAATACGAGCAACAACCCTTCGAATATTAGTATTAACAGCGTAAAGAGTCTACAGCTCAGTCCTCACAAGGCGAGCGGTGGCACCGAGGAGCAGGCAGAGCAGCTGTCCGCGCTAAAGTCACGCGTGCAGTCGTACTTCCGCGCGGGCCAGACCTTCCGCGTACAGGCGCGCCGCCACGCGCCGGGCGCGCCGCCCGCCTACCTCATCGAGTGGGACTCCGTCTGACGCTAGTTCAACTGTATCATACGTGTTACTGATGTAATGTAATAATATATAAGTGCTTGTCTGTAGTCTAGTTGTACTTGTACAGTAAGATCGAGGAATGTGATATATTATTATTCCAGTTGGAATCTGTTCTTTTATTATAATATCAATATTTATACGAAGCCCGTCCCGTTTGATATTCTATCCCTCAGGAGTAAATATTGTAAAATGACATAACGACGTGACTTTGACGACAGACGAAACCTTAAAAAAACGAAGGTACAGTCTGCCATGCCGAAGCTGACCTTAGCATGTGTGACGTGACGTTGTCCTTGAGCGCGACGCGTCCTTTGTTTAGTTTAAACCGGTTTATACTGCTTTTTGGCAACCGGCTTGAGGCGCGGTGTGTCCCTCGCGCAACTTCGGCGCGCACCTTCCTCACTTCACCTATTGTACTGGTAGCAGCGTGACGTCTTTAATTCCTAATTTTTGTCTTTGTGTTCGATTTATTAGTGAAATGGCTGCCAACACAAACCAAACGAAGAATACGAAAACCTTGAAAAAACCAAGTAAAAGAAATTTTGTGTAATTTAAATAGTTATTTTAAAGACATAAACGATAAAGACATGTCCGAGTGTCACTACATCAACCCAATTGGTAGCGACATAGACGGGAATTCCGCTGTCCACTGTCAAGAGTTTTATCGGAAGGTAAACGTCTTTTTTTTTGGAAGACAGAACCGAATTTAAATCTCTGAAAAAGACCAGATGCAGGAAAAATATTATTATCATTGACGATTTTGTTAAAACGGTAATCCGAAGAACTGTTTACAACTTTCACATCACTGATAAAGAGGTGCCAACTATGAATCGAATACATGATAAGGTGAAGACAGAAATAAACTATCCAGGTTTAATTTGATCATTGCGTAAAGAAGTGGCTCCTTTAGGATTTAAATAGAAAAGGACAAGATAGTAGAAAAAATCTAATGGAAAAACATGATACATTATCTACGTATCATTTTTTATTTATTTTTATCACATTCAGGGACGGTCAGTCTTTTAAACCGACGAAACATATAGGTATAGACACGGCTCACACTTCTTCGAAATCTTATTCAGATGGCAGCACTTCTGGTTTGAAGAAACCAATTTCTAAATTGAAGAATTTCTAAAGGAAATCGTTTAATAATAGTTCATGCCGGCGGAGAGGACGGTTTCATACCAAATGCACTGATGATGTTCAAAGCAAAAGTAGTGATTACCATAACAATATGAATGCAGAAAACTACACGAAATGGTTACAAACGCAAATAATTCCAAGTTTAAAGCCCAATGGCGTTGTGGTGGTAGACAATGCATCTTACCACAATTCGTTAGAAAATCCCGCTCCCAACTCAAATAGTCGTAAACAAGATATGATTGACTGGCTCAACTACCGCAATATCGATCGAATGATTAAACCTCAACTCTATCAATTGATACTGCAAACTAACAAATATTTATTGAATATGAAATTGACACTAAAAGAACATGGTTACAGCGTCCTTCGTCTACCACCGGATTTCAACCCAATTGAAAATATTTGGGCAATGATAAAAGGATACCTGGCGAAAACGTGTCAATGAATATGGATACAATAATGAAGTTAGCGAAAGAAAAAGTTGACACTAACACTGTACAAGAATGGAAAAATGTATGTGACCACGCAAAAAAAGAAGAAAAAAAATTCATGGTCACGACGCCGTTCTTGGTGATATAACGGAACGATTCTTTATTAATACAAACGACACATCAGACGGTCCAGTGTAACTTTTTATACTTAATATTATTTATTGATCTCTGACTTCTCAGTCAAACTTACATATGTACACATACGAGGGGTGATCAATAAGTAATGATAATCAATATGAAACAGAACTATTAGATTAAAAAAAGTATTTTATTTTTCAACATAGTCTCCTTGCAAGTTAATACATTTAGTGTATCTTTTTTCTAAGCCCATGATTCCCTTAGAAAAAAATTATTTGTCTTGATCCTCCCAAAATGCCTCTACTGCGGCCATCACTTCACTATTGTCCTCAAATTTGTTGCCCCGGAGGTGTTCTTTGAGCCGAGGAAAGAGGTAGAAGTCACTGGGAGCTAGATCTGGCGAATAGGGAGGGTGTTCGAGCAGTTCGAACCCCGTTTCTTCAATGGCAGCCATCGCAACTGCGGCTTTGTGAGCCGGGGCGTTGTCTTGGTGAAACAGCACTCCAGCGCGCAGTTTACCGCGTCTTTTTGACTTAATAGCTTCTCGCAATCTTCTTATTTGGCCTGCGTAGTAAGAGCCTGTTATAGTGGCCCCCTTTTCCAAATATTCCACCATAATAATTCCTTCTGCATCCCAGAAAACAGACGCCATAACCTTTCCCGCTGAACTTGACACTTTGAATTTCTTCGGCGTTGGTGAGGAAGCTCGTTTCCAAGTCATTGATTGTTGTTTGGTTTCGGGATCAAAGTGGTGGATCCAGGTCTCGTCCATGGTCACAAAACGCGACAAAAACAATTCTTTATCGGCCTGGAACTTTTGAAGATTCACCCTCGAAATGTCGACTCGTTTCTTTTTTTGCTCGTCGGTTAACATTCTCGGTACCCAACGCGCAGAGACCTTTTTCATATGCATTTTGTTGACAATGATTTTTTGAACGCTGCCATAGGAGATCCCTGTGACCTCAGCTACATGCCTTACGGTCACCCTTCGATCGGCCAACACGATATCTTCCACTTTTTTGACGTTTTCGCCAGTAAGGGACGTGGAAGGGCGTCCCTCGCGATGTTCATCTTCAGTGGAGGTTCTGCCCAGCTTAAATTCCTTTGCCCAGCGTGCGACTGTGGAATATGGAGGAGCAGACTCCCCCAATGTTTCCTCTAAGTCGCTGTGTATGTCTTTGGTAGACATTTTTTTCAGGCAGAGGTACTTGATGACAGCTCATTTCATTTTTCTCCATTTTGATGTTTTCTCTTCGACAGTTCGTATTCAAATGAATGTATCTCCCGGTAATGGTGTCCTATTAATACATTTTTTTGAAGCTGGAGTAGTGGATATATAAGCAAGCAGAAAAAAAATAATTTGGGTTTTTGTGCGTTCTAGAAATACTCGATTATCTTTACTTATTGATCACCCCTCGTACAAACTCATCAGTCATACATAACTATCATAGCCTTTATTTTAACAATTTGCCCTTATTAAGTTTATTTTAAACTAGAATACCTCTCCCACTTATATAACATAAGTACATACAAACTCATCAGTCATACATAACTATCATAGCCTTTATTTTAACAATTTGCCCTTATTAAGTTTATTTTTAAACTAGAATACCTCTCCCACTTATGTTATGTACCTACCTAAAACATTAAAAAATATTTTTAAAAGTGTTTGTCTTGTCACTTATCACTCACAAAAATGCTTAAGCTCAGTTTACGCCTCACGGACTGTACGCCTTTAATGAAAAAAATTAGACATGTTGATCGCTTAAATGACAAGACAAGACAAGACTAAACCTAATAAAAACACGAAATATATTAGAACGAAAATAAGAATTGTCAACAAAATTGCGACACTTGATTCAAAGTAAATGGGGTATAAACCTATTCCAATAATTAGTGCATTAATTTTAAATATTCACATGTACAATTTCATTTTATTACACTCAATAATTAACGTAATACATTTAAAATATTGACAAACCCCCGCAATTCATACAATACCCGACCAAGTTCGCATGGGTACAAAAAAGCGGTCTGCAGTATTTTAAGTTAACATTCATCACATCTTAATGATATTTAACAACGTACGCAATAAACAGTATTCGTACATCAGTTTTCATTTTAAAAAAAAGACCAGTAGCTTTTATCTGGCCTGAGTACTGGTTTAAATGGGTCTGCTAGGGAATATGCTCGCAGAAAAGCCACAATCGATGCTCATTACTTTTTCACCTAGTGTACGTACAGTGGTAACGGCATAGGTACATTTTTTACGTTTGACGTACATCATTTTAAGATATAATTGATCGGTATATATTAATTTAAGTTATTATTATTATTATGATGGCTCTGCGGGAGAGCACATAAGTATTATGTACCAAAGAACTAACATTATACTTTTCCTTTAGGCGCATTTCGTCTCATTCACGTTTTTTACTTAGAAAGTTTATGTATATTAGGTATGTATACAAAATTGCGTGATACTACTCATTTGTTAAAATACTTTAAAAATGTTCTTTTACAGAGCAAACTAAACTGAACTAGTTGGAAAAATTATGTAAAAAAATGAAAATATCATTTTCAAACACTTTTAATGATCTTAAAATTCTACATTTCATCATCATACTATTTATCTAGTTATTGCAAGAAACCAAACTAATCTGGCGAAAATCCAGTCTTTGTTTTCCTATTCAACTTTCTATACAAGAAGGAAATTCTTTTTTGTAGTTCTTTCCATTTAGTTGGGCGAATCGCAGGTGAAGCAGTTTTTGACCACATCTTCTTCTTACGAAGAAGAATCTGTAAATTATACAAAATAAACATTTGAAGAAAATATTAGTGTTTCGTTTCCTAAGTTTACAGAATTAATTTAAAATGGCAATGACAATAATCATAAATAAACAGTTGAAATCATAGCATATTTAAATCCAACACTACCAGGTCTTATTGGTCGAGCACTAAAAAAAAGATTAGGGCGGGGGTACTCCACAGAACAAAGTAGTGTTTCCTATTGGCTGATGCAGGAACTCGCCGGGCAATGCTGCTTCGGTAAGTACCTACCAATGTTGTATATACCGAAACCAACCGCGCCACTATTGTGTAGCTGTCCATGACTAAGTGGAGTGCTCAGCGAGGACAAAGCAGCAACAGTTAGTAACGCGCAATTTTTCAACAGCCGCATCTATCACGGCCATGGTTTAGTCCGTGGACCGAAATGACACAGTGCTTGGACATTTACCGCCTTATTCTACGAGATTATTTTAGCTGAAAAGGCAGCAGAAAGAGTACGGGGCGTCCTTACGCAAAAGACGCCTAGCAGCGAAAGAGTGCAATACGATCGTCGGTCTTCAAGAGCACTTGCCTAAGGGCGACAGATAGGGTTATCTGTCACTTTAGAAGAAGCAGGCCCAATGTAGTAGTTTGTATGACATTATTGAGGATATGGTCTAAGATTTAAAAAAAATCAAAGTAAAAGGTTTATAGTCCATCTAATCTAAGAGGTACCTTTTGACGTTTCATTCTTTTCAAGACAAAACAATTTTGTATAGGCGTAACTAGCACAACTTCAATAATCTTTTCAGTAAAACTATGAAATTATGAAGCTACTTTTCTTTTTCATCAGCTCACATCCAACTGCCAACGAAAATGCATAAATAAAATTAAAAACGTGTAAGTTAATGTAATTTTAACAAATTTTGACTACAAAGATTAATTCTTTGTAGGCAAAATTTGTTTGAGTCTAAATCATGTCTAATTCTGAACAAGAAGCACTCAATTTTTGTTATATCTAGCTAGGTTAGGGTGGAACTAAAAAACCCGAAAAAAATACCTCCCATTTCTAAAATTCTGACATTCACCTACACACATTTATATGCTAAAGTTTCAAATTATGAAATGATATTTATATCTATCTGCAAGTAAATCTTTTCAGATATTTTTACAAGTCGGACTTTACAGTTAGAAGGCGCTGGCATTTCCTAAGACTCGATCTGGGAAGAAACGCCAAAACAAGGCACAGAGGAATTTATTAGTTAAAATTAAGATATAATAATATAGGGGCTTTTAACATACATATTTGTGTAAGCCTGTAATCGATTAATTGGATATTGTAGTACTCAATTTCTTTGACCCCCTCCCTATTTTTCAATCTGTCACAACTGTCAAACGGTACCTCTTAAATTAGATGGACTATAATAACTATTAAAAAGCTTTGTTAGGCTTTGGTAAGAGTTTAAACTTTAAAGAAGTTAGATTAATTTGTATATTTGAATCAGTATTTCAAACTCATGAATGTTATGGAGAGCATCGGGCTAAATGTTCAATTTTATGATTTTAGGAGGGTTTAACAACCTGTAGAGGGTCTAACAATTGTAAAATCACTACAGAACCTATCTTGTGATGCCCTAAAAACCAAAGCGGGCCTAAAAATGAATTAAATGTTATGCTATTTGTGGTATTCATTTGTCAACATTGGTTTTGCTTCAATAATTTTTCACTGCAGTATACCATGCTGAAATGTTTTCGCCACAACATGTGTCGCTATAGAACATTCCAAACTAGGTACTGCATCTTGTCAGGTCAGCCATGTCATTCGTTGCTAGTATATTATGATTAAATAAAATTTTTGGAATGTGAGACAGTAAGGTCTAATTTCTGGACACAGGGCAAGACGCAACAGTCTGGGGAATTCCCTGATTTTTTATCCTTCTGGCAGCCCTAGTTCTAAGCCAGAGGTTATGAGAGCTCCTGCCATTATTGTGTGAGTAGTAAAATCACTTGTTCCATGTCAGGGTATAAGAGGATTCTAGGGTATACCTGGTTTTTCTAGGGTATACCTGGTTCCCCGGCTATTAGTACCCGGCGAAGGCGTGCGGTTTTAGTCGGTTCGAGTCCGACATGCCACCGACAGGTGGTATCCGAGGGGATTTCCGCACGGAAAAAAAAAAAAAAAAAAAAATGGCTATAAGAGGAACTATTATAAGTATGTTTATGAGCAAATTACCACAGAACAGGCTCTACCCAGTTCAGGATCAGATGGGGTGGTGATGGGAGATTTATCAAGTTATATAACAGTTTTATACTTATTTTAGATTGCAATTACTGAAACATCAGTCTACTGTAGACTAATAGAGAAGGCCTCAGACATTAAGTCTGCCACATTCCCAGCAAAAAGTTTTCATAAATATAAAGTTGTTAACAGCACAATCAAAAAAGGAGATTATTTGGCAGAGTAATGTTTTTTTTTTTATAGTTACTTTGTTATATACTGGAATAGTGTATTTGTTCTTATTGGATACAATTGTACATTTCAAGAAAAGAAATTCAATATTTTAATACGCCAGTAAACTTGGTTACTGTTTCTTAAAAAAAATCTAAATAACTTAAACAAAAATTGATTTATTTAAATTGTTTACTTATGAAATAATTGTTATGTTTGTTTTTGACAACTTACCCTCTCCATTTGCAGAACAAGGACTCCTATACTATTCATGTGGGTAATAAGTAGTCAATATTGTTTTTCAGTAACCTAAAGTACTTACATGGTATTCGCTGCCACTAACACCTCTAATCCAAGATGGAACTGTGTACAGTGTTTTAACTGGATGCAAATCTCCTGGGCCAAGGATGTCAATATAATCATTTTGTCCAAAAAGAGCTCTGCGTTCAGTCCAAGCATTTGATGGTCTGGAAATGTAAATTGAAATATGGATACGTTTTTACTTACATAGTTACTTTTGATCATATTTTCGTGTATACAAGGTATAATTTTAGAAATACCTACGCTTTTACAGAGTCAAAGCGCTAATGAGAAAAATAAATAATTAGTGAATAACTGAACTGGTTGGATTTGCCAATATAACACTACTTACAGTAAAGAGGATTTTCGCATCTACTACTCCAAAAACTATGCAATCTTCTAGAAAAAAAATATTAATTTGAATTACCTATACTCGGGTATTGGCAAAGGCTTCCCTAGGGCTCTGGGCAGTAAACCTCCACTCCAAATTTGTTCTTTGTATCCGTACCTCCTTACTAGGCGAGTTTTATCCGCATGATATCTATGTCTGTGAATATAATAAACCAATTAGCAATTCACTAATACACCAGAAAAATATCTATAAACTCAATTCTAACCTCACTATATTTACGGTAGGCTTCCACAAGACATCCAGTACCCTTAGTCCCAAAAATGTCATTTTCGTATTAGTCTCATTCAAAAAATTACACAAGAATTAATTCAGTTTGATAATTATATTGTACACAATGCAATGCAACCTTTCGAACTTTAAAATTCCCAAATTCATTTGACAGTTGACAGTAGTTTTGTACTATAAGCCTTGACAATTCGTCGACTAATGGTAGTCACACCAAAATTTCGATTTTGATAACACTATAAATAGCATCGTCTACATTGATTGAAATGAAGCACTGGAACTTCTTGCTTAATTTCAAAATAATAGGATTCAGAAAGTTGAAATTAATGCTAAGCGGTCTCCAGGCTCTGTTGCAGAAATGGGCGTCCCGTGGTTCTATTCAAGGCCCTTTTCTGTTTTTAGTATATATTAACGAATTACCTCACCTTGTCAAGGACAATCTCGAGATTATGTTGTTTGCATCACTTCTATTTAGACTAAAACGGACACTTCCTAATTTCACAGACGTAAACAGCGCCATTTCGAAAGTGGTTCATTGGTTTGAGTTCAACAATTTGCTTTTAAATGAACAAAAACCTAAGTGTATACTATTTCACTATGCCAAACGCCAAGCCAGTGAAAATTACTGTGATAATTAAGGATGTCGAGTTGGACCTTGTGGATACTACGACATTTTTAGGTATAACACTAGATTCTAAGCTACAATGGGGCCCACATATTGACAAATTATCGAGTAGGCTCAGCTCAGCAGCATACGCAGTAAGAAAAAACCGAGTTGACTGATGTTGATGACAGCATGACTTGTTTACTTCAGTTATTTTCATAGCATAATGTCGTACGGTTTTCTACTGTGGGGGAATGCTGTCGACATTAATCTATTTTTGTAAGAAATTCAAGGAATTTATATTGTAGGTAATCGTTGTTAACTGAAGCAGAAATTTTAAGATATAAACATACCAAATGACATAGCATGCAATGATATTTCAAATATAATGATAGCATGTCAATAAATATATATGAAAATGTAATATATGTTCATAAAACAAAATAGCTTTTTGAAAAGAAGTGATGTACACTCTATAAACATAATACTCTATAGAAATAAACTTGTAATACCTACCTAAAAAGATAACCAAGATAAACAACTCGTTTCAAGGTCAATGTGTCCGATTTTATAATAAAATTCCAAATAATATTCAAGATTTAACAAGTACAAGTATTAACAAATTCAAATCCGCAATAAAACATAAATTATGTCAGAAAGCCTATTACTCAATTGTGAATTACATAGAAGACAAAAATGCTAGAAGACAGAAATGTGGCTAGTGTATTTTCATTTAAAAAAAAAAATTTTTAAGTTTCACTTCACTTTCTCTTTTATGTGATCTTGTTTTCTTTATGGTATATAAATAATCTTCTTTATGGTTTTCTCCCTTTTAGTCATTAATAACGGACATATTGGCACACATCAAAACACTGTTGTGGTATATTAAGTGATGTCATTGTATTTCTGTCTGCATATTGCAAAAGAGTGGCCATGAGTTGTTTGCCATTTCTTCTCATAAGGCTCAACCGCTTGGAAACGGGCGGTGGTCATCATAGATTTTGTATAAGTATAATTTTTACTAAATTTATTTTGCTAACTATTTGACAATACAGAGATTGTTGCTATTATGTGTCTTGACCTACGACTTTAGTCTATATAAAAGACGATTTCAAATTATTTTAAGTTATCAGAACACTTGAAAGAATAAAACCCCGTTGAAAAAGAAAACGTAGACTTTTCAAAAAGATATTCGATTGTTACTTTACTAATTTTATCCAATCTCAGGTTAGTTTTTCGACTGATTTGTAAAGCATCCGGTTTTGACTACGAAATTCATCATTCACGACCTTGTTATAGAATTGGTACCACCTATCATTTATTCTTCATCATTTTAAATTTGACAATTGGTTTTATTTTTTGAGCAAAGTTTATTGAATACTTACGATTGAAATAATGTATTCAATTAACTTTGCAACCAAATACATAATAAACATAAACTGAAATGTGACCATTTTCCTTCTTTATATTTGTCATCACTATCCAATCGTGCCGACATCTGAATTTGTGCTAAATCTCAACACTATTTGCGGTTCATTACGGTACGGTACGGTGACCGGTAACATTTGCAGTGTCCTATCCACACATTGATATAATACTTACAATTATTAACTCAATTGTTTTAACTCAATGTATCCACAGAATACATATATTCCTAGCGGAGGTACTATCTGTCTCTGACTAGTACTCGTATATAGTTATCTGTGCTTATAGTCACAGAGTATATTGAAAAATAAGAGATGAGACATACAGTACAGCACTAAAAATATTTTGAAAGTGACTGCTTATAGGTTATGTTTACTCGTGTCTTATACTTATAAATCATACCACTAAATAGCTGTGTGTATTTTAGTGTTCTGACGTTAATTTCTAATATTATTAAAATAATTATTTCATATTATAAGGTAAGGTAAGACTTGAAACTAAGTACAGTGAGTACTATGAGTTCTAGACTATGAATAAACATTATTTTTGACGGACAGAGCACATACATTGCATACAAAAGAAATAAAATAGGCGGCGCATCTAGCCACAGAGCCGTATGATAAAAGTCATGGAATATCATACACTCTTGACGATCTTAGGAAGTCGAAATGTACTAAATATACTTTTGATTCGGCATTGGATGTTCCATGAAAATGAAAGGATTTCTATGATTTTGTTTTAATTAAGTATTATAAACTTGTTGAAACATGATCTCTGAAATAAAAGCTTTTTCCCTTTATTAATATTATGTGTTCCATTTTCAGCCATAAAAAATGACACAACAGAAGAAGATGAAAATAAAAAAAATTAAAGCTGAATTAAGTAAAGAATTTTCTTTCCTTAAAAATGTGTTCTCAGTTACATCATTACCGCAACAAATGAAAGGTTAGTCAGTAGTTAGTCAAAGTAAATGTCACTCTCTTAAATGCACCTAGTTTAGTATTGTTATACTTATGCATGTATTATTATTTTATTTATGGTGAGACTTGAGCCTTTACCATTATAATCATTTGAAGGAATATACTTACCACATTCAAAGCCACATGTAAATGTCATTATACACCCTATTGCAGCGCTCACAGGCCAGTGTATAGATATACATGTAAAACCAATTCACCTTGAGTAGTCGACTTTAGAGGCCAGTGTAGCCCCTGCCCCCCTGCCTTTTGTGTAGAAACTTTGTAACCCCTGCCTTTTGTGTAGAAACTTTGTAACCCTGCTTAAAAAATGTGATATAAGTAGTTAAGAAGCATGGAATTTTTGTATATTATGTGAAAGACTTAAAAAACTCAGTTACGAGAACAATTAAAAAAAATCATAGTTCAGGACCAGGAGATGTCATAAATGCAAAAATATGAAATAGCAATGCCCACAACATTTGCCCCAGTGTGCATCATCATCACATCAACAGCCTTTAATAGTCCACTGCTCTTAGGTCTCTTCTTAGAAAGGAGGTTTTGGCCTACTATGCCACGCTGGCCAGACGGGTTGATATAGGTTTGCCTCAGTGTGCCTTGGCACATAATGTGTTTAATTTGTAACTTTTAGGATGATTCAAAAGTAGAGAGAGCCAGCCATTGATAATACTTTAAGGTCAAGATGATGTTTCAATTCTGAAAAACATTAACTTTGTTTTTTTTATTAAAAACAAATTTTGCTGTCCTACCAGCATCTTAATCCATTATCCATAATGTATGGTAAAAACCTACAAATTAAACAATGATTTAGCAAAGGTTAATTTTAAAACAGTAATGGGCTAAGGCTATGTTTATTGTTCTGAGAATTGACACAAAATCTGAATTACACTCATTACTTCTTTGGTATTAAAAAAGTAAGTTTTTTATTTAGCACTAACAAATTTACAAAAAAGTTTAAACTTTGGTAAACATATAATTTATGGACCGCTGAATCTATTGTTAAATGTCTTTTTTTTATTATTCCCATTACATTAGGTCAGGCTTTACAAATAAAGATATTATCTTATAATTACAGGTGATGATGAAGATAATATGGATATAGAAATTGTAAAGGGAAGCCAGGAAAATGCTGAAGAAACTGAAGGTCCGAAACGTGCACGTAGTATAGCTGAACTGGAAGATAAGTTAGAAAAAATCAAATCTCAAAATAAATTCAGTTTCAGAAATAAATTACAGAAAAAAAGTTTGAGTAGTAAATTAAATAAGAAGATTAAGAAAAGAGAAAGAATCAACAAAACTAAACTAAAACCTACTGTAGATAGACCATTTTCTGAAATGACAAATCAACAGAAAAAAGTGGAAGAAAAACCTAATATAAATATTGCCAAACCTGTTTTTAATAATGAAGGCAAACTTGTTTTTTCTAAATTTGATTTTGCAAATGTAGGCAAAAAAGGTAGGTGGTGATTAAAAATTAATACATAACTCTAGCAGTTAAGTGTCACAATTTCATGGATTATTGTAAAGCAAAATTATCTTTTTTAATTTACAGAGAAAATAAACAAAGGTGAAAAAGACCCCAAAAAGATATTAGAAAATCTTAAACAGCAAGAAGAGAAAATCAAGCATTTAGAAGAAAAAGAAGATGGTGGGACTGCCAAAATTATAAGGGATAAAATTGCATGGAAAAATGTTCTGCAAAAGGCTGAAGGCCAAAAAGTGAAAGATGATCCTACATTACTAAAAAAAACTATTAAAAAAATGGTAAGTTTGTGATTTACCTAATTAAACAACTATTTAATCAAATAACATTTATGCAAATTTACTAGTTGTTACTAACACTATACATACATATACCTTGTACTTGAGATCCCCTAGCAAGTAATCTCCTAAATCTCTGTAAATTCGGTTTCCGAGTTTGGTTGATAATTTGAAATTATTAATGTACATATGGTTTACTTTTATAGGAACAAAAGAAGAAGCAAAGTAAAAAACAGTGGGATAATAGAGTACAGGGTGTTGAACAAAAGAAAGAAGAAAAGCAAAAGAAAAGAAAAGAAAATATTGCCAAGAAGAAAAAGGAAAAGAAGAGTAAATTAATAAAGCAATCAGTAAAAAGAGGACGAGTTGTAATTAAGTAGGATTTAGTTAATGTCCAATATTAAAAAATAAAATATACCTACTTAATAAAAAAAGAAATTATTTTATTTTTTATCTCAATCATTGAGTAAATTCTAATTATATGATATCAATATGAATTAAATTTGAATATATTATAAAATTACTAGCTGACCCGGCAAACGTTGCTTTGCCTAAAAAAAATATTTAGGGATGGGTCGCCCTTACCATTTAGGGGTATGAAAAATAGATGTTGGCCGATTCTCAGACCTACCCGAAGTGCACACAAAATTTTATGAGAATCGGTCAAGCGGTTTCGGAGGAGTACGGGAACGAACATTGTGATACGAGAATTTTATATATAAGATATAGACAGTCATGTTATATCAACTCTTATTTGACAATTATGAACATAAATGGCAGTGGTTGTGTGTTTGATTTTCACTCAGGACAAAGAATTGTATGTTGAACACTATCATTTTTTCTGTCACTACAATTTCTCTATACAAATAAATAAAATTGAAGTGTCTGTTTGTAATGTCATAATAATGGATTTTTTTAATTCTTACACGGTTATTTGCAGGATACCTATGCCTAAAAACCAGATTACATTTTTTTTGTCGGTCTGTCTGTTTGTTCCGGGTAATCTTCTAAACGGCTGGACCGATTTTGATAATATTTTACTGCCAGGTAGCTGTCTATATAAGGAGTAACTTAGGCTATTTTTTCTCCCAGAAAAACCCTTTAAAATTTTGCCCAGTCCGGGAATCGAACCCACCACGCTTTCAAATACTACGCGAACGAAGTATGTATTTATTTAGTATAGTAGTATGTATTTAGAATTATATAAGTATAGTTATCAGTAGTCTGGTTACCATAGTACAATGCTCTAGCTAGTTTGGGACGTGTGTCAGATGTGTGAAGTTATTAATATTATTTATGGTCAATTTGTTTTTCTCAGCTTTCTCTGGTAGCACTTTGGAGTCATTTACTTTGTAAACTTTTACGTTACTAACTAAAGTACGCCTCACATGGCTTACTTTAGTAATTATATGTATTACAGAATTGTCCACTAAACCATATCAATCTCCAACATTGGTTACAAATATGGTTACAAATGTTACAAATGTTACGAGAAAACCAATAAGGTAACAATTAGATCTCACAATTCTTTGAGATTGAGTTGCGAACCTCCCATATTTTACATAGGTACGAGTATTATGTTTTTGAGGTAATCATATTTCTCTTAAGTCTGGGACTTACTGTACAAGCAACATCGGTTTCTTTAACACCTATCCATCTATCTATTAAGATAGTGTAAGTGTAAGATAGTGAAGAAATGTAAGATAGTGTATCTATTAAGATAGTGTGACAAAATAATCTAGGACTTGCAAAAATAACTGTAATCCTAAATCGTTAATAGGGTAATTAATTATACTATATAAATTCTCAATTTAAAACTATTCTACCTATACTTCCTAGAGTGAGCGACTCGGTGGCAACATTAAAGAACTTAGTCTTGCAATAGCTATTGCAGGTTAAAAAAAAAGACGCTTTGAGTGCACTTCCCTATATAGGTACATAATTATATCAAGTGAAGTCCAGTTTTACGTTCACTTGGGGAGAATTTTCATTCGTATCATTTGGATAAAATTGGCACTCGACCACCGTGCGCTGTTCAAGCAACAGCAGGTCTTCTTCGTTGTAGCAACGGGTGAACAGACATACATTTTGTCAGCCCAAAATTCCACCACAGCCACAGCATTGTCCGTTGCTCTCCGCTGCTCCTCTACAGTGTAGCTAGAGTGGCACAATGAACAAGAAAGCAAATTTGGCATGGTTTGCATTGGAGAGCCACATTTACAGCGCGTTTGTGACTGATCGATGTGGCCCCAATGTGCCATGTTGCTCTTGCATCGATCAACCTCCACTGCACAAGCTATCTCTCGCCGGACGTCTGGAGGAGCAATGCCCTCAAGTTGAAACAACATCCTCAACGGGGTAGGTTTGAGGCAGCCTGTTATGATCCGACATGTCTCGTTCAAGGCAACATCAACCTCCTTAGCGTGAGCGGATCTATGCCACACTGGGCATCCGTAGGTACTCTCCGACAGAAAATGAGAGCGAGAGACCAGAGGTACGGAGAACGTGAGAAGTTGCTCTCCAGAACGATGATGTGAGCCGACGCAGCAACTTATTCTTAGTTCCAATTTTTTGCTTGGTGTTATCGCAATGTCTTCGATACGTCAACGCTCTGTCAAGGTAGCGCTAGGTAGGACTGGGATCTATATCAACGCCTGCCTACGATAATTTCAGCGTTCTACCCGCTAAGCGATTGCCAAGATGGAACGAACATAATTGGAGTTTCGATGGATTTGGTTTTAAGGCATTTTCATCAAAGTATTCATCAAGTGCGTTCAGTGCAAATTTGATAAATGTTTTACATCAAAATATATAAACATTCCACGTGTGTTAGAATTTTTGTTATGCTTTTCCGATGTTAATTGCAGAAACTGACATTTTGTATTAAAATTACGAGAGCTGTTAGCACTACAATTTGACCTTGAGCACTGACGCCCGCCGTTCATCGGCTACCTATGCCAAAATGGCATATTTTTATTTGCCTCACTTTTTTCTATGCGTTATTATTCTAAGTATATGTCTAAGAATAGAGTATTTATTTACTTTGTAAAATATATATATTTCATTACAATTATATTGATTTTTTTTATTGTGCTTATATAAAGCTGACATAAACCAGTATTACTTATTGTGCATCGGGCTTGGCACCGACTTCAAACAGACTAGAAGGGACTATTGTTATTATAATATGAAAAAAGACGTGTGGCACTCGGGGACTGCCGCGGTAAAGCTATCGCATAGCATTTTTATCAACTTATGCAATTATAATTATTTATTTATTTTATTTGTGCAGTATTTTTTTCCTGTGATATTAATTAGATTGCGGGGCGAAGAAGGGGATTACGCATGCTCAGTAACACCGATAGAACCAATGCCATCTAGAGGCAAGTTGCTGAACTAAAGAGACAAGCGTGATATTTCAAAGAAGTCATTAAAAGTTCTGCTATTCATCGATAGATGGCAAAACTAAAAAGTATCACGTGGGATGTGTTAGGTTATTTTCGTTACGGAATTTCTGGATTCGGTCTCCACGCTCGAGTCCCGCGATAGAAGCTATGCAATAGCTTAATAACAATGTTTTAGTGCTCTTTGTTAGTATTTTTTGAAGTCGGTTCAAATTTTTTTATAAAGATTATCTTCAATAACATTAAACTCTACAATTTGGCGTAGATTTGATCATTATAACATATGGACCTAGTATGTGAATTTTGCAATAAAAATTACTTCCCCCATTCCTGGGGTAATGGGGAATCCAGGCAATTATGGCGCTTATTCTTTACTAACGTGAATACTATCATTCTTGATGGTTTTCATCAATATAACAGATACCCTTGAAATTTTGTGGCCGCCTCAGTCTATTCGGTATAAAAGCGTGATTTCAACTCGCGCCTATCCCATCCACGCCTCGCCATGCCGGTATAAAACCACCTTAACGGTAGGAGTGGCGACGTGAACATTGGGAAATAATAAAACGTTTCAACAGAAAGGAAATGTTATTTATTCGTGATAACTAGCATTGGAACTTGAGGTTGAAAACAATTTCTCTTAGTGTAGGTAGGTTTAGAAAACCATTTAGTATAGTTTTTTTTGCTTTCTACGACAATGCCTTTTAAGAAAAGTCCAAATTAGCGTACGATTGAAGGTTTCGTCGGCAAATCATGCGTTCGTATAGATAATTCACGTTACACTGTTTTACAGTCTACTTCTCTAATCAAATAGATGAACTATATTCTATGTACCTAACTAAATTCATATGAACACATTTTTTCTTAAACCTAGGTGCATTCAAAGTTACACACCATGCTAAAATAACTACAAAGACAGAATATTTAGGTACCTAATGGTATATAATTTCTGTATAATATCAATCAAAACAAATGGTAGAATCAGTCACAAAGTCGGTGATTATAAAAAATATGAGTTCTTTTTGATTTTTGAATTTGTTTGCGAGATTGAATCATAAAAAACGAGATATGAAGACGAAGGTTACAAACAAATCCAAAGGGATCAGAAAATAGAAGTGTAACCACAGGAAAATAGCATTTCAAACGAAAAGTTGCTAGGCTCGAAAAGTTTTTCGAATGGAAATAGAACCGATGTGCTCAGCATTAGACATCCATCAACAAGGTGGAAAGATCTGGTAAAAATAGACCGTCTTCTTGGAAGTCACTAAGGTGTGCCTAAGTAGAAACGTGAACGTTCTATGGCTGAAATGATGACAATGTCCAGTTAAACTGTAATAAAATCTGAATTTTGTTAATATATATTCGCTGGCAATATAAAGGTAAATATTTAAACTAGCATTCATTCCGTTTTTATAGTCAACGCGAATTGAAAACTAAGCCTCACCAAACCTTATCATAATTCGAGTTGTCAAAAAACTATTTTATATAGTTACTTCTTATCAAAATTATAAAATCAGCAGACTACATTCTGTTTTCAGCCATGAACATTAAGATTGTATGTGAAATTTATAAATACCGAAATCATGACAATATGAAAAGCTGGATAAAAATCGGTGGTTGACTTTGTTCTTCTCTAAATTGCTGCATGAAGTGCTGAATAAATGGTGTCTAAGTTTACTTTTAACAAAGATGTGCAGAAATGCACAACTATCGAGGAATAAAGCTCACGTTGCTTAGTATGAAAGTTTGGGAGAAACTCTTTGAGGGAAGACATATGCCATATTCGCAATACGCCGACTATGTAAAACATACGTGATTACAAAAACTTGCATATAGTGTTGACCTAGAAACATGACCACCACTGAACCTGAAGGTTCAGTGGTGGTCATGTTTCTAGGCGGTAGTGGGCTTCTAGGTGGGTAGGGCTTTGCAAGAATGAGTCGTTGCTAAGTATCTAATGGCCAATTCTCGCAATAAAAATTCGCTCACAATACAGTTCCGATCTCACAACTGTCAAAAATGTATTTTCGTAGTAAAGTATTAAACATCCAACATTGACTGTAATGTGTTTATATCGTATTGTAACTGAAAATTGTATAGGTAATCTGCTAGTTTTAGTAATACTTTACTATTGTACTACGAAAATACCTTTTTATGACGGTTTTGAGATCGAGAGTTGATCGGAACTGAATTGTGACGGAATTTTTATTACGAAAATTTGGCTTCTGGAATTGATTCATGCAATGTACAGAGAGCCTATGTTAGCCAGTTATGTTAGGTCGTTCGCAGGAAACACCAAACAACTGTTGAACATGCTGTTTGCAAACGAAATGTGTTGGTCGGTAAAGACTAGTCCGAGGTCCAGTGTCGACAAATATATAAGACAACCATTAGACCTGCCGTCCTACATAGCTCTGAGGGTTGGCCAACGAAGAAAACGGTTTAGAGACGCCTGCATATAGTTGAAATGCGAAAACTCTTTGCGCCCACTCCACATTAATGTAAGATGATGATAATTGAGATAAAGCTTTTGTAAACAAGAAGAATAGAGGTAGGCCAAAACCTCCTTAGGGGAGGCCTATGTCCAGCAGTGGACTATTAAAGGCTGTTGATGATGATGAGAAAACAAGGAGAAAGGCTCCAGTAAAAAAGTTAGAAACAACAAGGTACCGAATTCTAGACTAAATATTTCAAATGCAAGTGTACTATTTGTATAAAATGTACATCAGGCACGTTTGTTACAAGCAGACTGTCCCCTTTGATGAATTATATTATTATTGTCACTTTTGCCGTGCCGTCGAATTCGGTACATAACAAAGTAAAGTCAAATACTTTATGATTATTTCATACTAAAATATACTCTTTACATAATTTTCTTAAAGATTAGTACTCAAGAATGAGTTCACTGATCACTTGCGCAATTTGATATTTTCCTCGAGATTTTCTGATTTAGGTACTCTATATACCTATCTATAATAGATGATTTTTAATTGGTTAGGCTAGTCATTTATATTATTTTGTTACAGTGCTTAGTGCTTAAAAAGATTAGTTATTTTTTTACACATTCTAATTTTCCAACTTTGAAACTGACCGCAATTTAAAAATCCACACCAGAATATATACCACAACTACTCGATAAACAAAAGGAAAAATTCACAATTATGAAACATAATGTTTACAGAATTCTTAAGTATTTTATAAGTAAAACTATTAAAATAGATGTGTTATTTTGCTCAGGTCGTTTTGATTATCGAGTAGCAAAATAGTAGCTAACAAAACAATACAGTAAATCATATAACATGTATTTATTCTAACCTAAACCAGATTCAACCGAAACGCCTTATTGAAGTCACTGTTTAAGTAATTCTATAATTAAATGTAAAAACAAATTTGGTATTATAAACCCAATATAAAATTTCGGTGGCTAGTCAGAGCTAAATTCCCATAACATGGAACTTACAAAAATAAAATTATCAAAATATAAACTACTTAACTATTCCATAAAATTAATAATAAACTAAGCTATTCGTATTAAAAACATTTGTAAATAGCAACAACTGATTATGAATAAAAAGCCTCCAAATAGAAGTACCCCTTCCACATAACATGAACAAAATAAATAAAATTAAAAATAGTAAGTTTAAAAAATATGTGTACAAGATAAAATTTGAGAGTAAAATAACTACTTTTATAATTAGCATAATATGATTGTTAGCTTTAGATATAGCCTCAAATCTTACAATTAAGGTGTATTAAAATGTTACGAAAAAAACCTTATACATTTATACATTTTATATAAACTGCAGCAATATTTTTAGGACAACAAATACTTCAAATAACTATAACATGCTAAGGCTTTGCCAATGGTACATTGCACTTCTCCAAATAATCCAAATAACACAACAACTTTAAGGTCATGAAACGATAATCCCATAGTTATGCATATAAGGTTTTAATTAGTTTTCACTACCTGGGTTTTCGAATATAATATATATATATGTGTGAGACAACACTAACATTTATATTTATAAGATGTTGGAGTATAAGAGCACTGGAAAGTATGCTCATCATACACCTTAATAGACAAAAGTTAACATACAACTAAGGTACACAAATCAAAACTAAATATATTATGAACTTAAAATTATAAAAATACATACTCTTAAACTCCTCCAATATAGAAAAATAAAAATTGTTTTAATGTATGTAATACTGCACGTCCACATTTACTCTAAATCAGTCAAAAGCATTTTTATAGAAAAGTTATCAAACAATAAAAAATATATCTGACAAATGTACAAATAATTGTTGCATGTCTGATCAGGTTCTGTTTAACGACCAAAGTTTAATATTAGGTCAAAATTTATCAAAATCATTAGAAACGAGATTTAATTTTAGGTTAAAAATAAAGGTGGATCATAACTATTAAAGCATATCCCAATACATTAATAAATCTTAATATAAATATATGGGAACATGTTTTAACAGATATTTTACTTAATACATAACTGTATTAAACCTACAACTAAAGTCTAAATTTAAATGGTAATAATAAAGCAAGTCGTGAGGCGGGATATTTGCATCAGTCTTGTGAAATTCTCAATTGTGAAAATTATTACTGTCATTTTCTATTTGGTAATCTTGTAAAGAAACTGTTCATTTAATAAATGTATTGATTATATACTTTGTGGGCCATTAGGCAAAATTATTAGTTCAGTTCTGATTTTAAAGAAGAAAGAGTAGCATCAAGTACTCTGCTTGCTGCATAACCAGGTATATTCAGATAGGCCGGCTTGTCATGTTCACATAGACCTGGCTGTGTGCAGCATCTGTTCATGGACGGTCCACTCGTGTTTATTTGCATGTTGTGGCTACTACTTGCTTCTGATGTTGTTCCCTGACAAATCATTTTATGATTTGTAAATTGCTCCAAGGAACGTAACTGTTCCCCACAATTCTCACATTTCAATTCTCTAGCATGTACTTTCTTGTGACTGTTCAGAGATCTTGAATTATCAAAAACTTTAGTGCACATGTCACAGTATTTCAATACTTTTTCACCTGTACATACCACCTTGTGATTATTAAGTCGGTCTAATGACATGTAACGCTTGTTATTGCATAGATCACATTTGAACTGTTTCTGAGGTACTCTGCCTGTGTGAACTTGCATATGTTTGCGTAAATTACTTTTGTCCTTAATGTATTTAGAGCACACTGAACACTTATTAACATCTTTTCTGGTATGGTTTGAATCGAAATGTCTACGTAAATGTGATTTTTTGTGGAATGGCTCCAAACATATCTGACATCGAAAAGGTTTTTGAGCTGGATGTACTCCTGTAAGATGTGTATTAAATTCTAAAATGGTGGGATAACTCTTTCTGCAGTGTGGACAATGAAATAGTTTGCGGCAGATTCCTGTACTTGAGTCACAAAATGGATCAGAACAATCATCACAGAAAGAATCTAACCCCACTGGAGGTGTCACTGTCTCTGTGTGAAAAGCTTCTAAATCAGTTTGCAATGGATCTCTATCTGGGGTACCAGCTCCAGTGCGCTCTTGTTTTATTTTTGTTTGATCACTGCTCTCCGAAAAGTCATCTTGTGAAGGCAAATTACGTGAGGTACTGGCAAGCATCCACCAAGGATTGTAATGCCATGCTCCCAAACTTGAATTAACTGCCTGTTCTTTAATATCGCTAGATTTCGTTTGTGTTTCAGCATTAGTAAATCCGGGAAAACTGGGTAACTCTTGGCTTTTAGATCTCGACGATTCAAACGCACTATGTTGACTTATTAAATTCTCATAATCATTCGCATCCAACAGCTTTCTTTCATTTCGGTCACCTTGTTCTCTCTTAGACATTATTTTAGAACAATCTCTGGAAAGATAATAATAATGAGAATTAATTATATAGTACAGGACATATTACAACATCACGAAACGTAAACAAACAACGCAATTACGCGCCCAAATAAACATAGAACAACTTGAGCATATTTAGGACACTACCTATCCAAACACCAACGTAATAGAATGTAAATAAGATGTCAGTGTCTTAAAACTTTTTAACGTAAATCAAAACATTATTAGCCAAATAATCCTAATAAACAAACAAGGAACCTGATTGCCTTGTTATTACCTAAACCCAGTGGTAAATAGATTTACAATAGAAGCTAAATAGTTTGCTCACCATTAGAAAACGTGTGCAAAAAATTATAATATTTATTTAAAGTAATACCTACTACAACAAGACTTCCCATAAAATTCAAAATTTTCTCGTAAAACTATACTATAGAATGACGGCCATTTTGTTTGATTAGTTTAGTATCCGCAACTTTTTTCTTAAACGCTACACAAAATTTGGAGCTACGTCTTTTAACATCAATAATACAAAGAAACGATAGGTAACTGAAGGGATTTATGACTTTCTATGAGAATGCCGCCTTGAGGGACGCCACAGTTGAATTCACGCCAACCTGAAGAGGATTCATCGACGCAGAAAGACTGTTGACACCCTTGAATATAAGACGAGAACCAGTTCAGTGAATCAGGCGTTATCATGAGGTAGGACAGGATAGACAGAAGGATATCGTGACTGACGGAGTTGAACACTTTGAAACTTTGAATTTCACAATTCCTGCTCGGATGTCAGCAGACGCTTTTAGCAATACAGGAGTTGTGCTATGCCCGAGCCTGAACCCCGATTGGAAAGGGCTTATTATGATGTTTCGATAAACATGTTGGTACAGGTGTTGGTTCACACAGGCCTGGAGGACTTTAGATAGGAAGGGGAGAATGGCGATAGGGCGGAGGTGATCAAGGAGTGTAGGATTCGGGATCTTGGGAAGAGGAGTGACGAATGCTTTACGACACGCTGAGGGACAAATCCCCGAGTCCATCGAAAAATGTATTATGTGTGTAACCACAGGAAGGTGATTTTACAGTAGGTATACAGTAAGGTGATTACATTTTGATATCAATATAACGGGACTACTTTCTTTGTACAATATTTTGTATGTGTAGAATTTTACTATGAAAGTATACTATAATAATATAATATATCTCACACATCCATCCAAATTCAAACTAGGCAGAGCCTCTGCTATGGTAACCAGGCTGCTGATACACATACTTATATATTTTTAAATACCAAACGTGTGGTCCCGTACTCCCGTCATCTTGACAACTCAAATTTGACGCATGATCAATCAAAGTAATATGTTTTATTTTTTATTAGTGTCACCATCAGGATTCAACATCTAATAATGTCTCCTAGCATAAATAAGTGCCTCAACATGCGTCTTATTACTTTTGTCAGAAAATATTCTGCAGTTGCGCCTAATAGTAACAATTTCCTAGAAGAAATGCAAAAGAATTTCATCCCCACAAACTCTTTTCAAAAGACACTACTATCGTGCGGTTCTGCTGCTATAGCTTTGCTGAACCCGTATCGTGGAGATATGATTGCTTGCTTGGGAGAAGTTACTGGCGAGAGTGCTCTAAAGTATATGAGACAAAAGATGGCTGAAACTGAAGAAGGTGCCGATATACTATCGGAAAAACCACGAATAAATTCTAGGACGGTCGCATTTGATAAACTTATGGAAATGCCGGAAAATACATTGGGGCGTATATATGCAGACTTTATGACAGAAAACAAAATAACTGCTGATTCACGATTACCAGTTCAGTTTATTGCAGATCCGGAATTAGCATATGTAATGCAAAGGTATAGAGAAGTTCATGATTTAGTGCATGCTACTTTATTCATGAAAACCACTATGTTAGGAGAGGTAATCTAAGGAAAAACATTATTTATTAGAGATGATATACATAATATAATATTAAAATAATTACATACACTTAATTTAAGGTAACAGTGAAATGGGTAGAAGGTATCCAAACTAATCTACCAATGTGTGTCAGTGGTGGGATCTGGGGTGCAAGCAGGTTAAAGCCTAAACATCGCCAGCTGTATTTGAAGTATTACTTACCTTGGGCCATAAGAACTGGTAACAATGCCAAATTTTTGCAAGGTACTTATTTACTATTACTATTTCTTATGTTATTATTTGTTATAAAGAATCTTATTCAACAGAGACTATCATTAGGACATTAGTTTTTTTCTAATTCTCAACAATAATGACTACAAAACTTCAGATTGGCCTTTTTTGGCAGAATCGTGTGCGTTACCCCAGCAAAATAATGTCGAAAATGGTCATTTAAACTTTATAGATAATTAGTTGCTCCCCTTCTGTAATTGTTAGGCACATTTTTAAATTTGTTTTACTTAAACTTTTTTAGTTATTTCAAAAAAACATTTCCTGCTGGGGTAACGTTTGAAACGTTACCGCAGCCAGACATTTTCTTTTTTAATTGTAATATTGAAATAAATTTTAGCTAAATAATTAGTTATCTGGACTAGGTAAATGTTACAACTTATTTGGTATTTGTATTTTCTTCGGCTGCAAAGTTATTCGAAATCCTGCTGGAGTAACGTTTGTGGGTTTGCTGGATCTCTGAAACGGGTAAGCGGATTGTAACCATCTTTTGTATATAACTTCTTAAGGATTAGTTTTAATTTGTTCGACAATAAAATAACAAAAATAATAGACCGTTTAAAAATTATTTAGGTAAGTATGAAAACACTTCAATACGTCCTAACACTTTAAATAAGACCTCTAAAGACTTACTTCAAACGTTATTCTATTGCTTGTAACTACCTTCAAATGTATACGAATTTTCTTAAGAATACTGTAAGTGACTAAAAAGTTATGATGAAATGTAGCTCTCCACGTTCACGATCACAATGTGTGCGGCCTTTTTTGGCCACCGATAAACCTGTGTCTACCTGTAGAATTTTAGCGTCGTACATATAATAATTTACGAGATAATTAAATAAAAGTCATTAGAAGGTGCAAGTCCGTGGTAATCCGACCATGTTTAGGTGGTTACAAAAAAGCGATCACCCAGTACATTGCGCTGTCTTTTAAAATGTTTAGTGTAATACACCTTACGATTTCGGTACAGTTGCGTACAGTGTTAAATACATTCAATATTTATTCATTATTATTACCTATTATTTATTTTGTTTTTTTCCCTAATTGATCTTAAGCACTAGTTTCTTTACTTAAAATATCTTTAGTCTTTTTTACTACCGGAGCTACAATCAACAGAAAATCTGCACTGGTCCGCTAAAATTATAAATATGTAGATACATGTATGAACGATTCACCTGACTGCAATAAATCGAAAATTTAAACCAATAACAAATCGTTTCATTTCTTTGATTTTTTTTTTGTAAAGAAATAACACTAAAGTAATTGTATTTTATTTTGGGGTGTATAGAGCTTAGATTTGAATGCATCAAAATATTTAAAGCAACAAGTCATCTACAATAAGTTAAAATAGACCGAATAGTAGAAGAATACAGTTGTAAATTAGAATGCATCAACATTGCATCGCCCAACAGTCGTATACCTCGTAAGAGTAGGTAATATTGTTCTGTGGTCTATACCGAGAACCGAGAATTATCTATACCTATGTACCTACCGTTAAGCGTTGAGCCCGTGACTGTTGATTTCTGTTAAAAACGAACAGTTGTTGAATGATATTTTGATATAATAACGGTAATTTAATTTATCGAGTGAAAGTGATACATTTTTATAGATAAAATTATTGGTCAGAAAATATTTGTCAATCAAGAATCGCTGATAATACATCCTTCGCTAGAACGCGGGAGGGGAGGGGCGAAGGGATACTTCATTGTTTGTAATTTGCATCTAGTGCACTAAACTTGACCCTTAGGCAGATAATATACGTGTTGTAAAGTATGTATGTGTGCGCTTCCGCTTTCTATTTTTGCAAATATTTATCGTATTCTTGAGAGTTCTTCAATATGTGTGTACCTAATTACTAATAATGGGCATTAATGCTAATTCGATCCAATTTAAGTAATTGTCAATTCTTGTCTTAGGATATTAATTACTAATGCTAATATTGAAATTTCGTTCGGGGTGAACAAATTAAAAACGATCATAACTTGTAGGTAGGTATATCACTTATTACTAATTTTACATAAATAATTTATTTTATTATAATTTAACTCACCGCGATTTTGTGATCAAATATTTTATTTTCTCCAACATTATTACAGAAATAATGCAATACAGAGTTTGTTCGCCATATGCTAGCCTAAGTCGATTCATCACTTAAAAAAATCCCCATCTATTCACAAAATACCTATTTACAACGCATACGTTACACTCTTCAAAACTTAAATTACCTATACCTACCCTAAAATTAAACTTCAACTAACAAATACTACGCAGGTACCAATTCTATGAACAACTATAAACAATTCACCTAAACATTACGAGAAAACAAAAGCATTCAAAACAATACCTAATCTCCCGGCTGATTACTAATTTTGCAATAAACAATCCTAAATAAAAATTGTAACACTTATGTACATATCCGTAGTAAACTTGCAAATAATATCCTACATATTTTAAAAGCCAGCACAATGTACTGGGTGATCGCTTTTTTGTAACCACCTAAACATGGTCGGGTTACCACGGTCTTGCACCTTCTAATGACTTTTATTTAATTATCTCGTAAATTATTATATGTACTACGCTGAAATTTTACAGGTAGACAACTGAACTAAACAACTAATTATTGGCATAACATTCAGTTTATATATCCACACACAGGTTTATCGGTGGCCAAAAAAGGCCGCACACATTGTGATCGTAAACGTGGAGAGCTACATTTCATCATAACTTTTTAGTCACTTACAGTATTCTTACGAAAATTCGTATACATTTGAAGGTAGTTACAAGCAATAGAATAACGTTTGAAGTAAGTCTTTAGAGGTCTTATTTAAAGTGTTAGGACGTATTGAAGTGTTTTCATACTTACCTAAATAATTTTTAAACGGTCTATTATTTTTGTTATTTTATTGTCGAACAAATTAAAACTAATCCTTAAGAAGTTATATACAAAAGATGGTTACAATCCGCTTACCCGTTTCAGAGATCCAGCAAACCCACAAACGTTACTCCAGCAGGATTTCGAATAACTTCGCAGCCGAAGAAAATACAAATTCCAAATAAGTTGTAACATTTACCTAGTCCAGATAACTAATTATTTAGCTAAAATTTATTTCAATATTACAATTAAAAAAGAAAATGTCTGGCTGCGGTAACGTTTCAAACGTTACCCCAGCAGGAAATGTTTTTTTGAAATAACTAAAAAAGTTTAAGTGAAACAAATTTAAAAATGTGCCTAACAATTACAGAAGGGGAGCAACTAATTATCTATAAAGTTTAAATGACCATTTTCGACATTATTTTGCTGGGGTAACGCACACGGCAGAATCTGGTTGTTCAGGATTTACTTTAACCACTTTTCTTAAAATGTTCACAGTACAGTAGTAAGTAAAATATTCTGTTGACATTTTTATGCTAAGTGGATTTTAACATGCTCTTGTCAAGATTTCTTTGTGAAGTGTGTATGATGTATCATTTTATCATAATTTTAATAGATTTTTCAGAGTTCCAACTTTTGAATAAAAAAGTTAATAGTACTTTTACTTCACATCTACAAGCAAGTCATGATATACTAGTAGACACACATGCCTTTATTACTTTTAAATTATAACATTTCACTGGTAAATGAAAGCCTGTATCAAGCTTGAAAAAATATGTTTTGCAATCGCAAGCATGTTTTACAGTCAGAAAATTTACTATTGCTAAAATACTCTATCAATTGAGTTAAAAATCTAGTTGTAGACAGCTAGATTTTTGCATAGGTTTGAGTAAATAAACATTATCATTGGCTATTCTATAGGTACAAGGTTTACGTGGGAGCCATGCTTCTGCAAAAATGGGCCAGCTTGACTGGTGCGATACCACAGCCTCACAGAAAACCAGTCGTAGAGCAACTTCTTGGTTGCAATTTACAGAGTGAGTTAGGTTTCCAGAGCCAACCCCCCCCCCCTCTTTCTTCCCCACATGATTCTTATAGCGTCGTTGAAAAATTCTTTAGCCCAGGGGGGTACCAGCTGTAACTTGGAAGATACTGTTCCGCTGATGGCCTGTTCACGATAAAACTAGAACTACATTACACATACTTATAGAATTATTTTTTTCTTGGCAATTTTTCGTAAACTCTTGGATCTAGCTCTTAGACTATACCCCGCTTAAAAATTGAAATATCTTTTAAACTAAGACCCGAGTAAATCTGTGACAAAATAAAATGTGCGAAAAATTGCGAATAGTCATAGTACATACAAATTAACGACGTCTATGTGGTAGTTTTTCCTGTGCCAGTGATATATTTCATTTTTCAGGTATCTACTTCGAAAAGAGATGGGAACAAGATATAGACGATTTGCACAAGGAATTTAATATTGTGAGATTAATTAGAAAGTAGCTAAATTAACAAATAGTACATAGTATGAAATAGATTATGGTAATAGAAACTTATGTAATATTGATTATAAAATAATACAAATGGCAAGTATCAATATAATTTTCATTTACTTGTGCTTACTGATAAATAATGATATTTACAGCTACAAAAACATTTCTGAACTTTGTCCATTAACATTATGCAATTTAGTTGTTCGGTTGCCTACTTCTACTATCCATTCATACCACACCCTTCGAGCGTTGACACACCGCCAGAATCTTGCTGTAATTATTTCGCCTTTGTGCACTCGTAGTGGGGTCTGAAATTTAAATAAAATTATTTACACTTATAAAAGTTTAACAAAATGTTGTATAACTTTTTTAGGAAATACCTTAATTGGTATAAACACTGGAAACCATGATATCATGCCTGGACTGTGTGTAGATGGAACAATGCTTATGACCTCTTTTGCATATAGCGTGCAATCAAAATATCCTCCAAAGCCATGCATAACACTATCTCTCTCAACTGTCCAATTCACTACAGCTTCTCTTCTGTTATCTGTCAATGGTAGCCCTCTGTAATCAGTCATTTCTTGACCTTCATGATCTGTTGCTCCCTTTGCTGGATGTTCAAAAGTGAACAGCACCTAGATTGTAAATGAAAAGAAAATATATATATAAAATACAACAAAGTAGCTCTACTTCTAATTTGAAGGGAACATCTATCACTAATGTGTGAGATGTATATACCAAGTTACATTTAATAAAATTTAAAGAAATATAAATTAAATTACATACATATTAGTTTGGTTTCTATATTAACACATACATACATGTGTATGAATATTGTGTAACGTTTTTCTGTGAGTAGAAACCATCAAGGATAATCACCTAATGAGCCAAAGTGGTAAGTTGGACTTGAACGGTCTAAAACCAAGTGGTATTTTGCTCTATATTTCATTTTTTTTTTAATTATTTATAAATTGCCATTAAAAGAACAAAAGATTGCAAGCATGCAAATTATTTTTTATACCTTTGTTTCAGCAATGTCATGTTTATTCTGCATGTATACAACCCATAAGGTCTCCAAATTGCCATTTTTTTTATGTGGAAAAGTGGAGGATGAAGACTTAGCAGCTGCCCACAATCGAGGTGATGAAATTGGCGCCAAGAACGATCTGTACTGACAGGGTATCGATATACCCCCTGACTTTAATAGTCCTGCGGCTCCATCCAAACATTCAGGGGAGAGTTCATTATCTCCCCATGAACCTAGAATAAAATAGATTTATTCGAAAATATGTAGTAAGACAATATTATTATGATTAAACTATATTTATATACTATTTACAGTCCATGACTGATTCATCAATGCAAAGCCTGAACTGCTGGGGCTACAAATTGTGGTAATTGACGCTCTTCATGTTAATAGGATGCCACTATTTTTAAGGGATGCGCGGTTATATTCGTTCGTTAGTCATTCTCATAGTTCATCAAAGTCTTTAATAGTCCACTGCTGGATATAGGCCTTTCTTTGGGTGCTTGCACACAATGCGAGTAGCTTGCGCATGTTAAGGCACTTGCGCAGGTTATTTTCTTTGCGAAAAGGACTAAGCGGGTCCAGTGACTCTGGGAAGACCACTCGCGCGGGTTACTTGAGCAGGTACAGACATGCGCAAGCGCGACGCGTTCGACTGACAGAAACTGGTTATTATTTTAATTCTCACGAGATTAATAACGTCGGGATCAATAATGAGTGATAAATGAGAGAAGTGCAACGATGAAACGATTTGTCGTTTCATACTTTTGTACAAATTACACGTGTTTGTGAAATATGGAATTTTCGACGTATAAAAATAAGCAAAGAAAGCTTTTGAAGCAATTGAGAAGGAAATTGTTGACGGTTTCAGATAAAATATAATACGAAGTCTTCGATCAACATACAATTTAGAAAACGAAAAAAATGAAGTCGCACGCATCCATAACCTTTTTTTTCGCAGTTGTATTAATTCAGACGAATTAAATCTAGTAAATTGATTAACTTTGGTAGAATAACATTTTTAATAAATGAATTTATAAGAATTCTCGTTCGTCGAAACACTGTAACGCGATTACTTTACTCCAGCTACTTGCACCGTGTACAAGCACCCTGGTACTGAACTGTGTCAAATCTGAAACGAGTAAGACGCACACGTGTAACTTGCGCGAGCAGCATGCACATTACTACTCTGTCAAGAAAGTACCGGGGAAAGATCAAAATTTTAATACACAAAATGTTTGTTATTCATCCAAATTTATTTTATCACCTTCAAAGTATGCTCCTTCAGAAACGATACACTTACGCCAACGAATAATCCAATCATCAAAACATATTTTAAACACTGTTTCCGGAATTGAGTTCAGTTCTCGCCGCGAATTCCCTTTATGTCTTCTACCGATTGAAAACGGGTGTAACGAAATGGTAATTTGAGTTTAGGAAAAAGAAAGAAGTCGGCTGGAGCCATATCTGGTGAATATGGTGGTTGCTCGATGGTATTTGTTGAGTGTTTGGTCAAAAATTGTTGACTAGTTTGCATGTCAATCTCGTAAACCCACGTCTCGTCACCAGTAACATTACGTTTCATGATTGTTGGGCCGGAATTGACTCGTTCTAGCATGTCCTCAGCGACTATCATGCGGTTGAGTTTTTGGAGAAAATTCAGGTCTTTTGGGACTAGCCGAGCGGTTACATGTTTCATACCCAAATGATTAGTTAAAATGGTACGGATCGACTCGTGAGATGCAGAAAGTTCGGCGGGCTATCTCTCTCAAAGTTGAATGAGGATTTTCAGTCACTATTTCCTTCATTTTTGCGATGTTAACCTCAGTTGCAGACGTTGATGGCCTACCAGATGAGGCAAAGCATCTTCCATCACATCACGGCCACTTTTGAACGCTTTATACCACTCATAAGCATGTGTTTTTGATAAAGTCGATTCACCGTAAGCCTTCTGTAACATTTTCAGTGACTCCGAACACGAAATTCCATTGGCGATGCAAAATTTAAGACGAACTCTTTGTTTGATGATTTTGTCCATTATGAAATTCGCAATACACACTAGATAAGATATAACTAAAAACAGCACTGTATTTAATATAAATAATAGATGCAACTCAAACTGCGCGCCAAAATGGAAAACAGTTGTGCCAATCTAAGAACAAAAAAAAATTGAATTTGGAACCATAAACAAATCCTTTCCATCCATTCCCGATACTTTTTTGACTGAATGTATATCAACCATACGCCAAACCCGCGTCTTTGCCGGCTCCATTAAAACTTTCATTTACATTACTAATCTCTCTGACAATGTTCATCTATGTTCGTAAATAGTGTTTGGTTACATTCAGGAAAGTTGCCATTATCTGCAGGAAAAAATATATAGGTACAGGTTAAAATAAATTACCATTTAGGTATTTTATGAAAAATCCGATTATTGTAGTTAAATAATTATGCTATCTTCAACTAAAATAGGTACAGTTGCGTAAACTGGCATAAATTGATTTATCTAAGATAATTATTAATATTTAGATATTATTAAATATTTCAATCAATTTGTTAAAAATGTTTACAATCACCGACACATTTTATGACAAATGTGAATGACTACCTTGGTACGACATATCACCTTTGGATTTCCATTAGACAAATAAAGAACATGATACCAACTTTTTTTTTTGAATTTTCACTGTTACGTTGTTGAACATTTCACTGTTTAATTCGCGTAACAGTGAAACGTAAATGAAAAACATTACGAACGGCGATATAGTGACATCGTTTAACAGTCTCTGGCGCGCCATCAAACAAATGTTTTGGCCCGTGCGTATGATAAACCGCAATGGAGGTGGCGATGAATCGGTTAAAATGCAACCAGTATAGCTAATTGTAATGAATTCAATGTCTCGTCTTCCCTTTTTATGTACGGTCGACGTTCTAGTTTAAAGGAATTTTGTAGATTAATTACTTTACCTAGTAATTCTGACACAATTATATCAGCTTTTGGTGTTAGATTGATTTCTCGCATGTCACCTGGTATCACTACGACATCCCGGTCTCGCCATACCTCTCGGACCTGTGCTGCTAATACAACAACAGCACAGGGATTTTTTTCTACTGCAATCACCTGAAATATAATATAATTGCTATTGATAAGATTTTTTATTGGTGGATAGTAGTAGACGAAAAAATAACTGGTTTGTCTGGGACTGGGGTCTTAAAACAATATTAGATATTCCTATTTTTGAGAGATTGAGAAAAGCTGTTTCTAATTATACTGGAATTAGATGTACTAAATAGAGACAGTGTACGCCGTTCTCATTTCGGGCTAGTCAATACAATTATTATTTCTATTTGTTACTTTAACATGATCATAAAAATAGGTTAAATGAGAGTTAAATAATTTGATAAGCATTAGTATTCTGAGAAATGGATTGTTTGCTATTTTATTAAAATCGTTTTGGGTGTATCATTAGATATAATGCTAACTATATTTCCTGTTTATGCTTGTATGTTAGCAGCTGTTATGATGTTATTCTTTAGAGATACAGTAAACACAACGAAATGGGTTTGTGTTGTGTGACTACATAAAGTGATTACCTAATCTCCATTCTTATTAGTAAATGACAAAAGCAGTCAAGTAAGAAAACAAATAATTACTTACCTTCACTTTAGTGTTTGTTATATCAGCTGCATTAAAAGTTGCCCTGACAAGGGGTCCTCTGCCAGCGCCTAGTACCATCACTGTAATAGTTTTTCTTTTCACATGTTCTCCCTGTCCAATTTCTATGTCATCTCTTTCAGGAATATCTTGATTCTGGCAACCGAATATTATTAATTGAATCCGTCATATTGGAAAATAGTGAATATTAATTATCTACATCACTGGTAGATTTGAAATGGGTATAGCCACTAAGAAAAGAACATTGCACTGTCTCAATCAACCTCTACAGTATTCATTTATTGCAATTGAACAGGTTATGAAAAAATTGCCTAATAGTGATTACATAAAACTTTCCTTACCTTATTATTTGTAACATGGGCTTTTATTTACTCTTATTGTTTGATTGTGCAGCATGGCAAATGTTACAGTAGATTTTAGCATAATTTATAAGAATTTAAAAAATTATGTGTATAAACTACTAACTAACTACTAACTGTACCCTGCCATGCTTTACTGTAGTACATTGTGGTGGTAGGAAACAAGGAACAAAACTGACATGAAAATAGATAAAAACAACCTTTAAAGTGTTTTGTACTTTGTTGTCCAAATTTGACCTCCATTGGTTTACATCTTTTTTGAGTTAAGAGTACACAAACATACATTTAATTTATTGAATCGAAGTTCCTTAACGCGCGTTACACGCTCTTTTAGCGGATGGGATCGAGACCGAAAAATTTAAGTTGCTATTATATATATTTAAAGGCCTTTTCCTCCTTCTTAATAATTTTAGAGAATAAAACTCCAATAACAAGAAGGCAACACCACAGGCACATATTACAATTACACAAATGTTTATTACATTTGTGTAATTGTTTCATTTAATGTAAGCTGTCTTTCTAGAATTATTAAAGTTTCTATAGTTGATTTTATTGTGTTGGCAAATGGAATTAAACAAGTACTGTTCAACTTAACAACAAAATTTATACAAATGTAAATAATTAATGTCATTTTCATCAACAGCCTATAACAGTCCACTGCTGGACATAGGCCTCTCCTTAGAAAGGAGGTTTTGGCCTAGTATACCACTCTGGCCAGATAGGTTGGTATAGGGTTTGTGTCAAGTTTTCCTTCTCTTTGCAGTGCTGGTGTCCTGCATAGTTAGCTCTCTTAGTCGGCTCTTACGACACCCACGGGATGAATAGGGGTGGTGACACTCTGTATTCTTAATCCGTCACCATTTTATTTTAACATATTCACAGAATGCATAATGCAATACAGTAATGCAGCTACCAGTATAAACAAAAGAGAATCTTGTTTAACAGTGCAAATTGGTACTGCACAAATACCTTTTTTGATGATTCTTTTTGCAAATCAATTAAAGCTTGAGCTATAGCTTTTTGATACTGGTCATATTTTACAGGATCTTTTTCAAACACATTATAAGTGTGTGTATCCAAATTATCTGCAAGAGGCTGCAATGGATGTTGAAGATAATCTTCCCATCTAAAATAAAATATAAGTATTAAAAAAGACACTGATTATTTAAGTATAAAAATAATAAAGAAACATGTTTATACCCTTTTGCATAACTCAGCATAGGGTCATCACCAAAATAGGGTCGCCTTTTCCAAATTCTACACAGATACTGGAAGTAGAACTCTATATTGGCCCTTCTGGCTCCACTAATAATCACTTGTGCTTCATGTTCTACCATGCTGACTACTAACTGTTGGTGGGCTCGTGACAATACTGGGTACCTAAAGAAAATAAAGATTGTAGATTCTTAACCCCAATGATGTTTTTTAACTTATAAATTTAGTGTTTAAAGGTAAACAAGAAGGAATTACCCTACCCTTTTTTATTTGTATGGAATATGGAAGTAGGCACAATGATAGCCTTGATGGGTTCTCCTAACCAGCGCTTAATTATATCTTGAGATGGAAGGTTTGCAGATATTTCCAGCACTACACCAATTCTTTTATCCCATTCCAAACGCTCATGAAAATTAGACCACCACTGCCAGGGCTCCTCAAATGCTTCATCTTCATCATCCTCAGAGTCTTTATCTGAAATTCCCCTCTCTCTCCTATTCTTGCTACATGCCAAGGGTACTCGAGCCCAAAGCAAACTTTGTTGGTGACTGAAAACAATTATACAAACTTTCAAATTATTAAATTTTATATTTAAATTAATATGGAAAATTGTCAGACATTTCAACCAGGGTCCCCTACTTGGTCACCTACTTAAATTTCAGACAATTCAAAGACATGTAATACCCATTGAGTGCATTAATTCCCATATTAATTTTTACTAATTAGAACACTATGTTCAGTTTCAATGTTTTCAATCTTTTTTTTTAACACATTAAATAATAGATTGATAATAATAAATTGAACTGTGCAAAATAATTAATAAATCAGTGTATGGCGATACATGAATTAAAACAGATTTCAAATGTAAGTACCTTGTTAAAGCATACATTTTTAAAGCACAAAATCGGTGCATAAGGCTATGTTTGGGCTTCAAATAATCGAAACCTGTAAACCATTCTTTTAGGAGTACAAAATCCTAACTCTCTCAAGCCTGTATATTTATGAGGTCCCAATATTTTTCAAGGTCAATCAAAAGTTATTTACATTAACCTCAGAAGTCTATAATAGGCAACAATGTGACCCGTTTCGCCTCTGTATGTGACGAACCTATACCACTTTAATGCACAAAAGTGTATTTCACATGGATCTGGTAATTTTCAATAAATTACCTAAAGAAATAAGGGCAATGAATACTATTTTATTTAACGTTACTATAAGTTGACTATCTAAATGATGATCTTTCCAATCTTGAGACCTCACAATGACGTCAAGTAATGGAGCATGCAGCATGGATGGATGAATTGGGGTTAAGAATGTGTCTTTTAAATATAATTAATTTGTTATTATATTGTAATAATTCAGGGAGGGACATTGAAATAATCTAATTATTATTAAATAAATAATTAATCTTTATCATAATAACTTTAAGAAGGACAATACAGTCATTTGAATTATTCTGTAATCTAGTTTTATTTAAATGTTTCAACATCAACCTTGGTTTTAATAAACAATAATTGTATATATTTTGCATGCCTTAGGGTAGAATCACTTGAAACATAACTATATATTTCATACAACCTTTCTAGTGTTATCTGCAGAAATAAATTTGATTTGATTTGAATGCCATGCTGATCATAATTGATCTTAATTATACTACTATACTTTTTAATAATCTATACTAATATTATAAAGCTGAAGAGTTTGTTTGTTTGTTTGTTTGTTTGTTTGTTTGAACGCGATAATCTCAGGAACTTCTGGTCCGATTTGAAAAATTCTTTCAGTGTTAGATAGCCCATTTATCGAGGAAGGCTATAGGCTATATATCATCACGCTAAGACCAATAGGAGCGGAGCACCAATGAAGAATGTTTCAAAAAACGGAGAAAATTTATTACTATTGAGAGACGCAGACGAAGTTGCGCCGGTCAGCTAGTTATTACTAATAGGAGTGAGAATATTATTTATCTTTAACCAATCCAGCTACGTAACATTGTTGTATTAAGGTAGTTTTTTAACCTACAACAAGTCACTTCATTAAGCTTATTTAATACAACAAAATAATGAGAATATTATCAATACCCCTTTTGAAGACAACAAAACAAAACTTTCAAATTTATATGTGAATTACCTATAAAAGTTAATGTATTGTTCCAACAAGAAACTGCTTAGATTTTCTGGTAGGTTTTTCTTTTTATGACTAAAATGTTACTGCCCCAAATATGTGAACAATTTAAAGTGTTTGTTATACTTAATATTTACATACAACATTACTTCACTTTAAGGACTTTTTTTTGTAGTCCGGTATATTATATGTAATATTATGACATTGGTAATGAAATTACTGTTTACACTTACATTATTAAACTAATGTGGTAACCATTAATAACTGTGAAATTGTACTTTAGGTATAGTGATGAATAAAAATTGTGCAAAATATTATACATGTACCTGCTTTCATAATGTGCCTGAACAATTCTAGCTAAATTGTTACTTTCCCTGCAATGGAGAGACAAAATAATTGCTGGAACTCCTAGACCTTTACAGTAATTCAGCTCTTCACTTAAACAGTCTTGATGACGCTGACGAACTAAGGGTGACGAACAGTCTGGATTCAGATAAGGAGACACTTTTGCTACCATCCGACTGGTCCAATCTTGAGGAGAAAGTACCATATCAGATCTTGTAAAGCCACCTACTTTTCCGGTACTCGTAAAAGGTCTGCGAAAACGTGGGTGAACTACCGGTGAAATTATAAACGAATAATTTGAACGCAAACCCTCTGTTAGACATGCTTGTAAATCTGAAGTAGTTATATAGTCTAAGCCACAAGAAATATCTGTTTGGGCCATTTTAATGTAAATTCAATATTATTCCTCGTATATTTACTTCAGTTTGCTAATGACCGCTTCGTATACTATTTATTCGTACCCGGTCCGCACACATTCACAGCAAATTTTTTGACAAGATACTGAACCGAATTGACAACTAGCAAAACTAGTGTTTGAAAAATTCCATAGAATATCTAGAATAAAATCTATGTAATTTTTTTCTTGCTATCCCTATAAATTGTGAGGAAGTGAATTTCGTTTAGTAGTCTCCGACCGAAACTGGGATTAGCGGCTAAAACCGAAACGCAATGAATTATATTAAAATGTCAATTGTATGCTGAAATGGTATCTCTATCTATTATTAATTTTAGAGTATTTAATTTTAGAGGGACGTCAGTTTGACCTACAATCACGCAATAGCGAATATATCTACATGAGGTAGGTTTGTATCCTAATGTAGGTATATTTATTTAAATCATATTGGTTTTTAGTTATAACAAGGGCCCCTAGCATTCCATAATCTAAAGCTTTTTTAAAAGGCTAACTTGTTCTTTTTCGAGACACATAAACAAAATTGAATGATCTATAAGTGCAAAACACAATATCATTGAATTGAATTCTTAGTTGTGTTACAAGAGACAGACGTAACGAAAAACAATATATTTAAACACTTTTATTATATATTTAACTAGTACTGATTACCTACTTATTACAATTTTTTCCTTACTCTCAGACTATTTTACTTAATATAGCAAGCAAAAAAGGGAGTATTGGACATATTAAAATTACATATTATTACATAATTACATATTAAAATTTGACAAAATTAAAATAGAACTTGCTTCAACTGATTGGCAAAATATGCTTAAAACGGTTAATATCAACGAGGCTATTTCTATATTTTATAAAAGAATCAATGAAATCATACAACTACATGTACCAGTGCGTAAAACTACAAACTTAAGAAAGAATAAGCATCCACAATGGTTTAGTCAAAAACTCATTAAATTGATTCAGGAAAAAGAAAAGATCAGAGCTAGGTATCGTAAATACAGGAATCCTTGAGATCAAATTGAATTCTCTATTCTTCGAAAACGTTGTCATAAGTTGTATGTTAAATGTTATAATGATTATGTGGAAAATATTGAGAATAACATAGCTTCAGATACCAGCAAATTTTATAACTATATTAAATTAAAAAGTCACAACAAAAGTAGATTTCCAGATGTTATGAATTTAGATAATGTGTCATGTACAGGCGTTCAAGAAATAAGCAATTTGTTTGCGAATCATTTTTCCTCAGTTTTTAACAATTCCGAAGTAGAAGCTAGCGTAGACATGGGACGTAACTTTGATAGAGCTTCAATTTTGTTTCCATTAAGCAATCTAATACTTGAGGAGGAAAAAGTACTGGATAAATTAAAACATCTTGATTCTTCAAAAGGTCCCAGGCCTGATGGGATCCCACATATTTTCGTTAAAACCTGTGCCAGTGAACTGTCTGCACCGCTTACTATCCTCTTTAATTTGTCCTTGAGTAGTGGTACTTTTCCAGAAGATTGGAAAAAAGCTAAGATAGTCCCGGTGTATAAAATTCGATATTGTCTTGTTTCGCAAAGGTTTTTGAATCTTTAGTATGCATTTTGTTGAGTAGTCATATAGACCAACATATTACAGCAAAACAACATGGATTTATGAGAGGTAGATCAGTTTCCACTAATTTAGTCTCTTTTTTAGATTTTGTTTGTGAAAGGGTAGATAAAGGATCTCAGGTTCATGTTGTATATACCGAATTCTCAAGCGCCTTTGATAAAGTCGATCATTGCGTTCTGCTTCAGAAATTGTATCTGTATGGTGTAGAGGGTTCATTGCACAGGTGGTTTGACTCGTATATTACGGGTAGATCACAAAATATAGTGGTAAATGGATTTACGTCTCATACCTATTATTCTCTCTCCGGTGTGCCTCAGGGTTCGATATTAGGTCCCAAGCTCTTTCTTGTATTTATCAACGACATTGTCAATTTTATGCGTTACAGTCACTGCTCTGTTTATGCCGATGATTTGAAGTTATTTGGAGAGGTAAGCGATATTACGGATAAAAATAGGTTACAAAATGATCTCAATGCAATATCAGTATGGTTTCAAAATAACAACATGTGTCTTAATCCATCTAAATGCTTTCATATTAAATTTACATGTAAAAAACAGTTCATTGATTCAGCTTACGCAATTAATAACATAAAATTAGAAGAAGTATCAACGATTCGTGATATGGGAATAGTGCTTCACGGGAATTTAAATTTAATATCTCATATCGATAATATAACTACTAAAGCCGCTAAGATGGTGGGGTTCATAAAAAGAAATACAAAACAGTTTAAGAAAGTAACAACCAGTATCCTTTTGTACAAAAGTCTCGTAAGAAGTGTATTAGAATTTTCTAGTGTCACTTGGAATCCTCACTACTCGAATCACTCGCAATGTATAGAGTCCATTCAAAGATCTTTTACTCGACATCTATCCTGGAAGCATGAAGTTGGGCGAAGAGCTCCTTACATGGTCAGATTAAAACATTATAAGTTAGACACACTTCGCAAAAGACGAAAAATAGCTGACTTAAATTTTCTGCATGGAATAATAAATGGAAAAGTGACTGACTCCGAATTGTTAGGAAAAATAAAATTAAAGGTACCATTTCGACCTCCGCCACTTCGAAATCCCATAACCAATATGTTTGTTTTGCCCAGATGTCGTACTAATCTTGGGATAAATTCGCCAATTGTAAGAATGTGCAATGCGTACAATTATTTAAAAGCGAAGAATTTTGGAAATCTGGATATATTTCGTGAGAAACAAGCACATTTAAGAATATTATAAATAAATGTATGGTATAGATTTTTGCAGATAAATATATATGTATGTATATATGTGTGTATGTGTATGTATATATATGTATATGTGTATATATGTGTGTATGTATGTATATGTGTGTATATATGTATATATATTTATATAAGCTTATTGCATTGCATGATTTGTGCTTAGCATTTTATTGTTAAAGGTTAATTTGCAAAGGTCTTAATAGTTTTCAAACAAGGAAATCATGTAAATTGTCTCGTATCTCTCAAGGTAGTTAACATAAAATGGAGATGCTGTGGACACATATTATTTTTGTATGTACTAGATTAAGACATTATGTATATTAGTTCTTAAGACGCTATTGTACAATACATTGTTTGTGTTCCTTAAAATAAATAAATAAAATAAATATTCCGTCACGGGTTCACATTACATACTGACTACTGAGTGGCTACTGACTTCAGTTACCCTTCACCAAACAAATATTTTAATTCATTATCATTATTTGTTTTCATCTATAATTTTCTTTCAGTAATTTTTAAAATTCGTATTTACTGTCACAAATAAAAGAAATAATTATTTTGTTAGTATTTTATTTTCACCGATTTTCCAAGGCAGATTGGTGATGATTACGCTATTCATAATATAACTCTATGGATGTTTTAAAAGTAAAATGTATGACACCTCTATGAAAGACATCCATTAATTTCGACAGGTGACAGTATATTTGACAATAGTGACAGTAGTTAAAAGGACAGACAGCAATTTTGCTCGCCTGGATATGCGTTTTTGGTGAGCTCAAAACTATGGGAAAGAAATGACTTAAAATTATTAATTAATTTATACAAAACTTCAATAGTTTTTCTAACCGATTTCAATTGTTATTAAAATCGCTTCCTATTAAGTGCCACGTTTTAATAATATACTGAGTAAGTGTTCATGCTAATTACATAAAATGTTCTTTCACTATTATAGAAACTTGTTTTCTTTAGTATTTCTTGGTGAATAATCATGCTACTGCACGTTAATGTTATGCAAACTTAGGCTTAAAACACTTTTGCCTTTCTTTAGTAAACTGTAAATTAGACTTAACTGTAAACTAAAATAAAAATACACGTTTTTAGGGCTACGAACTCTTTGGAAATGAAGCTTAAGTATTTATTAATATTTGTTTGGGTTAGTTATAGTTATTTTGTGATTATTTGTCTGTAAGTCAGTGTATTTTTATCATTAATTCAAAGATTGTTACATAAAGTCATGCTGATTGCATAAAATATTTGCTCTACTTTACAATGAGACTACTTTCACTTAAGTGACTTTAATCCAGTGCCGCTACTCATTGACATTGGTCTACATTGAGTCTACAGGTGAAAGATATCTAAGGGAATTGACTAAATACATGAATTCTGAACTAAATTTAAGTATGAGTAATTTTTCATTGTTTTTCTTGAATATTTATTAGTCAAAATGATCACATTGAAATGTTTATTGAAGAAAATGTTCTTAAAGTTGTTAGTTTGTTTTATATTTTTCAAGTTAGACATCCTATCAATGAATCATTCTCTCAGTCATTTAATAGTTTAATATTTACAGACTTGTGCTATCTTAGATTAACTCATTGTTCATGTATTCTCAAGTACTAATCTAAACAATATATATATGTATATGTTGAAGTTGCTTTATCTTTGTACTAATATAAAGTTTGTGGTATTCTAGCTTGGTATCTAAATGTTAAACTAATTAACCCAATGATATGTTTTGATTATTCAGCAAAAACAACCTTACAGTTACAGAGTCAAAATTGTTTCTGTGTTCTAAAGGATTCGTGTTTTGTAAACTTTTGCTACAGTCATTTGTACTACTAAGTTTTATAACATTTGCAGCTGTTGTATTATGACATCGGTTTCATTAAATATATAATCAGATCTTTAAAACTATTTTCTGGAGCACTAGAACAGTTAAAACTTTGTTAGTTATGTTAAGTGAATAGTGATAGTATTGCTATAACCTGAAGCTCTATGTACATATCAGCAATGAAGTGCCAATATCTCCTAATTGATGTAATCAAGTATTTACAGAAATAGGCAAACGCTTGAGATATTACAAAGAAAGTGAATTACTCTATATTTCATAATATGAAATATAATAGTAAATATATACTACTTACATTATTTTGCTTTATTAATGCATTTTATTATGGTGAATATTCATTCATCTATAATGTTGTAGTAACTAATAATTGGGACAGTTCAGTTCAAAATTCAAAACCAAACATTTTATATACATAAATCAGGTAGTTGGTATAAGTGCTAACTGTTGATATGTCTAAAGGGTCTCTTAACTGTTGGTCTTCAAGTGATTACTGTGTTAATTTACGTATATTTGACATTGCAATCACAGCCGTCTTTGGCCATGCCTGGGCCCCCGGGCACACAAGAATTTGGGGCCCTGTTGAACAGTAAAACTAAATAAATAAACTCCAAATTTTAAGAACCGGTCAAGTACGAGTCGACTTGTGCGCCGAGGGTTCCGTACCTACCCAGATTTTACGTAGATTTTCGCGAAAATTTGTAAGTACTAAAATTTATCTTAATTTTATACACCAAATAGGGACCATAGACCTCAGTATCTGGTATAAATTTCAACTTGCTAGGTCTGCCCGTTCCTGAGAAAATCGGTGGTGACACACGGACAGGCGGGCAAGAAAGTGATCTTATAAGGGTTCCTTTTTTACCTTTTGAGGTACGGAACCCTAAAAGCAATGTGGAAATCTTTGGAGGGGAAGGGGGGAATCTCTTTCATCCGAAAAAAATAGAGGGACTGATTCAGAGGGATTTCTGTGTCTTCTTTGAGACTACAACGTCTCCGGCGCTGCGGGAAGAGCAGCTTCCGACCGCTGTAACGAAGGCGACCAACAAGCCGGAGGTAAAACGAATCGTTCAATGGCAAGAATTCTAAATAATCTGTGATATGGATTGACATAAATATTGCAAAATATTTAATTTTCAAAAAAAAATCCCATAAAAAATACGTGTCTGCATGTTGAAACTTCGCGTGTGTGCTTATAATAATGTAACCTTTCTGTAAAAAAATATCAACCTCCAACTCGACGGACGTCAATGGAAAGCTAAGCCCTCAATTGGCCCCCTCCGCGGCTCATGAAAGAACAAGGCCTCTGATTTTTGCAGAAACTCCACCACTGCGCTGCAAAAGCTTCCAGTAGATGTAGCCTCTAGCCGGACGAACCGACGAGTCCTTACCTTATTATATATACCACTCATTACCGTCTCTAAATCCCATGAGAGAGTTCTGCCACCACTTTCTGAGAGTGCTAGAGGCGCGTTTTATTCTGGGCAGTCAGAGCTTCCGCCCACACCGATACATCGTTGAATGTTATTACCTGGATAACCTTGGTCTATTACTACAACTTAAAGAGTAATCCTAATTACAGCTGCAGTTGTAGCAAATACATTTTTATGTACACGCACTAACCTCCATTTCGTAGGTCAGAAAAGGAAATCCAAAAAATAGTGGCAGCTACGTAATATAGATCCTAGATGTCAACATTAAACATCTCTATAGAATTACATAAATGTTTATATTGAATAATTGTGTGCCTACTTACTGACACAGTTCTTTTTATGTTAGGCATATATTTCTTGCTTTTTAGAAAAATCTGCTAGCTCCCGTCTGTAACCTCGCACCGCACACAAAGTAGACATGTACCTACTTTGCCTTGGGGATAATCCGCCACTGTATTCTGTTATATCTTAGTCTGTCCATTCATTGAGCGTGAATTGTATAGTATGGTTTTTTTTGTAAGTATGTAAATGTGAGTATAGTGTAGGCGCTTGTAATGTTAGTTCATATTTAGTCACTTTCTAGTGGTTTTGAGTGTTTCCTCGGCCTTCTTAAATGTCCTGGTGGCTGTAGTGTCGCGCTTCGAGTCGTTGATCTTGACCAATATCGGTTGGGCTAGACGATGGAAGGGGCTCATATGCCGTCAGTATAGACAGGCCGACTCAAAACTACGGTCCTTTCTTCAAAAGGCCCTACACTGTACTCGCACAGTCTTCTTTAACTTTGTTTACGGACTAAAAAAAGACACCTCTGTGGCGGCGTTTCTTCCTAGAGTGGGTCTTTGAAATGCCGGCTTCATCTAGCTGTAAAGTCCGACTTGTAAAAATATCTGAAAAAGATTTACTTACAGTTTTTTTTCATTTCATTCATTTCATTGTCAAAGTCTATCACTTTCACTTTTTACTAAAGAATATCAAAATTGAAAACTAATGGTTACGAATTATTGTAGAGGAGAGCGTAGTACGATGGTTTTGGACAGGGTGAACTTAAAACACGAACTACTTCAAACATAGGTATTTCAAAAAGGCTTCTAAATTATTGTGTTTTACAAATTCCTTGTGCCCAGCACGGGCCCCGTGTGCGTAAATGGTAAAGACGGTACTGATTGCAATGTTTATGAAAAATATGCTAAATGTTTCACATTCATTTTTTTTTCTCGTAATTAATAGAGAATTACTTAATTTTGTAATTCTCTTTTAATAAATATGTTATGCCCTTTAGAAGCCATGGAAGGTCCAAATCATATGAGTATGGAACATCAAGGCAATGAGCACATAAATCATATGAACCATATGAAACTTGCCTCTCAACAACCTCACCATGGTCTCCACAATATGTTTCAAAATGATACATATGACAATGTAAGTTTATTTATTTAATATGATTATAATTACTCCAAGGAGAGGCCTATGTCCAGCAGTGGACTATTAAAGGCTGCTGGTGATGATGATGAAAATTATGTTTTATATAATGTCTAGATTAAATGTTTTGCATATATTTCAGAATATGACTCACAACATTGTTGAACTGGCAAATTCATTCCAGAAACAAGATGTACATCAACACCATTCAGATATGCATGCAGGTTCTGTTCATTCTTTACACGGGGGCGCGGGTGAAGGGCATAATATGTCCATGACAGTAAGTAACATCCTCAAAGTATGAAGAATCATGTTATTATCTTATTTATATCCGAGTTTTTTTTTCTTGTATAAATTATATAAATACAGGTCATATTTATTTTTATTTTAGTTTCATGGGGGTTACATGGAATATATATTGTTCTCATGGTGGAAAGTGACGGATGTGGGAGAATTTGTTGGATCTTTCTTTGCCATTTTTATTATGGCCTTACTTTATGAAGGGTAAGAATTATTTTACTATGAACAGAATCTATACTAAAAATAGTATGAAGCTTTTTATGTCCTCTATACTACATTCTCACTAACTTAATCGATAGCATTTTGTTAATTATACACAATTAAGTGGCAATAGAAGAAATAGGATAAGGAAAAAATTGAGAGTAAGTTGAGGTCAGGATCGAATATGATGACAATGTGTTGGTATTTTATCCGCTTCTATTTACAGGCATGAGTGTGTATTTGTATGTATTTTATCAATGAAAAGTTTGTCTAGTAGGTCAATTAAAAAAAAACCGTTAATAGTTCGTTACCTTAGAAATCAAATCGCAAATCGCAAAATTTATTAAATAAAAAAACCCCGGAAATAAGCTACTTTTCAAGCAAGCAAGTTTTGAGTCTAACCGGTCTATCTGTAAGACATGCCTCGAGGGAAGTGAAAAACAGATCAAAGTGAAACATAGAAATGACAAAGCCACGAAACCATTTAAGGGCGAGAAAAAAAATTAAATATATTTAGTGTTAGCCATAACAATATTGTTAACATAATGATCACTAGATTGATTGAAAAACCTCCTTGCGTGGTTTGAATAGGCACCTATCTGTTTCCAGCTAGCTTGAAGGGCATCTCTTAAAATCGTATTCGATGAAAGTTAATGTTCTAAATAATATTCCCAAAAAGGAGATCTAGCTAGATCTAGATTTTTCAACGGGAATGTCCCGTAGTGCAGTTTTCAGTCTCGGTGTCCCCGACTCGACTCTTCACGGCTCTTAAAATGTTGACCACGTAATTTATTCTTCACGTTTGGGAATAAATAGAAGTCGTTGGGGGCCAAGTCAGGGTTGTACGGCGGATCCAAGAATAGTGCACCCTCAGGGGGTATTGGCGGTTAGAGCCATATGAGCATGCGCATTGGCCGGGACTCCCCCGTGGGATTTGGAGGCGGAAGTGCTCGCCGAAGTATATCGACTGAGTTCCAGGCGGTTAGCGGAAGTCAGCCCCGCCCGAAGAAGTACGCGTATGGCGTGAGGCCGCTCGTCGAGCCACTATGGCTCGTTGGTTGTCCCGGCTGGGGGCTCCATGTGCTGGTTTTGCCACCGTGGAGGCGCTCCAGCCGGTCATCGTTGAGTAATCAGGGCGGCAGCACTGACCCTTTCCTTCTGCCTGATGCAGGTTCTTTCCGGGCACGGATGCTTCGGAAAGTACCTGCACTCAGTCGCTAGGAGGGAATGTAGTTCCGCCTGTCACCACTGCGATTGCAGTGAGGACTCGGCTCAGCACACGCTGGAAATTTGCCTGGCTTGGGCGTTGCAGCGCCGGGTCCTTATTGCAGTCATCAGAGGGGACCTCTCGCTACGGCTCGGCTACGGCCTCTCGGCTCCATGGTAGTTGTTTTACCGCGGTCGTATCCTTCTGCGAAGACGTCATCTCGCAGAAGGAAGAGAATGTACGCAAAGGTGGTACCCGCGACGTTGCGTGCTGGTGCTAGGAGGGGCCCTGATGTCTTAATAACAGCAGTTTCCGGATCTTTCCTATTACAGGCGCAGAGTGGCACACCGTATGGTTTTAGTCGGTCCAATTTTGACACACCACCCCGCCGCAAACCCCGGTGGAGTGACGGCCTGAAAAGGGCTGTACGGGGATAAAAAAGGGCTGTACGGCGAATGACCCGTTAATTCGATCTTTGATCTTCAAAATACTGACTTGTGTCAGTCGATTTTTCTGGGATTCTGCGTTGTCGGTTATTCTTTTTATTTCTTCAAAGACTTCTAGCAAACAAATGGTCGTGTACCATTCACAATTAATTGTTTTACGATCCTCTAGTGGCACTGTAGCCACAATTCCATTACCAAAAATACAAGCGGCTATTTGCTTCAAAGTACTTTTTGAACGAATGACTTTTGTTGGGTTCGTATCATCTTGGAACTCCCAAACCATTGATTTTTGTTTAGTTTCAAGATCATACTCATATATCCAAGATTCATCACCTGTGTAGATATTATAGACAGCTTTTGATGCACTCTGATTGTACTTTTGTAACATTTTTCATTTTTTCGATTCTCAAGTTGTGCGGCATCCAACGTGAACAAATTTTTTTACAGCTAATTGTTCGTGTAATCTTTTATATATACTCGTCATACTTATTCCCAGAGACGCCTCTATCTCGCGATATGTAACATGACGATCTTGCATTATAAGTTCCCGCACAGCATTAATATTTTGGGGTACAACAACCGATTTAGGGCGACCTCCTTCAAATTCGCCTGTGAGCACAGACCGCTCTCGATTAAACTCACTAAACCAGTCATACACAGTTGTTTTTGTAAATGATTTCCCAAAAGTCGAATTAAGTTGTTCGATGTACTGTTTTTGAGTTAGCCCTCGTCGAAAATCGTATTAAATCATAGCACGATAATTTTCACAAGTTAAATCCATAGTGATAAAGACACGCAGTTTTCAAAATGACGCCACAAATCATAAACAAATTATAGCGACATGAAAAAAATTGTATTCTTCAGCCAGAGTTTCATTTTTAAATGTTATAATTACTGTTTTCATATTGTTCTGTAACTGGCCAGTGCCGGATACATAAATAGCAGTCCTCGTAATTGAGCATTTATGTCTATTAACTCTTTTAATTTAAATAAAATTAAAATTGTGTTTTATGTAAATAAAGAAAAAATGGTCTCGTTATCTATACGTCTGTCAATGCATAATAATAATAGCTGTGTAATTATTTTTTACTTTTTTTAAAGTAGGTATTGAATCTGTGGAGTGAAGCGCTCACGTTCTGTTACTATGGTAGCTACACCTATACAACGTAGACAAAGAACGGCCTCGTATCTTGAGTACAATAAGAAAAGAAACTTGTTGAGATTGGTACCTAGGTATAGGCAAATGTATGTTTACCTTAGTGTTTCTCTATGTGTAAATCAGTTTCCTTTTTTTGTTGAGATGAGGCAATCTTTAAAAGGACACCTGTCAAGTCGTTGTAGACTGGTAGTGTGTAATTTTTACCCACTAAAAACCTCCCCTCTCTTGTACCTAGAACCGCGGTACCGCGTTAGCATTACTTTGCGGTACCCTTCCTTGCCGTTAGGTGCGGCTATTCCTCCGTGTTCCTTTCTTCTTCCTTTTCTGGAACAGGGACTCCCTTACAAACCCCGTCATTGTTGTCCAATTGTTGCCGTTTCCAGCATCCAAGGGATAACCTCTTCCGATTTTCGAGGCACTCCCTTCTCATATGCCAACGCGCAGCCTTATTTCAACTCAACGTTGGCAGACGAAGAAGGTGTGCTCGGTGAAGTAATCTTCTCCCGAACAGTACATACAATTTATCATAATTTTATTAAACAAAAGCCAATTTATCAAAGTGAGAAATAATGATTAACTTCATTTAAAAGGAATTTTTTCCAATTCTATTATTTCTTTTTAGGTTTGTTTATATTTTTCCTAAATACTTTTTTGGACTATATACATCCATCATACACGAAACTGCACCTCACGCTTTTCAAATGATTTTTCTTTCTGAACGTACGAGGGAGCGTTTTTATGTTCGCGGAATGGGGGATAAGGGGTGGAAATAAAAAAACCAAATTATTTTCCTTTTCAATATATTCACCTGCAAGACGGATACATTTTTCAGATCTTTCAATTAATTTGTTTATACCCTCATAAAAAAATGTTTTCTCTTTGTCTTCAAAATACGCCGAAACTGCCTCCTTGACTTCATCATCGTATGTTATTTTTTTACCCCGCAGCTCTTTTTTCATTTTTGGAAACAGGTAATAATCGCTGGGGGCCAGGTCTGGGCTGTAGGGTGGGTGATTCAAAATATCGAAGCCCACCTAATGCAGGGCAGCCAACGCAACGCGGCTCTTGTGGACGGGCGCGTTGTCGTGAAAAAGCAACACACCTTTTGTCAATTTTCCCAGTCTTTTCTCTTTAATGGCTTCTTTGAGTCGCTCTAATATTGAATCGTAGTATTCTCCGGTTATAGAAACACCTTTATCTTTATAATCGATCAATAATATTCCTTCTGAGTCCCAAAAGACCTTAAAAGTCTTGGGAGGTGCTGTGCCCTTTTTATGCCACTGCATGGAGTCTTGTTTCGACTCAGGTTCATAATGATGAACCCAAGTTTCGTCTCCAGTAACAATTCTACTCAATACAGCATCCTTGTCTTCATTACAAAGGTCTAAAAATGCACGTGAACACTCTACGCGCTGTTGTTTTTGCGTCGGCGTGAGCATTCTCGGCACCCATCTTGCATCATGCCAAAATGATCGTGTAGAATTCTAAAAATGGTTTTATCAGATACTCCAACCATTTCTGCAGTTGTTTCTTCTTTAGTCGAGCATCGTCGAGTACAATTTTTTCGACTTTTTGGATAAGTTCTGGCGTGATCACCTCGATTCTCCTGCCCGGCCTCGGGTCGTCTTCAAGGGATTTCCTTCCTTGTTTAAATAAACTGTGCCATTTGTACACCATGGTTTTTCCTGGACAAGAGTCGCCGTAAACCAATGACATCTCACTCATTATGGTCGCAACTGATTTTCCTTGCTTGGTAAGGAACTTTATAACGGCACGATATTCGATTTTTTCCATGTTTCACTTTTCACTCCCGTTTATGTTGCTTGGTTGACGATAACTCAAAGACTAATTGTCTAATAACAATGAAACCTGGTATTTACACTAATTATGAGTCACTGAACACGTGACGATTCTAATGAGCCTAATCACCCCTCTCCAACCCTCTCATTCCGCGAACTTAAAAACGCACCCTCGTATGTCTACAAAAGCGTATTTTTTTTAGGGTTTTCTAAATATCATTCATTTTTCCTTTTTTAATCATTAATGATGATTATTATCTTATTAAGACAAAAAAAAGAACAAGTTAACATATGCTTCAGCACACACCTTAGTACATGGAAAAAGCCGTTAGTCCTGAAGGTCCTGATCAGAATAAGTGGACAAACTATTTTAATTATTGCATTGTCATCGGCCCTTGATAAGTGTGCAAAGTTTCTACAAAATTTAGATAAGTTACCCGCGTAAATCGCTTCCATTTCTCTATCGGGACAAAAATAGACTATTTTATTTCTGCATTAAATACCTTTGGCATAATTATAATTTATTAGGTCGGTAGTTGTAATTATCACTATCTATCAAATATGGATGATCCGTATACGGCCTTCGAGATAATTTTGTGAAGAGGTTTAAAATTTCAAATATTAAATCAACATAAAAACAATCAAAAAGCCAATACCTTTAGATATATTTATACGTTAGACATACCACCTGTATGTCTAACGTTGACTTTTGTGGGTAATGATATGTTAGTACTAAAAAGCATGTGAGGATATTACGAGTATTTTATCCATCAATTAGTTTTTGCTTCGTCCTCTCTATTAAAAACACAGTAATTTTTGGTTTTCTCTAGGATAAATCAAATTGTTGCTCTTTATAATACTAGTTTAGATAATACTTGGAATAAAGCTTATTGTCACCAAATTATTCTGTTTTAGCCTTAAATACTACAGAAAACACCTCTTGTGGAAAACGTATACTGGACTTCAATATTGTGCTGTAGCACCGCCAGACAAAGGAGTAGCAAATTTATGTGCGCCAGATGAACCTCAATGTATACAGTTGAGTATTTTTTATGGATTAATTTTAAAAAAAGTTCACCAACTGCCATAACCTCTCGGAACCTAGATTTTCGTTCACAGATGTAACATAGTTAAATATAAATGGTATAGCGATACTAATAATGTTATACCGTGAAACAAGTGTATAATTATATGCATAACTAGAAAATATGATACGCTTATTATGTTGAAAATGTAATGAGCAGAAAACAGTTTATATTAACCTTTAATGTCAAAAGAGGTATATTGGTATGGGTAACAGTCAAGTCCTGTCGCTTTTTGACGATTGAATGCTCTCTCCTCTAAACTCTCACTTGTTAGGTAAATCAGCAAGCAGCAATCAAATAAATAAGCTATCACATCATTAAACATGCTTATACTATTATACGTTTACTGTTGAGTGCATGTAAACAAAAGTTTTTTGTTAAAAAATTGACAACATCCTAAAAACTGTGGGCAGGGAACTTCATTGTACATTACGAGTATATTTACATCTTTTTTTGTGGTGATGGACAGTGATACTGGAGACTTCTTTAACACTGTGAATAGTTTTTAACCGACTTCAACACCAAACGGAGGTTATTAATTCGTCTGTATTTTTTTTGTATATTTGTTACGCGATATCTCCGTCAATTGTGGACTGATTTTCAATGTTTTTTGTAATCGAAAGGGTATGCTCCCGAGGTGGTCCCATTAATCGCGTTAATCCAGGATCTGATGATGGGATCCGAGAGAAATCGAGGCAAACCCTCAAAGGACAATGGCAGGTCCCCATACATAATTTTATTTGAACTGAAATGTTAGCGTTAAAATATCAAAAAATCCTTAACACTTGAGAATTTATTCTTGACCATTCTAATATCAAAATTACTTGCGAAAGAAGTCTAGGAAAAAAGATATTGGATTTTAAATGTTTCGAGGTTAAGTACTAACATATTGTTAATGTTTTGTTTGAAACTAGATGGCGTTGTGAGTCAGATAGCCGAAAATATTATTATCATTATTATTACAGTATATGAAATAAAAAAAAATAAAAGCATAACATCTATTCGAGTTTAACACTAAATAAAACAAAAATAAAATAACAAACGTGGTGAGTCCGGAACTTGACAGGATCTAAACCACAGATTAAGAGATATGTACTAAACGACGACGTATCGACATTTTGAAAATATCGATGTATGTCTATTTATGTGCCGTTATCAATGACAATGTATTTTTCTCATCACACTGTGTAGTGGAAAATAACGTAACTACATTCTATTTCTTTAGTGTGTTTAAAATCGTTTAAAGAGAGTCAAAAATATTTTAAATCATTTATAATTATGTTGATTCAGTCACTCTACCGTACGAGTGATGACGTGGGCAGAAGCAAATTCATAATCATAATAGTGAACCTTCGGTAAATATTTCAGCCAAAGCTATAAGAATCGATTATCGATAAATTGTTCCATAATATAATATTGCCACCACGCATCCCTAGTCAGTTATACGTGATGGCGAATCTGACATTACGTACTTAGGTCAAATAAAATCTTCAAAAATATCTTATCTCTTATAAGACTTATACAACACATGGTGGTGTAATGATAAATCATAGAAAAAAAATTGATTAAGTTTACTGTGACTCGATTTTTTAAACGCTTAAGTTTTAGGTAAATATGTTTCTGCCATTGTTCTTTTACAGCCCCGACAACGTGTTTTAGCTTATTTCTCTAGCTTTATAGGTATTTGCGTTAAGTAGTCGTTATGTCATGTTGCTGAGCTGATGATGGAAGGATCCTTGACCTTAAGGAGTTACCTACTTACTTAATCTAATCGTGTATTGACCTTGATTTATTATTTCAAGATATTTGTTAGGTGTTTGTGTGGGGTTACAGAGATATGTGCACAAGATAAATGGGATCACAAAACATTTAGACAAAAAAATGATTGTTACGCAATTATTTACATGTTTGTTACCTCAAAACTCTTTCATTTGTAAACCGATTTGGAAAATTCTTAGTGTATCTTGCCGAATCTTGCCGTAATGTTATAGTACAGTTTGGTACTATATATTACGGTATGTAGTGTTTTAAATATTGTACTAGTAGAGAACTTATTAAAAACCTATGTTACACTAAAAATGATAATATAAATATTTAAAAATAATAATTAAAGCGACTTCAAACAATACTGATAAAGAGCACTAAAAATTAAATACAACTATAATAAGTACCCTTAATATAAGAATATTCTTAAATAGATAATGTATTTAATTATTACTAAAGTTCGATTTTTGTTTCTTTTTTAAGGCCGGTACCACATGCCCTTGAGAGAAATATGTAAGTACTCTTACAAAATATTAAATAGTTTTAGAATTTCCCTTCTCTTTTTTCTAATCTCTTTCATTTAAGTTGTTAAATAGATCGTAGATCTTTCTGAAATGCAGTAGCCGCCTGTGGGGTCGCCTGTGGCGCTAGGGCACAAAGGCTCCAGGGCCTTGAGAGTAAAGGAGATCTACCACAACACATACATTTTCCACTGTTCTAAGTTCTTTCTATATCTAAAATCTTCATTATTGTAGTGGTTAGTCGAAAAAAATTTAATGGAACACATATTTTGTTCGTCGACATGTCCTTAACCTTAGTGATTTTCCGATTGATGGCTTCGAAAGGTGCTTTTTCTCGCCTCGCTTACAGGAACCGGGGTTGTAGGTTGTATGAAACTTTTATTTGGCCAACAAAGAAAATTTGATGCTTATCTGCAACTCTAGGGTAGGTAGGTAGATTCACTGTTAGAATTTTATATTATAAAAGAAAAACGTTTTTGCCTTCGATCAACAATACAACTACATTAAAGGTGACGACTCTAAAAACGGCTCGAGTCAGTAAATTAACCTTTTAAAGTTGCAAGTGCACTTATATCAGTTTACAGTTTAAACATAATACACGTAGGAAGCACGTAAGAGAAATACAGAATTCGTTTGTTTTTTCCTCTTAATAGTGAATTTTGCGTTTACTGATTATTTCATAAAATTGTGTGTGTTACCAACACGCAAAATAATGTTGAAGCTAAGCTTATGTTTTTTTGAGATTAGCGTACTAGACTGGTGCTTTTTAAGAAATGTAAGTACTATTCTATAATATTTTTGTAATATTAACACCAGTATCTAAGGTTAACCGATTCAAAAACACATACAAAATATGTTGGTGCACATAATGGGAGTTGTCAGAATTTAATTCTTACTTGTCGGTAATGTTTGGGGAGTTGCCTACTTTTATTTTTAATTTTCGTTGGTGCGAGGTGCTAGGTTTGCATAAGGCATGCAATGGTTCGGGTTTGATTCCTGTGAATGTCGGCTTTTATTTGGTTTTTACCTTATTGTAGCAATAAACTAACACTTGGTTTGGTTATGCATGACTGTATGCACATTAATAAATTCTACAATAATTGTAAAAATAAATACATCAAACTACCGTAATCTAAAAAAAACATTTCATTTGTTATTGATATATATGATATGTAATATGTTACATAATTAAGTTGGAACATTGGTTGAATGAACTTAACAGACTTAGGTACAAGGTTCGAGATACCTTTTTAATTTTTATTGTCTTGTTGCGTGTTTTCTGTCTGCTGTGTGGGGGTTTAGATCGCTTTTATTTTATTTACAGATGGCTTCTGATAGAGCTAAAAAGATAATTAATTTAGCGCTTACCAAAGAACTACAGTGCGATGTTATAACCACGCATGAATCGGTATTCCCTAATCTTGAAAATAATAATCTCCTTAATAATTATGGTTCTGAAGGAATAGAGAATAGCTGCACCGAATCAAATCTAATTGAAATGATACGCCTCCCATTAAAATCTACTTCTATTGTGCCATTGGATAATATTGAGAACTACTCTCTGGTACAAAATACACAGATTGAAGTAATTGACCTCCATGACATGGCTACATGTGATGTGTCCAATGAAGAGGCAAACACGATTTGTGATAGTATTATACCAGAAAATAATGATGAAGATGTGGCTGTCCTTGATTCACAGTTGCAAGAAAAAAATAATGACGACTAATATTGAGAACTGGGCTATAATATCTAATTTCAGTAACGAATTAGACTGCCCTAAATTATTGGCGTATTCATCAACCTTGGATGATGTCAGCGTAACTTCCTTACCAACTAAAAGTAGGTCAAGAAAAAGACGTCCGCAAGTAAACAAAAGTAATTGGTTTGCAAAAAAAAAAATACGTGAAAATGGCGCACAATATTATGGCAAAATTAAAAAAGATTCCAAATGGGTCTATGAAACTGTAAAAGAACCAAAGCGTATGAAAAATAGATGCAAATGTAACAACAAAACAGGTAATATTAAGTGTGCTACTGTTACTGATGAACAAAGGATAATAATATTTATTAACTTTTGGAAAAAACTATACATGGGGAGAGAAAAAAGTATTTGTCAATGACACTGTCCAGGCAATTCCAACTAAACGTCCAAGGGATCGAAAACAGTAAGATAAATCTCGAAGAACACAGTCATTCAAATATAACTTAAAACACCTCATGATGATTATATTAGAGTATGCAAAACTATGTATTTAAACACGTTGGCAATAGGACGAATGACAGTAATAGCCTGGAAAGATAAAATGAAATATAATTGCACTCCTAATGAACTTAGAGCTACTAAAGATAGAGCAGATCCTTTTGCAGACATACAAAAGTCAATGAACGAATTCTTCGACTCTCTGCCGACGATGGAGTCTCATTATTGTCGAGCCTCATCGTCAAGACAGTATCTACAACCTGATTGGAAAACTAAAATGGATGTGTATAAGTTTTACGTGTCTGACTGGTATAAATCCCATGCAACAGAACCGCTATCAAGAACTTCTTTTTTCGAGGTTATGGAGTCTAGAAATATTTCACTGTTTCGTCCAAAAAAGGATGAATGTGAAACATGCACAAGATATAAGTCTGGCACAACTGAAGAAAATGATTACCAGTTACATATATTGAAAAAAGAAGAAGCTAGAAAAGAAAAGCAGGCTGATAAAGAATAAAATCAGTTTGTATTTACAGTAGATCTCCAAGCAGTTTTGATGGCACCTCAGTCTAATGTCAGCACATTATACTACAAAACTAAGCTACAAGAACATAAGCTGTGCTTTTACGACAACATCACTAAAGACGGCTATTATTTTGTGTGGAACGAATCGGAAGGGGGGCTAAGTGCATATGAGTTTGCCTCTATTTGGACGTATTTTATTGAAAAAAACTCAAAAGTTGAAAACAAAACGGATTTACGTGTTATTATTTATTCTGATGGCTGTGGTTACCAAAATCGCAATGTAACTTTATCAAACGCTCTTCTAAATTTGGCAGTTAAAAACCAAATAACCATTGAACAAAATTATATTTAGAAGTCGGACATACGCAGATGGAGGTGGATGCTATGCATTCCTCAATAATTGTTTGTACCCGATTGTTAACATACCCGCAGACTACATTGAAATTATTAAGACCGCCCGCAACAGTCCATTTTATGTTAAATATTTGGAACACGGATTTTTTAAAGCTTTTAATAATATAACAAGTTATAAAAGTATTCGCCCAGGCCGTACGGCGGGAGACCCTAAGGTTACCGATATACGTGCTCTGATGTATTCTCCATCGGGGAATATCTGTACAAACTACGGTTCAGTAACCCATGGACACTGCTACCCCAGAGAAAGGGAATTCTTTCAGCAATAGGCTTTGACGAAATGCAAAATTTACACCAAGGTAGACTCAAAATTAAAGCTAAAAAATACAACGACCTACAGCAAGTTAAAGAAGTCCTGCCAGCAGATTTTCGAGAATTTTATAATAATTTACCGCATGACTAACTGTTCCAATTTTTTGTAAACTTTTTATTTATGTTTAATTATTTCTTTTACTATTAAACTAAAATTATTAAGCTAGTTCGTTGTTTTAATAGAATTCCATAAATAATTAAATTTGATAACTCCTAAACAAATTTATTGCAAATGTTAAAAATGCTAACTCCAATTTTAGACCCTAAAGTGTATTAATATTAATAAATTAAAAAAATAAATAGTGTTATAATAGGTACTGGTAAGATATCTAATAACTGGAATTAGAATTAGATATAGCAGTGAGTAGTATGATTAGGAGTTAGCAACTTAGATTATTTAGCCGACGATATTTTATTGTTTGGCCAGCAATCGCCAACTATTATAGAGTCTGAATTGTGCTCCATTATCAATTTAATGTTTTTATTGCTTTGATGTCGTGAAATAAACATTACATATAAACGATTTGACAATAGCTAGTTATGACGTCACGAAATAGTAGGTATTTCATACAACAATTTAACGCGTCTAGCGTTTTCACATTTTAAAAAAGTTACTGAATTGACTTGACAGTCACCCTATTGCTTGGAGTAATACGTATTTAAAAAAAATTGTACTTTATTGTTTAATGCCCATTATTATTAGTTTCTTGTGTTAAAGTATTAAATCCTTGTGAAGAACGACTTAACATAATGACTGAAACCGGTTTTGTCGAAGCACAATCAGATGATCTTCCTAAAATAGACGTGTTTATGCTGATCATAAACTGTTTAATATATGTAATTCTTTTCAATCTGAAACCCAGGATTAAAATTAGAAAGGTAAATAAAAATAGTTTCGCCCTCCCTCTTACTCTAATAAGTTAGGTAGGTGGGTATATGTTCTCATTCATAGGCAAGCATAGGCAATACTCTTATGGATAAACACATATGTATTAGATACTGAGAATATAATTATTTTAGGTACCAGCCGAACATGTTTCGTAGCTTATTATACACATACATTCAATTTTGTATAAATATTATACACATATATTTTGTTATACTTTCTGCTCAATGATTATCTTCTATCTAGTTTTCACCCTATTATCTTTTTGATATTTTTATCCCAGATTTTGGATTGTTTGGACGAACAAAACTCAAAGTGTACCTGATGATAATGTTAACACATTTTCAGCCCAACCATGATGAGTGCAGCACATGCGTGGCAGACTGTTTTGCACGGTGTTCAAGTGTTAGTGAGCTATATGCTGATGTTGGTGTTTATGACATACAATGTGTGGTTGTGTACCGCTGTCGTCCTTGGATCTGCAACAGGCTATTTCCTCTTTGGATGGCGAGAATCAGTGGTAGTAGACTTCACAGAACATTGCCACTGATATTACCTATATAATGTGAACCAGATTAGTATTATTATTGTTTCCATTATTTTGATTCATGTAAACTTGTTGTGAGCTCAAATTGTTATACAAATATCATGGAGTAATTTTATCATGTTATAAGAAGAAATCCTTGATATAAGTACTTGGGGCAACATTTATACCAGTTACTATATACTTTTTAGGATCATATATGTATACTTAGGTTATTGAATATAAAATGCTTTGGCAATTACTGTTGTTTATTTTTACTCTACCCGTAATAACACACTCAAAACTTTTTATCAGAAAACCAATTCTGCCATATTATGTTTGCTGATTTGTGATGTGAGGTCTAAAACATATGTAATATAATATTTTGCACCTAAATTAGACAGCCAGTACAAGATCTGAATTTAAAAAATACCCATATAAACTCCAAAAGATCTTGTAGCACATTAGACACCCGCTTATGAGCTTGAATATAATGTTAAAGATTGACAATTAGTATAAATAGGCCGTATTATAGTTAGTCTATTCGTGTTCAGAAAATAGTGAGGCATTAATTAAGGCCCGCCACATGACCAATTAGCCATAGCGTCTTTTCGCGATACAAAATAGTTTGTCATTTTTTGTATAATATATATAATAGTTTGAATTTGGAACTGTTCTATATTCGAATGTGTTTACATTTTGAATCTCAAAACAGTTGAAAGTATTAGGATTAATGCTATTGTTTAGTCACAGCGTCGATTGGAATCTGTTAGGTTACGTACGAAAATGAATCTTTTTTTCTTTTCTTTTTTCAACGTTCGTGCAATAATTTTCTACAACTTTAGAAGAGGCCTGACACGGCTTCAGTGTTTTGAAGAGCTAATATCTGTGTTTAGTGATGAAGCCCCATGTCTGCGGACTGTCGAGCGCTGGTATTTACAATTCCAGGACATACTAGTGTTAGTGACAAATCTCGCGAAGGACGCCCAAAATCCCCCTTCATTGAAGATAACATCATTGCTGTGAGACAACTTATTCTCGAAGATCGTCATGTGACGTATCGAGAGATAGAGGCTCTATTAGGCATCTAAGGGACAACCATTCAGAAGATCTTGCATGAAGCGCTTGGTGTGAGAAAGCTAGTTTGCCGTTAGATACCGCATCTGCTTTCCGACGATCACAAGGCGGCCCGCGTCAGATGGTGTAAGAAAACTCTGCAAAGGTTCAACCGAGGAGAGTCAAATCACGTCTACGACATCATCAGTGGTGACGAATCTTGGATCTATGCCTACGATCCTGATTCCAAACAACAATCTACAATCTGGGTCTTTCAAGCCGACTAAAGTTGTTCGTTCTCGAAGCACTTCAAAGAAGATGGTGGCCACGTTCGTTGGAAAACCGGCCATGTTGCGACTATTGCACTTGAAGATCGTAGAACGGTAAACGCAAAGTGGTATACCACAGTTTGTTTACCACAAGTCATCGCCGAACTTCAAAAATCTAACTCAAAGCGACGCATCATCCTGCACCACGACAACGCAAGCTCACACAGCGCTCGTCAAACGATTAACTATTTGAAGCAGGAAAAACTGGAAATTCTTGACCATCCTCCATACAGTCCTTTTTTTTTTTTTTTTTTTTTTTTTTTTAACGTGTGGAATACATACAGTCCTGACCTAAGCCCTAACGATTTCTTTACATTTCCTAAAATTAAGAAAAGTCTTCGTGGTCAAAGGTTCCAGTCCGGTGAAAAAGCAGTCGACGCTTTCAAGTCAGCCATTTTGAACACCTCCACTTTAGAGTGGAATAAATGTTATAATAACTGGTTTGAGCGAATGGAAAAGTGTATTAAGTTACGTGGTGAATACTTTGAAAAACATTAAAAAGTATTATAAGGTTCTAGTTGTGTTTTTTTCTTCAAACGACAAAACTTAAAAGGCATGCCTCTTAATTTTGTATTATCATTATCATCAGCCTATCGCAGTCCACTGCTGGACATAGGCCTCTCCCATTGCATATATTCAATTTTATATAAATATGTCAAATATATTTCTGTGAGTTAGCTTTTTTCATTAAAAATTTTCAAGCCTATTGTTCGCCAACACTTAAAAGTCAGAGGTCTTGAAATGACCTGAGAAAATAACATTCGTTTCTTGTAGGTATCCAGGTAAGGTATTTTATCGATATCTAACTATTTACAAACCGGTAAAAAAACTATTGCTCGGTGATAGCGATTAGCAACACGATACTCGGATCGGTCGCTTGACCGATCCGAAGTGTATAAGAGCGAGCGTAGGTAAATAAATCCAAAATAATGCTACTGTTATTTTCGTAAATTTTAAGCTTAAAAATCAGTAAATAGTAATAATTTGATTAAATATTACTGACATATAAAAGGTAACGCCATATTTTTGTAAACTTGACGTGGCAGATCTCTTTTTAAAGCAAAAAAAGAAAACTGAACTATTCGGGATTTTGTAGATAGATTTTGTACTGTTGTCTAGTCAGCAGCGCAACTAGATTTGGTTTAGGTTGTGGACCATGTGGACTTATACTTTGACAGACGAGAATGCCTGCTTATGGCAACTCCCTACCGTGTTGCTCTATGACGCGAATGGACTATATTAATTTTCATAAGGGAACACGGGGCACGTGCCCAGGATCCCTAATAAAGTAGATATGACATAAATTATAAACAGCGCAGCAAGAAATAAAATTGCAACATTCTTTAGTAGTATTCATGTTTTATCATGATGTTACTCACGTGTATTTCGGGGATGTCCCTTCTAGTTAACCAATCGATGGAAAATTATGACTAATTTGGCACATAATGGATTATAAACTTGATGTTGTTTTTAATTTATTTCTCAGCTATAGTAATGAAACAATCCTTAATTCAGAACTCTCAATAGGTACCCTACTAACCAAGGTACCTTATAAAATATTTAAGAGAAAATTAAAATATTAAATAAATTCATGTAGATTTACAAAAAATGGAAACACAATATCGAGCTCAAAAACGGTTAACAGTACAGGTAAATTATGATGGATTACATCGCCAGCAATAAGAGTACTGCTATTAGGGGTTGCTGTCACAATATCAGAAATTAATAATTCAAAGAAAGTTTCTATCATCATCATCTTACTCTGTTCCTAAATGTATTTGGGGTCAGTTAATAAGTTTTCTTCTTCCATTCTCCTTCACCACTCAACGGATCACTGCTTACCATATCTTAGTCATATCTTTTTTCAAGCATTTCTTCATTTCATTGCAAAATGGTTTAAGCGTTTTTCTTCTATGGCCGGCCGCCTACCGGAAGTCAAGCATCCTTGGGAATATAATTCTCCGTACATAATATGAAGTGAAATTTTGTTAACCACATGCTCAGGTCAAAAAAAATGAAAGTACTTATGCGAATTCAATTCCTTGTGAAGATATACCATACCTCTTGTTTTAAAGTTGGTAATAACGAAGTATCACTCGAACGATAGTAGAAGCATGTAAATAGCCAATTTCAATTCCATAAATATGTCTTTAATGATTAATGTTTTTTTCAAGGGATGTCATTAAATTTTGTTGAGGTATGGCTATTTAGATCAGTAACAGTAAAAAATTGAAAAAATCTTCCACAGATGTTGGTGCAGTTATTATAATATGCTTAACCTGCTAGTCTTTCCACGTCATAACTGTTCTCACATGTGCCTTTACATAATATCTATATTTGTCACTCAATCAGCCTCAGGGGCTTTATAAGGTAATAAATCTTTTCAACTGATCAGAAATTAATATTATTACTATGGGATTTACCATTAATAGCTTTTAGAGTGAGTTTTTATCTATTTAATTTCAAGATTATTTTGCTCTTCATGTATAACACTTTTCATTTTGTTTCTGAACAGATAGTATTTGAACATTTTTGGATACCCTTCCATCAAGTTCAAGACTGAGGTTCAATAGAACGGGTAAGTATTGCGAAGGTATTGATTGATTATGGGATCCTCTGGATTCATTAACCTCTCCATAGTAGTAAATGCTGAAAGCTCCAACACAAAGAGCTTGTTATATTATTTGGATAGTTCAGGCCAGGCTTTGATATCTTCTGGCTAGATCATCAAACTTCAGGATTCCTTTGGGATAAACACCAAACACCAAGGTATAAAAACCAAGAGTACATCAATGATTCCCCAAATAGACTTCAATAAAAACTTTTTGGCTTGTCTCAAACTCAAAATCTTGCATCAGTCTTAGAAAAACAATTTTTAAGAATCAGAACTAGAATTTCAGGAACTAGTATCAGAATGTCTGTGCTTGAAATGTTTTTTCAGATTTGAACTACTGTTGCACTTGTAGGTGCAATGTGCACACTGATAAGGTCTCTCAGCTGTATGTGTTCTTTTATGGACTTTAAGAGAGTTAATAAAATTTGATCTAAAACTACATTTCTCGCAAAGATAAGGCTTTTCATTAGTATGCACCCTTTTGTGTTTAATAAGATTTGAAGCTATTTTGCAAGAATAAGAACAATTGGGATAGTTACAGGTATATTGTTTATGTTCTATCACGTGCTTTGTATGTTCTTTTGAGCCATAACTCCTGAAATCAAAACAATGAATATTATTACTAAAAAAATTATAGTAACTGCTACAATGTGTGTGTGGGGGAGTGGGAAAGATTTACAAGAAGTCGGACTTTTTGTTGTTGACAATAATGAAAACAGGAGATTTACAGCCACTTTCAATTAACTATCTATTCATAATTCTATATATAAAATATAAACAAATTTATTGTTTTGATCGTACTTAATTTTCAATGGCCTATTTGGGTACCGCATGTTTTATCGATGTTATTAATCAATCATCGAAAGGCAGGTAGCCTACTAAAGATAGGATGCCCATACAAACGGTTTTTACTTATGTTTAAACTAGCTTATCAGACATCGAAGAAGATAAAATGAATCAAGATTAAAGGTATATGTATAAAAGACGATACAAACTAACTAGCTGACTGATTTACTGATTGATCAAAAAAAATATCGTTGCTAATAATTAAGTAGGTATGCATCGTAAGGTTATTATAACAATAATTCTTAACACCTTTTTTAGTAGTTAGGGGTAGTTTTGAAAAATTAATAATAACGTTTCTTATTACTTTTAATAAAGAGTATTTACTGTGAGTTTGAACAAGCTACTACCAAAAATAACGAAGTTTCATTTAAGTTTCCAATCCCCATTTTGCACCCTTAGGGGTGGAATTTTTTAACAATCCTTTTTTAATGCACACCTAAGTCACTTTTTTTTATTTAACATTTTAGAAAGCAATTTACAAATTATTGATTATAATATTGCATTTGAAACCCTGAGGTTTGTAAACACCATTCAGTAAAAATACATGTGTCATTATGTAGATACTTTTAAAATAATTATATCAGGTCCTTACATATGAAATTGGCGTTTTGTACAGAATGAATATAAAGTCATTTTTTTTTGTAAAATATATTTAATTACTGAAAGTATGCACCGTTGTTATCTATGCACTTTTGCCATCTCGTAGGTAGTTCATTGACCCCTTTACTAAAAAACCAACCACCTTCAAAGAGTTTATTGATTCTCGCCGCGAATCAATAAACTCTGAAGGCGGTTTGGACTGCCGCATCGGAGTTGAATTTTTTTCCTTGTAATAAGGTGTCAAAATTCCGGAAAAATGCAAAATGAAAATTAATTGCTGCAGCTATCTCTGAAGTGCTTTGTGATGGATCCGCTGCCACAATAGCCTTTAATTCAGTCCACGGGGTTGGTTCTGAAGGTCGATATTTCCAGAACGAAAACGTTGAAACCAAAAACGTATCGTGCTTTCCTTTGCGACACCAGCGCCGTACACATCATTAATCCTTCGAGCTGTTTCTGCAGCCCTGGTGCCACGGTAGAACTCGTACTCGTAAATATACCGATATTTTATGTTTTCTGTTGTGCGGTAATAAGCGACGCCAAAGGAAAAAAATAATGAGGAAAAAACAAATGAATGACTGTTTTCAAAACTCAAATGTACCAACTAAATGTATTTATAAATTTGAATTTGGAATTCTTAACCAAAGAGGAGATATTTCAGATCAAAGTGGTCAGTACGACAAAATGCTAATTTCATATGTAAGGAACTAATATTATCTAAGGGTATGGGCGCAGAACGGTGAAGTGAACTCCGAGTCAGTCAAGGAGAGGTGGAGGGATTACCTACAAACATGACTGGACCATGTTTTCCGAAAAGAATCCCTTCAAAGTATATTTGATATTTTTTTCCTTTAGGCATTTATTTATATCGGGGGATAGTTTATTAATTAATCGCGGTACAATGTATCGTGTTGTTCTCTCACCGAACACGTTAACAGCGCGTACCTTTTGCAACCGGTTTAGTGAGGCTGCTCGTGTACATACAGGACAGGGTGTTCTACTTTATCACCCAAGTTGTATTTAAAATAGTTATCTTTCAACAAACTATATTTTATTTTAAGTTGAATAGGTAGAACTTTAGTGTTTAAAAAGACCCAGCTCATTATTACTGTATTGTAAATTAATCTGTGGAGATATTATTGTCTTTAATATTTTTGGTTGCAATCTGTATACAACATTTATGTGTCTTGTAAGTCCGTCCATAGCTGGTGAGTCCATGCTAAATATGAGAATCGGCTAGAAAGTTAAGAATAATAATTTAACACGATAAGGGATACGACGATTTAAGATCTGAATCCATAATGCCGCAGGGTGCCCGTTGGCTAATCGCGGTGCCCTACACTACGTTTGCTAATCGCGGTCTCCACTCTAGCACTTGTCGGCTTTAGCGACCATCAGTCAGTCTGTTGATATGACCGGCCCACTTCCACTTGAGCGCACTGATGTTGGTTACTCTAGTTCTCTGTCGAATAGTTTAGTATAATGCGAGCGCCATAACTAGACACCTGAACGCGGTGACGTACAGAGTGCACAAAAAGTAGCAGTACCAGTATCTATTTCCCAAAAGATCAACAACAAAATGTAACAGACATTCTGATAGCAATACGATAACAAGATTAATAACAAAATGTACGAGGAAATCTGATAAAAATAGGATTGCGACGTCGTTACGTGACGTGGACCAGTACGAGACCAACATGTTAGTAAAAAAAAATGGCTTGCCTACAGTACAACGTCGAAGGGAAGTGACAAGGGTATTGGGCGGGGAATCGCATTCGGACGTACGGATTATACCATACTTTTTAAAATCTTACATAGTATAAGTACGCAATACTGTTCTCTTCATAAACCTTTATACTATCAACGTTTCTAAAGAGCAAGGATGTTGTTTATGACCTAATATTACTACAAAAATACGTAAGAAGTTTGTGCTTAGCATTGCTCCGGACAAAGCCGCTCGTGGTTTTCTCTAACATCAATCGATCTGTTGCGATTTTAGTAACCAATGGTAAAAAACCACGATTCCGCTCATGCCACTCAGACCATAGCCAAGAATCATACGATGTTTACTGCAGACGGTCGGCGCGCCACCTACTCACAACGCTTTCGACTTGCTTGGAGCTTGTACACGTCGCGCTAAACATATTCGTATACCATACCTATGCTTATCTTGTATGTGCTAAATTATATTGTATTAACTTTCGCTAATATAACTTTTATTTCCATCTTAATAATAATATTATTCATTCTGCTTTTCAACCTTCATTCATTCTTTCTACTCGCTTAGTGCAGGCTAACCTAGTCTAGCAATACAGCATCATCGTCAACAGCCTTTAGTAGTTCACTGGCTGGACATAGGCCTCTTGGTATTGGTATTGGTTGTGGGCTTCGGTTTCCGCATTTAGACTCAAGAGTGGTCCCTTATGCATCGAGGACTGGTTAGCTAGGTGAGCCAACCAACCTCCTTCCAGAAGCGCAGAAGCCTCCTGGGGCGTTCTCGGCTTCTAGGAGCGCTTTTGTATCGGGAATGATACTTGTCCGTTGTGTGGCCACTCCCTAGCATTCCAGGACTACGTGGGCGGCCGTTTCTTCTGCTTCCAGACATCCCCTGCATAGAGGGCTGTCCGTCGCAGTGATGAGCAATAGGTGTTGGTTCAGGGCTAGGTGTCCTGTTATAGTACAGACAACTATTCGTATTTTCAGTCTGCTAAGACTAATCAATCTGCAGGTGAGTCGTGGTGTGACTTGAGTCAGCATCAGATTGGACTGTCTGCAGCCGGGTGAGTTTTTCCACCTCCGGTTGTGTGCTTTACGAGTCCGTGCCTAGCCCAGAATCGTATTTGGTTAAACGATATTGCCAAGAGTATGATTGGGCCGGTAGCTGGGGTTGCCGAGACCCTCTTTGCCAACTCATTTGCGGCATCGTTCCCGTGTGAGTTACTGTGTCCTTTAATCCATTGGAGGAGTATCACATTTAATGTGGCAAGCTGCTCCAATGCTTGATGGCATTTGAAGACAATACCAGAGGTCATTGTGTTGCCCTCTAGTGCCTTTAGGACGGCCATGCTGTCGGATAGTATTCGGATGTTATAGTCCTTGATACCCCTTGACAGGGTCGTTGTAGCGGCATAAGTTATTGCCACACATTCGCATTGGAATATGGGACTATGTTGGCCTAACGCTAGTGATATGTCATAGCCCGGGGAGTGAACTTCCAAGAGGCGGCACGCCTGGCTACCAGGGGTCTCTCTGGTGGTCGATCACCTCCAAATTCTCTCTGGTGGTTCGAGCGCATTGAGGCGCTGGGCTTACGGGTGGCCCTGAACAAGTCCGAGGCCCTCTTATTTCATGGGCCCCGTAGTGGTCCTCCCCCTGGCGCCTCAATCGCCGTTAACTCGGTCCTCGTACCGGTGTGGGCAGCGGCTATGACTTCCCCGTGGGATTTGGAGGCGGAAGTGCTCGCCGAAGTATATCGGCGGACGACTAAGTTCCGGGCGGTTAACGGCAGTCGGTCCCCACCCGAAGAAGTACGCGAGTGGCGCAAACCCGCTCGTCTAGCCACGATGGCTCGTTGGTCGTTACGATTGGAAGCTCCACGTGCTGGTATTGCCGCCGTGGAGGTGCTCCAGCCGGTCATCGTCGAATGGGCAGGGCGGCAGCACGGGACCCTCTCCTTCCGACTGACGCAGGTTCTTTCCGGGCACGTTCGCTTCGGAAAGTACCTGCACTCTGTCGCTAGGAAGGAACTAGTCCTGCCTGTCACCTGTCATTGCAGTGAGGAGTCGGCTCAGCACACGCTGGCAATTTGCCCGGCTTGGGCGTCGCAGCGTCCAGGTCCTCACTGCAGTCATCGGGGGAGATCTTTTACTACCGGCTGTCATACGCTCCATGGACGGTAGTGATAGTTGTTTTACCGCGGTCGCATCCTTCTGCGAAGACGTTCATTCGCAGGAGGCGGCGGAGAGGGCCCGGGAGAATAATCTCCACTCAGACCCAATTCGCCGCCGATAACCCGGGTGGCGGAGGCGCGTTTACCTGCGCCTCATGCCGCCCTGAGTGTGGCCGCGGGTGGACGGGACAGGTTTTCCCCTCCACCCGTCATAAGAGCGAGGAGGCGACGTCCGCGCGTGCCAAATGTCTCCTAAATAGAGAACATACCCGAAGGTGGTGCCTGCACGGTTGCAGGCAGGCGCTAAGAAGGGTCTGGAGGTCGTAATAACAGCAGTACTGGGATCCCTACTATTACAGGTGCAGCATTACAAATCATGCAAAGTTGCATTCTCTATTCACGTGTTCATTATACAAATAACCTTCCTCTTTAATCACTCTCTCTATTTGTGAAAACCGCTATAAAATCCGTTGCTTACTTTAAAAGATCTAAGCGTACAACACAAAAAAGCAACTTTATTTTATACTATGTAATGCAGTGTCTAGCAGGAACTATGGCTTAAGAATTATAGATAGAGAGGGGTGTCAAAACTCACGAACAAACAATTCAACAAGAATGTTTAATTCTTTGTTTGCAAGTGTATTTGTTAATTTATCTTATTATAATGAGAAATTGTAAGCTGTAATTTTTTTCCTCTTAATTTTATATGAGATCAACCTTAAGAAAAATGGTTTAAAAAACAAAAATCTTGAAATTGCACAGATATCATAACATAGATAATAAAAATGTTGTATATATCAGTTTTCAATTTTATTCGTTATTCGTTCTCAACGTGCTCTTTTTTGGAATTGGTTAAAAGCTCCTGAAGAAAAGAGATACAACTATTCAGTTTAAAGGTCAATAAAAGTAATTGCATGTTGCTAAATTTGATGAATGCATTAAGATAGGGTTGGCAAGTGTGAATAACACTGGTGACGTTAAAACTGTTTGTGACCAGATAATACTAAATGTAGTGCACTTCAAATTTAACCTAGTACTATAAAAATTAATATGTACGAGAATTAACAATTCTTAACAGGCTGAGAAAGAAAGGACTAAACACTAACTTACCTATGAGAACAAAAGGAACATGTAATTATATTGTCTTCCGAATTTTCAATTTCAAGACAATCTTCTGATTGATCATTTAAGTTGGAAACATTGTCTATAGTACCAATATCCTTTATAGATTTCCTTTCGTTTAGTATTTGAGCTATTATTATAGATTTGGGTTGTGGTCCAAATTTAATCATATTTGTCATTGTTGGTCTCCCACTTCTATTTGTGATTTTCTCGTTGGATGCAGGTAGACAAACTTGCAAGGGATTTTGATTATTCATTATAACCAAATAAATAATACTGTAATAATTTAGTTTGAAAATACTTTTGAGGTGCCCTTTTATATACAGCTGTCTTGGAGTAGAACATGAGCAACTGAGTGCTGAGTACCTACATTCTACATTAACGAATCACGACTTTAAAATTAATACGTCTATCGGTCACTTTAAGGTACTTATAATATATCTAATCTAAGACGAGGTACCGTTTGACAGTTCTCACAGATTGAAGAATAAGGAGGTCAACGAAATCGAATGCTACAATATCTTTATATTTACAAATCGATTCCAGTTTTACAGATTTATGTATATTGCTGTTTAAGCCCGTACAAACAAGGCAGTCAACCGCACCTCAATAATGATAAGTAAATAAAATCTCCGACTTTACTATTTTACTTCTAAAATACCTTTTATGACAGTTGTGAGATCGAAAGTTGATTGGAACTAAATTGTGACCAAACTTTTATTACGAGAATTGGCCTTCTGATATAAATACATATTTATATACTTAAACGCCATCTCATCCCAAAATAAGCAGAGCTTACTATTAGGCTCGGGACTAAACCACAGTAAACTGTGGAAGACCGGTGATTTATCATTCGATTTTTTCGTACGTAGGTTAGGGTTACTACTTACTCACGCGTTGTTGCCAATAAGCAATTTTCAGACGATGCATAAAGACCCTATTTCGAGTTTTGAACGGTAAATCTAGTAATTATTTTGCTACTCGTACCATTCCTAACCTACCTAACTAGCAACCCTAACCTACGTACAAAAAAATCGATCGATAAATCACAGTAGACTGTGATTTTGTCCCATGCCTACTTACTTTATTGTACCATAGTAAGCTCTGCTTATTTTGGGACTAGATGGCGTTTTGTGAATATAGTAGAATATTATAATACATTTTGTTATTTTAATATTGTGAATAATTTTGGTTTTTCGTTTCTCAATAATATATTTTCAGAATTTTACTCAAATTGAGTAAAATCCTATTATTATTTTCGAGACCTTGACAACTAAACGATCAATAGTCCTTATTGAGTGTCCACTTTAATAATAAGACAGTTTTCACACAGTAGTAGTAAACATGATATAAATAAATAAAGTATTTTAATTTTGTATCTAGAAAGTCATCGCATTATTGATCCTATAGTGGGGATACTACCTATGTAGTGCTAAATAACACTTCGACTAATAACAGTAATAGTTTGATATTAAACTGTACACCTTAGTCAAAATATGTGGCTTGGCCGTTTCGCTACTACAAGAACTATTGTACAACAGAAAAGTAATAAGTAGCAAATAAATTTTTCACCAAACGCCCGTGATGGTTACGAAACGGTCGAGCCACATATTTTGACTAAGGAGTAGAGTTTGTGAGTTAGGGCGTTCAGAGTTAGGCTCTAAAGATATAGGAGTTTGAAAGTACGGATAAATGTTTTTTTTTTCAACGACTTTATTGATTTTTAATTAAATAATTTAAGGTGAGCAATTTTAAAGGACAACGTAGTCGAATTGAGCTATTGAAAATCTATCGATTAGTATTTTTTTTATTGCAAATATTATTATTTTGCAGGCTGGGGTGGGGTAGGTTCTACATGAGATCTGATAAGTTTTTGACATTACGAGACATATTTATGGTCTCGTCTTGGCAACATTTTACAGGAAAATGGTTTTGGTGGCCCATAAAAATACAAAAAAAAAATGGTTTTGGTGGAATTGCACTTCTTTTTTGTAAGTTTCTTATAAAGTTATGACATTATTTATTACAAACAGTGTGGATAGTGATATATAGATCCCGTATCACAGAATTTTGCGAAAAAACGCATGGTGAAAAATCGCTGTGCGGACGCTGCACTGTGCAGTAAAAGATACCACAGAGTACAGTAATAATAAAGATACTGCAGAAGTTTAGTTTTAAAATTATACACAGAAGTTGCCATGTTAATAAACCATAACGAACCATGTACTTAAATAAAATTCCAATGATTTTGTTTTTACGAACTATTTAAGATTTAAAATAAAACAGGTGATTAAAATTATGTGTTAATAATTTAATACAAAATAAGTATACCTAATACAGCGTGAGGGGTCAATGGACACCCGGTCAGAACGAAGATCCGTAAGTCGGAAAAAAGGCTTGTTACACATTTATTGATCTCGCTCCCATTTACTCAGAGCGTGTAGCGCGCGATAAGGAACTTCGTTCCAAAAATGAACCTGAAAAAAACAAAATATTTTATAATTTCTAAACTTTGTTGATTAATATTTTATAAAGAACTAAATATTTAATGTCGCATCGTGCCTCCGTACCCGTTTAGATGCATCTACTAAGAGGTTTTCACCTTTTGTCCGAGGTGCAACCAAAAAATTTAATACATATTTTAAACAAGCAAATTGTTGTCTATCGGGTTACCATTTTTTCTTAAATCTAGCTTAATTTCTTTTAACAGTGGTCATTTTTATTAATCTAGCAACCCTGAACTTTGCATCAACCAATTAAATTTTTTGGCCCTTTACTTGAGTAACATCTGGTACATCTCCAAAGAATTTTAAGAATAGAGAACTATCGCTATCAATCCTATGATTAACATGGAATCCTGGAAATTGCTTATATGATAAATTAAAATATTCTCGTCTTTAACACTTTCTTATGCTGATTTTTAGAATTTTCTTTTCCAGTGCAAATTGAAAATTTGACTATGCTTAGGGACGCTCTTCATTGTTGGTCTTGTTTGGCCGCCATGTCTGAAGTTCGTTGTGTCTTCGGAGGTCGTGTTGTGCTACTCTTTAATGTTTATAGAATTCAGTGATTTTAGTTGTATTAAGACGATGAATTTATATGAATATTAAATAAGTATGATTTAGTTTCTTGTGTGGAGTGACTGTTTTATTGGAGCAAATCGATACATTTTGCGTTTGAAGAAGTTGCTCTAACATCGTATTTTTAGTTCATCCGCCATATTGGCGTTAATATTTCTTCGTAAGTCTTTTTTCATAATTTTTAGCTTTACTGGTATTATTTTGAAGTAATTTTTATACTATTTTGTTGCTATTTTCTTAGGGCTACTTAATACATTAAAGTAGAGAGTGCATGTTGCTTGTATTAAGCAATATTTCGACTTTTTGTTCATGGCCTCTTTAAGGCAATTTTCTCTTATTTCTAGTCACTAGCGTTGTTTTAATTTCGATGGTATAGGATTGAAACTAATATTTGCATTGTTGACTATTATTGGTTTTGACTGATGTTTTAGAAACATAGTTTTGTAGATACTGGTTTTATTGTACTGGTGCGTATTCACATAAAATGAAATAGCTTTAAGGAAGAACGCTGTATTGACATTATTTTTATCCGTAATAATATATTCAAATATATATTCGTTCCAAATCTGTTATTTTTTATTAATATAACTACCTTTTAACCTAATACCTGAAAATATTGAAAATACATAACTTTGCTTAAAGAACGTTCTAGACCAGTTACACAGTCTCTTGAGCGTCGTTCTGCTATGTATATTGTTTGTGACTCAATATGCCTATTATATTTTGCCATGGAACACGCTATTTAGATGTTGTGGATGATTGTAGTAGTACTTTGATCTATAGGCTGCATGTCAAATTTATATCTACAGGTAATGCATGGCTGCAATGGTGCAATAGTGTATCTAACTCATATGAAAGTATCAAAATGTTGAAAGTTGAGAGGTTACATGCAATGGACATCATCCTAGTATATTAAAGTAGTCCTATATTAAAAAATAAATATACCATAGCATATTTACTATGTCCTTTCATGTGGTTACCTAAGTACATTCATCAATCCCAAGACTAACTTAACCATATACATTAAAGGTTTTATGAAGTCATATATATGCGGCAGAAATGTTTGTGATTTCATTAGGATAATTCAATTTTAGTAGATGTTATTGACATCTGTAACTTATGTAGTGAGCTAATTTATAATAAATTATAAAAGATAAGGAGCTATATCTTAAAGCCTGTTCCGAACAGGCAACATGGTCCATTGCAATTCTATTGACCCATGTAAACCTTTTCAATTGGCACAAATAGTCATATAACTGTAAATAAAATATAAAATTTCACTGCAACGAATTACCTGGGTTCTGGTTTATTTGTTGCGAGCTTAATAGTTACATACTTTTTACTTTTTTGTATCGCGAAACTAAATTTTGACGAGCTTGGTAAGGCTGATAACAGATCATGTCGGTTATACTCTCATTGTGTGTGGTCGATTTTGATACAAATATGTCCACTTAAATAGAGCCATATTTAAAAGAATAATAGACATAATTACAACACATGTTTGTAAACAAAGCAATGATGAGGATGAAGTTGCTATTATATTAAGTGTTGGTGTTACAATGTGTAAGTTCATTAAAGCTGATATATATTTAGGGATCAATATTGAACTTTGTCAGGGTAAGGCAAATCAGTTTGTTAAAAAAAAATATGAAAATTATTTGTAGTCAGATGTGTAGTCTACATGACTACACAAGTTAGCTCTTTAATTACATCAGACTAACCATTCAAACACAACCTCTAAGAGTTGTCCATTGCAAAGCAACTTTAATAATAGTTTTTAATTAACTTACACCTACTTTCTGAAAGGTTGCTCAAAGCAAAGGTTAACTAATAGAAGATCAAATTTGTTCTTAAGTATTGTCATATCATTTGGTGTTTTGATTTGATTTTTGGATCATTTAAACAAATTGAAATTAGTACAATATTAATACTTTTACTTTATTATATACTTAAACCAATTTACGTTTGTTCTCTTCTAGTACTATTAAGTATAAATAAAAGCAATGTTAGTCTAATGAAAGTAATATTGGTCTGTCGGAATTTGCACCTCTGGGCATTAAACCTCTTACTAAGAGATGTTCTTTTTATAGCTGTATAAATTGAAAACCATGTGTATTACTATAGGCAACTGCATAAAAGATTCTTTAAGAATTTACAGTTCTTAAATCTATTTACATTAATGCACTTAAAATTCTGTGTTCAATGCATTGCAATAAATGTCAAAATTTAATTATTTAATACAATATCACCTGTCCTACTTCATTTTAATAATGTAGTTTCGTTTTGTTTCAGGTATTGAAGACTTGCTGTTAATACATAGCCATTGGTGCTTTAGTATTTCGGAACCCTGCAATCTGATGCAAGGTAAAACACCTTATTAATATTTAAAGAAGACAAATAAATAATTTGGTCTGTAAGTGGCAATTCAAACAAATTGAAATTAGTATAATATTTGATATTTAAACCAATTTACATTTTATGCAATACATGGTTATCTTAGACAAGAGAATTATGTTTTAGAACATAATTTAGCTTTATGTCAAATCGTCAATGTTTTTTTCAGGTATGATATTTATTTGTCCATATGGGATGACCTGCTTCTAGGTGCATAAGCACCAACATATATTCATATTATGATAAAATGGTTTAGTGTTATAAGAGGGTTTAGCTGATGCCTCTTAGTCAGAAATTGGATGAGCCTCTTGTTACAATTGAGGTGAGAGTTATTTGATGGCTCCTATTGTTATTGTTTTATGGTTTATAAATTACTACAGTGATAGTGTCATTTTGGCAGGTAGATTGCTGACTCCAGCACAATGCAGCAGGCAGTCGATCCTCTTGCGACCACAAGCACGGTAAGTTTATTTATTTCATATCATTATATAAAATAAATTATCTTAATTATTTTTTTTCTGATAATGAACATCATATCCATTATTTTTTTATCTATCAGCCATCGGCGGAGCCCGTAAACGGTGCTCCGCCTGACGAGTCGGCACGTCGGCAGGGGCGGATAACAAACCAGCTGCAATTTCTACAAAAGAATGTAATGAAAGCAGTATGGAAACATCAGTTTGCTTGGCCTTTTCACCAACCTGTAGATGCAAAGAAATTAAACCTTCCTGTATGTATAACTACTGTTTTTTTTACACATACAGCTAGAAAACCAGAATAGAAAAAGATTGGTACAAACTTTTACATTTCAGGATTACCACAAAATCATTAAGAAGCCTATGGATTTAGGCACAATTAAGAAACGTCTTGAATCCAACTATTACTATTCAGCTCAGGAATGCATTCAAGACTTCAACACTATGTTCACCAATTGTTATGTTTACAATAAGCCGGGCGAGGATGTGGTGGTTATGGCACAAACCCTGGAGAAATTGTTTTTAAACAGGGTAAGTAAAAAATATCACAATGATAAATCTATATATGAAACATACAGCATGACAACCTGTGTCAGACCTTAGGCCTTATTCAGATGACGGTCGTTAAACGCTCGTCAAGAAGAACGCGCACTTTGTGAAAGACATTCACCTGCTTGGCTCTTTAGATTATTTTAGTTTTTTGATTTACCATACATTCGGTCACATAATCGCGTATTCAACGCGAAAATGCATGATTTGGTTAAAAGGATTCCACCAAAATAAAATATCTTAAATCATTTCTCTCATAGAATGTATTTTGTTTGTTTCATACATTTATTATACATATATACAGTTTATATGATGAGATAAAACTAATAAACGGCATGAGGGGTCTATGGACCCCCGGTCGAAACAAAGTTCCCGCAAGAAATGTCGGAAAAAAATCTTGTTACACATTATTCGTGTAACGCGCGATAAGGAATTTCGTTCCAAAAATGAACCTGAATTGATTGAGAAAAAAAGATGTTTAAATGTTTTATAGTGTACTGCTGGCCATATTAACGCTTCACACACTTTACGAACAGAGTCTTATAAGAGATGATTATTTAAATCTAATCTACTAATGCTTATTTGACTGCACTTATATTGCTAAAACAGTTCACACGAACATCACTGGAATGGCTTTGATGCAGTTCTAATTAAATTTATTATTGACAGATAGCACAAATGGACAAAGAGGAGAAGGAAATTGAAGCGCCGTCAAAAGGTGCCAAAGGTGTAGTGAAAAAGCGTGGCACTGGAGGCCCTAGTGCGACTGTGGGTGGAACACCAACTACGCCAGCGGTGCCGGCATCCAGGCCCGCGGTCAAGGCTTTGCCACCTACACCGCATCCGGCGGTTGTAGGCTCCACCAATACCACGACCACTCCTGCCATCACCACACCCTCCGTCACACCACCCGCTACTCATACCGGGTTGCCGCAACAGGTGAATACAGTACTGGCTCTTTATATCATTGTTGTGACTTAGATAACTTTTCCTTTCTTAAATTATGAAATTTCTAAACACGAACTCCTCTCACTTTTTAATTTGCTCTTATTTAATATCAAAAATTATTGTTTCGGTACGTTTATATATTGTCATAACTCTTAAGTAATTAATAATACATAAACTTATTACATATGGTTACAGTATACATACTACTAACACATACATCATACACAATATATACATACAGAGGTCCATAAATACACAGATAGTTTATAACCTATGATGTATATTATTAGTTATATCACACATTTATGACAAATGGTGGTATGTTTAAAATGCAAGTTGTGAAGTTTACAGGTTATTTAAAGGTATAGTGATGTGTATATACATAGATGTGAGACGGTATACATGCGTTTCTCTAGCATTCCACGGGTTCCGTTTTGGTTTTAGTATATATTATAAAATGTGAACGATATAGTGTTACTTACAGATGACACAAGCAACACTAATATCTCATTATACTACCTAATACTGGGAATGTTCCATGCAATTTAGTGCATTGGCAGTGTCAACAGTTTTTAATAACATCTGCCTGATTCATTACCACTAATGTCAAACAAGTGGAGATGTCATCATCACATCAACAGCCTTTAATAGTCCACTGCTGGGCATAGGCCTCTCCATAGAAGGGAGGTTTTGGCCTATTATACAACGCTGGTAAGACGTGTTGGTAGAGGGTTTGTGTCAAGTTTTGTTTCTCTCTGCAGTGCTGTTGTCCTGCGTATTTTGCTTCCTTAGGCGGCTCTGCCAACAACCACGGGATGAATAGGGGTGGGGTGACACTCTGTGTTCTTAATCTGTCACCACATGGACATGGAGAAATATTTCAGTTATTTCCATAGTATTAGGCCATATGTTAATGTTTGTTGTCGTTATATATCTTCTTATATACAAAAATGAAATGCTGTTCGTTAGTCTCAGCAAAACGCGGGAACAGCTGGACAGATTCACTAATGTTGGTCTTGAAATATTTGTGGAAGTCCAGGGAAAGCTTAAACGGTGAGACAATTTGGAAAAATTACAAAAAATAAGCCATACAAGATTTTTGTACCTGTCTCATATTTGGTGTACCAATGTACCCCATAAGTCAGTACCTTAAACTTAGATATCGAAATTAAATAAGGATTTCGAATCAACAATATTCTTATTGTCGCGTATTTAGATTAATTAGGTGCAACGAAGTTCATCGGGTCAACTCATACAGAATAAATATATCAGCTTAATGCTGCTGATATATTTATGTCACATTTAGATGCTAAATTTACCTTTTACAAAAAAATTCCAAGGATTCCTTAAAAAAACGAATCATTTAGAAATTCAAAACAATTAAAATTTATAGTAATATGTTTATTTTTCACAAGGTGCCGTCAGTTTCCCCCACGGGAATCTCGTCAAGATATGCTTTCTTATACCAGTTAATACCCGCCGAACTTGCCGATATTTAATATGACATTTTACAACTCGTACGAACTTGAGTTCTGTTTACATCTTTTTAATGCATCTGCTTACTTTCTTAAAGAAGTAAACGAATAAAGCAGGCGAGTAGGTGCTGGATGACAGCGATGTTATAATTTTAATTATTTTTAATTTTTCAGGTTGCGACACAACCGACTAATTTTCACGTAACCCAGCCCGCTGCACCACCTCCCGTTACAGCTATACCGGCAGTTACGCTATCGCAAACTCAACCGGCTAAGGTTACTTATTAGAATTTTATGTAAAATTTATTGAATCGAAGGTTAATTTATAATTAATTATATAAAATACATTTTGTAGGTGAAAAAGGGTGTCAAAAGAAAAGCCGATACCACTACACCCATGGGCAGTTCGTTTGAAGGTGGTTACACCACACCCACCATCGATCAACAAAGTGGTCCTAAACCTGCAAAAATATCCACCAGAAGAGAAAGTGGTCGCCAGAAAAAGGTAATAAATAAGTTTTTTTTGCTTTGACAACTTTTTGACTTTATTGTTGCTTTCTACTTATGTGTAGGAAACTGTTTCTCCTTAATTTTATTTCATTTCTACAGGCGAGTAGAACAGGTGATGAGAGCTTTAAAATGGGAGGTTTATCTCCGAGTGGTGCAGGTGCTTCACACCACTCTGGCATGACCCCACAGTTAGCTAAAAGTAAAGAGAAACTCTCGGATGCTTTAAAAAGTTGTAATGAAATTTTAAAGGAATTATTTTCTAAAAAACATTCGGTAAGTTTTTTTAATGAGGAATAAGCGACAATCGTTATATCATATCTATATGTATTTAGCATATTTAATAAATATTATCTCCATTGACAGGGATATGCATGGCCATTCTATAAACCTGTAGATGCTGAGTTACTTGGACTTCATGACTATTTCGATATTATCAAAAAACCTATGGACCTAGGAACGGTTAAGCAAAAGATGGACAATAGGGCATATAAAACAGCCGCTGAATTTGCCGCTGATGTACGCCTAATATTTACAAATTGCTATAAGTACAATCCACCGGATCATGATGTTGTTGCAATGGCTCGAAAATTACAGGATGTCTTCGAAATGAGGTAAGATCAATATATTATTGCTACTATTAAACCCAAGTGCATCTACTATCAGTTAAAATAAATTCAGTGACAGCCTATACTGGTTTAAATGGAATAGCAGTCTGCAACTGACATTTACTTTACATTTACTACAGATGTTGTAGGCTGGAACCCACCCAGATCAAATGTAAAGAGTCATATGTATATACTTAAATACAAACATAATTATACCAATTGGGCTATTTATATAAATATATTTTATAGGTATGCAAAGATTCCTGATGAACCCATTCATGTTGGAGTACCCCACATGGATAAGGGAAGCTCTGCATCCAGCTCAGAATCAGGATCCGAGTCTGAGTCGGAATCAGATGATTCTGAAGAGGAGAGAAATAATAAAGTTAAGCTCCTTGAAAAAGAGTTGCTTGCATTACAAGAGAAAATGAGAAAATTAGTAGAGGAGTCTAATACTAAAAAGAAGGCTAAGAAAAAAGTAAAAGATAAAACCAAAAAGCCGTCAATATCAAATAATACCGTTCCTAAGACTAATGCAGCTGCAGCGTATGCCGCGAAAGCAAATAATATTGCAGAAAATTTAGGTATGTATTATTTATAGTTTTATGTGTAGAGTAGTCTGTTTAAACTACATTATAAGGTATTTTGTATAGGCTTGGTTACCTGTTAAAATTCTTTGTGACTAGAGTTCTTTCTAATAACAAATTTTATAAATTTTAGGTTTTATTTGGAATGCAGTTTAGTCTTATTGGTGTCAAGTATACTCATTTCTTAAAAAAGTGAGAAGTAACAATACTAACTAACAACATAACTTAAGAAACAGAATTGTCCAATTAGCACAATTTTGTATATTTATAGAGATCGATGGCGACCTGGTGGTCGTATTTCGACTATATTTTATTAAACTTGGGATGTTTTGTTGAACTTTATCAAACTATTAGTAACATGATTCAAGCCATCAGTTTCTAGTTTAAGTTGAACCGGTCACGATACCGGCCCCAAAATTTAAAGATTGACGAATTTTGTCACGTTTCTCTTGCGTGAAAGCATTATTCGACGGATTACAAATAATGCCGTCTATGAATAACATTTCGAAATTAGACGAGTTAGAAGAGAAAGAAGTAAAATATGCAGTAGCTGTTATGACGAATACCGTAGCGATCGATCTAACTTGTACGTGATTGCGGTTTAGCGAACAGCGGTGCACGAGGCAAGACGGGTAGCAAACGCGGCGCTGGCGGCGCGGCCGGGGGCGCAGGCACGGGCGCCGGCGGCAAGGCGGGCGCGCGCGCGGCCGCTCCCGCCAAGAAGAAGAGCGCGCCGCCCGCAGCAGCGCCGCTGCCGCACCAACCCCCGCATCCCGACTCGGACGACGAGGATGTCGCCAAGCCTATGTCCTACGACGAGAAAAGACAGCTTTCCCTCGATATAAACAAACTGCCTGGTATGTTTATCAAGTTGTTCAATGGATGCTTCCAAATACACGAGATGGCATCCATGTTAAGTTTAGATTAATAAGCGACACTTTATTTAGAGAAAGTGGTAAGATATTGAGTTTGTCTAGTGACTGGCTACACTTGATAAATAAATTATAAAAAACATACAAAATAATAGTTTTAGTCATTGGGCCTTTTTAAGTATGCAAAGTTTGAATTTAATCCGACGTTTCAAAGTGGGTGATAATCACGTTCAAAGATACTGTTACATAGATACAGATACACATAACTACTGTAAATATAGTTTTTTCTCCGGAATCGATTCATAAAGACTATTAGCTGTCTTCCCAAAAAAAAAACAAATTCAAGTTCAATTTTCCAAATGGCATGTTAATCTCTAACTTAATATTTTCAAGCGTTCCTTTCTTCCTTTCGAGGAATGGGATCCAAAAAAGTCTTCAGCCAAACATAGAACATAATGTTAATTAAAAATATCAACATACACTGCACATGGCCTTAATTGAGAACTCTCAATTAAGTTTCACCTCCGATACAGACAATAGGAGTAATCATTGAATGGACAATAGAATCCAAATCATGAGGCCCTTCTCTGAAACTAGAATTGAAATTGGTTTTTAAACTGCAAAGATGTCTTGATCATAAAAGGTGAATTAAGAGGTTCTCAATTTGATTTATTTTTTCTTTTAAGTTTATTCAAATAAAAAAAATGGTTTTACAACTTTTTCTAAGGATTTATAAGCCAATAGGAAGTGAAAATGTAAATTAATAAATATCATGGAAACGGTCATGAAACTACGATACTAATATTTATATATTTTTTATTCATACTAATTTTTTTTTCTGTTTAATCAGGTGACAAACTTGGCAAAGTTGTCCACATCATACAGAGTAGAGAACCCTCATTGCGAGACTCTAACCCTGATGAAATAGAAATTGATTTTGAAACGTTGAAACCATCTACGCTTCGAGAATTAGAAAACTATGTTGCGTCATGTCTTCGGAAAAAGACACGTAAGCCCTATTGTGAGTGAATCCAGCATTATTTACCTTTCCTTTAATCACATTCTTTCCTTTCCTACATCTGTAGCCTTTGTTACTATTTGACACGAGCCTATGTTACGAGTCAATCGGGTTTATGACAGTTTTTCTGTGCCTACAGGTATGTAAGTAATGTTACAGTACAGACTGCTTTTCTATAATCGTAATTGATTTATTACGGGGGCAAGATATTTACTTCAACATCCTATTTCTATTATCCTTTACCCTCCTATCCTCATCGGCAAATAATGTTGGTGAAGCCAAATTATTGTTTATAGTTTTTTTATTATAAATTTAAAAAAAAAAAATAAGATCTACAATTTTGTGTAACAGATCGTAAAGTATCTGGGAAATCTAAGGATGAACAAATGGCAGAAAAGAAACAAGAGTTAGAAAAACGGTTACAAGATGTATCTGGACAACTTGGAGCAAATAAAAAACAACAGCAGAAGAAAGGTTAGTCTAAAACTTAACTATTATTATTACCTTGACATTTGTTTTTAACAATAAAATCTATTCATATTATAAAATTATTCGCCATGACTGACTGATTCGTCAACTCAGAGCCTATACCACTACCCAGTTTGGGGCTACCAAACTTGAAGCTGGCATCAATGACGGTTTTTTATATTCTTTTTTCAAAGTCGTTCAGTTAGTAGAAAATATGTTATAACATAATGTTTTATATGTACTATGTAACTATAAAAAAGAAAGTAAGTATTCCATCAGTCTTTCAACTTTCATAGTACAAGCTCTTCTTAGTCTGAAACAGTGAGTGGTTTGAAAATGGGGTAGTGTGTCAGTTACCCGAAATATTGAAAAAAAAATGAACTCTCGTTCACTTATCCCACGCTATCTACTGCGTATGTGTTATTTTCATGCTAAAACGGCTGGATTTGGATAAAATTTGGTATACAGATAGATATAGTTAATCCAGGTCATACCTGGATTAGCTCCTCTGGGCATTGCTAGTATGAGAATAAAAACGTTTGTAGTAAATTACGAATGACGATTAAAAGTTGTTCTCTAGTGTGTTAAGTGTTGTTATTTATTCTTACTTTATCTTGATTTATGTGTATGGTTTATCTTTTTCTCTTATTGTCAACCCACTATGGAGAAAAAAAGTTTTATGATTTTTAACCATAGTTAAGTATACTTAATATTTTTTAGGGAGAACAAATAGTCATCATCATCATCAACAGCCTTTAATAGTCCACTGCTGGACATAAGCCTCTCCTTAGAAAGGAGGTTTTGGCCTACTATACCACGCTGGCCAGACGGGTTGGTATAGGGTTTGTGTCCCCATGGAGGAGGTTGTAGAGACGATCCAGTAATGGATCAAGTCTCCAACCTCCTGGTCCAGACGAACCTGAACCACTGTGCCGCGGCGCAGGATCTCTTCCTGCAAACCATGGCACAGTGGTCGATAGGTGTTGCCGTAGTCGCGGAGCCCTATTCTGTCCCTCCCCGTCCAAACTGGATGGGTGACTGGGACGGCTCCGTGGCAGTCGTCGGTTCCACGACGGCTCATTCCCCGCCCTTGTCGCTAAGAGACAAGGGCACTGGATATGTTGCCGTCGAGTGGGGGGGGATCACCATATATGGTGTCTATTTCTCCCCCAACCGGAGTTTGAACGACTTCGAGGTTTTCCTAATCAGCTTGGAGACCTCGATACGGCGACTAGCGTCTGGGCACGTCCTTGTGCTGGGGGACTTCAACGCAAAGTCCATTGCGTGGGGTTCCCCCAGGGCGGACGCCAGGGGCGAGGCCGTAGAGGAGTGGGCGGCCTCGGTGGGCCTCTGTCTTCTAAACAGAGGCTCCACCAACACGTGCGTGCGACAGCAGGGGGGGTCGATAGTGGACCTCTCGTTCGCTACCCCTGCCCTCGCCGCACGAGTAAGGAACTGGCGTGTCCTGGAAGAGGTTGAGACGCTCTCGGATCACCTGTATATCCGATTTGAGCTCTCCCGGACCCAGGACTCCAGTAGGGGTCACGTGGCGCGGCGTTTATCCCGCTTTCCGCGGTGGGCTGTTGCCAGGCTGAACCGGGACCTACTAGAGGAGGCAGCCATAATTCACTCGTGGCTGTCTCCTCAGGCTCCGACCGAGGAGGTCGACGTGGGGGCTGGCCGCTTTCGCGATGCGATTACGCATGTATGCGATGCGGCCATGCCCCGCGTTCGAGGTCGTCGGCCTCCAAGGAAGGAGGTCTACTGGTGGTCCCAGGAGCTGGCGGACCTCCGTGCGGCCTGTACACGTGCCCGGAGGTCCTACACACGCAGTCGGCGGCGTCACCGTGGAGACGGTGAGGAGGACCGGCTTCATGAGGAGTACCGGCGGGCGCGGAAAACTCTGAAGCTGGCCATTAGCCGCGCCAAAGAGGAAAAGAGACAGGAGATGCTGGAGGGTCTTAATCGTGACCCCTGGGGTCGCCCTTACCGCGCGGTGCGACAAAAGCTCCGCGCGTCGGGCCCCCCCCTTACGGAGACTCTCCAGCCCAGCTTCCTGCGAGAAGTGGTTGAGGGCCTTTTCCCACAACGAGCGGAACACACTCCCCCGTCGATGGCCTCCCTGGCCGGAGACGACGGGGAGCACGGGGAGGACAATGTTCCGCCCGTCCGGGATTCGGAGGTAGGGGCGGCTGTTCTACGGATCCGTTCCAAGAACACCGCCCCTGGGCCAGACGGGGTACCGGCCCGAGTGCTGGCCCTGGCCCTCAACCACATGGCAGACCGCCTCGGGGAGGTGTTCGACGCTAGCTTGGCGTCGGGACGCTTCCCTGAGTGCTGGAAAAGCGGGAAGCTGGTCCTACTGAGGAAGCCGGGACGGCCAGCCGATTCGGTCGCGGCCTATAGGCCCATCGTGCTGCTGGACGAGGCGGGCAAATTGTTTGAGAGGGTTCTTTCTGCCCGCATCGTCCGGCACCTCTGCGAGGTGGGCCCCGATCTGTCGGACGCCCAGTTTGGTTTTCGGGCGGGGCGTTCGACAGTCGACGCCGTGTTGCGCCTGAGGGCCGTGACCGAAGAGGCCGTGAGCTGTGGCGGCGTGCTGTTGGCGGTGTCACTGGACATCGCCAACGCATTCAATAGTCTGCCATTCAGCTGCATCAGGGAAGCACTCCACTATCATGGGGTGCCAAAGTACCTGAGGCGGCTAGTGGCAGACTATTTAGAGGAGCGTACCGTCGTGTACGAGGACCGAGAAGGTAATTTGAGGTGTCGGCCCATGTCGTGCGGTGTTCCACAGGGGTCTGTTCTTGGACCCCTCTTGTGGAACATAGGGTACGACTGGGCCCTTCGCGCCGATTTCCCCCCCGGGCTGGGTGTAATCTGTTACGCAGACGATACCCTGGTGACAGCCCGGGGGGCAAACTTCCAAGAGGCGGCGCGCCTGGCCACAGGGGGAGTCTCCCTGGTGGTCGGGCGCATTGAGGCGCTGGGCTTACGGGTGGCCCTAGATAAGACGGAGGCCCTGTTATTTCATGGGCCCCGTCGTGGTCCACCCCCTGGCGCCTCCATCGTGGTCAACTCGGTCCTCGTACCGGTTCGGGCCCAGATGAAATATCTGGGCCTGATCCTCGACGGGAGGTGGCTCTTCGACGAGCACTTCCGACAGCTTGCTCCAAAGCTGGTCGGCGCTGCGTCTGCCCTAGGGCGACTTTTGCCCAATATGGGTGGACCCAGCGTCGCGACAAGACGGCTGTACACGGGGGTTGTCCGGTCAATGGCACTGTACGGTGCACCGGTGTGGGCGGCGGCTCTGACCGCCCAGAATAGGGTACGCCTCTGGCGCCCTCAGAGGGTAATGGCGGTCAGAGCCATACGCGGTTACCGCACCGTTTCGACGGAGGTGGCGTGCGCGTTGGCCGGAACTCCCCCGTGGGATTTGGAGGCGGAAGTGCTCGCCGAAGTTTATCGGCGAGTGGCTGACTACCGGGGCGGAGAGCGGATTTCGCCCTCCGCCCGAGGATGTGCGCGAGTGGCGCGAAGCCGCTCGCCGAGCCACGATGGCTCGTTGGTCGTTCCGGCTGGAGACTCCACGCGCTGGCTTCGCCGCCGTGGAGGCTCTCCAGCCGGTCATCGCCGAGTGGGCAGGGCGGCAGCACGGGACCCTTTCCTTCCGACTGACGCAGGTGCTTTCCGGGCACGGTTGCTTCGGAAAGTACCTGCACACGGTCGCTAGGAGGGAACTGAGTCCCGCCTGCCACCACTGCGACTGCAGTGAGGACTCGGCCCAGCACACGCTGGCGGTCTGCCCCGCATGGGCGGCGCAGCGCCGGGCCCTCACTGCAGTCATCGGAGTGGATCTCTCGCTACCGGCCGTAGTACGCTCCATGGCCGGTAGCGACAGTTGTTTTACCGCGGTCGCAACCTTCTGCGAGGTAGTAATCTCGCGGAAGGAGGCGGCGGAGAGGGCCCGGGAGGACGACCTCCACTCGGACCCGATCCGCCGCCGGCGAACCGGGCGGCGGAGGCCCGGCTATCACAGCCTCATGCCGCCCTGAGTGTGGCCGCGGGTGGACGGGGTGGGTTTCCCCTCCACCCGCATTAGTTGGCCAGCCGCGAGGGGGCGGCGTCCGCGTGTGCCGGACACCGGACACCGTTTTTGGGACTAATCCCACCCACACGCCCACCACTGTAACTCCTGTACACCAGGATCCACAGCAGTGACCCACGAACACACCGAGTTATGACACTCGGGAAGTCCCAGGAAGAAATTAAACTGTCTTGGAACCCGCAACGAAATTAATCAGAAGAAAATTGGAGGAGTTGGAAATACAGTAAATCCACTTCCCTCCTTAGCAAAGCGGGAGACAAAATGAAGTAAAATAGGCATACACCCTTTTAAACAGGGAAGCACCACGGCCACAAAATATTACGGGTCCTACATGAGCTATATTTGATTTCTATAATATGTATGGCAGAATCGCCTAAACGCACGGAAATTCACTCTAGTTGACACAAGATCCCCATAGTATACCGCCCCAGATGTCACCTGCAAGCTATTCAGCATTATATTACGTTCATTATACCAAAGACTACATTCCCAGAGGATATGATGAGCAGACTGTTCATAATGAGAGTTAGGTGTTGAGCATTGACACAATGGTGACTCGACTAATTTAAATGAATACAACTTGCTCTTAAAGTTACCATGACCCGTAAGAAATTGAGCGACACAGTGATCCACCTCAAGCCATGTCCTCGACAACCGTTCGCGAACAGATGGAAAAAATTGGTAAAGATGGCGCCCCTTGGATGATTCGTCCCAGCGTTGCTGCCATTCGTCTATGAGGTCATTATAGACATCGGACTGCTGTTGAAGCAATCTTGTAATTTTACCGCGATCCCGCGCGCCCAAGAAATCGCATTCCATGTTTTGTCTTGAATAGTACATGGCTGCACGTCTGCAGCTGTTCCCGGATCCCTCCTGTTACAGGCGCAGAGTGGCACACCGTGTGGTTTTAGTCGGTCCGAGTCCGACACACCACCCCGCCGCAAACCCCGGAGGGGTGACGGTCCGAGGGGATTTCCACACGTTAAAAAAAAAAAAAAAAAAAAAAAATGGTTTGTGTCAAGTTTTCCTTCTCTCTGCAGTGTTGTTGTTCTGCGTAGTTTTTTCCCTTAGTTGACTCTTACAACAACCACGGGATGAATAGGGGTTTTGACAATCTGTATTCTTAATCCGTCACCACACGGACAACAAATAGTAAACAATTATAATGAATGACTCTCTTTAAAGATGGCCGAACTTAGGTTAACATAATTTGAAATGAGAACTGATTAATTGTTCATACCTTCATTAATAAAACGTTCCTATACCGGTGTGTAACCGCAACTCTACCGTAATTTTGCAATACGTCCAATTTGGATTTAAAATGTTTTGCGTCGTATTACACTATCATGAATAACGGGAGTATTTTTTAATAAATATTATTTGTTACCAGAGGGCTGTAAAGAGGCCTTGGGAGCCGGAATGTCGTCATCGTCGAGTTCATCTGACTCATCCAACTCGTCATCCAGCACCGACACCAGTTCTTCGGACAGCAGTGATAGTGAAGCAGGTTAGATTACATTGTCGACGAATTATGTAATCAATACTATCATTTTTCACAGACAGACACAAATTTAGCACTCAGCGGTACCCTTTTTGTACCATACGATGTAAATTACAGTTTTAGTAATATATTTTAATGATACTTGCATTTAAATTAAGATGAATATTTCACTTTGTATGGATATGTTCAAATGCTTGATATAAATACATAACCATATAGGTTGTTAGCGTTTAAAAAAAATCTAAAACGGTACTTGAAAGTTTTTTACCTTTGCCAGTATTTTTTTAAAATATGACCAAGTTGAACACCCTTTTTTATTTAAATTCAATTATAACAGCTAAAATTAATTCTAGTCTGAAATTAATGTTGGTGAGAGAGTGTGTGACGAGAGTATGGCTGGAAATTCATGAAGATACATTAAACAAAAATGTATGTTTGAATGTAATGTGATTTCAGTTTGAAATTATGTTCTCAAAATGATTTTTTGTATATATCTCATGGGTGACAAATAGTTTCCTGTTATTTATATAGTATTTATTGAACTCATTATTGAGACTTCAAAAAGTTTTTTTTTATTTGTGGCACTAATTTTGTCTCATATATTTATAATTGATAAATGGGATGTTAAATGTGCCTCAACTGAGGTATTGGAAGTGACGTTGAGATGGATGATGTGAGTATGTTTTTTCTTATTTATATTAGCCAATTTGCATGAAAGAAATTATGATAGGATGTTGACATGATTATCCCATCTAATTATTTCTGTGAATGGGCATAATGATTTTGATTCTGTGGCTATGGTATGAATATCTAAGTTAGAAAGGGCTCCGGTACAAAAGTTGAAAATTACTGAACACTTAAAATCCCCATAACTATATGTGTTGTGAGTGTGAGTGAATATTACGAAAGATTGTGAGTAAATATTATTTCCATTACTGTGATATTGGAGAGGGCTACCACCAGAATTATGATTCAATATGTATAATACAAGTCCAAAATATGCTGTGCAGTAAAAGAAATGTTGGTAAAGGCACAAAACCGTTGTTAGTGAGAAGGAGAAGCCAGCTTTGGTGTTTACTGATACTCTGATATTGGTGCCGGTAAGAGAAATTATTTGGTTTACACTCATAAACCAATAGGAAAATACCTTTTCACATTAATATTTTTAACTATATCATGTCCTCAAATGCAATTTTCTTTCATTTGCATCCTTAAACATATTCTTAGAATTCTATCGAAAGTTCAGATCTCACGGTTACTAATTAATTGCTTTTGAGTGTGAAGTACCTACATAATAATGATTGAGGCTTAGAAACTACGATAAGAAACAAGGATATATAGTAGTGTCGGTACGTCCAGTGTTGTGAAGAGGAGCACCGAGACCAGCTGGCGATTCTGCGCGCAGCACGTAGGGAATAATGCAAACAATTGTGTAAGGACGGATACCAACTTAGCAAGCAAAATTAGCCCATCATTGTCTCACTTCTCATGTTGTTACAATGAGGATGTATTTCTGTGACATGTCGTAGTTAAAAAAATATTTTACTGAAAAGGTATGTTTTATTGGTTTAATGCTTGATACACTTTGATGCTTGCTCTCAAAAATGTTGTGCAACGTGTGATCAGAAATGTATATATTTTCAAATAAAAATACCTAAGGCTGGCCTCCTTCCTTCACAAATTGTTTGCATACTTTGTTAATAACACTGTCGAATATTTTAATATATTTCAACACATTTCGTCATGGGCACTGGATAGTCCTTGTGTATATTTCAGCTGTTGCATGCTATAGTACTTGTTACTCCAACCATATGGCATATTATTGTTTTGCATTGTACAGTGTAGATGGTATTTTCTTTAAAACAAGAAATTAATTAAAAAGGGAAGGCTACTTGTAAACTCAGATTTTTGGTACTACTTTTGTGATATCATGCAAATATTAAGGAAGTAGTATTTTCTACACACCCGTGCATGTGGAGTACTTACATGGATGCATTGCTTTACATACTTGAAAGTGTATCAAATTAATATAAATATTGTTACATTTAAAGGGCCAGACATCAAAAACTGATTAATTTATTATTAGTAATATGTTGTCTTCATGTATAAAAGTCGTGCCTAGTAATTTAAAAGTAAATTGGAACAAAATCTACTTGTGTTACTTCTGTATATAATGTTATATAATGATATTGTAAACTACAGTCTTGAAGATTAGATTTAATTTAGGTAATCTTACTTATTTAGATGTTACGTTAGGCTTTTTTAAACATCAGCAAAGGCATTGCCTTTGTAGCATTTGTAAAAACTGAATGCTGATTAAACATTTTGTTTATTTTCAAATTTCGTAAGTTTAAATTACATGGAAAAAAAAATTCACAAATATTGTATTTAACTAGAATTTTTTAAATGGTTTAGATTGCAAACTGCTGGGTTGCACACAGATAGAGATTTAAAAGGATCCAATGGTGAACTCATTTATAATGGTTGTAAATTAATTATTTATGTTGTACGTACATCACATTTTACGATTACCTTGGTAGGTGGAATGTTGAGCATTTTACTTGTATACTTGTGTTTTATTGTCATCTTATTTAGAAAGTTTTTATGCATATCTACCATATACATTTTATTTTAGAGTATATTATTCAGATTAATTAGCTCAATGGAATCAGACTAGAACAATTAGTATTTTAAATTTTGTTTGAATTATGTAAGGACTTACATTTTAACCAAAAGTCCACTACTTACAGTATATATTTTCATCAAGTACAATTGCAGGTTGCTTCAAAAGATCTATAATATAAGTTAGTATGTAGTAAACATATTATTTTATTGAGAAACGTTTCTATATGAAAGGGCTGAACAAACGAGAACATTGTCAGAACATAAGTTATAGAGATTATCTGTCAAGACTTTATAATCATAATTTCTTTTTGGGCCCGTTAGTGATGCACTGATAAATCTCAATTGTTATAGTCTGCTAAATAAGAAGTCACTATTTATTTTGTAGCTAGTTTATAAAATAAATAAAAATAGTAAAATTGTAAGAAACTGTTTCAGGTATTCTAACGGGTTCTGAATTTGAGCTATCAAATGTAACACTTTAAGCAAATAGTATGTACACTTGGTGCAATTAGTTCATTCAACACAACAGTAACTTGTAATATTAGTGTAGAGAGTTGACATGTAAACTGAAACACTATGTGTTAAATTTTATGTAAAATTGATTTAATCAACTCATGACTTAAACATTAATAGATTATAAGAGCGAGTGGAAATAAACTTTGTATATATTTAAATATATAATGATTTAAGTAAATCTTTTAAGTAACTTATGTTGAATTTCATTTGGTAACCCTGAGATCTGAACATTAGGCGAATTCTATGTTAACAACTATTGGAGTAAGGTTTTCTTTTAAGCAGGCTGTTATATTTACTCGAAACGAGAAAGAGTACTAGGTATCAGTGAACACGTGGCTTCTCCTTCCATGTCTGCATTATCTATTATGGAGAATTAGAGAAGTGAAGGACTAAGAACTCGATACAGCTACATCAAGTTAAGTATTTAATGGTGCCATAGTCGGTAATACCTATTGAATTTGTTACCTATTATGTGTTTTCTTATATACTTGCAGGCACTGGCCCCAGCAGAACCCCCAAAAAAAAAGGCGAAGAAGCAGCACATACACCCACCACAAGCCGTAAATATCTAATATTGTTCATAAACATACGTTGATTATTGACTATCCTAGTGCTATAACCCTTCACTATTGTTATTTTAGCTAAAACCTGTAGCTCCTGTAAATGCAGCAGCAACGGTTGTAGCAGCGGGAACGGCGCCGGCATCAGCTCTTGCTTCGGGCCATACCGCCGCCGAAAATGCTCCGCCACCCGTGGCCGAGGCTAAGCCTCTTGTGGCGCCCGAGCCGCCGTCAGAACCTGAGCCCAAGGAGTCGGCCGCGCCTCCAGCGCTCGTGCCGCTTCCCGCCGCGTCCGCAGCTAGTGTCGTCCCCGACTCTTCTTTAGCTTCTCTTGCACCACTCGCCCCTCTGGCCCCGGTTGTTCGTACCCCGGAGGAACCGAAACCGGCTGTTAAAATGGAGCCGCGAAATGGCCTGGACAAGGTTGATCAGTCACAGTACATAGATCCGATCGAAAGATCTCTGGCTAGTCTGGAGCGAAGTCTAAAAGCTGACGTTCCGCTGGACGTCAGCGTGGGTGTTTCGGAGTCATCGATGCGTCTGGAGGAGGAGTTTTCGCTTCCTAAACCACAAATAATGCCAGACACGGCACATCAAAATTTAATGGCTCAGCTTGGGGGTTTGACGGATGTCGCTCGTGTACCTGAGATTAAAACTGAGATGTATCTTCCTGCGCACAATGGGTTTGTTGACAAAATTACTCACGAGCGCGAGATACCCAGACCCGATGTCACTACTAACATCCCAGGTATGACAAGCCTAGCCACGGTGTCGTCGATTTTTGACCCACTGCCGACGACACAGCATAGCGTTATTGCTCAATCTCATCATAATATGTCGAATCCACCATCACTCCTTACACCCGTTATAAAAAAGGAGGACGTAAAACCACTCCTTACGCCAAAACCCATTGAGGATTTGATGGGAGTTCCTAATATGGTCTCGAATAATATGTCCGACCGTGCTAAATATGAAATGGAAAAGAAAGTAGAAGACTCGAAGAACTCAAATTTTGCGCAAGCTTTTAAACTCAAGCAAGATCCCAATTTGAAGAATGCGAGTTCTTGGTCATCCCTGGCGCAAGCTGGCAGTCCGCAAAGTATACCAAATATGAATACCAACAATCAAATAAAGCAGAAACCTGTTATGGACAGCTTCCAAGTGAGTACCTTCCAAACCTTTCAGCGTTCTAATGGTTGTAACTAAATTTATTAAATAGGTTTAGCTACTTTCATAATATACTAGTTCGGAAACTTAAATGGAAAAAAAATATATTTATAGCAATAGAACAAAATACATAAACATACATTTTTCGGCATTTAACGTTTAACTACCTACTATCCAAAAATAGTAAAAAATGTCTGAAAGTATTTTTATTTATTTATTTAAGACTTCATGTGCATAAAGCACATCTGTAGAAAGGCGAATGAAGTTAATGCCCAGCAAATTCTTTACCTCTCTTCATCGTTCCATTTTTTGGCATTTTAAAATTGAAAGTTCCATGGCCAGTGTAAAGGGGTCATGTTGTTTTATCGCAGAGCTGCTGTGGCCTCCTTCCAACTTTATCGTGAGATCAGGTCACTGGTTCCATAATATTGTATTGTCACTCAATTTACATAAGTATGGGGAGTTTCAGTTTCTTGTTATACTTTTTTCAGTTTTTTTTTATCCCTGAAGACAGCTAAATATATATTTTGTACTTTGTGTAGTCCTTTCCGTTGACGACTGTAAAAAAGAGTCTTTAGACTGTGGTAAGAAAGAGTGTGAACAGATGTAATTGCGTGTGCCTAGTTAGACTCCTTTTTTATTGTTTCGTTTTTATTGGGCCCTAAGGCTAAGTAAAGATGAAGCTGAAGCTAGCCGACGCAGCTAGCCGACGGACATAGCCTGCGTAGTATATGGCACGTTGCCCCTTAAATTCATTTAATACTATAAATTATAACTTTTCTGCCAACGTAAAAGTAATTTGGTATTATTGTATGATACTTAGGGATTAACTATACAAAATTAGAAAGCAATCCTATTTTTGTGAATCGAGTTACAGCAGGTTTTTTTATCGAAATTCAGTATTTTTTGTTGGTTACGTACGTTTACTCATTAATTCTGTTAATTCTATTTTTTCTGCCAACGTAAAACCTATTTAGTATTATTGTATGATACGTAGGCATTAACTATACAAAATTTCAAAGCAATCCTATTGTTGTGAACAGAGTTATATTAGATTTTTCGTCGAATCGTTCAATTTATCGTAAGTCATGTCTGACTGTTCATTTAATAATAAAAATTATAACTTCTCTGCCAACGTAAAAGTAATTTAGTATTATTGTATGATACTTAGGCATTAACTATACAAAATTTGAAAGCAATCCTATTTTTGTGAATCGAGTTACAGCAGGATTTTGATCGAAATTCAGTATTTTTTGTTAGTTACGTACGTTTACTCATTAATTGTGTTAATTCTATGTTTTCTGCCAACGTAAAACCTATTTAGTATTATTGTACGACTCTTAGGGATAAACTATAAAAAATTAGGAAGCAATCCTATTGTTGTAAACAGATTTATATCAGATTTTTCGTCGAATCGTTCAATTTATCGTAAGTCGTGTCTGATTGTTCATTTAATAATAAATAATATAACTTTTCTGCCAACGTAAAACCTATTTAGTATTATGGTACGATACGTAGGCATAAACTATACAAAATTTGAAAGCAATCCTATTGTTGTGAACAGAGTTATATCAGATTTTTCGTCGAATCGTTCAATTTATCGTAAGTCGTGACTGATTGTTCATTTAATAATAAAAATTATAACTTTTCTGCCAACGTAAATGTAATTTCGTATTATTGTATGATACTTAAGGATTAACTAAACAAAATTAGAAAGCAATCCTATTTTTGTGAATCGAGTTACAGCAGGTTTTTTATCGAAATTCAGTATTTTTTGTTGGTTACGTACGTTTACTCATTAATTGTGTTAAGTCTATTTTTTCTGCCAACGTAAAACCTATATAGTATTATTGTACGATACGTAGGCATAAACTATACAAACTTAGGAAGCAATCCTATTGTTGTGAACAGAGTTACATCAGGTTTTTCGTCGAATCGGTCAATTTATCGTAAGTCATGTCTGATTGGTTATTTAATAATAAAAATTAAAACTTTTCTGCCAACGTAAAAGTAATTTGGTATTATTGTATGATACTTAGGCATTAACTATACAAAATTTGAAAGCAATCCTATTTTTGTGAATCGAGTTACAGCAGGTTTTTGATCGAAATTCAGTATTTTTTGTTAGTTACGTACGTTTACTCATTAATTGTGTTAATTCTATGTTTTCTGCCAACGTAAAACCTATTTAGTATTATTGTGCGACTCTTAGGCATTACCTATACAAAATTTGAAAGCAATCCTATTGTTGTGAACAGAGTTATATCAGATTTTTCGTCGAATCGTTCAATTTATCGTAAGTTGTGTCTGATTGTTCATTTAATAATAAAAATTATAACTTTTCTGCCAACGTAAATGTAATTTCGTATTATTGTATGATACTTAGGGATTAACTATACAAAATTAGAAAGCAATCCTATTTTTGTGAATCGAGTTACAGCAGGTTTTTTTATCGAAATTCAGTATTTTTTGTTGGTTACGTACGTTTACTCATTAATTCTGTTAATTCCATTTTTTCTGCCAACGTAAAACCTATTTAGTATTATTGTACGATACGTAGGCATAAACTATACAAAATTAGGAAGCAATCCTATTGTTGTGAACAGAGTTACATCAGGTTTTTCGTCGAATCGGTCAATTTATCGTAAGTCATGTCTGATTGTTCATCCAATAATATTATAACTTTTCTGCCAACGTAAAAGTAATTTAGTATTATTGTATGATACTTAGGCATTAACTATACAAAATTAGAAAGCAATCCTATTTTTGTGAAAAAAGTTAGGACAAATTTACCATCGAAAAACTCGAGTTTTCGCTAATAAACAGTGTTTATTCATTTAATATGATTGTTTAAATATATTTTTTTAATCTTAAAAGGCCCTGGTTCATTGTATAGTAATTTGATGCAGGAAAATGACTGTTTGCTCTCTTTTTTCATTAAAAAAAACTCATTTTGAGGGGCGTGCCATATACTACGCAGGCTATGTCCGTCGGCTAGCTTCAGCTTCATTAAGTAAAGCGTTTGTAGTATGTACATTAAAAAGAAAACTGCTAAAAACCTCAGCCGGCTATTCGAAAGTTATGAAATTTAACGGTTGACATATGAAAAACATACTATTAAAAATTATTTAAAATAATTTTGAACATAAGTAAAGTAATTAAAATAAAGACTTTCTGCTGTCATCGCACTGCTGCACAGTTACGTGCGGAGTACCTACTAAACTCATCAACAGCCTTTAATAGTCCACTGATGGACATAGGCCTCGCCTAGAAAGGAGGTTGTGCAATGTAGGGTAGGCTTATAAATGTGATCTAATTCGTCTTTTTATTCTATTTATTTTGTCCTGTGGATAAACTACTGGTTATATTTCGTTCATATATCGTACTATTGTAAATCTACCTACAAAAAATGGCGTCACATAGTGGCACTGTTTGGAATGTTTCATATGCGCCTACATACCACAAGTGCATGCATTTAGTATGCGATCGAAATGAAATAACTAGTACATACATGATATAGTAAATCCTTTTTAGCGTGAGGTAATTATTTTTCCTAGAAATTCTAAAATAAATCCTAGCTTCTGTGTAGCCGGCCACTATATCGCCTACTTTTATTTACATACGGCACACCAAACTTCTTATTCCCGATGGTCTCTAGGCCTTAATTAATTCAATATGAGCTTGATTATGTAGTTAATGTAGGTAACCGTCAAAAACATTATTATTTTGATACCGCTTTTATGTGTGCTCACAAATAAAATATGTTGTGTATTAGTATTATGTTCTCATGTTAAGTGAATTGTATCATAATTCTTAATGAGAATAAATAATTTTAAACCAAAAAAGAAAATACTACAGAATAAAGTACTTTGTAATCTACAATAAATAAATAAATATTGCTCAGATGTAAAGTAGGATCAGAAATGCTTATCCAAAATATTAAAGAAATATTTATGTTTTCATAGGCTTTCAAGAAACAAGCGCGTGAAAAAATAGATCGTCAAAGGGCGCTTATCGAACAGCAGGAGCTAAGGAAAAAGGAACAAGCTGAAAGAGAAAGACAACGCCAAGAGACAGAAAGGCGACATCCCGACGAGGAAAAAATGAGGTTGGTAAAAAATTATTTGCTGGAAGCTGTTCTGCGTGCGTGCTTATCGTTGTCGTTACATTCTAAGAGGATCTCTTTATCCTTTCCGTATGGATTCCTGTATTGATACGGTGGAGGTATCTATCTATTAGTATCGTACTAGTATCGTAAAAATATTATATTTTAATTTAAATATTTAGTACAGTACACTCGTCGGCTGAAAATGTCAGTTTATAAAAAATATGTTCTGAAAGTTATTACCTTTTCAATTAATTAACTTGAAATTAACATTTTATTTGACACATAAACATTTTAATACTGGAATTTGAGCATAAAACAAGGAATGTAAAACGAGTTTAAGACTGAGCACACACAAGTAGGCACATAAATTTACACTCATGATTTATCGCCGCTTGGTGCAATGATTGCCGGCATGGGTTCTCACATCACGGCATGGGTTCATTGTTAATCTGAGTCTGACAAGTAATGTCGATAACAATATATTTTCGGGTTCAAATGTAACGTCTTAGTACCTTATCTAAATAAAGTAACGGACTTATTAAACTATATTTAATATAATCTAACACACTAGAGTTTGGTAGTATACATTACGGTACGTAATGTTTTCAATATCGTATTTATCTACTCATTACAAACATATCTTACCATTGAGTTAAAACAACACTAGAGAAGCAAACCTCATATCACACGTCGAAAAAAGTGTAACCACTTTTAAACTTTGACGACGTAGCTCTGATACCACTAAACATTTGAAAGTAAACATATTTATGTCTCATTTACATGCGAGACAAGAACAATACCATCGCTCGGATTAGACAAAGACAAAGACATAACTTTACGATGGTGGGCCAGTGTTGACTACCGTATGAAATTTTACCCATAACAACCAAGAAACTATTTTTTTTAAAACAATTTTGTAATAAAATAAATTAATTTAAATATTTTAAATAATATATTTCGAATTGAATGGAATAGGTATAAATAATTAAATAACTGGAAATATTTGGTTAAAAGGGTTTATATTCAGTGTAAAATCAAACTGCGCTATGAAGCATCAGTTTTGTATACAATTGTCTTTTAGACTCTTTTTTATAAGTTTGTGTGGATATTTTACTTTCATGATACAATCTTATTTTTACCTATGTATAAATAATGGCATTTAATAATAAAAGTGAATGATCAACTTGTACTGATAATAAATAATCCCCAGGGTGTATTGCAAATTCTTTTAATATTTTAAAATACAAATAAAATAAATATATATAAAATATGTATATATATTTTTTATTTTATTTATATTTATTTACTTTTTTATTTTATATTTTTTTTTGTACAATTATTATTTATAATTGATAATTAATTAAGAAAAATGAATGAATGAATGAATTAATTCTTTTGTACAAAAGTCTCCAGCACTGCGAGCTTGGCTGAAGGTGAACGTTCAACGGGTCCCTAAAAAAAGTGATCGGTCCAGCCCTAACAACTACCGTTCTTCCTATAATTTTATTATTATTGGCAAAATGTTAAAAAACAGTATAAAGCATATTATTTCATATTTTATAAATTCTCCCACTAATGTGGGAAAACCAAAATGATTTTTTAATGGTAACGCTGATTCTAAATTACAATTATCAATGTTTTATTTCAATTATAGCCTTATTTACGATATTATCAATACAAAAACCATAAACTTACACGTGATAAGTAATTCCGCATGATTTATTATTGTTTTGTGACCTTGAATCGCATTCTTTCACTACGCATTTACCCATTTTGGCAATTGTTACTGTCATGTGTCGCTATGTTCAACTCGGTTGACGCCACATTGAACACTGAATTGACGTTTGCTACTCATATGCCTGTGGACAGATGTGCAGTAGCAACGATTTTAGGCGGTAATTACTCATCTATGTAAGTATTATATCAATGTATCTTACACTAAAAATTAAAAAATAATTACAAATCTAAGTAAAAAACTATAATAAATTAAAACAGACTAAAAGGGAGTATAGCTATTATAATTTTACCAGTTATATTGTGGGTAGGTACTTAAAAATAATACTGACAAAGATGTCAGTATTATTTTAAGGTGTTCAACTTTTTTTTTAAAACGATTTATATTATTTATTTTCCGTTCGTCGTTAGTCACAGCACTGGTTGAAGCTTAAAGCCGTCCATCGCGCCCAACTTTCTAAGCTACTTTTTTGATCAGATTACGTGCGCAATTAGACTATATCACACTGTTTTAATGCATAATCATAGAAGTGAAATCAGGAATGTTCCTGATTCTTAAAAGCAACATTAGCCAAGTTTTATTCGTCGGTAAAAATGGATGGCCCTTGCGGTCAACGTGTTAAACGTACATGTTTTCTTCGAATTCAGAAAGTGATTTTGATAAATAGCTTCACTTGCTCTTACTCACTTCAATGTAACTACTTGAGGGCAAAGAAAGATTATTGATTTATTTAATATTTGTTTATTTCTTTATAATATTTATTTATTTCTTTATAATATTTATTTATTTCTTCCTTAGCAGAGTGTCTGATCAAATGATCCTCATAATCCTTTGACTTTGTGACATACATAACTTTTGTTGACGTATATATATAAGTATTTCAATTAGCGTCCGCGTCCGCGTGTTCGCGTTATTTAATGATGCCACGCAGTATAGAAACACGTTGTGTTGTGTCGCGTCATAACCGTCACCACTCAATCGGTGGCGGGCAGTCTGCGCTATGACAGAACGCGTGCGCGTCATTTATTGATGCGTCACGAGCCTCGAAGTATAGAAACATGTTGTATCGTGTCGCGTCATAACCCCCCACCACGCAATCGGTGGCGGGCAGTCTGCATCACGATGCTTCTGGCGCGACACGACACGCCATGACACATAAGTATGTTTCCGCTTTAAAGTTTTGCGCGTTCACCACCATAAAGCTACGGTTCGTCGTAACACCTCGAATGACTTGGTGTGTAGACCAGGGATTCACAAACTATTCTGGGCAAGAGACCCCTTTTTCAAAATGATCTAATACGTCAGACCCCCATAGCCAAGTTTTTTTCATATTGATGAAAACTACTCATAAACAAAATTTATTCAGATAAACGGTGTTTAGTTCCAGAGCCGTGCGCAAGGCGGAAAGTGCGGAGGTGGCGTCGCCGCACGTGTCGCCGGTAGCTCGCGCGTCGCCGCCGGCCGCGGCCGCCGCCGCCGCCGCCGCCGCCGCGGCTGCTGCGCCCGATAAGCCGCCCGCCTCAGAGCGCGAGCGCCTGCGTCAGCGCGAGCAGGAGCGCCGCCGACGCGAGGCCGTAAGTCGCACTTTCGCACTTGTACCGATTGCGCATTAAATAATTTCTTCCATAACTGCATCCATAATCACCCCAGTGCATTGCCGTTGTGAATTCACTCCTAACACGAAAAGTAAAATTATTTGGGGAATTTAAAGGGAATACTGAAATAAGTAAAAGAACATACCCACTACAGTATTTACTTCACTAGTGACTGGGTACTTCATTAAAAAAAAGTTGCTTCGAAACTTGTAGTGCAAATTTTATTGTTAGAAAAAAAAGGCTTTCTACTTATAACTTTTTTAAATTTGTATCCCATAGTAATAATAGATATTTTGAATGTTCAATATTCATTAATCTTAATACTTTTACAGATGGCTGGTCAGATAGATATGAACATGCAGAGTGATTTGATGGCCGCATTTGAGGAATCACTCTAACGTGCTCCTGGGACGTTTTAATAAATTGTACATATGAGTATATAAATATTAATTTTACGTCAATGCAATCGATAATTATGGTGATAGTATGACACTGAAGTGAGTTTGTGATCGTCTTGTGCGTGAAACAGTTGACTAACATGTGGTTAAGTGCTGTGAATAGGTATACTTAAACTGTTGTAACGTCATTATTGATTTCGTGGTCGCATATTTTGGCCTTTACTAGAGGGTTGCATTTTAATTAACATTAACAACTTGTATTATATAAGTTTGTATGTAAGGTCTTAAAGGTAAACAACTCTCTTTACATTCGTAAGTCTATATTTATATTTTGTTTTAGAGGCATCTTCTTCCTTCCGTAATTGTTTTATAGTGTCTACTAATGACCATAGAGGTAGATGGAAATTGGAAAATCAACATGTTTTATGTTATTTGGTGAGAATAGACAATCAAAGAAACTATGAAATTTGTTACACACGTTCACACCATTTCTCATTGCATGGATCATTGAATTGAATGTTTCACCAACAACTAAGATCATCAACACTTAGGAATTAGACAAAAATAATTGTAAGTATATAATGCCATAATATTAGAAGTCTCTTTTAAATGAACGTGCAATGGGTGGGGGTGTGGATTTATATTTATTAGTAAATGGAAGTTCTGTTACATATTCGATTTTTCGATAAATATTGCTTAATGTTAGTAGATTTTTTATCAGTCTGTCATTAACACAGATCAAATGTCATACATTTGATTTGAAATATATTTATTTTACATTGGAATATGTCTTTTTATGTTTGTAGATAGATAACTCCAGTGGAAATGTAGTAATTTTCTAAACAAAATCTGCATACTCATAAATTAATGAGAAGTAATAGTATCAGTAACAATGGTACACAGAACATTGTATATTGTTAAGAGACTTTTTAATTTCAGCCATTTACCCTCAAACTCGAAATCAAATGTAGATATGAAGTAAAATATATTGACATTCCATATTGTAATGTGTTGTTTAAATTGTTATTTATCTTTTATTTTTGCCAATATACATATTATTGAACTAGTGAAATTTTCATAAGACATATTTTTGGTGTATAAAGAATTAGCACTTGGTGTTTAAAGAGAATTGTCTGTAATTAAGATCAAGCCTTATAGAATCATGAATCTGTACGGACTAGTATGAAACTATTAAAGTAAGCTTATTTTTGTTACAAATGTATATAAAATATTAAAACAAGTTATTGGTATATTACAAACAGTTAAAAGACAGACACCTCAATATCGAATACACCACACAACGTAGTTATTATGGTATCGGGGACAAACAAGCAGACTTGACACTTGATGGTTAGTGGCTTTTTTCTTGTCTGTTTTCTTCAACAGGTTGACTGTGTGAGGCAAAAAGGTTCTGAGAAGTGCAGTGGTAGAGCGCCAATTATTATATTAAAGTAATGAAGAGAACTTTTGTCGCGTTGAACGGTGGCGAAATGCTGCGGCCGGTAAAAGGCCGAATATCACAATACAAGCGATAGAGAATGCAGAGCAAAGCTACATCTCTTCGAAACGACAGGCCTTGAAACCAAACTGGAATATCTTAGCAATCGGCGGTTCGAGTTGCTCTTTGTTAAAAAATACGTTCCATTGAGAGTGGCTAATACCAATACCAATATTCCAAGCAGAACATGAATATTATATAGCCGGAGTAAAATGTTGTCTCGATGTGTTTAGCACCAAGCTTTTACGAGGCTAATTTGGCCTTAGTCACTAAATGACCTTGAAACTGGTCTTCGCTCATATTGTCTACACCAAGGATTCCCAAAGTGGTCGATATCGGTTTCCCAGGGGTTGACATAAACGAAAACTGATTATAGGGGTCGACAAGGTCATTTATAAGTGGTTATTATCAATAGGAAAAAACTAAGATTTTAAAGTACTTTGACTATGGGGGTCTGAGGTATCAGTTCAGAGAAAAAGGGGTCTCTTGCCTTAAATAGTTTGGGATTTGGTAATACCAATAGTTTGGGAATCCTGGTCTACACCAAGTATTTCAAGGTGATACGACGAACCGTATCTTTATGGTGGTGAACGCGCAAAACCTTAAGGCGGAAACATACTTATGTGTCATGGCGTGTCGTGGCGCAGACTGCTCGCCTAGTAAAAGCAGTGTTTGCGTGGTTGCACAATGTGTTTCTATACTGCGTGGCATCATTAAATGACGCGAACACGCGGACGCGGATGCCAATTGAACTACTTATTTGTACGTCAACGAAAAGTTATGTATGTCACAAAATCAAAGGATTATCATTTGATCAGAAATGCTGCTTGGGAAGAAATAAATAAATATTATAAAGAAATAAACAAATTTTAAATAAATAAATATTCTTTTTTTTTGCCCTCAAGTAGTTACAAGTCTTACATTAAAGTGAGTAAGTGAAAGTGAATCTCTATCAAAATCACTTTCTAAATTCGAAGAAAACATGTTCGTTTAACACGTTGACTCTCGGGCAAGGCCTGGTCCAGCACGGTGGGCGTGTTTGCCGGTTGCCCTGCTGGCTCTTCGCTCTTCGGAGCATGGAGGAGGAAACCTAGGTAACCTAACCTAACCTAAGGAGAAAGGAGGACGGGTTCGGCGTGTACTGACACTACCACCGAGCAGGCAGGGGGCCGTCGGCATATCGTAATCCCAAGAAGAGCGCTGTGGTCAAGTCTTGCGGCTCTGATCGGGGGCGAGGGTCTTGGCTTAATCGCCTGGACCGCGAGGAAGAAAACTTCTCTAAAAAAATCCCCGAATACCGTGTTCTGGTGCGTGGCCAGGGGATGCATGGCTGATGGGTAGTTTAGTCGTAAGCGCACTCCCAGCCGGGGCACTTGCGGACCCCTCGGTTGGGCATAAACTTACGCTTGCCCGGGTATTGGGGGATCTCTGCCCGGATCGACTTTTACTTCTCCCCCACTCGTGGGAAGGAAAAATAAAGGGAAAAGGATTAAGAAAAACAACGAAACAGGCAAGCCAAACGGACAACGAGACCGTGGGAAGGAAGGAGAAGGAGGAGTCAAAGAAGAAGAGTGGTGGAGTGGATTTGGCGTCCACTGAAGGTGAGGTGGTGTCGAGAACGCCTATCTCGGTGGGGCTCCCAGTAGTCAGACTGACTGCTGGGAGCCGAAGTCTTCGCTCCAGGTCCGTTGCTTCAGCCGATGGTGGCTCCAGTGTGACGATTGACGCACTGGACGCTATGGAGGTTGAACTCCGCGACAGTGAGAGTCGCAAGCGTGGACGCTCAATAGAGGAAGGTGTCGACCCGTCGCATGACATGTTGCCACCTATGGTCGCCAGCAGCCAGCGAGGACGGTCACGGACGCCGATCGCGAGGTCGCGTACCCCTATCCCCGTCCCGTCAGGCTCTGCCTTCTCACGGGCGGAGTCTTACAGGCGTTGCCGAGCGGAAGGCGAAGCCGTAGCGGAGGAGGAGATCGCAGGTCTCCTGCTTAAGATTCGGGAGCCGGTGGAGGGAGGTGCACCCCGGGCTCCCTTGTCTGTACAGGAGAAGGCGAGAGCGGCGGTGGACATCATAAAAAAGGTGGCCACCAAGTCCGTGAACCTTAAGGGCTCCTTTGTGAGGGCCCTTAAGGACTCCTCCTCCGATGTGTCGGAGGTCGTGGCGGACTTGATAGGCGAGATGTCTCGCCTACAGGCGGCCAATGAGAGGCTGAGGCTTTTTGAGAGGGTACTCTCTGCCCGCATTGTCCGGCACCTCTGCGAGGTTGCGAGGGTGCGGACACTGCCTCCGCCCTAGGGCGACTTTTGCCCAATTTTGGCGGGGCCAGTGTTCCCACGAGGCGGCTGTACGCGGGGGTTGTCCGGTGGCTGTATGGTGCACCGGTGTGGGTGGCGGCTCTGACCGCCCAGAATAGTACGCGCCTCTGGCGTCCCAAGAGGATATTGGAGGGCAGAGCCATACGCGGAAACCGTACGGTGTCCACAGAGGCGGCTTGCGCCTTGGCCGGAACACCCGCGTGGGATTTGGAGGCGGAAGTGCTCGCCGAAGTCTATCGGCGAGTGGCTGACTTCCGGACTTTCCGGGCGGAGAGCGGATTTCGCCCTCCGCCTGAAGACGTGCGCGAGTGGTGCGAAACCGCTCGCGGAGCCACCATGGTCAGATGGTCGTTCCGGGCACGGTTGCTTCGGAAAGTATCTGCACTCGGTCGCCAGGAGGGAATTGAGTCCCGCCTGCCACCGCTGCGACTGCAGTGAGGACTCGGCCCAGCACACGCTGGCGGTCTGCCCCGCATGGGCGACGCAGCGCCGGGCCCTCACTCCAGTCATCGGAGTGGATCTCTCGCTACCGGCCGTAGTACGCTCCATGGCCGGTAGCGACAGTTGTTTTACCGCGGTCGCAACCTTCTGCGAGGAAGTAATCTCGCAGAAGGAGGCGGCGGAGAAGGCCCGGGAGGACGACCTCTACTCGGACCCGATCCGCCGCCGGCGAACCAGGCGGCGGAGGCGCTAACCGCGCCTCATGCAGCCCTGAGTGTGGCCGCGGGTGGACGGGATGGGTTTTCCCTTCCACCCACATTAGTTTGGCCAGCCGCGAGGGGGCGGCGTCCGCGTGTGCCGGACGTCGCCTAAAGGGAGGAAAATTTGAGACGGAGCCCGCACCAGGAGCGGGCCGGCGCTGGGAAGGCGATAACTACCTGGACCCCCCCTAAAATAGAAGCGCAAAGAGGGCACACCGTGTGGTTTTAGTCGGTTCGAGTCCGACACCGCCCTGCCGAATAGAGAACCCCGGCGGGGTGACGGTCCGAGGGGATTTCCACACGTAAAAAAAAAAGGTTAGGCGATGTTACTTGATCAAGAACGGTGGAGAGCCTTCACCGAAAGCCCGTGTAAGATTTCAGTCGCTGCAAAAATCTTAAGTTTTTGAAGCGTACACAAACTAACTTAACATTTATATATATATTAGTTGTCATAGTAATTTAATTTAAAAAAATAGTAAAAAGATGACCCTATCCTAAAATCGGCGGTTTGTTTTTAAGTATGCATATACCTACATTTTCACGCAGTGAATTTTTCCTTTTTGTTTCAATAATTACCTAGCTGTTTGAACATTGTAAAGTGGAGAAAATATATAAAGCAGTGTGTATATTTAACGTTTAATTCCGCTACACTAGGGAGGGAGGTAAGAGAAAGTAAATTATTATGGAAGTAATAATTTATTTATTTAAATATTTGTCTTAAGTTTCTAAATATCATAAACTTAAAAATTAAAAGAAGTTTGAGCTACTTTTATTAACATTTAAATTGCAAATATTGTAGGTACATGATATTATTGATTGAATATTGCGTGGTGTAGTAGGCCAAAACCTTCTTTCTAAGGAGAGGCCTATGTCCAGCAGTGGACTAGTAAAGACTGTTGATGATGATGATTGTACATGATCACCGCGAACAGTCTCTTATTGAGTTAAAATTCAATTAAGATGCACCTAGGCAGTTTGCACTATAAATACATGTCGCAGGACCACCATAATAAATACACATCAATTATATCTTAAAATTATGTACGTCAAACGTAAAAAATGTACTTATGCCGTTATCGCTGTACGTACAACAAGGTAACAAAATTATGGGCATCGATAGTGGCTCTGCTGCGGAGCATACTCTTAAAGCCACTTAAAGCACGCACTTATGACAGATAAAAGCTACTGTTTTTTGATGTACGAATACTGTTTATTGCGTACATGTTATAAAATATCATTATTAAGGTGTGGTTTTGATTACTTTCAATTAAAATGTAAAGGTTGAAAAGAAACGTTTTGGTAACACAAATAACAAATATAAATTACAGTAAATTTAAAAAATCAAAACTACACACACACCTTAATAATGATATTTTTTACCGCCCATGAACGCCTGCAGCTCAGCAGTGTTATTCTTAAATGCCACAGCATCGAATGTCAAACTAACTTAATTTGAAATTCGACCCTGTGGCACTGATGTAGCGTCGAATTTCAAACGAAATTAGTTTGAAGTTCGACTCTGTGGCAGCGCTGTACGCAAGGCTGTTTCCTTAGAGAACAACACTGCAAGACAGCCCAAAAACGCGTTGCCGATCAACGGGCGAGGTGGGAGTATAAATTCGCCAGCATATAAATATTTTCTAAATGTGAGCCTAAAGAGAGAAAGATATGCATCTTTGATTTTGGGGACTCTTGCTGCGAACCGGCAAGCATGTAGTTATCCTCACGATTTATTTAATCTTTGGAAAACAGTAGTTAGTATATCTAGTAGTAAGTATATAAGTTTTTTGGTATTACGGTTTGACTAGAATAAAATAGACTAATAGTGAATATTAATAACAAACATGAGCCTGAGTCACAAGAGACTTATAATTATAGTTCTTAAGTATCTGATTAATGAAAATTCAACCGACCTGCCAAGAATAACTACCAAAAACTAATCTAAAAACTTAGATAGGTCTAAGTTTGAGCATAGAACCAAAAAGCAAACAAGATTGAAAATAATAAATCAGTACATGAGTTACACTAAATAGTTTTTGGTGTAGTCATTTGACGGGGATTCTAAATTGTTTATCACATTACTTTACGTTTAGTTTTTAAGACTAATAGCTTAAGACTTATAACTTTACTTTCTTACGGTTAAATTATTGTAATTGTTTTCTTTTAAAATCAATTCTAAAATTATATTATTTCTTGCCTCAATATTGGTTAAAGTATGAAATTGCCGTTGTATGGTAATAGATACTTTGAATTGACATCTGACTTGAATTGACCTTCACGGTGTGATTTTCGTGTAAAACGTCACATGATACCTATGATCTTATTCTTTTTTGTTTAGATGTGCCACATTCGATTTTCAACTTTCAATTGTTTTTTTTATTCAGCTTAGTCGTAAAAGATGGATACTTCGAAAATTCGAATCATTTTTGAATACGAGCTCCGACGCGCAACTAAACGGCTCGCAATATCAACGCTGCGTTTGGAGAGGAGACTGCTAATGAACGCACCGTGCGTTTTTGGTTTAAATTTCGTAATTTAAACTTCGACTTTAAGAACGAACCATGTGAAAGACCGCCCACACAGGTGAATAACACTGAATTGTAGGAGATGGTAAAAGCCGATTCGAGTCAAACTACCGAGGAATCAGCGGCATGGTTTAACGTTACCCTCCCTACAATATTGACTCATTTGCATCAAATCAATAAGATAAAAAAATATGACAAATGGGTGCCTCATGATTTGACTGATTTGCAGAAAGAAATGCGTGTTGAAACTTGTTTTCCCTTGCTGAATCGGTATAGACATGAAGGAATATTGGATCAAATTGTGACGTGTGTGGATTGTTTACGACAACCGTAGGTGAAAAGTGCAACGGCTGACTTCAGCTCAAGCGCCGCAACTGTACCCTAAAGCAAAGCTTGCCAATAAAAAGGTAATGGTAACTGTTTGGTGGTCTCTTCATGGTGTTATTCACTATAACTTTCTCAGGTCTGGTCAGGCAATAATAGCAGATCTTTACTGTGCCAAACTTCGAGCCCCGACTCGTGAATCGATCTTCACCATTGTTGCTCAATGATAAAGCAAGACCTCACACTGCACGAAAAACCGTTGTAACTCTACAGGAGTTGCAGTTAGGAACTATACGTCATCCTCCGTACTTGCCAGAACTTGCTCCGACGGACTACCATTTTTTTCGTGATATGGACAATCTTCTACGTGATAAAAAAGTTTCTTCCCAGGCTTTCACACACTTCCTACAAAACGCTTTCACACAGTTTGTCGAATCTAGATCCCCAAAGTTCTATCGTAAATAAATATGAATAAAATATGTTACATCTTAGAAAAAAACGAGTTTCAATCTTTCAGTAAAAATCGTTTCAATTTCATACTTTAACCCCTACGAGTAATATTATTCTTTAAAACTTATTAAGATAAAACCAACGTCTAACCAATTATTTAACCTTATTCGCTATTAATTACGCTTTATCACACGTTGAATTGTGAGCTTTCTTCTCATTTCACTGGCAAAAAAAATGGAGGCAGGTAGGTATATTTAAATTGGGGATTAATTTAAATATACCTACCTGCCTCCATTTTTTTTGCTAATTTTTTTGTCAATAACTGGCAATAACAATTGCCAATAACTAATCCATTTTTAATTTTTCAGAAGACCCCAATCTTCCTTAATAAGATCTGCTGCTTTTTCACCGATCATAACAACGGCAGCATGGGTATGCGCAGCCGGTATTTTTGGAATAATTGATGCGTCTGCCACTCGTAAGCCTTCTATGCCGTGGACTAGCAATCTTGGTGATACTACTCCAGTTGGATCACCGGCTGGAGCCATTTTACAAGTCCCCACCTGTAAAAGGACACGTAAACAATTACACAAAATTAAACCAATACTCGTTTATTATTAACTGGCTTTTGCGCGCGGCTCTACTCGTACGTTTGTCAGTTTTCGCCTGTCTCCTTCGTCAAGATTCTTAAGATAATCTATCTCAATACCAAATTTCATCTAAATCGGATCAGCGGTTATTGATTCCCCATACAAATTTCAACCCCTCTTTTCACCCCCTTAAAGGATGATTTCTTTGATAAAACTATCCTATGTCCTTTCCCGGGGCTCAAACTATGTCTATACCAAATTTCTTCTAAATCGGTTTAGTGGTTTAAGTGCGAAGAGTAACAGACAGACAGACAAGCTTACACACTTTCGCATTTATAATATTAGTATGAATTAGTATAGATTGCAAAATCTAGTTGTTGTAAAATTATATTAGTGGGGCTGTAAATCATGTTAGAATAGTTTTTTAGAGCATGAATATGCAAAAATTCAAAGTCCTATAAATACCTAGGTGTTTAAGATAAGAAGGGAAAACACTTACTTGGTGGTCTAATGTAATAGATGTTTGCATTATAGCACATTCCCAATATTCATCAGAGTCAAACAAATATGACTCACATCCAGGAAATGGTGTATCGTGTATTTTGGTGTTCAGTCGTTGAAATGCATTCGTGTGAATGACTTTTTCCACCTGCAATAGTAATAGCCAAGTTAATACTCGTAGTTACAGGTGTTTCTTAATGACACTGACGACAGACTTTTAGTCGGGTCTGGTAAAAGATTTGGCAAATGACGAAAATGATGTTGACTCTAAATCGATAATGCGACGTTATGTCTAAAATAAATTGGTCAAGAAACCACTATCGATTTAGAAACAACTTGAATTATGTCGTTGTTGTTTGTAATTAGGTCTTGTAATGTATTTTCTTGTAATTGTCTTTGTATTTGTTTCTTCGACTATGACACTGGTATATTGTTGAAGGCTAATAACTTACCATGCGAACGCCTTCAACCATAGTTCTTAAATCAGTCAGCTCAGCGAAATAATTCATATAGATTCTTGGGTGGTCTGCGAAGTTTCCGCTGCGCAACATCAACCGGCCGACACTTTTTGGACGAATTAAAACGGGGTTAATTACAAAAGTGCGCAGTCTAGCAGCTAAAGGCAGCGAACCGTAGACTTTCCAGAACCATTCATCTGTGATCCCTGAAATAAAAAGAATCCAGGTATTCCATGCGTTTATGTGGAAATCTGAGGGTCAATTCTCGTCATAATAATTCGTTCAAAATTCAGTTCCGATCTACTCTTGATCTCACAAATGTCATAAAAGGTATTTTTGTCCAATATGTGTTCTACGAATAATTATGAAACTAACTTGTCTCTAAAATATAATAATAATTACGAAAAAATATGTCCAAGGCAAATAGCATTTATTTTATACTTTCAAAATATTTTTATTGCAATTATAAAGAAACAATGTGACGATTTTAGAGAAATTATTTTAAAAGAAATTAGGCACAACTTTTTTCATTAATATTTTGCAATAAATGTTTCTTATCGTAAACGCAGATAGAAATATATTTAATTGAAGTCAAATAACAGAAGTTAAAATCTGCCATCCTTTCTATCTATGTATATACTGATGTGTGAAGAGAACTCTTTGTTTCCCTCTTTAAGAAAATATGGCAGATGGAAGTGTATTTTATTTGCCTTACTTTATGTTTAAATCTAGAACGGAGAAATCTAATATTGAAAAAAAAATGTTTAAAATAATGTGTAAGCATCTGCATAAAACTATAGGGGTCCAGTATATATATATAAATAAATATAGGGCGATCATTACGACTTATAATTTTCCCGAACATATTTACGATATTAAAATAACGTATTTTCGGTACAATCATATGGTGTGCGGTGTGACCCATATGGATGCGTAGGTTACCAATTTCTACTCAGTGTAGGTCACTTTTCAAATTTCGGTATGAAAGAAGTAAAAATAGATAAATGTTAGGGTTAATCACTTATGTACGATTTTTTTTTATGTTTAAAAGACAGCACCCGCGCTAGGAATGTAATCTTGTGTCGCGGGGGACTTTACAAACATACATGAAACGGACACAAAGACACACCCACACTCAGGACAACAATTTGTGGATCAGACAAAGTGATGTACTATGTGGGGATCGAAACCACAACACTTAGCACAGTAGGATGCAACGAGGTGACCGCTTAAATTACTAACTAACCGCCACTACGGCATCCGTGCAGTATACACATATAGGAACGATTTATGTAAACGTTTTGTTTTGGCTATTACCTATTCAAGTTATTATAACAGCGATGATACTTACCAAGTAATGACCGTAAAATTCCGATCGTTTCACCAGCTAATGATCCAGCACCCATGACGAGTTCAATGTCGGGTCGGCTTTTATCCCGGTCAGAGGAGTACTTCGTGTGGATAAAGGCCAGGCCAGCCGCTCCTCCAGGCAATGTGAGAGGGCCTCCACCTGCCATGTACGCCGTCGCCGCCAGAGGAGAAGCAGCAGAGAACTGTATGTTATGTCATATTTGTCAGTATGTTCGATAAAAATTACATATACTTAGTAAATAAGAAAAAGAGGCTATTTGAGCTTCTCTTTTATATAATAAGTATTTTCCTATTTATTAATTTGAATTATAAGGCAGGACTGAAATTTTAAGGACGCTGATATATTGAGTCTACTGCCCTACCAAGGAAAAGCGCCTATTTATTAACACTTTCACAACATTTTGTAAAATATATTTAACTTCCAAAAAGTTATATCCATTAATACCCGTGCCAGATGCCATTAGTAGATTTCTTTTACATATGTAGTGCAGAATTTGCTGTGGGAACTTGAAGTTATAAAGTTAAGTAATATTACATTTCTCAGTCCAGGAGAGGCCTATGTCCAGCAGTGGACTGCGATAGGCTGATGATGATGATGATGAATCTTTAAAATATCTATTTTGTCCTTTGTCCTAATTGTCGCGTCATCAATAACTACTTAATTGGACTGTCTTGAAAAAAGCTTATTATTGTTCGGAAACTATTTAATTTAACTTATGTTTTTGCATTAGTTCTAGAACAATCACTAGATGGCGCCATATTTCCAGAAGCCAATAAAGTTATTGTTCTCACCAGAAGGATTTTATTTACAATCTTAGGATTATTGCGACTTGTCCAATTATAAAAATAAAATATCTTATAACTTGTATTATCTATCATTCATTGGTTTTCAATTATTAATTTAATTTTCTTTACGAATCTAGTTACATACTTATTAGATAGAGTCCGTGCTATTGTTAGAATTAAACTAATACTTAGTTTATAATTATGAACATGCTGTTGTGATAGATGTGTCGAAATTAACTTACATCATTTACAGTGACCCCTGTTTCATTAACAATAAATGCGTTTCCAGAAAACGTAACATGATCTTGAAGATTGTATCCAACAGGAAGATTTATTATGCTGGGGATCCCAACTTCACTTAAATGTTCTTGAGGACCTACTCCTGATATCATAAGCAGTTGTGCCGAACCAATAGTTCCTGCTGATAATACCACTTCATTTCGGGCACGAACTCGTATACTGCAACGATTTTTCACAAATGAATGCATATTTACACACATATTCACAGGAAGAGTATTATATGATAGTGAGCTAAAACAGTAGGGTTATGTCAACATTTGTATATTTGTCGTTATTCTCCGCTGTATTGCATGATTCCATAAATAATCAGCATCCTTAATTTACAGCTTCTAACAACCTTTGTTTTTCGTTATAGTTTTAGCGAAATAATGTGTGTAAAAATACACAGTCACATCAAACAAGTAACTCCACTGACTCTGTGAAGTTAGATATTGTTGAACTATATAAAGATACTAAGTAGGTACTCAAACTAGAAATCGAATTCATACATACTAGAGGTTTGCTAAATTACGAAAGGACTTGAGGGGTTAGATTTTATATTTTTCGAAGTAAGCATCAAAACATACATCATGCCTAAAAGTTTTTAAATTTAGGATTTAATTTTTAGGAAGATATAGTATATTAAACTTTAAGGTAAGCATTTATTTATGTAACATTTTGTGTACACATACGTTTAATATACGATTTACAGATTTCTCTAGATACTTACATTTTATTTCGTTTAAGAAATTCTACCCCTATAGCTCTTTTAGTTTTGGGATCTATGATAATTCTCGTTACTGTAGAGTATTTTGAAACTTTTAAATTTGGTCTGAAACGAATTGGCTCCAAAAACGCTTTTGAAGAACTACATCGTCTGCCATTGCGCATTGTAGCCTGTGGCTTAGAGAAGCCGATCAGTTTTTCTCCGTTTGGATCTCTCCATTTATACCCCAATTCTTCACCAGCTTTTTTAAATATATTTTCAAGAGGATGTCGATATGGAGAATATTGTATATCCATATATCCACCAGTACCATGATAAGTTGAATTGAGTAATTCCATGATACCAATATTTTCCGATTTCTTGAAATAAGGAAGAATTTCTTTATAACTCCAACCTTCATTACCCATTCTAGCCCAATCATTATAATCCTCGGGATGCCCTCGTTGATAGATTAAAAAGTTAAGCACACTGCTTCCACCGAGAACTTTGCCTCGGGGCAAGAAACATACTTTGCCTCTTAGATCTTTGCAGGCTCTGGGCTCTGGCATTGAATTGTAGCCCCAATTCATCGGGGTAAGAGATAGAAATGCAGCAAATATGGGAATGTCGGAGAAGAAGTTTTCATTACCACCTGCTTCTAATAGTAAGACTTTCCATTGTGGCACTTCTGTTAAACGGTTAGTAATGACGCTCCCAGCGGAACCCGCTCCTATAACTATAAAGTCAAACTCTTCATTATCTCTAGGTGTGTAGTCAGGCAGAAACCCTTCTTTGGGATTTCGCGGAAAGGGCCGGAATAAATCAGTCCAGTAGTCAAAAAACCCTTTAGTATCAATTGTTGCTTCGGTCGATGTTAAACAAAATAAGTAGAAGAACCATCGCATGTTGGTCTTTTTTATTCTTCATTCCTGACACAAAATAACAATAAGAAAATTAATAATATTATTTTTATACTTCTGAAAATAAAGGATTTTCGACTTACAAGTAGTGTTTTAAGTTTCGAAATGTTCATTATTTTATGATAGATAAATAAATAATAAACAATAAATGTAATGTTAAAACTTAGAGTACAACGTTTCGGTTGTACTTTTTATATGTAGTTATATTTTATAAATTAAATGTTACTGTCCCGATGTTAAGAGGTAGGTTTATAAATTTTTTCTATTAAACGTAGCGATAATTCCCATGCCTACAAATATACATCTAGAAAGCATCTTGAACCCTTATCTATTTTTAGATAAGAAATTAATAGGCAATTCACAAGTTTGATTGTTTTAAACCGGCTCGCCGTTTAATGCGACTTTAGCAGATTTAAGACCTCTAATTATTTTAGCCTAATTACTATTTTTTTTTCAAATAACATATTAATTTTAGTAGTACGACTTCATCAGACCTGGTACTCACGATCTTATTTAAGAAAAATACATTTTTTTTTGTATAAATGGAAATACACATAATTAGAACCAGATAAGTTAAAGCAAAAGTTACTATAACAATTTTAGTTTCTGACTTACGAAAATATTGCATGCTTAATAAAACTATTTGAAGTCAGTAGGCTTAATGGTCGCTGACTTATGTGACATTCCTAGGGCTACGCTGAAGTATTTGAAGGTTGAAACGTTTGTCATTTAGTAGGTCTGAAATGTGCTATGTGAATACAAATGAATCCTAATGACGTCATAACATCATGTCGCACATTCGGCAGATGCTAAATTAAATATATGTAATAATATAATTCACAAGGCTAAAAAGACAAGATTTTTATTCGCCAGTTGGTAGAAAATAATATTGCCCGGGTGGAAAATGCCGATGCTTAAAAATAGTTTAGAGAGTCTTATAACTTTGCTTGAATAAAATTAAGACGGGCTACGCTTATTACTTATCAGTTCTTAACACTCACGTATATCCTAAGACGTTTTCTCTAATATTTCTTAAATCCCGCTGCTTAATCCCGCTAAAATGTACAATTTGATTGATGAAGCAAAGATATTTTTAGTCTTAGTAGCAACAAATCTCTTTCAATTAATTCTACTCGAACTTCTCCAAGGTCTAGCGGACGAAACAATGCTCATACTCATGGTATATTGACATCTACTTTAAAGCTTACAGATTTATCATCATTAGCCATTAGATAGATACTCTTTATTACGCACCATAATTAGGATACATACGATGAGACATACAAAACATAAACAGTGATACAATGGGCGGTCTTATTGCAGTCTGCGATCTCTTCCAGGCAACCTTTAGATGGACTATACGAGTACAAGATAGTAATATGTAGCGTGTGGAGCGCATTTACAATTGCCGTATATTAACGAATATTTACATACATAATTACACATAAATATACACGAACACACATTCATGCACTTACATACATATATAAATATGAATACAAACATACATACACATACTCATATAGCATATAGTTATTACAGAGATAAATAGTGATCCTTAACGAGTTCTTGAAAAGTCCCCACTGACTTTGCCTGCCTTATAGCTTCAGGTAAAGAATGACAGAGGTGAAAAAGATGTATCGGTAAAAGTTGTGAAGTGTGTTGGAATTTCAAAGGTCAGATTTTTCGATGATTTCAAGTATCGAGTATGTATGTCATGAATAAATGCAAATCGCTTCTTTGAGTAGATAGAGGTTGTAGGATTAAATAGAGTACTACACAGTAATGGAGAGAATGCAAGTATTCCGCCGAAGCCGAATTGGGAGTCACTTGAGTTTTGTACGAAATTCGGAAACATGATCATATTTACGCAAGCCAAAAATAAATCGTATACAGAAATTCTGAAGTCTCTCAAGTTTATCAAATTGGATAGAAAAAATTTTGCTACGAATACGAAATGACGGCTCTCAAGACTTTCTGACATTGTTTAAAGTACGGTTACTTTACTATTTGATTCTGAGTAGAGGAATTTGCCAGGAAAGGTCTAAGAATGTGGGTGTTAGTGTAAACATACTTTTTCTTAAATGACTTAAGTACTCAATTGGTTTATAATCTCTTAGGGCTGATTTTATTGTATTAGGTATAAGAGTAGCCATTTATTAATTAAATATTTAAGGCGAGAGTTTTTACTCAAACAATAGCGAATTTAGGCCGATTTTCTTATGTAGAATCTTGACTATATTCAAGATTCATTACATATTGCAGATATATTTTTCGATTTCACTTTTCTTTTGTTTAGAGGCAGAGCAGATTTTCATTAGAATTAAACCCTAAGGGGGAGATAACTCCTTCAAAAAATACCTGTTAAGCAGTACTTTATAGTGCTACCTATCGTAAGAGCCATAAAACGGGCATCTATCTACTCATTAGCAGACACTATAAATTAGTTTTGTTTCAAGGTGAGTGAAAGAGCGCTCAGCATGAGGAGTGTTTAAAGGTAATAAAGGGTTCTTTTTTTTAATTTCACTTAAAATTAAATTAGAAAGCTGCTATAAAATGTTGTAAATTATATTTCGTGATAAAAATGTAATGTTATGTACTTGTAACTTAAAACCGTTTTTCGAGAATGGTCCTCGACGACGACGCCGCCATATCGGGTTTATTCGGCACTTGACACAAATCATCATCAGCGAGGAGCGGCAACCAAATGCCATGTGTTTGTCAAACCACGCGTAGTGTAGATCTTCGTAGTTTACGACTATTTTAAATTACGTTTATGATCTGTTTTAATGAAGTACCACTTCTTTCCAGTAATTGCTGAAAATTCTGTATTTTCTGCGTAATTTTTCAAGTACCTACACATTATACTTCAGTTAGTTATCCTTAATCTAACAGAGCTGACTCAGAGCTGACAGTGGTCCTTCGGCTGGCATATGCCGGCACCGCTGCTGCATCCGCAGAAAGCCCAAACGACGTAAATATAAAAAATTGGTAAGTACATCTGCGTCGTATGTCAAACGTTTCTTTAAACGTGAACATCTTGCCAAACTAATTCACACGAAAGGGCGTAACGAAGCTTCACTTATTCATACTCAAAATAAAAATGCGCGTTTGACGCTAAAAATGCGTGCCTATACCTAAAAATGTAATATAGTGTGAAATTAGACGTCTCCTTCATTCGTAATTTAATTTAGCAAGCCCTCGTCAGAACACTCTTCGGAAATCCAATTACTTTTTGCGATCTTACGAACTTACATGTACTCAACATAATGGGATCACTTGGTGACAAATAGTAATTTATTTTTAGAATGTCGTAAAGACACTAATTTCTATTATTTATTTATACATTGCCCATCGAGTAACAATTTTCAAATCATTCAAATCTAACTTTTAGCGCTGTGCATGTTCTCTTGCTAATGGCTAGTTTAGTCTGTTCTTTTTGGGTAATTCTGTACTTTGGGTAATTCTGTACAAATGACAAAGTCAATTATTAGTGTAGTTGCATCAGAGTTGGCTTTAATTTTTAATAAGTGCATTGAATGCGGTGTAATTCCTGACCTAATGAAGCATAGTAAGATCGTTCCTTTATTTAAAGCGGGTAGCACGTCTGATCCTACAAATTATAGACCTATTTCAGTGTTACCAACTTTTTGTAAATGCAATTGTGTAAGTATGTAAATGTGAGTACAGTATAGGCTTGTAATGTTAGTTCATATTTTAGTAAACTTCTGGTGGTTTTGAGTTTATCCACGGCAAACTCAAGTGTCCTGCAGGCGGCAGTGTCGTGTTCCGGGTTGTTAATCCTGACTATATCGGTTACGCTATACAATGGCTGGGCTGGCTATGTTTCTTCAAAATGCATACCCAGACCCTATACTGCACTCACAAAGTTATTTTTAACATTGTACACGGACTTAAAAAAAAAGACACCTCAAGACAAAGGTTTGTTTCGGCGTTTCATCCCAGAGCGAGTCTTGGGAAATGCCGACGCCTTCTAGTTGTAAAGTCCGACTTGTAAAAATATCTGAAAAGATTTACATGCAGAAATAAATATCATTTAATCATTTCATCATTTTGAGAGCAATTCCTCTCTTTATTACTCTTTTTTTTATATATTTGTAGTGCACCTACTGCCTGTTTTCTCTGTATCGTTCAAAGTTTGACTGGCAGATAATGCCTAAGGCTTAGTAGTCCGTTTCTGTTCTGCAAGTGCACAGAGTTTAAATAAATAACTTTAGACGTGCTATTGACTTTCCGTTTGCAATAATTGGTTTACCATAGATTCGTTCGCATGTTCATGTGCAACATTTTTTTCTATTTTACGTTCATTGTTAACGACTAAATACGGTAAACTGGATTGTGATAAGCAACTAGATTGTGGGTGTTTAGCACCCGAGAAGCGCTCCCCGCTTCTATACAACGATCGTTATCTGAACATGATCTTATATTAAGTTGGATCACAACAGTATTTAATTAGAAATGTATGAAGGGAGCAACAAGATCGAAAGTATTTTTTTATTGTATTTTTTTTATTTAAGTAAGTAAGTTCGTGTGGCAGACTAATAACTTGTTAAATTTCTTTAAATTTTCGCATTCAGTTGAACAAGGCCTGATGGAAGGTCACAGGCTGTTTTTTTAACGTTGAATATTTTAAATTTATGTTAAAGTTGCCTGCGTTACCTGGTACAAGTTAGGTGAAGATACTTTCACTATTTGATTTTTTCATGTAATCTTGGCCATAAAATAGACCACGTTAAATTAATATCTTAATTAATCTAAATTAAAATAAATTAATAAATGTGTGTATTTCTGTAGTAATGTTCGGTAATACACATTGTATATAAGCTAATAATATACATGATTAAATTCTCTTTAAAAATAATTTAAACAGGTTGTTATGAAATTTGAAAAGAACGATACGATGACATTGGCTACCATAAATCTAGGTCACGAGGTCAAAAATATTGTCGAGAGAACAGCATTTTTAGTATTTAGTAACCTCGTGTGTTACAGTTTGCATTTAGGAGGAGTCATTTCATTTACGTCAAACGTTATTTACTTGCCTGTCATTTACGTGACTGTCACCATTTTGTATAAAGAATCGCTGGAAAAGACTTGCGTTGCGATTGACTGAACAGGGACTATGCTATGACTAGATCCTACAACGTCCAGTATTTAGGCATAAAATGTTTGTTTTCAAAAGCAACAAAGCGACGCTTTGCTTTGTGGGTTTTTTTATAGTGAGGGACAAATCAGCAAACGGGTCACCTTCTGGTAAGTGGCTACCGTCGCCCATGGACACCTGCTACTCAATCGACCCCGTATCAGGAATCAGTTATGATTATTGGTGAAGAGAAAACTTCTTTAGGCGCGTGGGACATTTTTGAACAACAAACAAAAGAATGTATTTTTTGAGATGGGTAAAAAACATTGTTACCTTTACCGACACCTGTGTATATGCGTATCTAAATATATTGGCCCCGTTTACACGAGAGTTGAGTTTGGGTTCGAAATACATCGAAAATACAACTAGGTATATATATGTAATATAAATACATATTGTGTATATACGTAAACCATATATATACAATTAATGACGGAACTTAGCCAATCAAAAGAAATGTTTTCCTATTATAATTTAAAAAAAAACAAGTTTTCACTTCTATCGGCACTCCCGGAGTGCCACTGTTTTTTTTCCACGTGCACGTAATTGAATACGTTGGCGTCAGATATTATTATGTAACAAGGTTAATAGCTTAATAAATCATGTTGCGTAAACGTCGGTGAACCCTTAGCATTCTCAGCAAATACTTCGAAGGCTAAGTTATAATAGTATATTGCTTTTGAATTATAGGCTCAATGTCAAAGAATATTTAATCTGCTCAGTATCTTCTTTCAAAGTAGTACAAAATTTTATTTAAATATTATAATACGATATTTTAAATACATAAAAACGATTTTAAGTGTCGATAACAGAAATACAATATGGTCATTAAAATATTTATTGCTTGCTTGCCATAACTTATCTATCTACACTTTGGGGTATATTTGGTAAAATATTTTTTATGAATGTGATGTGATGATGTATATGATGATAAAGTAATGTAAGTAATTCTTTATAAATACTTTTGGGAGTTCATTGTAGTATTAAATATGTAAAAAAGTAATACAACTGTAATAATATTCGTTATCAAAATTAGTGTATACATCATCCTCTGAGCCTTTCACCAAACTAGGTTGGGGTCGGCTTGCACTCTACTGCGACAGGGCTGAACTTCGGTTTTTTATCGAGCGAATGCGTATCGTAACGTAACAGATGATCGTATGGCAACCGGGACCGATGGCTTAAAGTGCTCTCCGAGGCATAGGCACTAAATTATTGTATAGATCACCATAATAATCAATAATCATGGGGTTCTATACACACTAATTTAATTTAATCATTATATATAGGTATGCTAAAGCAACTTAAGGAGCGAAACAGAAATTAGACTCGGAGTACTGACGCACAGCCAGCAATATAAATTTTTAAACAATGCTGCACCAATAACTATTCATCACAAATGTGATAGGATTGTTGTTAACAAAAGCGTAGTACAGGGAGATCACGACTAGGCGACTGTTGCTAATGATGCAACGTCCTACACATACATTTAGCGTGTATGCTAAATGTATAATGTGTGTTAAATGTTCTCTATAGTTCTAAGTCTAAAGTTCGCAATTTAGTTTATTCTTACAATAAATTCAAAAACAACAAAAAAAAGTTTTGTAAAGAAATTAAACGATTATACTCATGGGTTGTATTCTAAAGAAAGAAAACCACGCGTTTTTTTAAACGAATTAATTTATAGCTTTTATAGTCTGCTTAAAACTATCTAATCCAGTTATTTTTATTAATGGTCTTTGGATGTGTAGTTATCTAACCCCAGTAAACTACTGAAAACGTCATATAAGTAAAGAAATGTACTCGTAATGCCTAAGTAGATGCGAAGGTCAAGTCCAACTTGTAGCGTAGCAGAGTTGCGAGCCAACAACCTCTATTTCTTACTGCTGGTCAGAATCGGTGAATGAGATTGTTGTGTAATAACTTCAAAACTGGCGTATAACATCAGTAACCTAAATTGCAAATGAGGTTGTTTGACCATCACCCAACATGTGAAGAATTACGTGATTATCAGTCACGCCAGCTGTAATGGGCGACATCTGATGATATAATTCGCGCTCAGCCTTTTGATCAGTATTGTGCGTGAAATAATTCTCAAATCATTATACCACATAGACATTATATGTATATACATACAATACGCGATCTATATACTAATACTGTGTAGCGAATATTAATAAGAGTTTTAGGGGTCTGTCTACTTTAAAATGAAGCCTACTACTCCATCGCATTTCTAAGATAAAATATGAGGAGGCACGTAAAGGTTGAATTACAAAGTCTAAAATGTTGTAGACACAAGGTGTTCATTAAATAAAGCCGTCCGCAGGTATCCTTCACTGGGCACGTACTTAAAACATAAAAGTATTTTATAATGGAGTACCTGGGTATGCCTAAGCAACATCCTTGTATTCAACAGCAGGCGACCAAGATTTTCATTTTTAATATATTTTAAACTACCAGGATACTATTTTGTGAGGCTGACAATGCGACATATTTGTCATACGGGAAAAATTAGACAATTCAATAGTCTGTTAATTTACAGACCATTATAAAAGTATAGTCCATGATTCATCGAGTCCATAGTTACAAAATTGTATTGACACTAGATATCGATATATTCCTTTATAAAAAACTCCTATTTATGAGGTGGTCGATAGATTAGTGTTGTGTAGTAGTGGTTGTGCTGGATATTGAAAATAATGTAAAATTATTGAAAGGTGTACATTTTGTATGACATACCTTCATTAATAGATTAGATAATGAGTAATGTAAAACATGTTATTTATTTACTTGCTTCTGTTTTTACCATATACCTTCATAACCAAGTACCTCCGTGTAACTGAGTCGTCAATTTAAATGTAACGAATGGACGATATTCTACGGCTATCAGCGCTGCTTTTAGGTTATCAGCCCTACTTATTTCATATCTAGAAAACGTAAACCGAGTATATTCAATATAACTACAATCATTATGATTGTAGTTATATTGAATATACTCGGTACTAATAAAACTTGGTACTAAAATACTTAGTATTAAAATACTTTCAACTCTTATCAGTCTTTATGAAGGTATAAGATATCAACTTTACGCAGGAAAACTGTATTATACAAATTTTGTATATGAACATAATATACCTATAAGGCAGCCCTAATGCCTAAACTGTTTTTGTGACGTTATACTCGTACAAAGTGTTTATTAATGCAGGCAGGTAGCACTAATAGCAGATGTCAACTTCAAGACAGTAGTTAGGAATTTGTCTTTGTTGTTGGAACCTACTTTAGTTAACTAAAACGTTTGCGCAAATCACTTCATTATGGTTGTGTTTCTATGCATAATCTCTCAATTTAATTTAAGGGTTCAAATAAACACTGACAATATTTTTGTCAGTGTTCGTCAGTAAATTGGTTTTAACGGATAACAATTTACGTTAAGAGGTATTATATTTTTGTTTTGACAAACAAGACAAAAGAAACATAATTGCATACCTTATGGTACATTGCTTTTTTAAGCTGTGTAGTTACTGTGCTTTTTCAAGAACTCTATAAACGTACCGATGTGATGTGGCACCAAGCCTGTTAGTAGACTTATTAGAAAAGGAAAGTCTTATTCGACCTATTTAGTATATTTATAGTTATTTATATTTAAAGTTTATTAAGTACATTTACTGAACAGTTAAATCGAATGTACAGAATTAAAATTGTGAATAATGATAACATTTTAAATAACCTCTTGTCAATTTTGTTCCATATATAATTTCTGATTTTAGTCGTTAACTAATGAAGGTAAAATGCAATTCATGTAAATTTTTTTACTTAAAAACGAGCACCGTCCCCTATGCGTCTACGTCACATTGGATTGTAATAAACTGTGTTCTTTATTCCATAATTTTTCTGCCTTAGAGGTGGTGTTTTTTTTCAAATTTGAATTAGACTGAATGGAGAGTAAACCTTCCCAATTACAAGAGAATTTTCCAAATCGGTTCATTATTTAGGGTGTTTTGAGATAACCTGGAATTCTCAGAATGTCTGAATGCGCTTCTCTTAACTTTTTATTTTTATCTCTGTAGTATTTGTATATATATATTATAGTATATATATACGTCGAAAAACTGTTTCATAATTATTTTAAATAACACTAAAACTTATCAATAGTTTGTAATTGACAAATAAAGCAGACGTAGTTGGTATATACTACTAACTTTTATATGTAAGCTAAACACATTACATTCTGTAAAGTATGAACTACCTAGCTACATACATAAATATTCAATGTGATCAAAACCACCTAAATCTATTTCACAATTAAATCATATTTAAATATATAACAGTTTGATATTTTAGATATGCAATATGAATATGTTTATCTTTATATACCTACACATACTTATTTGGGAAACCAGGTAAATAATCAAAGACAACTTTTTGGCAAGGTTCTTGCCAAAAAGTTGTCTTTGATTATTTAATTATGGTCGTATTTTGTAACTGTGTTAAGGATAACTAAATTATGATATTTATATGGCTCGTACGACAGAGAGGTTATTGATATATCATGCTGATACGTTTTAGGGTTCCGTAGTCCCAACACGTTTTTAAGTTGGAGAGCCATGCTTCGTCACAAATGCACTGGCTCGACCGGAGTACCACGGCTTCATAACCGAATGAGTGAGGTTACCGGAGCCCAAAACCTTCCTCTACCTGCTACTGGGGGAGTACTCAAAGGGCGGTAAAGCCCTTTTGACTCAAGAGTTGCAGGTGTCCATGGGCAGCGGTAGTTACTATCGGGTGACCCATCTGCACGTTTACATTCCTACACCGTAACCAAAAAAAAAAACAGTGGCAATTCGGGAGTGTCGACAGAAGTGAAAACTTTTTTTTTTGTATTTTTCGATTCGAAAAGTTCTGACATGAATATACGAGTATATCTATGTTGTACGTATATACACAATATATTATTATGTTTATATTATATATAGTTATTTTATCAATGTATTTCAACCCAAACTCAACTCTCGTGTAAACGGTTCCAATATATGTAGATACTTTTATACAGAGGTGTCGGTAACGGTAACAGTGTCGCGAGTTCAATGATTTTTTCCATCTCAAAATACATTCTTTTATTTGTAGTCCAAAGTGCCCAACGTGACTAAAGAAGTTTTCACTTAAAAAAGGGTCAATGTCAAGGAACAGAACAGGTCTTTTATAAAGGCTGTGTAAATCGATCCATTCATTTGTGACTACTTAAAAATGTGTGATTGTGCCGTATAGTATATAATTGTACCATATCGTATGTTGTTTATTCTTCAAACATACTAACTATACTATTATTCCTTAACTAATGAAGGAAAATAGATAATCGTACCTTCACAGTTTTCGGCACTAATGGCCCGGAGAGGATTAACCGAAGTGATACCATGGCTTCACAGAAAACCAGTGTTAAGCAGCATAGCTTTTCACCGAGTGAGTGAGTAAAGTTACGCGCCCAACGATTTGGGGGGGAAGGGGAGGGGAGAGATACTTTTTCAATGTATAATGTGTTTATAGTTCTATGTAGAATGTGTGCATTTAAAAAAAAGTATTTAAGTATTCTATCAGTCTATGTATCAGTCAGTTCTATCAGTAAAAAATAAATGAATAAAGTCAATCTAGTTTTCATAGTACAAGCTATACTTAGTTTGAAACCAGATGGCGTTGTGTGTGAGATGTCCCAAATACTATTATTATTATTCACTTTATTTCATTAATTATACATATAGATTAAATTTTTAAATATATTTATGATAAATAAAAAAAATACAATAATAAAATATAAAAATTGTGTCCCATCGGCATCGTTATTATTATTACTTTATTCAAAAATTAATTTTGAATGTTACTATGCCTACGACATGGCTACTGATTTTAATATGAAGGACATGACTTTTTTAGGTAAGAGGGTAATAAAAATCTAAGTAGACGCAAAGCTTTATAAATAGACAAACAGAATATGATTAACATATAGACAGCGTTATTGTAAATTCGTTCACGTAAACTCGGTTTGCGTGAGCTTGTCGTCAATCGGGACTAGTGTCAATTTTTGTACACAGATCAAAGGAAGCTTGCGGCGTGCTTGTTCCTCACTGCTCAATTTGATATAGTTAAGCAGTCGGGAATCAACATTAAGTCTCTACTGGTAGAGCAGTAGGGCAGAAGTTTTTTTTTTAATTATTTTATTAAAGAAACTATCATCAGGCTTGCCGTCCTGTATGGTTCTGAAAGTTGGCCTATATTTACGAGGGAGTTTGAAAGTAGCGCCACTGGAGGAAAAATTAAGAACCAATAGGTTTTCTTGGTTTGGACATATTATGCGGTGGAATTTTGAGAAAATGTGGCCAAAAAAGTGTTATATATGAGAGGGTACAAGAGAAGAGGAAGGCCAAAGAAAAGGAGGATGGACTCTGTGAGAGAGGATATGGCTAGGAAGGGAGTAAACAGTGAGATGACGAATGATAGAAGTATATGATAATCTGATAATAGGGTTTTTGCAATGTACAGAGAGAGATTTAATTGTGAATCACATAAGTGCTTTAAAAATTATATGAGGGAAGTGGAAAGTAGCATTCTCAACAACAGTAATTATTTCTGAACATATATCAATACTATAAAATCAATACTAAAAACTCTAAAAAGTAATTAGGATATACCTAATTCGTATACTATACCTATGACATATAAAAATGCGACGACCGATGATCCTAAACATATTTGTAATTTTCTTTAGACTTATTTTTAACTGAATGAATTTGATGTAGATAATATCCCTGATCATGTCAATCACAACTCAGATTTCCCAATCAGCAATATAAGTTAACACAAGATGAGATACTCAAAGAATTGCGTGCATTTGATCCCACCAAGGGAGCAGGTGTAGACGGTATCCCGCCCATTTTCTTCAAAGAAACAGCCCTGTCAGTATGTCCACCTCTACACATTATATTCAACTGCTGTTTGAGTGAAGGTATCTTTTCTGCTGTTTGGAAGTCTGCCTGAATTGTATTCGTGCACAAAGGTGGCTGTAGAAGCGATATTGAGAATTACAGGCCAAAATCAATATTACCCAGTCTGTCAAAGCTTTTCGAAAGAAAGAAAGAAAGAGTTCATAACAACATTTATCCATTTTTACATAAGAACATAATAGAACAACAGCATGGTTCTGTATCGTGATATGTCTCTTATTATATTTATATTATTCGAAGCGTTAGATCGTAATGTACAAACGAACAGGATTTATACTGACTTTCGGAAAGCTTTTGACAGGGTGGATCATAAAAAGCTTCTCGAGAAACTAGCCTTTAACGGTATCCGAGGAAATTTATGGCGTAAGTCTTACATAACAAATCGGACACAAAAAGTTATGCTTAAGGGCTTTGAATCTGATATCGTTTCTATTACTTCTGTTGTTGATTGTACTCTTCATAAATGATATACACCACTGCTTGAAACTTTGTGATTATCAGTTGTACGCTGACGACCGCTTTACGGTGTTGGTACTACAGGTAATAACTTGTGTAAATTATGTATTTAGTTATAAGGTTGCTGTAGTAACTGTTTGTTAACTCAAGAAAAAAAGGATAGAATGGCAGAATCATACTTACTGCGCCGACCCCAAATAAAATTGGCAATGATGTTTTAATAGTTATGTAATCTTTTCAAAATGAATAAAAATTGTATTTAAAAAAAATATGTTAAAATGAAGTTCCAAGAACTGAATTTAGGTTAATATGAGAATAAAGATAGGTTTGTACGAGTAAGAGAGGTTTGAAGTAAGTGATATACTCGTAGGTATATATAATACAATCAATGGAATTGAATCACTGAGCAAGTGAGCTAAATGAGCTAGTGAGCTAGATAAGTGATATATATCTTTAGAACGAAATTATATGTATCTATCTTTTCAGCTCAGTGATATATTTTGCGCATCACCACTAACACATTCGCAAACGAGTAACGGCATCCGAGCGTTTTTAAAGGCTTGGAGCTTGTAGACGTTTGCTAAGCCTCGGCACACATGTAAACCAGGGATTTTTTTATAGAATTCTGCAAAAACGATTCAATCGATAAACTGGGCAAATTGGTAATGAACAGGTCAAAGATTTTTTATTATTACAATAATATTTTCGGACTTCTGACACACCAGGCCATATGGATTTTAAGTTATTTAAAAATTTAAAATAAATTATACATAGAAAACAACCCAAACTCCGAAATAAATATTTGCAGATCTTACAAACATTTGATCCGACTCAGGAATTGAACCCGAGACCTCAGCACAGCAGTTGCATACGAGACCGAGGCAGTAGGCATAAAAATGGGTTTTCCTAAGAAACAAGGACAGATGATTTTTGATAGCGTAGCATCAATATTATAAATTTGAAATGTTGTGTGTCGAACCATATCTGCATAACAGGATCCAGATGATGGATAGATGTGTATATGAAGTAGATGAAATACCTTGCTCTAATTGTACTTTTGTAACTAAAAGTTTGTACCCTTGAATTCCGGATAACTGCGGGTATACTACCATATGGATAACCAATAGGCCTGCTCTCTGTTACGTGAGTGCAACTGGAATTATAGTAGTCTAAATCTGGGCATTTTATACGTCTCTATCTACCACATACCCCTTAAGACGTTAGTGTATACAGTTGTCCGTGTGGTGACGGATTAAGAATACAGAGCGCCACTACCCCTATTCCTCCTGTGGGTGTCGTAAGAGCCGACTAAGGGAGCAAACTACGCAGGACAATAGCACTACAGAGAGAGGAAAAACTTGAAAAGTGGACTATTAAGGACTGCTGATGATGATGTATACAGTTATTATATTGTTTCTTTTTGTTGCCGTTCATTTTTTTCCCCAATTTTTATGATAGCTATTCTGAAATTAGTGGTTTTGTTTTTTTTTTTCAATTTTGTGTATTGACACCAAGATTCAATAAAATGCAATATAGCAGGGGCGTAAATCTACAGGAAGTGTTTCAAAATTGTTTTGTGTATTATATGTGTACATTACAAGTATTCTAACAAGATCTAACACGTAAAAGCTTCTAAAGTAAAGTTTAAGATTTAAAAGATTTAAAGACTAAAAACGGGATAAAAACTACTTTCATGGAAATCTTAGTGAGAGGAACGAGCTCACAGCCAGAGAATTAAGTATAGTTTTTAAATATTATTTCATCATTCTGCATTTTATGCTTCGTACACACAATATAATTGCCCCAATTTTTTAACCTCTATCATAAGTAATACCGGCACCGACTTCAAAAAGACAAGAAGGTAGACTAGGAAGTATAATGCTACCTATTACATTGAGGGTCGCACTTATTTTAGTTTTTTAATTAAGGATTGTAATTATTTTTTATTTTTTAGTGCGTTAGTGCGTTAAGAAAAGTACGTTTTTTTAAAATACTATTTACTGTAATGTATATAGATAAGGTAGTAAGATGTTAAATTTGAACCCGAAAATACATGGTGTTCCACATTACTTAATTTTTCCACAACTAGGAATGAATTTTTTTCTTCAAATTTGCATGGAACCAAAGGGGAAATATACAGTTCCAAATAAAAACAGAATTTTCCGAATCGGTTTACAGATACGGTTTTAAAGAATTTTGAGGTAAGAAACACGAAAATAATTGCGTATTCTTGACATAAAGACTACTAAACGCAAAAAAACAGATACAGTCGAATTGAGAATTTCCTCTTATGTGTTTTTGAAGTCGCTTAATAAAATACAGTAAATATTGTCATAAATATCTTTCATTTTTGGATACTTCCATATTGAGAATTTAAGAAATAATAATAAAGGTATAAATAATGTTGAATTATAACCAAATTGACTACACAATAAATATTTATTGAGAAAACTTTAGACAGTTACCAGTTGCGTGAACTGCGGCATCATACAGTGATGTTTAACTTGTGAGAGTAAAAAGTTGTTTGTCTTTTAAAAGGGACTTGCGAAACTATACGTTGTGGCTTGTGCCATTGTGATCTTATATCTCTTAAATATTATCACCGGTTTTGATGTGTGACAGGGTCACTTAAGTAACTGGTTAACATTTTAAGCTTAGCATACTAAATTAAAAGTTATTATACAAATAATAAATGTAATTTAATAAAATTTTGTATTTTTTCTAAAAGAACCAATATGATATTTATGGTACACAAAAGAAGAAATAAATTTATGCAAAAGAAAATGAAATGTGATAGAAAAAGGTTAAAAAAGCTTGAAATGTGTGTTTATGTACTATACCACTATACTAAAAAAATATAGTAGTGTTAACTTTATTTGCACCTTATAGGTTTGCTGACAGACGACCGGATGGTGTAGTGGTTTGTGTAACTGACTGCTATTCTAAAGGTCGCGGGTTCGATTCCTCCTCAAGTCAAACATTTGTGTGCATGAACTTTTAATGTTTGATTTGGTCTGGGTGTTTCTATGTATAATATGTATGTATGTATAAAAAAAGTATATTTGTATTTATATCAGTTGCTTAGTTGCTTAGTTTGCGACTAGATGGCGTTGGGTGAATGTGGTAGAATATTATTATTATATTATAATTTATTACATATACATTTCAAAATTAGATCTAATGTCGCTTTCAAAACAGATGTTGCCTTATAGAAAACATTTCTTTTCAACCATTTAGCTGTAAATTATTTTTATTAATCTGTTTTAATTTTATATCATAGATAAACTTTGGTGTGAGGCGTGAAGGTAGTTTTAAAGTGACACTCCAGTGGTTTTTGTGGTTATTTAAGGCACGTATTTATAGCTATCTGCTAAAAAATCTCTCTTATGTAAATCTTATGTGATGAGGATTTGACATCACGTTCACCTAAGAAGCCACAACCCTTTTAGGTTTTGATAGTTGCTTTTCTATTCTGGAAACCGAGTGGAAAAAATGTTTTATGTAATTGAACTTGTAATATGTACATTTTTATGTTTTGATATATCTACATATCTGTATTAATACTTATTGAACAAACTATTAACTAAAGTACCCGTACTAAGCATTTGAGTCCCTACTAAGCCTTCTTGTCATTGTTATAACGTGGTATTTGTCAATATAATTACGGTTAAGTCCTTAGAGATTCAATCTCGGAAACCCGAAGCTTGAAGTTGTTACTGTGTCAATACAAGTATCCCACAATTTGTAGTCAAAGAATATTTAAGTTAAATAACGAAAAAAGAAAGTGATATTATTATCTAATAGTTGTATATACTGAAAATTAATTTAAGCAAAGGCACGTCCACCAATATAATTAAAACGACCCTTTTTATTTTTTTGGACTACAACAGATCTTTAGTACATTTTCATTATTACACGGGATTATTATATTTGTGAAAATAAATAAGAGTTTGGTATCAGTTCTACCTTACTGCCGATTATATGTAGGTATTCCCACGGTGTGAATCATCTTGACCTAACTGGTAATGAATGCTGAAATGTTAAGATACTTGACTCCGATATTACTATTGTAGTTTATTTCACATTTCTATCCTTTGGTTCAGTAAGGTAGTTTGTATGTAGGATTTAGATTTTTAGTTTTGTCTTTTGAGGACAAAGCAAAGCAATTCTATGGTCTCATGAGTTTAAATAATAGTACTGGGTATAGGGGCGGGATTTGTCATCTAAAAATGGATTTGGTAACTGGGGTTTTAGGGGGGTTTGTTGACTTGGTTTAAAATCCCTTTAGATTTCCTACACGTATGTGGTGATTCTATTCGGTGATTTTAACAGTTTGATCTTTCTATATTTAATACAAGATAAGGAAACAAAATTTAAATACTCTAAAAGTTTACTGTCGATTTACGTATTTTCCGTTTTTTTTTAAATCATGAAAAAAACAAATATGAACGGTTTACCTTTCCTAAGTATTTAAGGCGTATAAGTTAATGGCTATGTTACTCACAGAGAAAGAAGAAAAGAAAGCTTTGCAAAAGACGATCGGTTAAACAAATTACAAAATGTATCCATTAATTTTCAGTGAATTGAAACATAGTTTTTTTTAATTTAAAAACAGGATTTTCAATAATTCATTTCTATAATAAGTTATTAAAACTTACAAGCCTTTTCGCTCAATAGGATTGGTGATAAATTCGGCAAAGCTGTTAAATAATGTTCGGAAGTTATAGTTGAATAGACGTAACTTTAAAATTGACTCTAAAATGCTTGATGTCGTGGTTTCCATTTAACTTGACGTCTCTATTTGTCGACAGTAAACATTAGTGCATCTGCGATAATTTCATTGTTTATTGTTACCGTTAAAATGTATTCCTAAACAGTGTGCGGTCTCTCACTGTGTTCACACATAAACATATAACTTGAAAATTATTTTTTACGTTCTACATAAGATAACCGCACGAAATATAGAAACGTAAAGTCTCCTATTTTTATTTATTTTTCATACATCTCACACACGATAGCTTGATCTCAAACTAGACAGAGCCTGTGCTATGGTACCTAAACCGTTTTGATAAATATACTTATTTTTTAAAATGTATACACATTATTTTTATACCGAGACACAGAGCAAATAATGGTGCTCATCCTACAATTATTTGTCCGGGGTGGAATCGAATTCGCGACCTCCGGCTTCGCATTCAGGACTCTCTCACTAGATCAACAACAAACGTCACATTGATATGTTTTCCGTGAGAAAAAGTTGTGATTCTGTTTCTATTTTTAATTTAATAGTAATTTGATGAGTTTAGCCACCCATAAAAATATCCATAAAATTTGAATGTACTAACATTACACATCACATCACATCAATAGCCCTTAGTAGTCCACTTCTAAACATAGGCCTCTCCTTGGTAAGAATGTTTTGACCTACTATACCATGCTGCTGGCCTCACGGGTTGGTAAAGCATTTATATCAACTTTTACTTGTCTTTGCAGTCCTGCGTAGTTTGCTTCCTTTGTCGGGTCTTACGACACCCACGGGATGAATAGGGGTGTATACACTTTGTATTCTTAATCCGTCACTATACGGATAGCGAATGGACATGAACTAACATAAGAATATAGAATAATAAAATGAACTCGTTCCATAGGTATCGTTTTTTGTTTAGTTTTTTTTAAGTTCAATAATGGTTTAACAATATGTTAGTGGACCCCATGTATCAGTGGTTATGATACAGGGATGCGATCAAAGGATCATCTGATTGAAGGAAAATATCACCTATTATAGCGGATTACTGTTGTATTCTTTTTTTAAGGGATAACATAATTAATGTGTTTTTTATAAACTATTAAGCCTTAAATTCTCGAAATAAATTTTATGAATCATTCAAGAATTTGACAAACACAGTGTTTTTTTCCTGAAATTGTTAGTGCTTTTCGTTCTGCGTCGGGTCTTCTATGCGAAACTTAAATTTGAGCATATCTTTGTGTATGTACCTAACATATATGGTAAGTAGGTATAAAAGTGGGATTACAAAGTAAATATTTATGTAGGAAATTAGAAAATCAAACGCTTATAAGAGATACCACAGTACTTGCCCGTAGAACATGTTTATTTGTTGCAACATCATGATCGGTAGGTACATGAGAAACTTTAATGTTAAGTTTTGCAAAGTTCAGAATGCAATGTTAAACAAATCGTAGAAATAGTTTTGTTTTTATCATACTAGGGACTATTAAAGGACAAAGAACTACAACGCCAATCCTTAAATCAATTTTTTCTATAAATTTTTGTTTGGATTTTGTCCCTCACTAAATATGTATTTTAAACTTATTTCGATTGTTACAGTGACAGTTTTAAATGTGACAGCGTTAAATAGCTTAAATAGGCTAAGAGGAAAGTTAAATGACAGACTCGTAGGTATGTAATAGGATTCAAAAAGTTGATGTTAATGGTGAGCGGTCTCCAGGCGGTGTGGTAGAAATGGGCGTTCCACAGGGTTTCTATTCTCGGCCCTTTTTTGTTTTTAGTAGATATTAACGACATACCTTACCTTGTCAAGGACAATCTCGAGATTGAGTTGTTTGCAGATGATACATTACTATTATTTAGACTAAAACGGACACTTCCTGATTTCACATTCGTAAACAGCACCATTTCGAAAGTGGCTCATTAGTTTTACATCAACTATTTGCTATTAACTGAACAAAAAACTAAGTGTATACGTTTCACTATGCCATACGTCAAGCCAGTGAAAACTACTGTGATGAAAAACAAAGATAGCTTTTTGAAAAAAAAGTGATGTACATTCTATAAATACCAGAAATAGAAATAAACTTGTAGTACCCGCCTCTAGGCTCCAAAAGATAAACAAGTCTTCGAGGTCAATGTGTTCGATTTTATAATAAAATCCCAAATAATATTCAAGACTTAAGTATTAACAAATTTAAATCCGCAATAAAACGTGGCTTGTGCCTTTGTACTACTTAATTGATGATTACATAGAAGACAAGAATGCTTGGGATTAATTAGAGCAGGCTATTTCTTTCTGAAGTAAAAATGTAGTGTGGCTAGTGTGTTTTTTATTATTATTATTTTTTCTACTTTTTATGTTTCACTTCATTTTCTCTTTTATTCGTTTTTTTTTTTCTTAATTTTGTTTTCTCTTCATTGTCTTTTTACCTTTTAGGCCTTAATAACGGACATACTGGCACACATCAAAACAATGTTGTGGTAGGTATATTTAATAGTGCCATTGTATCAATCTGTGAATTGCAGAAGAGTGGCCATGAGTTTGTTTGCCCTTTCCTCTCATAAGGCTCAAATCCTTGGAAACGGGCGGTTGTAGATCGGCACAGGCATATCATAGATTTTGTATGGGTTTGATTTTTGTTAAATTTTTTTGCTTACTATTTGACAAAACAGAGATTGTTGCTTTTGTGTATCTTGATCTATGACTTTAGAGTCTACATAAAAGACGATTTCCAACAATTTTAAATATTTTATGAAATAAAGAGAGTTTGAGTAGTGACTAAACCTAACACGTGTTCTATCACAAGTCACATTCCACATTTTGCCTCGACAGACCATGGCCCTTTCTTGCCACTAATGGCCATTAGATATGCGGCAAGTTTTACGATCTTATTTCTGGTTTGCAATCCTTTATTGTATGGCACGTACTGTACGTGTAACTGTAAGGCACATCGTGTGGTTTTAGTCTGTTCTATTCCGGCATACCACTCCGCTGAAACCCTAGCAGGGAGACACGTACAAAAAAAAAAGTGGTCGGCAGGTGTTACCTCTTACCCCTTGGGCAGGCAATGGTTCAGTGAGTTCAAGCCTTTCACGAACAGCAATTTAGATTACTGACCAACACCTTGATCACCGGCGTGGGGAGGGGGGACGGTTATAATGTTAATAATTTTACTAACTTAGTACCTATAAGAATGGGTGCACATTCCAAGTTGGTAATCGGTGGCGCTAAAACGAGTTATTTTTCGACGCTGTGTCGACTTTGGGGTCAAGTACGGGCAATACTATTGAAAACTTTATGTTACTATCACAAAAAATCAGTGTACAGAACTCAAGCTACACAATAACGTGCGCTCGAGTAACGCACACAGAGACATCGCTCACGGACACGACATTACGGAACAGTGCAAGCGCGACTGCTAGCTGGCTTACTGTAAACGTTTGTACTTAAAAATGCGACTTTATGACACTTTAAAATATAATAATCGTGCATCGTGAGTTTATAACAGGTATAGCTATTACATTAAAATTTAATTATTTTAGTTATTATTGGTTTTTATTTCGGTTCTTCCTGTTGAAGCGTGATCGCCAAGCGTAGATTTGAAACGTGAGGTACATACATGATCTTGACTTCTGTACACTGACTATTTTGTGTACCATTGTACAGTGATAAAACCATTTTGTCAATAGATTTGCTGAGGCACAACATTATCTCGTTTTTTTGGCGTGGAATGAATAACTTCTAGTATTACGAAATAATGTTGTATTGTACATAAACTAATTTTACTTACATATTTAATTAACGTTAGTGACCGATAAACCAAAAGGTGATATAGGGCCTTCGGCGTGAGAATATCTTTGAATAGTATTTAACCTTTTAGGTTATGCAATAATTTTATGTGGGTATGAGCAAACATACTTAACCATTGAGAATATAAACTTTTGATATGTATAAAATAGCATAAGGTTTAAATATATGAATACGTAATTATAACTATTTTTTATAAGTTTTTTTAATTTTGACTGAGATATACTACATATCAAAGAAATACGTGTCTAAGCTTTTAAGATCAATTGGAAATAATATATTAAAGATATCTGGTAATTTAGGATAAGGGCTCTCGATGTTCATATTTTGTTGATAGTCTTCTAGTAAATGTTTCTTGCAGAACAATATACATACATTTAAATAACCGTGTCTTACTTATTATGAGGTAGTGTCATTTCTTTGTATTTAAAAGTATCCCATCAAACACTTTACATGAAATAAATCTAAGTTTCGTGTTTTGATATTGGTCGTATTCTGTATTAGGTATATTGTTCTTTGGTATTAGGTATATGGTGCTGTTTACGTACGCATGAAGACTCGCTAGCATTAGAACTATTGAAAATATTCGACTATTCTTTTACGATGATGTTGCCATCTGATGGCGAAGTTTATTATATTTATAAATGGTTGTTGTTATTGTTCGGTAAATGTTTGCGCGTTGACGTAATTGCTTTAACATCAAATAACTAAAGTACCCACTTCTTAAGAAAGCATTGAAACGCTTGTGCAAGAAAAAGTTTAATACATTATTTAGACATATATTTTCGGAACCGGAGTAAAGAACGGGCAATGAATAAATAAAACACAATAAACATAAAACAGCTCCTGCGGGGATATTACAAAATCAACATTCCGTGGAAAAGCTTTGGATATTGTTTCTACTTTTGAGTACATTTTGCAATAAATATGTAAAATAAAGTTCAATATTCTAGGTGGCGCTGTTTTTTAACATTTATATAATCATCTCACTGATACCATTAACTAGCTGACCCGCGCAACTTCGTCTGCGTCTCTCAATAGTAATAAATTTTCTCCGTTTTTGAAACATTCTTCATTGGTGCTCCGCTCCTATTGGTCTTAGCGTGATGATATATAGCCTATAGCCTTCCTCGATAAATGGGCTATCTAACACTGAAAGAAGTTTTCAAATCGGACCAGTAGTTCCTGAGATTAGCGCGTTCAAACAAACAAACAAACTCTTCAGCTTTATAATATTAGTATAGATTCGAAAGATTTTAGTCTGAAATAGCACTAGGATACTTTTATAGAGAAAACATTTATTAAACAATAAACACGAATAAAGCCGCGGGAATTGAATTATAAATGTATATTTTTATTAATCGACTTTCCAAAAAAGTTTCCATTTCGGTTGTTTATGTTTGCTACTTAACTCCGTCAGTTGTGAACTGATCCGACATTATTATTTTTTGGTGACAATTCTTCATGGTGTAGTCACATAGAAATCTGTAATACTTTGTTTAAAGTTGGGTAAGTACTCATGCATTAAGTCATACCATATATGAGCTTGTCGCATCGAAGTTGGGTTTTTTTTTTTTTAAATAAGAATCTTGTTTTAACAAGGCCGTTATTCGTAGTTATAATAAAACTGAAAACCTGCTCTTTTTATTTCAAGTTCTTGTACAGATGTGTTTTGGCTAGTCAGTCAGCCATGTTCAACCTTGCATTTGAAATATATATTAACTTAAATATACAGTTAATAAAGATTTTTCACATGACGAATAAAAATCATCAAACTTTAAGAAAAAAATTACTTAAACTACTCATAAATTTTATGAAAAGCTACCACTCCTAAGGGTGGTGTTTTTATTTAGTGAATAAAGTTTTATGTATGGAACCATTGATCCAGTCCATCCATCGTCTATGGATAGAAAGATGGATGGACTGTGTGAACAACGACATGGTAGAAAGGGAGTAAGCAGTGAACTGACTAGTGATAGAGGAGAATGGAAGAAGAAAACTCATTGCGCTGACCCCAAATGAATCTGGGAAAGGGATAAGAAAATGAAGAATACAGATACCTTAAATAACAAAGTCAAAATGTATTTTGCAATGATGGTCGTAAAGTGATAGGTAAGAGATCAAAATTAACAATGGATCTTGAATTACTATAAAATGGCTATGTTCAATATGTTAAGGAGCTAGATATAAAAAATATATCTAATGATACATTTGTAACGAATGGCGCTATTGATTTTTATGTATCAAGGTACTATCATTTGGCGGTTTTAGTCGGTTCGAGTCCGGTAAGTGGTATCCGAGGGGATTTCCGCACAGAAAAAAAAGGGTAATTACGTTTATACATCCTTAAATATAATCCTAAATCTAAACTTAATCGCTAAAGTTAATATATTGTTGTCCCACTTTTTGCTGTCAACCGAGCATTTTCTAAAGTAGTTAAGAAATTAGGAGTCAATACAAGAAAGGGTTAATACCTTAACAGAAAAGGGATATCGTTTATGCAGTCGATTTTTACAGTGTAGCAATACCTGGGGTAGGTAGCGACAGTGTACCTGTATCTCGAACTGGCTGCCGAACTTCTTTTTAATAGGTTGAAAATTAATCTTATGTATTTGTAAGTTTTAGAGAAGTTTCGAAGTTTTAAAACTAGTTTTAGTTAACTTTAGAAAATAATCTACCTACTTGTTATTAGAACGGAAGCTTTCGACACGGCATTAATCGAAAAGTTAAGCGATTATTCCTTCGTACTTATGTAATTAAAACGTAGTACACGTATTAATAGTGTAGTTAGTTAATAGTATCGTGTAGTCTTGTGAAATTATACATTGGCAGAAGTTTGTCATGGAATCATATCATACAGTAATGTGAGGTATGTTGGATGGACGTGCCAATATAGACGAGATAATTCTGGTGTAAAATAGCAAGTATCTAAGAAAATATAAATGTAAACCAGACATATTAATAAGTATGATGACATGTCCCAGAAATATAAGTCAAGCGTGAGAACTTTACACGACACATACTCGTAAGCCTAAGCAACATGTGCTAGAGCTCAGAGAACGATAAGTAAAATTAAAGAATACGGTTTACATTGTAATTTCATTTATGTACCTATAACTGGGTGAATATATACCACTACACAGTCGTGCCGTGTACACCATCACGTCAAGATAGGTAACACCCATTGACACATATGTACGTACGTAAAGGTAGATACACCTCCAACGCACAAAACGCAAGGGTCCTAATTACGACCACTAAAAGCGAGCGCACGTACTAATGCGAGAAAATTCATAAAATGCCTCATAAAATGTTTTTTCAAAAACGTTTGGACACACTAGCTCATAAGTTTTTTTTAAAATTTAATTAATTTAACACAGTTCTTACAATTTTATTTAACAATTTACTCATTATATAGTACAGCAAAGGACGCAGTAGCAGAGAAGTTCCGAACCTTTTGCGAACTTACCTTCAAAGTGATTGTTCTCCTTCGCAAACAAATAAGTGACCGCCACAGCGTTATTGACAGACATCACAAGGAGACTAGACACAGACTTAAGGCTCTTCTCTTCCTCGGAGTTTCTGAGGCAGACAAAGAGGAGTATTCTGCTACAGTTATTGATCTGCTCCATAGAAAGCTGGGCATTTACGACGTCGTATTTCACAGGATTGGTGGCCTAAGCAAAGACCGTCCCCGGCCTATTCGGGTTCGGTTTTCAACTGAGAGGTTAAATTATTTGTAAAACTACACAAATAATGACAGAGAAGTAAATAAAGCTAAAGGAATATCATACCACAGCTAAGTGTATGTTTTGTTTTAAAATGCAATTTAGTTTTGGTCTTGTCACTAGGATAGATAGTACATTGCTCGGACGGACAAACTTATCTGCACCTTTTTTTACCATATTGGCGGCGACGTTCCAGATCTTACGGCAAATATTTGTGACACGCATCTTCTGATCCATGTTCATTTTGCCCTCTTGTAACAGTTATTTTTTTAGTATATTTGTATTGCGTACGGACGGGAAAATATGTGAGACTCCTAAATTCTAAATTGACTCAAAATTCCAACTGCACAGTTCTCGGTAAGTTTTGAAACATTTTTTGGCCAAACTGTTTTTTTTTTCTTTTTTGTTTGTGCTACTTCTGTTTGTACCTTTGAGGTCCGTAGCGTGAAGTTGTGCATACGTGTATATTTTGTGTCTTTATCCCAGTACTCCTGGTGTAATTTTCTTATAAACTTAACTTAACTTATAAAGTTTTTTGTACCCTCCATTTTTTTTTTTATATAAAAATAAAATTTAAAATAAAATAGTTTTGTTGTATACATACCCTACATTCAATTTTTGTCGAAATAACTTTTATAATAATAAACTTTGTCAATTCATTGGCTTACTGTGTCAATATTCTAAAGATAATATAACTTGTGTCTTAAATTTAGAAACAAGAATATGTTTGTTTTTAGTTGAATTTGTTTCTCAATTTTTAAAATATTACTTAATATTTTATTATAATATTTTAAAATATTAATTTACTTTAACTTTCTCACACTCTGTTAATAGTGAAGAAGTATACTCAGTAGCATTATTTTTTTACTTTTGTGAACTGTAAAAGTCATTAAGTCTACATTACTAGTTTGTAAACTTGTTGAGTTTTTTTTTTTTGTATTATTGAACTTAAATTGTAGACCACCATGGCACATTTACGTAAGTGCATTAACTACCTCAAAAAGGATGAACTTATTAATGAACTGTCTGCCATGGGGATTTCAGCGAATCCTGATGATACGGTTGTCGGCTTGCGAAGTGAGCTGCGTACTGCTTTGCGGCTTATCCGGCGTGGCAGCATTAAGGCCATCGCCGCTGTTCCTGCTTTTGCCCCCTCTGAGATTGTCTGTCTGCGGGCTTAAGGTCTTTGAACTGGAACAGGTCCTTTCTTCAGGTGACTCCGTTTCGAATTATAAATTGTCTTACTAGAGTTGGGGCTAAATACCTTCTCGCTAGGTTAGCCGGTGTAGTTTTAACTGTCTAGACCTTTTCAGAACATCCTTTGTGACCTGAGGGGTCCATTCCCTACATTCCCTACAAGGGAAACGTTCTTTCAATTGTGGTCTCGGACTACGTAAAAATTTTCTTATTGTGTCCTATGAGGATTGCTTCCGGCCTACTGTCGTGTTGGGTCCCATATGGATGGCTTCAGGTTTTATGTCATGTGGTGTCCTATATGGATAACCACAGGCTTTGTAGTCGCGAGTCATAGTATAGAATGTTTTCCTAAGCCACGGGGTTCGTAAAACCATTTATATGGATTTTGGCCCTGTTGAGGATATTCCCTGCGCACACTACGCAGATCTCCGACGTCGGTATTACACCTCGCTAGGTAAAACATTTTTCTCGGACAAGGGCGGTTCTTCAACAGTCAGCTGATATTGATGTGTGGGCGTCGGTGAGGGACTCTTCTGTATTAACTGGCTACGGCCAAACAGGCTTGATCCTAGGTAAGACATCGATATTGACTAACCTGACTAACTAAAATGGACAATTCAAGTTTTATGATGTAGCCAATAAGTAATTATGCAATGTCATTCTTCTATGATTTTATGCAAGCTCTTATAATAATAAAATTAACCTAGTCCCATTAGTTCTTTATAAATTAAATACCAAGGTCTACGTAACATTAACAAATAGGAAATATTTGAACAAATCTAAAGCAGATCAGCTCGAGATCGCTCTTGACTATACTTGACTGAAGATCGTAGTTAAATTGTTCTCAAAATGCCTTAAGGAAGCTCGAAGCTATCAGAAAATAAAAAATGAAATAGAGACAATTTTAAAATTTGTGAACTAAAGACATAGGAATTGCGACTATCCTACATCAGGCTTAAATTCAACATTGGAAGATTGTTTAATTAAAATCTCCATTTTCATCGTAGGTTTGCACATCGGGATAAATATTTTCCTAGTCTGATTTACGTGGGTTCAATAGACGAATCATGTGCGCGATTAAGATACACAAAAACCTAGGTATGAGGTATTTTGCAGGATCCAAGTCAATGTTTTTACACCATAACTCGGTCATACCTCTGTAAAACTCGCGCCATCAAATATTTCTCTTTCCATGATGTGGTAATGAGGAAACTGTTTTCTACTACGCTAGTATAACTAAGTTTATCGTTCAGATTCACTCAATTATTATTGAGTTATGTGCATCGATCTTTTTCAATCACTAGATCATCGGGTTGCAAGTTTGTTTTTATATTGTCTCTGATGTTATGTGGATCTCAGCGACACATACTTGATCATCATCAACAGCGTTTGCGAGACTACTGATGGATATAGGCCTCTCCTTCGAAAACAGATTTTGGCCTACTATACCACGCAAGTTTTCCTTCTCATTGCAGTACTGTTGTCTTCCATCGTTTGCTCCCTTAGTCGGTCCTTACGGCACCCACGGGATGAATAGGAGTGGTGACTCCTTAGTCAGTTAGTCTGATGAAGCCTTCGTCATTAAACAAGAAAAAAACAATTACTAAATCCTCATTCAGTACTCGCTATTGTCTACGTAAAAAATAGTTTAATAATATACGACCTTTGGTTATTTAAACTTAAACTGTACTTTAATAGTTTGAGTGGAACGTTCGCCCCCAGCATCCCTCCAACTTAACCAACTAAGGCGGTCAAAAGCTCGAATGAAAGAGCTTGTTTTAGCAAGTGTTCTAAGACCAAAACGAACCGCGTACATTAATTAGAAGCGGAGATTTAATAGAACCTTTGAAAACATAAGACATGTATAGACGAGATCGCGCTTGAGTATAACTTGAGAAGGGTAAAACTTAAGTTGCAAAATAACCAATGTTTAATGACAAATCTATGCATTAGATATAATAAATTATATTAACCATATATGACAAATCTATGCATTAGATATAATAAATTATATTAACCATATAATTTCATTTTTTTAAATATGTTGATTGGCAATTGGTTATCTTCTTTTTTTATACTGTGCAAAAACCATAAAAATGAAACTAGTAAACTCTGGTCTTGTTTTCATAGGTATTTTGTCTTGACTTGTGACTTATCCTCCGATACCGCACAGTTAACAGTATATTCAATTTGCTCCGCATAATTAATTTAAGAACTTCATTGCAAGTGATTTTCGTAGCGATATTTTTCAGTTAAAGTGTTTACAAAGATTGTGTTCAAAATTTTTTTTAAAGTGACTGTCTCTGAAAAAGTGCGTTAGCCAAATACTGAAAAATAAGTTTATAATCGATCAAAATAAAATACCGTCAATAAGCGACTATCGTGTTGTTTTATAATTACGTTCTTACCGCGATCTCGCTGGTCCCTTCTTTCGAACTGTTATTTTATTCATAATATATATTCAATATTCATATCGAAGTATACAAAATATTGTTTATCGACGTATAGCATCAACACTGTTATCTCCGCTCCAACCAGCGAAACGCAATAGGTACAATATTATTTTGTCTTATCGTCATAATGTCAACCCAGCGCACTCCGCCAAATACTTCAGCACGTTTGGTTATTCCTACCAGTCCCCTATTGAGCTACGGGTCGGACTCTAAGCTTGATCTAAAGTCTACCCATAGTGAGCACGTCGCTTAAAGACCGAAACGCAAACATTCTGATGTTAATTCGTCCTTAAATTCGTCATTATTGAATCAAACGAGGCACATTTTATTATCTTTGAAGCACAGCAAAACTTGCGTTTCGAGAAACTCTTGGAGTCAGTAAACACCATTAAGGACCAGAATACAGAATTTTAGAAATGTATACACTTTATGTCATGGAAATACGATGATGTTATAGACAAGTTAACTACTATGGAAAAACAGGAGCAATGAGCTGAAAAAGTGTCCCTTGAAAGCAAATTTATTTAGACACACGTGCCTTCGCGAGTGAGATCAGAAATATCCCTATACAACCCTCAGAAAACCAAAATACCTTGCGTTCAATAGGGTAGCAAGTGGGTGAAATGATAGAATAACCAATAACCGATTCCAACATTCAAGATGTTTACCGCTTAAAAGCTAAATCATAAGACAGGAGCCGTATTGTAGTTAACTTCACTACTACTACACTCAAGGATAGTTTTATTAAACAGTGTAGGAGCTACAACAAGACTAGGAAAGATAACAAATTGAGCACCAATTTACTTCAGTTACCGGGACCGTCGAAGTCAGTTTATATTGATAAATCGCTCACTAGCCTAGGAAGAAGACTAGCACACCTGGCCAGGTAGTTTCTCAAGGAGCAGAAACTTCATAGCACTTGGACCTCTTAGGCAAGATTTTTATAAGGAAGACCCCAGACTTTAAGGCGATGAGGATAGAATGTAAGCAGGATTTGCAAAAACTCATTTCTAAGTCACTAGTTGTTGTGAGTCTAATATTGTTATTGTTTTTCTGTTTTCTCGATTGTCTTGTTTATTTTTATGTTAATGACACCGTACACTATACACCTATCACACGATCACACTACTCACCACTAATCCATGTCTGTACAGCTTATACTAGCGCAATACATATTCACAAACATCAAACTATATATTCATCACTACGTCATCACTACGTATCACTACGTCACATTATTATCACATCGCCTCGCAAACCATACTTCACCATACTACGCTTCACACACATGAATTTAACAATCCTCACATAAAACAATACATGATTTGCAAGTTTTTGGCCCTTTCGAAGGTTCCTAATTTGATCAATATTTCGTCAAATATAACTAAGAATAAGCCTATAAATTTTACGCCTAACTTTCTTTCACTACCAATAGGTAGTAGTTGTTATACACTCACAACAATAACATTTGTCTGACATTTAGTAATGCATTAATCCAGAGCTGGGAGAGCCTGGTAATCTCTCATACAGGCCTCTCCTAGTACAGATACCAGTCTCTGACATAGAACCATAGCAATTTATCTAATGTATGTTTTGTTTTGTTTTTGTTTTGTCTAATGTATTGTCGTACTGTGTGAGAGAAATAATAAACTATTACTATTACTTATAAAGTATGTGTTGGTTAGTACATGCATAATATATAAATGCGTGCAAGGTTAAAAAGGCTAACAGACGTTAAGTAGCTCATTTGTGGGGTTTGATGGAACATTTTAATGGCAAGTAAATTAAAACTTTGCAGTATATTTAATATTTAACATATGTTTCACACCTTTTAGGCTCATCCATTATAAGTTCTATCTCCTGTGTGCAAACTTTGCACTTATCGTTAACAGATTTAAATATTCACTGTAGTAATAAATAGCAGTAGCTTTGATAGAAAACTGAAGTCTCAAATTTATGTTATTATTTTTAACTTATTCTGCGAAAAGCTTCATACATATATATACAGGGTTACTGGGTAATTTTTTTGCCGAAATTGTGCATAATGCATTTTTTATCCTTGTACTTTGTGTCGTTTATTGTATCCCATATATATCCATATATTACCATTACTATATTTTATGCTTTTCTTATCGGTTTTGTGTAGTTGATACATTGTTTTATAATTCCCATTAATAAAGTTGTGGTTAACTTAACAAATTGGGACGAAGTAGATGGTTAACAATAGCAAAAATAATTAAATTTGTAAACTTTTATGAAGCTTACCACAGAACACCATTACTAGTTAAAATTCTAAATGGTTTAGTCTAAATCAGATTTGACAATATCCTTGTAAAGGTTGTCTGTAAGAGATCGCGATAAGACGATAAGACCGCCTATTGAAGTACCACATTATACATGTAAATCTATGTCTGTATAAATATATATACTGTAGCGGTGTATAATAAATAAATAAATAAAATATTTTAGAAAACAAAATTATGAATAAAATATAAAATTGCCATGTCAGTTTTTACTTACGTTTGTAGGCTTTATATTTTAGGCGTATATTTAAGTTTTTAGGCACAGTTGTAATAAATTTTAAAGCTAAACATAGTTGATATAAGAGAACTCACCTCATCTAAAAATACCTAAAAGCACTTCATCCAGTACAACTTCAATGAATAATCAAATAGCACTGTCACTTTTACAGTTCGTGTATCAAGTGTTATCAGAAACTTATGTGCTTAATTGGTCGAATCGGATGCGTGCATGCACGCACGAACTCAGACGGACCTGCAGGTATTGGGCGCGCGCGCATTCCACCACACGTAATATAACTAGTGCCGGCCGTCAGACGGCCTTGCCCGCCTTGCTTTGTAGTGTCTCTTACAAACAACAATCGATACATTTACCAAATGTTGCCATTGAATTTCAATTCATTTTAGCAGAACCAAGCAACCCGTAAATATTGTGCAAATTAATTGTTACATTTCAAACAAAAAAGGTTCTATTGATGCGTTTCGTCCAAATTGTCGAGGTTTTTCGGTTGCATTTCTGTTATTAAAAACGCCATCGTCATAGGGGTTTACCATAAATCGTCAACATGACATTCATGTCATGATCATACACATAAATACCTGTTAAATGAGAAATGCTTTCTCTACACTTCCATAAATTTAATGCATTAAAAAGTAATTATGTAGGTATAAAAATGTAATTCCCGAAATGTCGTATGGTAAACTTTATATACCTGTTTTATTTTACTAGTTTGTCGGTGTAATTAATATAAATATATTCATGCAAAATTACAAATATCTAGCATTCGGAGTCTATAAGCTAAGACAAAGCGAAACCATGAGGTTACCTTAAAAGAAACACTAAATACATTTACTAATAATAAACTGCGGATGAACGAACCTAGATAAATTCAGCTCTGACAGTGCATGCTGTTTTTTTTCTATTACGTTATTTGTACAGTCGAATTTTGAAAACTTAAAATAGAACTACATTCATATATTTTCAAGTAATTGGTATATAATACACATTTATAGTAAACTTCAAATGGTGCCTTACTTTACATGTGTGAAAGGGCCAAAGAAAGAAAATTAACATTCATTGCTTTTCGTAAATGAATACTTTGTAATTAATTATAGATTGATACATACACGAGCAAAAACAAATTTAAAAAATCATAACACGAAGTACGATATACTCGTAATTAAGAAAGGGGGAAATCAGGATGATCTCAATGCAAACGTGTGTCAATTGTTGACAAACGTGTTAATATCAACTTCAAATTGGTCATTTTCATTTGTCTAGTTACCCTCCTAATTTTTCGACGACTTCTTTTTATGTACAAATAAGTTTGGGAAATAATTAATGAGTAACTTGATGATAAAATGTTTACATATGAAAAGATGTGTCTGGATTGGATTGAAATTGAACAACCCTAGAGTAGTACTGCGTAACCACAAGTAACGGCAAATGTGTAGGTTTAGAGGTGATTCCCAGTTCAGTTGATTGAATTACTGCATAATCTTTTTAGTACGGTACTTGTATCTGGATTGGACAAAAAACAGTGAAGTAACTTTAGCTAACTTTAAAGTCGACCTATTATTGAATTTCAACTTCACCCGCTCGTTGCTCCCATTAAATAAATCTTCAGCAGAACTTTCTGATCGTAGTTTAATAATATCTTAAGCCGTTAACCTTAAGATATCGTTTTAGATGATAAACGGTAAACAGGCGAGCGCGGATTTGTGTTTTGATTTAAGTTTCATCTCTTCATTTAACCTAAATGTAAGTTCAAATTTTGTAATTGTCTACGAACTGTTTAAAAAGTTTTAAAACTTGTGTGATATGTGAGTAATGAAAAATTATTTTTCAATACAAAAAACCTTATATCAGGTAAATTGCATATCTCGCACCTTTATTCATTTACTGAATTAACTTAGAATTTCAATATTGTGGGAAATCGCATTTAAAGTTTGACATTCATGTACGTGCGAGTTCGTCAAAAAGAGAACGAAGAGAAGTCGGCTGTTAGATTGTTCGTGTTCTACTGATGCAGTTGATTTGTTGAAAACTCGAAAAACGTAAATTTTGAATTAATTCAGTTTATTATTAAAGGTGCGATCTCTTCTCTTACTGTACGGATTCATATATTAATTTATACATTTTATTTTTGTAATAATAATTAATTTAGATAAAGAGTACCTACAATAATTTATAATAAATGGTTCTCTAATTTATAAATGAAATACAGTAGTTGTTTGTTTTGCCCGAAGTAGGTTGAACCTGTGTCTCTGTGATATTAAAAAGCTGAATAGTTTGTTTGTTTATTTGTTTGGTTGAACGCTTAATATTAGGTCTTTACCTATGAAATTGCCGTTTTGTATGCAATAAGGGAATGCACTTATTTTTTCAAACTTTTTTATTTCTGTTATTCGAAGTAATCACCCATGCAATCGACGCATCTTTGGCAATGCATTGGCAGTTTATTGATGCCCTTCTTGTAAAAATCAGCTGGACGGGAGGCAACAAACTCTTCAAAGGCATTTTGTACTGCCTCTCGGGAATTGAATTTTTTACCCACTAAAAAGTTGTCTAAATCATGGAAAAAGTAATAGTCGGTAGGTGCAAGGTCTAAAAATAAGTACTTTCACTTATTGCATACAAAACGGCAATTTCATAGGTAAATACCTATTAGAATTGTTCCCCTTTAAAAGTTCTAAAAAGAATCCGCGACAGCATATGTCTATATTTTAAGGTTGGCTCACTACGAGTATAACCTTTTTTATGGTAATCAAATTTGTTCTAAAATAACTAATATTATAAAGCTGTAGTGATTGTTTGTTTAGTTGAACGCGTTCATTTACCGAACCACTGGATCGAATTAAAAAAATATTATAGTAAAATTATTAACTGTTTGAGATTATTGGCGCAGAGGATAATGAAACACGTCTTCGTTTGTGCTATTCTACATTTCGATTCATGGTGGCACGACTAAGTGTATTATAATAAGTGAAGTATATTATATAATACTCTTTATCAGTTTCATTTCACTCAACACTTAACGGTCTGGTGGTATACCATTTAGCTATTTATGAAGGCTTGGATTTTTGTTACAATCAAACATGTCATCTTAAATACCCTTTGATACATTTTTATTCAATAACTAAATCCTACCGACATAAATGCTATTCTTTTACTTTTATCCGTCAATATGTTTGCTGTTTACCCAGACATCGGAACAAAGTTGTAGCTTCCAGAACGGAAATACTCCGTCGAGTCAGTTGTTCGGCGTAAATAGAAACTAATAAAGTTCTATGCAATAGCGACGGAAAATGTTGTTCTTTTTTTATTTCATGCAGCTGCTACTATTGTATTCAGGATAGCGGTTTATGTCACCTTTTTAGATTTGAAATTAGCTACTAATGATGTGTTGTTGTGCTCTATTATCACATAAGTACAGAAGAAAATTTTAATTAAGTTCGAAAATCGTATAACCGAAGGATGGATAGATTCCAGAAACCATCTGATAAACGATTTTTTTTTGTTGAATGTAAAAGTGGTCACCCTTTAACTTCTACATCCATGCCTATCTAGATTTATGACTGTCTATTTATTCATATTGTTGCATCTCAACTGAACACAATGTCATTAAAAATTTAAGTCACTTTCACGAATGCTGTCAATTTCAGATTAGTCGGGGTTTAAAATTTTAATTCAAAGATATAGAGTATAGTGATGTGCCGGATATCCGTATCCGTATCCGTATCCGCGGATATCCAAGGGAGAAGAGAGATCCGTAACCGTATCCGTATCCGTGACTTTTTTGGTGATCTTTCAATACATGTTACATAGATGAAATTCTATATTGGTGATTTTGTATTCACTGTAAAACTCTTAGGTATGTGTTTGTAACACTATAAACAGCAACTTTTTTTTCTGGCCAACGTCAAAATGAAAAAAAATTGGTCCTCCATTCAAATGACCAATCAAATGTTGTTAGTTTGTATGGAGAAACAAATTTTTTTCTTTCTTTTTCGGTGTTAGTCCAGAAGAAAAGTTGTTGTTCATAATGTTACTAATAGTGTCCGACCGAATGTTCGGTTTCGGTTTCGGTTTCGGTCGAGTTTCGGCAAAAAAACGAGTTTCGGTTATGTTTCGGTTTCGGCAGCAAACCTGCCGAAACTACGACCGAAACCGAAACTGCATTCGGGAGTTTCCGTGCTGTGCTCGTGTGTAAATGACATCCAAGCGACGATGACATTTGGCCGCGTCCACGTGCGTAATCATGTCGTAACCTGTTTGTTTGCAGTGCATTTTGTTTTTGTGAGTTTTCGTGTGATATGTTTTGAATTCGGTAGGTTTTATCATGTGATATAATATAAGAGTACCTCGAAAAGTAATTTAATAAAACAAAGGAGCACCTAGATTATAGTAGAATCAAGTTTACCATAAAAAAATTAAATCATTACTTAAATATTCAGTACCTATCCACCTATAACTATTGTGATATTAGGTAACAACATAAATAAAAGCAAAATAAAGTTACCTAAAGCTAAAAGCTACCTATGTGATTTAAAGAAAAAAAATAATAATAATAGTATTAAAGCTACCTATGTGATTTAAAGAAAAAAAATTAAAACTGACTGATTATAATACATTTTCTTTTTTTTTCTCTGAAAACATGATCCTTATAAGAAAGTTTCGGTTTCGGTTTCGGTTTCGGCCGAAACTGAGACCGTTGCCGAAATTCGGTTTCGGTTTCGGTTTCGGTCGTAAAAACCAGTTTCGGTCGGACACTAGTTACTAATATGCACTTCAGAGGTTTTCAGTAAATTTAAAATAACCCTGAATAATGGTTATTAGGTAGCTATGAAAAACTATTGAATTCTGTTCACATTACTTTTTATTTCTTAAAACAAATATTTGGCACCTTTGTATTGCAATCATTTATCGCACTATACTAAATCAACTAGGCAGGTCGTAGGTACTGAGAGAGCTATCTTTATAATGAGATCAATCAAACATTTTGTATTAGCTTATTAAAATAATGAAATATTTAAATATCAACGGCAAAGCGTCAAGTGGCGACAACTATCAAGGTCACGGGTCATTGAGTAAGAAACTTAAGATCCGTATCCTTATCCGTATCCTCGGATCTTGACACCAAATATCCGTATTCGGATCCGTATCCGCGGATATACTTTGTAAACGATCCGGCACATCACTAATAGAATATGCATGTTCTGATTGTCCTTATTAAACTTTAATATATTATACTTGATAAATACATATTTAAATACACTAAAAATATGTAAATAATAGCGTCCCACCGCTGCACCGGTAGGGATGCCGTAGTCGGTTTCTGTCTCTAGTAGTTTAGTCCTTGACCAAGCTACCGGTGGTTTGGCAAGGATTCCAGGGACAGGACCTCCTCCCAATACGTATCTACGTGTATCGAGAAATAGTTCTTTTACTGTCTGAAGGTATTAGTCGAGGCTTTTAGCAATCAACCCATTGATCGATATGACTATCGACACAGGCCGACAATCTTATATTATTATTAACAATACACTGTATATAGTCTCATTTATAACCGGTATCTAAAGAGATTCTAATAAAAAATATTCTTTGACTTTTGCAAAACGGAGAACACAGCTTTACTTTTTGGTGCAAAATACTTTCATATGCAGTACGTCGATACGTTCAGACGTAATATCAAGGTAAACGCCTATCGTATTGTTAAAAAATATTTAATTTGAAAATATATTATTGGTTTGGAAAATAATTAGGTGTGGATTCAATGCCAAAAGCAAATCGACAGCCATATTGCAGAGTATTCACAGGTTTCATTGGACCGTCATTAGACATGTATGATTTAGATTTTTGAGATCATGTGACTATAAATATTAAAACAGCTGAAAATTAATGCAGCTACAAAACCAAACAAGGCGTTTGCACAAGGTCTAAGACAATATACCTAGCTGTTCTTAACTTAGTTGATTTCCTTTGTCTGTAAACTACGCCTCTGTCAAATATTTGTTTTGAGCTGGAAAAAACAAATAATACACAAAAGAAACAAGAAACTTTTAAGTACCATAAGCCCCTCTAAGGAACAATCTTAATTTCCATATTTATTAATTTCAAATTCAACACTCTGAACCAAAACAAGTCAACCCCGAGTCCTTTAGACCACTTAGACCTCGACTTCGAAGAACTACTTCCCTGTTGCAAAATCCGTTTTAAACTCACGTTTCTCAACGGCAATGTAAACTTTTAAGTAAGCATTTATTTACGAGAGCCTTTAGACAATTTTAAAAGTTCCTGTCGTTTACTAGTGGTGCTATCTATAAGGTGCCTGCATGGTTAATTACTGGTCTACCTTAAGGAGCCGTAAAGATAAAAAAAAGAAAGAATATACCTAAACTATTTTTAACGTGAAAGATCTTTGTGATGTTTTCGGAATATGCTCCTCACCAACGCAATGATTGCACTCGTCTTGAATATGGCAATATTCTAAAGCTACCTTGATCTCACCAAGACCCTCAGAATATACTTTAACAACCAGAACGTTAGTATTAGATTCATAATTGAATTTAGAAAATATAATTATGTCTCAGAGGATCGTTCTAAGCTCAAGTGGCTACCTTATACACCGTGGCTGGAATTTTCAAAATTTATTTCTTTTATATGTTCCACACACATGCACCTTCCCATCTTAATGGAAGTTTTAAGTTCTTACACAACACACGTGTCAAGAAGCTGAAACATATATTTCACACAGGTTAAAGACAAGTTAAGTTAGTTTCTAGTTTGAGTTCTTGTGTATTGTTTCTTCAAATTTATTTTATTCTAATGAGGATTCGTTTTTTTTCCTATTTTTACTAAGTCCATTATTGTATTGTGACAACTCGATAAATTTTGTACGCCTTTAAAAACTCAATAAGTAATTATAACTTATAAATGCTGAATTTATTACAATATATATATATATATCGACGTGTACAATAAGACCGCAAATTGTTTACCTTAATATAAACTCAGGACTTTCATAGAAACTTACATGGCTCCTTAAAAATCCGTTTTTACTTAACATCTTCCACTGATAAACTATCTGCCCGAAAATATTCATCTCTATAGGAGAAGTATTTTTCCTGAAATCGTTATTAATCAATAAAGGAGTGAGGTAGTTTCCTTTCACTCTTATATTTAAATAGATAAAAAACTGTAACAAAAAAGACTAAGAAGAAAAAGATGCCAACACTGCTTAGTCATACTTTATTTATGAGTATAAATGCTAATCGAACCTTAAGCGTACAGTCTGAGTCTACAAAAATATTGATTTAAATAAAGAACTTTTACTTTAGATATGGCCGTGTGTTGACATTTAATAAAAGATTTGCCTAAAGCGAAAACTTTTGTTTAAATAAATGTTACTTTACTATTTGAGCAGAAATGTTATTTTTTTCATATACCTACTCGTTGACGGAGCGTCCTACACATTCGTTAGACAAAATATGCTAATCACAACTGAATGGAAAAGATATAGCGAAGTCATCGTGAGAATCAAAAACTATTCGATTGAAATACTAGTTAGCTGTATAACAAATTCATGTTAAACAACAGTTTACTAACTAGACTTTGAAATATGCCAGTTTAACATCCTATTAGTACACTATTGATTTTAACCTATAAGTATATGTAGGCGCGAAGCTTTTATATTAAAGTGATGTTATTAGAAATATTTTGTAACATGTAGTTGCAATAGACTCTAGCAGATGGCGCTACAACTATATTTAAATTGAAACTGTTTGAAGTAATTGGATTATTAAATTATTTATTCAAAAGGTTTAAATTACTCAAATTATTGTGTAATGTTCTGAATAAAGCCTATTGTAAGTTAGGTAGTTAATTTATTAAGTTAGTTTTATATGTTAAATAAAACTTGATTTCAATTCAAAAGTGGTTGCAGCGCCATTTCTTTGACATTGCGAAAGAATATTGTTCGTTTCATATTAAATAAAGGTAATTTTAGTTAATTTCATTAATATGTTTATATTGAACATTGAGCTAAATTTAAAAATTAGTTTGTAATATTATAATTTATTTGATGATAAAAGATCTGTGGTTGCTATAACGGTTGTAGAAATTATCAATGCAGGATATCATAGTGAAAGGACACATTAGACTAGCGATCACATAAGACGTGTGAGATGTGTGTTATTGACATGGGCTCCGGAAGTGGTAACTCTGACCCAGCGCCTACATACACTAACAAAAATTTGCTGAAAGGAAAATATATCACACGAAGATGCACAAATGGAGGTCTTATCGTTAAATGCTGTTTCCAACAGGCGACTTTTGCATTTTAGTATCGATAAATAGAAAATAATAGAGGAAATTGAAAATGGGTTACATATACAGTCATGCTTGACACGGGTATCTAAAACCAATTTAGGTAGCACGAACATATTTTAACTTACGTAACTATACCATAAGACAAACGAGGCTTTCATCTATTGAAAGTATAAAATAACTAAATGTAATATCTGGTTTCTAAACGACTTTTTCATTTCGCTCCTACATTTCTTCGTGAAGGCAAATAAGCTGAATGCTCTACTTTCAAATGTAATTCCAATATAGAAATACCAAAACGGATGCCATTTTGCAACAGTACAGTGGTGTACTGATATTAACTTTAGTTACTAAGATGCTACGAGACATATTGTTTATAAATCACATTATTTTTGCCCAGCGACATTTATATGACAACTTGAGACTGCTGGACATACGTGACACGGAGTTAACTAAAGGGCCTAAACAGGAACCTGAAAGCAGTGTTTAAGTAAGAATGGGGTACTGTAATTCTTGAACGTATTTTGATCATACGTATAGTTATCGGTGGGTCGAACGCAAGACTTACATAGTATAGAAAACCGACACACACGGCTAGATACCATCGAGCTGACTTTTATCACCATCCATCCAAAATCACTGATTACTCGATCTCTCAACCGCTTCAATCCACAATAGCTGGAAACGGAGATGAAAAATCTACGTCATCTGTGAGATGGAAACGGATACAGGCTCTGAGAAAAGGCCCGGCCTGCGAGTATACTCGTATTGCTAATCGCGGTCAGCTGGAGCGAAACCGAAAGCCGCAGTCCTCTCATTTACATTGCAATGAACTGTCTGCTAGCAGTAGATACAAACACTGATAAAGTAGATTGCAAAGATAACGTGTTTATTGATCCCTGAATTCATTTGAAAATCGAACTAAATATTACACGGTAGCTGTTCTCTTTTATATTGTACTAGCTGACCCTGCAAACGTTGTTTTGCTTACTTACTTATTTACATATTTTTTTTTAATTTCTTAAAATCCGTTCTTAGTTGACCTCTAATCGGTGAAAAGAATATTCCTACCAAATTTCAAGTCTTTAGCTCTAATGGTTCCAGAGATATCGTGATGAGTCACTATATACGTGGAAATCTCTTATATATACCTATATAGAGATTAACAAGTGACTGACTGAATATAATTAATTTTTGTAGTATAAAATCGCTTTAGATTCTGTGATGGCTAAGCTTATTGTCATTTTTCTATGTACGGGGTGAATATGGCTGTCAATGATAGTTTATTGAGAAAACATATGAATTAGTCGTTTAAGGTCCTTTCTTTAAAACTCAAGAAATTTTGAGTTTAAACGTTCAGGATGTTCAGGAACGTAATGGATCATAAATGCAATAAGAATCTTTGATCATTTGTCAATTAAATATGGTGACTAAATTAATCAATAAAATATTCACTGGAATAGTAAGAGTTCCTACTTCAGGAATGCAAAAAATAATATACTTCACCAAAGAGAAAGTTGAATTTTGTGGGATAATAATCAAAGACATAGTTGTAATTTATTTATTAAAAAACATTGATCCAGCTAGATTTATACGTGTCATATAACTTCTTCAACATAAAATAGAAATATAATACAATACTACATAATATATATGTATATACAGTATGGTAGGCAACCCTGACACTACATTTCATGCTAACGCGATTGTCAGAGGCCGAATTGCAGGAATTAAGGTTGACAAATACGTGTTTTAGATTTGATACAAAATTATGACAGTGTCTTACTCGCAAAGTTGTATCAGTCATAACATGATTGACTTTGGGACATAATGTATCAAAAGGTTATACCTAATAATATATTTTTAGCACAAATATTGTACTTGTTAAATGCAAGTTCCTAGTCCATCGATGTTTAATACATTTTCATATTCATTTCACTAACAAACTTGTGGTGCTCATAACGATATGTTAACTAACATTCATAAATCTACCTATATTGATGTAAGTAAATGTAATTTATAGTTTGACATTTGTTCAATAGATGTACTTAATATCATAGAGATATCGTTGGTGTTACAGTTGGTTACCAGCGACCTCTGACAATAAAATAATACACTAGTCTCATCTCCAATAACAAAAAAAATATTAATAAGTATAAAGTGGTGCTTATTCAATGTGATCGTTACAGCAGTTATTAGGCAATGAGGTTAAGAATAATCTGACAAATTAGAGCTACAAAAATTATTAAAACAGTATAAATGTGGAAATATATTACTGACAACCCTGTTGAAAAGGGTCAACTTAAGCGGAAGGCGGACAATTTTTATTTTTATGGTTCCGTTGAAGAGGAAAAGTATATAAGGGTTACTTTAGGATCACTGCGTCATTAGTACTTTGTATGTGTGTCAAGACACTCAGAAACATGAGAAAGTTCATATTAACACGAAATATAAATTAATGTTTGAGGTTTTTGTTTCTTGATATTCTAATTTATGGTATTAAACGCAATTAAAACGTTTAATTAGCTTCATAGTTTAACATTTTGCCAGTAAAATAATACCTATAGAAACAAGTCACAGCACTTGTAAAGATAACAATCCGCATGTAAACATTTTTTTGCAAGTAACTTATATTTTGCGTTGAAAAATTTACGAGTATCCGTGTAAGAGAGTATTATTAGATCTGGATTAGAAACTTAGGTTTACGTTTGTTAAAAACGTAAATGAGAAAAAAAGGGTACTTAATCATCTTCGAGAATCGTCTCCCGAGATGAACGAACTATCTAAATATAAATTTATGCAGAACCACCAGTGCGCGAATCAGGTCAGACTCGCACTTTTTCGTTATTTTATTTGGTAGAGTAGTGTACCTACTTATTTTAAGTATCATAAATATTTTCCTATTGGTTGTAATGTAAACCTAGCTATTTTAACAGTTACATTTAACAGCTGAAATAAAATAGTTCGTTCTGATATATCAAGATGCTTTCGTTTTCCTTCTTTCTATATTTACAAATGCTACAAAGCCAATCTACGAATAAAAATTCGGTTTTAATTTCATTAATTTTACAGTACAACAATGTAAATGTGCCGATTGCCGATTACTGGATATTATTATATGGTCGTAGCACACCAGCTTTAAGCTTCCCATACATAATAAAACAGTTTAAAAGTCATGTAACACATTCAGTGCTAGGTAAGATATGCATATTTTCTATGAGTACTCGTATATATATTTATATGGCTGGCATTAGCTGGATGCGAGAAGCCCAAAATCGATCTAAGTGGCGTGCAATGGGAGAGACCTATGTCCAACAGTGGACTGCGATAGGCTGATGATGATGATGACTCAAGTTTTACCGAATTTCACTCAAACAAGTATTATTTTTAAAAGTGATCACAAATTTGTCATGTTTCCGAAAGTTTTACTATTAATCGACCGTTGGTTTTATACTATAGAAATTGGCCAAGTAAATCTTATCAACTTTAATTCATTGTTCCGAAAGAAGAGTACCTTTTATAAACAGCACACAAATTCATATATTTATTTCGAAGAAAGAGAATAGATTGTTTGCGTCCTGAGAACGTGTATCGGCTAAGGTTGCGTACATTCAGCTCAGGCTCGTCATCACCTCCGTAGATCACAGTGAGATTTCAATAACGTTCTGATTCAGGCCCGCTTTTTTTACGTTTACAGATTACTCCATTACAAAATGCGATAAAGTATCAACACTAATGAAGGCAGTAAAATTAATTGAAAACTCGAATAATAATCTCCTAGACGTGTGTAATCAAATAGTTTTGTATTTAGCGAAGATAAATATTATAGTCCCTAATAATAATATTTTGTCAGCGAAAAAATTCTGGGCTCCAGTGGTTATATACTGTAGAATCTAGAATCAACTCAAAGGGTAATATGCTAACTTGCACACTTACAAGGTCCTGCAGGTATAACATTAATACCAATCAAATAACTAGTAAATCGGCAATCGGCATAGGCAAATATAAGCCGTATAGTGATGTATATAAGGTATACATCAAAATAACAGGACATTATAATGTTTGGTTTCACAATTGGTCGCATTATACCTACTCGCCTACTGCTCCCTTTTAATAACTGCTAAACTTTAGGGCTACAATGCGCCATATTATCCTAATGAAAGTGAGTTTAACATTTCTGAATTATTACATCCTTGTCGTAGTCTACACAAAATGTGTAGAGTACGACACAAAATTCTTCTTCTTCTTAGTCCAACGACAATTATGCATTAGATTAATCCTAAAACTTGTGCTCAGAATTTATACAAAATGTTTTTTTTTAAGATATTACAATTTACAGTTCTATTTGCACAATATGCTCAATATTAAATGTAATTGAAACTAATATCCTTGTGAAAATTATGTTAGTGCACAGTATTTACAATTAGCAGTATATTTACATTATCTATTTAAATTCTCTCTCGCGATATTGTAGTTATAATTTGTAACTATTCATACATTGCTGTTTACATTTGCGCAAATAAATTAAAAAAATGTGTCTTATTAAGGTTTTGAATAATCGTCATAATTCTTTTTATATTAAAAATAATAACGTGGATTGAAGTTATAAATGCACATTTAACATTTAACTGACATACACAAATTGACAACGATTATATTTACAATCTTCTCCATGATTACTAAAATAAAATTTTAAAATTAAAATAAAAAGCTGAAATTAAGATATCAGTGAATAGATAGAACTTTACCGGAGAAAACTATTCCAACCAGGTTAATATGCGTTTTCTAATTGTTGTAATCTACAAAGGGCTTTCTTACTCTAGATTTCGTTGAACCTTTTACGTTATCTTCCAGACAAACGGTTCGCTCCGCGTCACGCTTCATTATACGTGGCCCCTACTAAACTCGTACAATGTTCGCTTATTTTCTAGGGCAGATGTGACCGGCACACTGCTACTTTAGCTTTCTTTATAACACACTATTCTATAACATGAGAGTGCACTCTTGTAGGTTCTGTAAGACTTTAGAAATAAGATTACTGTTTCAGAACCTATTTGTTCATTTGAATATTCCCATATATTCAATTCTTATCTGTATTAAATGTTTGGACAAGAAGTTTATAGTACTGTGAGCAGCCGGTGGGGAGATAGGTAGCTCTAAACTTTGAATAACGAGGGTTGACGTAACACTGTTTTAGAATCTAAGAGGAATGTCCAAAAACAGTTTCATGCGCTCGCCGATATCAACGATGGAGCGCTCGTCGAATTGCTAGCTATCATCTCCGGTATTTTCATCCTCATCGGGGTCATCTTCATCGAGCGGTTGGCTTGTCAGCGCAGCCCAGAGAGGCGAGCGGGCGCCGGGCTGCACTGAGCCACGTCGCTAGCTGTCTCGGTTACACACAGCCGTAGCTGCTGCTGTGCCCATTGCACCAACAGCTCCAAATATTATCGTTCCCACCTCGCGGTCAGGGGTTATCTCCACCTTAAAAAATAACACTCAATAAATATAACATTGTTTTAAATAAATTGAATGTATAGCACGCAGTAGACCAAAGTCAAAAATTACTATAATAGTGTACGTAGGTATCCTTGATGGGGCATTCAAAGCATTCATATATTTTGGTCTACCTTTATCTTAAACAATTTCTAGTAATAGCAGGAAAGTACAAAATTTTAGTACTTGTTGTAATTTTGTGCTTCTAAAATATAAATGTATATTCACAGTATTCGTGTCCTATCTGCAGATATTAATAGCGATCGCAATAAATTTATATGCCAGGCCTACGAAATAATTATACAAACACGTAAACTTGCTGAAGGTGTATTTCAAGGTTTATGTTTAGATTAAGTCAGGTGATTTTTGATTCGTAAATATGTTTAATGTTTTAATTTCAAAAGTTTTTGGACATAAAGTATTAGTGATACTTTGATACTTGATACTACAACTTTCTTTTTTAAACCTTTTTAAATTGCATGTTTCTTTTTTAATACATCGCTGAAGACGTAACAAAAGTAACAGGTTTATTTAATTTTTAATAAAATGTTTTTGATGTGTTTGTTCTAAATATATATGAAACGGTATTGATTCGTTTGGGTATTAGGTGAAGAGACATATCTATTATTCATTTATCGCGCTTTATAAAAGTTGTTTTTTTTTTAAATACTAGCTTTTACCCGAAACTCCGCCCGCGTGTATGTTAGTTATCGAGGTAAAAAGTACTTAAAAGCTTATGTTACTCGCTGACAATGTAGTTTTCCAGTGATGAAAGAAAATATAAAATCGGTTTAGTGGTTTAGGCGCTTAAGCGTAATAAACAAACAGACTTACATATTTATAACACGAGTATAAGTATGGATTTACATTACATAAAAAATAAACTTTCATTTACGTATTAATTTTTATTTTATTTTATTCGTTTGGCTATCGACTCGAAAGACCGAACAGTTTGAAGGCACCATTTCATAAAGGTTGTAACATTAAAAGAATTACATCAGCATTAACTCAATTGGATTACTTGAACACTAAGGTTTATGCCCTTAGTACGAGTCATAAAAGTGAGGCAGTAAAATTCATAATGGAGTACTGCCTGCAGTAGCTACATGTAAAACATGGCACGGAGAATTACAACGAAATTTGGACGAAAGTGAATTTCAATTACAACGTACCCAGATTGGATAGCTGCTTTTAAGCTACAAAACCATTTTAAGAAAAGTTCGTAAGAGAGTTTACAAAGTTTTAAAGCTAAAACGAAATTCTAAACAGAATTTAATTTTAACAAAATTTGTTTTAGACATTTTATCACTATGACATAACTGTGAAATAAAAAAGTTAATGGAGTCATTGAATCAATATTTTATATTAGCTTTAATGTCGATTATGTCAATCAACCTTCATGAATAGTATTGTTTCGAGATGAAAGGTACTATATATGTATGTATTATAACATTGGTATAATATTACAACCTTTTATTGAAGGAAAATATATATCAAACCATAATAAATATATAAACAAATATTGTAACTTGTGAATATCACTCTACACAAGTTAACTTTATTGACATTAACTAGCATGCAACACATATTCGTGTCTTTTTGAGAATTTGGATTCAGTCTTTCAGACGTATTATTAGTATTTAGAAAGAGTACGTATTATTAGTATTATTACCTAAAGTCGGTTATTAAACTTAGTTAACTGTTAAATAAAAACTTAGACATGATATGAGATCCAATTAGCTCTCTCAAAAGTTTTGTTTCATCCCTTGGCAACAGTACTTATTTCTAGATAAAAGGTACTAAGATATCATAACGATAGGTTAGTAAGTAAGGCACAAAAAAGCGTAACAAACAAACAAACTTACATTATCAATTCTAGTGTTAGGATTCGGACAAATGATAGTTTTGCCCTAATGATTTTTTTACGAGTTGACATAATAATACATTTATCACCCATAAATTTATTATTTCCTAGAGGTTTCCACGATTATTTATTTAGGTAATGGGATTCAAAATGCTGTAATAATTATATATGAGTTTTACTTGTGATACTGTTGTTTGTTCAGGGTCTGATCGTTCTTCAAGCACAGTGTCAAGTTCCAGAGTTGGTGGCGGTCGCGGTGAGCGCACCAAACTAACGGCACGCGGCCTCGCTTTTATCGGCGATAGCTTCACCACTGACAGCTCCCCGCGGTCCAATTCGCAATTGCGCCGCCTTGCACGTTCTCTGAAAATATTGTATAACATAAATCTTCAAATTCTCTAAAGCTGCAAATCTTGGTAGCCAATTGATCTAAAGCAATTTTTTTCTAAAATATATTCCTACAATTATTTAGTTGATTAATTACAATAAATATTTCGCCTATTTCGCCTATCATCATCATGAAATATTCCGCAGTTCTTGTACAAAGAAGGCGCTTCGTAATTCGAGGTTCATCTATACTATTTGGTGATGTAATGAGAAAATACTTAGTTTAATAAGTTGCTTTTTAGTGATTGTTTCATCATTGATATCTCATTTGTAATAATTACAATATACATTTTAGGCTATTAATATTTTTGCGTAGATATGACTGTGTATGTAAAAATATTCTTTTGGTATGACTAATAAGAGTAGGTATAAAAACTACACGGGTCAACTAGTAAAAAACTCTAAATTATTTCAGATCAGTTTTCTCCTTATAACCATTCAAAAGAAGGAAACAGTCAAACCGGTCCAGGCGTTTTAAAGTAATGCGATTGAGATGCGTGCAGTACCTAGTCATATCTAGAATACTAAACACTGGCAGCGTGCTTATTTTTGTGAGGCAATGTGATTGAGTCAGTAAATTTCATATTGAATTTAATTGTCAAGTGCATTGGGGTAAAACGTGAGTTTAAAAAGGTTTGAGTACAACAATTCTATTATATACTTATTTATTTTTGTTATATTCATGTCATGTGTCAGAATATATCTAAGTACATATATTATGAGTATTTTATTAGTTCTTACAATATTTTCATTTTGAAAATATGGACTGTCTTATGATTTATAGTTAATTATTATGACACTTATGCATACTACTCGTACATGTACTACTACATAGTACATATACATACTATGTATAAGTGCTAAACACTAAGTATAAACTAATATATATATACTAAGTGTGGTCATTTTCGTAAGAAGTAACCTAGGGAAAATTCTATTTCTCGGTACATTAATTACGTAGACAGCTTAACGATCAAATGGTAAGTGCGTTGAGATACACTCGTAAGTACCTTTTAGGCAATATCAAATTAAAGAGTTGGGCCCCAGACGAGTAATTTAAACAAAATATGAAAAGCCATTTAAGTGTATGCATTTTTTTACTATTATCCGTGTGGTGACGGATTAAGAATATGAAGTGTCACTATTATTATAAAGCATAAGCATTCAAAACATTTATTTTTGCGCCACGTGCGAGAAAACTCTTTTTTATACACCATTTTACAAGAAGTATGGGGCTTAAACTTCAGCTACATGGTACGTAAACCACATTAGACATGTAATTTTATGAAAAAAGGGCGGCCTTATTGCTAAGAGTAATCTCTTCCAGGCAACCTTAGGATGGATGAAAATGTTTCGGAGAGACAGAAGTGGTTGAAGGTGCTACTACAATCTTCACATATTACTTCACATCACTAGCACACACGCTCTTATTATATACTCACATACATTATATACTTAAAAAATAATGCTGTATTAAGTATTATACTAGGCTAGAGCCTCAGGCTGACAGTGTCAGGGTTGACAAGACTCGTGACAGACAGTTTCTAACCGTGCTTGCTTGAATACTTCTATATTTTTTTATAAAAATAATATAAGGGAGGTAAAGTAAAGCATGATTTCTTAACCTATGTACACCTAACTGTGTTAAATCATAAAACTACACGTTAAACTAAACGGTAAAAGAAGCCGTCTGCATGTATCTTATGTCAGTCACTTTGTTACTTTTCGCTGAAATAGATTTATTTTTATAAACAAATTTGGATGGCATTATTTATTAATCCAGTTCAGTTATAATGAGTAGAATTCAATAATATTAACTTAAGAAAATACTATAAAATTAAGAATAAAAGAATCTAATAGTGAATAATAAACAATCAGGCATCCTTCCTACACAATTTCAAACATGCAAAACATGCTGATTTGAGTTTTATGTGTTAACAAAAAGTGCCTTTGTTAGTTCTGAAGAAGGCCTCAAAGTGTTGTTTTAGGTCTATCGAACCTCAGCTAATTTACGAACAAAAATATTAAATTCATTTATCCATTTTGTAAGTCCAAATGGTTTGTAAACTTACTGCGTATATTCGCATTACAAACTGGCCCGAACAGATGTTAAGCGAGCCGAGGCTGTGACATTGTTAGCTCCTCAGCCGCAGTACTTTAAAAGCCATAAGCACTTTGCACTATTCATATTTGTTCAATTTTACTATTTAATTTTAACGACGACGATGTGATATTAATTTACAAGGATGTTGTTTTGTTAGTTAAATAGTGTTAAGATAACCATATGACTTTCAACAAACACTTTCATATTGAATGTTCTCTGAAATGTTCTATCACATAGAAGGGGAACCTCCAGAAGGTGGCTGAAATTATAGAACTATGCGTTTAACCGTTTAACCTTAGAAACGTAACTGGTTGTCAGTGTAATAAAACCGGAGTACTCTTGTACAACTGCCATGTCTACATTATTCTGGTGTATTGAAGAATACCATTATTTCTCTGGCGTCTAACATTTTCCTCCGGTTCGAGTAACAGGCTTAAGTCCTAGAAACAAGACTTACTTACTCACTTCAAATCACTGCCGAAATGTAGAAATATGATTGATTGTCATTTTCTGCCTTTAGTACAATACCTTTAGAACAGCCTTTCGTAGTCCACTGGCTAGACATAGGCTTCTCCTTTGAAATAAGATTTTGGCATACTATATTTATTACTATAACGGTTTACTTATGGATTATGGTTTATTTATTTATTTATCTCTATATTGTACACTATTGCAGTATTATTTGTACAGATATTTTATACATTTCGGTTTAACAATAGGCGGTCTTATCGCTCACGGCGATCTCTTACAGACAACCTTTATACGGATATTGTCAAAAAATTAGAGTAGCCTGCTACGTACTATTACGGTACAATATTTTCATACTAATATTTGAACCAAAATTATTTTGTTCTTGATATTCATGTATGTTTTTGTATTTTTTTTGTATGTAATTATTGTTTTGACCATACAATTTTACACAGCTCAAAATAGCCACAAGCTACCGTCTTGAAATTACATATTGAGTTGTGTAAATGACTTGAATACTGACAGTTACAACAATTGGTAACAGATATTCTGACACGAGCGCTAAAATATTTCTAGCTTCATCTCTCCATCTGAATAACAATCCTATTTACTGACATATTTTAGGAATGTAGGTTACTCTACTACTATTAGCACCGAATTATTATCCTCCTTATTGTACACAATAAAGAAATTAATGAGTAACGTACGTAGGTACATATTTAGAAGTGGTGAGTTATATGATTGGCGGCCTTATCGTTCTCTATCAAAATTTCATAAGAATTTATTTCCTTGGATTTCTTTTTAGATTATTATTTAATGTTTTAGATATTGTAGAATGACGGCAAGAGGACTCTTAATCATTGGATATGCCACCCTGACTTGCTCGGATTAAAGTTGACATTCCCCAATGATGATGAATGACAATGACATTTGACGACCGGATGGCGTAGTGGTTTGTGTAACGGACTGCTATTCCAAAGGTCGCGGGTTCGATTCCCGCTCAAGTCAAACATTTGTGTGCATGAACATTTGATGTTTAATTTTGGTCTGGGTGTTTCTATGTATAAAGTGTATGTATTTACAAAAAAAAAGTATATATGTATTTATATCAGTTGTCTAGTACCCATAGTACAAGCTCTGTTTAGTTTGGGACTAGATGGCGTTGTGTGTATGTGGTAGAATATTATTATTTTTATTCTCTTTATTTACTTTATATACATATTATTTACATTTTTAAACATACACCATATAAAAAAATACTAATATTATTATCATTAATATCCCTTTCTTATCAACACCTATTTTTCTTATCTACATTTTCTTTCAATACAATACCATTTTTCACATCTAATTCTCATGTTTGGTTGATGGCAATAGGTTTGCCTCCTATTACGGTAAGTGAAAAAAACAAAGGTTTTTTTTTAAAAAGACAACTTCCACATTAGGAATATTTTCTGTGTTGTGGAGAACTTTACAAACATACGTAAAACAGACACAAAGAACACCCAAACTAAGAAAAACAGTTCATGAATCACACAAAGTGTTGCGTCATGTGAGGATTGAACCGACAACACTCAGCTTAGTAGGAAGCAGCGAAGTGACCGCTTAAACCACTACGCCATCCGTGCGGTCACAGATGGCAAAATGTGGTCGTTTAATACGTCTCTGCCTACCCCTTTGGGATATATGCGTATGTATACAAAATTAGCCATATACCAATTACTTACCTAGCCAACTTTGCTCTCCTCCGCAGACAACAGATTACGGTGAGCGCTAACAATGGAAATCCAAATATACACGACACAATCGGCACTACAATCGATTCCGGAGTCACTGAAACAATGCAAAATTCAGATGATTTATTTCTCGTTTTCACGACGAATATAATATTAAATAGGTTTTTTAATGCAAAGTAGTCCAACAATGCTTTGAACCCACGAAAAATATATAAAAAATAAAGAAAATTACCAAGCATTCAAATATTGAAAGAAAAGTAATAAACAAGTTGAAAAACTAGCGCAGTTTTGGTCAATAAGCTTCATTTTCTTCCAAAAAACATTCTGAGTCATTTCTTAAACAGAAAAGTACGATAAATTTAGAGCAAATTGCCCTAAAGTAGGAACACTACACTCGTAACGCGGATCACAATAACGAAAGTTTACTAATAAAAGCAACTCGTATTACTGTTCGTATTTATATTGCATACAATGTTTACATTTCCCTCAGGTGCGGCTAAATGTAATTATAATAAATTAATTATTTATTGGAGTAACTAAAACTCAAAGATGTTAGTAACAATTTGAACTTACAGCTATATTAGAACGTTTTATAGTTTAAGATTAGTGCCTGATGCAATGAGTCATATATGGACAATCTAGTCTACTCGCAATCATGTTCAGTATGCTGTTGGAGCTAACCTACACGGATGCACACCGTCTTCGCGGTATACAGTACAATAGAGTATAAAGGTAAACAGTCAATTTAAACATGAACCTACGTTACTGTAGTAAAACTTTATGATTCATTTCATTTTAATGTTACTATAGTATGGTAGGGATTTTTTTTCTCGCGGGTTTTGAATTCAGTGATTCCATTGCGAAATATTAATATTTATTGAGCTAATTTTTGTCTTAGTATTAATATGCAGTTATTACTGATTTAATGTAAAAATCAACAGAACCCTATATTGCCCGTACTTGCCTGTTTAATTTTGCTATTGTACAAGGAAAAAAGTGATAGCTGAGTGCTGATTATTGAAAGAACACTTGGTTCGTTGCCAAAGATAAACAGATGATCAGTCTACGTGTATTAGGAAAAAATGAATACGCGGAAGAATAGTTTAAGACTACGAAGAATAGTGACCAAGTAAACGCGTATAAAGTATTTATATATTTTAATTTTTAATTTCTGAGACTTTTATTAGGTTTTTATTGTATTTTTCTATATTTATGTTTTACTCACAGAGCTTTTTGAACTTTAAGTTGATTTTAGAACTAGGTATATTAAAATTGTTTAAATGTAAATTCTTTTTATATTTTAACCTACCCGACAGGATTATTAGGATTTACTTTTTGATGACACCAATTGACCTTGCAACAATTGTAGAACTTTTAAAAAACAATACACAGAAAATAACAGTAGATGATACATTCAAATATATGAATATGCACAAATTATGTTAGTTATGAGATAACTTAATAATATATAATATTCAGTATTATACTTAACATTTTCATCATTTTCAAGTGACGCTAAAGAAATTTATGCTATGATTCTATGGCGGCAAAAACACACAGGTTTAAAAAATGTCATGAAAATATTACATTTTGTATCTATTTGAATAGGTGCATAAATGATTTAAAAATATTTAAAGCACTACAACTACTGAAATCATAATATTTATATAATGAAGTCCTTTCGCTTACTTTGACTTTATTTTCTTGTAATGGACTTTTAATGGTTTGGTCCAAGTCTCTTTTATTATGTATAAATCATTCATCAGCATTAGAAATTACTTATTATAGTTATTCAGCATTAAAAATCATTTGCAACCGCTCTGCATTCTCTAACGTACATGTCATGGAGAGTGCTCCGATGAATTGTTCGGAGTAATACCGATCGCAACTTTCCGCTATCGTTCCTCACGGAAAATTTTTCATCCCCACTACTTGGATAATTGGTATTCCACCACTGTGCGCTTTTCAAGACATTTTTTGTTTCGCACTACCAATCTGTGGAACAAGTTATCGGCTGCGGACCGATACGATCTTCAAACCTTCAAAAAAAGAGCGTACTCATAAAAACTCAAAAAATACGTTTCATAAAAAAAATCTCCGTACTTTTCCTTTCTTTCAAACAAACTTAATTCTAGATATGAGGAAAATCTGCCTATTCATGTGCTAATAGTACGTTTTCATCAATGGCCATCACGTGCACACCTTTTTTATTCATTATTGTTCAAATTTAACACCTGCGTTCAGTACGTAAAAGGGCCAACAAGGCCAATCTTAAGTCTTTAGTTACGTTTCTCTGAAAAATCACGGACTAATAACAAATAATACATAGATCTAATAAAAAAACCTATATATATATATAAACAAGTCTACCTTATACAGAAATCCGTCAATATATACATACACTTTACAATATTTGAAATCATGATTTACACCGTACCTTTGACGGAGATTCTTTTAGAAGCGCATGAAATTGCATTTTGTCTTTTATTACAACTAAATCATTAGAAAAGTCACATTTAATAACCGTAAAAAAAGCATTAGCACGGAACGCAAAAGTTTAAAAGTCAGTATGGATTGACATCATTATATTTTGTATCTTTTCCACACACAAGGAACGAAAGGTGCTTTCAGCCGAAAGGTTTACTACATATAATAAAATCACACCAGTTTAATCATATAAATATTGTATATGATATAATATATACCGTTTTATAATCATGGAAACTGCAAACTCTCGCGGCCATAACTTTATAAAAGAAATGAAGCTAAATAGAGATAAATATTTTTTTCTGAACTGACGCTAAAGTTCGTGAGTTCACCCGGAGCAGACAGTTAATTATTATTTTTTAATTTTCCAATTTCTTAGTTTACTTTTTGACTTGAATGCGGGAATAAGTTTCGCTAGATATACTGCTATGGAATTAAATCAATATATTATAGCTAAATCAATATATTCATACTTCCATACTAATATTATAAATAAGAAAGTGTGTTTGTATGTCTGTCTATCTGTTAGATCTTCACGCTTAGACAATGAAGATAACAACCGATTTAGATGAAATTTGGTATACAGATAGTTTGAGTTTGAGAGTAGGAAAGGACATAAGATAGTTTTTATCCGAGCACTCATCCTTTAAGGGAGGAGGGGGGAGGGGAAGGGGGGTGAAGTTTGTATAGGGTATTACGAACCGCTGAACCGATTTAGTTGAAATTTCATATTGAGGTAGTTTGATTTTGGAGGAAGGACATAGGCTACTATTTAATCCAATAACCGACATACACGTGGGCGGAGTCGCAGTGACTAGTTATATGCATATAACGAACATACAAGAGGTGGAGATTTAACATTCATTGCTCTATCCACATAATTGTTTGTAAAACAGCTGGCTCACTTTGAAATAAAAATAACATTAAGTTCATCATCATCATCATCATCAGCCTATCGCAGTCCACTGCTGAACATAGGCCTCTCCCATTGCATTAGACGGCAACTATAGATAATAATATAAATCATAGGATAGCAGTTAATGATAAGTCCTGTATTACGTACTTTTACATGTCATACTTTTTTACAGATATTATAATTCCGGAAAGCAAGATTTTTTTACGTAGAAAAGTACAAAAAACAGGTAACACAATCAGTTATGGGTTAGCATGAATTGTTTTTTTTCTATAGCTGTTAAAAATTTCTCCCTCACCCATTCTTTTGTTTTAAAAATAAGTGTAAGTCCTGATTTGCCTCAACTTGAAATATGATCCTTATAGCTATATTATGTGGTAACGTAGCTCTATGTAAATCCAATGTGGTACTTGTCATGTTGAACGTTAGCACCTGCAATAAATGCGCGACTCGTCTCTGATAAATAAGAGCATTAGTGAAGAAGACACCGCCTTTTTGTACTATTTCCCTTAAGAACATAGATAAAAGCAAAGTGGAAACATTCGCTTTTAATCCATCAGTGTGTATTTTTTGTTTGTCGGTACAGTACATCATTGTACCTACATTGTAAATTTTGTAAAACGTTGGTCGAATTAGGTAAAAAATCGACTTGCCAAACAATCTAGTTACTCATTTGTATCTGTTAAATTAAATAATATTAATTCTTATTAATATTGTATAATATTAATTCTTATTAATATCATTGTTATTAAAATAGCGCTAGCTTTGTCTTGCTAGCGCTATCTTAGATGAAAACATGACAGACAAACCTACATACAGAGATGAAAATGTTGATGTGTATATGATCAGAATCATTGACTGAATCGATTTAGTTAGTCTAGAATACAAAGCTCTATAACAGCGTAGCTAAAAAATTGAGATTTGTGATTTAAGGATCAGTTGTCGTCTTGCTATGAACCTAACGACGCTAAGAAATTTGAAAATATTTCTACGAGTACTATTAAAGAACTGAGTCGGTCGTATGAAGGATTTATCTTTTCCGAGTCTTTGAAAAATAAGACAGACCAACTTAAATCAAAACTTCAATTATATCAATATACACGGCTCAAAACGAAATGCAATGCGAGTCTCTCTAATTAGATATATAATTCTTATTACTTCAAACTAGAGATATTTGATCAGCATAAATATGGCGGTAACTCTTCTGTCCACTTTGTTTGTTGTTAATCATAATGTGATGCGAATTTCAAAGCCGTAAAAGTTTATATATATTTTAAGAAAGTGTTAATAGATAAGATAAGAAGGTGATAAAAGTTATTATCGGTATTTCTTCAAATTAAATTTAGCGTGTACCATAAATAGTAACATTATTTCACGAAGCACATAATTTTGAACGCATTTACATTACCTATTTTTCTATAGAACAAAAATAAACGGTCTATCTCGGAATGGGTAAAATGGATTATTGGATCGTGGCATTAAAGACTAGAGAGAGTACTATCACGACTTGTTTACAAAGCAGACAAAAGGATAAAAGTGTATTAATAAAAAGTATACTATTTGCAAACGTGCAAATTTGTACAAACACTATTTATTTCAAATTTCAACTTAGTTTTGACAATGTATTGAAATATATTGTTATCACTTTATGATGTCGTCTTGATGTTTTCATAGGTATATATTTTGTTTGGTTAATTCTGACCAAAATATTTCTAAAAAAAATAATTATATATAATATATATATATAGAAATTTAAAATACATACATTTAAGTTACAATTATATTTTTTTTTTTTTAAGTCAGATCATATAACCCGCCCCGCGTCGCTCCCGGTGCAAAGGTGCCCATGATACTGGCAGCATTGCCTCGCTGAATTGCAACGGACATTCTTTGCACCAGAAACGAGCCGGAGCGGGAGTCACCACTTTTTTCCCTAACTCGGCGACCAATCTCCGCAATTAACTTTTTAGCTTCTGACCCCCAACTGCCCAAAGTCTCCACCGCAATAGGCACAAAATAATAGTGCGTCTCCATTGCGGCGTATTTTGATCGCTTCCTACTAGCGGCATCCTCCGCCGCCGCCGCCGGGGCTTGGACGGTGCGACTCAGATGTGAGGCCGCGACTGTGCTAACGCATGTGGCGTCCCATACCAAGCACTTGCCGTTTTTCCACGGCAAGCCATCCGGCCGCTTCCCGTCAGATCTGCTAAGACCCGATAGCTCCAGCACGCAGGGTACATTGGCGGATATAAGAGCCCTTCGGACTATGTCATTTAGGGCATGGTGTCGCGAAAATCTACCTGCGCAGCGACGACAACTCAGTGCATGAAGACCATCGGCCCCCACCATGGAACCGCAGGTGCATCTATGTGGTTCGCACACCCTGCAGCCCAGGCGGAGAGCCACTGCCACACGCAAAGAGTCGCCGTCTAGCAAGGTACCCAAGTGAGGCGATGGGAGTGCATGTAACCATGCCCTTGACTCTGGCTGCGATACGGCCCTCAGTCTTGCCAGATCGGTACCCCCAGCGGTATCCAACATTTGTTTAAGGAGTCCCTTAGCTCCAATGTCATCCCATGCTCGCTGGACGTGTAGGGTCACTGGAAATGGCTCACCTGCGTTGACGGCTGACCATGCCGATACCGCCTCGGACACATAAGGTATGCTCGCCCTATCACCATTTGGAGAAAGTGTGACAGCGACAAGGTCCGCAACCCCATGCGCCGACGCTAGGAAGGCTGGCAAGCCAACATCCAGCACACGCCGTAATCCGAGACCCCCATATCTTATTGGCAGAGCTGCCTGGATCCACTGGTGCTCATCAAGGGAGACGTTAAGGATCGACTCAGCAGTATCTCTTAAAGCACCGTCGAACAAAGAGACAGCCTCCGGACAAAGCCAGGTTGGAGTAGTCCGCAATAAGTACGTGATTTTAGGAACCGCGAAACACATACGAAGCAGCAGAACCGCAACATGAGGAGAAAGATGCTTTAAACGTTCCCGAGTGGCAAGGAGAATATTTTGACGGGCAGCAATGGCCTCAGGGACTGCCTCAAGGAAAATGGGAGAGCCCAATAGGCTGAAGGTACCTGGTGTGATCTCGCTGAGGCCAGGAAAGAACATTTCAAAGTGTGTAAAGTGTGTGCGAGCTTCAGTACTGCAGGGGAAAAACTCGCACTTCGCTGGATTCACCTCCAAACCTAGCTCCTTGAGGCGTGGGTGACCTTGAGTGGGTCCTTGAGGTGACATATATATATATATATATATATATATATGTAAAGAGTACTCAAAGAGTAGTCCCTAAACCTATACCTGGGTCGCAAGTCCCAGGCGCTGTCGAAGTCGAATGTGTTGCCCCTATCTATCACGCGATGGGCCCACGGAACGCTAAGAAATGGGTCTTTGTGTTGAAAGTGATGTTTTTTGTTGTGGATTGAAGAAAATCTCTAATATATGTTTAGAACTTTTTTTTGAATTTCGAATAAAGTACAAAAGTTCCTGAAACCTAACTTTTCGTAGCCAGGTTTAATTTTTTGTATACAATATTTCTAACGTCTTCCAAAGCAGATTCATTGAAGTTGTTCGATAAAGTTTTTATTAATTGTTCGAAGTTACTCTTGTCAAGTCAAGACAGTCATTAGATACGCTCCAAGTTCTAAATACAGTGTAACGAAAGATGTACTACGCTTTCGAGTCAGCAAGATGTACGGCATATATCTGTGTAGATAATGACCATTAATCTGTAACTGTTCGGTAAGGAGGGTCTCAATTTTTAATCGTCTAATTCTTTGCTGATTAAGGACGGCTTGAGATTTATAATGATTTCCTTTTACTAAGGTTAGTTCTTTCAAGATTTATCTAAAGCAGATTTTATACATGAAACTAATAACTTGCAGATCTACAACTTTCATGCCAAGTTTAAACTTACATAACAAAGAAGGTTGTTGTTTGCCTAAAGGCAAAATGTGGCGGTTGATGATATATTATGTTCTATAGTTGAAGTGGCGTTCGCGCCTGATTTATTTATTCGATATTACTCCATGCCGCCGCAAGTAAATATTTGGCTATGTTATTTTCATTTCAATTTTGTTTTCGAATACCAAAATGTTATATAATATATATAACACAGAATGCCTAGTGCAGGAGCTGAATTTTTTGTTTTGAAGTTATCTATAAAAGTTTTAAAATAAATGGAATAAATCTTTAGATTTGGCAAGTAAACCGCCTCTGTATACAGTTACTACTAAAACTACCTAAAATATTACTTACTCTTAGCACTACATACATTTAAATATGTCATTTCCGCCTTGTTAGTCCCGCCTTTCATCGCTAACTTATAGTACTACAGAAGGCTCCGAGGTATTGTCAGAAAGCATAAAAGCCGTGGGAATAGAACGGATCAATTCACAAACTGCTCATCCTTTGATACAAAAGGGTTATAAGGCGTAAATGTGACGTTTCTACAGTTTTTTATGTGTGAAACGTATCCTAAAACTAGTGTAAAAACTGATGTTAACATCCACAACTGACATACTTAACTTGTCTTGTAGGTAATCAACATACAATAAATCATCTAAACGGTAAAACATTTATAATACGTACACTAGGCGCCGCCGTATAAAGATAAATTATAAGTCTTCTTGGCTCGGAAGGCCAGCTTCTCTCGATAATCGTCTGCTTATTGTCAATACGAAATAAGAAGAAATTCTTGACATTGTTTATAGGTAATTCATTGTTTTCTTCGTGGAAGAACTATATTTGATTGTGATTGATGTTTGAAGCGAACAGGTGGCAATATTATAAGTCATGTTTATCAAAATCACTTACCTACTTTGACGAAATGTTTATAACTAAAATTTGGAAGTTTATGAAGCTTACTATCCAAAACAAATAGCTTATTATTTTCGTATGAAGGTGGCCTTAAACATATCTAAAGCATTGTTTTGTTTGTAGAACAAAATAACCATAGGGAAAGCTGGTTTTCTATATGTATCTTATATAAAAGAAGAAGTTTTTCTTACATTAATGCATGCATGCAGTCTGTTTATTGTTGACGTTTTTATTTGTCTATCTACTAACCATATTTTTCTCACCTGTAGGATATATGATGATAGCCGTTGGTCTCTTGTTGTTGGCGTTAGGTTTCGGTGCAGGAGTACCGACGGTAGCTGTGCTCGGTGTAGTAGGAGAGGGAGTACTGTTAGCGAACCGTTCCAACAGCCGCAATGGCTGCGAGGTAGTTCTCGTCATCTCGAAGCTTTACCCTACAAGTTAAAGAGATTATAATTGAGTATTAAAATCATCAGTTTTAAAATGAAACATGAAAATTCTTCATTACCCACCAGTATAGGAATATGAATGGATATTTTATACACAAAATGCCTAGTGACCGGCGTCATCACAACAAGCAATATATTTCAGGCAACCTTTGACGGGAGTGTAATGATTTAACGTCGATTATGATCGATTGTGAGGTGTCAAAGATTCCAAGAAGGATATTTAATATGAAAGTAATTATAAAATCTATAAATATATCATATAATATGTACAATATGTGCTGATTTATAAAAAAAAACAGTTTTTAAGTGTTTTACAAAACGGCACGCTTCTGGTTTTAAGAAATCGTAGCTCTAACTATTATACCCGTATGTTTGTAAAATGCTCAAAAGTACTAACTGTTTAATCTTATCACTCTCTACAATCTGTTACTTCTCAAAAGTTATTTACAACAAACCCTAGAACTTATTATCGGTATACATACTGGGTACGTGTAAAATTACCCTCATCTATTTTAATGACTTATTACTAGCCCAGTAGTACCAAACTGTAAGTACGACTTTATTGTGTACATAGTAAGCTAAACAGTTATAAAGGTCAGGTCTACTAAAGGTAGAAACTCAAATATATGTTGGTTATATAATGACGTCTGTTTAAACTCTGTGGTAACTAATTTTATTAATAAAAACAAAACGGAACGAATCCATATAATGTTTATCTTTAAATGTTTAGATGGGTCTGTTTTATATCATGTAGTCTTTGAATTTTTAAAGGATTATCGTGGGTTGATTAGTTTATACTTAGTTATAGTTACTTGACTAATGTAATCTTAGATCATTAATTTGTAGATATACCGCTATAAAAGCTGTAAAAGCGTTCAGAGACTATATTATTCCAATTGTTGGCCACCATATATAATAATATATGTTTATTTAAATTTAAAAACTTATTCCAATGCTCAATTACTTCTGTCAAACTGCACAGCAGTTTGTTGGCAGACGTAGCTCCCATTTTATCATATTACATTATTTTAACTATTGTTATTAAACTCTTTATTTTAATTTAACAATTAAATTACCATATCCTTTTTACAAGAAAAAAAAACATCCACATTTACAGTATAGACTTTTAATCAAATCAATTAAAATTACCTAAAAATTACCTAGTGATTAGTTATTTTTAACAAAAATACTTAAGTATTATAACTATACTTTAGGTTCCTGTCATGTTTTCAATGATCACATTTAGAAGAAACTTTGTTACTTTGTATTTAAACGACAGTTTTGAAGTAGAAGCACTTTCTATGTCTGTAGGTAAATTGTTACATATAGTTGGTACTAAATATTTATTGCATCTTTGGCCATAATAATTATGGCAAGTGGGCACCTCAAACGTCCCTGACTTTATACTCTTGGTGGAACTCAGCTGTGTTGTCGCTATCACTATAAACGCTTGATTTGCACGCGTTCGAGTATAAATTTTCACGCGCAACAGCATAGCTTTGCACGCACACGAACATAATAAAGTTGGCCCGTTTGTTTTAGCTGGTTCGTAGTGCGACACTTTATTGAGAAAAATAAATGTTTAATATGAGGTTAAGTCTACAGGATCGCTTATAACAGTAGCGGATTCCAAGTTTTCCTGCGATTGACCTGAATGTCGGACACTATGTCGAATGTAAACACCGTTCATTTTTTATAAATTAAATTTTGACATAACCGCTTTATATCGTCTTCACACAGAGGAGTCCGGAGGGTTTCAACGTGGATTCTCAATTTTTGTATAGTCTATTGTATTCCCACATTTGATAGCAGTGCAAAAAAGCTACATTTTTGTTAAAAATGAGTTCTTTTTTCATTTTATTTTAATACTTTATGAAAGTATGGGTTGTACAATGGCAGACTTAATGCCACATGCATACATACATAAACCTTCATATTGATAATATATAAAACTTTAAGGTTGTAATGAATCTGTTAGGGTGTCCAGAATGAGAGCTCGAACTTTTATCTTGAATGAGAGGCGTCTGGATCTTATACTGATTGCCGGAGGAATGAGTTCGTTCAGATAAATTAAATTTAAAAATAGACACATTCTAATGTTGAGCTTACGTTTAACCGATTTATATCAGTAATGTAAGTGAGAGTTAAAATTAAAGACAATTTTTTTACCATCGGCAGCCGGTAATTTTTTGAAGAGGTAGGCACTGAATTGCTACGAATGCTACGCTTTAAATTTTCAACTTAATTCATAAATATGTACTTTTACAGTTGTGTAACGTAGATAATGCTACGTATTATGTAGTATTATTACGTGTTATGTAACTGTTGTGTTCTATCTTATCATGTCTTAAAGCATTTTTAAAGTGCTGTCAATAAAATTAGCCTTCGCTGTTGAGGTTTTGCGGTCTCTCGATTTATTTGGAGCGTTGGATATGACCTCCCACAGATATCGATCATTCGCTCTAAATTTGCCCAGTAACCGATTGAAGAAGCCCTCCAAAGCGTAGGGAGGAATAAAACATGTGTCAAATACTAGTAGGAAGTTGCACAGATATCTAATATGTTTGAATTTATTTAGAAACGATTGTCTGGAAAATACTAAACGATAAAAGAATTTGAAACGTTGCGATTTGATTGATCATAAAAAGAATATGTACATTTGTTTAATAGTGAAACCACACACACCGTGTAACGTTAGTGTTTTCGTTTACGTTAAGTACTAAATGAAAAAGACTGAGATATATAATTTTAGTAAGTCAATAACCTCTACAATTTAATGACATAGCTATAAATAGTTTGAAAATTACTGGTTTGGAGAAGGGTATCGTCTCCAAACCAGTAATAGTTGGGTACCTTTATTAAAGATTGACTACATCGCATCTGATTAATTTATGGAATTATGGAGCAACAGAAGGTCAATTATGCGTTTATGAAATGATATTCCAGAGACTTGTCATTTCAAATTTGGGTAGCTGCTATTTAATAATATATTCAAATTGTCTTGGACTAGTTTAGAATCACTAAATAGGTTCATAATTTTTAGATCATAGATACAACAGACATATTGTAAAAGCATCACACGATATTTAATATCGTTAATAACGTCACCGAAGTTCCTTCACCGACTAAACAAAGGATTCCCAAAATATTTTAGGCAAGATACCCCTTTTTTAAAATGAACTGATACCTCAGACCTCTTTTTTTTTTTCCGTGCGGAAATCCCCTCGGATACCATCTGTCGGTGGCATGTCGGACTCGAACCGACTAAAACCGCACGCCGTCTCGGGTACTAATAGCCGGGGAACCAGGTATACCCTAGAAAGGAAGCCCCTGGTGAACCTCAGACCCTTAAAGCCAAATTACTGTTCGCTTATCGACTTGTTGAGTTTTTTAAAAGTACAATAATGATACTTCCTATTAAAATATTAGTAATTCTTATAACGAATTGGTACACGTAACACAACTAATACAGTATCTTGAAAGTTTCAAATTAGAACTTGTGGAAATTAATAGGGGTCGATTTTTAGATCTTGTTGACCCACAAAATCAGTTTTCCTTTGTTTCGACCCCTGGGAAGCCGATTTCGATACCAAGGGGTCGATATTCACCACTTTGGGAATCCCTGGACTAAATCTAATATATACTGGTGTATTTCTCTGAAGGTAAAATATTGGTGGTGGTGTATTACACTCGCACATTTTGCCCACTATATGTATCTACGTTCCTTCGTTATAACGAGGGTGAGGTTATCGCCGTCTGCCGGACACATTTTCAGACTCCGTTTTCCTTTCGTTTCAGTAGTTGAATTATTTATTCACAGCGCTTCAGGCAATATATTAGCTATAGAGTAGTTAGCTCTCTTGAGCCTAACCTTACATATGTATTAAAAAGGTAAAAAAGATTTTTTCCATCCATTTTTTTGTTGTGTCGTGTGTTTTTTTTGTTGTTAACAAATTTTATTGTGTTAATCACACATACGAATTTCAAAATATCGATTTTCATAATTCCAAATTGATCATTCATGCTATTTTTATAATTCAATACTCCGAACGTTTATAATTGCTATGCTATAATATATATATATATATATATATTGCTACGCAAAGGCACAACCGTATTATCATCCTTTAGAAGTAGTAATGATATTATAACTTCTTAAAATCTGTCGTAAAAAGGACACTATAAAACTGGGTTAAAATTTAATTCAAAAATAAGAAATCTAGAAAGTACTGCATCAGTGTTCCTTAATTTTGGTACTTATGTACTCTAAAGAACTTCTAGCAGACATGCTACTAGATTCAATACAAGTACTCATACAACAAATGGTTTCCAAACAATAAAGACAATAATACAGTCACTATAGAATGTTGTTGGCTTACTAATTAGGTAGCAATTAGATTTCACCACTTTTTGCGTCAAAAGAACGACGTGACTTTTTTAGCATGTTGGCGGGATAACACATTCGGCTGTTGAATTTTTCAGTAGGGACAATGTGCAAGAACTTTATGTTTTACTCATACATATCATTTTGTATCTACATTTGAGGTAATACTCGTACATACTCAAAACAATAAGTGTGTGCAGCTATGTTTACGTCCCCAGCCAAATTTACCTTCGACTTCACGAGCGTCAATCAGTTTTGTTGTAAATGCAAATATTGGATCAGAACCGTCCATTGATTTTCATTTACTATGTACATCGAATCCCTGATGAACGGTTGTACTGAAATGTATTTGTAACTGTGCGTCATTGCTGAATAATTACCGCTACTTGAATTATGTTTGTGTAAATGGTTAGAGGGGATTTTGTATAGGCGTATAGGATGGTATAAAATGGGGACATAAAAGTGTGTCCCAGTGGCGGTCAAATTGTTTGTTTTACGTAATGAATCATTATGCTATGTCATGACATTATGAGGATTAATAGCCTTTTTTTTTGACCAGAAAGCCACCGTCTGAATTTTAAATTGAAGAAGGTCGAAATTAGTACACCGGTTTTAATTTATGTCAATTACATATATATGATAAATATTCATCATACGTTTATGCTGAAATTTTCAAATTATTTTAATCTTTAAGAAAGTTAAATCCATTACGGGACATAATTTTTAAGTAACAAGAAATAAAATTATAAATGTTGATACTAAATAAATATAACACAATTCTATTATTTGACAAATCTCACAGATACCTATAGCTCCAGCCGTCATACTTCGGTGACATTATTTGTTGTGTTGTAACAACTTTAGACTTTTGTAGACCAAAATATATAACAATGCTGCTGAAGTATTCTGTAAGCTTTTGACAATACAGAGAAGTAAAGTAATTAAATTCCGTGTCTCTCATATAATACGTGTTATATAACTATAAATAAACATCAGAGATATGGCGTTTAATAACTTTATTCTCTAACTTATAGATATCATTGATTTAATATCTCGCCAATCGCAATACGGAAAGCCTCGTAGTGCAACAGTTATTAATTGTTGGGCTTTCACGGCTCTGATGTATATTAACGATGTCTCTACGTAGAATACTTGCGCTGGAATTTACTATTTGATGATGGTAGTTGTTGTCTAAAAGCTTCAAAATGTCAGATCAACTTACATTTTGAGCCAGTTAGACAGCATTTTCCTTTCTTGCTTAACAAATTGAGAAATAGGTATAGATTTTATATGAGTAAGTAAAACATTATCAAGCATTCGATGTATTTAAGTGATGTATGTAGTGTACTTTGGTCACAAGCATCATGCATTTCTAAGTAAAAAAACTGAGTTTTAGCTTTTGTGCATAATAAATTTACTTCATAGATTATGAATGTTCTTTAGTTAGTTGCATTTTACAAATCAACAATAAATTTATTGATAATTTAAATCTGTTCATAATTTAATATGTTATTTCTGACTTAGTTAATTACGTAAATTGGTTGCATAATTCAATAAACAGCAGATAATTACAGCCCTGAGCGAGATAGTTAATTGTAAAAGTTATCATGTCAAGTTTAGGTACTTCTGGCCAAGAAAATTTAAGTCTAATAATAACCTGAAAACCTAGACTGAGATATATTGTTGTGTTAAGACGCGCTGTACACCGGAGGAAATTTAAAGCCTTGACAAATGTTGCATGAATATTCCCCACTCCACACAGCATCTCACAAAGAGAAGCCTGTGGGCTGTATTTAGCCCCTTTTGGTATATAACGTACATATTTAGACCTAGTGAACGTGAGTTTCTAGACGACTATTGACAAAGTTTTAGTCGCTACACAGAGAGGTTCTAAAACTATATATGGTGTATAATTTGTTCGGAATAATTCTAAAACGGTAAAAGGGGCTAAATAATACAAGATCATTTTGGTATTTGAAATATAGAAGTGAACAGAAATGGTATCAACTGTATCCATACGAAATTACACACAGATGGGAATTTATTTATTTTCAACTTTATGCACATACTAGCTCGTACCCAAGACTGCGTGGAATTTGTATAGCGCTGCCTACGAGTGTGCAGCGCGTGTACCGCACATGGGCGGAATTTTCAACGGTTGGCAAAAACAGAAATCGAAACAAAAACTAAACTTTTTCATAATTTGCCTGTCTAATGTATTTGCATCTCATCATAGTAATATCTATTGATTGGTGTACGCTAATAAATGCAAATGTTAATAGGCTTCGAATTACTTTATTAAACGTAAGTATGTATAATTTGAATCACTTAATATGCGGGCGCGGGGTTCCCAAATATCCTATAGCGGGCGTAAGTTTTACGTTCGAGATATTAAGGGGCGGCTTAATTCTGACACGCTGCTATTGCGACGATAAGACGCATTATGAAGGATTGGCTAGATAGGAATCACGGGACCCCCCGATATTGGCTGACAAAGGATGCTTTGAAGGTCACCTGTGTAAGATCCGCAAAGAGCCAATGCCCAGGTGCTCCCACTACGATAGCCAGAGCGTGGTTATGACGCTTTACTCGCTGCCAGAATGTCCAGTGAGTATGGAGCAGAGGCATGACCTTGTGACTGATTGCGACCATGGTACGGAGCGACTAACTCCTCCTGCAGGTCGAAGTGGGGCCGGTAGGGACTAAGATCCCTCTCCCGGCTCATTAGGAACGGGAACGGATCAGGTACTGCAGGCGGCTTAAGCGCTGGTGGTCGCTCAATGATCTCTGTTCTTCATAAGCGCCAGGTCTGAAAGTGATATGTGGCGACGCGAGGCGCTCTGGTGGCAGGGAGGTGAAACCGTGGTCACTACACATCAGGAGTCCATCTGTAAGCCGTACCAGAAATTTCCTTTCTAGGTTACACTTGGTTGCCCGGCTACTGCCCGAGATGGCGCATCATGCCACAACATGCCGCGGTATAATTGTATCGAAATTAAGTAATATGATTTCTAAACTCATTGAAATATGGATAAAAATAACTTTATCGGCAATGAAGTTCATAACCAACCCACCGGCTGGGGGGTATCCGAAGGGCGAGTATGCACGCGGCCGCTTGAACAGCTAGCGGTGGCCCTTTTTTTTTTTTTTTCCGTGCGGAAATCCCCTCGGATACCACCTGTCGGTGGCATGTCGGACTCGAACCGACTAAAACCGCACGCCGTCGCCGGGTACTAATAGCCGGGGAACCAGGTATATCCTAGAAAGGAAGTCCCTGGTGCCCCGACATACCTCGGGTCATCTACAGACGAGTAGACGACCCCCCCCGTGTGGGAACCCCATGTTCCCTGTGCTCCCTGGAAGCGAGCGCGCTTCGCAACGCGCTCGCCGCCACCCCGGCCTGCTTCTGCTAGGGTGACAGATAGCTAGCGGCGGCCCTGCGACTTAGTGGTGTAGTACGGTACGTGAGGCCGAAATTTTATAGGGGTTTTCTGAGGATAAATCTTTTTTTTAAGTTGATCCGAATTCTAACAATACTTAAAAAAAAATAAGAAATGGTCATTGCTCATGCAATGCTCATTGAGACGTCGCTCCCGGTTGCCTAAGAACATCTGATGGCAGTCGCTCCGCGGAAAAAACTGAAGTTCAGCCGTATCGTAGTTTACTTGGGCGACCCCAGTACCTCTTACCCACCACTACTGGCTCGTCAAAAACAATTATCAAACTAACAGTACTGCACCCAAAGTGAAGTGATGACCGCTTAACTTAATTCTTACTGAACAGTAATGATAGAAATTATTCATTAGATTAAATTTCAATTTATCATTTACTTTTCAAAGACACTTGTATAATGTACCACGATTACGTCCCGGTATCTAAAGATCCCTAGGGCATTATACAGCATTAATCTCTTTGAATATCTATGTATGTAAGTATGTAGTTTATGTAGGACGACGCGTTAGATAAAGCGGGTCAAGCTAATAATTTCAAATAATTCAAATATCTTTATATCTAAATGTAATGTAATTTTCAATTTTCGCAAATGCTAATGAACTTCGACTTTTATTCAACCGAACTATACCTGACTTTTTTCAAAAACAGATCGGATGATGAGAAATAGTTTAGATTACATCTCCTGAATTGACTTTTAGGGGTAAAAAATTGGGCTCCAGTGCCAATCTTTTTAAGAAATCTGTGTCTTTAAGAAGCATTATGAAAATGAAGATGAGTTCTAGGGAAACCGAAGAAGGATTACAAAATAAAAGTCGTAATTCTATTAATGGCAACTAATCTGTGGTGGAAGATGAATGGTAGAACTGTTTTACCAATTATTTATTACATAGTGGGTAACTCTACCACTGAGGGTGCCCTGTGTGGGTCTTTAGTAAAAATGGAAATCTTTACACTCCTAATTTTTTTGAGGTTATACTAAATTCTTTAATAATAATATGATCTTTACCTTTCCTTTAAACTAGGAAAACATATAATAGAAGCCAAAGAATTATATTCTAGAAATTTATTTTTGTTTCTAAAAATTGTTGATTCAATAAACCTTATTCTACCGAACTAATTAGTAATAAATATCCGAGTACTAAATCCGTGAATGCTATTGGAAATATTCCTTACATCTTTTATTATAATATATCTTTAACCCGATTGTATGATCAAAAAATCCCGCATGGTGCACTTGATCATGATTGACATGTTTTTATTTCATCCTTTTGTTCAGTACAAGCACCCTTTTCTGATTCGTTTTTGTTTCGTTATCATCAATCCAAAAAATTATTGTTGCTTTTATTCAAATTTATTTTCTTTTGTTTAGGATTGTAGAGTGTACATGAGTATGGCGTACTTTATTTATTATACCGCAAGTTAGTGGTAAAAGTTATTTTTTTCAAAATAATAACGATTACTGAAATGTAAAAGCTCTATTATCACAATCAAACAAAAAATTTATTATCACTTGTACGTAACATATATTAAAAAAAAACTCATGCATTTTGTTACAATTCCGTCTGCTGTTGGTTAACCTTTTTGCGACTAAATTTCTCTGGCACTTGATGATGACCTTTGATGATCTCTAGCACAAAAAAAGCTCCCGAATATAGGAAATAAATCATAGAAACCAACAGCAACAATCATTGAGCGGATGTCACATGATTGACATTTTACTGATGAACAAGCTTTGAAAAATCAAATATGAAAAAGAGCTGTCAAACCGAACGGTGTCTTTGTAAACTACAAATTTTCGAATACGTTTGCGAAATGCGTTTGCTTAATTGGATGCTTAAAACTAAAATTATTCAGGATATTAAGTAAAACTATTAAATCTACTTATATTTAGTTAACTATCACTTAAGTGTAAAGGACGTTTAGTATAAGAGCCAGTAGATTAGGAGCGTAGGTGCTCACACAGGATTGACGCTGTATAACGATAACGTTTAGACCCTAAAATGATCGGTAAATGGTCTTATCGCCACTAATACGGAGGCCTAGCTTCAAAGTAAAAGTCAGGATTTAAAAAAAAAGTCCATTTATGTTGAGGCCTAAGGCGATGTAGCTAGTTCCGCACAATCGAACTAACACTTAGTTGTTGTTTTTGTAATACTATCTATTAATAACTGTTTATTAGCTTTCTCTAGAAAATAAATGTATAGAAAGGACTTAATTAGCGAAAACGATGCCTAAAGAAACTAACTACCCCTTTGTTTGATAATCTGCTACTTTGCATAATTATCTCAATTATGTTTTAAAACCTTAGAGCTAAAATTTTGGAGTTTAAAAGTGAGCTTTAAACTTAAATAGGTGTAATACTGGTCGTACACGAACACGGCCGTTTCTGTTTTTATAAGTAACCTTTAAATCATAGGCATTGGTCTATGTTTCCTACCGCCTTTCCTTCGTCGTAACAGGAGAACGACTTTGTAAGTCAGGAGAATGTTAGTTCTATAAAATTTATTTTATACCGTTTCTTTAGCGCTCGGCACCACTCACAATAAAGTTGGTCTCTATGGCTGACTACGAAACATGCTCAAAATCATGATTTCCAGTGAGAGACCAATCAAATTAAAGACTGCCACGGTTTATCTTTTAATTTCAGTATTTTTTTGAACTTGATAGAAATCAGCTCGTTCAACTCTAATTCTAAGCTTCCAACAGTTTGATCAGACAGTTTTGAAAGGATTGCGTTGTTGGATTTTTTATGTTGTTTTAAATGCGACTTGAAGAATACAGAGTGTCACAACCCCTATTCATCCGTGGGTGACGGGAGTAAATTACGCAAGACAACAGCACTGAAAAGAGAAGGAAAACTTGAAATAAAGCCTATACCAACCCGTCCGGCCAACGTGGTATAGTAGACCAAAACCTCTTTTCTAAGAAGAGGCATATGTCCAGCAGTGGACTAGTAAAGGCTGATGATAAAATGTAGTCTGTAGAAATATGTTCTTTAAGCAACGATTTGATCCTGCGTTTCGGCGATTTTTTGTTCTGTTTAAAAAAAGGCCATTATTGTTTAAACGGTTTTATTGCTTTAAAATTTTAAACTGGAAATTATTTGTATATCCATGTAGCATTGTGTAATCGTTTTAACTAACCTTTTAGTGATTTTAGTGAAAATATTTTAACGTATTTTGTAGACACTTGAAATATACCTAAATTATTTTATAGTTAAAACATACTCTAGTACTTTATAACAGCTGCTAAAACGCATTATAAAACTGTATACCGGCCTAATAAGCCAAAATATAAATATATATGAAATAATATGTGTAGTATATGAATGCGTATGAAATAAGATTGTGTTGGATACTACTATATTATCATGATATCATTAGTGATGAGGCGAACCTCATCTGTCGTAGTAACTGGTAAACCTTATAGTATTTAGGTTTTTCTGTTTTATCCAGAAACATTAAACATTCAAAAGAAGCTCCAGCTTTCAGAGGTAATTGTGAAATTCTCAAAAGTCCTGAATCTGGTAATGAAATCTATTACATTTTCAATCTTAAAAGTAGAGTAATTCTTTTTTATTAGATTGGGGCAAATGCACGGAATTGTCACTGTTAAATACTCGTATGCTTTAAAAATCCCTACTCTGCTTGTGGAAGTTGCGGCGAAGCAATCCCTAGTACTGAAACAAATGTGCGACGTCGTGCTGGGCACGCTGTAATGGGCAGTGGAACTTTAGTTCATTATGAGTTAGTTCTAGCGGAACAGTAACTGAATTTTTAGAAAAAAATCATCTAATGTAGAAAAAGCGAAAGTGTCAGTTTGTTCTCTTTTTAGCAACATGAGCAGTTTGACATTATTTGTTGCAGGAATATTTGTAACCTAGATAATGATACTCAATCAGAAAGTACTATTAAACATCGGAGAAACGGAGAACTCAGATCCAAAAAAACTTTTTCTTTTTTGCTAAAGTGTAGCATAGGGCAAAGTGATTTAAAGTGCAGACTAAATATAATTAAAATTGGATAGTTCATCAGCATATTTTTTGCAATAATTTAACAGAATTAAATGAGTGTACCTTCTTAATATTTAAAAGTTATATATATAAGCTTTATTCATCTCAATTCTAATGTAATGGAATAATAAACACGCACATATACCTTGCCGGTTAATTTGCCGGCAAAAACAAAAAATACCTCAACGACTCTTACAAGCGAACCTCAGCATGGTTGTTATACTCGTATAACTAAATTTCATGGTGTTACGTGCTACGAAACTGTTTTAATATTGCTCAAGTTGCACATTTCCAATTCCAATAAAAGTTCTCGTAACTCAGTAGAGCAATTAACGTTTCCCAGCTCCTCTAGATAGAGGACAATCGGACTATTAACAAGAATTACAAGCTTAGGAGCTACGTAAATGTAAATCAAATTCGGTTAATTCAAGGCGAGTAAGTTCTCCATTACAGAGGCCCCGCACTTTATTGTTCTACTTTCTTAATGGTTAGTAATGGATTCTACCGACTTGAGATTATTGAAGTCTGAAGATTTAATTAATTTTTATTTGTTAGAATACTGCCTTAAAATAAAAAAATATTTTCAAATGCAAATTATTGTAAGGTGACCATATTCCGTCAGTGAGTTAAACCACTTATCTCCTTAAGATAAGTGGTTTTCATATATTTGGGGACAGAGAAATTTGTTAATAAATGTGATCCAATTAAAATTGAAGCTATATAATTCGTGCAACTCTACTTAATTTTGGTAACATACGGGTAGGTAATTAAATTGTTGTGCTATTTCTAAGAAAATTAGTAAGTACATGTCATTTTGCACTCACCGATGCAACGCGCTGTTATGCATTCATCGAAGCCATCCTAATATCATTCATCGCTAACACTTTGGAACTTTACTCAGTAAAACTTCATCGATTATCTGTCGTTATATTATTACAAGCATTGTTACAATTTAGTTACGTATTTATAAGTAGGCTCTCGCTAAGTGCTTACAGGAGCAGGCGGTTAGCGAGCGTTCGGTAGCTCTCCCGCCGTCCGACTGAAGCCGGAGCTTGCCTGGAACCAACATTAGGGACTCATCGCATTTCGTTCGACGACCCGGTTCGCATCACTTCACTTACGTTTACTTCAGACAACGCCAGTCAAACAATACCTTTTTACCTACATGGAGACTTGCGAGTCGTGAAACTCGTAAATGCAATCTCTCATCAGATTTGCATCTTTAGTGTACTCACAAAGTAATTCCCAAATTTTCTAAGAAACGAGAGTTTTATTTTCTTCATTTTTATTACTGCGATAATCTGAGCTGACATGTAACTGAGTGTAATTTTATTAGTTTGTCTATTTGTAATATCCTCTTAAAATTGTTCAAAGCCTAATTTGTAACGTACAATTGAATAACATATATTATTTTTCCAACAGGATAACGAGAAAATTATGTTCTAATATGTACGTGGTAGTTCAAATACAGGCAAGTATAGGTCAACTCGACCGGAGTGATACCACGGCTTCACAGAACACCTGCATTAAAGCAATTCATGCGTTGCTTTTAACCTTATGAGTGAAATCACTGGAGGCCCAATTCTTATCTCCTCAAACTGGGAGGGGGAGGTTTGGGGGCGGGGAGGGCAATCCGAGGTTGGCACCGCACTTGTGTCTCTTAAGTTGCTTCATACATGAAATTAAAGTTGAGCTATATTCGGTTGTTAAAAAATTTACAAATTGAATGTTTCATCAACTTCGACAGTCTTTAGTACTCTATTGCTGGACATAGGTTTCTCCTTAGAAAGACGGGTTTGGCCTGCTATACCAGCAGCGGCCAGCGGGCCAAACGGGTTATTATATGGTTTGTTTCAAATTTTTCTTCTCTTTGCAGTGCTGTTGTGACGCGCAGTTTGCTCTCTTAGTCGCTTCTGATAAGACCCACGTTATGAATAGGGGTGGTGACACTCCGTATTCTTAATCCGTCACCACACGGACTGTCCGTCGCCACCACCACCACAAAACATCATTTTGTTATCATATATAACATAAATAAGTATTACGTAATATCTCTCAATATTATTTCGACAATAACCGTGACAGATATTGTGTGATGACTGTGATGAGCATGATTATTATTAATTCAATTATGTTTCAGTATGTTTCAATAGAGGCAATACAAGAAGCCTAAATAATTTACACATTTAGAAACTATGTTGCTCCGTAATAATTTACAGTATAAACTGTAACCACAAAATGAATAAAATATTACTTTGAACTTTGGACTGGGCTTGACCTTTGCCTACAGGTTATTCCGAACATTTTGTGTAGTTCGATAATTTCTTTTTTGGTTGAATATAATCTGCCTTTAATTTTTATTGCCGTGATTAGTTTAAATATTTTTGTAGTACGTAATTCATAACATAACATCACAAAAAAGGCCATGTTTTATGAATTTAAGTTCTATATTTGGTTTGAGAAATTTAAAAGCTTGTTCTTTGCGAATATCATAAAAGGTTGAAATTGCTTGTAAATATGATTACCGATCGAGATTAACGTAAAATTAGAGATCCTACAACCTTAAGTGCTTCGAATATAATATGAAAAACTAAAAAAAAAAATTCGTTGTGTACCACAAGACGTTTTAATAGGCATAGCAAATATGGCATACTGCTTGGTTCCTAGATTGTTCCTAGTATTGTGTAATTCAATAACTTTCCTCTTAAGTAATTGCAACTCTCTAATTTATTTGTAATTGACCAAGTAGTTACTAAATCACTGGCGTCATGAAGAGAGTAGGTACTGTTGTAAATTTTCTGTACATGAAGTACAAAGTGTTTATTTCATGTGAACGAGAGTAACCGAGTAGTGGATGTACTCTAGGTGATTATTTCTGTATCTGATGCTATCGAGATGGTGTATTTCTAGTAAGTTTACATTCAAATAGAGAGTTCTAATAACGTTGATATGTTTGTAGGTATGTAAACATATCCATGCGCTGGCAAAAACACCTGATGAAATAATGTTATGTTACGTGTAGACCTGAGATGCACACGGCCCGCCGGCCGAATACTGGTGGCCCGCCGACAGCAAAAATAATACTCTCGTACATTCGAAAAATATTAAATTCTATTCCAGAATAAAACCAAAAAAAATATGTTCGAAAAGTAATTTGAATCTCGCGCGCGCGCTCTTAAGTGCGCTTATCGGTGCGCCGTGCATGCGTCGGTAACAGCGGTCGGTAATGTTCGTGCTGATCTCGGTTAAATTCGTTTTCTTGAGGAAGCGCCGCGGCCGGCGGCGCGGCGACGACGGCAGCGCGGTGGCGGCTTTTCCACGGATTATATTGTTAGAGCAAGCGAGATAGCAATAGTCCCGAATTCCCGATTGCTCGCGTAGGTAGATACACGAAGCTTCCAGAGTCGGTTTCGATATTTCTCCAGACAGTTTTCGACTCTATACGCGCGGTATAAAAGCCACGCTAACCGCAGCGACCGACAGTTCGGTTTTAATTTGAGTGAAGTGTCAATAGTTCTAGTGTAGATTTTAACTCGACTAGCCGGTGTCATATATTTTGATCCACATTCAACGTAGATTTCCCGTGAAGTGCCGTGTATAATTGTGTTGTGAAATCGTAAATAAAACTCTGTTATTAATAAGTGTTTCCCTACCTATTTAATCAATTATTTTTGGTAATTTAAAAAAGGATGGGTAATTTAAGTAGGTACTGTAATTGTTTTTAGGTGCTGTGTTAATCCTAGCCAGGATTAGAACGCAACATGGACAAGCCAGGACCTAGTAAAAAACGTAAGGTTAAAGATGAAAATCGGCAGTTTCAAGAAATTTGGACTGAGACATACTTTTTTGTATGGTCGCATAACAAAGTCTTTTGTTTAATTTGCCTAAAGTTCTAAAAAAATTGAATTTCAAAATGTCATGAAAGTGGTAGTTTCGACTGTAAATTTCATAAAATCACGAGGACTCAATCGCAGGCAATTCAAACAATTCCTTGATGACATCGAAAGCGAATATGGAGATTTACTGTATTATACAGAAGCAAGGTGGCTAAGTCGTGGATTGACACTGGAACGATTTCTAAATTTAATAGAAGAAATTGGAATATTTCTGGCGGAAAAGAAAGGGATGTCCCGGAACTTAAAATCCTTATTGGTTGTGTGATTTGGCTTTTTTAGTTGACATTACAAATCATTTGAATGTCAACTAAAAATGATATCCCAGCTCTACGCTCACTTTTCAGATCGCAATTGAATTCTGGAAATTACAATCATTTTCCGAATTATAAGAAAATGGCTGAAAAATTCAACAAAACTGCGATTAATTTCACTTATGTAGAAAAGCTAGATATTTTGATTCAATCTTTTCAAGACAGATTTTCGGAGTTTAAAAAAGTGAAACCTCTGTTGGATATATTCAGCAATCCTCTCACGATTTCAGTTGAAAATGCGCCAGAGTCAATGCAGTTAGAAATTATCGACATTCAAAACGACCAAGATTTATGCAACAAATTCAACGAATGAGACTTGCTGAACTTTTACCGCTGCATTGATAAAAATACGTACAAAGAGTTGCGCATAAACGCTCTGAAATGTGCCAGCTTATTTGGTTCTACCTGTATATGTGAACAAACCTTTTCAATACTAAATAATAATAAAACAAAAAATCCAAAAAAGAGTTTGGAAGCAGTTTTACGTGTTGCTACAAGTAAATTTGAGCCAAATATAAAAAAAATTGTAAGCACTATGCAGTGCCACGCTTCAAATTAATAAATTCTTTTTCAATTTTAATACATATTTATCAATTCTTTATTGTCTTTAATTACCTATACTTCTGGCGGCCCGCCATCAGTTCATAATTTGCCCGAGTGGCCCCTAGTCTTAATAAGTCTGTACATCCCTGGTGTAGGCTATATAACTTAAACTAAGCATAAAACTGTATCTAACACACCTCAATATGTTCCAAGTTATTGTACTGGACTAAAATATTTTATTTTTAATGTTTTCACAAATGTTTTAATGTAAGCAATTATGAGTACTTATAAGCGCCGTTATTAATGCTATAATTTGCCACCGGCTGGTTTTAAGATGTTATAACTCGTAACTAATTGAGTAATTAGGTATAATATCATTTTTAAATACATTTTATTTTTGTTCAACATTAGTAGTGAGGCGGCGTAACCAGGATGGATAGGATCCGTAACGAATGTATACGAGGAAGCTTGGGAGTATGCGACATTGCGGAGAAGCTGCTAGAGAGTAGGATGAGGTGGTATGACAGGAGGAGACTAGCTGATTACGTTAGAAACTAGGCACTAAAACTTGCTTTTCGAAAAGCGAATGTTTGCTTTCCTTATTACAATATATATTATTGGGGTAACAGCCCAACAGAGATGTTGATACTGACACACCCTACACACCATTCATTACAGCGTTCATTACATTTAATGTTACATGAGAAGATAAACACGTCTCATGTTAGATTTATTGTAACTAAATGTTTTAGTACTGAATAGCAATAATGCAGTTGTCGTTATAAATCATATGTGTGACCTGGATATAGGTACATATTAGAGATGCCACGAATAGTGATTTGGTCGAATAACGAATATTCGGCGAGTCTCTTGGCCGAATATTCAGCAACACTTAGTACCTTTCGCGGGTTTAAAACTGAGTCAGTAAAATGGTCAGCAGTGCAAAGCAATATCTGGACCTAAAAGGATTTGCTGAAATTTAATAATCATTTCCCGGAAGCTGAAAGTATGTACTGTAAGCACCTATTTTCCGATGCAAGTATAATTTATGAGGGAAAGCTCGATCGTTTCCTATCAACAAATGCTGAAAAACAGTTTTTAGTATTAAAATGATAAGTTCTTTGTAAAATAAAAATCTTTGTGAGTAATATTATGCATTCTTTTTTTCGTTTGAAAATTCGGAATATTCGGGATAATACCGTATAGTGGACAAAAATGGCCCAAAACTTTAATACTGAATAGTTGCCGAATATTCGTAGCATCTCTAGTACCTATTGCTACTACAGACAAAGGTACAGTGTAGTTCATACATATTGCCCACCCACTAAAGATAACAGTATAACAAAAATACTATAAACAAATCTAAAACCAATTTTTTAGGTCATCGTGCGTGTTGTATATACGATCAATAAATAGGCAACGCGATGTTGATTTATGTAATAAATGAACAAAGGACTGCCTTCAACAACCATCCCCTATTTTTTTAAAGGGAAATACCCAATTTCGGCCATGAACCGTCCAACAATTTGCTTTTGTTAAAAAATAATAATCTTGTTTTATGTTTATTAATTGCGGTATTCATTTATCCATACAAGTTAGCAACATTTTTGCAGAAAGAAAAAGTACCGAAAAAATAAAATGAAATTACGCTAATCCGTAATTCATTCATTTCTGGATAAAATAACAATTCTTCCCAATTACTTAATTCATTCAAAAAATAATTGATTCTTATTTCTCAATTCAATTTATGTGATTGCATTATTTTACTGCTAACATTAATAATTTTTTCGTTAATTATTTTGATGTCACGATTTTATTGCTAGTTTTATTCATTAATAGCTGACCCGCGCAACTTCGTCTGCGTCTCTCAATAGTTATAAATTTTCTCCGTTTTTGAAACATTCTTCATTGGTGCTCCGCTCCTATTGGTCTTAGCGTGATGATATATAGCCTATAGCCTTCCTCGATAAATGACTTATCTAACATTGAAAGAATTTTTCAAATCGGACCAGTAGTTCCTGAGATTAGCGCGTTCAAACAAACAAACAAACAAGCTCTTCAGCTTTATAAAATTAGTATAGATTTCGTGAATTAATATGATGTAACCATAATAATGCAAGCACATTGCTAGCTGCATGCTTGCAACAACGCTACTGTGCAATTTCCCTGTCATTCTTATCTGTTCTTAAGAATTCTTTACCTATGGGGTCCTATAGGTCCTCGAAGAATATTATTTTTATATTAAATTATATTGAATCAAAAATCAATATCGATTATCGATTTCATGTCTGTTAAGTAGTATCATCGAATGTCTTAAAACAGATCTGTCACTGTCAAGTGTAATCACAACACATTTGTATTATTTGTTTACTTTATTGCGCATTTATTATTGTAACTAATAAGCTTTCTAAATGGACTCCGACAATCCTTTTTACCCTACCGACCAGTGATCACGGCCTGAAAATCTATCCCGACCCCGCTTCTCACGAATATATCCTGCGCGAACTTGGACTCGATATCCATTGATAAAGCTTTCACACCGGCCAAAGTTCTTCAAAGCCCACAGTAACTCGTTCAAGATTAACGCTGTGTCAATTGTGGTGTAAATGTCACGAAATGTTCGAAATCTTTTACAACAATGACTTTGATCACGGCAGGTAAACAGTTAATCCATATCATTTCTTATTCTTAAAAATGCTTTTTAAATGAGTTAAATAAAAAATAATAAAAATAATAAAAAATATCTAATAATTATAATATGTTTATTATTAGGTACAAGTTTTGAGTGATAATGTAATGTGCCACTCGTGCTTAAAAACTGCATTTGTAAACCATTTTATATCTAAAAAATCCCAACTTTTTTAATACCAATTCCTAAACCATTTCATTCTTTAAATTGTATATTATCATTTCCATATGCTTTTATATGTGTGCCCTGAGCCGAAGTATCTATGGTGGGTGGGCATTCCCCTTTATGGTCTTTGTTGTTCATTTTCAGTTTTTCCTAATATGCTACCAGTTCTTTCTGTGATCTTTTAATTGGTTTTCTGTGAAATCGACTTGTAAGAGACCACCGAATCGAGATTTAAAATAAAATAAGTACCTACCACAACTTACACTCTGGAAGGACCCAATGTTGGGTGTTTTTTTGTTTTTTCCTTTTTTACTAGCCGTTTTACATTAAATATGTAGTTCGCATACCATTATACGGCATACATTGGTCAAGGTACAGTATATCGCGTGAAAAAGCATTGAATCTAAACATACACACACTCATGTCCACATTCCCAGGAGCTCCCCAGGGATAGGCAAAAGGTGCCGCAAGTCTTAATATTAAAAATGCCACTTCCATTACCCTTTTTTTTTCTGTGCGGAAATCCCCTCGGATACCACCCACCGGTAGCTATGTCAGACTCGAACCGACTAAAAACGTCTCGGGTCGAATGTTTACCAAAATCAACACTCCACTCAACATAATCCACCGACCGATGAAACCACTATGCCATCCATGCAGTCCAAAACTAATATGTTTTTAAACGGATCTTTAAAAACAGAATACTATTTAAATACATGGGCACTATTAGTCGGGCACTCCGTTATTGCGGCGGTAAGGCGCGTTAAGGAGGATTGGCTCAAGAGGCATCACGGGACCCTCTCATACCGTCAGGTGATCACCGGGCAAGATGGGAGATGAGATGCTTCTTGGATCACCTATCTCTGATTCGCAAGGAGCCAACGCCTGAGTGTCACCACCGCGCTGGCCCTAACGTGGACACGGTGCTACTCACACTGGCAGAATACCCGGTGTGGGCGTGACCTCGTGGGGGCAGTCGGAGTGGAAATTCTCTCGCTAAGCGATTGTAGAAGCTCCGTACCATAATTGCGACCATGGTACCGAGCAAGGTTTCCGAGGTACAGGTGGGTGGTATCCGGGGGGATTACTACACAAAAAAAGGGGCACTATTAATGTAGTATGTGACGGTACATGACGAGAAGAAATATAAAAAATATCGATAATGAGTAGGTAGGTGAAGAATCTTTTACCTTACGGATTAGAAGAAAGCGAGCGTGCACCACGGTAGCTAATCAGCCTGTGACCACGGCCAGTGGAATCTGGTCGAAACGTCAGATAATTCAAAGGTAAGTTTTACTTATTCCGTTACGTCAAAGCCAGGGGATTTAACGTAATAGGTTGTAACGTAAAAGTTTAAAGCTGGTATACTTGAGGATCTCGTGGTTGTTAACTCTGGCTTACTGCGTACCTAGAGTCAACACAAAACAATACACGTTTCCATCTACTTTTTATACCGCTGAGTTACTTAAGTTCACCAATTAAACTTTAGGAACCTCAACACCATTTCACTTGTGTCTTTTTGCCGTAGATTTTCTATGAACAATGGAATCCGGTCCTGATTAGAACAGCTGTTAACAGCTTTTAATAAACATAATGGTAAGTTTCTTTAAGCTGTTAACAAAATCAGTAGATATAAGAAAGGCGTATATGTTATATTCTAACATAGATTTACAGAGTTGAGTCATCGTATCTATTTAAATTACCCATTTTGCACACGGCACGTTTAAAGCAGATTTATTCGCCAACGGGTGCCTTTTAGTTTGTTATGACGACACTTTTATGACTGAACCTATCGATCACTTATATCGGTATAAAATATACGAGTGAACAAAAACTCATTCTGTGGACCATCATAAGCGCAAAAAGTTTATTTTTCGTTTGGTTATTTGGGACCGAAATAAATATACCTAAATGGACGGGTGACATAAATTCTAGTTTACCTAATTCGATTTGTTTGAAACCATTTTAATGAAGATTTGTACTTATGGGGTTACCTCTCACAGTTTTGGCTAAAGTCAGTAGGTGGCGCTGTTATAGAATGCCGACGGAATTTGGACAGGACAATTAAAATTTAAATAAATAACTAGATATACGTTACGTATAAGAAATAAAGAAAAATCGGTGAAGAACTTTTTGAGTTTTTGAAACATACACAGCAACCAACTTGACATTTATATACATATTATTATGTATATATAGATTTTTTTATGGCTGGTATCACTATAACTATCACATTAATTTAGTAACAACTTTTCCAATATTTAGTAGTAAATTAATACTAAATATTTGTTGGTCTATTCGAATCGTGATAAACCTATTGAACTTTAAGAATCTTGTGGACTATTTTAAATACCCAAAAATATAATTTGAGGATCTATTTCTAGCTTTTTTTTTGGCTTTTTTATATGTTTAGAGATTAGTCTATGGACTGCCAACGACTGCCAATGTCATTGGTTGATAATATAATTTAGACAAAAATATACAGTAATACTCTAAGTCGATTATTCCAAAAAGTTGGCCCTCTTAATAACGTTAAGCCCGAGCCGATGATGTGTGAACTGACCTTTCCACTCCAGCGATTGCCAACAGTTGTAGAAAAGTTTTTATTACTGTAAGCCACGAACTATTGCTAGAAGTTTTAACTACAATGGAATTGAATTTGTATCAAATTTTATTACACCAATTTTAATAGTTCATAAGATGTCTACTGGATACTCATTTTTGCAAGCAATTATACTCGTAGATAAGGGCCAATTAAATCAGACTTGTTGTACGTATTCAAAGAGCTTTTAAATATTATATTCAGATTAAATACAGTCAAACATGTAACTTCGTTGCAAAACGGAGTTTTTTTTTTTTTCTAAATTTTTTATAGTGTATTTTTTTTGTAATGTCTAAAACCGAAGACTGGTTTTATCGAGATTAAAAATATTAAAGTTACAGTCAGTGAGAGCGACCAGCCCGTGAACGAGATGTTACGCGAGACAAGGCGATTTATTAGATTTGTTCGTATCCTTCACAGCAGAAGTGATTGGCTCTCTGGATATCAATATGGACCAATCATTAAATGTATTTGTAGTGTAAACTTTGCTATATAAAATTAATGTAAATTGAATTGCAGTTTTTCATTTTTTGCTTAAAAATGACATCCTATTTTATTTTGCTTTACGATTTGCAAATTTAAGACAGGTATATAGTAGAATATATTTCTGCTGTGAGTTGGGTGAGTTGTGACGGATTGAAGAACTTGTTGATTAACGTAATCTATATGCGTAAATTCTTCACTTAAAATATTTCATAGGAGTACCTCTGTGGGCCAGTGCGAGCGAGTGCCGGCACCACACAGAATGTTGATGGTGTGTACTACCAGTTTTATACATATCTTTTATAGACTAAGAGTCTCATGCCTAACATGCCAATCCCAGTTGTACCTATATGTGTATGTTACATGTCATTTAATATAAAAAGTTGCTTATACAACAATGTCACAGTTCCAGCAATCTTGTTTATACGGTTACACTACAATTGCCAATAAACATATTTGTACGTCGTAATAAACAATTCGTTTGATGCTGAGCTCTAGTTGCGACGCTGTAAAATTATTGTACGGCTCAGGATATTGCCATTTTACTACTGGAAAAGTTTGCAAATTCTATAGCATGTAAGAATTTAGATTTTTAGCCGGATTTTTTAGACAGGCGGAGCTTACTAATTGTGCTCTTTTTTAAGTTTGTTACTTCAGTATTCCGTCTTTCATGAACCGATTTGGAAATTTATTTTTTATTTGAAAAGTTTTGGTTCCCCTCAACTTTGAGAAAAACATCCACACACAGGGTGAAGGATACAGTTTATTAAAATTCAACATGGTCCAGGCACATTAAAGTCGGTTATATTTATAAAGTCTGGTTATAATTGTATCCAGCATAATTATGAGGTTAGTTAGCGGTTAGTGGAACCGCAATATGGCAATGGCCACTTTCCATCATCATCATGGTCACTTTTCATCAAAAATATTTCTTAACAGATAATATACAAAGAACTTAGCGAGTTAAAAAAATAATAATATTTTTTCAATTTGTTAATGCTTCAGGTCAGTGTGGTGACGAATTAAGAATACGCAGTGCCCCCCCCCCCCTCCCTATTCATCCCATGGGTGTTGTAAGAGTCGACTAAGAGACTACGCCAAAACCTCCTTTCTAAGGAGTTGTCCATGTCCAGCAGTGGACTGTTACAGGCTGTCGAATACGATGACGAATGCTTAAAGAATCTTAGCTAAACAAATTTTGTAGCTCAATTCATTTACATGTTTTGTAAACGAACTACTATTTAAAATTAGGTTAACTGTTTCCTGTTTCTCAGTTCGTAAGGTTAACACATGCTTTTTTTAGAAAACTGCTTTTGACCATGATCAAATTAGAACACTGCTAGAATAATATATTTACATTGAATACTTTTACTTCCCATGTTGTCAGTAGTTTATTTTTTAAATTGGGTTATGGTTATTCTTGAGATTTAAATCCTTCAAAGTCATCAAATATATTTCACTAGCTTTGCCCGCAGCTCTGCCCGCGCGTATGTCGGTTATAGCGGAAAAAAGTAGCCTATGTTACTCGCTTTCCATTAGTAAAATATATTTTTAAATCTGTTTATTAGTTTAGGCGTGAGAGCGTAATAAACAAACAAACAAACCAACAAGCAAACTCACTTTCACATTTATGATATAAGTATGGATGTATTGAAAAACTATAAAATTAGACCAGCAGCGATTCATCCAGCTTTGTGAATCATTCAATAACGAGGTTTGTCTGTAATGACCTACTTTCTAAACTACATATATAAATGCTGTCAATATAACAATAACGGTTCACTTTGAATTCATTCTCTAAGAGTTCTTATCATTCGTTCGTGTGTAAGGGTATTCTTGTTATCAATTGGATGTCCTACCTTTGTGTATCAGATCCCGACTTTTCTCTACGTGATCTTCGGAGTACGATTTTAGGGTTCCGTACCTCAAAAAGTAAAAAAGGAACCCTTATCAGACCACTTTCTTGTCCGTCTGTCCGTGTGTCACCACCGACTTTCTCAGGAACGGGTAGACCTCGTCGGCCAAAACCTCGGTCGACCTTGCAATTTATACCAGATACTGAGGTCTATGGCCCCTATTAGGTGTATAAAAATCAAGGTCCTGAGTCAACATGATAAAAAGATATGGAAATCTTGTAAGTTCCAAAATTTACCTTGATTTTCAACTTTTTTTATTTTTTAGAATTTTCTTTTTACTTGTGCTGAAAATTGACAATTTTCGGTCAACCGGTCAACTACCAAATAGGTTTTGGGTCGATAACCTATTTGGTAGTTCTCGTTGACCTAGAATCACCAAATTTGGCAAAAGCAAACGTCTTACAGCACAAATAAAGGAGTAATTAGAATAAATAAAAAAAGTTGAAAATTAAGAAAAAGTTTGGTACTTACAAATTTTGCGAAAATCTACGTAAAATCTGGGTAGGTACGGAACCCTCGCCGCACGAGTTCGACTCTTACCTGACCGGTTTTTATATATGCCAATCCCATAGTTAAACGTGTCCGTGCCATTCTTATTCTTTCTCAAGATTTAACAATGGACCACGGACCAATAGCAATAATATAACTAAAAGTGTATTTTATTTGTAGTTTTATAATTATTTGTCATAACTATGTAAAAATGGAATATTTAATTAGATTTAGCAAGGTAATATCAATGTATTTCTAGGTTTACTTTCATATCAAAAATCTTTTGTATTGATTTAACCTTAACCGAATATGTCGTTGGGAGTGTGTAAGCGCCAACAGTGTCACATTTGATGATCCCGTTTATCGACTTTTCATATTCAGATGAATGCACCTACTGGTATAGTGCTGGTAGATTTTGTCAGGGTTGCAGGGCTTAACCTTCCTCACCACCGATTATTCAAATGTCAAACAATAATAGACTTTGTCATGATTTCATAACGTTAAAAATTACTTAACTTCGCTAGGAAACTTGTAAAAATCACCTCTGTTGCATTGTGTAATACAAAGTTGTTTTTAGAAAGCACTATGATGCGAGCTTATCTGAATGTATTACCTACAAGCTTTTGTTTAAATTTCAATGTTTTTGTTGTTGGTGTATGTGTTGGGGTTCCCACTGTTGAGAAACGGGTGTCATGTCCCTCCAACACAAAGGGGAGGATCTTCCCACGAAGTGAGGCCATCATGCCTGGCGGGCCGGGGCCCTACTACCACTACTACGGGCTCATCGGCGTGAGCATTGTAAATATCGCGATACAAGATTAGCAGTTACTCCGTACTTCCGGTGTGTCTTCGTTAGATATCGCTGTAGAATGTTTCTTTGTTTTCATCGTATGTGGAAGTCACCGCAGAATGTTTAGAGCAAATATTTCTGCATCTATTTTTTTTTGTGATATAGTGGGCAAACGAGTAGCAAGGCCGCCTGATAGCAAGTAACTACCGCCGTCCATGGACAACCGACCACCAAATGTCCACCACAGAGTTACTGGGAGGTAAACTCGCTCACTAATGGAGCAAACTACGTAGGACAACAGCTCTGTAAAGAGAAGAAAAACTTGATATAAAACCTACGAGTATAGCAACCCATTTGGCTAGCGTGGTATAGTAGGCCAAAACCTATTTTCTAAGGAGAGCCATGTCCAGCAGTGGACTGTTAAAGGCTGATTATGAAGCTCGCTCACTCCGTGAAAAACAAAGAAATAATTGATTAATACCCGTTTTCTGTAAGACTGTGATATCTTTATTTTAATCCGTAAAACTAGATCATAATTATTGTACAGAGACATGTTGTGAGTCATAGTAATACATACTGATCACTCAAAAACCAACAGTGTGAAATAGTTCTATAATCAATGCGTATGGCTTTTGCTGGTGAATCTGTCTAAGAGCAAAAATTGTCGTTAGTGTATTAAGCCGGATACAGAAGAGATCTTAAAACAAGAATAATTTGAAGGAATGGAGAAGGAAGGTATAAATGTAGGAATTAGAATATCTTCACCACCTACTAATTAAAACATAGTTGTACAATAAAAGGAAAACAATCCAGATACATTACTTTAAGGTTCAGAATAAAATAAAAATATATATTACACTTTATTTTACGGTTCTAACGGTTCTAACGGTATAATAACAAAGTGAATTAATAAAAAGCTTGACGTTGCGTTAGTAAAGGTTTTTGATAGTTTAAAAAAAATCTTCGCTTTGTCATTTACTTTCAGTTTTCAAAATTCTCAGTAAACTTTAAGCTTAATGTTTCTGTGGACAATGTAAGTACTCGTACTACTTTCATATTCATTCTATCACTTGTGGGTGGCTATTGTATGGTGCAGTTATGCATTAAGCTGCTTTGTATTATTGTAACTGAAAGCCTTTCATGACTTTAACATAATAGAACTGGAACAACGAGTAGAGACATAGGGAAATTGTAACTAGCTAACATAACTGACGTCTGCTGTTATCATCTAATCGTTTTAGAAGGTTTTGTGTCCACTCTCGTTATTCTATTTTATACTGCCATGCGTTCTTGAGGATAGGTTTTAAATCGGTAGATGGTCAAACGGACAGCATAGTAGTGCTTTTAGTGTGCCTTTTATGGAAAGGTAGCTCGATTGAACTTGTTCGCCTGGGTACTTACAATATTAGAAGAATCTGTGAGCTTATACGCGACACAAACTATTTACTTCATATATATTTATATGTATCTTAGTAACGGAGCTACTATAAATGAGACTCAAAGCCTTATTTAGAGAAAACGAATGGACTATTCTCCCAATAAACAACATCTTAGTAAATGATGAAAAATGGCTTTAAAGCTACCCAACCTCCGTCCATAACACGAAGAGGGCGTGGCGCTATTCGGTTAATTCTTTACGTTCAATTCTTTTAGAGTAAATAATTCACAATTTTTTTATGGTATAAAAGAGTAAACGAGCAGACGGGTCACCTGGTAAGAAACTACCGTCGCCCATAGACACCTGCAGCTCGAGAGTAGCAAGTGCGTTCCCATCCTTTGGATCCATCCCCCAGAATCTGGAGAAGGAAGGGTTTGGGCTCCCGTAACTTCACTCAAACGGTGAATATAAGAACTGCTTAACATCGGTTAACACTGGTTTCTGTGAGGCTGTGATATTAGTTCGGTCGAGCCGGCACATTGGTGCTGAAGCATGGCTCTCGGACGTAACACTTAAACACGGAAAAATCCTAGATAAAAAATCTATTAAACATGGTTTATTTATTTAATAGTTAACAAGTAAGTTAAGGCTTTCACAAAGATGTGGTTTGTTCCTTTCTGTCAGTAGCAGCAGCTGTACTGTGCACAGAAGTTATAGTCACATTATTACAAACGATAATAGTTCTAGTACATTACAGAATTGAGGAGGTATCTGCAGATGTTTATAAGCGCTTCAAAAGGTAGGTAGCAACTTTTCGATACTTTTCTTAATGATAAATTCTTTGTTATCTTTACATACAACATTTTAATAAATTTAAAATACAATAACATAAAAGAGATTTCCGTTTGCGCTACAATGGCTATTGATTTCTTAGGTCGTTTTCAGAAACCTCAATTGATTGTGTCCGATTAATAGTTACTGCTGTTAATAATGAATCAGCTCTTTTATATTTTTATAAGACAACTGGTGTTAAAGTTTGAGATCACATCACATCAACAGCCTTTAGCAGTCCAACAGTAGACTATCCGCTGCTGGACATAGGACTTTCTCGGAAAGGAGGTTTTGGCCTGCTATACCACGCTGATCAGACGGGTTGGTATAGGGTTTGTTTCAAGTTTGGGATTCGGCGAGTGGCTGACTTCCGGGTGGAGAGCGGATTTCGCCCTCCGCCCGAAGCCGGTCATCTCCGAGTGGGCGGGGCGGCAGCACGGGACCCTTTCCTTCCTGCTGACGCAAGTGCTTTCCGGGCACGGTTGCTTTGGAAAGTACCTGTACTCGGTCGCTAGGAGGGAATCGAGTCCCGCCTGCCACCACTGCGACTGCAGTGAGGATTCGGCCCAGCACACGCTGGCGGTTTGCCCCGCATGGGCGACGCAGCGCCTGGCCCTCACTGCAGTCATCGGAGCAGATCTCTCGCTCCCGGCCGTAATTCGCTCCATGGCCGGTAGCGACAGTTGTTTTACCGCGGTCGCAACCTTCTGCGAGGAGGTAATCTCGCAGAAGGAGGCGGCGGAGAAGGCCCGGTAGGACGACCTCCACTCGGACCTGATCCGCGCTTACCTGCGCCTCATGCCGCCCTGAGTGTGGCCGCGGGTGGACGGGATGGGTTCTCCCCTCCACCAGCATTAGTTGGCCAGCTGCGAGGGGGCGGTGTCCGCGTGTGCCGGACGTCGCCTAAAGAGAGGAAACATTTTGAGACGGGGCCGGCGCTGGAAGGCGATAACTACCTGGACCCCTCCTAAACTGGAAGCGCAAAGAGGGCACACCGTGTGGTTTTAGTCGGTTCGAGTCCGACACACCGCCCCGCCGAACGAGAGCCCCGGCGGGGTGACGGTCCGAGTGGATTTCCACACGTAAAAAAAAAAAAAAAAGGGTTTGTTTCAAGTTCTCCTTTTCTTTGTAGTGCTGTTATTCTGCGAAGTTTGATCACTTAGTCGGCTCCATGGATGAATAGGAGTGGCGACACTCCGTGTTCTTAATCCGTCACCAAAACTTTGAGAACTTTACTGATATTCCAACTAAAGATTTTGTTTATTTGTTAATTTTAATGATTCTCTAAAGTAGGTACTGATTTGATGAGTTGCACCTCTAGCAATTAAAAACAGCTTGTGCCAGCGGTTTATCTTAGTCTAATAGAGAGACACTATAGTGTCACAGTAAGTCTCGAAAATAAAGGAAACAAGGGCATAGTCGTTCATTTTAGTCAATTTTGACCTCCTCATCATCATCATCAACAGCCTTTAATAGTCCACTGCTGGACATAGGCCTCCCCTTAGAAAGGAGGTTTTGGCCTACTATACCACGCTGGCCAGACGGGTTGGTATAGGGTTTGTTTCAAGTTTTCTTTCTTTCTGCAGTGTTGTTGTCCTGCGTAGTTTTCTCCCTTAGTCGCCTCTTACGACACCCACGGAAACAGATAAAAAATCACTGACCCGGAGGACATAATAATAATATATAATAATAATAATATATATGTTCTCGTCTTGCTAACGGTAAATATTTGCACAGGCACAACCAAGTAGCCAGGATCGTATACCAACAGCTTGCCCTTAAGTACCAACTTGTAAATCTAGAGGTGCCAACTACAGGTATGTGCCCGACCTAGTTCTCGAGAATGTTCGTAGGTATGGGTTACCTGCACTTCAGAATGGTATGAGAGTTCATGCAGGGTAGACGCAGACGTTTTAATAGCCCCATGCATAAACACTGCAGCTTGAGCTATTATTAGATAACCTGCTCTAGGAAAAATAGAAAGGCTACTTTTAGTATAATTATCTATTTGTTTAGATTGAAATTATCTTCGGCTCAGGCAACTGCCAAAAAAAAAGAAATTGTGTTAGTCATTTAACAGGTAGGTTATTTTTGCACTACGATTACAAAAAGTTGATAAATGCTATAAATATTATCATGTTTGTCAACTTACATCAACTAACTTAATGTAAATTAAAATAAGTAAATTTAGACGTATATGCAATCAATGTATTAGGCAAAAGATTTTTATCAGTTTTTGTGCCTTTAATATAGTCCTCTTTCTTGTGTTGTAAACTTTCCACGTGTTTACTTTCGTGAAACAGCTAAGACTGACAAATAGAAAGGAGATTTGCAAGAGTATATTTCATTCAATAAATATACCTGTTATATCAAAATCTATTTAGTATTATAACATTAAGTGATGAATAAATTATATACAATTTGTCTGTTTCATTTTTTCCAAGTGATTCTTTGATACGATATGAATCTAATGGAGAATGCGACTTCATACATACCTAATATTACTTACCTCATAAATTTGCCATATCAGTAATAAGGAATATCATTGTTGTTTTCAAAATCCTTCCAGAAGGTTCACTTGATCAAGTGGCGTGTCAAGAACCACAGTGGTGACGTCTGATCCTTTAAAGCACTAACTTTTAGTCCAAAAACGGTATTACCAATTGTGTCAGATGCATACATTGAAAACAGCTCCTGTTGCAAAATTATTTGTTTTAGAGGTTTAAAAATTGTACAATATTTATTAGTTTGAAAAGACGCTAAACTGACATTTCTCTTGTTTTTTCATATCTTCATCTAATGTTCTTCACTGTAAAAATATTAGGAAAATTTTCTATTCAAATTGTACAATTGTGTTTTAACAGAAGATTGATTCTTATATTTCATATAACTGCAGTAACTATGTACAGACATGCACTCATCCCAACATATTAGATTTCGTCATTTATACTTTACTTCTGTAATTGGAGGTAGTACCATTGAGTAGTATTGGAATCAAAGACGGAGAAATTAGGAGTATAGCGAAAGGGACAGGTATATTACTTAAACGAATGTATTGAGGAGTGTAAAACCAGTGCAGCAGAGAAGACTTTTAGAGACCCTTGAAAATGAACTGAAATTATTGCTATAAAGTTTATACATGTTAGAACATGAAAAATATGGTACGGTGTCCTGCAAATGACAACAATAGATTATTCCCCTCGGTCTGCGCTGATCCTAAAAGATAGCTTGAAAAGGTTAGGAAAATTGTCAAAATCTTTGATAAGTACTTTTTTTCCGAGTTCTTTTGAGTTTATCACTAGGACAGGCTACCCTAAAAATATTCCCCCGTAGTCAGACTTGCGCTTTTTTGCCAAATCTTGCAGGATGTCGGCCTTAACAATGCTCATGAGATGTCCAAGATTTCCAAGTAAAACCATTTGTGTACCGTCTGGATCGCCGCGTTTTTTCCAATACCTGCAGTAGAAATATAAAACAGTAAAACACAATGCTCCCAAAAATAGTAACTCTAATAAAACACTTGTAAACATAATTACGTCTTACGTCCCAGAGAGCTTAAATAAAATGACATTAAATAATCACAAGTGAGGTATTGCGTTTTACAAACAAGTTGGTACTCGTAGTTAGTTAGTTATAAAGGTGACGAAGGAACAGTAAAGTGAGGTCTAAAATAAATTAAATATTCTCAACTCGCTCTCTAAATTGGAAGATAATCAGCGAACCATGTAGAATTATAGAGCAACCGTTTAGTTCAGGAAAAAAGAATAATAATAATAAATTTATTTGTATTAAATGTGGTACAAAAGATGATTAAAATGTACATAAAACAATGAGTACAGGAAATATTACGGCATAAAATAGCATGCAATTATTCTAATGGATAAAGTAAAAGTTTTTCTCGTAATTTCGTAAAATCATTATCATCATAAACAGCGTTTAATAGTCCACTGCTGGACATAGGCCACGCTGGGTTGGGTTTGTTTCAAATTTTCCTTCGGTTTTCAGTGCTGTGGTCCAGCGTGGTTTTCTCCCTTAGAAAGTTGACTTTGATGTCTTGTTCCATATATTGTAGTTTTTTAATATGTTTTCATCAGAAATTGGTTGGTTTTACTGTAGGAGTTTCCTCCATATTTTTTTTCAAAATTTGTTCTTGCAGTTTTTTTATTCTCACCTAGCCATCTCTTGCTGCTTCTGCTTCTCTCATATGATCCATGTAGTTCTCATTGATTTTTCTATTTCACTTACTCATTGGTGCAATACGGCTACCTCAATTCCACTTGAGTCATTTACATGTTTCTTCAATTTCATCGAAATTTATCTTTAAAATGTCTTTGAAACTGCAAAGTTTGTTCCTGGCCATGTTAACCCATCTTATCAGTTAATCGTAGTATCTATATTCCTTTGCAACCAAACATATTCTATAAGAACACTATTTACTTCTACTTTATTTGTGGAGGGTTTTTTTTATGATAGAGGGGACCCTCTCCAATCACAAAACGGATAAATGGATACGGGACCCCGTCAACATCGAAATATTGCTATCCGTCTAGTCTTTATTGGACATGAACCCGTCAGGTCACAGAAATATAACTAAGACACAAACTGTAAAACAGATAATAGACGTTCTAGAGGAACGTGTATTATTTATTAATTAATTTTATTTATTTAAAACTGAATGCACATGTTGTACAAAGGTCATGAGGCATTCTCTCCCAGTCGACCGTCAGCTTATGTAGAAATATTATGCTTTAGGTGCAAAATAAAATATTTAGTTTAACTTGAATTATGTTAATACACATACATAGATAAACATACATACATAAACATTCATAAATTTAATTTAATATAAAAAAACTCAATCGAGTACTAGTTGTGACTGTTCTGTTAATTCCCTCCGAAGAAGATCTTTTGTCTTGAATGCAATCTGTTTACTGTTTATCTGTCTGTTTACTTTGTGCTTTACAGCTACGAATTCAATCTAAATCAATAATAATGTAATAATGTAACTTATAGTCTAAGCTAAAATAAAATGTATTAAAATTTATTTTCGTCTTATTGAGTGCAATTTTTATAGAAGTGTAACATCTGAACATAAACCATTTGAATCTTTTCAAGGGTTAAATAAAACAAATCAAGTATATGCAACAGTTGATATATTTCTTTGTCATGCAAAATTATGAATGAAATAAATGAAAATTTTCTAAGCTCTACAAGATACCTTTCAATTTACGAATAGCATTAAAATTTTAAATTAAAATATATAAATAAAATAAAGACTTTTCAAATTTTAATAAGTTTTATAAGCGTAAAAGCTTGCAGGTAATAGTGCATGATAAACTGCTTGACAATTTATTCATAATCTCGTCAATTTTGCACTGTGTTCAGTGGTCGTGAAAGTAACAGAATAACTAAAAATCAATTTTTTGTAGAAATTTGTAATCATAATTAAATATTTTAAACATTTTGCTGACATCTTTTTTTTTCGTTTAATATTTCTTCAACCATATTTAGCGTGGAATAAATTTGACTCTGCCTCCGGTTTTAGGCGCTAATATCACGCTGTAAGGGTCCACTGGTACAGTGTAGTCGTCAACAGGCTCTATTCTGAAGTTCATAACTATGTGTGCGATTGCCGTTCGTACTTGCATCAATCCGTAGCGTTTACCTGTATAAGTATTATTTTAGAATTATTGAATATTTGTAAAGATCACCTACAATATTAATTTATTTACAAATATAGAACCCGTAGACCGCAATAAATCAAAATTAGGAATGCGGCTGACAGGGTTTGATACATGTATGGGGGAGCTGCAGAACAATGAAAACAATAGCAACAGAATCTCGCTCACCCGATCATAGGTAAGTTATGGAACACCGTTGTCGTTTTAGGGCAGTCATAGTATGACAAACTCTTTTGCACCGGGTACCGAAAATAATGATGTTCTTTTGGGGGTTTCGCTTGTTCGTATTATTGTTACTATTACGAATATTATATGGCTACTTTTACAATTTTTTTCCGTGTGGTGGCGGATTAAGAGTACGGAATGTTACCACCTTATTTCTTTTTTTTACCCCTGTTCATCATGTAGGTCTCGTAAGAGTTCAGTCAGTCAGTCAATCAGTTCAACAGCACTGTAAATACAAGGAACACTTGAAACAAACCCTTTTTTTACGTGTGGGAATCCCTTCGGACCGTCACCCCGCCGGGACTCTCTGTTCGGCGGGGCGGTGTGTCGGCCTCGAACCGACTAAAACCACACGGTGTGCCCTCTTTGCGGTTTTGTTTTAGGGGGGGTCCAGGTAGTCATCGCCTTCTGGACCCCTCCCAGCGCCGGCCCGCCATTGGTGCGGGCTCCGTCTCAAAAACTGTTTTTTTTACCTCTCTTTAGGCGACGTCCAGCACACGCGGACGCCGCCCCCTCGCGGCTGGCCAAACTAATGCGGGTGGAGGGGAGAACCCATCCCGTCCACCCGCGGCCACACTCAGGGCGGCATGAGGCCGGATCGGGTCCGAGTGGAACTTGAAACAAACTCTAAGCCAACCTGTCTGGCCAGCGTAGCATAGTACGCCAATAATTCCTTTCCAAGGAGATTCCTATGTCCACCAGTGGACTGTTACAGACTGTTAATGATGATTGATGATGGCTTTCATAGTAATTGAGAGACAGAATGTAAGGTGATAATACAGACAGAATATAAGGAAATAATTCAATCACTGTAAAAGTCTGCAAATTGAGCATTAAAGCATTTTACGTTTTTCTTTTAATACAGATCTTAAGTGCGTTTTGGGATTTATTTTCAAGCCCTAAACAACATTTAGATAATGCTGAGAGTATTGCAGGCATTTCTATGAGGATTTTGAACATTTTTATAGGCTACAATTATTAACATACCTATACAGAAACGTGGTCCTTCGCCGAACGGTAGAAATGTAAAGTCATAGTTATCATTGTCAGTTGTAATAGCGAATCGCTCTGGCCGCCATTCATACGGCTCAGGGTAATATTCTTCATTATAGTGAATAGCGATGACATTTGTGTACACTGGTGTGTCTTTCTCTATGGTCACCTTGTCGGTCAACTTATAAGTCTTGTTACACACCCGGTCTAGGAACGGAACCGGAGGGTATTTTCTTAAAGTCTCTAAAATATTAAGAGAACAGAACATTATTTAAAATAGGTTTTTTTCTTGTTTCAATCTATTTTATGTTCCAAACATACCTTTGATACAAGCTGTAAGGTAATGAAGTTCTAATAAGTCGTTAAAGTCTAAAACTGTTTTCCCTTTATCCTCTAAAGCTTTGCTGATTTCTGTGTATAGTTTTTCCTAAAAAAATACATGTTAAAAAGTAAATTTTAATAGCATTCCTAAAAACTTAAAAGAAATCAAACTCTGGTTTATTACTGACGGGAACACCCAAATACTCCAAATAATTTGGAACCATTCTTAATTATAAAACGCGTATTTATGAATGACGGAATAAAGTTTATCGTGTTTTTCGAAGTATACCTATTATTGACTGCCTCGGTGGCACAGTGGTAGCGTATGCGACTGCTGTGCTGAGGTCTCGGGTTCGATTCCCGGGTTCATTCATTAGTACTACAGGTTTGGGCCAATTCTCTTTAGCTAGGAGTGCTCTTTAGTAGTCTTTAGGAATGAATCCGGCAACCACTGCAACTACATTGCGATGCACTCCCACACCAGTATGTAAAAAATATTCTCTGAGATTATATATTTCGCGATTTTAGGGTCTTGAAATTTAATAGTCCGCGATCACTAAACTTTCGCGGGATATCCTATCTATAACTAAATATTGAAAGTGGGTGGTGCATTCAGAATACAGTCAGCAGTGTATGGAATCCGTTCAGGAGATTCCATACACTGCTACTCAGATCAAATTAGGTGCCCTTGACAGGCCAAGGGCATCTAATTCGGTCATCCAATCCATCTGAGTATTCCAAAGGAATACATCAAAACCAGCATGACCCAACCATTGCAAGTTCGTGCCTTGTTGCCCCCTGATAAAATACTTTTAAGTACTTTTTTTAGGTCGTTAAAGAAGCGTTCCTGCAACGTTTGTTTCATGTTAGATTCTGGTATTCCCTAGAACTGTGATATACCTAGATCCCTGTAGGTTTCAGTAGCAGAGAACCGAGTTATGTTGAATCTAAAAGCTTTCGCCCTTCTTTACATGATTGCGCACTTGTCTACACCAAATTCCATCTTGATAGAATTACCAAAGTTTTTAGTCACGCTGTCAATTGTTTTAGTGGGTAGTAGTAGTAGTTTCAAATCATCCATGTAAAGAAGGCGAGATATAACTCGATCACCCTTCTGCCTAACCCTGAACCCTTTTATAGAGGGTTCAAAGCCAGACAAAATCACAAGGGACTCCGACTATCACCTTGAAATATAGCCTGCTCGATCTTAATTAGTACATCATTTACCGCAGTCTGCTGACATCCGGGATAGCGAAGTGCTGTTCTCTATTGCCCCATACATGACTCCAAGAAAGTGCACAGAGTTGTACCAATTTTATACAACTCCAGCGCCTTCAAAAGTCATGTATGTGGAATGGAAACGGACATAATCGAATTGTTATTAATGTGTGAAGTAATTTTGAATCTCAGAATAGATGTTCATCTATTGTTCGAAGCATATACAAAGTTGGTAAACATGTTAAAAGTCGAAAGTTTTTGGGATCCATGACACTCCCAGATTTATAGATTATATGGGTTATACTAGTATTCAAAAATTGGGATAATGAACCCGAATCCAATGCTGCCTAGAATTGGGATGCCAATCACGCATGTGAGCTTCGGAACCATTAAGCCAAAAGGTGACCAGGTGATTTCCAATTCGGTAATGAACGGACTGCACAACTTACATCATATTTATCGAGGGTAACAGGTTCCATTGCTATTATACGAGTAGAATCACATGAGCGTCTGATATCCCGCAACGAGTCACCTTCTGTATGAGTTACAGGCACCGACCTGATGTTGCGCCAAAATGCATTTGTGGCATCTTAATCTGGCAAATACCCTTCACTCACATACATGGACCCGGTTTCTCCCCTTTCCATTAGTTAAACTAATCTATTCGTTTTTAATACCGTCTTATCCTATTTGCCCATGTATAAACTTTCTGCTTTAGAAAGTCTATGCGTCCTGGTACACATGATATATTATTAGATTATTATAATTAGTAACAGGTTTTGTTTGTTTTTCATTTTATACAGTATACAATATTCCTAGCTGTACCCAATTAGCTCTAATACAGCTTTTATTGTATTCCAACACATTAAGTCTTAATAACTGTGTAATTTTATCGAAATTGTTTACCGTATTTAAAAGTTATCTTCGTCACTTTTAAACATTTAAACGTTTATCAATGTTTTAAAGGCGTTTATCTTTCGCCGCACACAGAAAGAAATATTTTTAATGAATTAATTTAATGACAATTAAAAAATTAAATTAACTAAAATTTATGTTACCTGCTTGTCAGGCTTGTATGCTAATTCATGAAGACAAAAGCTCATTGTAGTGGAAGATGTTTCCACAGAACCCAGAATGAACAGTGCTGCTTGAGCCAGCATTAAATTATCAGCTAATTCTGAAACATTATTCTTTAAATGAATAGATCTTGTTTCTTTTTTTAGTTACTTGTATAAAATGTTGAGTACAATACAGAAACTGAAATAGTGTATACAGACCATGATTCTAAGTAAAAAATCATAGGAATTTTCTTTTATAATTTTCCATTTTTTTGGTTAAAAATAATATCACAATGAGTAAACAGAACATTTTACCCAAAATAATTCAATAAATACCTCATACGGTCGAAAACTGCAATTTAATTAATCAAACAGCGCGGGGCCTCCCCTACGGCCGCCATCTTGTGTTAGTGTGCGTAGACTGTTTGCACGGAATACATATGTAGTTATTACTTTTGTGGAAATGGCCCTTACCTTTGACGGCTAATTGCATAAAAAGTTTAATTTTCCGTCAAAAAATTCAAATGATTTTAGACGCAGAAAGATGGTCTGAAAACACTATTTCAGTATTCGTTACGATGTCCCTTACACCCTGTATGCACTAGATAGCAAAGTGTAAGATGTCCTAAAATGAGATGATTACATAGAATTAAAAACATTCGCATAATTTAGTTAGAAAATATAAAAATTAAAAAAAAAGGGGGAACACATGTTTACTAAATAAATCTTGTTTATGTCCCTTCCAAGGAGAGGTCTATGTCCAGCAGCGGACTGTTAAAGGCTGCACTTTTTGGAAGTCGGTAAATATTAAACTAACCAGTGATAGAAATATCCCCTAAATCGGCTGAGTAAAACTATATACGAGTATACAACCTGATATCAATATTTGATTTTGATTTTCCTAATAGTAAAAAACAATAATAAAAACTTGAGTAGCAATGTTTTTTTTTAACTCCTCCATATGTATATTGTGCTTCGTACGTTGTGCTTGTACCTCTTGACATTACGTGACTCTAGATATTATTTTATTGAACTATGTATGTAGTAACGTTCCCTTATTCGGTTGGTAGAGTAATAAGAAGCACAAAAATGATTTTAAACGTATTTAATTAACTATTGATAATGGGGATACTGTAGTGAAAATAAATCAATGTTTATTACTTTCTTGTGCATGATGGTTTGGTGCGTGGTGATGGTTTACAGAACAAATTTTGAATAAGTTCCACTCAAATATAAGCTGACCAGAAACGTTTTTAACGAAAAATGACTTGTGAGTTATTGTGATATAGGTGTGCAAAGTTACCTGTATCAGAGCCAGCAGGGAGCCTCAGGTTCTTCTTTAAATTTAACAACATGTTAACGAGATCGTTGTCATCGGTTTTACCCGTTTTTTGGCGATCCTCAACAACGCCCCAGAACAACTTCTTCACATATTCAGTTGCCGGTGCCGAAAAGAATTTCAGTCTACGGACGAAAAATTTGTACAAGGCTTAATGTAATACTTAAAGACTGAGACGTGTGCGATAGACTGATTAGTTTACGCTTTTCTACTTGAGCTAACGTTTTATTCAGAATTATAAAACATTTTTACTGGGAGTATCTGTAACATTGCTTTAGTCGAAAATTACTAATCTAGTAAAGTTTAGGCCTCTTCATTAACTGTTTACTAGTAGTAGTAACTAGTAGTAGAAGTTTTAATACTATGTATTATAGTATTAAAACTTCTGTGAGAAAATGACTTTATAATTTTTAAAATTTTATGAACCCTAATTGTTAATTACTGATTATTATTTTTTCTATCTTTAGGCATGTTAGTACACATAAATTTTATTTACATTTAGTAAAGTTTTATATAGGCCAAGGCCAGTTAACATAAAATACTATGATCACAGTAGCAGTGAACTTATTTATATATACATCTATATTTTTTTATTTTTTTTATTTTACTGTTTATGTGTATTGGCTACATTACAGCTTTCGCTATCGTACTACAACCGCGACGTCGTAAAAACTTTTTGTACCATTTTCAAGGAAACCACGATCGTAATGAGTCATTTTATAACATTTTGAAGCGTGAATAATGAGATATAATCTTTTGGTAGTGATAAGTGGTGCAGTCGTTTACATACACATTTCTGAAATGAAAATTAAACATTTAAATCAATTTTAATTGTAAAAAACAACACGCAATTCAAATTGATGACACAATAGTTTGAATCAGGGATTCCCAAACTATTTTGTGCAAGAGACTCTTTTTCTAAAATGAACTGATATCGCAAACTCCCATTACTGTAAAAATCCTATCTCTAGTTTTTTCCTATTAATACAAAATATTTCCTAATTTAAAAACTGTGAGGTTGGTTTAGTGAGTAAATTTTCTCATCAAAATTTAACAACATAAATCTATTTAAAATTCAGTAAATATCAAGTGTAATAATTATTTTTAATACAAATATCATTACATTATACGTAATAATATAAAACGTCAAAAAACATAAATACCACAGTATCTTGAAAGTTTCAAATAAGAATTTTTGTTTGTTGATGGTCGATTTTAGGACTTCGTCGACCCCCAAAATCAGTTTTCGTTTATGTCGACCTCTGAGAAATCGATTTTGACTGAATTCATGTTTAAGACGTCACATCATCACATCAACAGCCTATAATAGTCCACTGCTGGACATAAACCTCTCACTAGAAAGGAGGTGTCTAGTATTCGACAAACTGTAGGTTTTCGTATCAAATAAAACCTCTTTTCTTACTTAAAATGTTGATATAATTGTCTAAGATAACATTTACAGTATATTCTAGACGAATTTTCGTAAGTAATGACTTGCGTTTTTTACTACAATATTTAGCTATGAGTTGTGGGTGGCAGTGAAAAAATATTGCCTTCAAAAAAATAAAAATGTCCGTCGCATAAAGATCGATTCTTGATTGTCTGTGGTTAGATTGTTTTAATAGGCGTGAACATCTTCCCCCACGTTGAAAGTCTACTTTCAACCTAATCTTCAAAGAAGTCGGCGGTAGGCAAGGGACAGATCCGAGTCAATGGTCTTCGAAGACAGCCTCTTGTAGTGGTGATGTCCGCGACGCGTGACACCCCGTCGGCTCCAGGGAACAGGCGGCTGACACGCCCCAGGCGCCAGCTGAGTGGAGGCACGTTGTCTTCTTGCAGAAGTACCAAGTCTCCTACACGAAGTGATGTAGTGTTAGTGCGCCATTTGGAACGCTGCTGTAATTCTGCTATGTACTCACTTTGCCAACGTTGCCAAAAATGTTGACGTATTTGTTGAAGTCTTGCGTAACGTTTTACATTGGTTTGATTGTGGTCTTCAAGTGGTGGAACTGGTAGATCCTTTAGTGCGCGACCTATTAAAAAGTGCCCTGGGGTAAGGAAATGGTAATCATTGGGAGAAGGAGAAAGTGGACATAAAGGTCTGCTGTTTAGCACCGCCTCAACTTGAGCAAAGAGAGTAGATATCTCCTCAAACGTCAAGTGAGTATTGCCCATAACACGCCTAATGTGGTGCTTGACGGACTTAACTCCGGCCTCCCAGATGCCACCGAAATTTGGAGCATAGCTAGGAGAAAACACAAACCTTATGCCTTCATCCGCTGCACAATTGGTTATGTCATCCTTATTTTCCTTTAGAAAATTTCCTATATCCTTTGACGCAGCAACAAAGTTGCGACCATTGTCGCAGAATATCTCCGCTGGCTTACCTCGTCTAGAAACAAATCTACGTAGTGTCAGAATAAACGCATCTTTAGACAAGTCACTAACGGCTTCTAGATGTACGCATTTGTATCTAAAGCACACGAACAAGCACATGTATGACTTAGCCAGTCGGGCGCCTCGACCCTTCCTATTAAGCGTGTAAAAAGGACCAGCAAAGTCAATACCAACAGTTATAAATGGGTAATCGGGCGTCACACGCTGTGCAGGTAGATTTCCCATAATAGGAGTTATCGTTTTACCTTGTACTCGTCTACACGTAACGCAATTATGGACTGTGCGGCGTGCTAAATGCCTACCATTGATAGGCCATACCGTCTCTCTAACACTAGCCAATAACAATTGAGGGCCAGCATGTAGGTAAGACAAATGATGGTAATTGAAATAAAGTTTAGTTAGGTGATGAGAGGCATGTAAAAGAATAGGGTGTCTTTTGGAGTAGCTGTAGTTTGATGCTTCAATTCTACCACCAACTCTAATGACCCCTTTCTCATCAAGAAATGGTGAAAGTGACAAAATCGTTGACTTAGTGCTCAAAGATTTCCCCTTTGACAAAGTGCTATATTCTATAGGGAAAGACTCTTGTTGAGCCGCTATACATAAACGAGTGAATGCAAAATCTAGTTCTTTAACAGTAAACGGACCTAGTACCTTGTTATTAGAATTGCGAACATTATAAAAAAATCGGAAAATATACGCAAATGTTCGCCTTAGTTTAGTAAATGATGAAAATTTGGTTATTTGCAAAGGATCAGAGTAGTCCATTTGATTCATTACAGGATTAGACTTTACCTCTGGTAAATCGACTTCATTTGACAATTTATTTAAATTAGGCCAATTGACTTCAGGTTGCAACAAAAAATTAGGGCCTGACCACCATAAGTTAAGAGTTTTAATTTGTTTAGGATTTATCCCCCTTGAGATAAGGTCGGCCGGATTCAGGCTGGTGGGTACATACCGCCATGAGGAGCAATCGGTAAGTTCATGGATTTCAAGAACCCTATTGGCTACAAAGGGTTTTAATTTTTTAGCGTTACATGAAAGCCAACTCAGCACAACGCTTGAGTCGCACCAGTGTACCAGGCGATTTACCTCGTACCGTAGCGAACTGGTAACAGCCTTACATAATTTGGCAGCCAGAAGAGCTGCGCAGAGCTCTAGTCGTGGGATAGTTGTTGGCTTCAAGGGTGCAACCTTAGACTTAGCACAAAGTAAACGGACCATATTCCCTCCGACCGAATTGGATGATCGTAAGTACAAGCAGGCACCATAAGCTACCTGAGAGGCATCACTAAAGGTATGTATTTCAATATTATCAGGAGATTCGCATAAGACTAATCGCGGAATTTGAAGATTAGAAACAAAATGTAAATTATTGACAAACTCGTTCCATGATTTAAGTATTTCTGCATTCACAGGATCGTCCCAGTCCCTTTTATCTCGCCATAATGATTGCAATAGTAATTTGGGCAGAATAATGCATGGGCTTAAGAGTCCGAGCGGATCAAAAATTTTAAATGAACTTGAGAGAATTGATCTCTTTGTTATTATTTGATCTTTATTGGGAGCCTCGATTGAAATGTGTAGAGTATCGGTTGTAGGACTCCAGTTTAAGCCTAGTGTGCTTGTTGATTCACTTAAGCTTACCTTTTCATCTTTATTGACTACCGATGAAGTCAATATGCTCGGCAGATTTGACTTGTATTTACGTAGATTGAAGCAACCAAGCTTCAAGGTGGATGCGACCATATGCTGTATGTAAAGCAATTTAGATGCGTCATTTGATCCTGTAATCAAATCATCGACATAACAGTCGTGTTTAATTATGGTACCGATGAGCTGATCCTCACAGGTGTCTCCCAACAACGACAAACACTTCGTGCTCAAATAAGCTGCACTTGCAAGTCCATAAGTGACAGTTTTGAGACGTAAAGTTTGAATTGGACGGGACTCGTCACTTCTCCATAATATTAAATGTAAATTGCGATCGCGCTCGTCTATTTCAATCTGACGGTACATTTTTTCGATATCTCCAGTCAAAATATACTTGTATTGGCGCGCTCGGATTAAAATGGAGAAGAGAGAGTCTTGCACTGTAGGTCCTATCATTTGTATGTCGTTGAGAGAGAATCCCGAGGCAGTACGTAAGGAACCATCAAACACCACACGGGTCTTGGTGGTTTCGCTATTTTCCTTGAATACAGCATGATGGCAAAGATAGTAGGATGGAGACGGCCTATTAGTAGGGCATTCTTCTAAATGACCTAAATCGGCATATTCTTGAACGAAGTTTACATATTTGGCCTTAAGATTTGGGTTTTTTCGGAAGCGTTTTTCTAAGCTAATTAGTCGCCTTTTAGCAATTGTATACGAATCGCCTAAGCAGTCTGGTGTGTCTATTAAGGGTAATCTTACACAGAATCTACCCGTGTCTAAGCGATAAGTATTGCGATAAAAATGGTCTTCACACGCCTTTTCTGTTTTAGATTGATATGGTCTTTCAGGAACCTGTTCGAATTCCCAAAACTTGGACAGCTGTGCATCAATGTTAGACTCACTATCATCATTGATTGATATATTGCATAAAACGTTTTTTGATAATGAATGATTGGGGAACTTAGTTGTAATTGGTCCAGCGACGACCCAACCCAACTTTGAGCTTTGTAGTTTAGGCATGGCTGTTCCCAGTGTTAGCTGATCATGCCCCAATAGATCCCAGAATAAATCTGCACCTATTAGAACATCTACAACCGATGGTTGATTGAACCTTGGATCAGCTAACTGTATGTCCTTTGGTATTTTGAGGTGTTTTATATTTATGTATTGCTTAGGAATAGTACCGGTTAACTCTTTAAGAATGTAAAAGGATTGTACTACGCTGTAGCTTTCTGTCAGTGAACTTAATTGGGCAATGCAACTTTTATTTATTTGACCTGCTAAGTTGTTGCCTATGCCAACAATGTTGATTGTGTTTGTTGGGCATATTTTTAATGACAGCTTATTCATTAATGACTGGGTGATAAATGACGTTTGACTACCACAGTCCAATAGAGCGCGTACCTTTTCTTGGCGATTGGTGTGAGGATTTGTAATATGAATCATGGCTGTTGACAATATAATTTGAGTCTCTGTATAGCTAGTATAGTTAATTGAGTTATTGACGGATACTTCAGATGAATTATGGTCTAAATTCGCCTTATCTCCCTTAAGCTCCGCCTGATAATGTAGAAGAGTATTGTGTCTACGATTACACTCCCGACATGGGCCTAATTTGCAATCGCGTACGTTATGACCGGCTCGCAAGCAGTTGGGACATAATCGTAATTTATTTACTTCAGTCTTTCGTTCTTGAACACTCTTTTTTATAAATATAGGGCAGTCATAAATCCTATGCTCACCTTTACAGACAGCACAGCGATGGATGAGAGAACCAGAATGTTGAGATGTGGAAGTGAAGGATTTAGTGTTACGTGAACTATTATCCGGAGGGCGTGATTGTGTTTGAACAACCTTAGGTTTATCTAGCTTATTATGATATAATGTTTCTAGAACATCGGCGCGATCAGTTAGAAACCTGTTAAATTCCTTTAAAGAAGGGACGTCAGGTATGCTATTCCGATATTCCTCCCATTTGGTAATAGTACGGCTATCCAGTTTTGTTGAAAGGATATGAATAATTAAGGTGTCCCAGTACTCGACAGGTTGACCTAAGCTAGATAAAGCTCGCAAATTTTTAGTGACATGGTCAACTAGAAACCTCAGTGACTTGTCGGTCTCGCGTGTGAATGAGCCGATATTTAATAATGAATTAAGGTGGTGATTCACGAGTTGTCGTTTGTTATCATAGCGATCACACAGCAGTTGCCATGCGGTTGCATAATTAGTTTCAGAAATCACAAGGTTCGAAATAATTCGCGCTGCCTCACCTTCCAAGTACGAGACCAAGTAATGAAACTTATGGACGGATTTGATGCGTTCATTGTTGTGAATAAGTGACAAGTAGACATCTCGGAATTCGAGCCAGCGAAAATATTCCCCACTGAATTTCGCAATTTGTATTTGTGGCAACTTAAATTCAACATTATGACAGTGCGATGACTGATCGTGATGACATTGTGATGAATTAAGTTGATCAGAACCATCAGAAGTATGGCTGTGCTTTGCTATAAGCTCTTGAGCAATGGCGAGGTGTGAGGCAAAGCTCTGTTCAATTTCATCACGTTCGTCAATCTCACCGTCCATATTATTGCAGTTTAGAACTTCAATTTGACCCTGTAGCTCGTCAAACTTGCTTGCCATTAATCGAATCTTATCAACGTTAAATTGTAACTCCTGAACTTGCATCCTAGTTAATTTCGATGAACAAACAATGTCCAAATATTTTTTGAACTTTGTTAGTCGTCCCTTAACGGAACTACGTTTAAGAACTAATTCCTTCAGCTGTTTTACGTTCATGTCTTCACCTGATACAGACATTCCTAATATTTTATTAACTTAGTCGTAATAATAAATTTAGTGTAGGTAGGTAATTTAAGTTTAACTAGTAGGTATGCAGTAGTAAAATATATGAAGCAGCAGAATGAAGGAATAAAGATAAAGGTAAAAATCTTATCTGTAATTTCCTTAAGCAGTGGCACCTGGGTGACCAGAGGCTACGAGCGCGGCCCTGGCGCGTAGCGGCGCGCGGTGTCTGCGGTGAGCGAGCGCTTTAGCGAGCTGAGCGATGCACGGTTGGCACCTGGAATTATCGGCCAAAATGATTTGAGAAATATGTCTATATCTAAGTGACTATATCTGTCACCCCTATGAGCGTATTGTAGCGTAAAGATATAAGATAGTGCTTTATTGTCAAACAATCTATACAAATCAGTTTTGTATGTTTTAGTCTGAATTTAGTACGCTTTTATTTAGAATAATTCTTTGTTATGTTTAGTTTGTGAAGGTAGAACTCTGTTAGAAATGTAAAAACTAGTTTATAGTATTGCAATTAATTAATTATAGCTCTTAACTTGATTCATTGAATAAGCTTGACTTTAAACTATTTTACAATAGCACAAGAATGTGTAGGTACTTCACTGCAACCCTTATAATGGAAATAGGATTTATATTAAAGTGGGATGAAGGATAGGCACTTAACTGATAGATCCTCTCTGTAGGCTGCAGCAGAAATCATAACAGGTACACCAATTACTTGCAATTTTATGGCTAGGAATTTTTCCAACAATTGTGACGGTAAATTTCGACGTAGGTGCTAAGCCTGGGCGCGTTGCTTGGTAATCTGCTTCTAACCTGCTGCTTGGTAACCTCACGGATGGCTTAGTCGTCTATGTATTCTTCTTAGAGTGAAAATATGCGTAGATTGACCTTTTGTTGAAAATTATTTTGTTCTTATCTTCGATCCGATTCTTGCAAAATTGTATTGTCACGGTCGCCAATATTTGTCTAGTATTCGACAAACTGTAGGTTTTCGTATCAAATAAAACCTCTTTTCTTACTTAAAATGTTGATATAATTGTCTAAGATAACATTTACAGTATATTCTAGACGAATTTTCGTAAGTAATGACTTGCGTTTTTTACTACAATATTTAGCTATGAGTTGTGGGTGGCAGTGAAAAAATATTGCCTTCAAAAAAATAAAAATGTCCGTCGCATAAAGATCGATTCTTGATTGTCTGTGGTTAGATTGTTTTAATAGGCGTGAACAGGAGGTTTTGGCTTACTATACCACGCTGGCCAGACGGGTTGGTATAGGGTTTGTGTACGCCTCCATGGCCGGTAGCGACAGTTGTTTTACCGCGGTCGCAACCTTCTGCGAGGAGGTAATCTCGCAGAAGGAGGCGGCGGAGAAGGCCCGGGAGGACGACCTCCACTCGGACCTGATCCGCCGCCGGCGAACCGGGCGGCGGAGGCGCGCTCACCTGCGCCTCATGCCGCCCTGAGTGTGGCCGCGGGTGGACGGGATGGGTTCTCCCCTCCACCCGCATTAGTTGGCCAGCCGCGAGGGAGCGGCGTCCGCGTGTGCCGGACGTCGCCTAAAGAGAGGATAATTGAAGACGGAGCCCGCACCAGGAGCGGGCCGGCGCTGGGAGGGGTCCAGAAGGCGATAACTACCTGGACCCATCCTAAACTGGAAGCGCAAAGAGGGCACACCGTGTGGTTTTAGTCGGTTCGAGTCCGACACACCACCCCGCCGCAAACCCCGGTGGGGTGACGGTCCGAGGGGATTTCCACACGTTAAAAAAAAAAAGGGTTTGTGTACGCAGATGATACTCTGGTGACAGCCCGGGGGGCGAACTTCCAAGAGGCGGCGCGCCTGGCCACAAGGGGAGTCTTCCTGGTGGTCGGACGCATTGAGGCGCTGGGCTTACGGGTGGCCCTAGATAAGACGGAGGCTCTCTTTTTCATGGGCCCCGTCGTGGTCCACCCCCTGGCGCCTCAATCGTGGTCAACTCGATCCTCGTACCGGTTCGGGCCTAGATGAAATATCTGGGCCTGATCCTCGACGGGAGGTGGCTCTTCGACGAGCACTTCCGACAGCTTGCTCCAAAGCTGGTCTTCGCTGCGTCTGCCCTAGGGCGACTTTTGCCCAATTTGGGTGGACCCAGCGTCGCGACAAGACGGCTGTACACGGGGGTTGTCCTGTCAATGGCACTATACGGTGCACCGGTGTGGGCGGCGGCTCTGACCGTCCAGAATAGGGCACGCCTCTGGCGCCCTCAGAGGGTAATGGCGGTCAGAGCCATACGCGGTTACCGCACGGTTTCGACGGAGGTGGCTTGCGCGTTGGCCGGAACTCCCCCGTGGGATTTGGAGGCGGAAGTGCTCGCCGAAGTTTATCGGCGAGTGGCTGACTCCCGGGCGGAGAGCGTATTTCGCCCTCCGCCGGAAGACGTGCGCGAGAGCCGCGAAGCCACTCGCCGAGCCACGATGGCTCGTTGGTTGTTCCGGCTGGAGACTCCATGCGCTGGCTTCGCCGCCGTGGAGGCTCTCCAGCCGGTCATCGCCGAGTGGTTAGGGCGGCAGCACGGGACCCTTACCTTCCGGGTGACGCAGGTGCTTTCCGGGCACGGTTGCTTCGGAAAGTACCTGCACTCGGTCGCTAGGAGGGAACTGAGTCCCGCCTGCTACCACAGCGACTGCAGTGAAGACTCGGCCACCCCGCCGCAAACCCCGGTGGGGTGATGGTCCGAGGGGATTTCCACAGGTAAAAAAAAAAAAAGTGTTTGTGTCAAGTTTTCCTTCTCTCTGCAGTGCAGTTGTTATGCGTAGTTTTTTCCTTAGTCGGCGGTAGTGACACGCTGTATTCTTAATCCGTCACCACACCACAGCAAAAAAGTGTAAAACTGATATTTATACTGAAATGGGCATTCTCGTTTCAGTCGTACATTAAAATGATACTAGTATTTAGCTCGAATTTAAAGAAAAAGTGGAATTTAGAATAACACTGTAATATTGTACATATTACATTTGAAAATATTATTTCTCTGAATTTGGTTTGTATGGACTAAAAAAAATGGCAGAAGAAGAATTGTTAAAATACAACTTTAAATATTGAACTTGTTTCATATTGAGACTGATCGAGGCATACTTTATTCTGAGAAATACTGATTAAGACATTCATAATAAGTATGGTTTTTGAATAATAATGTAAAAAATGTCAAATTACTTAACATTTGATAGATGTATTTTTCGGCGTAACACTTAGTATTTTTCGATTGATTATTATCAGTGAGATCGGTGAACATTGATATGGACGGATAATGTAGGTGTGAAATGGAAGTCATATAATAATATACACTCAGGCTAATGCGCTAAATTTTAATAATAATGAAACATATTTTTTTCTATGTTCAGTAGAGACAGTTTTTACCTACGAGTATATATAAAGGTTGGACGTGTTCTTTCACTGTTATTACAGACATGCCTGGAGGGTCAGCGGTACGGCGCGCGGTCGAATGAAGCGGTCGATGAAGACCGCATCGCACACCTATTGTACGCGGTCGGTCGCACCGATTCGATTACTTCGCTTTTAATTTTACTGTCCTGGCATTATTTTTCTTAAAATTAATATATGTAGGTAGCTCCAGCTCCTCTTAAATTACCATTTTGAGAATATTTTATTCTATAATATCTTCCTATAGGATTTTTGTTCATCACATAAAAATGTTAAGTTGGTTTGTGTACGCTTCAAAAACTCAAAAAGTTCTGCACCAATTGTGCCACAGCGAAGCGTGGAGCGGTAGGGATAGTATATTATATAAAATTTTCATACCTCATAATTTCTGCTATAGCGGGCGCAAAGAATATCATAGTGAACTCAAAACCCCTCCAGAAAGTCCATTTCACCATGTGTCGGGTAATGTGCCAAAGAGGTGATGTAAGTTCCTTTAGAACACTCACTCTTAATCCAAAGACGGTGTACGCGACCGTATCGGAAGTGTACATTGAAAATAACTCCTGAGTGAAAAAAAAACATAGGTGTTAGAGTAATTAAACAATCAATCAAATCCAGAATAGATGGACAATATAAAAAAGCATTTCATTATGTAAAAGTTGAGCTAGAACCACGAAATTTGGCAAAAGAAACGTCTTACAGCACAAAAAAAGGAATAATTCCAAAAAATAAATAAAGTTGAAAATTAAGATAAATTTTGGTAATTACGAATTTTTGCGAAAATCTGGGTAGGTACGGAACCCTCGGCGCAAGAGTTCGACTCGTACCTGACCGGTTTTTATTATTATTTTATTAACACAGAGATTGATGAAAGCTCAGATAATTAAATATACTACCACAAAGGTGTACTACCTACATATGAAATACGTAGGTACCTACGTTTATGTGTACCTACGTATATATGTCTTATGCTATAACTATGGAATTTTAATTCGAATTTTGAATTTTATGAAGTGTCGCTTAATATTGTTTGCATTAATTTAAACAGCAACAAGACATCACACTTTACATCAACCGCCTATATTGTCCACTAGCTGGACATAGGCCTCTCCTTGAAGACGGGGTTTTGTCCTACTATACCACGCTGGCCAGCCGGGTTGGTATAGGATTTGTTTCAAGTTTTCCTTTTCTTTTCCAGTTAACTATTGTCCTGCGTAGTGTGCTCCCTTAGTCAGCTCTTACGATACCCACGGGATGAGTAGTTTTGGTGAAACTCCGTATTATTAATCCACTACACGGATACATTACAGACGTTCACGAACAGTCCAAACGTAGTAGGCAAACGTCTAATGGACTTAATAACTAAAGTTTAAGAGACTATTACCTTCATGTCTACGGGTTTATTGTTGTCTATGTGGTCTGTCTGAATCCTTCGTACTAACTCTTCTGAGTTGATATTCATTAATTGAGTGACACCTTTTAGACGCTTGCTTGTAAACATCGGTGCTAGTTCGTGTCGCATTGTACTCCACATAGGGCTCTGAAAATTATCACAAATTAAAACCATTACCGGAAGTCAATTTAAGCTGCAGATCACAATTTTTGTGACGGTTCTTGTCGTATTTATTAATTTTATAAACAAAATTCTACTAACTTAAGAAACTCTGAGTAATATATATACGACGACCGGATGGCGTAGTGGTTTGTGTAACGGACTGCTATTCCAAAGGTCGCGGGTTCGATTCCCGCTCAAGTCAAACATTTGTGTGCATGAACATTGGCAGTTTGATTTGGTCTGGGTGTTTCTATGTATAATATGTATGTATTTACAAAAAAAAAAAAAAGTATATATGTATTTATATCAGTTGTCTAGTACCCATAGTACAAGCTCTGCTTAGTTTGGGACTAGATGGCGTTGTGTATGTAAAAAAAAAAAAAAAAAATAGTTTTGAGAATAAAACAACCCAGTAAGAGAATTAATATAAATTACATTTAAATATTTAATTTCTGAACCTAAAAATGTATGTGTGCTAATGTTGTTTAACTGTATTTGGAAGTCACAACAATGTAGTATGTAAATATAGACAGTTGAAACTTGACATTTAATATGTAAAAATACTATATTATTTCTTTATTTCTTCTGAATAGATACAGCTATATCGATTCACTGCTTAGCTAAGTGTGCTACAGCATCTTTTTAGGGCATTATCAAAAAAGATTCATTTTTATCAGTTAATACAAATAACAGACTAACGCCTTATGCAGTCAGTAGCACGGTGTCTCATTTCTTACGTTACGAAGTATCATAAAATGGACTCAATGTCTAATTATCCGATTACAGTTATATCTATTTTCTTTATATTTTCTCCTCGACATTATATTACAATTACATAATACTCCGAGTGAAGATTGACCGTCCTTTTTAAAATAGCAATAAAGTGATATATTACATCGGAACGATAAACATCAACGGCTCGTTACAAACATTGCGACACATTATAATTGCCTTTCTGAGTTAAATGCACGAAGTTGGGACGATGAATCATACAATTTAATTCAATATGATAAGATAAAATCATAACTCTCTATTTTTCTAATTCATGAAATCACCTACAAATGTTATATACTTAACTGTAAGTGGCGTGACTGCAAATAAACTGAAAACGTGGACATTGCAACGAGTACGAGTATATAATAGTACAAATAACAATAGTCATTTCAATGATCGAAAAACTGTAAAATGTAACAATCGACATCATAATATATGTACATATTTAACAATGCTCGAAAATTAGAAGAGGGGTAAATAATAAATAAATAAATAATTTTTAATAAACAATTTAACAAAAAAAACTTAAGTAAACTATTGTTTAAATAGGTAAGAAAATCCAAACTTAGAGAAATTAGTTGCAAGAAATTGGAAATACAATTTAATATCTATTTTTATCTGTAATTATGAAATTGTAAAATATAGCCAAACAATAATAATTAAAACAGCAATAACAGTTAAAGAATCAAAGTTTCAAAAGTATCGTTCTGAAGAACTTAGTAGTACCTACAGTGTAAAGAGTACGTACCTTCACAGTGAACAAATTCAATGCACCCAACGGGTCATCTTGATCACCCGGGTAGGAGTATCTATTTTGGAAACTGTCAAAATCTTTCACAAGTATTTTTTTGGCGAGTTCTTTTGAATTAATCACAAGCGCAGGTCTCCATCCCAAAAATATTCCCACGTAGTCAGTTTTGTGCTTCTTACTCAAGTCGTTGAATAAGTCCCACATACTTATTCTCATGAGACCACCAAGATTACCAAAAAATAATCCCGGTTTCTCATAGGGGATACCTTGCTTTTTCCAATAACCATAATCGCGGCGTATAAATAACAAGAAGAAACTAAGACACAACACTATAGTTGCTAACAGTAATTGTAAAATTGTTTCAAACATGATTACGTCCGTTTCAATCGGCTGGTCCGCCCAAAATGTGTATTAGATATGTAGTGTCCTTAAAATTTGTCAATATTCGGTTCTTTGGTTTTTCGTCACAAACAAAAGAGCTGCCCCAGGCCAAGGTGTGTATAATTTGGGTTCTGTAGTAAATTTAAAATTAATTGCTTTTTTAGGAATAAACCATAGATGCGCGGGGAGCTAACGATCAGAAGCAGATGGGTCACCTGATGGTAAGTGACTACACCGCCTATGGACAGCTACAACTCAAGAGACACAATTGGGTTGCCGTCCTTTCAGTACCCTCTTCCCTCTAGAATAAAGGATAAAAGTAAAAAGCAACGTAATGCTGTGGTGTCATCTCGCAGAAACAGGCGGCACAGAGGGCCTGGGAGGACAATCTCCACTCGGAGTCAATTCGTAGCCGGCAAACCGGGCGGTGGAGGTGCGCTGCGCCACCTGAGTGTGGCCGCGGGGGGACGGGCGCCATTGCGGGCAGGGGCTAGGATTGGTCCGGATGTCTTAATAATAGCAGTGCCCGGATGTCTCCTGTTACGGGCGCAGAGTGGCACACCATAGATCTTGCGCAAATCGTTACTCCAGTGGGCCTGTTGGCATCCTAAACATGTTTACCCCAACGGTTGTAGGTTCGGAGGCTACTATGGCCAGACCACTGCCACTTCAGCTTGCTAATCCGAATTCCGATTTTACTCGGAAGGCTTTACTAACAACAACTGCATATCTAATGAATTGTTATTTTTAGACGATTAAACCTATATCGGTTTAATTTTACTTGGATTAGAACCATTTCACTTGGATGCAACAAATTTGTATATGCACATTAACCATTTAAGCTACTACACCAATTACACCATTGAAATTTGTTGCATCCAAGTGAAATGGTTTAGTATGTTGACCGACGTGGAATAATTCCACTTAGCAGTTTTAGTTAAGACCAAGGAATCCAAAAAATATTCAATATTGATGTATTTGTATTGATAAGGTGGATAAGAGTGTCTAAACAAATGTAAGATAAGAACATTAAGTAAATTTTAAATCGTTCAGATTTAATCATTCGCAAACTTAAAAGTAATACTTTCGATGTTTTATACAAAAATGAGATAATAATATAAATTGACTTAACGCCTTAGCATTACTAAACTTAGCCTTACCAAAATCGAAACAAAATTACAAAGAAGTTCGGGAGAACTATTGTCATGTCACACAACATTCGGCCCGAAATATTGTCATAGCACTGTAACCTTTTATTTGCAATCCTATTAATATTATACTTAAACGCAGAAGTTGTTGAGGATGAATGCGTCGATGGTTTTTATCAATCAATCGCCTAAACGGATGTATCAAGGAAAAATTTATTGACAAGACTGAGATTAACAAAAGCGAGCTGTGGGTTAAAAACTAGTGTGAACTAGCTCACTAGCATATTGTACCTATGGATAAATTTTATTGGGCCTCTTAATTTTATCTATATAGTTTATAATTGTCTTTCAGAATAGACTAATGTGCAACTTGCATTTGCTACTAATAAGCCACTATAAAAATGGCACACACCACTAAGTAAGAAAATGATTTATACACTTATAAAGTGTACACTTTTTCATGACTGTAGCGTCGATATTGCTTTGTAAATTACTATATAAACGAGTATGCAGTTTACTAAGATGAGGCTATTAGTGATGACATAATCATTAGTAATCATTACTCGTATGAAGGGTAATTATAGTTGCCTCAAGTTAATATATCCTAATGGGTTTTTTCACTTTAAAAGATTAGCAACATATCGCTGGTTTATGAAGACAGCGATAGGAACAAATTTATATTGATTTAAAGAATGATAACGAATTTATGCCTTTTGCCAATGTTTTATCTCAAATTAATAATGTCCTTCTCTCTTTCTTACGAACGTTGGTGCGAAATTTTTATCTCTGTTAACGATAGAATATCAAAAATATTATTTCGTTTAGAATACTAAGTTAAATTTTTTTAGTTAGTATCTCACAATATTATTATGGAGTGTTCAAAATAATATTGAGAAATAGTGTGACAGAGGATTTGTAGGGTTATACTCACATTATAACAGCATAAAAGCGCCGCAGAAGAACCTATAGCCATTTAAATGCTTTAGTTACCCAGTGAACTTGCATGTAATTAAAACCGTGCATGTACAAGTCCGACCTGCTTTTGAACGATACCTGTTCAGCCCAAAGTTGTAAGTTAATATCTAATTGGTCCACATTCAAAATCGTGAAGTTAACTTCGCCGTTGGTCACAAAAAAACCCATACGTCGTAATAATTTTTTTGGGGGCAAGATAGGTAATAATCGCATAAAATATATTGCTTGTGAATAAATTTGTGGAATTCTGTTTTTTTTTCCTTTTATTTCAGACATTGTTTCTCGCCAAATTTTATGATTCTAGGACATTCGGCAGTTTCTTGTAGGTTTTTATTTATCTACGAAATGTTCTATTTAACATATATAGTTAATTACGTATGCTACAGCCGAAGGAGCAAAAGAAACGAGATCTATTTAAACTTATTTTAATTATAATAAAAATTACAATCTAAAAATAGGTATGCTCAAGTTCGATGTTTGAACAAAAGTGAGTTTCCGGTAAAGCAGGGCTTCGTTCATCGGTGGTGTCGTGTCGCCGTCGCGCTGGCGCCATCGGTCGGGGTGCTGACGGTGCATTCACACGTACTGGTACAAGTTGCTGACGGTGCAGCGCGTGTAACCGCTGCTACTAGGTCGCGATGTGCATTTTTAATATATTTTACATATTTTAGGTATATGTAATTCCTCCCCCCTCAGTGTGGCAACTATTTTCCAATTTTGTGCGAGAAAATGGCTGTCTGAGATGGTGTCGTACGGGCATGATCTCCGGCATCCTCTGTGTGTTTTTCTTCGTTAGAATCTATTGCTACTTCAATGTTTACTGATCTGCGTAGTTTGTAACGACGGATTAGAGATACAACGACGAAGATAATTACGCCGGATAATACAACATAAAAGGGTAGCGTTGTATGATAGTAATAAGATTCATCTAATGAGTCCATCTGTAGGGGAGTCCGGAGCGATGCCTTTTCTTGGATACTATGAAGTGCTTTCAGGTCTATAGATGTAAGATGTAAGTGTGGAGTCCCTTGTATTGCGGTGTCTATACTCTGTTCTATCTTCATAATTTTCAGTGGCTGCCCTTGTATAGCATCATCTGAGTTTAAAATAGTGAATTCAGGAGATTGCAGAGAGCAGTGCAGGGGTAGCGTAACGAGAAAGCTACCATTCAGTACATTGTATGCTTCTGTGCCACAGCTGAGTCGAACCTTTGCTGCTTTTGGGAACGATATGATGTAGCTGCGGTCATCCAGTTGCTCTACAGTTTCTTTTAGTAAATGGACCGTCGAAAATATGCAGGTTTCTTCGATAGTTTGCCTCAAGATAATCTGTTGAATGCAGTCTGACGTAGTGCGTATCCTCCTGTGGGAAGTCTCGTCACAAAGGGACAGGTGATGGTACTTCGGGCATTCAGCCTCTATGTACACAAATTCTTTTCTATTAATTGCTAGGAAAGGAGAAGGTGGGATAATTACTCGGTGAAATCTATTGGGAGCTAAGGATAATCTATACAAGTCATAAGTACTCTTTGAAACTATAGGGAATTTAAAAATTATTACGATCTGTTTATTAACGAATTATGAACCGAATCTTATCAAGGTATAATAGTCCCTTAATTCTAAGTCCACTACTTGTTCCGGGCCGTAAACTAACCTAAGCTTGCTTAACATTAACCTAAGTACTTTAAGACTAATCATCGAATGATGAGTCGTGGTTGTACGAGTAAAAGCTAACATATTCTCTATATTAATTAATCCATTTAATACGTCATTAGCGTTTTCGGTAATGATTGTTAAGGTTTGGGTGAATCTACCGTATCTGTGGAAACTATTCTCTCTATAACTTTTTCAGACCAGGATTGTAAGGTATTGTTAATTTCTATTTGATTTTGAACTAGTCTTTCTAACACACTGCTCTGTTCTTTCATCCAATCCTTATTCAAGCTAGCGCGGTTACTAAGTTCTGAATTAATTTTATTTTGGTTATTTTCTAAAACTTGAAGTGCTTTATTATATCTTATAGCGTCCTGATAATCTAAATTTCCTGTTATACTTTTAACTAGTGATCCTAGTCCGTCTATAAGACCTCTTTTTGTCCTGCTAGGTTCTAAAGTCTGCAAGTGTTCTAATATATGATTCGTTTTATTCATTAGGTAGCGAATTTGGGGCTCATATACCGTGTAAGTAGTGTTAAAGAGTCTATGTTCAAAATTTAGTAGTTGTCCTCTTAGTTCGTTAATTTCATGTTCAATTCTGTCCAAGTCAATGTACTGTAAGAAGGTATGGTGATGGGTTGTCACTCTTGCAGGTCCGAGTTTAAACGGTAAAAGTCCTGGTCCATTGTCTAAGTTATCAAGTCGTATCTCCTGTGTTAGCGCCAGTTTTAGTGTTGTCATCAGTAGTAAGGTCACCCTGTAACAATTTTACATTTTTGGTTGGTCGTTTCAGGCGTGTTTTTTGATTGGTAGATCTGCGAGGACTTTATCTTGCGTGTAACGGGGAGCTATTTTCTGTCTAGTTGCCGCAGGGTTCCTAATAAATACCTGCTGCTGAGGTTGGTATTCGATTTCAGGTTCTCTCGTCTTATTATGGTTGTTCGTAAGGGCTGTCCGGTTGTCGAGGGCTATATTATTAACTATGTCATAAATTAGTTAATTTCATCTGGTCACGGTGTGTCTGCATATACATCTGTAATAAGTGTTGTGTCACATCGATGTCCGTCGGGTCTCTGGGGTCGAAGAGTCCTTTCAGTAAGTCGTAGGGTCGACATCTAGTGAGGCTATGGATGGAGCTATTGTACGCGATGATAGCATAAGGCATGAGATTTACTATTGATTCATTTTTCTGTTGTAACTTCAGTATTCTAAGGTGCTCAAGTATGGTTGAGTGGAATCTCTCGATATTACCGTTATCGTTTGGCGAGTGGGGTTGGGTCTTATGATGTATGATTTTATGAAGCTTTATGAATTCCGCAAAGATTTGGTTGTTAAATTCAGTCCCGTTGTCTGTTACAATTGTTAGAGGGAGCCCATAGTGAGTGCAAAATGTAAGAAAAGCCTGTACAATACTAATCGCTGTGCCATCCTTTAAGGGATAAGCCTGTCCGTACTTCGTAAAAACATCTACAAAAGTTATGTATTTTTCAGTCTGTATAGTGAATAAATCAGCGTGAATGATTTCCAGAGGTTTAGTCGCAGGTGGTACAAGATTTAACTGAGGTTTAATCGGGTTTCTATCGTATTTGCTTTGCCCGCATATACTGCATTCGTTAATAAATTTAGTAATGTGATCTTTCATTCTCGGCCAGTAATACTTCCGGGACAATGCTAGATAACATTCATTTATTCCTCTATGGTTAGTCTTCCCTTCGTGATAATGTTTAATTATTTCCTGTTGTTTTAAATATTCCTTTATTATTTTCTAATTCTACTTTAGTTAGGACGAGCTTCATTGCAGAGCTTTTAAAATTTTCTTGTATAATGGGTATAATTTTGTACATGGTTAATGGGGGTGTTATCAACAGGGCGGTTTTAACTTTGGGGTTGACATACTCTTTGATGGAATTTACAATATCACTCTCGAGGGAGGATTCGGAAATCTGTGTCGATACCTTAACATGGGATTCGAATGGTTTAGATACTACAGGTCGCCTAGTAATTTCGTCAACTAAAGTCATACATAGTTGCCTATAAAATTTGTTAAGGGGTTCATCTGTGATGGGAACTTCTAGAATCGGATTTTCCTGACTAGTATGGGCGGTGCTGGTAGCTGAATTATCTATACTAGGTGGTCTCTCGGAGGGGTTTACAGTAATGGAGCTAATTTCAATTCTGGATAAAGCATCTGCATTTGTATTGACTTTTCCTTTTTTATATATTACTGTGAAATCATATTCACTGAGCTTCAATCTCCATCTAGTGAGTCTGGAGTTGGGTTCTTTAATATTCATAACCCATTGAAGGGGTTTATGATCCGTTATTATTTTAAATTTTCTTCCAAAAATACTTGGTTGCCCATACTATTGCGAGCAATTCTTTTTCTATTGTACTGTAATTTATTTCACTTTCGTTAAGGGTACGAGAGGCGTACGCGATTGGTTTATCGGAGCCTACAGGTCCCTGGGATAAAACGGCACCTAGGGCAAAGTTGGATGCGTCGGTCGTCAGTATGAATTCCTTATTAAAGTCAGGGTATTGAAGTATTGGGTCATTGGTCAGTAGTTTCTTACATTTTTCAAAGCAATCAGTATATGTACTATCTAACGTGATTTTACAATTCTTTTTTAAACAGGATGTCATTGGTTTCGTGATTCTAGCGAAGTCGGGTATAAATTTTCTGTAGTATCCTAATAAACCTAAAAACTGCTTAATTTCTTTAGTCGTCCGTGGTAAGGGGTATTTTTCTATGGTGACTATCTTTTCGGGGTTAGGTTTAACGCCATCTCTTGTGATAACGTGACCTAAAAAATCGGTCTCTAGTTTTAGGAACTCTGATTTGTCCATCTGTATTTTAAAATTGGACTCTCGGAGTCTCTGAAAGACTTTTTCAAGATTAATAATATGCTCTTGCAGGCTAGTACTGAAGACAATGATATCATCAAGGTACACCAGGCATACCTCGTTTTGTAGACCTCTTAATAAATTATCCATTACCCTTTGAAAGGTGGATGGTGCGTTTTTAAGTCCCATGGGCATTCTCAGGAATTCAAAGTGCCCATGTTCTACTGTAAAAGCCGTCTTATGAATGTCCTTTGGGTCCATTTCTACCTGCCAAAATCCGCTAGCAAGATCAAGGGTTGAAAAATACTGACATTTGCCTAATTTGTCTAAAACATCTGTTATGTTGGGAATTGGGTATTTGTCACTGATGGTTTTGTCGTTTAACTTCCGAAAATCAACTACAAGGCGCCACTTTTGTTTTCCTGAAGCGTCTACCTTTTTTGGTACTATCCAAATAGGTGAACTCCATGCAGATTCGGAAGGTCTAATGATACCTTGTGAAAGCATTTTAGTTATCTGGTCCTTGACCTCTTGTCTATGCGCGAAAGGGTACCGATAACTCTTGGTGTAGATCGGGGTTTCATCAGTTATATTAATAATATGCTTTACTTTGTTTGTGAAAGTCAGTGGTTCATTGTCATCTGAATAGTTAGAACAGAGAGCTGATAAGTTGGCTAATTCTTCTGGATTTAAATGGTCAGTACGGAGACGCGCTAATACTTCTTGAGTTCGTGATGATTGTGGTTGAATATGAGAACAGTTAATGTTGAATACCTCGGCATTACAGGCTTGATCTAATGATATTATGATGTCGTTCTCTGTCGGATTAATTATTTCTACTATGCCCCGACTGCATACGACCTTCGTAACACAATCGGATATTATGCAATTACAAATTATTTGTTCAGGAATGTAAACGTCGCCATCCGGAGCGTTAATAGGCACACGGATTAATTTAGAGCTCTGCGCGGGGATGATATCCTCATATAAATTGATATTTCGGGAGTTATACATCTGAATCGGGTTGGTTGCGGATCGAGTGGTTAGTGTTTGGTATTTTAAATCAATTTTCGCTTCCCATTTAGTTAACAGGTCCAGTCCAATGAGTCCGTCGAAGTAATCATGAAACTTGTATATGAATAGTCTTACTTTCTCGTTGTCATTAAATTCAGGGAATCCGGGCAATGTAATCGAATAGTTATCTCTAGTGGTGGCATGAACGTTAGTGATTTCAAAGGGGTCGTAGTTTAATGGGATGTTGCAAAAGTACCTTTGAACAGCCTGTGGGCTTATAAAAGACTGGTTAGCACCGGTGTCAATTAAAAATTTCAATGGTGGGTTATTTATTTGAATGTGAGGTAGTTGCCTCTGAGTCTGTAAATTTATTTCTATGTTAACTTTTTTGATGAGCGGCCCTTCTGAAAATCCTGATCGTTATCCACCGGGTTACACTCGTTTGTATTTCTTTTAGAACTGTCGGGCGTATCTACTGTCTGGTCATTATAAGAACAAGTGGGTTCTGTATATCGTCATAATTATCGTGCTCGCTATAATCGTAGGGTCCGTCGTAACTGTGGTAGTATTCATTGTCATAGTCTGGGTACGGGTCATAGTACGGGTAGTAGTTTAAGTCGTAACATTCATTCATATTCATCTCACGAGATTTGAGGTAATTCGTCGTTGGCGGGTTACCTTGTGTACGCCAGTCATGTCTTCTAAGTCCTGAGGGTGGTAACGCCTTCGGTACGAAATGTTGAACACCACTCATAGGTCTGGGATACTGTGGATTATACTGTACCGGCTGGTTTCGTGGTGGAAGGCGGAACACGTTGCTTTGGGGATTATAGTTAGGAGGTCTGGCACTTAGCATCCGCTGCGTATGTGAGGGCATACGTACCTGTGGTTGTTGCTGTGCTGGGTGACCTCTGAAGCTCTGATGAGGTGGAGGCGTGAACCTAAATGGTTGCGGTGTTGTCGGTAGTGGCCGTTACAAGGTAGGCATCGGCCAAAATGCTGTTGGGGTGGTCGTATATAAAGGTTTTGGAATGTGCGCAGGTACGGATTGAACAGTCTTAGGGCCTTGATGTGGTTTATAAAATGTTTCGTTTCTCTGTTGGAGATACATTGTATTCATCTCTTCCTGCACATATTCTAGAGCCTTTTCTATTGTGGGTGGTCTCATGCACCTAATACGAGACCCTAGTGGTTCTCGTAGTCCTCTTACAAATGCTTGCATCGTAGATTTTCTGTATAGATTACGTTTAGCTTCTACAGTGGTCGGTATGTTATCGTGAAGGCTAACATAGGTCATTATTGTGCTAAATAAGGTTTGGCAATGGTCATAAAACTCTTGTGGAGTTCTCTGGCCTTGCGTGGCCAAAGAGAGGTCGTTATAGAGGGCGGTTTCGTCCCTCTGATCTGCGAAATTACTTATTAAAGCGTTCCTTATGTCTAGCCAGTTATCGGGGACGCCATTAGAGTTTATAATACTAGCTGCTGGTCCGGTTATTTTATTTAATATCCCGTTCAATAAGCATAAGTTGGAAAGGGCATTATCAGCCTCTGTGCTCATATACGAGGTCACTACTTGGTCGCATATTTGAATGAAATGCGTGAGTACATTAGGGTTACCATCAAAATCGGGCACCGGGCGAAGTGCCTTAAAAATAGTATCCGGATCGTGGCCCATTGTACTAGTTGAATCCGAAAATAAGCTATTTAAATCTAGGTCTGAATCTCCTATAACTAAATTCCTATTTCTATCTCTTTCCCCCTGCCGGCGAGACCGCCGAAGTGCAGACCCGCTGGGTCTCCGACTACTGGGATGAAAAATTTTGAAGTCAGAGTACTTGACTTATAAAGACTTATAATTTAAGGTTACTGGATAGAAGGAGGCAACACAAGAAAGAATTTTGTGTAACTCACAATTTCATTTTTCTTCTGCGTATCGATGTCTGGATACCCTTCGTTGTCTGGCCGTAGCTCTGGTAGATTGCAGAATACTCGACGAAGGCTTGAAAGCTCAAACAGCGGCTATGCGGAGCCACAGGATTCGATATTAGAGTCCTTTTATTTCGCGCCGCGCATTGCTTCGAGTATCCTACCGACTGCGCCAATTACGTATGCTACAGTCGAAGGAGCAAAAGAAACGAAATCTATTTAAACTTATTTTAATTATAATAAAAATTACAATCTAAAAATAGGTATGCTCAAGTTCGATGTTTGAACAAAAGTGAGTTTCCGGTAAAGCAGGGCTACGTTCATCGGTGGTGTCGTGTCGCCGTCGCGCTGGCGCCATCGGTCGGGGTGCTGACGGTGCATTCACACGTACTGGTATAAGTTGCTGACGGTGCAGCGCGTGTAACCGCTGCTACTAGGTCGCGATGTGCATTTTAAATATATTTTACATATTTTAGGTATATGTAATTAGTTAAATAATATTTTCACTTATATTACAAATAGATAAATGAAAACAAATAAAACATCCAAAGTTTATTGAATAATATAGACAGGTTGAATTAGTGAAAAATTACTGAAAAATCCGATAAATTCCTATTTTTTTTCTTCCTGCGGCAAGCACTTCGGGTAACACCCACCGGTCGTATGGTTATGTCGGACTCGAACCGACCAAAAATCGCGGGTACCAGTTGCCGGGGAACCAGGTGTACCCTAGAAAGGACATGACCCCCTCCTGTGTGGGAACCCCTATATCCCCTTTGTGCGGTCTGAGGTACCTGAACCGTTCACGGGCCTGGCGGGCCCAAACCTCTCCCGGTTCCGCTTCGCCATCTCCTTCGCAAGCATAACTAGCTCGCAGAAGGAGACGGCGGAGTTCCACGAGGCTGCGCCTCTGCTCAACACACGTCAGCGGGTCCACGTGGAGCACCGTGTCCAAGGTCCGGCCATCGCAGGTACTAAATTACGTGATTTTTATAAAGTACATCTATTTTGTAGTTGGTATAGAGAAATATAAGCAATAATATATACATATACCCAAAAATATACATATATATATATGTATACATCATCATTGTTTCTATATTAATATCCAATTAGCGAGGTACAAATTTAACTTTCCCGTCGCTCTTCGGGCTCAATACTTCACTGTCAGGATCGGTTTCAACAATGTATGTTTCGCTAGGCTCGAATCTGAATTTTAAAATAAAATCTACGACTGCTGTTCGTATTCGTATCAATCTGTGGTCTTTACCTGGACATGAACAGGTACAGTTGTAAATGTTTATTAATGTTGGCATAAAAAATGATGTAGTTTTTCAGTTTTGATTTACTTGTCTATAAAACGTGGCATTAAAACTCTTGAGAACATTTTTTTATGCATCAGTAAAGTTGATCAATTTATTTGGCAACTTTCAATACGTTTGTTTTTTACTTAAGAAGTACACTATAATCTAGATACGTACTTAAGGTCAAAAACGAAATCAGAATTATAGGTTCTTTTTTTTTATAGAAAGACAACTCATGCATTAGGAATATATCCTGTCTCGCAGGGGGCTTTACCAACATACATGAAACGGTCACAAAGAACACCCAGACTCAGAACAACAATTTGTGGATCACACAAAGTGTCGTGTAGTACTAAGCGGCGTGGCGACCACTTAAACCACTACGCCATCCGTGCAGTCAAAGATTTACTTGTGGTAAATAAAATGTATCATTGAATAGCTAGAAGACAGTTTTAAATACACCCGTAAAGTATTTGTCAAATTTTATATCAACAATAAAATTGTTGGCAACAAACAATTCAATATGGCTGATTCAAAATCAAGTCCAAAATCTTTACAATAAGCCTATTATATGTTATGGCAAGATCTGTGTTCTTTTTAATGTACCCAATGGAGAAGTGATATAGGTTTAGTGAAAATGTGCAAATTTTCTTTTATATTAATGTAGTTGAATATACCTAAGCAGGAGCTTGGTCCTTCACCAAACAGTAGAAATGTGTAATCGTGACTGCCCTTGTCAGCCTTGATCATGAACTTCTCAGGATACCAATTATATGGTTCTGAGTAGTAGTCTTCATTATACTGTATCCCAACGATATTGAGTAAAACTGGCATACCTACTGGTCTTATCGTCACTTCGTCAGTCAATTTGTAAGTTTTAGTGCATATTCGATTCAAGAATGCAAGAGTGGGATATTTTCTTAATGTCTCGGAAACATTAGTAACATGAACAGATTATGTTGCATAAATATATTTAAAGAAATACTAAATTATACGTACCATTAATACAAGCAGAGAGATAACTTAGATCCGATAAATCGTTATATCCCAAACTGTTTATGTCCTGTTTCCCTAGAGCTTGTCTGATTTCGTTAAACAACTTATCCTAAAATACATATATAAAACGTTGTGAGTCTCATGGTGTCAGAGGTCGCTTTGTCAGTGAGATTGCGATATAACTTGGCTTAACTGTATACTGAATCTGGTTTGAGTATTTGTTTACAAGTAGTAATGCAGTATTTTTGTGAATAATTTCAAAATACAAATATCTCATACTACCTCATTCTTTCTTTGCATCACCCAATCGGTCGACTGGCAGAGAATGCCTTAAGTATTAAGTCCGTCAATGCATATATTTGTGCATAAAATTTTAAAATAAATAAATAATATTTACTAGAAATACACAAATATATCAACACTTGTTTCGATAACAGGTGTAAGTCATTTTTTTTTCTTATAGCTGATAAGCACGGCCGAGATTTGCCACTTGTGATAAACATTTTTGTGTTGATTTCCGTTATAGAAAAAATAAAATATAATAAATTTTAAACCTTCTTTTTCAAATTATATTTCATAGTTTTTATACTCCACGTACTATAAAAACGGACGGGTTGGTCGGTATGGTGACGGATTTAGAATACAGAGTGTCACCAACCCTATTCATCCGGTGGGTGTCGTAAGAAGCGTCTAAGGAAGCAAACTACGCAGGACAACAGCACTGCAGAGAGAAGGAAAACTTGAAACAAACCCTATACCAATCCGTCTGGCCAGCGTGGTATAGTAGGCCAAAACCCCCTTTCTGATGAGAGGCCTATGTCCAGCAGTGGACTAGTAAAGGCTGTTGATGTGATTGATGTGATGATAGAAGAAGGACTATTTACCTTTAGGTGGGGATTGTTTTTGGTGACTTTATAAATACATGTTTTAGTTTATATATAGATACGAGTATGTTTCAATAAGTATCTGTTTATCGGGGTGTGCCAATTCACGGAGACAATATCATAGTGTGATGGAAGACGTTTGTATAGCTTTCATCATAACCACAGCCACAGCACAGTACTATTTAATCATCCGCTAATAAATCAAGGGTAATCCTTACTAATGTTATAAATAGGGCAGTGAGTTAGTTTGTAAGAATTCACCACTATAAATTATTTAGATCTAAAATTAAATATACCAATGTCAGCGCATTAGTTTCTAACGCTTTTACGCTTTAACTACTCAATCGATCAACATTAAATATTGCATACAGATTGTCAAGAGTACGGAAAAGGATAAGAATACTCTACGAATAATAATTTTATGATTCGTAAAGAATACCTAACACTCGGTTTCAGAGAGATATTCACCTGAATTGATAGAGAGATTATATTTTAAGACAAAAGAGGCGTGAGTAAAAGCTAGTACAATATAACTATGCAATACACGTCATGTTTTAAATTGGCTACTGAACTGATGTCGGTACGAGTATTTTTGATATAATCATTCATTGTTAATGTATAAAACTTATCATTAATTCTTTGCTACGAGTATAAGTAGCAGTTGTGAATTCATAATTCAAAATGAATCAACGCAAATGAATTTATGTTAAATTTAAAACTATTAGAAAACCTAGCAAACTATTAGAAAATGTGTTTTGTCGCTAGCAAAAGATGTAAGTTTTCTTTTAGCAATGAACAGAGAATCAAAAATTCTTGGTCACTTTTTCTTCTTTTTGATAACTAGTTAAACGTGACAAAACTGATTTGAGTCTGAAAATAACGAATCACTAGAATTCTGCGTGTAATAAAAATATTTAAAAATCATATTATTGTAAACACTGAATTATTGAATAAAAAAATTACATGTCAATTAACAGTTTCAGTAAAATGTACCTTGTAATTTTTTAAAAAAATGATGGAAAATGATATTTCGGTGAGTTTGAAAATTTTCCTGAAAGTTCCTTGAAACTTTTTGCAGGTGAAGGGCCCGAGTGATAAAATAAGGTACTTCAAAAATATAGTCTCAGTCCGAAGATCGTTAAATAGGCCGAGTCAGAAGTGTACATTGAGAACAGATCCTGTTAGATAAAATAATTAAATGCAATGATACCATAATATCATGGGCGGCGATGGTCATAATGCCTCTTCATAAATATCAGCTCTAGCTCCTGTCTCATCTCTTTCCACTTTAGGCTCTGTAAAGCAAATGTTCTCAAAGGCATTAAAAGTAAGAAAAATTGAGCAGTCGCGGGTCGTTTAGCAGATGTGAAACATCGCAATTATTTTGTAGAAATAATGAGTATAATAAACACTGAAAATCAGCATGACGTCACTTCCAATCTAATCCCATATGCTTAGGTACATAGCTCTTGGCTAAGAAGAATAACCTGCCCATTTTTCATTTGAAAATTACCACATAATTGCTTCTTTTTTTAACATGCATATGTTTTCTATTTCATTCTTCAACAAAGTGTGAATGAATAATATTATAATAAAGATGACAGTAGACTGAAAAATGTTATTTCAACCCTCGTCACATGTCGTGTGCGTTTTTTTATAGCCCGGGCTCACGGGATATAAGAAAACGCACACGACAGGCCAATGTTTCGTCAACCAGTCTGACAGGTATCTTCTTTTAGTTTATTTTATTTTGTTTCTATTGGTTATGTTTTAGACCACTGCTCAAGTAAGCTTTTCAATCACAATATAGACAATATAGACATAATGTACGAGATAATTTTACACATTGCGTTGATCTCAGATAAAATTGGAAAAAAGACATGAGTATTTGTCTATTTGTGAAAGTATTTTTTTTATAAAATCGTTTTGCTTCTAATACTAGGACTTTGCCCGTCCTGTTCGTATAGTGGTTAGTGACCCTGACTGCTAAGCCGTAGGTCGTGGGTTCGATTCACACCCAGGACAAATATTGTGCGATGAGCACGGTCATATGTTCTGTGTCTGGGTGTAATTTATCTTTAATGTGTATGTATTTATAAAATATATATGAGTGAGTTTGTTTATCAGCAGTCTGCTTACCATAGTACAGGCTCTGCCTAGTTTGAAATGTGTGAGATATATTAAAGCTACAAACTTGATAGTGCCTTCTTTTTGTGCGGAAATTCCCTCGGATACCACCTACCGGTGGCTATGTTGGACTCGAACCGTCTAAAAACCGCCGTCTCGGGTACCAGTAGCCGGGGAACCAGGTGTACCCCAGAAAGGAAATCCCTGGCACCCCGACGTACCTCGGGCCATCTACGGCGGGTAAATGACCCCCTCCCGTGTGGGAACCCCCATGTTCCCTTGGTGCTCCCAAAAGGGCACGTGCGCTCCGCAGCGCGTCGCTTCGCTACCCCGGCCATCACAGTGGTTGCACTCAGGCTTTGGCTCGTGATCACCTGCGTAAACCGCTATGAGAGAGTCCCGTGATGCCTCTTGAGCCAATCCTCCATAACGGGTCTTACCGTCGCGATCATAAAGTGCCCGAATACTTGATAGTACCTTGATTGTATTATCGTAATAAACTGGTTTAAATTAAAAAATAGAATTAATGATTTCAACAATGATTGTGACTTCACATTTATATAAAACACAGGTTTAATTTCAATTTATTCCTATACACAAAATGGGTTCGGTACGTAACCGCAACAATTATAGAACAACAACCCTAACAGCACATACTAGCAAAATCCTACAACACATCATCAAGTCAAGATCTCTCTCAACGATCTTTTCTTGATTGGCATATTCCACAAGAGCAAGCGGGCTTTGTTACGGGCAGAGGAACCAGAGAACAGTTATTAAACCTCATGCTCGTAGTGACAAAATGTTACGAATAGAACACCCCGACTTTTATATGCTTCTTTGATTACCAAAAGGCTTTCGATTGCGTCAGATAGAACAAGCTGTTCAATTCAATGGTACAAGAGGTTCTGGCTACTAACTCAACTGGTGATGTTGATCCGTACGCTGTATTAATCCAGATGTGGTACAGTGACAATCGGAAATATAACATAAAGCCGATTCAAGCTCCAAAAAGGCGTTCGACAGAGATGTGTGATGTCTTCCATATTATTTAATATATATGGTGATCAGAAAACTGGGAAAGGGGTGACAAAATAGGTGGAGTCTACATTTCTAACCTTCCACCCTCTTTGCTGCATCAATTGCTGCTGAATACACTGGAAATTATTAGCCTGGAAATAGGTCTTGCCATTAACAAATCGAAGACCCAGCTGTTGGTAATCAACCGTTTCGCGTCAGTTCAGCGAACCAACCTTCTGCAGGAGTACGAAACGGTGGACCAGTTTCAGTGTTTTGGCTCTGTGATTATCCGTGTTGGTAGCTGCAAAAATGAAATACGTAGACGGATCGGCATAACGAAGACAGCGATGTCTCAACTGAACAAAGTATCTTGGGACAGAAATATCACAAACAAAACTAAAATACATCTCGTACACACTTATCTTCTCTATTGTTCTGTATGGTGCAGAGACATGGATCTACAAAACCACTTATAGGCACAAAAAAGATGCGTTTAAAGTGTGGTGTTGGCGCCGTATGTTAAGGATACCATGGACGGCACATCGCACAAATGTTTCCGTACTAAAACAACTAAAAATAGAGAATGTTCAGCGTCTGCCCTCAACTTGCACGTATCATTAAATATTTTGGAAATGTTGCTTGACGAAATAATGACGACCTGGAGCGTTTGGTAGGGACCGGAGGGTTAGAACGGAAGAGAGACTGAGGCAGAAGGCAGAAGAACGATTAGGAAGAAGAAATTATTTTATTAGAAATGTAGAGTTTTCAGATTATTTCCTGTACTTGTAGTGTAAGACGATGTTACTTGCCAAATTTCATAGTTTTAGGTCAACGGGAAGTACCCTATAAATTTTGATTCCCCTGAGAGAGTTGTAATATGCGTTTTTGCAGCATAAACGGTCTTTTTTTTAACGCTAGCTAGAACACAGATTCCCAAAGTAGTCGATATCGACACTTTGGGGTCGAAATCGAATTCCCAGGGATCGACATAAACGAAAACTGATTTTGGGGGTTGACAAGGTTTAAAAATCGACCTCTATTAAATAACACAAATTTTTATTTGAAACTTTTAAGATACTGTATTAGTTGTTGAGTTGAGACTTGCGTGGAATGCGATTCCCCGCCCGCTACCCCTGTCACTTCCTTTCGAGTAAAAAAATGGCGTTGCCACAAAGTGTGCACACATAACGACGACGCATTCCTATAGTTATCAGATTTCCTGTTACATTTTGTTGTGAATATTGTTTTCGTATTATTTCTAGACTTGCTGTTTCATTTTTTGGTAAATCTTGTTATCGTATAGTTATTAGACTTTCTGTTACATTTTGTTCTAAATCTTGTCGGAAATAGATACATATATGCATTGTATAGTTACAATTCTGAATTAAATACATTGAATTTAATTACTAATTGTTCGCAGCCGTTGTCGTAGCGTAGTAGTATAATTCATGTAAACAATATTGATTTTTTTTAGGCTCAGTATACTCGTAATAGTAAAAGAATAATGTAAACCGGCGTTGTTTTGAGTACAACACTTTATTTTGTTTTTTTTTTACATAAAAATAGCATAGGCAAAGTCGCGTGCACAAGCTTCTAGTTCACCACGTTCAGGTCTCAACTTATCGCGCACGGGTAGCGCGGGACCGGTGAGAGAGGTGGAGCTAATGAAAATATTTTAGTATAAAATTAAATTCTCATACTAAGAAAAATATGAAATCATTTTTGTTTGATAAAACACCGACTTCGTTTTTTTAGATAAAAGAGGTATTTTTATCGAAAATATATTTGTAATCTTGGTTGATGATGACAATCTTATCTTAAAAGATCATCTGGGTATATATATCCCAATCGATATCTATAATTTGGAACTCCTATGCAGTAGATGTCATATAGTGTTAATTATTAATGATTCGCCACTTACTTGATTGCGCGTCTTCGCTAGGACTTACCTAACTTTACAGTAAATGAATCCCTTTCACCCCCCTTTTTTGGATCAGGCGATTTATATCTCACTCATGAAAAGCATCAAAATCACTCACAAGGATTCTTTTCGCTATTCGATCGACAACTTCTCAGTGGGTATTTAATTCCCGAGAGGCAGTACAAAATGCCCTTGAAGAGCTTGTTGCCTCCCGTCCAGCTGATTTTTACAAGAATATCAATAAACTGCCAATGCGTGGGCAAAGATGCGTCGATTGCATGGGTGATTACTTCGAATAACAGAAATAAAAAAGTTTGAAAAAATAAGTACTTTCACTTATTGCATACAAAACGGCAATTTCCTAGGTAAAGACCTATTATAATAGCGAACCTAATTACTTGTGTTTTATGTCTAGGATATACCTAATAATATCATTGTTTGTATATCATTTACAGAGTAAATACGAATATATGTTATCGAATAACAATAGTTATCTAATCGTGTTAAAGGAGATTATCGAGTAGATATGTAGATATTGATACATTGATTTTATAACACGTCGTAAAAATGATTATGATTATGGTCGTGATTTATTTACTTCTATTTATTACTAGCTGGTACCCGCGACTCCGTTCGCGTGGAATTTGAATTGAAAATGTTTGTTCAATTTGCAGAATTCATGAGAAATAAACGGTATAGTACGCGACTGCAGCCCATAAGGCCTCGGGTTCAATTCCCGGACCGGGGTTTCTTGAGAGGGAAAATGGCCTAAGTTAGACAGCTACCTGGTTGTAAAATATTATTAAAATCAGTCCAGCCGTTTTGAAGATTACCTGGAACAAACAGACAGACAGACACACATAAAGTATTTAAACTGGTTTTTGCGGCATAGGTAGCGTCCAAACAACCATGTGACCATGAAACAAACCTATTATTTTGATATTACAAACAGACATTTTAATTTTATTTATTTGTATATATGACTTTTGTTGAGAGTAAAAAATAGAATAATTGTGTAAAATAAACAATGCAGAACCAACTACATTATTTATTTTATAATAGTATAAGGAGTAAACGAGCAAACGGGCCGCCTATGATAAGCCACTACCGTCTTCCAATGAAACATGCAACTCAGACTCACAAGTGAGTCACAATGTTTGCCCTCCAGAATCAGAAGCCCAAGTGCGAGTTTATTTCACATCAACTCGCTCTCGATGGCGAGCGCGTTTAGCGTTATGATTGGTGGTGATTTCAGTGTGGGCCGATCGTAGCGCCGAACGTGGTCATCGTGACTATCGAGTAGAAGTGAAATTAAATCGCACTTGGCCCTCAGGATTCGGACTTTCACTAACCTCACTTGTCGGTGAAATACAAGGAAAGATTTGTTTAACACCGATTTTCTGTAAGGCCGTAGTATGTCTCCGAGCATAACTCTCCCACGGTTAGACTTATTGCCTTGCATTCACTGATTCATAAAACTTCGTCTAAAATGGCAACACTATTGTAGCTAATTGATCATTTTTCTAACAGGGTTACGTCCTGTTACGTAAAGTAGATCACTATTCGCGGGAAAATAATCTACTCGCTGATAATGTAGTTTTCCATTGGCGAAAGAGTTTTTAAAATCGGTTTAGTGGTTTAGGCATGAAAATGTAACAAACAAACAAACTCACTTTCACATTTAGAATATAAGTATGGATATGGATATTAGTAATACTCATACTGAAAGTGGGCAGCCAGTTGTAATTGGTAGTGGAAACCGATAGTGGTAAAGCGAAATGTATTATATTGTCCATACTAGGAGATTGAAAACTATGTACATGTCATTCTTATCCTGAGCGCGTGTTACGTTGTGAAAATAGTAGAATTTTGCTTTGAACAGAACTTGTATGAAAAGCAGACATGATAGGAAATTAAAATGCTAGGTCTGTCATAATATATATCAATCATTTGATAGAATTTTAGCCCGTTCCGCTGCCTCCTTCTCTCTGAATATATAATACCGTCTAGGTTCCCTTAAAAAACACAATACGCTTGAATAAAAACCTTCATTGCCGTTAAAAAATTGAAACCTTGATTGGCATTTCATAAAACAGTAAATAATAATAATAATAACAAATGTAACAGTACAAACAGAAAGTGTTAAATAGTCAACTATTGCTGCATAAGCTTTTACAATTAAAGTAAATTTCCAAAGAGTGAAGATATGCGAAATCTTAACATTTATTTTATATCATTAATCCCGTTGTCTTACAATTTGTGCAAGTGATTTCATGAAACAGGACGAGAGCGTCCGACAGGGAACCGAGGGAGCGTTTTTTTTTTAAGTGAAAACTTTACTAAAACTTAACTATTTCTTTAGGTGCGTTGGCCATTTTTTGAGATGAGAAAAAACAATTGAACTCGCGACACTGTTACCGTTACCTTTACTGACACCTCTATATAAAAGCTTTCACTTCTATCGGCACTCCCGGAGTGCCACTGTTTTTTTTTATAGTATAAAAGGGTAAACGAGCAGACGGGTTATCGGGTAAGCGACTACCACCGTCCATAGACATCAGGAGCTCAAGAGTCACAAATGAGTTGCCGCACTTTGAGACCTCGCCCTAGAATCAAGGGAGGAGGGGTTTGGGCTCTTAAAAAACACTCACAAAGCGCATAAGTTGCAAAATAATTGAATACAAACATATTTCGAAACACATTTTCAATAAATAAGTCGCAATATGAATAATAAGTAACACTAGGCCAATCTGTTTAAAGTTGACGTTAAACTCGAAAGATAACAACTAATATTTAAAGATATCTACAGCTTAATTAAGGCCAGACATACGAGTAATTGTAATTCAATTTCTGAATTTATTATTAATTGTCGTATTACATTGTTAAGGCTGTGGAAATACGTGACGAAATTGAATCCTCTCCTTTTTTGAAATCGATTAAAAGCATCTAGAATTCTATTACACGTCGAGGTCACATAGTAATAGGTCACCGTCGCCGTCTTTGTTAAGACCAATCAGATATCCCTACAATGTTAACCATTTATAATTTTTTCATTGCCACAATCATTTTCTACGTGTTCAATTTTACCATTTCGTTTCTAAAATAGTTTTGTGAATGTGAAAAATTATATATTACATTACATAATTTTTGTAACCTATTTAAATGTGAAATTTTATTTTTTTTACTAATTAACGTCAGCATTTACTTTCATTTTGGTTAAATTGGACGCAAGTAAATGTAATTAAAATTGCATTTCACAAAAATTGACTCTAAATAGATTAGCGTAAAAAGTACAATAAAAAGACAAACGATATCATTTATTTGTACAACGCACCGTTACGACTGCATATAAAACATATTTCATGAATTAAATTAGATAAAAAGAAAAAGAAAAAAGAGATCTTATTACGATGAATGAATATTGAATTGAAATCATAAACAGGGTTCGGTTGGTTTGGAAGGAAATTAAAGTACTTCATCTGTTACTGACACCGAACCGATCTATTGAAATACAATCAGACTTTAGTTCACTGCAAACAGACTTATATGAAATACTTTTGTATTACGTCAAACATTTTTTTTTGTTGACGATGTGGAAATTCCCTTCGGATCGCCTGCTACTCGGGGACTCAGGAGCCAGGAGTATGTTGTGATTCAACTAAATCCACCCCGACGGCCGGCCTCAGGGTACTCTGGGAGGACCCGTACCATGTTATTGCAGGTCCTCCCCGAATTGACACCATGCCTAATGAGGCTCTATCCCGGGGGAAAATAACACTCCCCCTCCCCCTCAATCGCGACGTGGCGGCCCAATTGCGTCTTAATGTAATCAGACCGTCCACCATCCTATCCCGGCACCCTACCCTATAGCGGCATTCAATCTGACATCCGAGGTCCCCACTCTGGTATCGTTGCCGACGTCCTCTACGCTCGGGATCGGCCTTCTCTCGATCCCGTTCAGCGGTCTCTTTCTGGAGCATTACAGCTTCACAGAAAGAGGCCACTGTGCCTCATTCCTCCTCATCCGAAAGCATGGACGCAAAATTGCTGGTGAGGACAGGTCTCGTCCGATTTGGTCGACCAGGACTTCGCACATCAAACATATACCTATAATTAACTTTAAAAAGTATTACTGATTTGAACGTGCTTACACCGTTATCAATAATAGAAGTAATAATTAATAAAGTACTGTTTACATTCTGAATTTGAGTGATTTGTTCAATCCACTTAATTGTAAATCGTGAAAAGCGTCGACCAATGTCCAACTGGTTTTTTTATCCTCCTTTTCTCTCACTTCACATAAGTTTTTTAATAATCCGTAAAGTGGCCGGATTGCGGCCATAGGCTGCACATTTGAAAATGAGGTTTGGCTACGTTTAAGTGGAAAACCTAATTTATTGTGCTGTAAATGTACATTTTAGACTCACTAGCAGATTTATCACAACCTTAAAGCTTTTTATATAATAAATATATTAGGTATATATGTAAGTATATTCCAGTATGTATATCTGACACACTTACTCTCCAAATTTTCAATTATTATTATCTCTTTTAAAAAACATTAATTTCTACTTAGTGCATATTGTCAGACATTTATCCACCACCCACAAGTACAATTATCTAAATGATAATTAAATATGCATAAGTAATTAAAATAAAAAAAGAATGTGACAACGAAACTAAAAACGTAAATGTTAACAAAATAATTTGATTAAAAAACAATAAGTCTATTTAAAAGCATAGAAATCAACATCAGCTCATGCAAATCGAAAACGGATCACGCGGTTTGAAGGCTTAATATTAATTAAAATTCGTACAGTATAATGAAATGCTTTTATATCCGAATTGGTTTTTTCGAATAAACATGTAATACAAACGACAGACAGCAACCTCTGCAACTCTGCATAATAAATTATCTTATTTTATACACAAGCAGCGTATTATATGTTTACCATTAATTTACAATAGCTGATACAACCCACGGACTAAACTTAAAAGAAAATTCAGTAAAACCATAAACATGTCAAAACAAGATTATTTTAATTACCAACGAAGTTAAATCTTAATAAAACTAAAATAATATGAAGGTAACACTATAATCTGACGAGAATCATGTCTATAAAAGAAGCATGCGATCACGGCCGTTTCGAGCTACAGTCGTTTCCGTCCCGATTCGCTATTTGAGACTTGCAGTTTTGATCGAGCTATTCCTGACCCTTGTCCGTGTGGTAACGTATTATTAAGAATACGGAGTGTCACCAACTTTATTCATTCGGTAGGTGTCGTAAGAGCCAATTAAGGAAGGAACAAGGAAGGAAGGAAAACTTGAAACAAACCGTATACCAACCCGTTTGGCCAGCGTGGTATAGTAAGCAAAACTTCTTTTCTAAGGAGGCCTATGTCCAGCAGTGGACTATTAAAAGCCGTTGATGTGATGATTCCTGACACTCCTCAGTCCATTCGTAGAAGAAATATCTCCTTTCCCTTCATTTTCTTCCCTTCTCACCTATTTGTTTTCTTAAATATATTTTAGGTCAGATGATAGTAGGCTTGTCCCCCATTACAGAAGTATATTGCTTCAATTATATTTTACTTTTATGGCGCAAGAAGACATTTTTTTTCATCAAATAACACAAACAAAAACAAATGCAATAATAACAAATACGTTTTACTGTAGCACTAGAGCTTCGTTTAAAACACGCCTCCAGGTAAATGACTACTACGCTGTGTGAATGTGGATCGATAAAGGCAAGTATCAAGTGGTTAATTAAAAATAGATGGCCTAGACTACAAATAGTTTTGTAAGTTTAAAGCTTTGCATTTGCGATTTCTTTTTAGCTATACAATAAAACTTCGGAGCTGTTTTGGTGAGGCAACAACCCTATTTTATGGCTCGAGTGCCGCGGTGGAGTGGCCGTGAACGGAATCGGGGTGCGCCCATTGCGTAGTCGTTCAGTGTTTATTGACGAGCAAAACTCCCCTTTTATTTGATTCTATTTTTAGAATGTATTCCACGTAAATAATAAAGTCGTAAAGAAATTTACTAGAGCAATCTCAGCGAAATTTCAGCTTGTAGCACTTCGTCTAAATTACGTTTTAACATTTCGTTGGTCTATAAAATGTGCCCTAGTGTTTAACATTAATTATATTGTAAAAGTGGAAAGACAAGTTATGATTACATTTTTAGGGGTTTATATCGGTGCAGTTAAGTTAGAATGTTGTCGCCTAACCCGTCGGGTTCTTTTTTGTTAGTTTCAAAAGCCGTTATTCTCTCTAACAGTAGTGCCCATGGCTAATTACTTATTATATTTTTGATGTCAATTTTTTATTAAATGACAGATTTGAAGACTATTTTGGAAGTTTTGATGAATTTAAATCTGTTGTTGAGTTGAGATGGTGCTCGTCATTATTAATGCTTACTTATTACAGTACCGTGAACGTCACTACAGTGAAACTTTTTCATTTTAACTTTCTAAAGTCGATTTACTATTTGAAATCTGAAATTGAAGCGTGCTTAATCAAAAGGAGCTTCGATTTCAGTAAAGTTTTGTGCTTAAATACTAAGTGGTAATAGGCTGAGATTAGATAAGTTAATCTAGGATTGACGGTCATATTATCAAGCCACGTGAAGTCTTTATATAACAAAATTGACGTACAAATGGAAAAACTTCTAAATAAAGTTAACCAGATAACTCACTGAATCATTCTATGAATATTTGTAAACAAAAGGATCAGGTTTACTGAGTGATAATAAAGCTCATTTTCACGGGTAGATTTTCCCAAGCGGATGAGGCGCAAACAGATAACATCATGTGATTTCACAGCTTGGATGGTTCTTCCGAACTTTTCAGACATGATAAGTAAATACGATATTTCTATGAAGCTTTTATGGACGCTGAACGCGGCAGTGTACATATATATGTATACCTATGGCATCTGTAGATGTTATAAGTTTATCTATTTCCTTTTCTTAACGGCATTTTTTATATTATATCAATTTTATTTTAATTAGTAACATTTACATTGAATTCGATTATTGGCTATACCTGCATGACCAGCATACATACCTGTCTTACATTTTTGCTGCACTTTGTATGATTTGAAAAGAACCAACACTTCCGTCTACGAAGCTGCAAAATCAGTTTTATTGAGTATTGAGAACAAAAACGGGATAGAAAGATGAAGTTACCTGTTCGCGCCTTAACTAGCCCTACGATGTGCATTGAAATCCTAACAGAAGCACATTAGGGCTTCATATCGCTAATGTCACGAAAGTCACTCGCATCAATTTATAGTCATATGTTGTACACAAAACGTACGATAAATATCATCACTTTGTAGAAGGTAATTTTTTTCTTGATTCTCGATGATTGTTGATTTTCATATTATTTCTTTAGGTATCACTTCCCATGTTGTCTTTGGGTTGTACCCTATCAATGGTAATTTTGTTACGTTAAGAGTTTAAAGCATTCATAAAACTTTATCGGATGAATATTTATAGTATATATATAAATTATTTTAATACTTTAAAATAATATAAAACATATTTATAAAAAAGCTCAAGTGTAAATTGAGTACGGTGAGTCAACTTTAATTAAACCATAAATATATTAAAATTGTATCATGACAGATAAATTTAACAAATTTAAATATGAAGTATAAATTTTAGATTGCGACTAAATATTAATAATGATAATAATGATTAATAATGGACTCAATATTCAATAACTCAGCACTTCAGACTCCTTATGTATCCCTGTACTCAAAAAGGAAAAAAGGAATACATATTATGTATTCCTTTTTTTCCTTTTTGTTACATATATATATATATATATATATATGTATATAGATACTCATCTCTGACAATGCAATACGATTACATTCTAACAAACTAAAATAATATGAAGGTAACACTATGTTTACATTGTATTATTAACCTATTAAGTTTAGATAGCAATATAATTAAAGCGATAACGCTATATATGGCATTTCAGTTTTAAATAATTGGGTAGAGGTTAGAGGTAGACTTAGTTAGTGAGCTCGGAATATGCGACAACAGCTAATTCAAGTTCATTATTTTTGACATTGACCTGTTCGAGTAGTCTATTTGATGCTGCTTGGTTTCATCTACGACAGTCAGTTCCGTCTATTTTTTTTTTGTAATGTTTATCATACGTTGTTATGGCAATTCGTTTTTAAAATCTATTATAAGCCACTATGCTACACTATATTATACCACACGTCGACATTTCATTTTTATCTACAGAAACATCACGATACATTAGAGGTGTCAAAGTATAACACATTTAACACCCCTTTTTTAGATAACACGGTTAAGATACTGAAACATGAATTATTATATCTTAAAGTATCCTAAACTGAGCTTTCAAACATTTCCAAGGCAGTGCAAAACAAATGTAGTCTTAGTGTTCAGTTGCGATAGTACTTTAAGAAATAGCTAAATAGCCTCTGATGTAGAGCAAGTACTAAAAGCGTTCATTGGTTTTTGTTTTTACTAGCGTTCAACCTTGGGCGGAATTCAACTGATATGCCGTTAAGTTGCATCTACATAAAAATGATACACCCTGAAGACACTGAGTGGTGGGATTGATAAATGTTGAAAATATTATAAAAGAATGGTTGCCGTCTTGATTAAAACCAAAATATTAGCAGGTTGTTAGAAAACTCAGGTCAGAAATACTTCAGATAGGAGGTGAATGAGCGAAGAAAATATCATTTTTAAGGTTCTGTACCTCAAAAGGTAAAAACGGAACCCTTATAAGATCACTTTCTTGTCCGTCTGTCCGTGTGTCACCACCGATTTTCTCAGGAACGGGTAGACCTAGCAAGTTTAAATTTATATCAGAAACTGAGGTTTATGGTCCCTATTACGTGTATAAAAATCAAGGTCCTGAGCCAACACTATAAAAAGATATAGGCAAATTTCGATTTTCGTGAAAACTTTTCTCTTTACTTGTGCTGCAAGACCTTGCTTTTCGCCAAAATTCACAATTCTAGGTCAACCGGAAGTACCCTATAGGCTTTGTGTCGAAAACCTACATATATGGTACTTCCCGTTGACCTAGAATCACGAAATTTGACAAAAAGAAACGTCTTACAGTACGAATAAAGGAATAATTCCAAAAAATATAAAAAATTGAAAATTATGATAACGTAATGGTACTTACAAATCTACGTAAAATCTGGGTAGGTACGGAACCCTCGGCGCACGAGTTCGACTCGTACCTGACTGGTTTTTTTTTAATGATAACACTCGTCGATAGAAGCTAAACAAAAAATCTGAGGACTGTCTGACTGTTCTGACAACAAATTTTTTTTTTTCAAAAACCTTTCTTCCCTTTCAAAATACTTGAAGCTCTTACATTTTTCTCTCAATACTCGTGCATGCTACCTAAGAAAATTTTCACTTCAAATAAAGAACATCAGTTGACAGATAAATGACAGAATGGTATAGTATTGTTTATCTGCATAAATAAACTCTCTGAATCAAAACATTTTATTGATATCAATAAAGCTCGCCAGTAGACACAACACATAAATAAATCAAAGAAAATCGGATGACCAATTTAGCCAAAAATTCTTAACTTTCTTAACTGGAATGTCTTTGCCAACGACGTGCTGATATAAGTGTTATGTTTTGTGGTCGATGACGAACAAAAATAATGGTTACTCAATCGAGAAGCGTACTACACAAACAGGAATAAAAGTTCTTAAAGTATCTATAGGTACAGTAAATACCATGGGTAAAGCAATTTTTTCACTGAATTGAACACCACGCTTGCAAACTAAAGATAAAAACCTCATTTATTCCATATTGACATGGCGAAACATGTTACACACATTAATAGATATTTATTTTGAGGTGGTGTTAGTACATATAATACTACATTACCCTTCAGTTTCTAAGTCACAAGAGCATTGCAATGCCTATTTATCCATATATAGAAGATATTTATTAAACTGTTTAAGATACTGTATCAAGTAATCAAGTTTACTAGCTATAGCTTACAAGAGGATGCAAAATGACGTCATTGTGGTTTAATACGAGTACGTATACGAGTACAATCAGATTAATTTATTCCTGGAATCGAGTGTGAACATGCGTTCAATGTAGACGGGCTTATAAAAGATAGATACAATGGCATTATTAAATATACTACAACATTGTTTTGATGTGTGCCAGTTTGTCTGTTATTAAAGACTAAAAGGTAAAAAGACAATGAAAAGAAAACAAGATTAAGAAAAAATCTAATAAAAGAGAAAAGTGAGTGACACAAATAAAATTGAAGAAAAAATAATAATAATAAAAACACACACTAGCCCACACCACATTTTTACTTAAGAAATAGCCTGCGCTAATTAATCCCAAGCATTTTTGTCTTCTAAGTGTGTCACAAGTGAGTAATAGACTTTCTACGTTTTATTGCATATTTAAATTTGTTAATACTTAAGTCTTGAAAATTATTTGGGATTTTTTATAAGGTCGGACACGTTGACCTCGAAAAGACTTGTTTATCTTTTGCAGCTTGTAGTACCCGCCTCTAGGGCGGGTACTACAAGTTTATTTCTATTTCTGGTATTTATAGAATGTACATCACTTCTTTTCAAAAAGCTATCTTTGTTTTTATGAACATATATTACATTTTCACATATATATATATTGACTTGCCACTGACATTATATTTATTTTTTTAAATTTCTGCCTTTAATGAACAACGTATGCCTATATTATAAAGTGAATTCCCCCACAGTAGAATACCGTACGGTAAAGTAAACAAGTCGTGAGCTGAGTTGAGTCTACTCGATCATTTATCAATATATGGGCCCCACTGTAGCTTAGAATCTAGTGTTATTCCTAAAAATATCGTAGTGTCCACAAGGTCTAACCCGACATCCTTAATCATCACAGTAGTTTTCACAGGCTTGACGTTTGGCATCGTGAAACGTATACACTTAGTTTTTTGTTAATTTAAAAGCAAATTGTTGACGTCAAACCAATGAACCACTTTCGAAATGGCGCTGTTTACGTCTGGGAAATTGTAAGTGTCCGTTTTAGTCTAAATAATAGTGATGTATCATCTGCAAACAACACAACCTCGAGATTGTCCATGACAAGGTGACGTAAATCGTTAATATATTCTAAAAACAAAAAAGGGCCGATAATAGAACATTGTGGAACGCCCATTTCTACCACAGAGCCTGTAGACCGCTCACCATTAATATCAACTTCCTGAATCCTGTTATATAGATGTGAAGCAAGAAGTTCCAATAGTGCTGTAATTTCATGAATAATACAATCAAAAGCTTTAGATAAATCGCAAAAGTTACCTAGAGAATCGTGGGCATCCTCCCAGGCATAAAATAAACAAATAAAACATATTTACTAGCTTAACACTGGCTCAAGTGTGGAGCGACCTCTTGTAAAAACAAATTGTCTATTATGTAATAAATTATTATTATTAAAAAAACTTTGCGATTGATCATACATAAATTAAAAAAAAAATGCAATTGGTATTGGTTACAAGGGAGGTAACTGTTCTGAATAATTTTGTTGTGTACTCAATTTCCCTTTGTCACATTCATTTTTTTTCATTTTCTTATTCAACATTTCTTAATTCGATTTCTAACGGTATTTACCAAAGGACTAACTAAAGAACTAAGAACTAACACATTAATTTTCGTCTTAGATAAATAAAAATTTTGCTGAATGTGTTCGCTATATCGGATCGGATAAGTACAACAACAACTAAGAAATTCAAATTTAATTACCGAACTGGCTATTAAGCCTATAGGAGCTTTTAGTACTATAAGCTACTAGTAATTTGATAAACGTCGCAAATTACAAGATCAATATTAAACTTTAAAACAAATCCATATTTGTAGTTATTGACTATTAAGCTTTACATAACATTCTCATTCCGCGACACGGTTTAGTAAAATATTATTTAAAGTTAAAATATTAATGACGTTTTTTTTAATAATATTTCAAAATAAGGTACGTAATTGACTTGAAACTTATATTTTTAGTCAAATTAAGTTAGACTTAAATGTACGAAGTTTATGGAACAAGGTATAAAACTAATTTCATTAAAGTAAGTTGAACCGGTCCATTAGAGGCCACTCGTATCCCTGAAGGGTATTATACTTGAGAATAGTCTAATAAAAGATGTTAGCCGAATGTAGGTAGTAACTACTGAATGAGTATCACGAACCGACCGTGACACAGTGACGACTAAATAATGCCTTGGCGAAACGAGTCACCTGCGGTATTGACAGCTTATTGACGTAGTAAGGTTAGTCAAACTTCAGCAACAATAGTCAGGCTATATGATACAGTAGTCTTATAATAATAATAATAATATATTTATTTGCAGAAATTGTGGTAGTCACAGTAGGTGGTTTACAATGTTTAAAGCACAAGACACATTTCGCTATATTTAGATAGCATGCAAATTTTTAAATTGTACAGGTAAAATTATGAAATAAAATTACATTACATTGCACTTGAAATATCAAAAATCAAAAATTTTTAAAAATGTACAGGTAAAATTATGAAATAAAATAAAAACAAAATTACATTACATTGCACTTAAAATATCAAAAATCATATTAAAAATAATTACTACACTAATGCATTTCTGAAGTGATATGACTGAGTAGAGTACTTTTTAAAAAAATAATTGACGGAGTAAAAGCACTCTGCTATTAGCCAATTTTTTAATGAAGTACAAAATCTGTGATAAGGAAGAGTTGCTTAGTAGTAGTTAGTAGTCTTAGTAGTAGTAGATCATCAAGAGGAAAATTATTTGTAAGAGGAATTTGTTTGTATCTATTTTGAAACACAACATGATGTAGCATTTTAGTGAAAAAATATGAATCACTTCGGAGAATAGATAAATGATTTTGGTAAGGGCCGGCGATGGGAAACTTGATCGACATCGATTCAAGCACAAATGGCCGATGGATGGAAGTAATACAAAAAATAGATTCCGTTTATTTCTGGCAATGATAGGTTAGTAGGTTAGTGTGGCAAATGTTTAAGAAAAAAACAAGGCTTTTTTTGTTAATGGGATAGATTATTTTACTTGGTGTGAAAGTTGAACTAGTAATCATTTGAACAATAAATAGGCGATTTGTCTGAGATACTGATCTATCTAGCTATATATAATATCTAGCTATGTATTAACATAGCTAACAGCGTAAATTCGAGGTTACAATGTAATTGTTTATATAACATATTTTATTGTTCATTGTTTATAGTACAAAACATTGTAGGTTAAGAAATATCCAAAACGAACTTGGAAGATGATTAAATAATTATAGAGGCAAAAAGTAAAACATACCTCCGACGACTTAGTACGACTATACTTGCTCTGAGGACAAAATAAAATTTGTAACCAAAACCTGCTCATTAAAAATTTGTTATTGTAATTGTAATTTTTTTAAATAAAATGCTAAAATAAACATTTCACACATGGCCTACAGTTGTTGAAACTGTGGCCCCTGCTGATATATTAAAGGTTAGCATTTACAAGATTGCTCTAATTAATTTGACATTTTTACCCTTGTCACCTTGCAACTGTATGTTGAAGGGTAATACAAAACATAACTCGGGTCCTAAACTAACAGTAATTATGCCTCCCAATAATCACGCACTTGCGATAAGTCCATGGAGTCCAAGTTACTAGCGGTAATCTATGGGTTCATTTATGAGGTTTATTCTTGTACTGCTTGATCTGTGGTAAAATTCGGTTCTTGACAAACACCAACATTACAAACCTGACACAAAAAAATATTTTGATTAGTTAAAGATCCATAATATTCCGTTGCCTTAAGATGTTTTGAGTTTATAAAAAAATATTTAAATGAATCATCATCATAATCATCATCAGCAGCATTTAAGAGTCCACTGCTGAATTAAGCCTTTCCTTAGAAGAAAAGAAGGAGGTTTAGGCCTAAAATACCACGCAAGCCAGATAGGTTGGTATAGGGTTAGTCTATATCTACTCGGACCCGATCCGCCGCCGGCGAAGCAGGCGCTGTTCCCGGATCCCTCCTATTACAGGCGCAGAGTGGCACACCGTGTGGTTTTAGTCGGTCCGAGTCCGACACACCACCCCGCCGCAAACCCCGGTGGGGTGACGGTCCGAGGGGATTACCACACGTAAAAAAAAAGGGTTAGTCTATATCTAAATTATACAATTGAATTGAACAATTAAACATGATGAATTTAGTTGTCAGTCACGAGTGAGTCTACTTGTAAATCGTGCTATTATAGTTATGTCCAGGTTGCCATTGTGACTGTGGCAAACGATGTGTATCTAGTCGGCCTAATAAAGTTTTGCGTAACTTACACCGACCTTGTTGGCGCTCATACCCAGTTTTACTTATTCACTCAGTACCATAGTTGCTAGTTGCTTACGTACTAATCTACTCTGGCAAGTCAAAACACTTTGAAATCAAATTCACAAAGACTGCTCTAGTGATACAAACTCTTTCTGATATCCTAAATTGGTTGTTTTTTTTACATGTAAGTGTCATTTGTCGGTCAGATCAGGTCAGTAGTACAGTTTAACCGTGATCAGATGACCACGCAATACGTAATTATAGCGACTTATTCGATCATTCTGTTCTTCTTTGTTCAAATACAGTTCTGTTATACCCTAAATCCGTTCCTTATTTAGATACAAAAGGAAATGCAGACAGGATGTAAAATGGAAAGATGATATCCGGAAGGTGACTGCAATATGTTGAACGAGGAAAGCAAGGGACCATTTGCGGAGGCCTTTACTATAGAGAAGACAATGAGGAAACGGAAGACAATGTCTAATATGTGCATTATTTACATTTAATTAAAAAAACTAGAGCCTTTTTAACCAAATGTAAATAATAACTGTAAATAAGTTAGATTTCCTGCATGTATGTCGGTTGTCGTGTCAAAAAGTAGCCTATGTCCGTCCTCAAGAATCAGCTATCTCTATACCAAATTTCATCTAAATCGGTTCAGTGGTTTAAGCGTGAAGAGGTAACAGACAGATAGACAGACACACTTTATAATATTGGTACGGATTATTAAAAGGCTATAATTATCCAAATTGTGGGCAAAAGCTAGTATTATATAAATCTCTCCCTGCCGTTATCTCCATATAAAAAATGCAATTAATACTAAACAATGACGTTTGATATGAAGGCAACTGAGTGACTGTTCCCTACAAGTTTTAAAATAATACCTCCAGCTTAATAAATATCGTATTCAATCAGCAGTTTCATCGCTCAGGGTTCTAACTAAGCTAAAAGCTTTTCAACTTATAATTATTCAAAAAGTTTTGAAATATAATCGCCCCTAGTCGGTGAGTTATAGCCTATTTATCGACAGTGAAATAGAGGTTTAGTTATTAATTTAGTTATTTGTGTCGTTGTAAAATTAACTGTTTATATATGGAAGTACTATTAGTAGGTAGGCACCTAAAACTATTAAGTCGAAGAAACTTGTGTGTTTCGTTTGTTTGAAAGTAATGAGACACGTTACGAAGTTTTAATGTAATAAGCTAGTTAGCTAGCCCAAGTCTACGTCTCTTCATAAAGACAAGTTCCTTATTAAAAATGAGGAACTCAAAAGAGCAATAAATAACACATTATTTTATTCCCATATTGGGGAATATTATAAATGGCATAATCTACGATATTTATAGCTCGTGTACAACATCGAAAATGAAAGCGAAATCGTTAGAGAAATTAAAAACGAGTTTTCTTCATTTTACTAACGAGGAACATACTTATCTGTTTTGAAATATAATTCTGCTGCATCATGCGTAGTTCACATACGTCAGCTACTTGGTTCTGTTATTTTTATAAGCAAAGCTCAATGTTAATAACAACAATGACACCGCACGCCGCACCGTTGTTTGCTCGACAACCCAAATTCATCTCAGAAATTCTTTTTTGGAAGGCGTAAGCAGAGTGATTTAGGCGATGTTGTGGTATGTAATTGCTTTAAACATAATTAATACAATTTGTCTAGTCTTTTGCGAAAAGTTAGCTAGAACAAACATAACACCATCGAGATAGAAAGTGATTACGGTATACAAAATCACTATTATTTCATCAACAGCCTTTTATAGTCCACTGCTGGACATGGGCCTCTCCTTAGAAAGATGCTGGCCAGACGGTTTGGTATAGGGTTTGTTTCAAGAGGCGCTGATTCTGCCCTAGGGCGACTTTTGCCCAATTTGGATGGAGCCAGCGTCACGACAAGACGGCAGTACACGGGGATTGTCCGGTCAATGGCACTGTACGGTGCACCGGTGTCTGCGGTGGCTCTGACCGCCCAGAATAGGGCACGCCTCTGGCGCCCTCAGAGGATATTGGCGGTTAGAGCCATACGCGGTTACCGCACTGTATCGACGGAGGCGGCGTGCGCGTTGGCCGGAACACCCCCATGGGATTTGGAGGCGGAAGTGCTCGCCGAAGGATATCGGTGGACGGCTGAGTTCCGGGCGGTTAACGGCTTTCGGCCCCCGCCCGAAGAAATACGCGAGTGGCGTGAGGCCGCTCGCCGAGCCACGATGGCTCATTGGTCCTCCCGGCTGGAGGCTCCACGGCTGGAGCGCCTCCACGGCTTTGCCACCGTGGAGGCGCTCCAGCCGGTCATCGTCGAGTGTGCATGGCGACAGCAAAGTACCCTTTGCTTCCGGCTGACCCAGGTCCTTTTCGGGCACGGCTGCCTGCTGCTGTACTTGCACTCGGTTGCTAGGAGGGAACTGAGTCCCGCCTGTCACCACTGCAATGGCAGTGAGGACTCGGCCTAGCACACGCTGGCAATTTGTTCAGCTTGGGCGCCGCAACGTCGGGTCCTCATTGCAGTTATCGGGGGGGATCTCTCGCTACCGGCCGTCATACGCTCCATGGCCGGTAGTGACAGATGTTTTACCGCGGTCGCATTCTTCTGTGAAGACGTCATCTCGCAGAAGGAGGCGGCGGAGAGGGCCCGGTAGGATGACCTCCACTCGGACCCAATTCGCCGCCAGCGAACCGGGCGGCGAAGGCGCGCTTACCAGCGCCTCATGCCGCCCTGAGTGTGGCTGCGTGTGGACGGGACGGGTTTTCCCCTCCACCCGCCATAATGGCCAGCCGCGAGGAGGTGCCAGACGTCACCTAAATAGAGAATGTACCCGAAGGTAGTGCCAGCACAATTGCGGGCGCCTGCCCGCAATTGGACGGGATCTAGGACGGGATCTAGGACGGGTCCGGATGTCTTAATAACAGCAGTTTTTTAATGGGACTAATCTCACCCACACGCCCACCACTGTAACTCCTGTACACCAGGATCCACAGCAGTGACCCACGAACACACCGAGTTATGACACTCGGGAAGTCCCAGGAAGAAATTAAACTGTCTTGGAACCCGCAACGAAATTAATCAGAAGAAAATTGGAGGAGTTGGAAATACAGTAAATCCACTTCCCTCCTTAGAAAAGCGGGAGACAAAATGAAGTAAAATGGGCATACACCCTTTTAAACAGGGAAGCACCACGGCCACAAATATTACGGGTCCTACGTGAGCTATGTTTGATTTCTATAATATGTATGGCAGAATCGCCTAAACGCACGGAAATTCACCCTAGTTGACACAAGATCCCCATAGTATACCGCCCCAGATGTCACCTGCAAGCTATTCAGCATTATATTACGTTCATTATACCAAAGACTACATTCCCAGAGGATATGATGAGCAGACTGTTCATAGTGAGAGTTAGGTGTTGAGCATTGACACAATGGTGACTCGACTAATTTCGCCCGAAGCCTTGTTTAGCGGCAAGGATCTAATGATACCGAGAAATTCGTCTGAAGATGGTAAATCAGACATTGGAGACAGTGGTGGTTCGATGGCCCACTGCCTGATCTGTCGGTGATGATCAGTGTCGTTTTCCGGTCGATCGTCAGGAACGAGTGAGTCTAAAAGATATTCTGCTGTTTGTTCTACTCCTGTGGTATATCTGTTATTAATTTTGATGTTCTGTATGTATGCAAGGTCGATTGATCTATTTGCCTTAAATTCGTGATACAAAGGTGACCACGGGCCCTCTCTATCGAGTTTATCAACAAGTTTCTGAATTAAGTTTCCCTTGGATTTTTCCACAGCAGCTCTGTAGTGGGACCTGGCAACTCTAAGAGCAATGAGAGCATTGTTGTACAAATCTCCTGTTACGTTATGTTTTTTAATAGTGTTTAATTTTCTACGAGCTTTCCGGTAGCTTCTACGTAGTTCGGCTAATCTATCATTCCACCAATCACATCTACGAGTGTTAGTGATAGATCCGCGACCAATAGTTACATCAGCGCAGTATGTAAAAGTTTCTGATAGTAGTTCTGCGCTTTCCTCAGTTGATAAACTACTGCGACTGAAGTCTTTGGTATGAGTTGCAAAGAGTGAACCAAACAAAGCCCAGTTCGCACCTTTAGTTTTATATCTAAAATTATAGGTGTAATTATAGGTAATTTGTGGATCCTGTGCAAGCCTTGGTATGAATTCGTACACGATCAAGCGGTGATCACTACAGGATGCGTCCGGAAGGACACGCCATCCGGATATCGAGACGTCGCCGCGCGTAAGCGTCACGTCAATAGAAGACTCACCCATTGGGTTGCAAAAAGTTGGTGGTGCATCGGGGGTATTGTGAATAATAAGATTCATTTCCGCAATGAAATCTTCAACCGCACAACGTCGAACCGTGTCGGTTGAACGCAACTTGCCATACCATAATGAAGATGACGCATTGACATCAGCGCCAATGATAATTTTATGTCCCACGAGGAACTGCAAGACGTAACGTAAGTGATGTAAGTGAGGATCAATAGGATGTGAATATTGAAAATAGCAGCTCACTACATAACCTTACAGGTAGAGGATGAGATCTCAGCAACGGCGCAGTGTGACGTCATAAGATTACGCAAAGATGTTACCGTAAAATTAGAACTTGCAACATATATCCCAGCCTGCGAACGGCAGTCAAGCTGTACTACATTACGACGCAAGTGAGCGCTCTGATATTGTTCTTGTAAAAGGACAATGTCTAACTTTTGTTCTAAAATTAAACGGTCTAATTCTGATGTAGCTATTTTATCGTTATGAAGATTTAACTGGCCTATCGAAATATTATTCATTACTTAGTAAGTTACTCTTTTAACTTTTTTTTTTTTTTTTTAAACTAAGTTAAACTATTCAGTAATTGGTATTTAATATTAGCTGTTCCAGTTTTAATTTGTATGTGGCACAGTCGTATGAGCCGCATCGATGGTCAGATGGTTTTTTGAACCGCTTACACTGTGCGCACGTGGGCTTAAAATCTGGTGTGTCTTTATCTGGACAAGCTCGCGTTTCGTGTGCGGCGGCGCAATTAGCACAAGTAGGGGTTTTTATGGTGCAAAACTTTTGTACATGACCGAATTGCTGACAATTTAAGCAACGAACTACTTCTATATCGTCTATGAATCTACATGTGGCCCAGTCTATATAAAGTTTATCTTTTGTGTTGGCTAGATGTTTCCGAACTGCTGCCTCTAATTCTAAGCCTATCCATTGAAGCCCATTTTCTAGTTTACGATGCCTAACAATTTTGGTTGACTTAATAAAATCATTCTCGTCCTTGATGTTCTGACGGTATAAGGCTGTTAGGAAGGCACGATCTTCCATAGAACCGGGTACGTCTTTTACAATTATACGGGGCCTACGGCCTTTCGGTTTTTCTAAGCGCAACCCTACTGATTTAATGGCATCCACAGATTCCAGTTTCTTAAGCTGCCGTTCGTTAGCTACACGTAACACGACGCCTGCCTTAGAGGTTTTTTTAACGCCTACAATTTGAAATCCCTCATCGCTCGGTTTAATAGCCTTCATGAGAGCTTGTTTTGTTGTTGACGAGGTCGCATAGTCCGCTAAGCGTTCCGTAGTGGGATAGGCAATAACACAAGGCCTAGGAACGCGCGCTTCAGTAGGTACCGGGCACGGAGCAGATTTAAGTGGTAATAAAGCTTAAGTTTGTCCGCGTACGTTAAACTCGTTTTTTGAGTGGCGATACCCTCCATTTTTCGCTCAAAATTCGCTAACTTCGTTTCGTTGCTAGAGGATTTTATTGCTAACAAAGATACGATACCGGTAATTCGTTGAGTAATATCCATAATCGCCGCAGCAGTTAATAACAGCAGTTGCCGGATCCCTCCTATTACAGGGGCAGAGTGGCACACCGTGTGGTTTTAGTCGGTCCGATTCCGACACACCACCCCGCCGCAAACCCCGGTGGGGTGACGGCCCGAGGGGTTTCCACACGTAAAAAAAGGGTTTGTTTCAAGTTTTTTTTCTCTTTGCAGTGCTGTTGTCCTGCGTAGTTTGCTACCTTAGTGGGCGCTTACGACACCCAAGGAATTAATAGGAGTGGTGATACTTCGTATTCTCAATCCGTCACCACACGGACCATTTTTTATTGAGTCGTATTCTTTAAGCTAGAGACGTTTCCTATTTCAAGTGGAGATATGCTTTACTTTTTGTTTTTTCTATAATCTTATTTTTTTGTTTTTAATATTATTATAAGGGGGCAAACGAGCAGACGGGTCGCCCGATGCGGAGGATTTTTTTGTCGCTATAAATAATTTACCAAAAATTTATATGATGATATAAATAGTAAAGTAACAATTTTACAAAAAAAAGTCTAAGTATTCCATCAGTCAATCTAGCTTTCATAGTACAAGCTCTGCTTAGTATGAAACTAAATGACGTTGTGTCAAATATCAGATGTCACGGGAATATAATTAAATTAAATCATTTAATTTTACATGCTAAAAATTCTACCAATTATTTTTTTCAGATACTCTTATTTTAAATATATATCCGAATCCTACACAGATTGAGAATGAATACATAGAATGATTATATTTGTTTGTAACATTCTATCTGTACATTATTAAGCGCTAAAGCCTTGTCCCTCATAATCTCAGGATCAAGTTAACCGATACGAAAATAGTTTGTTATTAGCTAAGTTTCCTTGGATTCTTTAGTAGTTTACTTGATGTGGCAAAGCCCTCGGCTCAATACGGTGATGAAGCGCTTATTTAGATACAGTAATATACTTACTTATCCTGATAATTTGTGTGTTATTAACCTTGTAGTAACGTTGCGTTGGTGACATTTATTTTTATTGATATACAGTGTTCTCATTTCAAAAATAACTTAACACATTTATAGGTAATCGTTTCTGCAGTTCTCCTCTATTATTTAAATGGTTGTGGATCGCATAGTACGAGTATATGAGATTAATCGATTGTGTAGTCTAACCTACCTTCTAATATGTCAATGTGAAATGAAAGTTATTTTTCATAGTTCGGTTTTTTTGTTTTCAAAGAAAGTTGTTTCGCTCTCAAGAAAGAGCTCTCGCCTGGTGCGATCGTACCGGTTATCGGCCGCCGTAACAGAAGCTACCCCAAAATGGCGGTACTGCTGGTGGGTGCGTGCGTTCTTGGGCCTGCTCTATAATATTACTATTTATTTTTTAATATATTAGTAACTTTGAGAGGTGTCTAGGTATCGTGGTACCGGCTCAGGCTAGATTGCGATCAGACGGCAGTAGTTTCACATTCTAACTAATATTTTAAATGTAAAAGTGAATTTCTTTGATAGTTACGATTTTACGTCTACACTGATGAACTGACTAATGATTATTACTAATTTTAGATGAACTTTTTCATAGGCAAAAATAGTTATGGTACAATTAAAAGCTGGTATTCATACCAAATTAGCTGGTAAACGGTTTTTTGAGACGAGTAGCTAACATATTTACGATCACAGTTCATAGATTGAAAAACGATTAACCATATTTCTAACTATACAAATCATTGTTTCTTCAAACGAAGAATAATAAATATTAAAGAATAAGATTTTAAGTTGACCACTTTATCTACTTATAACTTTTAAATGAAGCAATGAGAGTTTTAAAACTCGAAGGACGCATCGGTTTTTGAACAAAAGTTATAATTTCATAGGTACTATTTTTGGCTCTCTAACTTTCGATATTTCATAAAAGCTATTTCATTGTATTCGTACATTTTACAAGTTACCGGTGTTTGAATATTTTATACTATTAATTGTGCTGACGGATTAATAATACGGAGTGTCACCACCCCTTTTGACCCCGTGGATTTCGTAAGAGTTGACTAAGAAAGCAAACTACGCAGGACAACAGCACTGCAAAGAGAAGGAAAACTTGAAACAAAGTCTGTACCAACCCATCTGGTCAGTGTTGTATAGTAGGCCAAAACCTCTTTTCTAAGGAGAGGCCTATGTCCAGCAATGGGCTATTAAAGGCTGTTGATGTGATGTGATGATGTGTGTCCAATTTCTTAAATTATTAAATGGCAGAATGCTCGTTGCCGTAACATCAGCGTTATAATGAACTCATAAATAAGTTCTAATCAATTCAAGTTCTGTAAAGAATACGAACAAACTACATTTTCAGAACTGTGATTGATGATTTATGTCTCAGAAACACTAAAAGTCATACGTTTCTTTTGTGTGTTCTTTAACTGAAAACCTTTTGGCAAAGCGTTTTTTTGTTTCAAAGATTTTGCAACCATTCCAGTTAGTCCTTTTTTTTTACAAATAATGCAAGTAAAAATTATTATAGTTAAAATATTAGCTTTTAAACCTTCATCTACACATAACTACTAATTGCTTTGATAAGTTTGATTAAAAGGTATTTCATATACTCATAAATATTCGACTCGAGCATTTTTACTAACATTGATTTTTTTTATTTCTATCTATTCTTAATCCCCTATAGACACACTCTTCAGTATAAAGTACTACGTAACGGTATTTTATAAGTACATGATCGATTGAGCAGATGCGATTCAAAGACTTCTACATTAAATCAAAAGTGCTTCATGAAATACATCTTTTCGCGCCTTAAAAAACGCTTTTTTATAATACGACACCAGCTGAGTAATGATAACATCATAAATAATACGTTTACTGAACTCCGAGCGTCACTGGGCTATTAATCTCACTAATTACGACAGAATTTTGTTCCAAACCAAGCGTTTGTCTTAGAATCCTTTACCACTTCTCCTTAAACCTTTCTGGACCAGCATTTGTTTTATTAAAGCTTTGCTAATTCAATTAAATAGGAATTATCGAGGTCTCGGTTATAGATAGAAATTGAGCAACGAGTAAGTTATTATATCGCCTCATTTTAAGTTTATGCGTCAACAAAAACTTATATTGTTTGCTTCAATTGTTTCATAAATGTATTATGTCAAAAAGGAAGACTGGCTCTATCTAGATGTATACATATGTTATTATTTTATTTAACTTTAGTATAGATATTTCAAGTGTGAATTAAAATTATTACGAAGTTTTGTAAATTATTTACTTAGAAGGATGGTATTACGCGCAACCTAATTATCTTCCAAATATTAATACAAATTGTTTCCTACACCAAAAGTATTTGATTTGTACAATATCTCATTATCCTTATCTAATTTGTAATTAATTAGGATGAATGGTATTTAATTCCAGCATTGGATAAACATTGGACATCGCTCAAATCATAAATCATAGAGTAATTGCGTAAATATGAAAATCCCCTACACATACGACCTCTAATCACGATATTTTTCTTTATAAAAACATTTATGTAAACAATAATTATAATAGATGTAATATAATACTACATCTTGACGACCGAATGGCGTAGTGGTTTGTGTAACGGACTGCTATTCCAAAGGTCGGGGGTTCGATTCCCGCTCAAGTCAAGCATTTGTGTGCATGAACATTTAATGTTTGATTTGGTCTGGGTGTTTCTATGTAAAATATGTATGTATTTACAAAAAAAAAAGTATAAATGTATTTATATCAGTTGTCTAGTACCCATAGTACAAGCTCTGATTAGTTTGGGACTAGATGGCGTTGTGTGAATGTAGTAGAATATTATTATTATTATCTATTATAATTTATTATAAATGTAGATAGATGTAGTAAAAGAATGACGTGTGTACATCTTTTTTTGCAATTTATTAACTAACTAATAATGTCCACACATTATTTTAATAAAAATGCATAACATGCCATGCATTAATATTATATTGTGTTAACGATGCGTAGCTTTTAAAGCTAAAGTATAATTTATTCGCAAGAAAGTCATGTGAATGAAACTATTTGGAACAAAAGATAGACGATCCGTAAAAAAGAATGAAATTGTTGAAATCATATGATCTGGGCCCTCCCCAGAGTAGGGTGCCTGAGGCCAGGTATCGGGTGGGTTTTGGTGGCATTACCACATACTTCTGGCGCCTGCTTCCTTAAGGAGCCGTATATCCGAAGGGGTTTTCCACCCTGTCTACAAAAAAGACTCATTATCAGAACTTGGGCTGCGTATTACAAATAAGCACCGTACCTACATGTACCGAGGTGTAATGTTCGTTTATCCAGTTAATGTTTACCCCATCAAAAGCCTTAGTTAAGGAAAACGATTGTACTATTATAGCGATTTGTTCCTGCTATTTTTTCTTAGTATTATTCTACAACAGTACAACGCTTGCTAGTGACCTTATAAGTAGGTCTATAAAACTATTTACATATCACAAATACAACAGTGATTTTCAATTCTAAAACATTACAAATGAAAGACAAGATTATAAACCAACACAATAAAAATGTGATTTTCATTATGAGTAAAATATTAGTGATATCCAAAAATATTAGGGAGGATTAAGGCTTCCCGAAAATATTCGGTTCTACTATTTCTGAATTAACAAACAGCAATAACTGCGTCTGTCAGAGGAAAACGATCATTTATTATTAATAAACTTCTATTTCTGTTTACATAAATCGATAGATGCTTACAGAACTATGTTCGCTTTCGGTTAGAGAATTTCTTGTAATGATCGCTGTTACGTGTATGTTTACAAATACGTTGTACAAAAAAAACTAAATCATGACAAAAACAGATAAAAAAATAATAGATAAATAAAAAAATGAAATAAATAAACAAATAATGTCACTGTTTCATTGTTAACATTTAATTTTTACATTAGTTGAGAGAACAGGTTGAAAACAATTAATTTTATAATAAATAGTTACAGTTTGTAATTAAATTCGGATGATATTTACCATTAACTTACAGACTTACACCCACACATGAAACTATACATAAAAATAATATACTCACACCTAAATACACATTAATCAAAACAATGTATTATTTTCATACTCTTTAGTTTACAAGTATTTAAAGCTGGTTCTCAAAATAAGAGGATAACCTAATTTAGGTTTCTGTTTTATTTAAGTGTGAAAAGAATAATACTACACACAATAATACCACACTTTAATCTTCCAAGGCACGCAAGGCAAGGGTACGCAGTTCTAATACCGAGTAATTATACAATAATCAGTAAATCTTCTTTATGAATGGATGTAAAGTGGGCAACAGCCATATTAAATTTATTTGCTATCTTTTCGTTCAACGATCAAACAAAAAAATCTCGTAAATTAACAGCTGAAGGCTTCTAAAGCCTCACCTTCTCGTAAACATTATGTCAACTGCGTTATGGTAAACAGATATCAATGATATGAAGTACATGGAGGCGCACGGAAGCACGCACTTAAATAAACATTAGAAATTAAAAAAAAATAGCTTTTATTACCACTGAAGTAAAATTTAAAAAAGAGAACAACCTTACATAAATTGATAAAAATGACAACTTTTATAGAAAATATCAATCACCTGTCAAACATTTTTGATAGCAAATTACTGTCTTTCAATTTTACCGTTCATTTCATTTCACTCAAGAGATGGATGATATTGTTTACGCTTGACAGAAATAATGATACATACTAGACAAGTACCAAAGATGACAATGGCACCTTTGAAGGCAGTTTCTGGAATGTTTCACAAAGCTGACGAGATCAAAGACACCGATGTCGTTTGACGAGACATTTACAAAGATATGTAATATTTCTAGAAATGAAAGGGAGTCAAAGATACAGGTCTTTACTTTCGGCACAGCTAAATTAAGGAAAACAAATTATTTAATACATAAACATTTAATAATCGTCAAATTTTCCAATTTTTAATACGACACGTCACCATTTTAACACTTTGAAACTGCTATTGATGAGATTAGTCGTTTCATCAGCCTAAGGTTCACAACATCAGAACTAGCGGTAACAGAGTGATACATTTAATTCAGTGACTGAGTTACCGACACAGTATTTCAAGTCTGTCTTCGATGACTCTTTAAGGAGTCTCTTTAGAAGCATCGACAGCTTTTAATAGTCCACTGTCCGATATAGGCCTCTCCTTAGAAAGGAGGTTTTGGCCTTCTATGCCACGCTGGACAGACGGTTTTTTATAGGGTTTGTTTCTAGTTTTTCTTCTCTTTGCAGTGCTGTTATTCTGCAGAATTTTCTCAAGGGAGCAAACTCTCCGGGATAACAGCACGAGTCGGCTCTCTTAATCCGTCATCACACGAACGATCAATTTAGCAATATCAATTCGCCTTTTTTACCTGTGTGTCTAACCAGAAAAACAAACCTACACTTTCCAGATTTATATTAGAATCAGCTACGTCTCCTCTAACACAAAGAAAGCAACTTTGCCTTGCATAACATTTATTTGAAAGAAACAATTTAAATAATTATTTTTTTGAGTAATTGCCTCATTTCTAGCTCTGAATTTATATTCATTAAAAATATTATTTCTTAAAAGCAAGTAATGATAATTGCGAACCAAGTGGAGCTTAGCTGTGTTTAATGGATGCCATTAGCGGTTTTCACGTGATGAGAGAACAAATAGAGACACAAACTGGAATTCTAAAATTATCTGTTTTACTCGTACCAATATTAACTACATTGGATAAAAATTTAAATCATAACCGGTACTACGTATCAAATTGTTCACTCGATGTAACTATTTTTGTCTTATTATTTTGATGCACATGATTTCTTAGGAAAGGCCCATGCCCAGCAGTGGACTATTAAAGGCTTTTGATGATGATGTAAATATACAACATTTAGTTTCATCATATGAAATCACATGTTTAACATAAACCGTGTTATGATTATATTAGATAAACTACATATACTTATTTACGATAACATTATTGACATTTGCACACACTTTGTGGTGCACTGCGTTTAGTAAGTAGGGAGGTAATTGTGACGCACGATTACAATATACTCGTAACACGATAATATGTAACATAATTGTAACACGATTCATATGTTTCTTGATTTCGAATGAGAAGCAACAATAATATTCATTTCAACAATAATGTTTGTTGGATTAATGAACATAATTAAAACCGAGCGATATTGATTAGGTATTTAACTAGACTAGGTCAGATTTAAGAAAATTATATTTTTCCCTTATGTTCTCGTTGCGTAACAAGTATCTTTGAAAATAACTAATTTTAGCGAGAGTGGGTGGGGAGTGTGGCGCGAAGGGTCCTCGCAAGGGACATCAGATAAACGCCTGAATGACCATCACCCTGCCTTCCTCCTCGTTCACACCACATGTTCGTAGTTAGAGTCGGTTTTTGGGCGAGTAGGGTATTGTCGTTTGACTCAGCTAAATATAGAAGTCCATTATTGAGCTTGTTGTACTTGTAGTATTACATATATGTCACTACTTATGATACAGAGCTTTGGCAAGTAATTTAAATCCTTAATCTTTTTTCCTAAAAAGTATAATTAAAAAAACATTTATCTTACAAACAAAAATTTACAAATTTACTTTTTTTCTGAAGAAACCTTTTCTGAAGAGCTAGGGGCCTTGAAAATATTAGGGTTCAACCATTGTTGTCATAAACGTAAATAAACGTGTGTGTTGTCTTCTTCATGTTCCACTTTATATATTCAAACATTGGTTTGTTATTTATGCCAACTAAATTAAATCTATAGAATTACTGAATTACAATTACTTCCCATAGAAGCATAATACGCGGGTCGCCACTATAGAAGCGTACACATAGGCATCTAAATAAACTATTCATTTCCTTAACCTAGTCATTGGCAGCACAATATTTTGTGTATGATTTGGACAGGCTTTCAAGCATAATTTATATGATATAGGGATACTACTACCATGATACCGATTTATTTAACGTTGTCCTGGATTTCTGGAATTTAAGTTATAAATTCTTGGAAAAGCTACTTGTTATAAAACGTAAAAAAAATATAAATATGACAGCAGCAATTCCTATGGAAATATATAAAATATACTAAACGAGCATACAAACTACTAGTCTGATAGTGAAACCCTAAACTAAGAAAGGAAGTTGTGACGAAATCTAGCATAACTTATATTACCTCTTAAAATGAATACATAATAATTGATATACAGTGTGTAAAGTTAATGATAACACGATACAGTTAATGCCAATTTTAAACGGTAAACCTATCTTTTTCATGTCTTTCTCCCATACTCCAACTAAATCAAAGTGACCACTGCCGCCCACTGACATCTGCAATGTACATAAGTCTGCGGTGCTTTCCTTTTGTGCCTCCATAAGGGAAGTTGGGTTCTTCTGATCTCACTCACTCGAACTTGACTGCAATAAAAGAATTGCTGAACATCAGTTTCGAATGAGGTCTTGGTATCACTCCGGTGGAGTCTGTCCATAAGAAAGGAAGCATCGCTATTCATAAAATGGTAGTTAACTAACTACTATCGGAACCCTAAACACAAGGTGAACAATACTTTTAGTGGACTTTACTAAGAAAACTACTCAATACTTTGTAGGAGAAACACTCTATTCCATTAATTTGTTATATAAATTTGGGTAAAAGTACATTACTTGTAAGATAAAATACGGTCATCAATCTTTTAAATCCAATAACTTAGAGTGGCGATGAAAAAATAATTTATTATTGGAAGATGAGAGCTTGAAAGAAATCGAATTATTTTTTACATTACAACCTTTTCCTTCCTTGATGAAACTAAGCTTCGGAGATGAATAAGAATTAGAAACTTTTAAAACGCTTGATCAATAAAATTTTAGTAAATTTTAAATTCATTAAATTTTTCAAATTTATTAAAATTATCTTAAAATAAATTAAATTATAATAAAATAAAATAGTATATATATAAATTAAATTAATTTGGCAAACAAGCCCAGGTTAAGTAATATTTGACTTTAATTACTTGTCTTTAATTCAACATAATCAACGGAACTAAACGAAATTAAACATAAACAATTAAGCGACCATTTCCACTTGAGTATGGTACATCAAGGTAATAAAGTACAACTATTACTGTACTCTAGTTGTCTACTTTTAATAACAAGAGCATAGTCGTGCCTTGTATTATTACATTTACAGTTTCAACATATAATTTAAATCCTGTTAGTTGCATAATGTTTAACTTAATTTTTTCAATATTGTAGGCTTACGTAACAAATGTATAGTTTCTAAAAAAAACATATTAGTGTTTCAACATTATTTACTATTAGATTGAGGGTTAGGAACCATTCCTTCGATGCGGAATATTTTGGTAAGGGGACGTGTTGATTCGTACGTGACCCGTTTCTTCGCAATTTATTGCTTCTGTTTGACTTATTCACACATCGTTAGGTACTACTAGTCTAGTACTAATAGTCACACTATTAGTGGAAATTGTAGCCAATATCATTATTTTGATTAGAACATTTTTACGTTAACAATACATTTTAAAAATTAATTATAGTTTAAAAAAAAACATTAAGTTTTTTGAAACTATAATTTATATTTCCTTTTTTAGGCATTAATGATGATTAAGACTAAAAAAGTAACAAGTTAGTTTATTACATATGCTTCAGCATACGCCTTAGTACGTGGCAAAAGTCACAACCTTTTTTTTAGGTATGGAAAAAGCTATTAAACCTGATCAAGATAATAAGACAAACTATTTAAATTATTGAACTGTCATCGGTCCTTGATAAGTGTGCAAAGTTTCAATTTAATTCGATGTTTTGAAGCGGGTCCAAATCACGTTTGAAGATTCCGTTACATACATACATACCAATGTAATTAAGCTTTGTTAAAAACAAACGATTACTTTTGACAGAGGCAACTAACACAGGAAAGTACTAAATACTGTAAAGTTTTTAAGCTTCTGCATTAACTAGGGCTCTATACTTGATACCAATGGCAGCTTTTTTTTTATTGCTTTTTACAATAGAAAAATTATTATTTTTAACTAATTTCGGACTTAATTAATAGTATATGGTATAGATAACTACGCATGGCGTAGCAAACGTTAATAAACTACACTAAACACTTACCATAAGACACAACCACCTCTGCTTTAATACATTAACGTTTGAAAAAGAAAATTATGAAATTTAAGTTCCGAATATCATGCATATTTGAAATTCAAACAATAAATATTATTAAATTGTTTAATACTACACGGTATGATAACTATGAAATTTTTATTTTGTTCCAGGTAATTTACCGAAATTGACTTTTATATTATGCCCTATAGAGCCCTATAGAGCTTATGGAACACGATCACTTTGTGTCTTCTAATACTATCTCAACTTGTAGTCACTTTGAGGAGGGTGTAGTGCTATAACCAGTCCTAAAATTAGATTTTGCTTAGCGATTGATGGGTTATTTTTGTAAATACAATGGGATAAATGTTTGTACTGTGTATAGGCTTTAAGAACTTTGGAAAAGAAGAGAGAAATGAATATAGGTCTAAAACTATAATTAAATTTACTTTACTTAAACTCAAACTCAATATAGTACAGTAACACCGTCTATTAGGACCAACGGATCTAAGAGATCGTAAGATCAAGAAGGAGTGGCTACTCATGTAAGACTTTATTTTTTATAATTCACTTTGAAACGATAGACTGACTTACAGAACAGTATGCACTGTTCTGTGGACTGACTACTTCTAGAAAAATCATCACAAATAAAACGAGCACTTATTGTCTACAGTATATCAAACTCGTTCAAAAAATGAGATATCTACATTCAACTATATGATATTTAAACGTGGTTATATAAATAACTTCCAATAAATGACTATAACTAATAATTGATATAATTTTATTTCCTTAGTATTCTAAAGGTTGCCTTAACGACCCTTTGCTGACTGAACTTTGCAGTACCAAGGGAATGAGACGATAACCTTTAAAAAGTAGAAACCAAAGAAGTTTACAAATATCACGTTCACGTGAATAACAATACACAAGGTTTACATAATACTCATAGGTTTACATTTATGAAAATTGACTTTTAACGTTAAAGCTATAATTATATGTACTTGGGTCGTAATCTTGTATTTTTATCTAAAACTTATTTTACACTTAAAGTGGATATCTCCGGAGGAGGATCAATACTTATTATACATAATTTACATGGTGTTAGAGGAGCCTAAATGTTGTAGTTACTAAGAATGCCGTACTTTACAGTAATATCAAAAGCGATATCTGTTGCTCATACCGATCGTTCAACATCAATCGCTACGACGGCGCGGGCGTCGTGGGTCGATAATCAAAGTCACTTAGCCTGATTGAAATACAGAAGGAAGAACAATCCATCTTGTGTGTGGTAAATTCTTTATTTATTGATTCCTACATCTACATACAGACATACATATTTTTATTTCATCACAGTGTAGTTTACGCCTTCATAGTCACAAAAGAAGCAGTCGGTTGCTAAAAATTACAGACTAAGTGGGCAGTAATTTGGACATGTACCTACCTAATATTTTTGTATTGCCAGTTCAATAGCATTATTATACAAGTATTTGTATAATAATGCTATTGCTGTATTCTATTTAGCAAAGACGGTCAAACAATGATAAACTTCTTAAGCTGTTCGTGCATGTCATCCACCTACATAAAATGTGGTTGCTTCGAAATTGTATTTAGTATAAACTGCGACTAGAATGTAGATAGTTTATTAATTTCTGGATGACAGCATTGTTCACAAAATTATCCTAATTAGACGCTTGAAGGTAATAGACGACGATGAATTTCATTATCTTAAAAAGGTTTATTTCTGACCTCATCTCCAGAGACCTAGAGTGTTTAAGTGTTAATTATAAAAAATCATTTATTATAAGACGAGGCAGTTTTCGGGGATATAGAGCCGTCGTATTGTCGCGCGTCGGTGTATGCAGCCCAGGCTCTATAATAAAATGACTCGCTCTCCCATTAGTAGAGCAAAAATTACGTTAATTAACACTCCAAGCTCTCTTTTCTCAAACGGAAACGGTAAAGCAATTAGTGAAATTTTGAAGTTGCAACTGGTTTCTTGTGGGTTTTATAAAAAGTTCATTTTATAATATTGTATAATATTTCAACGGAAGGTGCCTTTGTCTTTTGAGTTTATAATTGTTCCCTTCTCATTTTTCAGCAGGCAGTAAACTCAACCATAAATGACTTTAATTGCCTCATTTCAATTTTAAAGTTGCAAATACGAGGGGTGATCAATAAGTAATGATAATCAATATGAAACAGAACTATTAGATTAAAAAAAGTATTTTATTTTTCAACATAGTCTTCTTGCAAGTGAATACATTTAGTGTATCTTTTTTCTAAGCCCATGATTCCCTTAGAAAAATTTTTTTTTGTCTTGACCCTCCCAAAATGCCTCTACTGCGGCCATCACTTCACTATTGTCCTCAAATTTGTTGCCCCGGAGGTGTTCTTTGAGCCGAGGAAAGAGGTAGAAGTCACTGGGAGATCTAGATCTGGCGAATAGGGAGGGTGTTCGAGCAGTTCGAACCCCGTTTCTTCAATGGCAGCCATCGCAACTGCGGCTTTGTGAGCCGGGGCGTTGTCTTGGTGAAACAGCACTCCAGCGCGCAGTTTACCGCGTCTTTTTGACTTAATAGCTTCTCGCAATCTTCTTATTTGGCCTGCGTAGTAAGAGCCTGTTATAGAGGCCCCCTTTTCCAAATATTCCACCATAATAATTCCTTCTGCATCCCAGAAAACAGACGCCATAACCTTTCCCGCTGAACTTGACACTTTGAATTTCTTCGGCGTTGGTGAGGAAGCTCGTTTCCAAGTCATTGATTGTTGTTTGGTTTCGGGATCAAAGTGGTGGATCCAGGTCTCGTCCATGGTCACAAAACGCGACAAAAAAAATTCTTTATCGGCCTGGAACTTTTGAAGATTCACCCTCGAAATGTCGACTCGTTTCTTTTTTGCTCGTCGGTTAACATTATCGGTACCCAACGCGCAGAGACCTTTTTCATATGCATTTTGTTGACAATGATTTTTTGAACGCTGCCATAGGAGATCCCTGTGACCTCAGCTACATGCCTTACGGTCACCCTTCGATCGGCCAACACGATATCTTCCACTTTTTTGACGTTTTCTCCAGTAAGGGACGTGGAAGGGCGTCCCTCGCGATGTTCATCTTCAGTGGAGGTTCTGCCCAGCTTAAATTCCTTTGCCCAGCGTGCGACTGTGAAATATGGAGGAGCAGACTCCCCCAATGTTTCCTCTAAGTCGCTGTGTATGTCTTTGTAGACATTTTTTTCAGGCAGAGGTACTTGATGACAGCTCTTATTTCATTTTTCTCCATTTTGATGTTTTCTCTTCGACAGTTCGTATTCAAATGAATGTATCTCCCGGTAATGGTGTCCTATTTATACATTTTTTTAAAGATGAAGTAGTGGATATATAAGCAAGCAGAAAAAAAATAATTTGGGTTTTTGTGCGTTCTAGAAATACTCGATTATCATTACTTATTGATCACCCCTCGTATTACAGTAATGTGCTTTAATTCCTATAATTAAGGTATATATTACAGATCGCTTGGAAGTCATGTTTTGACCCCCTATAAAATTTATTTTTAAATATTAAATTTCGTGAGTGATATTTATATTTGTGAACTAATAAAGGCATGTATATTTTTTTTATAAAGACATAAATTTTCGGGGTACGGCTCCCTGTCCAAAGTCGAGTGCCAGAGGCCGGCGGAGTCAGCATGGGTTTTAGTAGAACCACCACATACTCGTTGCTCTAGTCCCCAAGGTTTTGGAGAGATCTTACACCCTGGCAACGAAAAAAAATGGCACCTGGCACCAAATTTTTAAACTTATAACACCTAATTTTCTAAATTTCTTTGCTTTTGCTATACATGAAGATTGTGGTTTTAACTATACCACTTTGTACTTAGACTATTTTATTTCAATGTCAAAATTTTGTTATATAAAAGACAAACGATCTAGAAGTACATTTTCTACAGACCTTGTACACTTTTGTTAATCTAGAAAGTTATTTAAATAAAGCCTGTATCCAATTAAACTAAGAGAGCGTAAATAAATAGAGAGTCCCCTTCTATCCTCTGATGCTTGTTTTCCTCAGCCTCCTCATGCCTCAGTCAATGCCCCTCGAGTACAGAAGACTGAATAATGTCTGTAATTACAACACTGTGACGTCATAAGTGTGTATAAGTTACCGAACCTTGTAGGTTTTGTTTCAAACAGCCTTTGACAATTATGCCGACCTTATGCAGTAGTATTATTATACCTATGTAAAATGTTTTTAATTCCTAATATATCAAATTTATCTTTAAGAGACTGTTCAAATAAATACTGTTACAAGCAGTGCATTTATTTCATCAATATATTGTCGTAGTGTAAATAATTATCGTTGATGACGGAATCAGATATTAGTGAGTGAAATGTAAGGGAATATGTTCTATCCTATCGCCTCCACAACATTTTGATAAATGAGGATAATTTACTTTGTTATTGAAAAGTAAATTATCGTTGTATATACTCGTATTTATGTTACATTTATAATGCATTATTTGCAATATTCAGATAGTTTGGAAAATGAACAAATGTGATCTGCAATCCTACTTAAAATTGATTACAAGGTACCAAAGTAGCTATAATACTATTTGTATGAACGCACCCATTTTTTTCATTTTTTTATGTCGTTCGTATAAACAATAGCATAGCCAGAAGTTGACGCCGATCGAAAAGACTCATGATCAACGACGTGAACGCTCTAAAAGGAGCCCCTACGAATTGCTTGGATTAAAATAAACAATATACGAATTCAGACAGACAGTCACCCTTTCAAATCTGTAATTACGGATCAGAAATCGGAAGTAGTGTGAAAAGCAATATCCAAATTCAGCCCGAGATTTCTAGATCCGTATTTTCACGGGTTCGGATTGGATTAGGATCGGACGTAGTGCGAAACCTCTCTTACTGTAGGTAAGAGTAGGTATAAATTAAATTAAAACTTTTAAACAAATGTGCCGAATTAAGAACTTCATTTAAAGTAAAGGAAAGGTAACTTTCCTAAGGCTTTCACCGCACAATCAGGCCATGAATGGCTATTACTTCGACTTCGATGGAAGTCAAATGGATGAAAAGAGTCACAAACGAATAATAATAGATCCGAGTTTCATTGCGTTAATTCAAGTAGCAACTTCACTTTTAGAAATAATTTGTCGAAAGTATGAAAAATATACCAAGATAATTAAAATTAAGTCTTTCCTGCTTAAGCTTTTATTGACTTTATCATCGTTAGTCATTTTACGCCTAGGTTATTGTAATCTTATCTTCTCAGATATCTGACATTTAAGTTTAGGTGGGTCAGAACTATCGTAATTAAAACAATAATGCATCTTGTTATACTTTACCATATAACTTTACATGTTGTAACTTTATGATATTTAATTATGTTTCTGAGCAAAGTATTTACATGATATAGTAGTTAAAGTACAGAAATAAAAAAGCTAATGAAGCAATTATGTTTCACGATGCGTTAGTAATTGGCAGTCTGCCGACTTAATGTCCTCGTTTTGAAACGATACTATCATTTTATGCATATACTGTGACAACATTGTAAAGCCGTGAAAATACGGATCTAGAAATCTCGGGCTGAATTCGGATATCGCTTTTCGCATTACCTCCGATAATGATAACGCGATATTTTAATTAAGTATACAAATAATTTCACTGCATAAACTATAAATTTTAACAGTTTTTTTTTTATATTTATGTAGTATTAACAACACTTCCAACACACTGCCATAAATTTCTTAAAGTTTGCTTTGAGAAATGCGTATCATGGATGAGAGAAAGATAGTCAGCAGGCAATGTAAAGTATTTTTTTGAATCGAGATGATTATTCTTCTAAAGACATACATCTCACCTCACTGGGTAAGTCATTGTTATAATGTTTACCGTTTTTTCTCAGTATATTGGTTTTTACACCAATGCATGTCATGTTTCATAGTCCAATGCCGTAATAGAGTTTATTTTTTAAATAGGCCACACTAAAATACAATATGACAAGGATATTAGAACGAAGTTCCTTATCGCGCGTTACACGCTCTGAGCGGACGGGAGCTAGACCGAAAAAGTAACAAGACTTTTTTCCGACAGTTCTTGTTCTGATCACAAACCAATTATTACTGTGATTGAAAATAATGATTAAATCTATTTTAACTTTTTGGAACGATCGGGGGTCCATAGACCATAGAAATTATTAATATTTATTTCTCAAATTATAAGGTATTGTTAATAAAATAAAATTTATACAGTTCCTAAATTGTTAATTTGTTATTGACTTAATTATCCCAGATCATTCAGTGTTTAGTTTAAGATTATTTATTTTATATATAATAAATATATTTTATCATATTTTTTTCAATTTAACTCTATTAACTTGATATTTTATTCTATAAATTATAATGACTCTATAGCAAACGTCTTCCAAAAAACGATAGGAACTTCATTCCGTCCGGGTCCATAGACCCCTGAAGCTATTTATTGACTTTGTATGACATTGCTAGTTGTAGAAGAAGATTTAGAAACTCTTAACGAAATAAAAAAAAAGTTTGATTGATTTTGAATAAGTATGTATTGCCATTCTCTGTTTCTCCCAATCCTTATATCCTTATTGGATAGGTGTATAAAAAATTTAGTATAAATATAATAAATTTACAAGTTCATTTTTTTTCAGACGTGAGAGAGACGTTCAGAGTCACGAATCGAGACTAAAGCCGAAGTAATATAATTTCGAGTGGAGACCGCGTACTGGAAAACGCAGTGTGGGTATGCTCCAAACAAGGTGGTCCGATGACCTAGTGAAGGCCGCGGGAAGAACTTTGGATACGGGCAACTCAGGACCGGTTGTTACGGCGAACCTTAGGGGAGGCCTATGTCCAGCAATGAACGTCTTTCGGCTGAGGTGATGATGAATAGGTATACTCGTAGATTAAACTTTAGAAAGTATATAAATTTGGAAATAAAGTAAATTGATTGAAAATATATTTCGTCTCAGCTGCGATAATAATGGATTGTTTGATTTTCTAAAAGGTTTTGTGTGTTGTGTCATGTGAAGCATTTAAGTCTAAATGACTAGTAGACTTGACTTTTAGTAATTGAATCATGCCATATGTACAGTTAATATACCGTCTAATATGTACATCTACTCGTAGTAAGTTAAATGATGGAATAGAAATCCTAACTATCCCTACGTATACTGTTGGCGGCAATGTGCCACAACGATAAAAATATGATGTTGGTTCAAGGAAGTCAAATGTTTCAGGCAATGCTATAAATTCGTATTGTATTTAGATTAGCCTAAGGACTAAAGCAAGCAGAAAGGGATATGACGAGTCGACTTAAGGACTTTTTCTTACATCTTGGTACACAGTATATTTTCTTATATCTTAACATTAAAGTAACTGAGATATTATAATGATAAAGAATAAATGAGACACTTAACCGACATGACCTTATAATTTTCTTTTTTAATTTTGATACGTTTGGGGAATGGAACCCTAAAATCGGCCTATTAAATTGTGTTTACTATTTTTAGCTAAAGGTGTTTTTACTATACACAAATAAATGTGATAATGGTGACATTTGTGGTCCAACTTACTTGATAAAGAGAAAAACGAAACTTTTCCCAATATTGTGTCGCTATCAATACGACTATTGTTATCGCCCAACTTATAATTTTTATCCGATAGGTATATCCTCAACTTCTTTCTACGATCCTTACTTATCGTAACATAACCACTAACAAAGTAAATTGATTTGAGGCCTTACGATTACTCACTTCAATACGTTTAGTCGAGTAGACTCAACTTACTTTCTATCCTGAAACACAATATGTGTAGTAAATGCTCAATACAAATAATGTTATATGTTGTGATATTTGTTTTGTCATCGCAGTTATGAAAATAGTGTCAAGTTCTTTGGAAACATAACAGAATAAATAGGCAACATGTAAATTTCTTAGTTTTTCACTACAAAATTAATGGTATAAGTCAAAAGTTAGGTCCACAGTGGGCCAACGGGAATCCAACTTTATTTTCATTAGTATATACGTTTAAGAGATACGCTATAACTAAAAATATTAATGTGTATGTGAAGTTCCTAATGTATACAATTTAATTCGACGTACTGCCGTACTAGTGATTTTATTGAGAAATTATTGGTCATAATATTCATTTTATGTTTCAACCTTAGAAAAACTCCAACTTCTCTTAAAAATCTTATGCCTGCATAAAGTCTACATCTAAAACACGCAATTTAAACTCCGGTTAAAGTTATAAAGCTGTTATTCTATCGTTATTAAATGGCGAATGTGAATATAAGCATACAAGCGAACGTCATTTGACTATAGGTATATATTTAGATGGGCATTGAAATTATTTATACAAACCCTAGCTGCCATACTGAATTAATTTGAACATCTCGAGATACAGTTTATATTCAGCGGTTTAAGTGTTTTGAATCGACTTCTCTGGTAATAATTGGATATCACAGATACAGACAAAAATAATATTATTGAAATTAAACTAATATTAATACTCTATACTCGAATCGTAATAATCCTATTTCATTTTACTTTATGCACGTATTAAAATCTTTATTCCTTATGAAACCTTTTCTTGGATTAGTGAAATATCTACTACGCAAGACCAAGTTAAGTTCTTACCAAACTGCCTCACTTTCTGACCACTTTAGATACTATAAGCCTTTCCTAATCTGGTGTAAGTTCTGATTATGGCTGCTTTTCAAACCCTTTCAGTGTCATTACTTCACGAAATCTTTTTTATGTTATGATCGCCCCTATCTTATGATATTGCCTATAAAACTAGAATGGTCTTCCACTGATTTTTGGGATAGTAACAGTTTCACTGGGTTTTCTTACTATCTGAGTTTAATATGGCTATTCCAATTCCCCATTTTCAATATACCTACACTTCATGCGTATGTAGTTCGATAAGTTGTAACGGTGCTTTCAGAATGGTTAACAGATATTCATTGTCATAGTGTATATAAAACTATCATAATAGTCAAGTGTCGTATGACTTATCAAACAAAATACATGAAACACTATCAAAGGCTTCTAGCTTTACAGCGATTTCTTAACGACTATTGATTAAATCTTTATGCACAAATGTGGCAAAGGCGGACTTAATGCGGAAGGCATTGTCGACCTTAGAGTGATGCAGAGCCTAAAACGGTAGTTACACAGAAAAAAAAATGTAATTTATTACAACTATAGAATATATAGAATTTCATATAACCAGAGTACTTATATAAATAACATAAAAATATTTTTTAACGATAAGTACAAATACAATAAGTAATCATGATACTAATATACATAATACATAAGTATTTATATATACATGTACATTTATATGTATACTTAAATACACATAATATAAATTCTAGAAAGAGAGAGTATAAAATTAAGGTGGATCTGATAGTGTTCAAAAAATGTTTCCGCAATAGGTATTTAAAAGTTTGCCTAGTTTTTGACATCCTGATCTCGACAGATTATACCAAGAAAGTACGAAGTCAGAGCGGTGAGTGGGACAGTGAAAAAGTAGGTTGTCTGATGATCTAAAATTTTTGGCGTGGTTTGCGCCTAAATATTGAATTTGAGAAGAGCGGTAGGAAGGAGTATTTGGAGAAAAGAGTAAGGAATATAGGGTAGTTAATGCTCGTGTCTGTCTGCGTTGGTGAATTGGAGGCCATTTCAAATGAGAGCGATGCTGAGACAGGTGATTATATTTGCGTAAATTGTAAACGAATCGAATGCAATTATTGAGCAGATCTGCATTCATCATAGTCGATTATAGGGAATATTAGAAACTGCCTTACCTTACAAGCATTACCTTAGTTTTCGATGGAAGGAAGTTTTTAAGCCTATAGAGGGCTCGCAGTGAACCCGTCACTTTCTGGCACATAGATGCAACTTGTTTTCTCCAGCTCAGAGTTGTGTCCCTATGGGGATCTTGTGTCAACTAGGGTGAATTTCCGTGCGTTTAGGCGATTCTGCCATACATATTATAGAAATCAAATATAGCTCATGTAGGACCCGTAATATTTTGTGGCCGTGGTGCTTCCCTGTTTAAAAGGGTGTATGCCTATTTCACTTCATTTTGTCTCCCGCTTTGCTAAGGAGGGAAGTGGATTTACTGTATTTCCAACTCCTCTAATTTTCTTCTGATTAATTTCGTTGCGGGTTCCAAGACAGTTTAATTTCTTCCTGGGACTTCCCGAGTGTCATAACTCGTTGTGATCGTGGGTCACTGCTGTGGATCCTGGTGTACAGGAGTTACAGTGGTGGGCGTGTAGGTGGGATTAGTACCAACAAAAAAATATTGCCCAGTACATAATAAGTTTCCGTTAGTTAATATATACTTTATGTTCCATTTAATTATTTAAATAAGATGTAGATAAGATAAAAGGCTCTTGTTTTATAACAGTAAAAAATAGTTTTCCTATGGATGACTCAAACCTATAAGTACTCAATACGGTAGCCATATAGGTGAGCATTTTACTGATCATATTTCAACTAATTAATGTTTGATCAAAATTATATACTCGTAAATTAGGAAAAATATTCAGTTAAATTTGCAATCATAAAAAAAAAATCATAAGAAATCGGAAGCTAGTAAATACGTTTATACATATATTATAGTTCTACGAGTGACAATTATTGAGTCAAATAATTACCTAGTATGGACCACGGATTATGATAAAAATGAACATCAACTTTTCATTAGATACAAGTAATTTGCCAATCAGCCTGTATGATATGGTGTTAAAAATTACACAATTTACTAAAATGTTGTTCATTCTCTTTTTTGCAGAATTCATAGATTCCAGTTTTATAGTAAGTAGCGATCAAATAAATGTCTATATCGACAGAATGGCGTAAGTCTGCGTCAAATATCGAGAAAACGACAGCGACACACTGAACCTTTTATCATACACTTGTTATCAGTTATATGGAGTAATCCAAGAAAGGGTGTACGACTACACGCTATGAATGGAGTTATAGCCTTTGGGACGTCTATCAGCATCTCAGCATTTCATCATCATTTTGGTATGTATATGCACATGTACGTATAACAAGACGTTTACTCACGATTTATTTCGCTTCGGTGCAGACTGAGGTCATTATTCTTACAGATATCGTGTTCTAAGCTAACAATTGGCATATCTATCATAACTATATTACGAGTTTTTAAATCACCATAGTATATTTTTAGCTTTCGAGATCATGGCATTTACATTAGCTTATTAGGGTGTTTCTGTTCTACCTACATTTTCATCCCACGAATATTTGATTTGGTTTCAACCCATACTATTACTATTTATATTTTATATTTATATTATATACTATTTAAAACTATAAAATTACATACCTATGCTTTGTACAGTCAACGACAAAAGTAGACGATCAAAAACGAATTGTCAAAACTACTCAATGATATTTCTTATTTTTTGGGTATAGAGAGTTTAAAGAGGTGTTATATATGGCAGATAGGTGACCTGATGGTAAGTGAATACCGCCGCCCATGGACACCTGCAACTTGAGAGGCACAATATTGATTGCGCATTGTAGATTAATAATAATAATAAGTGCCGGCCATCTGACACACAACGCCATCTACTTTCAAACTAAGCAGAGCTTGTACTATGAAAACTAGATGGACTGATAGAATACTTAATTACTTTTTTGTAAATACATACATATTATTTTTAATTTCTGCTCCTGGGATATGTTGATCGAATATGGCAGAACCTTATTACATTTTTTGTTAATTATTATATTTAACCGGCAGTTTTGTTAGTTCGTCGTTGTCTCTGTTTATCGTTGTATCTTACTTACTGGAATACAAAAAATTACATAAAAATAAATTTTAAAGTGAAATATCATAACAAAATATGATTTATTCAGTGTACAGAATATCGGTATCTTTATTGAAATCGGGGGCGCTGAACGGTATACTCATTTGCAAGGATGAGTTTAACAATCGATAAACAAAATCCAAGGACGTGGATCGCAAGTAGGTCAACGAGCTTGTGATGACTTGCACACGTGACAATAAAACCTTTTTCATATTCAGATAAGGCAGTTAAATATTATACCATCTTTGAAAATGCTAGCGTCAACCGTTCGACCATGTGCTCTGTTTAATGCTAAGCACATAAAATAATTCTCACAATTAGGTCCTTTACGACTTAAGGGACTCTAATTAATTTGATTACGCAAAATAAAAAATATTATACGATTTACAAGCTCCACAGATCCTTATTTTAATAAATTTTTATAGAAAGTTTCATGGTAAGTTACTAATAGGAAATGATCATATATTTTTAGTATCAATTTTAACAATTAGCAATTAGCAATTTTAATTTATCGATAAGTGGATTTACTCGTATGTAGTTATCTGCAAAAATATTGGTTCAGTTTGTAAAATTAATCTTTAAAACGCGTAGTTAAAAAATAAAGATAACCTATTTATTTGTAGCTATATACCTATGGCTTACTGTCATTTTTAAAAATTGTAATTTAAATACGAGAGCAACAAAGCAAAAAAATCTTATACCTTACTCAAGTATTATCGAGTTATCAATTATAAAGTATTTTGTAGTAAAGTAGTAGTTTTTTGTCATCGACATTCCAGTGATGTGGATGTCAGGGCCACTAAAACTCAATCACTCTCTGGCAAAACCCACACGCAAACATTTCAGTTTCGGTGGTTTCGGTAATGAGGAACTGTTCATCTTAGTTTGCCCTATGTGCCAGTATGCTGTGTTTATGTCTCGTATTTTGTGGCCCATACACAATAAAATAGTCGTATTTCATGTCTCTTTGAAATTTAGTAACATGCGGGTTCTTGCGACACACCAAGATCTTGCTACGTGTTGCCTTACTTTGTCCTCTGAGATGTTTCTCAGAGTAATTGTGGTGGTTTTCGTATTAAGACAAATATTTTAAATTTTATGTTGATCAATGAGCATTTATATATACATATTGTAATTGAGTGATGTTACAATGTATTCCACCATTAAATCTATAGTTTTCAACGAACTAATCACATCTGAACTGAAAAAAAAAAAAAAAAAATATTTTCTCATATTTTCGAATTGGATTCTCACATTTTAATAAACATATTTTTTATTATTTTTAAGGTATCCTTGTTTTAGCAACTCACTTTCACATGTCTGTTAAGGGGTTTCACGACGTGAAAAGAGTAGGCCTACGCCTTCATTTTCTGGCTCAGTGAGGTGGGTTTTAAATTAACATTAACTTGAAAACTGTAATATGAATTCTAACCTCAATGGTAGCCACACTGCCTTGAGAGCCACACTGTTACAATACTCAATAATTTCATTTTTACATCACAATCGCTACGTTTTGAATATTTTGCAATATTTATTTAGAAAGACATATTATTCTTATCTAGACTTGTTTTTAACGATTTTAGACAAGAAATTATGTTTTAACTTATATCTGTGTTAGATAATTTATTTCTTGATTGACAATTGGTTTTTAAAATACACATACCTCTTATTACAGAATATTAAATATTTACAAATTCTAGAGTTTTATGAAGTTAAAGGATTAATTTATATTTTAAACTTCGAATCGGCGTGGTAATTAGGACTTTAGAAACATGTTAAAAGTTTTCAGTTTGTTTCAAACTACAAATTAACGCATAAAATTAGAGCTATGAAGAGCCTAGATGTTGAATATTTTACATTAAAAGTAAAATCCAAGCTTTACTATATGAAACGCTTTTGTATAAAACATTTATCTTAAAGAAAAAAATATTTTTTTGGATAATGTCTTATACGATAAAGAAATATATTTAATGCCTAGATATAAAAACCGGCCAAGTGCGAGTGGCAAAAGAAAAACAAGTTTGTTGTATGGGAGCCCCCATTTTTTTTTTTTAAATTCAATTATTTATTTTTAAAGTGAATATATAACTAAATATTCTGCGAATATTTCAAGCGTCTACCTGTTGCCGTTATCAATATCGAGCAAAAAATTCACGTTTTTGTGTGGCCCCCTAAATAATGATTTGATTCTGTTTTTAGTGTTTGTTGTTATAGCGGCAACAAAAAAACAACATATGTAAAAATTTCAACTATCTAATTATCACTGTTTATGAGTTATAACCTGGTAACAGACAGACAGACAGACATACGGACGGACATCGAAGTCTTAGTAATAGGATCCTGTTTTACCCTTTGGGTACGGAACCCTAAAAATGCTATATCAAAAGATTATTTCCGTTCAATTTAGTAAAAAAATAAATATTAGTTTTAGTTAATGCTTTCAGTGGCGTCTAATTGGCTCTGGTAAATTCGTTCACATAAGCGTTCGCAAGTGTGTTAAGTGTTAAGAGATTGAAGTGTTACGAAGGCATATCTAGCAATTTAATTCAATGTTTTGAAAATGTCCTAATGCGTCTGTAACATATTTAGGTTCATCATCATCATCAACAGCCTTTAATAGTCGACTGCTGAACATAGGCATCTCCTTAGAAAGGAGATTTTGATATTTAGGTTGGTAATGTTCAATACATTTAACATTATATTAGAACGCTGGATTTGATTACAAAGTTTGTAGGCAAACAAACATGGTTCTCTCGTAGAACCTGTTGTTTATTATAAATTTATACGCGTAGATTAGCCTTACCGTAAAAGCTGTCTTTAATTAAAAATTAAATTATCTCCGAATATGGAAAAACCAATTACCCAGATCACAAATTGACTTTTATTAGCTAATAAGCCTTTAACTTAGAAATAGACACTAGTTCATAAATAAATCAATTTCATAGATTCAATTGTTTTTTACTTTCATGTTCCAACTTCTGAAAAAACGTTATAAGAATGAGATAAACTTAGCCCGAAAATACTTCATGATACAAATGTTTAAAAGCTACTAGATGGAAAAGACAAAGATAGAGAGAAACTAGAAGCCACAAATGTATCCAGTCTACAGTTTACGGCACAGTTTATGTTTGGAGGAAACTATTGTCAATGGTTTAGTTCCCATTTTCACAATATTGGTCTTCTGCAAATAAAACTGCATCGAGAAAAAGAGCAAATAAAGACAGGGGACAATCATTTAACTTTCTTTTAAAACTTACAAAACTTACTCAGTACGGAAATGGGCCTTGAAGATTGTCGACGATGCCAAACTCGCAAGCGGTAATCAACCGTCTGATGAAAGAATTTGGCTCCCTTTTCGAGTTTTGGTTTCTATTTCAATTTTTAATCTTGTCTTATGTTTTTTTTGTTTTTTTTTTTATATCTCTACGATCACTATCTATTATTACACAGATATGATGTTAATCCTCCCATTTTTAATCCAGCACATTATAGATACACGAGATCACAAATAGAGTTTTAGAATAGAGAGAGAGATTTAGAATAGATGCTCAAATTGTAAAATAATTTATCTTGTATCTTGTAGTATTAGGAATAATGTATAATTCTTCTAAAGGGAATAAATAGATTAAAGTTACCATCCTCGTGTTATAAACCTTAAGCTCTTTACATACATACAACTTGCGTTCAACTGGGATATATGTTTAATTAGCCATCGTAGGTATATGAAAAATAATGTAGGTGAGCTAAAAAATTGATGGCAAAAGCTTAAATTACAAAAAATGTAACTGTGACTTTTTACGATCATCGTCAACATTTAACTAATTCATCTAAAACAATCATTCAAGAATAATTCAGCAATAGTTACTCGGGTTTTCATTATGTAAAACAAAATATTGTATGACATCTAATGATGTAAAATGTTCGACATAATACACATAAATGTATTCTTCCCGTGTGCGGAATTTGTTCAACACACTCATCAAAGTGGATTACTAAAAGCGAAATAATCGTATATTTTCATTTCTCTGAAGACTCATATATCTGAGACTTGATTTGAATAAGGATAGACATATCACATTTAAAATATCTACGTAGAAATAGGAATACAAATGCTGTAAGAGATAACATGTGAATATGTAAACTCTATATTTCCTTTTTGTAGTGTGATACTTACATAACGCATTGAATAATAATACTAATTTATTATACAATATGTTATCTATATATTACTTACAGTCGAACAAACTATCTTCATGTGTCTGCACAACACTTATTACTTAGTGACATTTTTGTCTGTCACTCTCACATTAACTTACGATTGTATTCCGTTAGTTCGCTTATTTTAAATATAAAAACTGTAGCGTTAAATTTACTTTTTGTTACGTAATTACAAACAATATGGTGCAATGCCAGCAGCCCCACATTTTTTTAAATATATTTCTCGGGCGATGGCATGAAAGTAATTTTGGTTCAAATTAATGAACATTGTTTCACAAAGACTGATAACAAAGAAAAAGAAAGATAAATACTGTTAGCGATGATACGAGCTTCATTTTTGGGTTTAAAAGAATTGCTTTTCGTCACCATTGTTCAATCCAATAATGTTGCATTAATGTCCATACTGATCAAGCCATTCATGATAATGTCCATAAAGCGAATTAGGTAGCGTTGTTTAGATAATAAACCTTCATTTAAGAGGCTTTATTTTCAGCAGGATTGTAAGTGTACTTATGCTCAGGTTACCATTCTTCATTAGACGTAGCGTACAGCTGAGGGATTATTCATTAGGTTAACAAATAGTAAGTTATCCAATTTGTGAATTCTAAAATCAATTAACTTTAAGGCGATAAATGTGTACTTTTATGAATTTAGTTTATAAGTTGGCTTAGGCCTTAAAATGTTCATGTTTACAAATCATTATATGATCTTATGTTGGTGTAACCGCTTCTCGTAAATAAGTAACCAATAGACATTTTGGAATTATGCCACGACAAATACAATAATGTTGTGTCATGAAAAGATAATTATTGCTATCCGCCAATATACATATCTTAACGTTTCCTTCTACGAGTATTTATGAGAAATATGTTTCTAAACGTATGTAGCAATTATAATTAATACATACGTGTACATAGAAAATATGTTGATTATAAGATTAATTCTATTTTTTAGTTTTGATTTTAGCTTTTAATCGTATTATATTTCCTTACTAAGAGTTTTTTAAAGTAAAAACATGTATCAAACTTTACAGTGCACAAAATAAGAATCGTAACGAAGAATCGAAATGATTGAATATAAAATCCATATAAAACATTTTTTTTTGTATTTGCAATTCGCTTTTATCTTTGTGACATACGACATATACGATTTGTAATGCATTATTTCTCAAAGGGACAATTGTTATCGACAATTTAGTTATTATGCCGTAAGAATAGTATTTGTGGATACGGCGCGGCGGCGGAACAAATAGGTCCGGTAAATCGAAATGATTGATTCTTTGCCTGTTTGTAGGGAGTAATCATAATAAATTGTCATACTCATGCGTCACTGAGCTTACGATAGTGTGAGAAATCACTATGAGACACTGATTTATGGTTGTCTGGCATATAATTATTTAGCGATGTCCACTATTTAATTATACCTTCTATTTACTACAGTAATGTATAGAAATTTTAACTATATTAGCTTACTATTAACGATATGACGACGTGTAATATAGACATGAATCTAGCTACGGCTTAGGATGTGCTCAGTATTAATCCTTATATTATTCAGAGCATTTTCCACGTATACTTATATTTTAAATTTATCGGTAGGTATATAATAATAAGATCCAAATTTTAACTTTCTACAACGATTAGTGTTGAATAATTAATTTAGTTTAACCCTGACCAGACCTTCATTAGACTACTAGATGCAGACAGAAGTTCCATACTTTCGTTGTCGACGGGCAAAAAGTCAAACGGCCTATTTTTTAGTTCAAACCGCCAATGATGATTGCCACAATTAGAATCCTGGAACATTTCTCGTGTAGAGTCAATACGTGTGTACTTGATATCTAATCTTAATCTTCGTTAATTTTGTAGATATTTTTTGAACACGTTGATACAACATTTTACAGCAAATGTTTGATTAAAATCATAACGAATTGAGTAGTTGTAAAAGTAAAATCTGAGTAGTTGTAAAATCGGGTTAGAAGTTGCGTATATACATACAATAATTTACTTTACAGTCGGCATAATTAAACTACATTGAATAAATAAATAAATTTTACCATAAAATGAAGCTTCTAGAGACCTATTTAAACGAAAAATTGTTCTGGAAAGTTAGGAAAAGTTTTCTGTTACTATTCAAAGAACTTGAATAATAGTCTACTTTTAATAAAATCCTCTTAAACAGATAAGTTATACAGTTCTGGTCGGTTGAGTCCTTTTAAGACGTATATTCAACTAATAAAATAATGAGATATTTTATTATGTTAACACGGATTTTTAACATTATATTTTAAATCAAGTCTGTGATGAACGTATTTTACATTGCACACTTACTAGTCTTCTGTGGGAATCGAATCTCCGAGTTGAGTCAGAAGTCGCAGTCTGTTATATTCATATATGTGAATCCAATTTTTTCAATACTTCAATCTTTTAGATACACTCCAGGAGCTTTTATCTTTTAATGAGAGAGGGTGATATAAACCTTTGAGAGTTTGTTGATATACAAATGTGTAGAAGCTTTTAAGGCTACACTTTAGGACATCTTTTACGTCTGAAGGCGACAGAACATAATGAAATTTGTTGGAGTCTCTCATTTACTTATAGTAACACAAAGTTGTGAATATTTTATTACTGATGTCGTTGCCTCTAGGTGTAAGATTTATTTTACTACCGACGTAATCTGCGGGCGCACTTTACAGAATAAAGTTTTTGGGTTCTATACTATAAGAGTATCTTATTACAGCGTCATAAGAGAATTTTACTACTTACTTAGAGTACCTTCTTATAACTCTATCCCTTTCTCTTTTGCAACCCTTCATATGGCCAGTAGGAAAACACAAATATAGAAAAATATGCTCGTGTTGTGGCCTTTCTTAAACCGGTTCTTTCTTAAATCCTGCGAAGATATTAGAGATTTTATCTTATTTTGTACCAGGCGCTCTTTGGAAGATTCAGTGAGGGACATGGCAGGTGTATCATTATAAAAGTACCATGAAAAATTTTATACATACGTCTCCCTATTCATACAAATACATCATTTCACAAAACATCCGTCTTGTTCTACGAAATTAATTTACTGCCTGTCTTGTCTTGTGTTATGAAAAACCTATATTCAGCATGCGTTTCAGTTGTAGTCATATTTTTCTTGCATACAGACTAATTAAAACTTATAGTTACAAATTCAGAATTTGCAAAGCTCTTATACGGAACTCTAAAAAAGGGAACGCTGATGATCTGCCGCGCTTGACACTTGGCCCCGTTTTAAAGACGCCCTCAGCGGTGTACTGTATAAATACCTATGTAGATATTAGTTATATTAATGCAACGCACACATACAAACCAGTCGTGAGGGTATTGCTCGCGTTTTCAGGTCAACAAGTTATTGTAGATCGGCTTTGCTTCATAAGTGGATGTTTTTATTTTCTGGTTGGCGGTGGTGTACCATGATAAAATATACCTAGGTAATAGTTTACTATTATTATGATTTACTATTAATAAAAAATACTACAGAATACAATTAAATAATACTTTATTACAATTTCTGCTATTTACAACATGTAGTATATTACGTATATTTACAATTTTTCAGTATCTTAAGGTTTATGAATGAACATAAAACGATGTCATTGAGCAAATTATAATCTTTGTGTTAACAAATGTCTTAATAAAGTATTTCATTCAAGAAAACATCCTCCTGACATGACCTTCAGATTTACATTGAAATATCATATATTAAAATATAGTCATCTTAAAGTACCTATTTCCTATGCTTCACTGCTAACTATCGATAAGAAATACGTAAAAAAATAATGTTGTAACTTACCAATGAAAGCAAGGCTCTATTAGACCTACTCCGCCTACTACCGTCAAATAAGGACTAACTAAGACTTACTCTGTGTACTTATTAGATGTAGAAATTTTTTAGTAGGTCTTCGAAGTTTTCATTACTATTTTAGTATTAAAAATTTGTTTCTGATACATTGTCAATGTACATACATGATTCATGATTACTGTTATAGCAGGTCTTTTTAGTGGTACATCTCTTGAAATGTTCTGTAATTTCCATTCATATCGAGAAAATGCTTATAAAAATGTTTACAAAGGGAATTTAATAACACCACGGTATGTAAATATTACTTTAACTGTAAATATGTTGAATTTTGTAATAAAAATGTTTCATACAAAAATCGTTCAAGGAAGTTCACGGCTTGTACTTATCCGTGCGAACATTAAAATATGGTATTTTAATGTAATGTTATAAATTATGTTTAATTTATTTAGATCAGTGCCACATAACACGCAATCAATAAAAGACCTAGTCTGGTCATTAAACAATGAAAAAATGGTTTATGAATTTACAAGGAGTGACAGTACTGGTAAACTAAAATGATTGATTTATTGCATGTCGATGCGCTTGCTTATAACCAGACAGTAATCACAATAAATTATCATATCCTGATACGACGCCGAGTTCTGACACTCAGAAATTCCTACACTGATATAGAGTACCAGTATACGTACTATTTTTAAGCTTTCGCCTCTGATTACCTACATATAATTATGTTTACGTATGGTAGTTAGCACCATAAAAAAAATAACTATTATACCTATACCTTGAATTGAAAATGGATTAACTACATTGCAGTTTTTGACCGTACGCAGTATTTATTAAATTATTTTGCGTAAAATGTTCTGTTTACTTATTGTGATATCATTTTTCTTAATTTTCAACCAAAAATATGAAAAATTAAAAAGAAATGAATTTTCCGGCAGAAAATACCAATGATTTTCGACTTAGAATTATGGTCTGAATACACCATTTCAGTCTTCGTTACGATGTCCCTTAGACTCTGTATATTATATAACACAATTAGGAATGCGAATGTGAAGTTGAAGTTCAAATTAAAACGGATTTTATTTTCACAACTTGCACCTCATCGAGATTCAAACGGCAAAAAAAAGCTAACTCAGTATCTAAATGACCCACGTACGTGACAATGTACCATTTCTAACTTCAGATAATAATAAGACAGGTACTAAGATGTAATAGAGTGTTATGTACATACTGAATTTGAGACCATAACATAACATCCGAAGAACATAAAAACAATTGCATTAGTGCTTGGTAACTATCAGATCTTAAAACTATAATCTAAATAAAGCTTGCACAGGACGCATTTTATCTGAAAACAATGGAGTAAATAGATTGCTTGTGAGCTATTCATTAAACAAGCGCATAAAATATAAGTCATAATGCTTTAATTCCATAATAACAAATTTATTTGAAGACCTGAATAGGCGTTCAACAAATAAAGCTAAATACGAGTATATCTTAACGTTGCATTTTGCCCTGTCCATGAATATGCGACCCTCGTCCCTCTCTTGCTCGTAAATCACTGGCTCCTATTACTCCCTGTTGTCCCACTGATGATCTTAAGGAGTCTCACTGCCGGTGCCTCAAATGTCAGTGATATAGCGAATGAAGCCAAGAACGCCATCACTGCATATCCCGCGTATATTGCCAACTGCGAACAAGAGTTGAAAGAGTTAATTAATGTTTGCCAATTTGTCACATGCTGAAAAGTTAAGTTAGTTTTACAAAATAAACATTTAAAAAGTTATATAATATTGTTTATTAACCAATCTAAATAGTGTTTTCATTGTAAGTACACACACACACACACACACACACACACACACACACACACACACACACAATTAATTAATTCACACATTACATACATTCAAAAATCTTTTTCTAAATAACTTTAGTATTATTCTTAATAATTTACTTTAGGCATCTATAACTGTATATGAGCGTACATATTTTCTTAGAAATGTTAGCTATAAAGTTAAAACAACTTTGAATTATAATTATACTTTAAAAAAAGTGTTTATAAATAAAATAAGTATATTAATATTTTACTTTCTAGGTCCTATATTTTTCTAATAGTAAAGGGAATACTGCAGTTTTCATTATTATGAACATTCTTTATGTCCAATTTAATAATTTAAACAGTAATTTGTTCTTAAATACATTACACAAATAATATAAAAGTACCTAATTAAAGGACCTAATTTACCTAATCAAGGTGACAACTTTACCAGCTTACATAATTTGGAAATAATGTTTACAGGTAGTAGGTATATTCTTAATTCCTAATCCCATTCTATTACCATATACAGAAATTAAGAATATATAGGTTCTTCACTAGCCTATTTTAACCACAGTTGATTCAATTATGTATATCGTGTGGCTGTAACTAACTTGTTAGAGAATCGGATAAGTGTCACACTAGAGTTGTTCACTTGACCCTAACTAATAAATATCGAATGAGCATCAAAACTTTCCCACTGAAATCTAGCTCTAGCCTTTCCCCAGATTCCTCGTTAAAGTTTTTTTTTTTATTCCAATTAAAGGATCCCGACAAAATGTCGGGAGGATTGAATACATCTGCAATGGCTGTACTTTACCAACGATTTACATACGCGGCGCTGAAATTGAGAATACATCTGTTATGTAAGGGTTTACTTTCCTCCCGGTGCTTATTTTTTATGATCTGTTTTTTATATCTATGAATGTATTTACAATAACATTATATCAATCTTATCCGCATTCTAGAATCCGTGTATGCTCTGAAATACTGCTATGATTCTTACTTTTCATTAATCATGAGTACTGTAAAAGATGTGTTTGAGTTTGATAGTCCGCCTAATCTTCTTATTGCTCTCGTTATTTCAAGGTGTAAGATTTATTTACAACAATAAAGAGCATTTGCGACATAATTTTGAAATTCTGAATTCCATGCAGATCCTAGTGTTTATCTTGCCGTCCGTTCTAGCTGACGCTGAATGTGAATAAATTTGAAACAGCTTGTGAGAGTTTTAAATAGATTTGTGTAGCATCAATGTTGCTTTAGTAATCCTGTCATGGTATCCGCAGTCTGAACTCAACTGTTCATCTGTGGTTTATTATTACTACTGCAGTTTTCTGTACAATATCTGCGTCTTCTTCCGATTAAAATACTTACTAACAAAAATCCATTCGTGAATTGACAAGCATCTTCAGTGTAAACATCTAACTACTAAATACGGCAACAGCAAAAAAAGAACAAAGTAGTGATGAAAATAAAGATGAAAGGTTCCTATAATTGTTTTAAGGCATCACTTCTCACTTCTCACACTAAGGCATTATTTCTCCTTTTGTGCCAAATTTCAGGTCACTAGTAGAAAAAGGCCCGTTCTGCGTTGACGTGCCCTACCTATAAACCAACTCTCTACTAAATTATTAAAGTCTTAAATATTAATATAGACCTACACAATAAATCCTTATATAACTTCTACGACTCGTAAACTAGTTCACTGCCAAATTTTATCTTCGTAGATCAAGTAATTCTCTAAACTTCTTGTTTCTTTAGACTTTTTAACTAATGCTTTGTGATTAAATCTTATTTGTAATGCACACCCCAATTATGACACCTCCATTCATATGGCTGTAACTCTACCATACTAGATTATTAAAGCAACGAATTTCTACATTTTGGAGCATTTAGAAAGGAAAGGATGAGTGAAATTAGTATGAACTAATAATAATGCATTCTGCTATATATAGTATGTATAGTATGGCTACCTGTTTGTGTTGCAAATCACAGGCAACACAAACAGGTAGCCATAGAAATTTCAAGAACAAATATTAGGTTTAAACTTACCTAAATTAACTAAAACAATGTACTCACCACAGTAGAATTCTGCATATGATATGGTCCGTCTAGCAAGAAGGACGTATACATCAATATGGTAGGATGAACTAAGTACGCGCAGTAGGTGAGTCTGCTAAGCGGCAACAGGCCACGGTATGATAATCCCGAGTTAATCAGGCCTCCATAACCACTGCAGCAGGAGATCACCACCCAGGCCACAGCTACGCCCCAGGCTATGTAAATTGAAAACCATTTTAATGCCAGATTAAGATTGCAGTCAGAACTCGCAGACCACCAAGGTAGGGTTGTCACCAGACAACCCTACCTTATGTTGTATAAGGTTTGCCAACGCGTAAGTAAATCCCATTAGTGTTTTGATTTATTTACGAGCACCGATAAACGCTAAAAGTCAGACGGGCCGTTTGCGTAGGGCGATTTCATTTACATTGTATGTAGGCTTTGAATATTAAGTATGTTAAAAGACGATACAACATTATGTGCTTCGTTTTAAAATGTAACATTGCCTATGAAAATTTAATTAGCTTTTTCGGCATGAGCACGGTCTGCTGAATGTTTATCTTTTTGAAAAAAATCATTTAACAGGAATTTAATTTTAAAAATGGAGGCATTCTATTTTAAAAAAATTACACGATGCTTTTTCAATGTTCTTTATAATTTTTAGGTTATGGGCGTTGAACAAATGGAGAAATGTTTTAAAAATATAAGGCTTTTGTAACTCATCATTTACAATGTAATAAAATAATAGTTTTTTTTAAAGTCAGTACTAAATTTGATTACAACATATTTAAACCATTTTCTATTTAAAAATTTCGAATTGAACAAAAGTGAAAGCCTCGACCACAATATTACTCCTTGTCATTATGTAGTCGTAGAAAACAAAGTTATTTGTAAGTAAATCTACCTGTCAATCGTCAATTTATCATCATTTGCATACTATTTTGAAGACAGGAAAACTTAAATTACTTACTAACTTGGTAACTAAGTACTTACAATACGTGCTGACTTGTTATTTGCCTTGTTGTAACTAAAAAATATTTGCTTCTTTAATATAACGCTCAATAGTTAATAAATCCCTTCTCTCCAAAATTTCCTAGTTGCAATTAACAGCAAGAGTTTGTGCTGCTCAAGTCAGGACTCTAATAGTTTATAAGCGGATGAAATAGAATATGAAAACATTCTACCCAAAATGTACGTTAAAGTTACCAAGCTGAATACATGTTAACTCTACGAGGAAAATTCAGTTTAAATAATATGCTTTCACAGAGCATAAAGGTGGTTTTATCGGATTTTCGTATTCTTGTTGTCACACAAAATATTTAAAAGTGTCCATAGTTTACCGAACAGAGCGAAAGAAAAATAAAATTGTAAAGAAAATGAAAATAATTTATAATATAAGTATCTTGTTATATTATAAAGTAAGTAAGTAGCATTCAAAAGAAAAATAATTTTATCGTGAAAAAGAGTGGGGTTTAAGATCTTAATTTTTGAAAAAATATTTTACTGACAGATGTTGGTAAAAGTAAAGTTATTATATTATAAAATACTTTGAAAAACAACCAACGCTTTTTACGGTAAAATGGTTTTTCTTTTTGAACTTATAGAAAATTATATTACTTTGAATTCATGTTGAATGCTCTTGATACTTTTTAGTTCGGCTAGCTATAAAAGTGTTTTTTTAATTTATTTTATAAACTATAATTTATTTTTCCTTTTTTAGTCATTAATGAATTATCATCTCATTAAGAGTTAAAAAAGTAACAAGTAAGTTTATCACAAATGCCTCAGCACAAGCCTTAGTACGTGGCAAAATACACTATCGTATTTTTAGGAATGGAAAAAGTTAATCCATGATCAATACATGGATCAATGGGACAAACTTTTTAAATTATGGCATTGTCATCGGTCCTTGAAAAGTGTGCAGTTTCAATTTAATTTGACGTTTTGAAGTGGGTCAAAATCACGCTCGAAGATTCCGTTACATATATAGAAATGTCAAGCTAATAAAAACGTGTTAAAAAGGATCTTAAATGTTCCGAAACTTGAACAATGAACGAAATGTCAATTATTAAGCGTATAATGCGTACTAAAAGTTTCATACTTATAAAAAAAAAAAACCTTGTGAAATGGAAAATAGACCAGGGTTTAAAAGATTTTTCTTCTAAACCGTATATATTCAGAAGGATATGGTTGCAAGGTTCGGTAGCGCACTTTTTAAGTAAAAAAATATTATCCATACCCCACACACCCCCTTTATGGAGGCTAGATCAGAGAAATAATAAATGTAAACTAGAAAACCGTAAGACATGAAAGTAATAATTATCCGACTGACCATAAGCGTAAATCGCAAAGCTTAAAATCCAACATTCTTTTTAAATACATAAACAATTTTTCTTTAAAAAAAAATACCTGCATGTCCAACACTAATGTAGAACGCTGTCGGCCACACTTCAAAATAACCATCAACCATGCTGAAGATCATACTTCCGAAAATGGCAAGGGCAACAGGCCAGCCCACTGCTACCAGCCAGTACGGCAACTTCAACTGGCACTTTGTCTTGTGCAAGTACCAGCCCACTATCATTCCTGCAAACGTAAAATAATACACATCAATATACTTGGCCTAAAGACGATCATCGTCAGAGCTCAAGACACTTTAAGTTCAGAACAAATTTCAAATAATCCATTCGCATTATGCGCGAATCACATTCACATTATATATTTTTGATCAGCTTTTCTTCGATAATAACACTTTTTTCGTAATGAAAGACACCGTATATCATACCCCTATAATGTGTGCATAACTTCATGATGATCGATTGAGTCGTTAAGACGTGAAGGGAAACTATATCTAAACACTCCCATGAACTATCATGCATGTACATTTTACTTGGTGGTATTTTTCAACTGCGATTTTTTTTCATGTGTAAATGGTGCTTTAAGTACATTTCATTAATGCAATAACATATAAATAGTCTTGAACTTTTTTATAACGCTAAAGCTACGACCTTGAATTAAAATTGAAAATACAGATATATAATACTCAAGTTAATAGAAATACGATACATAGATATTTTAGCAACATCTTTATAAAAACAAAGAAGTAGCTCAAGTATTGCTAGTTAATTTAAACGGGTTTTCCCACAGCTGTCTTCTTTTTGCTATTATATCCAAAAAAAGTTTTATTAAAAGACGACATTATCCTCCTCTTCATTAAAATTATAAAAAAATTCAAAGAGATTAAAAGACATTGAATATAAATACTGAAAAATGTATCATCATTTCTGGTTTTCTATAGACATTTAAAAAATGCCAAAACTTAACTTTACTTTTACCAAAAGAATAAAGGAGCTTTTCCGTGTGTAATTGATATGATATTTAATATGTATTTTTAAATGTGTTTAACCATCCGAAAATGTTATTTTGGCACGACACATTGTTCAAACATCTGTTTACACTGTGTCCAAGTCCCTAATAATATCATCATGGACTCGCTAAAAGAACTTGAAATGTATAGCCGAATAGAGCTTCACTATAAGATCGATAATATGGCAGTAAAAGGATTCCTTTTCGGGGATTATGGGACGATCTGGGTAGAAAGGCTACACAATCGGTTTAGCGTTGAACCTTTCCCACGATGTCGACACGACGTTGTATCGACTTGAATAATCTTTAACAGAACAGCTTTCATTTTATCGCACGCTGCCAGAATCGGTCGTTCCCAGTCAGCTTAATTTTTAACCGACTTCAAAAACACAAAAGAGGAAGTTATCAATTCGTCTGTATTTTTTTTTGTTTGTTAAGCGATCTCTCCGTCAATAATGGACCAATTTGTTTTGTTGCTCCCAAAGTGGTCCCATTTCCACCAATGGAACCAATCGATCCTAGAGAAATCGAGGGAAACCCTCAAATTTTACAGCCCCTACAACGTGTTTTAGCTTATTTCTCTAGCTTTAAAGGTATTTGTTGTTGTTATGTCATGATGCTGAGCTGATGATGGAAGGATCCTTGACCTTTAGGAGTTAGAGAATAACTATTTCAAAAATCTAATCATGTATTGGCCTTGTTTTATTCTTCCAAGATATTATATATATATTTATTTTTTTATATATCTCACACATCTCACACACGGCCGTCTGATCCCAAACTAGGCAGAGCCTGTACTATGGTAACCAGACCGCTGATAAACATACTTATATATTTTTAAATACATACATATTATAGATAAATTACACCCAGACACAGAACAAATGATCGTGCTCATCACACAATATTTGTCCTGGGTGGGAATCGAACCCACGACCTCCGGCTTAGCAGTCAGGGTCACTAACCACTAGACCAACAGTTAGGTGTTTGTGTGGGGTTACAGAGATATGTGCACAAGAGAGTAATAAATGAGATTACAAAACATTTAGACAAAAAGAAATGTTTGTTAGGCAATTATTTTCATAATTGTAACCTAAAAACCCTTTCATTTGTAAACCGTTTTTTTTTTTTTTTTAATTATTTTTGTTATATATTTCCCTTTTAGTTCGATTCGAATGTGAAGAAAAAATACCACTCCTAGTTTTGTAAAATTAAGCTAAAGCTGACATAGACCAGTATTACTTACTGTACATCAGACTTGGCACCGCCTTCAAACAGACTAGAGGGGACTAGGGCTATTATAATGTTACCTGTTATATTGAGGGTACTTATTATAGATTTTTTACTTAGATTTGAAATTATTTTTGAATTTTTAGTGCTCTTTTAGAGTAAATTTCACATTACATACACACATCAACAACAATTTTTTTTTTTACATTTCACCTAAACTCGACCTCGATCGTTTTTCGCGACTCTTACTTTCAAAATAAAATATAAGTATACGTAACAAATGGGTCTACGAGTACCGACAATCTGTGTATGTATAAGCAATTGACTTGCAAAATATATTGTGCAATCCAACTACAGAAAATTAAATTGCTATTGACCTACTGCACTTAATTATATAGAATGAAATTATGCACGTGTATGATTTTAGAAAAAAAATGTCATGATCATTATTCAGTTCTTTGAGTCAAAATTTTAGTAATAATATAATAATAATAATAAAATTTTATTTTCGTAAGGTAATTGTAGTACATAGATACAGAAATTAATGAAGATAGTGCATACAATCAGTGGTTAAATCGCTGTCCTCCTAGCTAGGTTATGAAATAACCTGTATTAAGGAGTAACAGTCCCAAACCCCTTTCGGTGGCAGGTATTACAATATACCAATATACTGCATTAAAGTATTATGACATTTTTAAGGTTATATATACATAATTTAACAGAAACAGCGTGCTTGGGTAGGTATGTGTGAGTGCGCGCGCGCGTGTGTGTGTGTGTGTGTGTGCGTGCGTGCGTGTGCGTGCGTGTGTGTATGTGTGTGTGTGTGTGCGTGCGTGCGTGCGTGTGTGTGTGTGTGTGTTTTATGTATCATACGTATAAAGATAGTTTTCAGTTTCCTCGTAGGTTTTATCTTGCAGAAATGTGTTTAACGCCTTTTTGCAGTTGTGATGTGATAGGTTGTTAATTGAAAAGTTTCGACTTATTTTGTTGTATAAAGCTGGACCAAAGAAATAAAAGAATCTTTTAGTAAATGCCGTCCTAGGATGTGATATTGTACAAACTTTGTCTTTTCTTCGTCTGGTTATTTCCCTATGCGGCGTGTTGTAATGCGAGTAGAATGATTTGTTTAATAAAATGTTGCCGAACGTTTAAAACCTTACATTGGTTGTACAATTTATCAGTGGGGTACATAATTGGACGGAATGTTGCTACCTTCAAAATCGATCTATGGGCAATTTCTAGGGGTTTCATGGTAGTTTTAGCAGCACCCCCCCAACATGAAATACAGTAGGTACGTAATAATGGAGACACACAAGGCAAAGTATATGTTACGGATTATTGTAGGATTCGATATTGATCTTAGTGTTTTAAAAATATAAATTAATTTACGCACTCTACCGGTAAGGAAATTGATGTGGGCTTTGAAATTTAGGTTCGTATCTAAGATTATGCCAAGATATTTAATATGATCTACACGATCTAGGTTGGGACAATTGCATTGAGTTATTCTTGGTGGTAGGCAATTATGTGCTTTTATGGTAATTGGAATGTTAGGTTAAGATGCGGAGCGGAGCGGATATCTTGTGTGTAATATTTAAAAAGGTTTTACATGAGAACAGTACATTATAGCACAGCGATTCATTTGACGAAAAAATATTACAAACATTATTTAAACGATAAACCTAATAATAAATAAATATATTTTATAAATGATTATTTTTTAGATTATTGTGAAATGGGGTGAACCTTTTTGATGTTGATAAATTTTGTATTAACCGATCCGAAATATGAATTAGTCGAAATAAAAATATAAAAATTTGTACGGATTCGGTGGGTCCGCCTGTCAACCTTTTTAAAACCAGTAATCAGCAAGTCCAATTATCAGTAATCGAAAATACACGCTACGTTTGTCGGAGTACTGACAGTACGAAAGAAAACGAAAAAGTATAAATGAAGACCAAGTGTAGATACTGATTGAAATTTACTTTTAATAGTTCTTCATCATCATCGAATCATCGAGTAACTAAAGGTGGTATTCTACCTAATAAATATCACTTCGATTTTGTTAAGAAAAATATACCTATAATAAATATTTCTTTCTATTACAACTTTACTTTTAGAACTGTAAAAAATCGTTAATGACACCTATTGTTAAAAAATAGAACAGTTATAGACAGACATTCAATTTCTTTTAAAACTTGCAAACTCCACTTTTCGTTCAGCCAACTTTTATTCTTATAAAACTTTTTGACTACTTATAGTCGATAAATAGATATTCGCTAAATCAAAGGCACGACCAGATTGCGTCTACGAGCTGTTAATATAATTTAGGAGAACTTGACCAGACTTGCGATAACAGTTCAGACAAAATATAGTAGGTACTTATGTTATCTAGATCTTCATAATTTATCCAGGCATTTGTAATGAAGAATCGTTTTTATTGTACTGAGAGAATTTAATAATTATTATTTTATGCAATTAGTTGTAATTAGTTGTTTATTTAACCATTATATTAAACGAATTATTGCGTTAAAATATGACACTAACGCCAGACCTACTGTTTTATAATCTAAAATTGCCTATTATAAAATGATAGCAAGTCGAACTTTGCATATTGAAGTTTTTCTTTTTAAGGTAGGCGTAGACAAAAAATAGTCAATCTGAAGTACTCATGTTATGAGGCTACTAGAACTAAAATATAAATTCTAGCAAATGATCACAAAAAAGTCTAAACTAGACGAAGGTTCATAAAGTTATTGACAACGATAAAGCTGGATTAATGATTTAAAAAATGATTGTCTCAAATTTTATGAAAATAAAATTTAATAACAATTAAAGTGCGTAAAAAAGAAATAGATCCAAGAATAAAAAGGAATTTGGCTGAAAATCTGAAAAAAAAAAACAATATTTAACGGTTTCAAACTACTCCGCCATTAAAAATACGAACTTCTATTCATTTTTACTTTATTTGAAAAAGGAATAAACTTAAACGAACTGATCTATTCTGCTGTATTAAGTAATCACGGGACTGGTGAGACTAGCCATCGGTACGTTCAAATTAATCAAAATAATATTAACATGATAGTGTGAACTTTCATAAAAGTTTATTATATGTGTGTAACCTTGCCGAAGCTTTCAATACTTGGCCAATTAGTAATTTGTTCTGCTCTTTGAACTATATTCATCCATCACGAGCTATTCATAATTCCATAAAAGTTTTAGAAAGATCGATGAGCTGCGCTAATTCCTTTCGAGGCTGCAATATTGGATTACTACGATTTATCCTTATCATTTCTTATGACTCATTTTAACCTCCTTCCAAGGTGATACGTTACAGCTAGTTAAGGTTACAGTTATTTTTTATTGAGATGATTAGAGAATATTAATGGAAAAGAAGCTTTTCTTCATGTTTGCCTGACGAAAGCATTATTTTACTGTTCATTTTGCTCCTAAGCGAAAGGTTAAGTTCTTCCAGTGACTAATTGAAACGGGTCAAAGAAAAGGTAATGCAACGAAAAATATATTTTTTTACACATTTGTGAAAGAAGATAAATAACGAGAACATAACGTAATTCATAATTTTACATTTCTGAAAGCTTACCTCGTTTTTCTATAGTTGTTAATTTGATACCTATCTTAAACCGTTTCAATACATATACATATATATATATATATATATATATATATATATATATATATATATATATATATATAGAATTTTGTGGAATATAGTAGGTCAAAATAGAAGATCCAATGAAACATACCTAGAACGGTTAGAATAACAAGTAAGTAACTATGTACCGATGTACTTTAAACCCTCAAAGGACTACGGACTAACTAAACAAGGTTTTCGATGATAATAGTTTTATTTACTTATCGGAAAGCTTGCTCAAATAACATGTATAGAGTGAATGTAAAAGGTGCGCAAATATACATTGATGTTAGCAAAGAATTTTTTTAGAATTTTTGTCATCATTTACTTATGTGTAAGCTCATTTACATAATCAATAATACGTTCAAAACGTTTTTTACAAACAACAAAATCGTACAAAAAATGTCAAATTTACCATGGAGAGAGGGGGAATCTGGGAGAGCTATGCTTCGGCACAAATTGACCAGCTCGGCCGGAGTGATACTAGTACCTCACAGAAAAACGCTGTCTAGTGTGAGTTTATTTTACACTAGCTTTTGCCCATGGCTTCGCTCGCTTAAATGTCAATTTTGACAATAAATTTGTTCGGGATAAATAGTAGCCTCTGTGATATTCTAGAATATGATCTATCTATGTGAAAAATCTCGTCCAGATCCTGACAGCCGTTTTGACGTGATTGAGTAATAAACATACCTACGTTGTGAAAAGTTTAAAATTAATATGTATGTTTTTTTGATAAAGGATATTAATTGTACCGAGAGTCTGGTATAAACTAATATACTTATTGGTTTAAAGGGTAGTTTTGAAAAATTAGTAACAACGTTTTTATTACTCTTAATAGAGTTTTTACTGTGAGTTCTATTACCAAAAATAACGTAGTTTCATACTATTCATTCATAAAATTCATTCAATTATATATATATATATATATATATAGATTAACTTCGACGGCGACCGGAGTTCAGTGCGGGTCAAACAATACATTCTAAGGTTTCTTCATAATTAGGTAAGTATATTACGTACAATGCGAAAAATATTGACGTGAAAATCGTAGCGTCATCGCATGATATAATACTTTACTATTAAATATAATGTTAGATGGTGTTGCCATTAACACTACTAAAAAAAGGATTGTTATCCTTTTTTATTAGGTATTCATGTACTTCACATTTACATTTCAACGAACGGAATAGCAATGGCTCTCTCCATGAAGAGCAGGGGACGCGCGAGATACGGCTGGACATTTTCGGTGTAAAAGGGTAAGCGTGATTTCAATTCACGCCCATCCCATCCACGCGTCGCCTCGCCGGTATTGAACCACCTTGAGGCTACCGGAGTCCAAACCTCTACTCTAGATTCACTTTCGTGTGACCCGTCTGCTCACGTTTTTGTTACTTAAAATGTTATTGTGTCCATGATATTCCCACAAAAAAAAAAATATACATAAATCTCGTACTTCGTAACATTATAAGTTACATAAATCATCAACAGTAACAAATTTCAATTTCTAAAGCAACCAATGAAAAGACAAATTACTTCGAGTTCGATACTGTTAGACCCTTTTAGGCTCTACTTGTCGTGTGCTATTTACCTACATACCAGTAAAACAAAGATGATAAACTTATTTTTAACACCAAATATGGATCTTCTTTATTTTAACATGTATTTAATCATGTAATATGTTGGGGGGATACATAAAACTTGGAAAAGTTGAACTAACTAAAGCGACTTACTGTCTCATACAGACTTACTGTCTTATACGTTCGATTGGCAATTTACCCATTAACAACATAAATTGCCACGGAGAACCATCTTATCTAGCAATCTTATCCATTTAAAAAAAAAAAAAAGAACCTAGTAAGATAATCGGAAAAAATCGTTAGATAACAAGACACGTTATGTCATTTTAATTAATAAATATATACTTCTCAGTTCTAAGATTTAAGAACATTTAAATAGAGTGAGTTATTTCTTTGCTACTTTGTATTCTCTTTTTATTTCTTTTTTGCATATCGTGATAAAAAAAAGTACTTACCAATTAAATAGGGTCCAATTCTTGACCATGGCTTATCATACAATGTGTCGAACATTTCAAAGGGCTCTTGTATACGCGCTTTGTACTGATGCCATACAGAAATGTAGATTGTTGTCACCCAAGAGCTCACCATTACTAAACCCAACGATATCATCGCAAATTTTGGATGTCTACAATAAAAAAAAATGTAAAATGTTTTCATAAATTACGGTAGATAATGTTCTTTAGCAATTCAGTAAATAAACTTTGCTTTTTAAGAAAGTTTTAGCAAACCCTTTAAGCAAGGATATTTGCTTAAGGGTGATAAGAAAGAAAGAAAGCTGTATCTAATCTAAATTACTCTACGGCACGTAAAGGTAGGTAAACATTTTATGTATTTCGTTTTTAGCCCTTTACATATTAATATGCAGGGAAGTAAGCTAAGTTTCTAGAAATGTTTCCTACATAATTATGATAATGAGATAAGGACATGCATATGTTAGATCCCAAACACGTTTGTACATTACGTATGTTATTTCCCTGCCTTGGAATATTAGTGGCATTTTTCTTTTGCTTTACTTACTTGACAGAAATAAGCAGCAGTATGATCCCGACGACGTAGAATTGTGTGTCATTAGCCATGTACCACGTCCACACCATGCACATCTCACGTTGCGGGTATAAGTTGTTGATGTAAAGGAGATTCCGCCACCAGAACTTGTCACATGTGATGTGATCAAACATCGCGGGTTCAAATACAGATCGGTCATGTGTATACCTTAGAGCAACTTCGTTTAGTCCAATCACAAAGCCATAAGCAGGCGATAATCTTACTATACGATAGCCAAATAAAACTAAAAAAGACTTAACCATCGCCAGCAATTCAGTTATCGTGTATATACAGCTTTTTGGCTTATCTAGTAAATCTTCCTTGAAGGATTGTTGACTTATGACCGAGACAGAAAGTGCAGAATTAGTAAACCCGTTCAGGTTCTTATTAATATCGTTCTTGTCTTGCTGCGAAATCCGTTCCTTCTTTTTGTCTTCTGTGCGGAGAAACAAGATTGTGACAAGAATACCACTGCAACAAAGAAATAAGGTTTTAAAATCTAGTTCAAATTATCAGCACTTTAACAACCGTGTAAGGGATTCTGCATCACATTACAATATACTCGTATTGCTAATGAAAAATATGGTAGTCATTCATTTCCACAATAATATTATATAGGACCAGAATGAACTTAGTCAGTTCCTATTAAAGTGTATGTAATCACTCGAACCAAATCAATTACTTCAGCGTGTTATACAGCGTAGTATCGATATTATCTTTAATCGGTCAATTTCCAAAATAAGCTTAAACCCATTTTCTCTTGTGTCAAATTCGGTAAAAGACACTTTTTTAAACAATATTTTTGTATTAATTTAATGCCTCGAAGACCACGTTAAGTCTTCGGTCCCGGTTGCCATACGACTAACTGTGTCAATCGTTACGGGTAATTGGAGCCCTAAACAGTGTTCCTAACAACAGTCTTTCTACAGAACTTCTATATGTAGCCTAGTACTTGGGTTGTGGAAGTCTCATGGTAGTCGCTCCGCGTAAAAAATCGAAGTTAAGCCATATCGCAGTAGACTTAAAGCCGACCTCAACCTAGATTGGGGCTATCAGCTATACGCATCCGGTATATAATTATGTATATTGACTTGTCATAATAGGTAAGTCTATACAATGACCGTTCAAGGTATACTGGCTAATGAAATTGACCAGTAAAATAAAAACTTAATAAATGATGGTCAAAATTTAACTACGTGGCGATTTCTTTTGTATATAGATGTTTCATGAATGGAATTCATCAATTTTATCAGCAGTTAAAAATACAATGGTTAGTAATTTTATTTATTTATTTATTTAAAACATTTACAGTTTCTTTACAGGATCCTTATCTCAAAAAAGTAATAACAGTAAGTACCAATTATTTTATAAAGAAAAATCTGCTGTAATACACCTTTGGGCAACTGCCTTGAAGTTCGGCAGAATACAGTTGTAGATATCTACATGTATTGAAACAATATTAATAACCTTTATGGCGCGTGATATCGAAGCAAATTTGTTCTGTGCGACCCTGACGGGTGCGTGGGTGCACACCGTATTCTTTGTAATACAGAAATCGAGTGAATTTATTTTGAATTTTATTCTACCATAAGACTATATTTAGCCTCGTGAGGATTCCAAATTATAGCGGTCGCCTCTAGATGACTACGAATGAGAGCATTGTACAATATTTTCACCACTAACGAGTTATTAAAATCTTTACAGTTTCTCAAAATAAATCTTGAATTTCTAAATGATTTATTGCATGTAGTAACGATATGATTACGAAACGTCAACTCGGGCACCATTTCGACGCCTAAATCTAGGATGCTGTTAAAGTACGGAATCAACGCACCATCCATTTCGTATGTATAGCACAGTCAAGCCCTAGCCCCGCTGTAATCTGGCTATGCGTGTGATATCGACAGATACACCTTAAGGTCATCTGCAAAAAGCAGGCACTCGGCATGCTGTAAGACCCCCGGGAGATCGTTGATCATTAGTAAGAATTCTAACGGTCCCAGATTTGACCCCTGACTTATACCCGAAAGAGTAAAATACGGACTGGATTCATACCCAGCATTCTCAACGTACTGCTTGGGTTCACCAAGGTAGCTAGGTAATCTAACGCTGACATCTTCGATAATAGCACGTCGTTATCAACTAAGTCGAATGCTTTTCCGAAATCGGTTAATTGAACCGATTAACCAAAAATAATGTTAACTGAGAAGCAGAGATAAGTTTACTATTTATTCCCATATACATTTATGCCGTAATTCCGTTTTACAATAGTTAACAATAACAAATTTGGTATTAATAAAATTTTAACTATAAAATTGTTATCGACAAATAGTTTTAACACTATTTAATTCTGCAATAGTGGAAACAAACTCTGAAACTGTTCTGCAGTACTGATGCAGTTGTATAAAATAGTGATAAGTGATTACAATAATTGCATGCCGCCGGCAAGCATCCTGAGCAAACAATTACTAGGACTTATGACATCAAAACTTCAAATATTTAAGTGTTTTTAATTACGAAGGGCTAATTAAATAGTGCAATACTTACCTTATGACGAAGAAAGTGTCCACACAATAAGAGGCGTTACCGACGGATTGGTACCAGAAGTTGCGCTCCGTAATGACCCGCATTGTTTTGTTGCCAGCCACGTAGAACATGGTTAAATATGTGTGCACCATTATCACCCATATGACTGACATGAACCTGAGAATTTATTACAAATAAGTGTTTGCTATATGTTTTAGTGTGGAACGACTTTATTTTCTAATAAGTTGGATTTCCAGAGACGCAACGCCGGCTTCTTCGAGCTACTGCAGTCTCAGTTTACCCTTCCTAGATCTACAATATCTCTCACCCGAGCTCCCTTTTTAGTCCTATTTGAAAATAATTATATTTCCAAGAAGTCTGGCAGAAGGCCTGGGATATCAGAAACATGGCAAAACCCTTTGCAGTGCTACATATTGCCCCGTGACAAATAAAACTTAGAACAGGACGGGAAGATGAAGATGCATTAGACCTACAGTACGAGTAGATACATTGAAACCTGTAGCAACGCAATTTCTGTTATAACCAAGCATTTCTTTTTGCAAAAATCATATAAGCAAAATATAAGTAGTAGTTTTCCGTTCCCCGTGGCAGAAAAGTTGAGGAAAGTGTTTGTTGCAAACAATAATATATTAAAAGCGCGGGGTTGAGTTATGGCCGAGAAATTATGACACCTGTGGGACTTGTATGTAACCATCACAGCTATGGCCGTTTTGAATATGGGAGTAGCCACAGATAAAATGAGAATTCTGACAATATATAAAATTTTAAGCAATGAAAACAAAAAGCAAATAATTGAAGATTTTTTTCGGACGTTGACCACGAAGTCGACTTTAAGAAATGAAAAAGTGAGCACCTGATTTATGTCGATGATGTCGAAGTAAGCTTACTTGTAACCACGGTATTTATTTACTACTGCTTATTGAGATACGTAGGCTCTTATTACATCAAGTGGTTTTTTTTTTTTTCAAATTATTTTAGTGACCGTATGCACTATCCGTAGAATCATAATAAAGTATGTTGTAATTTAATTGATTTCGTGTTGCAAATACGTGTGGGACAACATATTTATACAAAATGAAAATCACAAGATTAAAAAAAGAAATTGACTAGGAGAAGTTTGACACGAATCTTCAAATACACACATTTTGAACTTTATCAAATACATATCTACCAGAGGAAGATTTGCATCCTTTAGCATCCTGTTATAACATTTAAGATTCTTACAATAAAACCTGTTAGCGATTAATTGTTTTAATCCCTACTAATTATAACTTCTCGATAATAGGGCGAAATAAACAAGATAGGTACGTACTGTACTGTAATCAGTACTATTATATTAACACATAAATACAAAAACATATACATACGCCTACACATAAACACAGATATATTACATACACAAACAACAGCAAATCTGAAAATAAATTGAAGAAATTGATAAAAACAACAGAAAAAAGAAATAACTCGTATTTAATTGATTACTACTATTACCAAATAAATGAACCAAATTACTTACGGTATCAATTGGTTAGGTAATGGACTGAATAAAGGCTTACTGTTAATATTTGAAGTAGACTAATGGACCAATAAAACTGTGTTTTATGTTTACTCAGTAACGGTTATTAATTTTGCCAACAGATTACACGGTAAGTTTGTTTCAAGTTCAAAAGTATAATCTATGAATAAGTAGTAGTAGTAGTAGTAGTAGAAGTATTTATAAATCTTATATGGCAGGATGCTTACTCAATTTATAATATCAACACATTGGTTTTATTTGTGTTTAAAAAAATGATAAGTTAATATAAGTAGCTATTGCTAGAGGTGACTGAATTATAATCAAAAATATTTTGCCATTTACCCCTATCAAAATCAAATGCTATTAATATTATTTTGCTGTATTAATTTTAAAAAAATATGATTCTTTTACATTTTTTTACACCAAAACTGCCCACGAATTTATCTATCTACAGTCTTTATTCATCTTCTTTGTCCATTCCAAGGTTGCCTGTAAGAAATTGCTTTTTAGCGATAAGGCCGCCATTTGCACATGGTCAATAACTTAATACACTATTGCATGTATGATATACTCGTACTAAACTCGTGTACAATAAAGTTTATTCTATTATAAGTTATTGAATTATTATACCTTAATAAATTTTAATGAATAAACTTTCTACTTCTACTCGTATATCCAAATCAGTGTAGAAACTGTATGCCGACATCATTTAAATGTGCTTATAGTGCTTAGAGCAGTACTTTTAGTTTAGTAAATAGTAGGTAAAAAGGTTAAAACCTTAATTTTATTTCAAAATGTATGTACCTTATTTTTGTTGTAGAGGTAAAGGTTTTATACAATAGTAATTTCGGACCGATTGAAACAGGAATTTTTAATCAAATCATCAACAAGTTAATAATTTAAAGAAACAGAAAACCCGACTGCAAGGAAATTTACAAACCAGGGATGATTTTATGATATGATATATTAATTTTGAAAGTGACACTGGGTCACTTTCAAAATTAAGATGAATATAACGACACCTCAAATGCCAAAATTTATCAAGCACCATAGACCACAGAGCTTGCCAAATAAATATAAACTCAAAACATAACCCTCATTCTGTAGTAGTAGGGTGAAAAGAGCGTAAAATTAAATAATTTGCAGTGAGGATCCCCATTCTCTCCCAATACGAGAGAAAGATGTATAGTAGAACAAAACTCGGTCGTAAAATAAAATGTACCTCATTCCGTGAAGGCAAGTCAGAGCTCCGTCAGTAGGACGATCCGTGCTCAAGATAGTTCTGCCGTTTGACAGTATTGAGAAAGATAACAACACTTCCGACCATACACCTGCAACAAGAAAGAGAATAATAAGTAACACTAATATTTGCAGTAATCTCATTTAAATATTCAGAACAATATTTCGTGAAATAATAGTCTCATTTTCTTTGAATAGCTAGTGTTTGTTTTGCTAGTGATTATTGCCAACAATCGCAGGATCATTAAAGTACTATTGTATCCACAGCGGTTTCAGATTTCCATTTGCACTTGTAAAGATTAACGCCGCTATAAATTTTAAAGTCTACGGCAACAACATTCAACTCAATATAGTAGGTAGTTGTTTTAAAGTTATCTATCAGTGAGAAATAATACGTGGAACGTGTGGAAGCTTAAGTAAAGCTTATTTGGTTGGTTTTAAATATAATAATAATAATAATAATATTGTACCACATTCACACAACGCCATCTAGTCCCAAACTAAGCAGAGCTTGTACTATGGGTACTAGATAACTGATATAAATACATATATACTTTTTTTTTGTAAATACATACTTATTATACAAAGAAACACCCAGACCAAATCGAACATTAAATGTTCATGCACACAAATGTTTCACTTGAGCGGGAATCGAACCCGCGACCTTTGGAATAGCAGTCCGTTACACAAACCACTACGCCAGTCGGTCGTCAAATATGAATGACATCATTAATAAAATATTTATCATAACGATAACTTTTAAAGGGTAATAAATAATATGAATATTTGAGGGGCCTTCGCTCCTGCAAAGTTCAGTATTTGTTCAGCTGCAATTGTTATACTGTGCTCAGCTTTACGGTCATATAAGTATTAAATTGAAGGTCATCGATTTGTGTATTGTGAGAGCGAAAGCGAGATAGTGAGGTATTTGAAACTTATCTAAATGTCGATAGTATTTTCTCAGTAAGGCTTTCACATCAATTTCAGGCTATAATTTTTGATTATCTGCTAATCGCCTGGCTATTAAAAGCGCAAAAAAATTGATAATTGATTAATGTAACTTTTATATTCATCTAAACTTAGTACTTGTAATATATTTAATTTGTTTACTTATTACTTTGTTTACTACTTACAGTCATGAATTCATGGAATTAAGGTTAATTCTCGGTGGGCCAAAATTATCTTACAGAACAGGCGTGACACCGTTAGCTTAGTGCTGAGTATTCAGACTATTTGAAGGCTTAAACGGTCATAAAAATAATAATAATCTAAAGCTTTCAATTACGTAATTACACTGTTATGTTGTTTTCCATTAAATTATTCAGATTCTGAGTTAATAAATTTAGAATATAAACACAGGGATGAAAAATAAAGGAAATAAAAGCAAGCGTATTTGAAATCTTTCTTTAAATCTAACTTAAACAGAAGCGTTTTAATCATAGGCATTACTGTAAGCTTGAACTTGTTTAAATTTAACATTTGCATATTAAATTAGTTTTTTTTTTTCTAACGTACGCTAAAAGAATGCATATCACTTTATAACTTAGATTTAAGAATAATGCAACGTGTTTTGTGGTTTCCACTAGCTGCATTGGTGTCATTTAACAATAGATACACTTCTTTTTTTCTAATAAAGATCAAGTTGAAAAATCCACAGAAAAAAATTGACCGACATCGACCATAAAGCGAGTGCTCGTAAAACTCATTTGTAATTAATTATGTAAATTGAATAATGAAAACAGTTTTGGGATATTTTAAACATATAACTGAACATAATTATGTGTACTTACGGTAATATGTATATGTATATATATATATATATTAAATATACCTTTGAATTGCCTTTCGTGGACGTTTTGGGCAGATAGCACTGGCAGTTTGTGATCACGACCGATGGCACATCGTGAAACGGTAAACTTCTAAAGTTAAAAGTTATTACTGAATGCTCATATCATAATATAGAAATGGGCCTAAAGAAGGTTGGTTGCTCATAATATTCAATATAGTCGAATTTTAATCGCTATTCAATACTAGGTGATGTAAATTTACCTCTATACATATATGTGTGTTTTCGTTCTTACGTTAAATATCTTCGTCTTTAAATAATTATTTAACATCATGAGTACAGCACGTTTCGAGAATGTAAGTCCCAATTCCCAAAACTCGGTAATTAGTGTAATGGTTCAGTTAGCAGGTTAACATAAGCTCTGAATTAAATATATTTTACGATATTGTTCACTTTTATATAACTTATTAGATTTTAGTAGGCATAAACCTTTCAAAGGAGAGGCCTACGTCCAGCAGTAGACTATTAAAGGCTGTTGATGATGATAATGATTAGTTCACAGAACTCTTTACCTTTAAAAATAATTACTTTTGTTATACTGACAAAAGTAATTCCTTTTTGTGCTGTGTAATGGATTTAAGATTTTTAAGTTTTACAACGTTGATAGCTATCTTTATTCTTGAGGTCTGGTCGGATTGATAAATTTATCATGTTTATCGTTCAGTTACTTCAATATATCGATAATCGATTGACTGACCACCCAAGTCTAAAACCTAAATTAGTTTAAGTTCAAAAACCTTTGCACTTTGGTACGTTAGTTTCAATTATTTGTTAGAAAAGTAACGCCTGTTTATCTTTCTTAAGACATTAGGTCTTTAAGAATCCTCCAAGAACAGTGGAAAATTAAAATTTATTCCAAAACATTTATGATTAAATCTCTGCTTCTTGGCACAATGAGTTTTTACCTTTTGTATTCTTCAACTTTACTCGCAATTTCATAACTTGAAACTTCAGAAATGTCGTCTTACGGACGACCATTATTGAACGAAGGATTACAGAAATATTTGTTTGCTTTTAACCTAAACAAAGTATAAAGTTTTAATACAAACAGATTTTATATTTGCCAACTTTTCGCCTTTTCATCATCATCAACAGCCTATACTAGTCCACTGCTGGACATAGGCCTCTCCTTAGAAAGGAGGTTTTGGCCTACTATACCACGCTGGCCAGACGGGTTGGTATAGGGTTTGTTTCAAGTTTTCCTTCTCTTTGCAGTGCTGTTGTCCTGCTTAGTTTGCTCCCTTAGTCGGCTCTTACGACACCCACGGGATGAATTGGGGTGGTGACAATTTGTATTCTTAATCCGTCACCACACGGAAAACTTTTCGCCTTTTGCTGAATTGAATTCAAAAATAATCTATTGAATACAAATAATTGACTTTTTAAAAGATTCTGGGAATTTTGTTTACTTTAATACAATTATTATATAGATAATGTTCCAAAAGCATTTGTGAAAGGAAGTCATGAACAGAAGTGACTCAGTTTAGTAAATAGAATACGAGTATATAGAAGACTTTTTCAATCAAACCTTTCCGTTTTCATGTTACAGTAGCTGAAATCATGTCGTATAGTCCAGAAAAATAACAACTAAAGATAAACTTTATTTAGGCCGCAACCAAAAAAAAGTTAAATTTAAGACTTGTCGCTTATGTTGGCTTATCTGGTAGTAATGGAGTAGAGGACTGTATTCCTGCATTACCAACAAAATAACCAACCTAAAATAGAGGAGAATATTTTCAAAGACATTTTAAATCAAATCATAATACTTTTACTTAACACAAACGTAAACGAAACGTCTGTTCTAGCAATTTAATCAAACGGCGTATTGTTAACCAACTCCAAATGCGTAATCCATAGAAATATTAATATGTCTATTTTACGCATATTTGCTGTATTTATGTTATGATTGTGGTACATAGCACTGATTGTGTACTCACCGCAAGTTTCTCGTCGGAGTTCTTTGCCTGCATTGTCTGTCAGCTTTCCACCGTCTGGTAATACGTTGTTGTTACCCTGCAAGTATAGTCACGTAATAACTCTCCAGTGATAGGAATCAATGGCGCAAGACCTTTGATCTATTCTCGTGTTTAGTCATTCGAGAATAGATAGGCGTGCTGTAGATCGCACATAAGTATAAATTTACATAAATGAACACGTAAAAATATTTGTTGTTAATTAAAGCCAAACTGTTTTATTAAATGTATGAATAAAATAAAAGTAGTTAAGATATAATTGAACTGACTATCAAGAACTAGACTAAAACTGTTATTTCCGTGACAAATACCTATGGTATTAGTAGTGGTGGTAGTAGTCTAAACTGAATCGATTTCGGGAGCTTCAAACTATCTCCCAGAGTGGTTTATAATGGCCTCTCCATCATTTAAATAATATAATTTTTCTTTATTTCTTGAAAACAACCAAAGCCCAGTTTGTCCGTTGACCTGATTTTAAAATCCTATTACTAAAGCAGGCTAATTATATTTTATACTTTAAGAAACTTAAAGTTTTAATAAATTCTACATAAAAAGCACATCGAATCAACTGGCTTCCGATAATATAATTATTCGCTCTGTGTTAACATATATATATATATGTATGTGTACATTGAATAATTTGCTTACTTTCCTTGACATTGTCACGCTAAAACAAATACAACTTGATTTAAAAAAAAAAGGTACGGCTCGAACTCGTGCGCCGAGGCTTCCGTACCTACCCAGATTTTACATAGATTTTCCTAGTGAAAATCGAAATTTGCCCATATCTTTTTATCGTGTTGACCCAGGACCTTGATTTTTTTACACCTAATAGTAGAGACCATAGACCTCAGTATCTGGTATGAATTTCACCTTGCTAGCTCTACCCGTTCCTGAGAAAATCGGTGGTGACACATGGACAGACGGACAAGAAAGTGATCTTATAAGGGTTCCTTTTTTACCGTTTGAGGTACGGAACCCTAACAAACAAAAATATTTTCAAACATCTGACATACAATGACATCTAGTTTCAAACTAAGAAGAGCTTGTATTATGTGATAGCTAGATTAACTATAATACTTATATACTTTTTTTGTAAATACACACATAAATATACCATACATAATAATACATAAATGGCGGAAACGCGTGAACATAATACCAAATTGAAAAATGCGACGAAGCATTGAATTGGACAAAAGCTCAGTTCATCCATTGAGTTGACGAAGAGCCACGATAAAACGATACTGTTATTATACAGACCATCCTATAGTGAAAATATCCATCTGTAGTCTGGTTTACCGATTATGAAAACAACGCTTTAATTTCTGATACAAATTTACTGTCACCGTAATCTTAATTTTAGTCTATTTTTCTAATAGATTTTACGTATGTGTAATTGGTCCTCTTCACCTCTGACTAATCCTGTCTGTACGTAAAAGGTAATTATTTCATAAACGAAAATATTTTGTGTTATTAGGGTTCCGTACCTCAAAAGGTTAAAAAGGAACGCTTATAAGATCACTTTCTTGTCCGTCTGTCCGTGTGTCACCACCGATTTTCTCAGGAACGGGTAGATCTAGCAAATTGAAATTTATACCAGATACTGAGGTCTATGGTCCGTATTAGGTGTATAAAAATCAAGGTCCTGAGTCAACACGATAAAAAGATATGGGCAAATCTCGGTTTTCGAAAACTTGTAAGTCCCAAAATTTACCGTAATTTTCGACTTTTTTTATTTTTCAGTATTTTCTCTTTACTTGTGCTGTAAGACCTTGCTTTTAACCAAAATTGATAATTCTAGGTCAACCGGAAGTACCCTATAGGTTTTGGGTCGAAAACCTACATGGTAGTTCCCGTTGACCTAGAATCACGAAATTTGGCAAAAAGAAACGTCTTACAGCATAAATATAGGAATAATTCCAAAAAATAAAAAGAGTTGAAAATTAAGATAAATTTTGGTACTAAGTAACAAATTTTCGCGAAAATCTACGTAAAATCTAGGAAGGTACGGAACCCTCGGCGCTCGAGTTCGACTCGTACCTGACCTTTTTTTTTTTTGTGAACACACAAACATTTCTGATTGATGAGATACTCAATCATAAAAAAGGTCAAATTGAAAACTAAAAATAACAGTTCCAGAATCATAACATACTTTGTGTAAACGTCAAATTGGATATAACTAGAAGATGATAAAAAGAAATAATAAGCAGTAAAAACTTATGAAGTAGAGTACGGACAACTATAAAAGGAACAAAGTGGCATTATAAAATTTAGCCTTCAAGATTTTATTCAAAAGTTTGTCACTAGCAGTAATAGCTTTCTAAGCACTGAATTTTATGGATCAATATAAAACCTCTCCTAAGTGTTAGTTAACCGCAAAATTCTTAAAAGTAGGTTATCTCAACAAAGCTTACAAGTCTCAGTGAGATTATTCCACTGCCGATTAAAAACTTTTGCATCTCAATCTTGAACATTATTGTTCAAAAATTATAGGCATATGTAATGATTTAAATTGATTTTAAATACATTATTGGACTCAGATAACTTTGGTGCTTAAGTGTATGTCTTGTGCATTTGTAACATCCGACTGAAAAAGAAGTCACAGGATTAACGGGTGCATCTGTGGCATCATAACCGCTTAACAGATAGACTGTTTTTGATTTCGTGTTAAAAAAATACTTTATGAAGAGTATGCTCAGCCAATATTCATGAAATTATGTTTAGCTGTCTAAAGATAATTTTCATCATCATAATTTTTCATCTTTGAAAGACTACTTGTCTGATAGATTTAAAGTTTGATATCGTGCAACTTCAATAAACATCTAAAATCATCTGGATACTCAATCAACTCCTTACCAATTCATGGCAGAAGTATACAAATACATTTTTTAAAATAATTTTATTGCTATAGGTACTCGCAATTAAGGACTACGCCTAATTACGGATTACAAATAATCTCAACACAACAACCACAGCTGCAGATCAAACATGAAGTCTTCTGTAACGAATAAGTTCTTCTCTAGTTGAATGCCTGACATCCGAATATAGGATCCTGTTTCACGCTTAAAGATAGATATTAATATATTGCCCGATAAATGTATGTAAGTACATAGTTATTTGTTAATGTTTAATATTGTGAGTAAAATCTGTTCAATAGTCAGTTTATAGTTGACGGGTTAGGAAGCAAATTATTTTTACACGCTCAGAATATTAAACGTAAATTTTGTAAAAAAACTAAGGAAACTTAGTGATTCAAAACTGAGCATCACGGTTCTCGTATTTATAACTTACCATCCCACTAATATAAAATTACGATATTATAAACGAAAGTACCAACAGGTTGTTTATGGTTTGCATCATTGTGAGCCAGTTCAAGGTCTCGTGCTTCCACTGCAATCCGGTGTTTGCGCTCCAAGTAGCCTTCGTATAGCGAAGCGGTGAACATCAGTACGCCCACTATTATTGTTACAGTTCTGAAAAGAAAACATGAATTAACTCCAGCTGGTTAGCTCTAGCTCTAGCTGGTAAATCAAAATGTATCATATATAAGTTATTATAGAGGAATACCTAGCACTATTTTCAAGATTTTGAAATTCATCAATGTTAATTGCAAAATAACCCTCAACAAATCGTCTCACAATAGAAGTAGTAGGTGAACTAAGTTTCCCTATCAATTCGTTTAGCTATCGTATCGTATTACATATTATTTAAATTTAGAATATGATCTGTTGCATAAATACGAGTATTCTGTTGCATAAATAGTAGTTCTCGCATATGTAAACTGAGTCTTAAAAATGCAGTCAACTATCTCGTAGATATAATATTTGTTATTGCACAAACCTTTAATTGATGTTTTATTGTTCTAATTTATTTATATTTGTTTGTTTAAAAAAATCTACCAAAATGCTATGGTTGTTCAAATGCTCAATCTAGAAGATTAAACTTGTAAATATTCTTAGTGTCTATGAAGTATTGTTCTTATAAGCAGTAACACTTCTAATACGTTTAAAAAGGTGCTTGTGAACACTCCAAACCATCGTTATCGCACAGAGTAGGTACGAGCAGGCAGTTTAACTAGGCTCTTGGCAAGCATACAGGTGCTGTTTAATTGGTCATTCTTAGTAGAGCTTGGAAGTATTTATTTTAAATTTTTAGGAGCTTTTTAGTTTTGAAAAACCAAAAAAACACAATACATTTCAACAATTTGTCATATTAAGGCATTTAAAGCAATATGGTATAAAGTATTTTTTACTGTCAAAAACTCTTAAAAAATCTTAAATTGAGGGTTCTAATCCACATAACCATTAAAGCGGACGAAATTCGTGTTATTAAGCTGACCCGGTATGGACTGGCTTGAGAGGCGTCACGAAACCCTCTTATACCGGCTGACGCAGGTGATCACCGTGCAAGGAGCCAACGCCTGAGCGCTACCACTGGCCGCGGTGGCCGGTCCGTGGACACGGCGCTCCACATGTTGACAGAATGTCCGGCGTGGAGCAGAGGCGTGACCTCGTAGTGGCCATCGGAAAGGGAGTCCTCTCGCTCGCTAATATGATTTTTGCACCATGTACCGAGCGAGAGTGTGTTTAACTCCGCCGTCTCCTTCTGCGAGCAAGTTATGCTTGCGAAAGAGATGGCGGAGCGGGACCGGGAGAGGTTTAGAACTCTCCCGGCCCGCTAGGCAAGGGAACGGTCCAGGTACCGCAGACGAATCGGGTGCCGGAGGTCGCAGAATGACCTCCGTCCTCCATAAGCGCAAACCTGGGGGTGACAGGTGAGGTTATCTGTCATCCTAGCAGAAGCAGGCCGGGGTGGCGGAAGCACTTTCGGGAGCACAAAGGGAACATGGGGGTTCCCACACAAGAGAGGATCATCTACACACCGTGGATGGCCCGAGGTACGTCGGGGTACCAGGGATTTCCTTTCTAGGGTACACCTGGTGCCCCGGCTACTGGTACCCGAGACGGCGTGCGGTTTTTGGTCGGTTCGTGTCCGAGGAATAGAAAAGTGGTATTAAGCTCCTTTTAGTATGAACTTACATTTTTAGTTTTTTTAAATATAGCAAAAGATTAATTTACGTCATTTCTTTATCAATTTTTTTAACATCTTTTTCCTAGGTTTCCTGCCGTTGCTTTTTTTTGGTAACACATTCAGGAATAAATAACCTCATAATCGTGTAGCTTTTCTCATTGTTCAATGACGCTTGAGAAATAGATAAAAAAGTGAATAGTATTTTGCTCAACTTACTTGACCCTCCATAACCAGGACTATATACAAAATATATTAAAGTAGTTTTTACTGCGGAAAGAACGAGGGTTAACCTAAAAACTATAAAACCTCTTGGGAATTCAACGCTCATTCGGAAATCGCTCCGGGTGTCAATAGCTCTATTTTTTACATGCCGTTAGTCGGCCTTTTCAGGATGCGCTCTTGTTTTTAAGTATCTTTGTTATAAACCCAATTAAACTTATATGTTACTACATGCTAAATATTTGTTCTTTCACATTTTTGATACATATTTATTCTATTTACGCATTTACCGTTCGAAGTTTACATTGCAATACTGTAAATTACAGAAATTTAAAATATTCTTTGCAGATAAAATTATTATCTAAATTACACAAATTTCTCGTCGTTTCGGCAAATTTTACATTAAGTGTATATTTCACAAGAATCTTTTTACATAAACCGCTGTCTGTACTTTTTATTCAATAAATATAATACTTATAAAGCGCTATAGATTACATAGTTGTATGTTTTTTTCCACTTAAAGAAAAATAATTATATTATACTTTCTGGGAAACCTCTCCCTGGGCTATTAAGGTTTCTTGTGTTCTATTGTTTACTATTAATGGTGTTCTGAAAGGGCATACATAAAATAGCTCATTGTTACAATGACTAACACTGTTACAATATTTTGTAACCTGTGTGCTATTTTATTTTCGCGTAGAAAGCCTTGATTGTAATGTTAACTTTAATTTATTACATTCGCTACAAAAAAAAAAACACAATAACATAGTTATTAATTAAACGTAAGTAAAATACATACTTTATTTTGTTTGTTATCTTACGTCATTTCATAATTTTAAAAACCACTCGTGACCTGGTTTGTTTCAATTTGGCTTAGTAATTTAGAAAGAGAACAATAAGAAATAATTACTAAACAACCTCACTTTCATTTGTTAATTACAATTCTTATTTAAAAAAAACTATTTAGACGTAGCTATCTCTGGAGGAAACAACTACAGGTTTTGTATTGGTCTAAGATCCCGCTGCAGATTTCAAATACATAATTGAATAAATCAAGAGCATTATTTATAAATGCTCTCAATTTTTCTTTTTATCTCGATTTTTGTCTTCTCGATTTATTTTGTCTTTATTTTTTTTATTACATATTATTTACATATATACATATTTATTAAAGTTTTTGTTATGGTTTCTTGAAGCTTCAGCTACTCGATCAATCAGCTTTAAAGATTGACTAGGCAACGCACTACTAACTAAACTACAAGTTTTCTTTAGCAGTATACTTGAGCGAGTCGAGAAAACTACAGCTTGGGAAATGGCCACTAAAAGTTTTATTAATTCTTTAAATAGCAAATACGGACAGCGAACTACAGTATAATAATACTAACATTATGGCATATGAGTAAAAAATAAGTAAGATTTTATATCAGATGTGTCATAGTGTCAAATCAAAATAGGATTTCGATCGTAACATTAACAGACAAGCTTTTAGGCAGAACTTTTCAGCACTTCGCGCCAAATGACATCATTCGCCAGCGTATTAACGTCACTTCAATCAAACCAGTTATGAATTAAAATCAGAGCTTGGGAATGACACCTTTGTCAACACTAAACTTCTTAGTTAGAGAAAAGCACCTAAACAGATGAAAGCTTATATAAAACAGTAGTCGTATATTAAACATAGGGGTTTTGTTATTACCATGACTCAGGACTATTATCCTATCTTGTTTAAAAAGATGTATATGATACATGTAAAAGCGATTGAAACACTATTTTCTACATAAATTTCAAAACCTTACCCAAGTATTTGAAGCTTAGGATCAGCGAAGAGATTATAGTCGCCCGGTACAGGTCGCACTTTAAGAATCGAGAAGGATGCCTCCAGGCCAAGAGATGCAGCACTTTCCGTTGCCGAAGCTTCTGCGGCGCCCAGAAGCATGTTCATTGCACGTGCATCGCAAGATGCCGGCACGCACTCACCAAGCAGCATTAACCTGCTCTAAATAGAAAAAAAGGCATATTATTAACATACTATGCGTGTATAGTTCATGGGAACCAATGATTTTGGAAAAAAATATCTCAAAACATTGAGAGACATCAAATCACTTTTTTATTTAATGTTAAAAGGAGGCAAACAAATAGTCGGGTCATCTGATGGTAAGTAACTGCCACCGCCAATAGACACCTGCAACTGATACTTCGATAAGATGCCTTTAAAGCACCTCCAATTCGACTGAAAACTAGTTTGGTCATACTGCTGTTAGGCCGTACTGTATGATATATTTCATGATTTGGCCAAAACTGACTGTATTCTTCAAACGTGATGATCAGTCAATTCAAGTTTAGTTGTCAGAATGAGCATGTTTTATAAAAGATATGTGAAGAACACTTATGGTTACGGGGCACTGTAGCGTAATATCGAAAATTTAGCTCCGTTTATCACGTTAATAAAAAAATTGAAACAGAATGGAGCGTGGAAAAACGATTAAGTTAATTGTATTTAAAGGAGAAGAACTTTTATCTGTCCGATGTGCATGAATAACTCTTTGTAACATCATTAATCTTCTGAGAATCTAGCTAAATAATGGTTCTTTACAAGAGCACTTTTCAGGAGATTAATACACTTTGCATTCTAGAATTACCTATATTTTTTTTATGTCAGAGGGGGCAGACGAGCAGGCGGGTCACCTGATGGAAAGTGACCATCGCCGCCCATGAACGTCTACAACTCAGGAGTCACAAACGCGTTGCTGGCCTTTTAGGAAGGAGTACGCTCTTTTCTTGAAGATTTGAAGTTCGTATCGGTCCGGAAATACCGCAGACGATAGCCTGTTCCACAGATTGGTTGTGTGGGGTAAAAAGTGTCTCGAAAAGCGCACAGTAGTGGAGCGCCAACTATCTAAGTGATGAGGATGAAAATTTTGCCGTGTGGAGCGATGGCGGAAAGTTGCTGCTGGTATTAGTAAGAACAATTCCTCGGAGCACTATCCATGATATATGCGATAGAGAATGCAGAGTGAAGCCACATCTCTACGTAACGCTAAGGGATCGAACCGATCGGAGATGTTTTGGGCTATCGACAATTCGAGTCGCTCTTCGTTGGATGCTGTCCAGAGGGAGAAGCTGGTACTGAGGTGCCCCTGCATAGAGATGAGAACAGTATTCCATATGCGGCCGGACTTGCGCCTTATAGAGTTAAAGGCGGTGGGCCGGAGTGAAACACTGACTCGATCTATTCAGCACACCGAGCTTCTTCGAGGCCAATTGGACCTAAGTGACCTCGACACTGGACTTCACTCGATATGTTGATGCCTAGGATTCCGATGCTGGCTGAGGCAGTTAGAGATGTGCTCTCACATCGAAGTGATACGACAAATGGTATCTTCTTTGGGGTAAACGCACAGTCCTGTGTCTTTTTTGGGTTAAACTGGACTAGATTTAGTCGGCCTCAATCTGAAACCTCCGCTAAGGAAGTTTCAATTTCAGACACAAGTTTGTTTCAACTCTCGATGACTCGACTATATACTTAAAACCAGAAATACAAAGTACTTATTTTGAACCAAAATTCATTTTTCTGCTATCTATTAAATATTAATTTAAAAACGTAATTTCCTAAGCGTTTCAAAAGCTTCTCCTTGTTCTACTAAATACATTAAACAAGACAACAAGAAAAATATTAAAAGACCAGAAAAACTAAACAGATAACAATTAGATATTTAGGTAGTGTTTTTTAAATAAGTTATTAATTATATGCAGAAGTCAGCATCATTGCGTCGGACCCCGTATATCGTGGGGTGAATGCTTTTGATTGATATTTTTATTTGTCATATCTGTTTAAAAGTTGTATGTTCATCTTGTTTATATCGGTTTAGTTTGCTTTTCACGTTTGAAGATTCTTTTATTAATTTTTACCTCACCATTTGATTTAGTGGTTAGTGATCTTAACTGTTTAGTCAGATGTCGTGTGTTCGATTCCCAACCAGAGCTAATAATATTGTAGGCACGATTATTTCTTCTGTGGCCGTTATTTATCTACTATCTTTATATGTATGTATTTAGATATTTATAAGTATGTTTATCAACCATCTGGTTACCATTTTTTTTAACGTGTGGTAACCTCCTTGGGCCTTCACTCCTCAAAGGTTTTCCGGCGGGACGGTGTATCTGAATTCAACCGACTAAAACCACACGGTATGCCACGCCTGAAATAGGAGGGGTGCGGGAAGTGCTCTTATTAAGACATTGGACCCCTAACGCCGGCTTGCAATAGCAAGTGCACCACCTTCGGATTTTTCCTCTATTTAGGCAACGTCCGGTACTCGCAGACGTCGCCTCCTGGCAGCTGGCTAGTATGGCGGATGAAGGGGAAAAGCCGCCCCACCCACCATAATAGCCATAGCTGAAATTAAAAATCACCAACATTTTTAAATTTTAGAATTACCTTAACAATCTTCAATTTCAGAAGTAAAGACCTAATATACCATAATAAATACCTTCAGCTTTCATTAAACTTCATTAACCGTAAAAAGATTTGTGCACGTTGTTTTAAATATTTAAGATACCAATTTCGATATTATTCGGTAATAGTGTCTCTGTTTAGCAAGACTATATAAACAAACCCATGTATTCTATATTTGACAGGTGCACATCCATATCGGTCGTAAACAGAGATAAAATACGTTCACTTAGGAAATATGTAATTGAATATGTCGGAGACGTGACGAATACTTCTCAGATAATGTATCGTTGTACCATAAAAAGGCAATTTGACTAACAAATTCCTTTTATGATTGATATTTGTATACTGGTATTGCTATCACACCGCCTGCAGTTTCGTATGATATATAAGGTTACCACAGGAATATTTATTTCTTTTTTTTTTAAGACAACTCCCGCATTAGGATTAAATCCTGTGTCGCGGGGGACTTTTCTAACATGACTTGGACTTTTTTATCATGAAACGGACACAAAGAACACCCAGACTCAGAACAATAATTTGTGGATCACACAAAGTGTCGTCCCATGTGGGGATCGGACCCACAACACGGCGTAGTAGTAAGCGCTGTGGCGACCGCTTAAACCAGCAGCAGTTTATTTGAACTAGTACCGTCATTCTTCTTTAATTTAACAGATATAATGATAAATTTAATGAAAGATTATTTAAAATATGGTTTCTCGATTCCTTTGGAGGTCTCTTAAAAGTTGGCCTGTAATTTTGGTAGACTCCTAGAGCGTACTCCTTCTTAAAAGGCCGGCAACGCGTTTGTGACTCCTGAGTTGCAGACGTACATAGGCGGCGATAGTCACTTTCCATCAGGTGACCCATCTGCTCGTCTGCGTGGACACACTTTTTATTACGTTTGAAGGGTCTAACATAAAAAAAAAAAGACCAAGTGTCCTTAAAATCTTATTCTTACTTTGATATTATAAGTACCTATTTCTATAGTATGCTGATATAGGAAGAAATGTTTTTTTTTTACCATTAAGGTTTGTGTTTCTTGAAAACTAGCTTCTGGCCGGTGCTTAGTTTAGGTATTCTAAGAAGATTATATTTTTTAGATGAAATTTCTATAATCGAATACTAATTTCTTTATTTCAATACTTGTTTTGTTGTAAACGAACATATAAAACAAGCGAACAAACTTATATTTGCATTTTTAACATTACTCAGGATTTCGTTTATATTATATGTTATGTGAAATGGTAAATTAGGAAAAATAGTTAGTCTTAGACTTTCAAACAGAATATGTTAACATTACAATCAATTACCTTATTTACTTAGCTAGAGATAATATATTTTTTAACCGATAGACATAATTCTTGTCGTGTTATAGTAAAAGATGATTATCTATCACGGATAATGTTAAAGTACTTGTAACATTTAAAAGGACTAATTCCTCCCGGTTTGATCTGTATATCTGATATAAGTTCGTTACGACCAAATTAGTAAAACGACCAAAAAGTGTTAAAGATTGGTAAGGTTTTATACTTGGCAGACGTCCACGTCTACCCCACATAAGTAAAGATTCATATGTCCACACCGTAGGGTGTACGCCATAACCAAACTGTCATCTGAATACAGAGTATTAGAGTATTGGAAAAAACACTACTGATTCTGGCAGACACAGACATTAAGCTTAGAGACAGCCTACAGATGGCGCTTCCCATTGCCTTTCGTTCACATAACATTTTATATACAAATGCACAAACATTAACATAAGGCGTGTGAGCTCTCATGTAATAAATTATTTAACCTTTCAAAAGATTACGACTTCTTTACGCTATCTTTTATTTATAGGGAAGAATTGATTTTTATATTTAGTACAGTACTAGTAGTAACAAGTTCGAAAATTATTATTAGATCATTATTACTTTTTATACCTATTATCCTGTAGTGTAACAAGTAAAAGCGTTAACCTTTCCGTAATCCTTCGCTTATGTTTCACTTTAGCATTGAAGCAATTATAACGTTAAATTAGTGTATAATGATTGGTTACAACCCGTCTGGTAGTAGGCCAAAACATCCTTTCTAAGGAGCAGGAACAGGAACGATACGCTTGACACAGCTTGCCGCTAACGATCAAGTATAAGTACATCAGAAGACCTAGTGATTGGTGAAGAGTTCAGTGCGGGTCAATCGCAACGCCGAACGCGTCTACCGTGTCGATCGAGTAGATGTGAAATAAACTCACACTAGGCTCCCAGAATACAAAATTGACAAGACCCATTTAAGCCTATAAATATTACTAACATACATTTTTATTGAATTTTAAGACTATTAGTCTCTCAATATAAACATACTAGTATCCTATTGGACACACTCGATAGTGTTTCCAATAGTGTTAGGGGCTATCGATGTAATACATTTTTATAGATCTTAAATATTATTTTATTGTATTTATGGATCTTTTTTTTCCTTAGGAGAACTTCCCGCATTAGGAATATATCCTGTGTCGCGGGGGACTTAACAAACATACATGAAACGGACACAAAGAAAACCTAAACTCAGAATAATAATTTGTGGATCACACAAAGTGTCGTCCCATGTGGGGATCGGACCCACAACGCTCAGCGTAGTAATAAGCGGCGTGGCGAACGCTTAAACCACTATGCCATCCATAATAAATACCTTCAGCTTTCATTAAACTTCATTAACCGTAAAAAGATTTGTGCACGTTGTTTTAAATATTTAAGATACCAATTTCGATATTATTCGGTAATAGTGTCTCTGTTTAGCAAGACTATATAAACAAACCCATGTATTCTATATTTGACAGGTGCACATCCATATCGGTCGTAAACAGAGATAAAATACGTTCACTTAGGAAATATGTAATTGAATATGTCGGAGACGTGACGAATACTTCTCAGATAATGTATCGTTGTACCATAAAAAGGCAATTTGACTAACAAATTCCTTTTATGATTGATATTTGTATACTGGTATTGCTATCACACCGCCTGCAGTTTCGTATGATATATAAGGTTACCACAGGAATATTTATTTCTTTTTTTTTTAAGACAACTCCCGCATTAGGATTAAATCCTGTGTCGCGGGGGACTTTTCTAACATGACTTGGACTTTTTTATCATGAAACGGACACAAAGAACACCCAGACTCAGAACAATAATTTGTGGATCACACAAAGTGTCGTCCCATGTGGGGATCGGACCCACAACACGGCGTAGTAGTAAGCGCTGTGGCGACCGCTTAAACCAGCAGCAGTTTATTTGAACTAGTACCGTCATTCTTCTTTAATTTAACAGATATAATGATAAATTTAATGAAAGATTATTTAAAATATGGTTTCTCGATTCCTTTGGAGGTCTCTTAAAAGTTGGCCTGTAATTTTGGTAGACTCCTAGAGCGTACTCCTTCTTAAAAGGCCGGCAACGCGTTTGTGACTCCTGAGTTGCAGACGTACATAGGCGGCGATAGTCACTTTCCATCAGGTGACCCATCTGCTCGTCTGCGTGGACACACTTTTTATTACGTTTGAAGGGTCTAACATAAAAAAAAAAGACCAAGTGTCCTTAAAATCTTATTCTTACTTTGATATTATAAGTACCTATTTCTATAGTATGCTGATATAGGAAGAAATGTTTTTTTTTACCATTAAGGTTTGTGTTTCTTGAAAACTAGCTTCTGGCCGGTGCTTAGTTTAGGTATTCTAAGAAGATTATATTTTTTAGATGAAATTTCTATAATCGAATACTAATTTCTTTATTTCAATACTTGTTTTGTTGTAAACGAACATATAAAACAAGCGAACAAACTTATATTTGCATTTTTAACATTACTCAGGATTTCGTTTATATTATATGTTATGTGAAATGGTAAATTAGGAAAAATAGTTAGTCTTAGACTTTCAAACAGAATATGTTAACATTACAATCAATTACCTTATTTACTTAGCTAGAGATAATATATTTTTTAACCGATAGACATAATTCTTGTCGTGTTATAGTAAAAGATGATTATCTATCACGGATAATGTTAAAGTACTTGTAACATTTAAAAGGACTAATTCCTCCCGGTTTGATCTGTATATCTGATATAAGTTCGTTACGACCAAATTAGTAAAACGACCAAAAAGTGTTAAAGATTGGTAAGGTTTTATACTTGGCAGACGTCCACGTCTACCCCACATAAGTAAAGATTCATATGTCCACACCGTAGGGTGTACGCCATAACCAAACTGTCATCTGAATACAGAGTATTAGAGTATTGGAAAAAACACTACTGATTCTGGCAGACACAGACATTAAGCTTAGAGACAGCCTACAGATGGCGCTTCCCATTGCCTTTCGTTCACATAACATTTTATATACAAATGCACAAACATTAACATAAGGCGTGTGAGCTCTCATGTAATAAATTATTTAACCTTTCAAAAGATTACGACTTCTTTACGCTATCTTTTATTTATAGGGAAGAATTGATTTTTATATTTAGTACAGTACTAGTAGTAACAAGTTCGAAAATTATTATTAGATCATTATTACTTTTTATACCTATTATCCTGTAGTGTAACAAGTAAAAGCGTTAACCTTTCCGTAATCCTTCGCTTATGTTTCACTTTAGCATTGAAGCAATTATAACGTTAAATTAGTGTATAATGATTGGTTACAACCCGTCTGGTAGTAGGCCAAAACATCCTTTCTAAGGAGCAGGAACAGGAACGATACGCTTGACACAGCTTGCCGCTAACGATCAAGTATAAGTACATCAGAAGACCTAGTGATTGGTGAAGAGTTCAGTGCGGGTCAATCGCAACGCCGAACGCGTCTACCGTGTCGATCGAGTAGATGTGAAATAAACTCACACTAGGCTCCCAGAATACAAAATTGACAAGACCCATTTAAGCCTATAAATATTACTAACATACATTTTTATTGAATTTTAAGACTATTAGTCTCTCAATATAAACATACTAGTATCCTATTGGACACACTCGATAGTGTTTCCAATAGTGTTAGGGGCTATCGATGTAATACATTTTTATAGATCTTAAATATTATTTTATTGTATTTATGGATCTTTTTTTTCCTTAGGAGAACTTCCCGCATTAGGAATATATCCTGTGTCGCGGGGGACTTAACAAACATACATGAAACGGACACAAAGAAAACCTAAACTCAGAATAATAATTTGTGGATCACACAAAGTGTCGTCCCATGTGGGGATCGGACCCACAACGCTCAGCGTAGTAATAAGCGGCGTGGCGAACGCTTAAACCACTATGCCATCCGTGCAGCCAAAAGTCAACTATTCTAATATATTTTTTTAGTATTAGTGTTACAATAAACAAGTCTTCAACTTTAAATCATTTAATGTGGCACTAAGTAATACAGTGATAAGTGAAATGAATAAGATACATAAAACAAACACGGCTTTTATCATTTCAATACAACACTGAAAATTTAATTTTAATAACATTTAATTTATTACTATTATTAACTCAATATATACTAAATATTTCAAAAACATTTCTTTAACGGCACAATAACCGCTTATGAACTCGTGTTAACCTGCAAAAGATTTCATTAAATCGTGCACCTTTACATAATCTATTGAAAGATAGACCCAGATAACGTTTATTATGGTTATATAAATTCATATTATGGCTTTAAGGATCGTTACCTTCATTTACAAAATGTGAAAATACAGGCTAAAAAGGGTATTAGGGTACGTTCATATATCCAAAAGCCGCTGTAATCAATTCGATACCTCACAATGGTACTTTCACGTCTATATGAGAAGGTACATAATTCTCACGGTTTGGCAAAATTTTATTCGATTGCTTTGTATTCTTCTTATTTTGTTTACTTTTATTAACATGGACTCTTTAAATGCAATAACTATTGCTTATCTAATAATATCATAGTCTAATGGTACAAAAAATAAAAATAAATTAAAAATTTAAAATACCGACGAAACACACCTTGGATTTATAATTTGTTATAGTGTGACTGTGTGTTGACTGCACGGATGGCGTAGTGGTTTAAGCGGTCGCCACGCCGCTTCCTACTACGCCGAGTGTTGTGGGTTCAAACCCCACATGGGACGACACTTTGTGTGATCCACAAATTGTTGTTCTGAGTCTGGGTGTTCTTTGTGTCCGTTTCATGTATGTTTGTAAAGCCCCCCGCGACACAGGATTTATTCCAAATGCGGGCGGTCTTTTTAAAAAAAAAAAAAAAAAAGTGTATAGTATTCTACTACTCAAGCTCTTTCATTTGATACCCATGTTGAGGGAGTTGTGAAAAAAATATGTATATAAGCCGCCATTTTGTGGCGGCGGCTATCTTGAACCGATTTTCATCACAAATAGCTAAGAACACTCCCGGCTAATTCACCTTTCAAACAAAAAAACAAAATCAAACATGGTTCATCCCTTCGGGAGCTACGATGCCAGAGACAGACATCCACATACCCCGTCGCTTATGCGTCGGGGGTTAAACCGGGTTTTTACCTCATGTTTAATTATTAGGGCAACTAGTAGTACAAAAAAGGACAAAACAATAGTTCTAATAGTAATAAGATCGATCTGCTTCAAGTTTAAGAAACGTATACGCTGTGCATTATCCATGCAATTAAAAATGTAACAAAATTATGGTTTCGGTCAATGCGACACATCTATGTCAAAACCGTTATTACGTCTCATAATATTATAAAAGAAAACTCTAAGGTGCAGTTTAAGTGTGAAGGATATATTGGTTACAAACGAAAATTGGTAACCAGGTACGTTGCGAAAAATTATTACAAATATTTTATTTTCTTTTTATTGGAATACTTCTTTTTTCTTACAGCACTGTAGGGAATAGAAACGTAGCGAATTAAGTTGACTCTATTGGTGAAAGAGGTGGAACTTGTCCCAAAAGGCACTAAAACTTTTATATTAAACTTGCCTGATATAAGTAAATATTAAGGTCAGAAGCAGGACCTTCACAAGTTTCTCTTATAAGTAACTTATGTGTTTGCACTACCCTTAATAATGACAATGAAACAAAACTTCGTGGTCAGGAATAGGCTCTATGAGTGTTTCCTTGATTAAAACTTTCGGAAAGAAAGGTATGGAAATAATAAAAGCAAGTAGGTATTTATAGCTACGAGTATTCCGTGAGTGAGTCATGTCACCGTGGGAAACTCATATTTCACTGGCTTGACGGGACGACCTCAAAAAAGTGTTAAGTAATTTTTTCGTTTCTTTTAACTGAGTGAATGAGGTTGACGGAGGACCTTACCCCTATCCGCGTACCGGTCCGGGCCCAGATGAGGTACCTGGGTCTGGTCCTAGACGGTAGGTGGCTCTTCGACGAGCACTTCCGACAGCTTGGTCCGAAGCTGGTGGACACTGCCTCCGCCCTAGGGCGACTTTTGCCCAATTTGGGCGGGGCCAGTGTTCCCTGGCGCCCCCAGAGGATATTGACGGTCAGAGCCATACGCGGATACCGCACGGTGTCCACCGAGGCGGCTTGCGCCTTGGCCGGAACACCCCCGTGGGATTTGGAGGCGGAAGTGCTCGCAGAAGTTTATCGGCGAGTGGCTGACTTCCGGGCGGAGAGCGGATTTCGCCCTCCGCCCGAAGACGTGCGCGAGTGGCGCGAAGCCGCTCGCCGAGCCACCATGGTCAGATGGTCGTTCCGGCTGGAGACTCCACGCGCTGGCTTCACCGCCGTGGAGGCTCTCCAGCCGGTCATCGCCGAGTGGGCAGGGCGGCAGCACGGGACCCTTTCCTTCCGGCTGACGCAGGTGCTTTCCGGGCACGGTTGCTTCGGAAAGTACCTGTACTCGGTCGCTAGGAGGGAATCGAGTCCCGCCTGCCACCACTGCGACTGCAGTGAAGATTCGGCCCAGCACACGCTGGCGGTTTGCCCCGCATGGGCGACGCAGCGCCGGGCCCTCACTGCAGTCATCGGAGCAGATCTCTCGCTACCGGCCGTAATTCGCTCCATGGCCGGTAGCGACGGTTGTTTTACCGCGGTCGCAACCTTCTGCGAGGAGGTAATCTCGCAGAAGGAGGCTGCGGAGAAGGCCCGGGAGGACGACCTCCACTCGGACCTGATCCGCCGCCGGCGAACCGGTCGGCGGAGGTGCGCTTACCTGCGCCTCATGCCGCCCTGAGTGTGGCCGCGGGTGGACGGGATGGATTCTCCCCTGACGCCGCCTAAAGAAAGGAAACTTTGAGACGGAGCCCGCAACAGGAGCGGGCCGGCGCTAGGAGGGGTCCAGAAGGCGATAACTACCTGGACCCCTCCTAAACTGGAAGCGCAAAGAGGGCACACCGTGTGGTTTTAGTCGGTTCGAGTCCGACACACCGCCCCGCCGAACGAGAGCCCCGGCGGGGTGACGGTCCGAGGGGATTTCCACACGTAAAAAAAAAAAAAAAGGACCTTACCCCTAATCCTGAGGGGGGGACATTCAAAGGGCGGTAGCTGGTGTCTCTTGATTGAATAAGAAATATCTTCAGAAAATCTCAAATTTACAATATATTCTCGTCCCAACAACATAGCAAAGCAGATATATATTAAACGTCCAAATTTTGAAACGCTGGTATGCTTTGATATTAGTCACACTTACGTAAGAGGAGGCAAGTGGGCAAATTATATATGTAATAGGGATATCGCTAAGACGGGTGGATTGGGGAACGTTAGCAATAACTCGAGCAGGTGTCACATCCCTGTCACTCAAATTTGCTACTGCCGGAAAGTTCGAGTTCTCCAACCTTACAACAAGTTGTCAACATGCATCAGATAAATCTCCGCATATTCTCTATACAGCTTGTGTAGGATTCCCTAATCAAATCTACAAATCGTTGACGACTATGATGCACAGATATTGATTTTGCAGTAAATTGATTACTGATTTCGCTTGTTCTACTAAGAGGATTACTTATTATACTCTATGTCTCTCTATCTAGACAAAGCTAGCACTTTAAGTCAGTAGGTTTTAGCAGTCCTATATGTAGGTATTTATGGACGCTTATTAAAAGGGAAAACATGATTCATTATGAGGATATCGTTTTACCAGATGTAACCCATTTAAAGTTAACCTTGTAGAAAAGATATATGCAATTATGTAACCTTAAACAAACAACATTAACATAAGAAAGTGTAAAGTTCACGCGATATGAATCAAGAATGTGAAGATACCACTAGCACCTTCTCACGAATGTGAGCCGTTAAGCGTGAAAGTGCGCAAACTAATAATCACATTATGTAACCGGCTGTAAAGTGAAAAAGTTCTTAATTTCACTGTATTTTATCCTCTGACCTTAAGTATTTTTACAAATGGTAAACATGTATTAATTCATAGGTTTAGTGTGAATGGATACCAATCATCGCGAAAAACGATTCTAAATAGCAACCATATTTACATAAAACTTCTTTTTGAATACCAATGTTTCGGAATCATAAATAAAATAGCATCAGTGCTATTCAATTGATTCGGTCAGTCGTGTCACGGGTAATACGATACTAACAATATCCTACACTTCTAAAATATACAAATAGGTCTCAAACCAAAAAATCCATCTCAAATGGCACAGTGTGGTCAATTGAAGCCAGCTGTGTCTTGTAAAGACACTTATTATATTGGTTAAAAGGCACTACTATTGATACAATGTTATGTTTATAAACGTTACTGTCGTTGGTTTAGATAATAGAGTTTTTAGAATTCACAACGCTCGACTGCCCCCATTGTTGTTGTGAATATTTATTGGAATCGGTGACCGCTATCTAATTGTATCAATAAAAAACATAATCTGATAAGATGGTATTCTTTTATTCTCGTTTATTCTCTTTCCAGAGGCTATCAAATTTTAGATATTGTAATAGCACAGTTGCTAACAGTAGGGATGAGACTTTTAATACCTAATAAGTTTAACAATGTCGTGCGAACTTCATATAGTTCAAAACTAGGCTAAAATAATATTACAAATAGAATAATAGGTAATGCTAAAAAGTTAGATTATTTAAAGGCGTTTAAGTTGACATTAAAAAAACTGTTAAGTAGATATGTTACGAACCCGCAATGCTTAAGTCGTATAAGATCAAACATTTAGCTGTTGTAGTTGTACTACTACCAAAGCTAAAACTGCACATAATAACGATGTAAATAGGCTTTACTTGGTAAAAAGTACTTCAGTTTCAAAAACTTTACACAACGTTCACGTACGATATAACATAGTGGCCAACTAATGGAGGTCAAAATAGGTCTAACGCCGGGTCATTACATGTGTAATTGGTTGTAGGAGATCGCGGGTAAAAGTAAGGGACTTATTCAAATATATGTCTGACTACTACATTTCTTACCTTGTAACTGCCTGAAAGCGCCGCAAAACAACGTACATTGTGTTGTATAACGTTTTTTTATTGGCATTAATATAGTAATAGGGACACGGGCATTGAATGTAGAATGGTTTAGGTACTGATCTTAGATACTTAAATCATACGAACATGAGTTTGCAACATTTTTGATTACACCCATGGTAGAAGGTAGGTAAAAGCAATGAACCTGATTTTGGTAATTTAATCACATCACATCAATTTGTTATAATTAGATAATCGTCAAAAGAAAGGTAGTCATGTGTGACATTTTGTCACTCATAATGCGATGTGACATTTGCTGCAAAAAATCATTGCCACAACACTTTATGTCTTAATTCTTAAATTTTGGATTAAAGGGACAAGTCAAAAGTCGCCTTTGCCGCTTGACTTATAAAAAAGAGTATGATAACATAATTTACCTGTGGTAAATGGTCGTTGTCGATGGTCATATTGATTTTTGCAACAAAAAATTTAGTAGCAAATGGCGGTGTCGAGGTATAGAACTCTCTAAGCTGCAGGTCTTTGCATGCGTTGAACGAGCCCAACCAATACTCATTCCCGAACAACACGTTAGGGCTGTACTGGCCTGATGCGTCGAATACTGAAAAAAAGAAAAAAACATTTTACTTAAAGTTAATTACCATTATTAAGGGATCTGTAAAAAGTTAAAATATAGCTAAATACACGAAAATTTTAATTCACGACTAAACGAAGCCATCGCCCCAACATCTTTGGACATAAGTACAACTTTATTTTTTTATTATTTTTAAGGAATCACTAAGAATATATATCCTGTGTCGTGCAGGACTTCACAAACATTCATGAAACGGACACCAAGCACACCCAGACTCAGAACAACAATTTGTGGCTCAAGAAAATTCTATCCCGTATGGGGATCGAACCCACAACACTCAATATAGTAGGAAGCGGCGAGTTCATAGCTCATCAGAACCACGCGACACACTACGCAATCCGTGCAGTCCGTTATTTAATGGTAAGCGATTAACAGTACCTATAAATCTCACAGTTAGTGTTATCGTTTACGCATCACAGTTGCCCCTCTCTTGTGGCACTCTGCTTAACCTCATATAATGAAAGTACATCACGTACAATACATTATGTTGCTCATAATTCAACGTCAAAAGTTTAATTACAGTTGGGAGAATCTTGACCGAGATAACAACGTGAAGCTTTTAGGCACAGTTCCAATATATGGGAGTACCTGAAAATTTCAGAGAACGGCTGCCTGTTAAGGCTTAGAGTTTATACTTGTACTTACAGTACAATTTACAGTACGTACAGAATTGAAAAAATTAATACTTTACATCAACATTTTGTAACGTGCACTTTTTTAGAAATTGCTATTAAATTATCACTTCATTTATTATCATTAAGTAATAAAGTACCTACATAAAATCCGAACTCAAGTAATTTTCTAGAAATATTTTGTTACTTTATATTTTTTTCTAGTGCAAAGAAAACTGTTAACCTCTTTCAATAAAATCTAATTTACTTGGTGTTTTCTACTTCATTAAGTAAAATACAAAAATTGCAAAAATATTATTGTCAGTTAAGACATGTGAAAAGGTATACATCATATTTCCATCACACAGATTTTTAAAATTCATAAGTAAACTATAAGTGTATCTTTATTTTTCACAATCCATTTTAATGACTTCTATCTCAACTACTAATCAACTATATGCCGTATTGTATCACTAAGTTGGTACGTTATCCCGTATATATATGTGTAGTATTACAAAAACCAAGACACGCTCTTATGGGTATAAAGGTGTGTTTGTTTAGCACTTTAGTAGCATAACGAGCCATATAGTGAAATACCGTTACCCATAAACCCTGTGCTTGACAGGTTATCCACATTCAATTTTCTACCGTATACCTTTAAATACAAGCTTTATAGGAAAAAAAGGATATCCGTAATACGCATATTTGGAATACGGATAACGAAAGAATTGATTGGAAATTTTCAATCTGTAATTCACATACATTTTCTCACGGTACGTTGTTTGTTTTGATATTATTCTTTTGGTTGGTAGGCATATTGTTATAAGAATATGATAATGGAAGTAAATTGTAACATAGCGTAGGAGACGATGTCTTATTCAAAGCGTTGTATTTTTAAATAGCCACTTTTATATATTAAAAAATGGTTTCATCAACCATCATGGCAATTACAATTTTAATGAGTATTTAGTATACTGCTTTTGCGCATATACGTACCTCGACGAACGACGACGGCGACGAAGCTATTATGTGTGATTGAATCTGCTAAAACCACAAGGTCCCTTCGATATTCAGGTTTAGAGCTAGCCTTATAAAATGTCACGGCCTTCTTTAACTTGATGATTGAGTCGTTACAAATGTTTTAAGCATCGACTATCGCTTAGCATCAGGAGGGCCAAGAGTTTGTTTGATACTCATGCTATTTAAACGTTGTTATTTAAGGAAAAATGATGTTATTTCCAAAATTGTCATTATAAAGTACCTTAGCACGACACATTTGTTAGTAAGAATTGATTTACTGTGATTGTGGAGTATCATTTAAATAAAAAATGTGACCATATACATAACTCTTAAAAGTAATTAGAATCTATTACTACTCCTAATTTGTCTTAATTATAGTAATTTCATTGGTCGTTTAAGGCATAAGCTCACATTAACGAGTTGAAATTAAGCTCAAAGTAAAGAGAAATTTCTTTTAAATTTGGAACAAGACTAATCATAACCAACAACAATTACCTTGGTATTATAAAGATTCTTAGTATTAAAATTATTATAATATGCGTAATTAAAACAAGTACAACAATAGTGTCTACACGTTCAAATGTACATTTTAATCAGAGTGTTTGCATACTTGGAACATCCCTAATAAATATTCTTGAGCATAATAATCTGTTTTTTTTCTTACAATGGTTAAGATAAGCAAAATGTTTAATTATGTTTGGAGCTTTTAAGATACTTTTGTATCTATTACAGTTATTATTATTTATTATATTGAAGTGCCAACCAAATTTTCGGTTTGCTGACTCTCGAGACGTCTATTAATAATCGCATATGTAACACGCGAAATGGACGTTAACTGTGCCCCGAGCACGAACAACTTGCGAAAAAGTATTCGTATCGTCTTCGACAAAATTTGTATGACATTTGTACAGCGCCCCTATCGTGCGTAAAAGTAACTAATTTTGGCAGCACGAACGTTTCGAATTTACTTTCGTATCGTCAACGTATCGTCAAGCATTCGATACGTTACACTTTTTAAAGAAAATTGGCAGCACGAATGAAATTTTGACGTACGTTCGAAGGCTGGCTATCGAGCACCTGTCAAACTTAGTCGAATGTTTATTCACCTAAGATTTAGCCGTGAGAAAAGTTTCGAAACAATCAATTTCTTTTAAAACTATTATTTTCAAGTATAAACGGTTATTTTTTGTAGAGATAAAATCTGCAAAGACCGCCGCTTTAGTCCTATGTATGTTCTTGTCGCAAGTTTAATTGAAAATAAAGGTATTCAACAACTAGATTCGAGGTGAGCAAATCTTGTTTTATCTATAAAGTGTAAACTAAATATTTGTCAGAAACATTTGAAGAAACTTCTACTATATTAATAAAATGTAGTATACTTAGTATGTACCTATATATCTATTAATCTAATTAATTATTTTTTAGTGAAATAAGGCGAAGAGAAAAACAAAGAAAGATAAAAGTGAATGTCTGTTTGTAATATAAAATAATAGGTTTCTTTCGTGCTCACACGGTTTTTTGCCAGACTGGTTTTTATGGCATAGGTGCCATAAAAACCAGTCTAAATATTTTTTGGGTTCGGGTAATCTTCAAAACGCCTGGACCTATTTTTAAAATATTTTACTACCAGATAGCTGTCTACATAACGAGTAATTTAGGATAAAAAAAATTGCCGGGCCGGGAATCGAACCCACTAAGGCAGCGCTTTTCAAATTCTACGCAAACGATGTTTCGGGCACCAGCTAGTCCTTTAAATATAAATGACAACGAATTTTAAAATATATCGCTTTAAGCTAAGAAGTAGTTTGACTTAACCAACGAAATAACTAAAAATGGTTATTTCGTTGCGTTGTATGCCGTGGAAGTGGGTGCGAGGGGTATAAGAGCTAAATCCCTCAATAACCTGTTTAATGACCTTGGATTGCTGAGTAAGCTTTTTCCTTGAACAAATATCCAAAGCGGCATTGCTAGGCTCGTACCAAATTAGGTTAGATAGAGGGGGTTACCCAGCAGAAAGGGATGAAAGGTATGTAGTAAAAAATGAGCTAGTATGAATATTTTTTATTTACCATAATTTTAAAATGAATTATACAGAGTTGATTTTTATACATTACATACACATGTACATGTTATTTACAGAGAACATTATTTACTTTGAAAAAGTTATATGTCTAGTTAATAATTTTAATTTTATTTCACACAATTACGATTCTATTAACGGTTAAAATATCATTGCTTGTTTTGAGTTTATTTTTCTTCAGGAAACTTCCACTCCTCGCCACTGCGGTGACTGAGAATAAAAATCAGATGCTGGTAAAGGAGGAGCCACAGTCGGTTGGCTGCTTGAGCCCGCAGTATTCCAATCTACAACAAAATATTGCAACATTTATTACTTATATTTTTAGACATCTGACACACAACACCACCTAGTTTCAAACTAAGCAGAACTTGTACTATGAAACCTAGATTGACTGATATGAGACATTAGTAGTCCCTGGTATGTTTATCTGTAGGATTGCTGTGGTGGTGTTCAAGTAACATTTATAAAGTGACAGATGTTATGTATATTTACAATTGAAACTTTATTTTAATGTGAAGTAGCAGTGTAAGTCTCATAACAACGAGAAATTGAATTATAAGTAATAACGTCAGAAATTTATCATATTCTCAAACATCACATCGTTATTTTACATTACAGTACATTCAATATTGCAAATAGTACATTTAATATACACTCACCTTTCCAGAATTCCACCATAGCTACGTATTGTAAATGGCTTGTTCTCACTATGACTTTTATGATGTTGGGATTTTTGGCGCAGAAGATGATGAAACACGTTTTCGTCTGTGCTGTTCAACAGTTCGATTTATTGTGGCACGACTTACTGTGGTTTATTTTAAAGAATTTTTTATCAATTTCTTTTCACATAACATAATGATCTAGTGGTATACGACTTAGCTATTATTGGAAGCTTGGATTTTTGTCACAATCGACAGCCAACACGACGTAATAATACATAATATTTTCTATAAAATGCTTCTTAAAGTTTCAAAGGTTTACAAATAATCTTAAACTTGGTGATGAATTTACAATAAAAATAATAAACAATTTATTGACATAGCGTCGTAGCCATGTCAATAAATTGTCAAGTGGAGACGTGTTTTTCAGAAACCGAAAAAAATGACAAAATAATTATTTTAATTCTCCAAATATACTAAATTTTAAAATGTCCAATACCTCATTAAAGATTTACTATGTGTTTATATAAGTATATTTTGTTTTAATTGTCAATAAATAGGTAGTTTAACCGAAAGTAATAAAAAGTTCACTATTTCATTATGTTTTCGAACGCATAGTTCATTCAATAAGATGTTGAATTCGTTCTTAAGTGCTCATCCTTATTTACGTTAGGATGACGTCACTAACGTAATCGTATCGAGCTCTCGATACCTTAACGTTAGTACTTCGTGCTACCGCCTATCGTAAAACTCCGTAAACGTATCGAGGACTCGATACGTTTACGATACGCATTCGAAAATTTTTCGTGCTCGAGGCACTGAACTTATGTTGCAAGAGGGTTTTTTACCTACCTACTATAACACTTACATAAAAAGCGATTCTCGAAATACGCAATAAATCGAAAAGGAGTAAGCATATATTTAGGATGTTTTGCACGTACAATCCTTAGATATTACCAATATTCTTTACGTAATACGTGCAAAACAAAATAAAGGGTATCAATTTACAGAACTGAAGATAATTAAGGAGTCTTTGTAGGAGAGATTAAGCCGGTCTTAGAACAAAGAAAAAATTGAGTATTGTTAACGAGTGTTTTGGTATACAGTTGATAAGCAGGTTTGCGTCATAAATGTAGTTCTTTTTAAGTATTAAAGAGGCCACCATTCCCTAAAATAAAGGATTATGAGCGTAAAAAAACATAGGTCATTTAAAAAAAATCTCTCATTCTCAATCTACATGTATATACAAATACACAATTTTTTTTTAAATAAAGCTCACTAAAGGACCTTAGTCATAGTTTCTCTTTTATGAAAGAGGGGGCAAACAAGCAGACGGATCACCTGATGGAAAGTGACTACCTCTGACGATGAACGCCTGCAACTCAGGAGTCACAAGCGCGTTGTCGGCCTTTGATTAAGGAGTACACTCTTTTCTTGAAGGCTTGGAGGTCGTATGGGTCCGGAAATACCACAGACGATTACTTGTTCTATAGATTGGTTGTACGAGGCAAAAAGTGTCTTGAAAAGCGCACAGTGGTAGAGTGAAAATGATCGAAGTTATGGAAATGAAATTTTTTTCATGTGGAACAATGGCGGAAAGTTGCGGCCTGGTATTATTCCGAACAATTCCTCGGAGCACTTTCCATGGTATACGATACGATGAAGAATGCTGGATGAAGATACATCTCTACGTAACGCCAAGGGATCGAGCCGATCGGATATCTTTTCGCTGTCTATGATTCGGGTCGCGCTTCATTGGATGCAGTCCAGAGGGAGAAGCGGGTACTGGGATACTCCTGCATAAATATGAGAACAGTATTCCATATGCGGCAAGACTCTAAGTGACCCCGAAACTGGACTTCGATCGAAATGTCGATGCCTAGGATTCCGATACTGGCTGAGGCAGTTAGATAAAATGGAGGTCTTTTTTAGTTTAAAATGGAGTAGATTCAGAAGACCCCAATCTGAAACCTAAGCTAAGGAAGTTTCAATTTCAGACACAAGTTTGTTTCGACTCTCGATGTGCGTTTGTGACGTTTACCCAAGAAATATTGAGGCGGTCGGTATAAACTACGGTATAAACGTACTTCCATCTGCATAGCAATAGATGCTACTAATTTGCAACACGTGATGGATATGCAAAAGAAACAGTGTGCGTGATAGCACAGCCTTGCGGGACACAAGCATTTACAGATTTGAAACGACCTTAATGATTCTGTCTGCAAGGAAATTGGTTACCCAGTAACATAATTTCTCGGGAAGCCCATAGGAAGGGAGCGTCAAGAGAGCGCCTTATGCCAGACCAGATCGAAAGCCTTGGCTATGTTCAAGATAACTGCTAAAGAATCTCCCTTGGTTTTGATCGCCTGTGCCCACCGGTGTGCTAGGTAGATGACAAGATCACCAGCTGAGCGACCCCGGCGAGAACCATATTGTCGATCTAGTGATTTTCTAAGTTCCGGAGGAGCTGGCAGTTAATTATGAATTCCATAATCTTCGAGAATAAGGGGGTTATGGCTTTAGACCTGTAGTTGGACAGATCTGAGCTGTCACGCTCTTTGGGGATTGGGTGCACAAACACTACCTTCCAGGAGGTTGGGACGACGCCTAGGGAGCATGAGAGTCTAAAAAGGCTTGTTAAACCGATGTCAACTCTGGAGCATACGTCTTCAACACGATAGGAGAGATTCCATCGGTCTCACTCGACTTATGAATGTCGAAGGAAAGAGTACTTTACGCACTGATTTCTGGATGAACCGGATTTCCGGCACACAGCTCTGGCACGTTTTTCCCCGACATCAAAAGTCGAATTGGATGAAAAGAGTTCTCTTACGAGATTGGCTTTCTCCTTGGTATCATGGGCCAACGAATTATGTCCCAACTGCAGGGGTGAACCAAGCCTTACATCTGCCACCGATCTGAATTAAAGTAGATGGAACGAACAGTTAAATGCCCTAAACCACTACATCAGTGACAGAATCTTCAAATCGTTGGGATCATGGCTGTCATAAAAAAAAATTTAAGACAGTCACCAGACCCAAAAAATACTGCTTTGTCAAAAAACTAAAATTACAGAAAAATACTATGGGCAAAACATAAAGGCACTAGTGGACATTGGCTACATAAAACACCTTCCGCAATAACTTCTTCTTAGTTCATATTAAATTCCATGACTTTAGTAGATAATCCATGATAAAATATCACAAAATACTAACCATTTTTTTTATATAAACGCGCAGAAACATAATAAGCATATCTATTGTTACCATGAATTTATAAAACCAGAATGTTAAATGTACATCATAACGACATCAAAATTTTGATAATTGTTGAAATTATCCGGTTAACCGATTAACTCTAACAATTTCCTAAAGTTATACGAAAATGTAAACGGCGCCAGGGACTCCGTATACAATTAATTCACCTATAAACTACAGGTAAATTTATCAAAGCAGCTGGCAAGGGTACATAATCTGAACAGAGTACTGATATAGTGAGGCGATACATTCTAAATCTATGTTACCAGCACACAATAATATTTTAGATTTAGTGAAATTTAATTTTGAAAAACTTTGGCCTTCTATTAAATACATTTAATAAACCAATCCATTTTCTATATGACCTGGTTGGTCTGCAAGTACTTTTAATATAATATCCAAAAATACTTTTTTTTCTGTAAGTCCTGGTTGGTCTTCTTCTCTAAATCCAATAATAATCTATGATCGCTTAATATATTCGAATGTTCTCTATAAAAACCTAACAAACCCTACAAAAACCCTTAGCACGTCAAACGTCGTCATAAATGTCATAATAAAATCACAACTTTGCCATCACGGATTTATTGTTATAACTTCCGTTAGTTAACTTTATTTTATAATGTGCAAGGTAGTAATATAACACCACCGTGGGAGAGTCATGCTTCGGCAAATATGGGCTAACTCGTCCAGAATGATAGCAGAGACTCACAGAAAACAGTTTCGTTGCTTTTCACTGAGTGAGTGACGTTACCTATGCCCATGTCATTTCTCCCCACCCTTTCCTCTTATTATAGGGAGAAGTGGCTCTCAAAGGAAAGGAAGGAAAATGCACTTGTGTCTCTTGGCGGCCATACACTTGTGTCTCTTCGCGGCAATGCACTTGTTTCTCTTGGCGGCAATGCACTTGTGTCTCTAGGCGGCAATGCACTTATGTCTCTTGGCGGCAATGCACTTGTATCTCTTGGCGGCAATGCACTCGTGGCTCTTAGCGGTAATGCAATTGTGTCTCTTGGCGTCATTGCACTTGTGTCTCTTAGCGGCAATGCACTTATGTCTCTTGGCGGCAATGCACTTGTATCTCTTGGCGGCGCTAGTCTCTTACCATCAAGTGACCCGACTGCACGTCTACCCCATATCCAATAAAAACATATATGTTATTTAAACATCCCAGTTAGTACTGGTTATTTCAGTAAATCAAAAATTAAATCTCGTAATAAATGAATAACGTCTAGAAAGTATTGTATAATAGAATGCAGAATTCGCAGCTCTGCGGTAATCTTATTCGGGTCGCTTTGATGCCAGTAGAACTAAACCACAGCCGGATATCTTGATGGTGTGACGTGATCTCGAGATCCAACCTAACTCGTAAAGTGCTGCATAATTCTGCCGATTTATTACCTCCCCTGTTTTCATTGTAGGAGTGGATCGTTTCCTGGCGTATTTTAAACTTTAATATTCTGAGATTCATTAAAAAGGTTTTGGGGCCATACTCAAAGGAAAATGTACGTTATGCATTATTTATGTTCCACTATTTCTATTCTGAATTTAAAATGAATAGTAAATTATAAAATAATGTCTAGTATTCTTAGTCGCCTTTACTTTTACTTTAATCTTTAGTACAACTATGCAATTTAAATATTAATTTGGATGTGCCTTCGTTGTTCCAAATGTTAGGTGATAGATGTTTTATATTACTTTGAATGTAATCTCATACCACTCTCATTGAATACCACTGTGTACCTAGACATAAATATTAAACTAACAATTGTTATACTGAACTGATCCAAATTGACTTTACTATACTATTAAAAATATACAACATTGTGTCATATGTTGGACTACATATTTAAACACGTTTGGTAAAGAGTCGAAATCTTATATTTTTCGATTCAGGATCGGGATCTTTAAAACGCACGAGTAATTTGGAACTACTTACTTTATATTATTCAATAATCTAAAAATAATCAAAACTGCATCGTGAATACAATAGTATTTATATGGCAACATTTTTACTTTACTCCACTGTGACAGTATTTTCTATTTTATACTACTTTAGTCGTAATACCAGGTGCTGGTAAAATGGCAAGTAAAATTTCGTTTCTATACATACACTTTTACGGCACAAGAAATACAAAATATGTAGCACAGGTGCAGTAAAAGAGATCGTTAAGCAAGATTCGAAAGACAGCGACTGTAAAATACTTGTTAGATATTAAATCAGGCACACGCTGCTACAGAACGTGCCTTTTGGGACACTTTGATCCTTTAGACAAAGCATTATTTGATATTTTATTAAATGTCCTTACGAACAACATTGCAGTAGCCGGAATTCATTAATCTTTAGAAGCATATGTTTTTAAGTACAATATAACTCGGTTACAACAGAAAGTTAGTTTCTAGTTGCTTTCATTAAACTTATTAAAAGGGGTTACAAAAATCTTTTGAGGATAAACGTACTTTTAACGGTTAGTCTGTATAAAAAATTTAGTGTTTCAGTGGTTTTTACAGTGATACATATTATTCACCTATACCTCTATTATGTGAAGCAAATGAAGATTCAGGAAAACAAATAATTTTATTTTACAGCTAAATCAACGTTTAATTCTGAACTCCCTTATAGTCTAAAGGCAATTTAAATGTCACATCGATGAAGAAAGCAGCCGAATAAGCATTACAAAAATCGACGACCTATAATTTTTTAAACCACAGCGCTTTTCATACTATAAAACACTTTAAACTTCCGAGCTTCGCAGGCGCATTCAAATGCCACTAGCATTTTTACGCTTGTACGATACGAAGTCATATGCGCGTTGCCGACCTTTTAAAAACCTTTGGCATGGAACTCTTTCCATAGACGGTGCGTTCGCGAGGGGTAACTTTTCTGGAACCCTACTCTAAGCAATCATTTTGGTTCGAAGATTTGAGGATGTTCTTGAGGATGTTTCTCAAAGCTAATTATTTTGAGGTTTTATTACTTGTGAGCTATGATCTTTTTTATTTTTTAATAAGTCGTGCTCAGAACTTTTACAAGTCTTTAAATTGTCTTGATTGCCTATTTCCCTATTTTAGTGCTACGCTGTTATTTCGGAGGCAAAATAAATACCATAAAATGGATATTTGTTAAATTTTTAGTTAGTTTTCGATTCGAAAAACTGATTTTATTTTATCAAACAACTTTATTGGCCCTTAGTTCCAATTTCTATTTAAGTTTGGGTAAAATACGGTGTTACGCTTCAATCAGTTTTCTGTTCCTATGTCTCTAAAATACTCAATCACGAGAAAACCAGCTGAGGAGGTATATTATCTACTACAAGCCGTTTTTATCTATACGTTTAAAACTACTTGCCCTGACTGATAAACGCAACGCAGAGCCTAAACCGCTCTGACTACAAACTTGAAATTTTGGCAGCTGATGTTTTTCATATGTAAGCATTCACTAAGAAAGGGGTTTAGGAAATGTCGACCCTAGGCGGGTAAAATATGGGATAAACAGTTGCATAGAACTTTGCCATTTTCAAGTTAGAAACACGATATAAGAAATAATCCCGAGAGCGAAGCCGTGGGCATTAGCTAGTTTAACATAAATTTATTAGAGCATGTACGTTTTGTGTAATACTCGTAAAATCTACATAATATTTAACACTGTTTCGAAAGTATCTATTACAATGTAAAATGTGTATTGCTAAATAATGTTATGTTCATTAACTTTTAATAATAATATTGCAAATGCAATCCACAAATTTTTAATTATTTTAAACTAGCTCATATTTGATCTAGAAAAGGCATATGATAGAAGCGTTGTCCTTTTTAGATAAGATGAGATAAGAGTAATCTACTTAATTTAAGGCTGGCTTTGAAGAAGAAAAGGTGCTTGTGTGGTATTATTTCTTGCTCATCTAAAGTCGATCGCTGGAAATATCAAATTACCTCAATACCTCCTCTCGTTACAAAATAGGGACTTCTGTAGAGGAACTATTGATAATCGTGGTGAAGACATGTAATGCGAAAGTATGAGCAAATGTGGTCATCAGAACTCAATGCATAAAACTTGAAGGATACCTTCATCATCCGACCAAAGCTAACATTAACGAAATGCGTAGAGATATCACAATGAACACTCGAAGAATAGCAAGCAGTATAATGCATAACATAGTAGAATAATAGAACAAAATATATTTCACCGAATAAATAAATTTAGAAAAAGTTTAGAACTACTAGTAACATAAAATATATATCAGTTAATAGTTTTTGAAGTCATTAATGATTATGACAAAGATGTTTTCCTTTCTCTTGTTTACTTTTTGTTGTAACAAAATCTTATCCATTAATATCCATGGGCAATTAAAAGAATTCAATACGACGCTTTTAAATGTTCCAATGACAGAAATAAATATGGCAGGGAACAAAATTGAAAGGGTTAAATGTCGGTTTGAATCATTTGAAGGATTGCGGTGCGTTTTGTGTTTGTTGTGAGATGTCGTTCTGCATGAATTCTTTAAATTTTAGACGTCTTTTGGGCGGTTCAGATTTTGTGAGGTCCTTATGGCACCCAAAGGGGGGTTTTGAAACTCCAAAACATTTGTCTTATAAAAAGGTAACATGTTACATATTTCAGGAACCCTTGTCAATGTCAGTTACACACGCATTAGGTTGAGATGCAAGGAAAACGTAGTACTATACGATGGTTTTGTAGTAAATGGTCATTTCACAAGAGGTAATTAAGGCCCTCGTTGTGTCGTCGACCGTCACCGACGTCACTGGCTGGTGTTCGTATGATACATTCACAGCGCTGGTCACGGTCGTACATTGTGTCCTACTTACCGGTCAATTCTGCACTTATTATGTAAGTGTTTTATTACGCTTTACTTTCAATCTACATAAATTGTTCAGATTTGATACTCGCTACGTCGAGTAATAACATATGTACAATATTTTAGCAGTATATTAAAAGAAACATACAATTCAAAATATATGTGGGAATACAATCCCCTTGCTTTATTTTAAATATAAATGGTGGATGCAACCCAGCCAAAATAGCAGAAAAGCTTTCTGAAAGCTTTATTCATATACAATCAAAACAAAAAAGTAGAAATGGTCTGAAATATATTTGTATTTTAATTTATGTAGGCAGGAGCAGAATAGAAATGACTAAAGTTATGTTAATACGAATAAGAATTACAATATATTCGACATTTGCGACCCTATTTCAATAATACTATGTTTAATTGAATCGCTTATACTCTAAGTTTGGTCCCGTTTAGGTGCATTACGTCAATGATACTTTTAAAGTATATCAATAATTTATGTTTGAAATATGCATACTTAAAATCAAATTTCGTAAACAATACGAAAATATCATGAGATTTAAGAAATTATGGATACAATATCTTCAAAATATAATCTATTAATATGTATAATACAGGTGATTTTGGTAGAACACAGAAAAACAAATTACATTATGTAAATTAGAGATATTAGAATGTCTCGTCTCTTCTTAGCCAAGACGAAAGGCATTGTATCAGTGATATAATGAGTACGTAATGAGTACATAGCAGCTTTTGCGTATCTACTTTTCAATTTACATCAATACAGTTATATTATCCTGAACATTAATAATTCAAGATTTAAAGAATAAGCTTACGTTGGCCGCAATGCAAATTTTATGAATTTCTTCGAAAATATAACAACCAGTGTAAAATGAAGTAGCTTTTTTTCGTACGCTTAGATCTTTTAAACTTCGCAACGGATTTTAATGCGGTTTTCTCTAATAGAGAGAGTGATTCAAGAGAAATAATGATTCGATATATGCATATTATAGCAGAGGAAAATCGAGGATTTCAAAGATTTGTAATATGATGTCGTAAAAAACATCGTTTTGAGCTTAAACGCTGGCTAAACCTTACGAGGTAGATCGAAATAATGTACTATGAACTGTATATTTTAAAAATATCTACAAAAAGTCCGCGATGGCATATATCCCCTAAGGATACCCTACAGTAACGCTTTTTATCTTTTACATATTACAAAAATAATAAGAAATTTACGAAGCTATTTTGGACAAATATAGTCTTGTTATAATAATAGTTTAATTAATTTAGAAAACATTTTTCAGACCCATATTGGAGTATTTCGTTAAGGACATTGAACTTCTTGAGAAGGTACAACGGAGTTTCACTTAGATACCATGATCATTAAAAAAACGACTATACGAGGAACGCAGAGATCGAAGAGACTTAGATAAAACATCCCATTCCCAACTTTTATGTAGTAATCACAACAGAAACCTTCGGTCCCCTAATAACCTTCTTCTTCGTTGTCCCCCCCACACGACTGAGTTTGTTGGCTGATCCTTTATTGTGCAGTCCATTCTTCTCTGGAATTACCTTCCCCTCGAGGTTAGGATGGCCACCAACACTTTCTCATTCAAAACTAAAGTGAAGCAGTATTTTGCAAAACAAATGGCAGAATCAACTGACGTATGATTGTCATCTACTATTATTAATGGTATTTATTTAGGTATGAATATATTTATGTAAGTTTATATATATTTAAGTAGCTATATGTATATACCTATGTATAATGTGTATGGGTTCTAGTGTATGATAGGTTTATGTACGCGTATGTACGCGTATTTGATATTATAATTACCAACAAACTTTATCCAAAATGCACCTACTTCCTGTTCTCTCTGCATCACCCAAAGGTTGACTGGTAGAGAATGCCTTAGGCATTAAGTCCGTCAATGCACCAAAAGTGCATGTTACATAAATAAATAAATAAATAAGATCTTAAATGTACATTATGACCTTCAAGATTTTGATAAAATATTCATAAGAAATGATAATACCCATCTAAGAGGCCACAATCTTAAGCTTTGTACCAGCTTCTCGAAAATAATCCCCACAAACACTTCTTAAGCGATCGTGTAGTCAGAGCGTGGAACAAGCTTCCAGATGATCTTATAGCTGCCCCAAATATGAACCAATTCAAAAATCGACAGGTATGTAATTGAATCCAAGGATGTCCTCCTTGGATTCAATTACATACCTACCTAATAAAATCTCTTAGGATACAGGCTTTTTACAGTTGTTTCAACTGCCTGCCTGTTTTTATAATAATAAAAATAATAAAGTAATTATTATCAATGATAATTAATTCACTCTGACACCACATTAGTAGTACCTATTAGTAGTATCTATATTGTACCCGTGCGAAGCCGGAGAGAATCGCTAGTAGCATATAAAAATCTCAAGTCTCCCAAATCGCAATACTGTTTTTCTACGGCGTAAAGTTGTGGATCTAACTGTAACTTAATTTGTTAACAACAAAATTTTCCAGATTAATATTGTGTTTAAAAGAAATAACTAACTCATCATACAGCTATATAATTACACAAGAGCATAAATAGAGCAAAGAAGCATACGCCGATATCACCTTATGCAAGTGTCAAGACATTCTGTAATATTTAGGAAACGTTGTTATTCAATTACACTCTACTTACCATTTTTCGCTACGATACGCAGATGATGTTTATTTTATAGGTTAAATGCTTTTTGTGCTTAAAATTTGAAGTTTGTGTATCAAAACTGTAATCCTTCAGAACCGTAGATTTTTTATGATTCGGTGAGTAAGTTTCTTAATTTTGTTACTGACTAGTAACAAAGTTAAGTAACTTTATCATATTACTTTGACTTTGGCAGTAGTTTTTAAACTCATCGTAAGCAACTTCAAGTTCAAATTGAGTGAAATTTGAGAATATACCTTACTATGTTATGCTTTACTTTGAAAACTCTGTTTTCTAGTTTTATCTACAAGAAAGTTACAAGGGGTCGCAGACGTCCGAACTAACTTCAAAGATAATTATATTATTAAACTTATATAATTTCTAACAGGTACGGTGGAGTCCCTGCACCGTACCTGTTAGAAATTATATAAGTTTCTTATTTTATAAAAGATCTATTTAATTGCTCACGGTTTGACAAAAATGTGAGATGTTAGATGAATTCCAATAATATTTACCAATTACAATCATAAAATTGATTGTTGGCATTATGTGCAAGTGACAGTGTGATCGTGAATTTCTTTAATTTTTATTTATTTTATAAGTTTTTGCACAAGTACATGCATCGGCGGACTCAATGCCTAGGTCATTCTCTGCCCGTCGACCGATTGGACGATGATGAGAAAGAATGTGGTAGGTGCATTTATGGGAGGGTAATAAATGATAGAGGTTTTGTTAAATACCAACTATCTTGAAATTTTGTGTATACATTTGAATACCACATACATACACATACTTACACACATATATTATAAAAATATAATTATTTTAGGCTTTTCCAGGTTTTGAGGTGCTATTGAGCATTTTCTAACAAAAAATCCTTAATAATTTTCTCCATCGTTGAATCGAAATCAAAAAGCCACGCTATCACGCAAATATAGATCAACATCTACCACGGAACTAAATTAAAAGCCCTGAGTATTACTGGGCATATTTATAATAGATAGCCAAGTTTCAAAGGAACATAGACTTGGAAGAGATTAAAAAACGTCCATCTAAAATTCTATACCCATATAGACGACTAGTTATCCAAATTATTAAAATGCCTAATGCTCACTACTGTACAATTCTAAATTTCCAATCCGTCACTAATTTTATTAAAGTATGATTTAACGTAGTTTCCGTTACATCCGTTCCACTTTCAAACTTCATTAAGCGTTACATTACAAAGGATTGACGTTTGATGTTGGTCAATGTTGGGCAAATTCCAGTTAATTGACCAACTGCCTTGCACCATTCAGGTATTACATTACAAAAAGTGTTTAGTCAATATGTCGCAATGAAGCCACAGTTCGCAATGCCCATTTGTTTGATATATGTGGCTGTAGGTTCATATGGTTAATATCTTGACAAAGTCAGTTAAGCCATAAATAAAGTGACTTAAAGCCCATTTGAGGTTTGAAGCTCACTATTTTACAGTTTTGAATTTCGTGACTTATTTCGTCCTCGTATACGCAAATCATCTTTACGTATTTAAAAATAGTCAACTAGGTATCTTGTTCATTTACCTTAAATAACTCCGTCCGTACGAAAAGTGTCTCGAAAATATCGCCTTGAGTGATAAGGATAATAATATCACACAATTTCCTAATTACTTTATGTTGACTTACTATGTTTATAGCTTTAGCAGCTCGTTGGTATCTCAATAGCAATAAGAAACAAATTAAAAGTTCGTGATAAAGTATTGTGGTACTCATCGGGGACACAGCGGTGTCCAATTCAATTTAAATTTAGAGTTTTGGCGGGCTGCAAAACTCTAAATTTAAATTGAATTGGAATCGCATTAAAATAGCCCAGCATAGTTCTCCATGCACCGTGAATTGTTATAATATGAGTAAGATCGTTGGAATAAAAAGTTATTGCAATTATTCGAATTACCATATAAATACCTATAATTCTTGTGCCTTTTGAGTTAATCCGAATGTACTACTGTAACTTACAAGCATCGAAATTGCCCTACATCTTACGTATTCCTGATTTTTTCAGGACCATTTTTATGGTATAGTGGGGCAAACGACCACACCTTATGGTAAATGACTATCACTGTCCATGGACATCTGCAACTCAAGATTCAAAGGAACGAAAGAATTGCTTAATACATATAACAATATAATCCGTTACCACGCGGACAGGTTGACACTTCATAGGTTGACTCTTAATATATTATAATATAATCAAAACGTTACAGACAGACTTTAGTGACTTTACAGTTTTGCAGACAGCAGAGCAATGACTACATAAACCTACTTGGTAGTTTTAAAACATAGTATTTCTGCTAAAATGTTCTTAGCTTGATGAGTAATCAAGCTAAAACCTCTTCAACAAGTTAGTCAACATAAGAAATATCAAAAATAATATACATGAAAGCTTTTTTACCAATCTAAAACCAATCACTTATTAATTAGACCCTTATTGAAATGGGGCCATGTCATGCAGCTGTTCGCGTAATGAAATTACACAGCAGCGGTTGAAAGCCCATTACTCCGTACATTATACATAAGTATGTATATACCTATAATTAAATCTAAATTGATAGCTTATACCTAATTATATATCGAAGAAGCGAGTGCTTTTATCATTGATGTAATTATTGATACATCGGTTAGTATATTTAATATTTTAAACGTCGTGGATCAGTACTCCATTAAAAATTCATTGTAAATGGCCTATATAGCAGCAGTCGTTTGTGTGGAACTGTATATTCACAAAAACCGTGACCGTGTCTCGGCGTAAGAAATTAAACCTGACACGGATACGTAGTGGTTTAAGCGATCGCCACGCCGCTTCCTACTGCGCTGAGTGTTATGAGTTCAATCCCCACATGGAACACCACGTTGTGTGATCCACCAATTGTTGTTCTGAGTCTGGGTATTATTTGTAACCTTTTCATGTATGTTTGTGAAGTCCCCAGCGACATAGGCTATATACTCCTAATACGGGAGATGTCTTAAAAAAACCTATATATACATACCATAACGAAATATTTTTTTCTGTATGATTGAACTAGCAAGCAAGGTCTCCTGATTATTTATGGGTATAAATATTCTCAAAAGTGGTAATTTTACCATCGCAACGAAGATAATTTTACTAACAAAAACAACACATTCACATTTCGTAAAAACATAAGTTATTATTAAGTACCTAATTTTTTAAATAAATATTCAGCAGAGACATGCCTATATTTTTCAGTGAAAAAGAAAATAACGATGTTCATTTTGGTATTTAATATTACCTAAAGAATAAGTTAAGTTTATTAGATTCGTAAATCTTATTTGAAAAAGTTTTTTAGGTTTTATTATGGTCAAAAATATTCATCAAAATCTTACAATGGTTACAAAAGACAGGTGACTATTTTCTTTGAAATATTAATTTAATAAAATTGCCTTGTTGTTGACTCACGCAGTGGTTATTAAAACTTTTTCTTATACGAAATGCTTATTTTTCTACCGGAGGTTACCTAATTTCGCCATGCATTAAATAACAGCAATGTTTTCCTCATATTTATAACATATAATTTTAGAATATATTTTGCTTCTTATTCGATCCAATCGACTGTAAGTATTGCTTAACTTAGTCAATGTTACCTAAATTGATAAATAATAGATAAAAGATAGATAGAAAACTCTGTACTTGCACATCGTTTTAAAAGTAGTCTACATAAAAATTTCAGACATGTAATGTACAAAGGGTGGCCCTATTGCCAAGACCAATCGCTTACAGGCAACCTTCGAATGGATCCAAATGTTTCGGAGAATCAGTAGTAGTTGAAGGTGCAATGAGTTTTGTCAGGTTAATTACTAATGAATATCAAAGAGGTAAAATTAAATAAATGTTCGTTCGTATAGAGCATCATCTTCAACAATATCAGAAGCACAAATCAAAGCAATAGTTAAATACGAATAGAAAATGAACCAGTCCAAAAATACAAGCAAAGTTTTCAACTATGTTGTACGCTAATTCTTAACACCCCCGGTCTTTCATCTAAGTTTTTTTCTAACCTTTTTAGATAGCTGAGAATACGTACATTTTAAGAAATCTGCAGTTTAACTGTCATAGATTTTTATTACGATATTCGTGAAAGAAAAAAAATATTACAAATTTATTTCTTTTTGCTATTATTACCCTTCTACTTCGGCCCAACTTGTTAAGTCAACTACAATGTTAGTAATTGAAATTATAAAACAATTTATCAACTACACAAAGACAGTAAAAAAAGCATTAAATAAAGAAATTTTGCCTAATGCCATTTTTTTAGAACTTATTTAGTTCTAAAAAAATGGTGTTAGGCAAAATTTTAGCGATTTTTATTAACAATCTTAAAAGTTCAATATCTTGAAAATTGATATTTTTGGGATATGGTATTTTATAGTGAAATCTATCAGAAATACTTGCAACTACAACCCTTTAAAGTATCTAGGTCGACTTATCCAGTAACCCTGTATACCCAGAAAAAAACATATTTATCACATCACACATCAACAGCCTTTACTAGTCCACTGCTGGACATAGGCCTCTCCTTAGAAAGGACATACATTCCGACAAATATACATACCTACATTACGACTCCATAAAGTCATACAACTGAGTTTGAATAGCAGTCGATTAAACCACCGTGTCGCTTGGAACTTTTTCCTTTTCTCAACAGTAAACCTGTATATCCAGTTGGTCTAACATCTACTCAGATTATGTCACCGCAAGTATGTCTTGTTTAACAAGAAATGTCGATATCCCGCCACGGTGTGGCTGAGTGAAATGAATCGCTTACTTTCACAGGTTACTTATGAAATTTGCGATTTACACATTATGAGTGTTTTGCGCAAGAGCATGGCGAGGCCGAAGAGCAAGCATCGTCGGCTGCTCGCAAGCCAAACGTTATGTCACAAGCTGCACATGTTTCTTAATAATTTACTTCGTTCACACTGGTCCATCTATTCATTCTGGTTACAAATAAACAATATTTCATCTTGCTCTAACTCTTTATTGATGTTTCGTGTTTTGTCTTACTATTAGTGAGTTATCTTTTCGATTTAATCGATACGTGACCCACAGACGCTTGTGCAGGGTCTGGGTGTACTTTGAGTTCATTATATAATAATTTAGAAAGCGTTCCACTTAATGGATTTTTCTATACAAGTGATACCTTTAAAAGGCGCGTGAGTCAAACGATAAGCACTATTTAAGCAAAATTAATCAAGAAGCAAACACTCCCTGGGCTATGTCACCATGCATACAAAATAGATATCCTTTGACTCTAGAGAATCCTTGAATTTTTTTTGTACGATAAATAATTCTTCTTATCTGTATTCTACTGCTTACAACAAGGTTAATTATTATCACATTATGAGATGATGCCCATGGCAAAGCGGATACAATCACCCTTGTCCCTAACAAAAGAGGATCTTCAGAACTGTAAATAACTTAAGGTTTTTGGGAGGATTTCTCTCTCATTATAATAGGTAATAAATAACAATAATCTGTTTTTTTTTAATTGTATAATCCAGCATGTACTGACCAAAGTAATTTTTGTTCTAATGACCACTTCAATAACTCAGAGATTATTTTCCGCAAGAATTTCGTTCAATATCTCTTCGTTTTATGCCATAATTACGAGAAAGCCTTTAGAATCGACGTCAATTGTATAACTTTCATAATAATGTGCTTACAGTATTTGCAATATAGTATTAATATTGTGTGGATCTCATAGGAATTATTGTTGTATTTATTTGGTGGATAATAGCATAGACAATTGCAGTTTCATTTACCAGATTTCAAAAACTTTGCGTTCAAAAGTTATTTCACTTCGTAGTTTACATGACGTAAACTGTACTGAAGTCAATATCCATGACAGCTGGTTGTTACAAATCAGTTGTCTTTGCTGTAAAAAAGTTATCTTATGTAGGTAGCATATTGAAATAAAAATCATTCGTTTACAATTTTCTTGATCTTCTTGAATTAGTTACTTATCAATTTGAATGAAAATTACTAGTCCCTTTCCTTAAATTAATTGATTTAAAATAATTCATTGCTTTATTACTTCGTCTATTCTGTATAGAAAACATTAGAATTTTAAAATATGTTTGTTTTTTACTGCCAAACACTCGTGAGCTAATTAATAAATATCGATTTAAATGTATCCGTTTTATGTAGTTTATAGTATTGCATGTCATGTTTAGAAAACGTAGGAATGGGTTTTGTTAACAACATTTTCAACGTTTAGTTACTGCAGTTGTTACAATTCTTTGAGAAGAATTTATATACTTTTAGCAAAGTTCCATAAATATCATAATTACTTACATGAAAATGGTTAGGATGATTCACTTTATTCACTCATAACTATCCATCAAATATTAGTAGGTGTACAGGATCCGTCGTTCTTCTTTAAAAACACATAGCATTTCCGAATTTGTGAAAACACCTAACTGTTTATATATATTTGTAATATCTTCAAGCTTAAGTTTCCATCTAGATTAGGTCCGGGATACGGTTCGGTACACTTGGACATGTCCCGGTTTGATGCGTTATGTCCCGTCGTCCCGGTCAATAAGCCATTTGTCCTACTTTGGTAGCTAAGCTGTAGCGGGTAAAGTAAAAGAATTAATTCCGCATTTTCAGTGTTCTAAATATGAATGGGCAAAGAACATTTATATTTTTCTAAAGTTCTCTCACTCTATTATTTTTAAATTAAGGCTTTTTTAAATCGCTGTTTCAGCAAATAATGCAGCCCTAAACTAGATGAACCAAATACTTGGTAAGTGTCAGAAAGCCGTTAGACAAATGAAGTTAGTTTTCCAAGACCTTACAAGATAGTGTGAAAATAGTTTTTTTTACTATTAATGACCGCTTTGACGTGTAGTGGAACACAATAGCTTTTTGGTTCCATCTTAAATACAAAGCCTCTTCTATTAGAAAAACGTTTCCATATATTAAGAAAATATTATGTAATATACAACTTAGTTAAACAACAAACAATTGGAACATAAAACTTGTAGCAATAAAAAAATCCTTGTGTTGTGATAACTACAGAACACCAAGCTAAGAAACATTTTTGTTGCTCGCCTGTAGCTCAACTATTACGATTGCTTATAAATATTGATAACAACTATGAAATCTTACTTGTACATAGCCAGTGTTAACCCCGCATCCAGTAAAATATTCTGACACCCCTACTTAAACAGAGAAAAGCCGTTGACTAAAATGATTGAGAGCATTCTTCGTGTAAAGAACGTATGGAAGTATTGTGTTCTCTTAACACATGAAGATGTAAGTTTTTATTTGTAGAAGCAAAATGGAACGAAACGGCGGTGGTGCATCAAGATGAGGCGTTTACGAAATGCAGGGACACGCCGACGCTATTTGTAGAAACACGATCACCTCGGCAAACTATGCGCCAAGTAGGTCACCTAGGTGTAATGATTTCATTCACAACTCAAGAGGTAGGTAAGCTAGTTCTAGCATTATATAACGGTAGGACCAACGGAAAGTGTTTTAGAAACTCTGGAATATCTGAGGTATTTTTAGGTTGGATTTGGAAATATTTAAACTAATGCAAGCTATATTTACACTAATGCTAGAGTATCATGACAGAGTTACATAAAATTATTTAAAAACTATTCATATTTCAAGAATTAAAAAAAGTTATGCGTGAAAAGGCCACTCAACATTACTAATACTCTTATCATGAATGTGAACAAATTTATACACAGCTTAGAATTCAGTGTCAACTCAGGCACAATATACGAACACATTATATATGTAACATTTTATCTTATATAATAAATTGTTACTCAGGCTTGAAGAGATGACTCGAAGCCAAAATATCTAGCTTGGTGTTCAGTGAAATGACAAAAAGTATACGGCGCCTATCCTGTCGCAAAGGTTAAGGTCAGAGAGAAAATGTTACGTACTAACGTGGCATATACAAATGGATGCGAAATTTCTGCTTAGATAAAACTAAACTTTATTTGAAAGTTAACCATCACTTATGCGATTGGGATGAAATGATCATTCAATATATATTACTGACGGTTAATAAATAAATTATTACTTTTAAAATGTTCAAAATGAAAGAAAACATTATGAATATTCGTTGTATGCGTTGAGTATGTCAATTCAGCAGTAAAAATTATGGTCGGAATAAGTAAATACATTTAGCTAATGGTAGTTAAGCTATTGTATCTTGAAGATTCTTATCGATAACAGTTGCTCACCCTAACACAAAATAGAACATTTTTAAACACAACGGGCAACTCTACAAACTACCACCACTAGTAGTAGTGGAGTACACTGAAGCAGTGTATCATGACATAAAAACAAAATACATGTTTGCTTTTGGAAACACTAAGTCTCCTCGCTCCTTTTACACCAAAAGTCGTACACACAAATGCGTACTTTAATAAGGACTTATTCAAAACCCCACTTTTAATGACAATGCTTCCTAATAAAACAGATCAAAATTTACCCGTAACAGTACATTGAAATAAAAATCTTTACAAAGTATGGAAAAGGCAGCGAATATTTAACTTTTTCACTGATAAAGATTAATAATTTACATTTTGTTCTCTGTTGTGGCGCCAACTCCCGGAACTTTATAAAGTAATTACGGCTATACCATACCTTTGAAATGAATTTATTTTAAATTTGAGGTTTTATCTACAATATTTATTTTAATGCAAAATTTTCCTTTTTTATTAATAAGGAGGACTATGTTTTTAACAACTATTATAGAAACACAAAGAAACGGTTTTACATATGTATACCAATTCATTTAAGATAACATAATATGTACATGCTCCAAGTGTATCATTTTACTTCAAAAGGGGGGAAATGTCCGAAAAGATACTCAGATAAAGGAGACCGTGCGCTTGTGTCGCGCAACGGATTATCGTCAGAGAAGCAGGTTTTTTTCACACTCAAAATAAAGGGATCACCAGACATTTCTTTTATCTGAGTACCCCTGGCGGGCACATTTACGACAAAGTTTCCCGAAAATCACCATCTAACTAATAATAAATAAAGGGTCTAAATCTAATAAAATTAAGGGTTTTTATATAACCCATTATTGTACTTGGGTCTTGAAATTTACCATCTAGACTTTAGTGCATACCTATCAAAGTCTGTAACAACCCCTTTTATAGTTAAAATACATAATTTAATTATGTCGATTATATGACGGTCCCCTAAAGTTACATAATATTATCGTTTATTACTTCACATTTCCGGCGAAATTACCTAAAACTCGTTTATACACTAATAACTTATTGTAATTTAGAAATCTACAGCGTTGTATCAAATTAATATCCTTGAGTACTAGCAATTATTTAATTATGCCAAACTAATCAGTTGTATGGTTCAGTTGGTTAAGGAAGAAACCCACTTTAAAATACTTAAACATGATACATAAAAACGGGAATTTTACCGATATTGATACTTTATAACATTTAGTTATGAATGCGAGTTTTAAATTAACACCCAGAGTAAATGAAATAGCACTATGCCCATTCGATTTATAGCCCGGAGCTCTACAAACATCGCACTTAGTAGAAAATCTTAAATTCAGCGTAATATTTATATCTTTATATATTTATGAAATCACTTAAAAATATGCTAATATTACTGTTATAAGCTTAAGTTAGATTGTACTTTGTCTTAATCGATTTATAAAAAGTGGTTGACGCAACCCATGTATGCTTGCAATATCAGTTTGCCCCATATCCTGACCTCATTTAAAAAATTCATGGTGTTAAACAAATTAATTGAATAAGACCACCTCACTCAAAAAAGGACTCATACAATATAATTACCTACCCCATAAATCTTAAATATTAATCTGAAAATTTATATACCTGAGGTATAAGAATATAAATACTATCATAGTCAATGGTTAGTGTAGAACATCGGACAATATAAAGTAATATTTAGTGCCTGTTCTCCATTACAACAATTTTTTGTTAATATTTACAAGAAAAATATAAAAAAGCAAAAATGTGAAAGTCTATTCTGGCTATGATTAAAACAAACACTGTAAGTTATGAAAAAATATAACTAGCACTAATACCGCACAGGCATCCTCGTAAGGCCTCATAAAAACATAAGTTTGTGCATTTGTAAATTTTGACTTTTTCATTGTTAAACAAAAAAAACACAAGAAAATGTTAAAAATGTAGGTAAATTTTGCTTTTTAAACAGTCAACAGTATTTCAAGTTCTCGCAAAAGGATATAAATTAAAAAGGCAATCTTTTTTAACTGAAGTGTTCTCTTGCGAAATAACGGAATAAACCGTGAGCCTGGCCTTGTGAACCGTCTAGAAGGCTCCTAAAACGACACGGCAAAGGTCACAGGTAAATAAATTACATGAAACGCGCCCGTCGGAAGTTAGCTGACCAAACAAACTTTTGTTAAGAAGTTTAGACACACATTTGGTAGTGGTCACGCGTAGAAAACTTTCCATTGTGCATACGCTCGCCAACTTCCCATATTAAAATCTTAGTTTAATCTAATTCAATAATTGACGATGTTGATCAAGTTAAATCAAACGCACTGTTGTTATTTCACTAACGCAAAATTAATTAACACGTAATTGAATCACGGTAGAGTAATTATACAGATTTTAATTACAATTATTCGAGATTACATGATACACTTTGATTCATCGTTATCGTCGCAGTTAAGGAATCTGAAAACAAATACTGAAAGTTGTGGTAACGAAATATTAATTTGAATTCTTAAATTAGATTTCATTTGTAATCTAAAACCAAATCTATGATTGAAGGAACCTTGATAGAAAATTAATAGTAACGGAAAATTACGTAAATAAGCAGTTGCCTATTTACTTAGTTAGGTAAGTTTACCTATCTTAAACATGTTCATACAATAAAATAAAAAAGGTAGATCATCAAAGTTTTAATCTTAAATTCTTTCACATCCATTTCTTTGTGATTTAGTTACTAAATCGCTTATTACTTGTGGCCCCAAAATCAAATGAAAATAGTGACAAAGGCGTCGTTCATTCGGTTTCGTAGCATAAAATTATGTTCATTTGTATGCGTGCTTCGTGAGTTACTTTTTAATTTGATTTGACTGTTACTGGTTTTTTTGTTAGGTAGTTTAAGTAACTTAAATAGATCAAGTTTTTATTACCTATAGTATTACACTAGTTATCATTAAAAAACAAATCAAAGTGATATTTCTATTTGTTATTTGTAAAATGATTCGTGATAGCAAACATTCTCGTCGAACATAGTTTTAAATAAACCCATTTTGTGAAACAATGTTTGTCGAAAATATAATACATTATTATACAAAAAATGAAACATATTAAAGGAAACTTATACAAACAAGATAATTCCGCTTTGTGCGCGTTTAATATTTATTGTTGCACTATGTAGGTTTACTGGATTTGCCTACGACTACATACCAAATTGTTAAATTACGCTTGATAGTGTAGAAAAATAAGTTATAATATAAATTCCAGATTGTACCCATATATGTGCTGCTATTTTGTTGTGATATAGACCAATAAGCAGTACTTATTTCATTTGACTTGGTGAACAAACAGTAATTTATATCTATTTAACAACTACTTACATCACTAAAAGCCATTTATGTGTTTTCGCATTTACATATTTAGTGCTTGATTGTATTAAACATAAAGAAGCAAAAGATATATCTTTAAAAATAAAAGCAAGACAGTTCAAGAAAGAATTCAAACCATTGGTCGGATATAGTGCGAATGTAACAAGATGTATTTGAATCGAACAAATCGCCGACACTCACACTGATTGATTGATTAAATAATGTAATATATATATAAAATAATGAAATGGTTAATGAAGATTGACCCACTGTGCACTTTTGTTCCATCAATCTTTTCTACTATTATTAGAATTTTACCTCTGAGACGTTTCTAATAGAGGTCAGACGACAACCTCGGATATAGTTTGTGTTTATACAGGAATAACTGTTTAGCCAAAGCGGCATGAGGCGGTGATAGGCGCGCCTCCGCCGCCCGGTTCGCCGGCGGCGGATCGGGTCCGAGTGGAGGTCGTCCTCCCGGGCCTTCTCCGCCGCCTCCTTCTGCGAGATTACTTCCTCGCAGAAGGTTGCGACCGCGGTAAAACAACTGTCGCTACTGGCCATGGAGCGTACTACGGCCGGTAGCGAGAGATCCACTCCGATGACTGCAGTGAGGGCCCGGCGCTGCGTCGCCCATGCGGGGCAGACCGCTAGCGTGTGCTGGGCCGAGTCCTCACTGCAGTCGCAGTGGTGGCAGGCGGGACTCAGTTCCCTCCTAGCGACCGAGTGCAGGTACTTTCCGAAGCAACCGTGCCCGGAAAGCACCTGCGTCAGCCTGAAGGAAAGGGTCCCGTGCTGCCGCCCTGCCCACTCGGCGATGACCGGCTGGAGAGCCTCCACGGCGGCGAAGCCAGCGCGTGGAGTCTCCAGCCGGAACGACCAACGAGCCATCGTGGCTCGGCGAGCGGCTTCGCGCCACTCCCGCACATCCTCGGGCGGAGGGCGAAATCCGCTCTCCGCCCGGGATTCAGCCACTCGCCGATAAACTTCGGCGAGCACTTCCGCCTCCAAATCCCACGGGGGAGTTCCGGCCAACGCGCACGCCACCTCCGTCGACACGGTGCGGTAACCGCGTATGGCTCTGACCGCCATTACCCTCTGAGGGCGCCAGAGGCGTGCCCTATTCTGGGCGGTCAGAGCCGCCGCCCACACCGGTGCACCGTATAGTGCCATTGACCGGACAACTACCGTGTACAGCCGTCTTGTCGCGACGCTGGGTCCACCCAAATTGGGCAAAAGTCGCCCTAGGGCAGACGCAGCGCCGACCAGCTTTGGAGCAAGCTGTCGGAAGTGCTCGTCGAAGTCGGAAGTGCTCGTCGTTTGAGCGACTTCGAGGAAAACCTCGAAGTCGCTCAAACTTGAAACAAACCCTATACCAACCCGTCTGGCCAGCATGGTATATAGTAGGATTAGTAGACCAAAACCTCTTTTCTAAAACTTGACGGACATCACATCAACAGCCTTTAATAGACCACTGCTGGACAGAGGCCTCTCCTTGGAAAATATTTTTTGCCCTACTGTACCACACTGTCCAGACGGGTTGCTGTAGGGTTTGTCTCAAGTTTTCCTTCCGCTTTGCAGTGCGGTTGTCCTATGTAGTCCTTACACAACTAAGATTATTTATTATGAGATTTATATTAGTAGAAATCGGAAATGATAAAAGCATTAAATTAAAGACGCTTTCAAAAGAAACAGCCGAATCTTTTTTACTGATAAAAACTCAAATAAACCACGTGTATTTAGACCGTCTTGTGTTAATATTAGTTCCTACAACGAACTACACTTAGCTAAATTAATCAGTAAAACTAAACATGCTAGAAGAACAGAACAACACATTAAGCTACCTTAGGAATGAGTTGCAAGTTCTTAGGATGATGGCACGCCATCGCATCTCCTATTCATTTCCTTAAGCACATTCATTTAGCTTCATTTACTCCATACCATTTCCCCGAAATCTTTCCCTGCTGTGTAAAACGCGACATAATAAATTTCCTCCCTTGCCGTTCTGTTATTCTGAAATACAACGGCGTGTTATCACAAGGGGCGAAAATGAATTGAAAATGCATACTTAAATTCCCCTTGACACCATTTGTATTCGTTGTTGTTTTAAAGGAACACCACGTAACGTATTTATATTTTTTGAAACACTAAAACAAGTATTAAAAACAATAATATTCTCAATTATATAAAAGCTGAAAGAGCTTAAACTATTCAAGTTAATTAAAAGTTTAGAACCAAATCGTTCAAAGGCAATTGATAGTAGGTACTTCTCAATGTTGGCTACACATTAACTACACTTTTTTTTTGTAAACATAAAACCATTGAAGTAATAGTTTACAATTTAATAACACTGAATATTATTTAAAATGTCAAAAAAATACAGTCACGCCTCATTGCAACCGAGCAATTATTCTCAAAATCATTTATTTTGAGAATAATTTTTAAAGTTTTATCCCTTGCTTTGACAGGTTCGAACTATACAGAAAGGTTTCATAATAAAATTACAACTCTGAACTGCACCCGTTGCAGACCCTAGTGTGCTTAAATTTCAAATGTTAAGACGACAGAATATAATTGACGACATAATTGTTACGAGTCTGTAATGAGATTGTATATCTCACCTACTCGTTACATAAGTGCACGTTTAAACCGCTAGCAAGATTATCTCGTTGTAACAATAACAAATATTACAGAATGGTTTAATACGTTTATTTTGACATTTCACTGAACCCGGGATTATCCGACTGAAAGCGGATTGACTATGAAAATCCTTAAAATCTCAGTATTACACGGCATTTTGTTGTTTGTTACTGAATCACAAATCGTATGAAATCTAATTTTAGTATATTGTATTTTTTTTTATAATATTTTTTTTTTGTTTTAATCAATTTTATTATAAGAATTCACTGCTTCTATCCATCTATGTTGTATTTGTAATATATACCTAGTATAAAAATGCGGTACAGTGTGACGTAAATATAGTGTACCTACTGCTAAAAAAAATTTAAAAAATGCAAGTATTTGAAAACTTTTGGCATTTAGTCAATTCCTACTTGTAGTCTTACTTTTCGAGAAATAGTAGAAGGGTTTCATTTGAAAGAAGAGGAGACATCAACACGGGAATAATCTTAAACTTATATTTCTATTCTTCTTTTTAACACCTCTCATATAAAATGAAATGGATGTTGGTCAGCTATCTAATTGATTAGATCATTGATAGTTTTAAAAAACTGAATTCACACCTAAAGATCAATTCTCGTAATAAAATTCGTTCAAAGTTCAGTTTCGATCTACTCTCGGCTTTACAAATGCCATGAATGATTAATCGTAGTAAAGTATAAATCATCCAACGTTGACTGTAATGTGATTATATCGTATTGTGACCGAAAGTTGAATCGGTATTCTGCTAGTCTTAGTAATACTTTACAATTTTACCACCAGAATACCTTTTATGACATTTGTCAGATCGAGAGTAGATCGGCACTGAATTTTGAACGAATTTTCAAAACAAGATTTGACCTTCTGGCCTTAGTAACCTAACGTGTCGTAAACGTATCTTAAAACAGTGCATGACGGACTTATGTACAAACAGTAAATATAGACAAACTTAGAAGTTATCTATAAATGTTTCAACAATACATAATCATTTGGACAAGCACATAATTATTAGCTATTCGTTTTTATCACTTGTAATTCATACCTCAATATAAAACGAGAAAGCGTACAAAAACATAAAAACGATTCATCATCACCGAAATAGTAGAGAAAGTGACGATGTCAATCAGAAACGAAAAGTAAAGTTTCCATGTCGTTCATTGACATCACTGAACCTTTAATATTAGCAATATGGTATAACAAGAGCAGAAGTGTCAACAGATGGTAAGTGATCACCTCCGCCTATGGACACCTGTCACTGAAGAGACACAAGTGCATTTCCGAAGACCCCCACACCCCTACACCTACCCCTCACAACCTTCCGCCTTCCACACAATCAGAAGTTTCACACAATCAGGTTCTATGTGGACGTGCTATCGTGGAAGCATGTCAGTCCCACGATAATGTGCTACGGCTTTCTATAAGAAAGGTAATGTTGTGTAATTTATCTATTTGTTGCAAAATGTTGTCTTCTATGTAACTTACACCTAAATTTTTATGTTTCATTCTATTTTTGCTATTGCAATTTAAAGCTGTTTTATAAAACAACCTAATCTAAATCTAATCGAACAATTTAGTAGAATACAGGACAAAGATGAAACGCTACAAAGGCTTATAAAACTGTCAAGTATTTAAGTATATAATAGTAAATTAGGTAAATCCATATTCCCGATTCTTATAATTTGGTACACCATAACAATATTCAATACGTTTCGCTTTTTCCATCACTCCTAATATATTACATCACTTCTGATATCGTTATCTGTGAAGGAAAACCGGTATCTTTTAATATGGACCCTTCGCCACCGATACCTACTAATTTATATTCTAACGCATAAATTAAACCAGAACTGGAATGAAATATTCCTTTTATTGTTTCTGACAATACAATGAATGCGTATATTTTATTTGTTTGGTTTAATTAATTTTCAGACACCTCTTTAATTGTTTTTATTAAAGCAACAAGGTTATTTCATTTTATTTAATGGTGAGTCACTACAGCCATGCGTTCATTTTATCAGCTATAATCCTTTGTATTCCATTCATACTTATATTATAAATGTGTAAATGAGTTTGTTTGTTTGCTTGTTACGCTTTCACGCCTAAACCACTAAACCGGTTGTTACAATTCTTTCACCAATGGAAAGCTATATTATCAGCAAAAACCGACACATATGCGGGCGGAGCGGCGGGCAGAATGTAGTATTTAACAACTAACAAAAAAATCGTATCTCAACCACTCTTTGGAGCAGCATTTTCACAAAACTCGTTTTGGATAAAAGATGGAAGCATCAGTCCAAATACAAACGAAACTTTTTCTACTTGAATTATGTACGATCACGACTCTCGAATCTCTTGGTTTTGTCAACTAAGAAACTTAACTCGTAAATATGGACCCACCCTATATAAGTGAAAATGTACTAGAACACCAGAAGGTAGGATGAGCTGCTACAATAAATCACGTTTTGGCAACCGATGAATCATTTAGCGAGCGAAAGTTTATCTATCTCTTTTAAACTTTAATTACCTATACTTCTTACGTACGAGTCGATACCTTTAAAATACAAGATGAATGAACGAGTAACTAACCAACATGTTTGTGATTTATACTTCTCTGCTGAGAATAGATAAATATGAAGAAACTTTTCTGGCGTTCATGTGAGAGTATTTTTAAAAGATGTAATACTTTTAAAAATACTCGCACCTGAACCCCAGAAAAGTTGAATCAATAGATAATTGTAATAAAATATATTATAAACTTTTAAAACCACTTTATCAGTATGCTATTAGCGTTTAACTCTAAAACTCGCTCTCGTATAATATCCAAATTACTACTAAAATACCCTACTACATTATTTTCGTACCGATTTATCGTTCATAACTCTCAATTTTTTTCATAATGTTTATTACATAATTACTCGAAGATGGCTGACCCGATTTAGAAAAACATTTTAAAAGCAATTTATGCTCACCACGGTACACGTTTGAGACGGTTAAAGAGAGTTCTCATGGTACTTCATTATAATGATGAAGTACCATAAACAATTAAGGTCCCTGCATCGGAAAAATAATTATTTTCTAAAAGGTGGTTTACATTTGTCTACCAAAATCAAAAGAGATGAAAAAAACAGATTATTATAATTTCTTTTCACATAGATAATTATTTTGTTTTGCCAAAGACACATGACGAAGGGATTTCCGCAGACAAAAAATAATAAAAAACACGTGACTGCTTATGATCTGTGGAAAACTGTTTAAGAAATATGGTAATTTTGTTTCTTAGTCGGTAGTCATAGGCGAGGTAGACCACGTTCGGCACAGGCCAAAAATGAATACTTAGGCAAATTATTGCCGCTTACAAACGCTACTTTTTACCTTAAAATGTAATTCAAAATACTATAGTGACATTGGAAATCAGATTTCAGAGAAGATATTGAACGTTTGTCACACCCTTATATAGCAAGAAAATCATAGGTACAATAGTTGCTCAAATAAAGGAATGACCTTTCGTCAAAGATATGATTGTTATTGAAGTCACGTTCAGAAACGAGTGAAGATTTAAGAGGCTGAGGCATATTTACGACTATACGAACAGGGACTAGCAATATTTGTGATATAAAAATATCAAACAACTCTAGGCTATGATCGATTAAACAGAGGAAATTAACAAGATTGTACGCTGGTTTATAGGTATAGCAGATGAAATTGTGAAAGTATAGAAGTTATCCTTACAATAGGTTACATTTGAAGCTGGTCCGCATGTCTTAATAACAGCAGTTCCCCGATCCTTCCTATTTCAGGCGCAGAGTGGCACACCGTCTTGGTATAGTCGGTTCGATTTGGACACACCACCCTGCCACAAACCTCGGTGAGGCGGTGTGGCGGTTAAAAAGAAAGGACTACTAATAGTACACAATCTATGTATCTTTTATTCTTATGAATTCAACTAAATTGTGTGCTAAAATTCAGCATACCTGACTTGTTAAAATAAAATCGTTTAAGCAATATCTGTTCGAACTGTAAGAATATTTGGATAATTATTATATTACTGTCAAATAGCAAAAGTATTTATTATTTTCTAATACCTGAGATACTTATGATATTCTTGACAACCATTGTCAATGATTTAAATGCTGATACAGAAAACAACAACTTTGATTACAGTCAGTAGAACGGATGAGAAAACATACAGCATCCAAAAGATGCTTCGTAAATAATCAATGGATAAACACATGAAAACTCAATGTACTTTCGCCAAATGATCAAACGTTTGATTACTAGAATTCTACATAAACGTTAGAATCATTGTTACTAATGTGTTAAGACGTATGAAATAAAAATAAGACTATAACATCACTGACTAAAAAAAAATGTAGCAAAAACTAGAAATAGTCGTGTACAAAATCAAATCATAAAGAATTTCTAACTAGAGGCCCATGTCCAGCAGTGGACTATTAAAGGCTGTTAATATAATGGAATGTAAGTTTCGATAAAAATATATAATGGAATGATCAACATCTCTAGCTGTTTAATATAAATGTATTTTATATAATAGCATAGTGATGTATTCTACTCATATTATGCTGTTATAATAATATATAACATATTAACATACTATCTTAATAATATACTTTCTTTTATACAGCTAATCACACTGGAATTAACGTAAGGTACTATATACTATACTTCACGTTCCGACCAGGTTGCATTAGCCGTGATGCATATTTAAAACTTTAAAGTAAGTTATATCCCTGCTTTCTTGTATATAAGTGACAACCAAAAGTATATTTGTGATTTTAAATTAGTATGTAATAAAACTTTGAACCAGGCTCCGAATAAGATGTATGTTATGTATAAAATAAAAAGAGACTATAAAATGATAAAAACTAAGTATTTTTAATGGCTAATTAGGCTTTAATCATATATTTGTTCATTTAATGGGCTATGTTCAAACTAACACAGCTCATACAATGGTATCTACACCTACCCAAATTGTGACAAAGTCTCTGGGATTCCTTGTTCATGAAAAAAACAATAAATTCTAGTGATATTTCCCTTATGTCTCAGTGTATTCTTATGAGTTATGACGTCATCTTAATAAATATGTCTCTAATAGTATATTGAAAACAAAAATAATTAGAAATTTAACATGTATAGGAAACGGCAATGGTCCAAATAAATAATAAACTCTTAATTACCCCTTTGTGACTAGTTATTTATTACACTACTTAGAAAATTTGTATGATGTAGTATATTAATATATTTTCTTTTGTAAGTATAATAATTCTTAACATATAATAAGTATAATTTAATGAGTTCGTATTTTTAAGGCATGTTTCTTTGTTTACAGTGAAATCATAAAGAATTACCTCTAATCAAAATAAATTAGGTCATACTCTTAACACAACTTAAACAGAATTCCAAATAAAAGAACGATTGAACTACGTTTACGATAGAAACTAATAGCTATCTGAGATACAGATAATAAACTTAACTCAATAATTAGGTTTAAAATTGGTTTAGTTAGAAATAATTATATAGGTAACCAGACTACTGCTAAACATTTAGCAGTAGTCTGGTTACCATAGAGGAGGTTCTGCCTAGTTTGGGATCAGACAGCCGTGTGTGAGATGTGTAAAGTTATTATTATTATAGTTTTTCTTACGTTAACATCGAAATCAAAAGTTGTATGAAAATTGAGTTCTAATAAAATACACTGCAATTTTCGATGTGTTGAAGTAGGTTTTCTGCTCTATTTAAGGCTTAAAACTGATTAAGGAGGAGGAAGCCTTAAATTCAATGAAGTATTACTTACTTACTTAGATTCACTTCACTGAAGTAACAGCATCTTATAGCAACAAACATAGTGCTACAAGTTTAATCAATAAAAGAATCTTATTAATATAAAAGCGATCTAGTAATTTCATTTGCAAACTGTCATATACGGGTAAAGCCAAAATATTACCGTACTCAAGGCGCAATGCTCTATACATTGGCTAACGACCTACTTGAAGACAGATTGCCGTACTAGGCGACCCACCAAGCCGGCTGCTTGCTTTCTTTCCAACTTTTAACTTACTGCACTTACATAAGTTACGTGAGCCGCAAGAATACCGCAACGATTATAAAACAGGTACACAGCGGACATATAAACTGGTAGTTTAATTTCTTTTAAATGGGAATGAAAAGTTTACTAACCTATTGAAATAATTACCCCTCAAAGAAACCATCATGAAGCAAACTTAATGCACTTTATGTCTAACTTGTTTAGATATGCAAACTATGCAGTAATTATACGATATTTGACAGTTATCCCTAACTGCAGATATAGCCTTAGGTATTATGAAAATTGGTTAAGTAAACAAGGAAATCGGAACTGTCCTGCTTACGATTTATACAAACGTAATCTAGAAGTTAGCCTGACCGTGTGTTTTTGTTTAGAACTCTCCTGGGTCAACAATCATAATCATACACCGACATAAATAATTAGTTAACATTACATTGTAACTGAAATGTAACTTTTAACTAAAGTCCTTAACAAAATATCAGCTCAGTAATGTAAAAGTACTTACTCTTCGAAGCCCAAAGTTGACCATCGTAGAGGCCTTTCAAATAGGCTTTCAGGTCCTGCTCGCACTGCTGTGGCAAAGACAGAGTCCCATTGTTGATGAACTCCATCCACTTATGATGGTCTAGCAGCGACTTCATCCACGCCATACGAGAACTCCCACCTATCACATTAGTAGAGTTTACATTTGCACCCACAGCACTCACTAACACTAAGATTGTCACGACTAACGTCGTTTTACTGTTGAGCCTGTTCACGTACATTTTATTTGTTTGTTAACAAACAAGCATTCTTATACACCACTCTTATTTTGTTTAACACACGTTCACCATTTTGCAGTTCCTGAAACAAAAACAATTAAAATTAAAACAACGCAAAAGTGAATAAATTTGCATTCGATATTAGGGTTCCGTATGTCCGAATTAAAAAACGAAACCCTTAGAAGGTCTATCATGCGTCAGCCTAACCGTCCGTCTGAGCTAATTTGATCTAAATATACTGGACCGATTAGGTTAAATTAATTAAGTTTGTTCTTGTCATAATACGGAACCCTGAGCGAGCTGAATTCACGCTTCTCTGTTCTTTGTTGTAATCCATCCTACTTTATTAAAATAAAGTGAACAAAATTTTGCGAGTTTGAAATACTGGGTGATATGAAATATGACAAGTCCCTGCAACAAAATAATGTACGCTGCAGTTCAGAAAAGTTTATACCTGAATATACTATACTCGTCTTTCATTTTAGACTGATTGTCCTTTGTATAATATTTAAAAATTATGTTGTAAAGGCCTCTTGGCTTTCTATCTTTTTTTTGCAGCAAGCAAAAATGACTTTATGCAAGATAATAACTAAATTACAATTTCATTATAATGGATACACGCACACGTTTTTAATGTATAGAATAGAAATTGTTATCGTTTCTTGCATAGAGACATTTCATCGAACTGTGTACTTAATTGATAACATTGACGAGTAATAGAATCGTATTAATACATCAGTACTTAGTGTTCTGATACCAGTATTTATTTTACGAGAAAGTTTTACTCTGACAGATATTTCAGGAGCATTGGGACGGCCATAGAAAATAATAAGGTATATGTGTCTGTCTGTAGTACACAGACACTAAGCCCCAAATAAAAGAAAGCTTTTAAAATATGTTTGCACAGTTCTGTACAATAATGCTCTCTCTTAATGTTCGCAATAGATCTAACACCAAAACTGTTAGCTCCTTTTTCTGCTTCCTCTCAAAGAATAGTATCACAAAGAAATCTCGAGAATGTCGGCTTGAGGCAGACATTTGTCTCCCTTGTATACGAGTATTACGCTGGCGTTGTACTTAATCAATGTTATCACGAACAAAATATGTAATTCAACAATAAACAAGCCCCTTTAATGTCATAGAAAGGGACCGTTCCACGATTTTATTTTACCTGGCAATTAAAAAACGTTGACGTTCCGCGTAGAAACCTATTAATGCGCTTTGAACTCTCATGATTAATATGATTTTAAGACGAGATTTATTTTAACTGTGACAGGTATAATAAAAAAAAATAGTTTAAGAACCTAAATTGTTGATGTAATTCGATTTTGTAAAACAGTAATTATCACATTAGTAAATATTGAATTTGACATTTGTAAATTGCAAAAAAAATGTAAATTGCAAAATTGTAATTTGCAAAAAATTCAAAACATGTATGTTTAAAATTTTTTTGCATTTTTTATCTAAGTTTTTAATTCACATCTAAACCCTTTTCTGAATTTGTTGCTTTACGGTTACGAGATTGTAATATAATATATACATGAAACTCTCATAATTTGACGATGACGAATGACGATTTCTTTCTTTGTAATGACATTAATGTACTTACGCTTCTTGCTATATAAGGTATACACGGGGTTCGCTTGACATTTTGAGCTCCCTACGTTTTCCCTAATTACACGTAATATATTGCGGCTCATATTCCGTTAATAGTAAGGGATTAGTAGCAATTAGTGAACACGATCGTCATGAACAAAATGAATTCTGAAAGTAACCGTCATATTAAAGGAACGGAGAAAATATAAAACGGCGCACATTTTATCACAGGTTTCTATTGCAATATTTTCCTGACAGTGTAGTTTTTCGAAATCCCGTAATAAAGTCCGAGGGTTAACAAACAGTAGAGTACAATGGATTTATGACAATCGCTGTGTGTTGATTAAGAACACAAAAGCAAGCCCAGCGAAAGGTAATTAGACGCTGTGAAGATGCTTTTTTTGCATAAATTTGGTTTGTGTTGGTGAATACACAATCGTGTCAACAAACATTAATTGCATGTTCAATAGTGTGTGTACTTCATTACGTAGAACCAAGTTTTGGAAGGTTGCGTGAGTTGCTTTTCAAAACCTATTACCGGTTAGAACTGTCATTTCCGTTTATATTATGCTCGATGTGACATTTTGGCCGGAATAGTGCTGAATTTTAGTTAGCCATTATTTGGATTTATTTAAGTTTAAATGGCATATTGTTTAGTAAGAAACATGTTGGACGATTTTATTATAGGGACTTTACATTTACTCGAAGCAATGACCATCTTGTGATCAAGCAATTGATGTTTTTTATAATCCTTATACCTTCATACAATTCTCGTTTGATATTTTAATACTGTTAAATAACTACATGATCTATAAAGTCAAAGATAAATACTTACTAACTGTATATTACTACTACTACTCGAATCTGTATATGAACGGTTTGAACTGTATATGAATGTTTAAGCTGCTCAGGTGTGCGATTATCTACACACCTGAGCAGCTTAAACAGATATCACTGTTACGGGACACGAAATGGGTAACGTAGATTTAACGTGGTATAACAGTAGTAACGTTAAAAGAAAGAAAAATGAGAGTAAAAAAGGAGGAAGTCACCTCAGTTTTCTCAACAGAAACAAACACCGGCAGTGGTTCTCATCTCTACCAGTTATACCCAACTCAGGTAGAAGTATAAATTTGTACTTACGTTACTTCTATAACTTGCTATAGTTAATTACTCGTAAAAAATCTAACATATCATTAAATAGTAACAGTTCACTGATTTGCTTTACGTCTTGAATCTAGTTCGCGTTTTATTTTATGTAATTCCATTGTGTAACACATTAGTAGTTAAGCAGGCCCGCAAGTATCGAATGATCAATAACATACATTTTATACATGCGGTAACAGTATGCATACATGTTATAATTTTGATTATAAGATTATACGATCCAAAAAAGCCTATAATAGTACATATTCAAAATGGCAGATTTTTTTCTACTGATTGGTGTATTTCTTTCGGTGTTGCGCCATTTTCAAAGATAAAAACTCTAAAGTAAGAACTGGTATTTAATCTAGTTTGCTTTACGGAATAAATAGGTATTAAGTTCTTAGTTTTCCCAAAAAGTGAATGTTAATAGTTTTGATTTCGTGAATTTTTATAAGTTTGCCTTAGTGTTTTCTGTCAAAAAGATACATCTTACCCCTGGAGAAGAACTACATACATATACGTGTATGTTTAAAGATAATAAATTTATTTATAAGATGAGAATTCTTCATACGTATTTACAATTACTACTATATATTTAAAGGTAAAACGCTCTTTTTTTATAGTTTGTTAGAAACTTCTAACCATTTATCATGTAACTTTAGCTGTTCAAAAGACCTATTCATTTTGTTTTTAAATAAATCAATTAAGCATCTTTTATTGCTAACCTTGTAATAAATTCTAAGAATATCTCACTTTAGTTAAAGTTTCGACATTCATAAATCCATGGATATTATTGCGTATAGAGAATTGCAAAAAATACTTTGAATATCGCTCTCGACGATTACATCCAACGTAGATGTACGTTTTTTTTTTTTTTTTTGTTGACGCGGTGGGAAATCTGTTCTGATCTCCGGCTCTTCGGAGACGCAGAAGCCAGGAGTATGTGGTGTTTCCACAGCCGGTCTCAGGCGCCTTGCTCTGGGGAGGACTCGGACCATGTTTTTAGCCCTAGGATCGACGCCGCGCCTAGCCAGGTCCTATCCCGGGGAAAGAAGGCTTCCCCTCGCCTATCGGCTCAATCAATTTGTGTTGCGGCATGATCGCCTACCGCAGCAATTAATCTGCCACCAGAGGTCTCCACTCTGGCGCTGGAGCGGACAGGTCTCGTCCGATTTGGTCGACCAGGACCTTGCGCCCATGCGGGGCAGTCTTCCAGCGTATGCTGGGCGAAGTCCCAGTCGGCTGCACAGTGCTGGCATTGTGCCGTCTCGTCGCGTGCAATCCGATTCAGGTACTCACCGAAGCAACCATGCCCAGTGAGTACCTGCGTCAGTCGGTAGGTGACTACCTACCCAAGCTTCGAGCCTAGGCAGAACGGCACCGACAAAGCGTTGGCGCGCCACTGTACCAGTGCCTGTGGTGAGCGTTCCACCGCATTTCAAGCTCGTCCTGGTCTTCCCCACCCTCACCTCGACGGATCGCGCAAGTCTGGTCATAGACCCTCTTGTCCATATCCACCAGGATATCAAAAGGCGGGTAACGTTCTGGAGCCCGCCACCCCGCTTTCTCGGGGGATTATCAGCTCGAAGTACTCCTCGAAGCTCCAGCAGCTGTCTAGGGTGAGGCCGAGGTATTTGATGTGCCGCCCGACCTCGACCTCTGGTCCCCCCACTTAAATAAACGTGCTGGTGGAAACTGCACCTCTGCATTTCCTGTGTAACCACAGGGCTTCCGTTTTATGAGGTGCAACCCTTGGACCCATACCGCTGATCCTTTGGACGACACAAGCCACCCCTAACTGGGCGAGGTCCAGGACTTCCTGGAAGCCATGACCCCAAACGTGGATTTACCTAAGAGTAATATTTTAGAGTACAAATGGGTAGAATAATCATACAAAATATTGATTAAAAAACTAAAAGTTTGTTCTTATGTATGTATGTGTGTATAATACATATATACCTATGCGATACATACTATACTATATATATCTAATTATTATCTCTTTTATATACATTAGCAATTAGCCTTAAAGCTCATTGCACCGTCAACTATTATTACTGTTTCTCCGAAACATTTTGATCCGACCTAAGGTTGCCTGGAAGAAATTGCTCTACCAATTAGGCCGCAATTTTTACATTATATATCGGACATTTTATGTACCATACTACTTTGTAAAGCGGTGTACAAACAAAGAGTTTTTTATTTATCTATCCACTCAATCCACTCCATTAAAAAGGTTATAGTCATCACGTTACGATAACTCGTCTTCTGTAATTTCTTTAGTCTAACAATTACTACACAAATGATCAATGATCATGGTGTAGTGAAGCAGGTGTTCATTCAGTTTTCTTACTTGAACCACTAACACCACACCTAACTATTACATGAATTGACGTAATACCTTTTTACTATATCAATTTATTTAAACTATGGGAATAGAATAATTTGTGGTTACAACCTGTCGCAATAGTATGCTTCTGAAGCATAAATGACCCAGTTTGTTGAATGGCACGTTTTCCGTATTGGATAGTTATATTTCGCGGTAGTGGTCGACCGTGTCAACAGCAATCTGAATGCAGGCGCTTGAATATTGTGTTTATTCGATTATACCTCAAATTAAGCTATATAGACTGTTCTAATAATTTCGTGTATGGTGGTCGCATATTATCTAGAAATGTATACATATAGGAGGAATATTTCACTCATCATCATCTTTAATAATCTCAACCTAAGCCTTTATATTTTTTTAAAACAACTCTCGCACTAGGAATATATCCTGTGTCGCAGGTGACTTTATGAACATACATTAAACGGACAAAAAAAACACCCAGACTCAGAACAACAATTTGTAGATCACAAAAAGTGTTGTGCCATGTGGGGATCGAACCCACAACACTCATCGCAGTAGGAAGCGGCGAAGTGACCGCTTAAACCACTACGCCATCCGTGTAATCAAAACATTAATAGTCCACTGCTGGACATAGGTTTCTCCTTAGAAAGCAGGTTTTGGCCTAGTATACGACACTGTTCAGACGGGTTGGTATAAGGTAGGTATGTTTTAAGTGTTCCTTCTCTTTGCAGTGCAGTTGTTCTGCGTAGTTCCCTAAGCCGGCTCTTACGACACCCACGGGACTAATAGGGGTGGTGACATTCCGTATTCTTAATCCGTCACCACACAGACAGTGAAGATATCATTTTAATTTAATTATTCACTACATTGGAATATATAGGCAAGTATTCAAAAATTAAAGTTTTTTTTAGCTTACCATGATTTTTATTTTATTTTCACCAAAATTATTTCAGAAATACATCACAAATTCATCACTTAACACTATCTATTTCTAAAAAATATCCCTATCTATTCATAACATACCTATTTACAACGGACACATCACACTCTTCAAAACTTGAATTACCTATATTTAAACCAACTCGTTACGTTGTTGCCAATAAGCTGTTTTGACCCTATTTCGCATATTTAACAGTAAATCTAGTAATTATTTTATTATTTATAGCTGTTCCTTACATAATAATTTATAAGATACTAGATTTACTGTTAACCAGCAACCCTAACCTACCTAAGCAAAAATCGAATGATAAATCACAGTTCACTGTGATTTTGCCCATGTCTAATTTATTAAATTAAATTTAGTCTTCGCATTGATTTCTATTCAGAATTTGGGTTTCGATTATTTTTTTAGCTCAGTTGTCCCATTTGTTAAGTTTTCAAATTACCAGCCAATTGTTTTTCTTAGTTCTTAGCTCAGCCTGCTACACACATCATGATATTTACATTCACCGGTATAGAATTATTTAAAGTTGTCAGAATAATTATCAAAACGTTGATTATTATGAGAAAAACTTTACAATAGTGTGTGTGTTTTAATACAATTCCAATAATTAATGTTATTCCAGCAAAAGCTTCCAAAATATTAAAAATTCTTTAAACAAGAAATAAGTTAGCTCTAAAAAGAAAGCGAATAGATAATATTCAACCGAGTGTGTGTTTTACAGAGCGAAGAAAAATGAAATGAGTGTTCCAGTAACGCCAAATATCACTTTTAATATGTTTCATAAAAGTTTAATAACACGATGCCTGGTTTGTGTTTATATTGTCAATAATCATTTAAATATAAATATTATTTGCTAAACAAATGTTAAGGAAACCTTAAAGACAGTCACATGAAAAAAAAAACTTGAAGAAAATATTTATGGATCTAAACATGTCGTGGCGCAATGTATGTGTAGGTACTATGGTAAAGTTCTTTTAAAGAATATAGCCACCTTACAATACTCGTAGTTACGAGAAGAAAAAAAAAACTCAGTTATGAAGGTTTGAATCGATGGTCCAATTGCATAACTTTTCAGAAGTTAAAACAAGTTCGAACACTTTGTGAATCTATGTTTTAGTTTTTTTGAATCTTTGTTTAGTCAGTTAAACATTTTACATAAAGATTATTATGTGACAAAGAAAGAATGAACTGGTCATCCTCTTATGGCTTAGTAGCCATATTGTTTTAGAATAGCATAGACATGTTAAGGGGTATATCGCGTGTGTTTAGTCTGTATGTAAATGGCACAAATAGATAGCCGTTGGCCTTGTACGACTGCCATTTGTACAACCAAAAATAATCCTTTATTAAGAGTTGTAATGATACATTCACAGACTACAGCTAAAAGAATTACAATCTGAAGTTGTATTTGAAACTTGTTTTAGATAACTGCTATTAGTACCCGAGACGGCGTGCGGTTTTAGTCGGTTCGAGTCCTACATGTCACCGATAGGTGGTATCCGAGGGGATGCTTCATAAGGTAGCAATTGCTACTGTGATGGAATTTATAATATACACATTCAGGATAAGACATGCTAAACTCACATGTTTTGGTTTTTGAATTAACATGAAATTGAAAACAAAAATATTCGGTAACTAATTTGGAAGATAAAAACCTTTGTCTAGCAGTAACAATATTACTTTGGAGTAGAAAAAAGGAGTAAGTACAAAATATTCGTACACCACTAATTGTTGTCTAGTAACATAAAAGGAGATAAAGTGGATAGTAAATAATAAACGATACTACAGTAATAACAAACGATAACTACGAGTATATAGGTATTGAACAACAATCGATGTATTTAAATTTTTTATTAATTATTGAATCATGGGTATTATAATATTCAGAGCTAGGTATATGAATTGTAGATCCATTCTTTGTCCATTGGTATTCAGCGATATCAATGTTATGACAGTTTAACGTTCAATTCGATAAATTGCCATAAACGTTGAAATAACACCAATAAATAAATCTGAATATCGTTGAATCTCTTTTCAGATAATATCATTGTTTAAAAGGTAACATTTTAATTATTTTCTTCTATTGTATTTCACTTTAGAATGCGATCAAACTTGTAGTTAGAGTATAAAGCGACTTTTACTTCGGTATCCAAATCAATTGAAATTTATGTTTTGACAGTGTTACCTCTTTGAATTAAAAACTGTAAGTAATGAAGTCTATTCAGGCATTTTAAGAAAATGAATTATAAGTAAAGATCAGGAGATGATTCGGATGATAAAACCTTCAATATCGTTGAAGGGAACAAATACTGAGTTGGGCAGTAAGTCATATTTGTTTCTTTCTATCATAATATAAAGTGAGGCGAAACACAATAACACTACTAGCACATAGGCACCTACACGCAACTTCTTATTATTATTCCCGGCAACACCTATATGTCACGACCTTATTCAAGAAAAGAGCTTCGATATCTGTCATATTTAAAGTGAGAGCTGGATCACGCTAAGATGTCAGTAAAACATCTCTATGCTTGCGGGGCGTATATAAAACAAACTGCATTAGCGATAGTTCCTACATAAGCATATCGAGGCGGCCCATTATTATACATGCAATCGATAAAGGCACTAATCACAGCATTGAATTTCACCGTAGGCGGGTGCAGCTCTCCTCTGATAGTTATTTTTTGTCAAGAGTTATGGACGTCGGAGATATAGTTAATTTTCGATTTTATAATTTTATAACCAAGTGTAAACAAGTTTTTAATTGATTGGTTTGGTAAGATATTTCGTGCCACACTCAGTACACTACCAGTTTTAACATTACAACCTAGTTGCCAACTCGATGTATAGGTATATATGAGTTTAAAATATTTACTAACAAATTAGTACAATAGTTTGTTAGTATGTCAGTTGGATCCGCGGCTGTAATAATTGCGACACAATCCAATTAAACCTTATATTTATTGTTATTATAGACGGTTTCCTTCTAATTTACTAAAATAAATGATGTAATACATTCAACATGCAACGCATAAATCGTTAAATAATTGTACAACTTCACATACGGTTACTGGCCGGCCTTGACATCATTGCCGTAATTTTCTGTTCAAATGTAAAAGGCAAAAACAAAATAACTACATATAGGTATTCATAAAAACGTTATCGCTGAAAAACTAAGTTAAGTCTTGTGTTAAAGAAAAAAGTCTAATAGTTACATAACGTTTTAAACATATTTTGACCTCATTCGGGCTAAAAATATTAGTTTTTAAAGCAAGCCCTAAAAGTATAAACTAAATAGGTACCTACTACTGTTTTTTTTCTAAGTGTAATCATTAAATCAGTGGTACTGAACATTCCATTAGTGCCCTTGAACGCCCAGGTAGTCTGCTGCTGAGTGGAGCTGACTTGAAGACTGGGTCTGAAGATTTTAAATAAAACCAAAATCACGTTAGAGTGGTTAGAAAGTTATGCTTGTGCACAAATGGAAGGGTTCAACCGGAGTGATACCAAGGCCTTACAGAAAACCGGTGTTAAACAGTTTTTAAATGAGTGAGTTACCTGAACCCAAACCAGTAGGGGTCTCTCCTGATTCTGGGCGGAGGACTTTTTCTTTTGGGTCGGCAATGGTACGGTAGTTATTTCCCATCGGGCGACTCGAAAAAAGATCAACTACGACTACAAAGAAACCTCTATTGAGGAGTTGATAAAAATATAATAATTCCACCAAAAACATTTTCATGTAAAATGTTGCCAAGACGAGATTACATATCTCATGTAAAGCCAAACTTCTAACTCTACACGCCTTAACTCTACAAGTCATAACTTCCCAACTCTACACCTTAGTCAAACATGTGGCTTGGCCGTTTCGTTACGACAAGAACTTTTATATAACAGAAAAGTTATGAAGAGTGAATAAATTTTGTCACCTTACGCCGAGCGAAACCGCCAAGCCCAAGCACTTGCTTTTATTCCTTTACAAATATTATTACATGCTCTATATTATACGTCTATTTTAATTAATAAAAATGTGAAACACATAATTTACATGATATCGAAACATTCCTGGTTTAAATGTAACCACCTGAAACAGACTTATAACGTTCAGGCTACTATGTTTTTTTCATAGAGTCTTTGATATCGTGTCACGAGGAAAGCTCTAATTCATGTTTAGGTCACCAAATTATTTTTTAATTTCAAGATAACACAGCTTTTTATTTCCGCCTTACGACATCACATATTCCAACTAGCTAAATACTCTACACAGCTAGAGTTTCGACAAAAATTTCATATCATCTGCTGGACATAGGCATCATCTGCTTTACATAAGCCTACCCTTAGAACGAAGGTCTTGGGCCACTATACTAGACTGGCCAGAATGGTTGGTTTAGTGTTTGTTTAAAGTTTTACTTCTGTTTGCAGTACTGTTGTCCTGCGTATTTTGCTACCTTAGTTGCCTCTTACGACACCCACGGGATGAATAGGGGTGGTGACACTTCATATTCTTAATCCGTCACCACACGGATACAAGTTGTTACATGTTGAATGTAAACTATAAAAGTTACCTTTATAATTTACCACCTCTTGAAATGAAAACCAAAATTATGATCACTTCATTGTCTTTCTTCATCTATCAGTCTTTTTCTTAGGAAGTAAATGATATGTCTAACCGAATTCTAAATACCAATTCGTTATTATTCGTTAAAGAAACAATAGGAAATCATGGCTACTTTGCTAAGGCCCGTTGCCCAAAGATATGAAAGGCAAGAAAGAAAAAGAAGATAAACTCATAGATAATCTCACTAAGGAACAAACCAGCATTAAAAAAAATATCTTTATCGAAGCACAAAATTTGCGAAATAATTAAATTGTGGTCATTATATTTGCAACACCGTCCTTGAAATTGTGTATTAGCATTTTGAGGTCAATAAATATCCGGCAAGTCATGTTAACGTTTACTCTATTTTAATACTTATAAAAAAAAATATTAATTTTTTTTATTATTTATTTAAGGTCGCTTTTAACAACTAAGGTCATTAACGACCACTGAGGAAACTTAAATTAATTTGCACATATTAATTAGTTTTAAAAACATCAGTGTTTCAACATATCCGCCTTGGCTTAAACAGTCTCTTAAATTATTAGGCATATTACAAATATTTCTTTCATGTCTATAAGTTACGCAATCTATCAAAATGTGTAAAACAGTTAAGTCCTGGCCACATTTGTACTTACTAATATTATTGTTCGTTATGAGATGAATGTGAGTTAGATTAGTATGTCCAATGCGAAGTCTTGTTATTGTAACTTGGTCTTTCTTACAAGAAAATGAAGACGGTGATTTGTCGAAAACAGATTGTCTGATGCTAAGTAACTTAGTTGTGTTACGAGCTTTCCATTCAGAATCCCAAAGTAATCTTATTTCATGCTTAAAATATATTTTTAATTCACCAGGGCTACTTTTTTTTAATTCACCAGGGCTACTTTGATTTGTCTACTTCTTGAGTTGTAGCATTTTTAGCTTCTTTGTCGGCTTTTTCATTACCACTAATGCCCTGATGACTTGGGATCCAAATTAATTCAAACGAATAGTTATTTCTTAATAGCTTAATCATTGATTGCTTTATTTCTCTAATTCGGGGGTGCATATTTTGATTGTTTTGTAAAGCCATTAAACATGATTTTGAATCTGTATATAATATATATTTTTCTACTTTAGGTTTACTTTCTATAATTTCTAAGACTTTAAGTATAGCAATTGATTCGCAACTGAAAATGGACTGGTAATTATGAAGTCTATATCGGGAACAGTTGTTATCTGACACAATCGCGCAACCAGCTCTTCCATTCAAGACCGATCCATCGGTATAAAAGGTTTTGTAGTCTCTATGATTGTAGTGCATTTCCTTGAATAGGTTTTTATAAATATAATCTGGTGTATCATCCTTTAACCTTGCAGCTAATTCGAGATTAATGGGGAATTTAGGAGCTCCGAAGGACCTACAATAAAATTCTTTTTTTCTAAAACTAATGGAAACATGAAATTTAATTGTTTTAAGTACTTTGCTACTCTAATTCGCAGAGGTTTTGGTAAATTAGGTCGGGATTGGTATTCAAGATCTGAAGTTGTTACTTTTTTTTAATATTCATAGGTGGGGTTATTAGGTTGAGATAAAATATTTGCAGTGTAAACTAAAGCAAGTTGTTTCCTTCTAAACTGTAAGGGCATTTCTCCAGCTTCAGCCAATATACTTTTAATTGGACTAGTTTTAAAAGCACCAATACAAAGACGAAGCGCTGTATTTTGTACACTTTCTAGTGATTTTAGAGTTCTTAAACCAGCAGAGTCAGATATGACAGCACCGTAGTCTATTTTTTGCCTAATAAGCGCGTAATACGTGGTCAACAGACACTCTTTATCAGATCCCCATGCTAACGATGATAAGACCTTTATAATGTTTGTCCTTTTGTAACACTCTGATTTAAGTTTATTTATATGTGCTATCCAAGACATCTTTTTGTCGAATGTTAAGCCTAACAGTTTAATATTATTTACTTCTGTAATATTGTGTCCATTTCCATCTAAGTCTAACGTCCGTGTTTTTCTTCCTCTTATTGGTAAATATTATATATTCTGTTTTTGTTTTTGAAAATCTGAATCCTGTTTTATGAGACCATTTTTGAAGATTATTCAACGTACTTTGGACTAGTTGTAAGGTAGGTTTTAAAGTAGTCCCAATACAAGTGATCGTTAAATCATCCGCAAAGAGGAAACCCTTAACTGGTCGTTCTATACAGGTAAAAAGTACGTCATTAATGGCTAGCAAGAACAAAATCACACTAAGAACTGAACCTTGAGGAAGCCCATTTTCGATATTGATAGCCTCAGATACTAAATTATTAATTTTGACTTTAATTGACCTATTCGATAAGAAGATTTTTATAAATCCTAGTAAATTTCCCCCAACACCAATATCTTGCAAAATTACAAGTACTCTGTGCTTCCAAACCATTTCGTATGCCTTCTCAATATCAAGAGCTACAGTGATCACATAATTATCGTTTGCAAACCCATCTAGTATTTAGTTTCAATATTCATTAAATGATCAGTTGTTGACCTAAACTGCCTAAAACCATATTGAAATGGTGAAATGTAATTATTCGCTTCTAAATACCATCTGAGTCTTTTACTTACTATTTTTTCAAATATTTTACAAAGATTACATGTTAGTGCTATAGGCCTGTAACTTTTAGGAGAACTCGCAATTATACCGGGTTTTAAAATTGGGATCTCTAGAGCTTCTCTCCACCCATCTGGGAATATTTGATTTTTCCATATTTGATTGTAATTTTTTAACAAACACTCAAGGCCTATTTCAGATAAATGCTTAATGATAACGTTGGCAATATTATCTGGCCCTGGACTACTATTTTGTGCTTGTGATATTGTTGATATTAATTCTTGCATAGATATGTCGCTATTAATTGGATCAGAGTTATTATGAGTGTCAAAGTTATGGTTAAGCTCTTGATTGTTTTTGTAGGATATGAATTCACTGTCATAATTACTTGAATTTGAATTATTGGCAAATGCTTGCGATAGAAAGTAGCTCGTTTCAACTGGCTGATTTGTTAATGTTCCATCTGGTTTTTCAATTATAATATTATTCAATCCAATGTTGCTATGATTAATTTTATGAATCCTTTTCTACATTTCTCCTGTTGGAATGTTACTATTTATTGATGAAACCCACTTTTGCCAACACTCTTCTTAAGGACTCTTCTAGAGTATGCCCTTTTTTTCATAAATTCTACTTTAAACTCTTGGTTTTCTGGATGTTTTTTTATAATTTCTAAAGTCTTTTTTCTTTTTTTTAACTGCAACCTTACAATCAGTATTCCACCAAGGTATTTTTTTTTTTTTAAATTTCCAGATGATTTTGGTATTGATTTTTTAGCAGCATCTGTTATTAATTGGGTGAATATTTGTACAATGTCGTTAATGGATTCATTAGGGTTTAAAGCTAATAAATTTAGAATACTACTAGCAATCTCTTCGCGGAACATTGACCAATCAGCCTTATCATAAATCCAATTCTGTGAGCATTTAATGTCATGAACATGTGATTCATTTTGTGGTAAACGCGATTTTATTGTAATGGGGAAGTGATCACTGTCGTACAAATCGTCTAGAGCATTCCATTCAAAATATGAAATCATGTTTTGTGAAGCAATAGTAAGATCTATATTACTAGTATGACCTGTATTGCTGTTAAAATGTGTGGGTTGGCCATTATTCAATAATAGAATATTGTCTTGCTCATCCAACCAATCAGCAACTATCCTTCCTCTAGTGTCACATGTTGCAGACCCCCAGTAGAAATAGTGGCTATTAAAGTCACCTAAAATTATAAACGGTGTTGGAAGTTGACTTACTAGGACATTTAAATCAAGTTTGGTTAATGGTTTGCTATTCGGCAGATTTATATTGCAAATGGTTATTGAAAAGGGAAATTTAATTTTTACAGCTACAACTTATAAATTAGAATTGTTGTGTACTTTATCTGCCAGGGAATATGGTTTCATGTAAATAACAACTCCACCACTTGCTCTGTTTCTCTGCAGCCTATTTTTGAAAATATGCTTATAACCTTTGATTGGAGCACAATGGTCATCTGTAAAGTTAGTTTCTTGTAAGCAAATGCAGGCTGGACTCAACTTATTCAATAATAATTTGATATTCTCTAAACGTTCGTAATAGCCATTGACATTCCATTGCAAAAAATCCATGAATGTAAATTGTAAATAATATAAGAATAATAACAAAGAAATGTAGAAATGAGTAAAAAATTATAAAAATATTAATACAAATAAGATTACCACACTAAGTTGAGTAAATTCCGTGTAGTTTTTTTGTCAATCGGAAACACTTATTTTTCAGACTTTTATTCATTTTGCAATATAATGTATAACACATTTTAATTAAGTCCTTGACATTGTCTGTATACTACTTCCTTTATGTTTTGTTTTCCTCTGGAATTATCGAGCAAACTAATAAATTGATCTAGATTAATCGGAAATTCTTTGCTTAAATCAGTTATATTTTCTTTAAATTCTTCCCAAGTTTCTTCATCTGTTCTTAAGTCATTTATCTTTATTTTTTTCTTAGTTTTAACTTTATTTTCTACTTCTTCGGACGAGATATTGCTACATGTTTCGTCACTTTCTTCCATGATATCAAATGTGTCATCTCCTTTTGGCTCTAAGGGTTTTATGAGATCACCTTTTGAATATTCACTTACAGTAGGTAAATGAAGGCGTTTTATACCCTTTGTACGGGTTTGTGTTCTTCTGATGTAGTTGTTGGTTGAATGAATAAAATGTAATATTAATTTTGACTACAACGTTTATTTTATTTAAAGAAATTTACTTTATAAGATAATGCAATTATAGAACTATATTATGCAAAACTTACATTTAATTTAATTGAAACCTTAACTTCATAGACAACACCGTGTGAATAAATAATTTGAAGACAGAACTAGAATGGGTCAATAATTTGCCAAATGATGGAATTACTACCTGAAGGGTTAAATGTTTAGAAAGGTCTATAACTTAATCGAAGACGTGACAGATTTCCAAAATTACTGGGGTTTCCTTACCTACTACATTTTTTATATGCTTGAACGTTTCTATTGTATGTATGTTTTTCAAGAATTAAGTGAAAACATATTACATGTCCATAACGTGTTTTTCTTAACAAACCAAATTGTTAAAATATTTTGAAGTCAGAACTTAACATTATTTTACAAGCAAAGCTACAAAAATGTGTAGAGTGAAGAGCATTTTTATGTATTTATCGTTAATTAAGCTCTATTGTGTTAGTATATGTTTTATTTCAGCTTGACCTGTATCTATGTACGATTTAAATTTTGTCACCTTAGTTTTTGTGTCGTTCAAGACGTTCAATTAGCTTTGACCAGCCTGTTGGTCTAATTATTAGTGATCCTGGCTAATAAGCCAGAGATCATCGGTTCGATTACCACCCAGGACATATAATATGTATGTGATGAACACTTTTTTTTTTCTTTCGCTTTTAAAAGACAACTGCCGCACTAGGAATATGATCCTGTGTCGCAGGGCACTTTACAAATATAGCTGAAATGAACACCAAGAACACCCAGACTCAGAACAAGAATTTGTGGATCACACACTTGATGTCCCATGTAGGAATCGAATTCAAAATACTTAGCGCAGTTGAAAATGGCGTTGTTCTATAAATGTAAAACTCGCTACTAAGAATTTTAAATTATACATTGCCTCACCTGAATATTTGAATAATAAATGTCTATCGTCCTGAGCAAATTCAAAGACTAAATATTAATGTAACACAGAATCTTATCGTTAATCTTAACAAAAAACCCAAAAAAGTTAAATACTTTCAATTTTGGAGAAGCAGTCGATGCTATGCTGATTCTCTAGATGCTATAAAAGTTTTTCCCGTTTAATTCCCTTTCACATCAACAGCCTTTAATAGTCCAGTTCTGGACATAGGCCTATCCGTAGAAAAGTTAGTTCCCTTTAAACTTTAAAAATAATCCCCCCCCCCCCCTCGCCCAATAAATGTTGAAAATTAAGGAATGAATAATACAGTTTATTATAATTTATCGGTCAATTATAATAACTGTCAAGTACAAGTCGGTGGTCCTCTGTAAAAGTTAATTATTCGCCCTATCACATAAAAATATTGTTTTAGGTCGGATTGATAACCTTAATGTGTTTAGACAATCCCACTTCAGCTTCAATGTAATGAAAGTATAATAATATGCTTCAAATATTTGTTTAATTCAAAAATACAGAGGCAAACAACTTTAGCTGTCAAGTGTCATCATACTAGAACGTGCTGCCTCAGTGGAGCCACAACTTATGTAAATTGCTGTTTAATTTCAAAATGGCATTGTGATATGATCCACAGTAAACTGAAGGCGTATCTTTGTAACCATATTAGCTTTGTTAAAAGTGTAAAAAAATATTATTATTTAATAATATAATGTGTTTTACATACTTACACTCTCATCTATACGGCCGAAGGGGTAAGCAGAACCGTATTCAAAACACACATTTTGCCAACTATAATCTTAATCCAACTGGCGTAATAGGCAGTGTCGGCCTTAGGCATTGCCAGGCCTCAGGCAGGTAGATCATAACGCGGCCCCGTGCTTGTAGATCATTGTCGGTACAGCTGCTCGAACATAAAAGCATAAGCCGATGACAGTTAATACTAAAGGCTTCCAGAAAGACATGCGGAATGCAACACCAGGAATCTCCGAACGTAAATCGTGACGTGGCGTGACGTTAGATTTATAATCCGAGGCATGTATTTATCTTTGATGTCCCCTTTGTATCGAGTTGAATTTAGTCCCTTAATTAAAACTTAAAAACTTAACAAAAATTAAAAAATAACATTTTCTTCTTATCTTAATTCAAAATAAGGTACCTAGACATTGCGTACGATAAAGAGAACAGCATATTCTCTGCTGCGATTAGCTGTCAGTTCCAGATTACAACATCCGTCTTTTATTATATCGTAACATCGTACCGGTGTTGCTACAAAGCTTAAGCGATGTGTGTAATCAAACCTAAATGCAAATTAATGACAGAGCACTGGTAGTGTTAATATTCACTGATTATTTCGATAATCTTTCGATACGAGCTTTCTAATATGGTTTTCTTAAAAAAAAATAGAGTGTGGTGATGTTTAAAACTTGTTTATAATACTATGTGACATATGCGTCTTTTGTTTGAAAATACCTTAGGCTAATAAACGTAACAGTCCCACAAGCCTTCTACTCGAGAAGAAATTGTACTTCTGTTGTTATAATAAAAGTTGCAATACAAAATTGGGTAATCAAATAAATATAGAAATAAAAAAATAATGTGGGCCTTACACACATATATCCCTCATGACATATGAATTAAGAACTAGACATTAAACATGGTTCTAGTTAAACGTTTACGAGTAAGAGTCAAAACAACGTAAACTAAAGATTGCATGCAATAAATTATGGTTAAATACAATTAAAAAACACAAATAATGTACTGAAATCAGTTTCACTTTCCAGCTCCAGGCTCCGTCATCAGTATGTACAAGGTTTCATTTGATGCTAAAATTTCAAGTAAGGTAAAATTAACTACCAATATTGGGTGGAGTGACGATTTGCGCAAGACGGCTGCCACGAGCTGGATGCGAGAAGCCCAAAATCAATCTAAGTTGCGTGTAATGGGAGAGGCCTAGGCTGATTATAATGATGATGATGATAGTTAGTTAGTTTCAAGTCGATCCAAAATCTCTAAAATATTTATTTTAATTAATTTTACACGTCAATATATACATATATATATATATATTATTATATATAAAATTGTTAAGTTGGTTTATGTACACACTTGAAAAACTCGAAAACTTCCGTACCGATTGATCTCAAATTTTGACAGAATATACAACAATATGGAAGAGGCCTATTTCCAGCAGTGGACTGCGATAGGCTGCTGACGATGATGATGATGATGATACAGCAAGCGTCAAAGATTTATTTCATCTATTTTTATGTCAGTTTTATGCCTCATTTCTCATCAATGCAACCACAATCTGGCACAGGGTACAGCTGGTACATTATAAAAATATTCATCGGTACTAATAGTGATTTAGTAACCCATTATAATGTCATTATTACCTAATGACCATGAATGACTTATTAGAATGTTCGGGCCTCAATGCACGAAAGGCCGAATAATAGCCGTTTTTATAAAATAAAAGTCGTTACATTGACCTGAGAAGCCAATTGTTATATTGCAGTCAAAACTTTTAACTAACAACATTGGTCACTGGTACTTTGTTATATTGGTTGAAAATAGTTTTGTTTAAGACATTCCGTCAAACCACTGCCAATCATAAATTAGCAGTAAGAATCACTTATTTTCAGTTAAAATTGGGTTTGATCGATTAAAAGTTTGGGCTGTATCATGTAAGTATATTTAACTAATAACCTCATATGATAATCTCTTACTATTTTTTTTTTAATTGGTGGTTTTAAAACTAAAGTTGTATTACAATTTGACGTTTACAACGAATAATTTATCTGCTGTCTTCCTCAATCTGATAAAATCATTATATCTATTGCATATAACATTTTTGTATGTTACAGTAGCCATTATGTTTCGGTAACATTTAATAAATAAATATTAGGCATGCTTTTCTTTATAACACAGGTAATACTGTGCTATTGTCTGGCTAAAAAGTATGAATGAGTCGACAAATACTGTGCAAACACAATCACACGGATAGGCCCCTAAAATATTTGTTCTGATCTCTGCCATCTGTTACTGGCGATCGCCTCATGTCATCTTTATTAAGCCACAATAAGGCACCGATTGGACATATCTCATTTGATATTATCATACAAATAAGAAAAATTAATAACTGTTATAAAGCTGAAAATTCCTTTGTGTACTTTTAGGAGGAACGGCTAATGTAAAGAAACAGATTTTATTAATATTTTCTTTTATTGGCATAGAGGGCAAATGAGCAGCCGAGTCACCTGATGATAAGTGACTATACCTGCAACTGAGAGTCACAGGTAGACATGAAAATTATTGCTACTTTTAAATCATATTAATTTGATGAAGTTATTTGTTTTAGTCACAGCGATTGTACATGTGATTGTGATTCCGTCATAGACAAAGATAAATGGCATTAAAATCGATTAAAATAATTTTTACCAAAGAGATTAGATTTAGACCTTTCGCGAGTCTTGCGCTAGCGAATAATAAATAATTAAGTAGCAGTGGTTTTGTGTATCAGTCACTTGCGTGATGTATGATTAAGAAGTCATATGATTCATCACATGTGTTTGTGATTTTATTCCATGCCTAGTTAAAAATGTGTTGTCGGTCTGTGAGTCCTTGCCCTCCCTCCTCTCCCCTCACAATTAGGGTGAGAGGTTAGGGCTCTGGTAACCTCACTTGGTGAAAAGTAACGTGGGGAAAAGTAACAAGGTAAACCATAACGAGGTGAAAAGTAACGAGGTGAAAAGTAACGAGGTGAAAAGTAACAAGGTGAAAAGTAACAAGGTGAAAAGTAACAAGGTGAAAAGTAACAAGGTGAAAAGTAATGAGGTGAAACGTAACGAGGTGAAAATTTACACTGTTTTCTATGAGGTGCTGAAGTGTGGCTCACAAACGGTAAATGACTTAAAATATAAGCAACCTTATATGTACAGTATTCGAAATCTTACAAAAGGAAGAAGCTAATTATGTTGAATTTCAGTGAAATGTGATGTTTTTTTATCTTTGAATAAGGAATTCTTAAAAAAATATGCAGTAATTTATCTCTTTTGTGTGACTCGGAAACGGCTCGAAGGATATAGACCTTACATAGAAAACATACACATATTGAGTATTTTTTATGGCATAGGGGTGACAGTAAGTGAAGTGACTACCGCCGCCAATGGACACCTGCATCTTCAAAAGACACAAATGCGTTGGCGCCTTTTTGTCCTCCCCTTAATCAGGAAGGAAGTTTGGGCCTCGCGTAACCTCTAACTCTTGCTTATCACTGCTTTTCTGTGAGACTATCACTCGAAAGGCCGAGTCGGTCCACATTTGCCGAAGCATGGCTCTCCTACGGTAGTTCAAGGCTCTATAAAAGCGTAAATATGTCGGTTTAAAGTTTTTTGTTTTTGTAATTTAGAAAAAGAAAATGTTTTTATTCCTACGGCGCCTAATTTTTAAATAGCCTCTGACTACAATGATTACATTTTATGATAAATGTTAATATGCCTAAAATATAACACTTTTGGCAAACAACTGTTCGCAAGAGATTAAAGAACAATTTTATCTAACTGCCCTATAAGTAAAATGGTAAGAACGACTGACCGATAATAAACGATCATTCACTGCCAACAGAACCTACGCCTGCTTTGAGTACCCTATCACCTTACTTAAGCTAATAGTGTATCTTATCAGTATTTATTACAGTTTCATTTTTTTCGTTATAATACACATCCCGTATTAGTCAGAAACTCCACCTTTAAAGTCTGTTTAGCAGACAAATGAATGTTTGATGAAGGTTTTTAATTACACAGGACCCTTGTCAATTTTCTTTTGTTAGAAAGTTTAATATGAAACAGACTACTGTTACCAAAAGAACATTTGTCAAATTAAGGAAACAAAATACTGTATAAATTATAATGATATATATATTTATAGCGTTTAAGAAGCCGTGTGGTCATTTAATAAATAAAACGTACAGCAATCAATTTTAGGGGGTTTAAAATCACAAATTATACTTTGTTTTTCTTGTCTGTTTGTTAAATTTCCACACAAAACTCTGTGAAGAGACTTTGATTACGAGTACGTTATTATAGTTTTATCAAAATCGGATATTTGCAACTATAGATACACATTAATCTAGCTTCACTAGCCGCGACATACATTACATATCTCAAGTAAATAGTTATTTGTTAGTATGCGAAATTTTGTTCCCGTGTCCCTGTCACGTCGAAGGCACGGACTGAGCTGTAACACGGCTGTAGCAGCATTGAAGAACATCTTACATTACAGTTTGATTCAATGCTAAAACTCCTCCAGCTAAGCTTATAATTTGTGTTGGAAGTGGGTTTACTTGGGCACTGCATCTGATCGGGTTGAAACTATTAGAAAAAAATAGCAAAAATAAAAGCAGCAGTGATGTGATAGTTACTATATTCATTCGTGGTCAATATTTGAAACACAAGTTACAACACCGTAACTATACTAATTTTAAAAAGGCGAGAGGCATGAAATATAGAGGCACTAAACTTGACCGCAAGTCAGAAGTTTTGGCCACGTTTATGCTAAGCTATTAAATTTTAAAAAACAACCTAGATACATCATAATCGCTTGATCTTTCTAAACGACCAAGAGCTGCTTGAGATCCCGAGTTTAACTCTCAACTCATAGCATGGTAACGAAATATATTGGCGAAATTTAAAGTGGTGATCACCTGTGCCTTTACTTACTTCTTAGAGAATATTCACTCTAAATGAAAAGCTTATCTTTCATAGAAATCCATATTCCTTAAGAATTAAAAACACTAGTAACATTTTACTAAAACATCCAACATCACAGTATTGATTTTGAGCTTGCCAGGGAATACGTACTCATATATAATTTCAGAGCACATAAAAATTGTTTTATTGAAAATTAATGTCTCCATCGGGAATGTCCCTCTCTCAGAAAATATAAGTAAAATGTTTTATCAGAAATCAAATTTTCGTATCGAATTTTTTGGAATGAATATTACATATTTTAATTTATTCATTTCAGAATTTGCTTATGCCAGCATACCTACAAAAATTAATATAATCTTTGATGATGGAATCACAACACATGACTGTTTCGTAGCGTGTTTTTATACGTGGTGGTGGGTGTTGTTCTTTCACCAGAGAAAAAAGTAGTCTATTAATAGTACTGCCTTTCATGAATAATCGTTTATTCAAAATACATGGCCCAAGGGTCATGGCCATATTCATAAAATTACATTTATGCAGCCTGCCTATTAATCCATTTATATTTTATAAATATATTCCTACTAAATAATGTGTATAAAAATTCAATTCATATCCATATTTTATACCCGATAACTTGTCCTTGAACTAAATCGAACGCTTTAAGCTAAATGGCCTTATGAAGGGCCTGTATTTCTGTAAATGCCTGTATATTGGAAACACTGAGCGTGAGATACACGGTTCGCTGGTTAATTTACATTTGTCAATTAACTCTCTGTGTGGTCACCGATCCAAATCGAATTATGTCTCAAACCAAAATGCCAAACCAAATCTGCAACTCGTCACATGAATTGTTCTGTGTGTAAATGGGTTTTCCACGCTTACAATTTAGATTACAGTAATTTGTGTAATGAAAGTTGAGTGATATAATCATGACTACAGACGAAGCCGAAACTGGGTGAGGACAATCATCATCAAAATAATTTTCCTACGACGGTACTTCTCGCTTTTCCAACGTAAGCAAACGAATCTTTAAGATATCTGTGTAGGACGACTTAAGTTCTCGCGGGTTTTTAGATGACATCGTAGATCCTTCCTTTGATTAGATATCCAAAACTATTACTGTGATAGTTTTTTTCTATAAAAATTTATAAAAAGTATAGTTCCCACCGATTAATCGAGTTAAATTTTGTGCCACAAAAAAAAAAATCTAAAATTAAATAACAGTTATAACGTTTAATTATTAGAAAGATTGTATTTAGAATTTTGAAATACCCTATTTTTAGTTTGCTAACCATATGTATAATTGTAAAATATTTTTCAATGGTGGAGAAATCATGCATCTCATGGCTTCATCAGCAGACCACTGTTACCAAACGCAATCTGTTAGACTTTTGAAAACACATTACATAAGCCTTAATCTCAAGAGATTTACTAATAGTCACTAAAGAATTGCACTATGTTGAATCATTAGAGTTCCAAGGTACTAAATTAGTATTTTCCAAACTTTACAAAGGTACATATGGATTCCATTACGATACGACAGTTACAGGTAGTTTTAAATTAACTTGTAAGATTTGTTTAAATAGTTAGTATAAGTTAGTAGTATAAGCTGAAATACGATTACAAATTTACAAAGCCTACAGAATGTTTAAGCTTGGTAGGCACAGTTTGATTACATCTACATGTCTGTGCCAATTACAACAGGAATTTATTATCAAACGCGTCAGCGTTCCTCTGAATGTAACATGATTTTCTAACTAAAATTGTTCTATAGTGTCTTTAAAACTATTGCTAAAAGAAGTACTATTTTTGATACATCGGGCAAGTCTCTTGCTTTTTTAAATATCAAGAGACCATAATGTCTAAGACCTTCATCTTACATTGTAGAAAATATTCATTTAACTGAAGTTGGGTACATTGTCACTAATGACCAGATCTTTTAGACAACAATTTTATTGAAGTACTGTTGGCACCGATTATGCCGCAGTTATCTAAATTAAATGACATAGTATCACTGGATTGCATGAATTTTCTTCTTCAAATAGTTTTTCGGATAATAGGGATAAGACGTATTACGATACTCGTGTGACTTAAATGCTAGTGTTAGTAATGGCTGGCTTAACTTCGGCATGGTACTAAATGCGATTCAAACCGCAACCACAACCTCTCGATTTCTCATCCAATGTCTTAGCTATAAATTTAACGTCTCAGTTCAGTAGCATCAATTATAACGTTCAGAGATTAACGTCCGCCCTCAAATTTCACACTTTACCATAGTACTATTTGCATATTTATCTATGTGGTGACGGATTGAATACGGAGTGGCACCACCCCTGTTTCTTTTTTTTTTCGTGCGGAAATCCTCTCGGATACCACCTGTCGGTGGCATGTCGGACTCGAACCGACTAAAACCGCACGCCGTCTCGGGTACTAATAGGGAAAGCGTGGGATAGTTTAGTAGACCATACCCACCTTTCTAAGAAGAGGCCTATGTCCAGCAGTGGACTATTATAGGCTATTGATGATGATGATAGTATTACGAGTATTTACCCATATGCTTTAAGCTAGATCGCTTTATGACAGCCGTCTGCTTGTCACTAACTCACCTTGGGAATAAAATGTAATGGACAAAGAGAACAGGCAATTTGGGGAAAGAAAAGCGTATAAGGCGAGGGGGTCAGGATGAGGGATAATGTTAGTATCGGATGGGAAATCAAGACTAAGATAGTAGTAGTCCGAAATATCCAGGATTGCATACCCGTAGGTCCATCCGTTCATGGGGATGCCAATGTAAGAGAGGCATCCACTGGCCATCGTTACACTTTACCAATTTTTTGTATCTCCAATAAAACTAAACACGTGTGATAAAATTTTACGTCGGTATTGGATAATGTATGAAATCACGACTACTAGATTACCATTATCGATCCTGTCTTTTTTCTTCTAACTCTTCACGGAATCTTTTTTCTAAGTAATACGGTACGGTAGGTAGGTACGCAAGAAGTCGATATTGTAAAATTCACAACATTCCCCTCCATGGCAATGTCAGCTCTTCGCAAAACATTATCAGAAACTTGTCTAACCGACCTGTTTCCTTGCTCGATTGAACCGAGAAATGATATTACCGTCATTTTATTTTCTCCGAGACGTTGAAAGCAACATATAGCGAAATAAAAATAAGCTACTAGTTTCAAGTGCCGCTTTGTGTATATTTATAACGCAGCACACAATGACTTCGTGTTGTATTATATTGTTAGTAGATAATTTTGATTAATAATTTAATATATTTGTTTATTTTCAAGTCACGCAAAAAATTTGATTTTGTTTTCCTTTAAAATAAATAGTAGATTTAAGTACTATTTTTATTAAAAAAAGAGCTGTTGGAAAAGACTTGATACTAAGTGAAACTGTAAAATGCGCGAATAATTAATTTAATTTAATTAAATATTCGAAATAACGAAAATTGTAACCAGAGCAGTTCATATAAAATTCGTAGTTCAAAACTATACTAGCCGGTGCGCAAACGGTTTTAGGACTTACAACATAACTTAATAGAATCATAACCATGATTATTATTATTATTTTTGCATTTGTTTAAGAGAGAAAAGATGAAGACAATATTTTAAAGAAACAAAATATCTGTTGCTAACTCACTTCATCAAAGTGGAACGAAAACCAAATCCACAATCACTTACAATGAATTATACATGTGTTCAGCTTATATATAAACCCTTTTGGCAAACATTTATAAATTGAAAATTTATATACACATAACCAGAATCAGTACAATGGAATAGTACTGCCGAAAAATGGAGTTTGTGCTGTGAATAGAAATGATTTAGTAATAATAATGTTTTTAGAAAGTCGCACCATTGCTTCAGCCGGACCCTTGCCGAAACGTCAGCCATCATTGACATTTAATTAAAGCACAAATATTTTAAAAATATAATTTCGTGAAAATTTATTTTAGTGAACACATTAATCTGTCAAAAACTTAGTAGAAGTGCTACTATACAGTTTGGTACCTGTATACCGGTGTTAAAAATTGATTTTAACAGTTTTACGGCACTACGCACCCTTCAAAAGTGATAACGCTAATAATAATTAACTACCGACAAAAGAGTTTCAGGAAACTTATTATCCGAAGTTAGTTCGCGGATATTTGATAGAGTTTCATACTGAAGCACAGCAGCATAGGTTTTTTATTAGGTAATGGTATAGACGTTTGTCGCACAATCACCTGATGTGAAAAGGGGCGTTTAAGAGTATGGGGAATAGGTTTGCCTTCGATAGGCGTGTTTTATCTTCATCATCTCTTTCTGATGGTGAAGATAATACACGCCTATTCAAGGCAAACCTATTCCCCATACTCTTGAACGTCCTAACAATTTAATTGGCTAGTTAGTTTATTCCAAACTTTGGCGACTCGAATTAAAAAGAAGTTCAAAGTGTTCGTTCGCCTTTGTAGTGTGTAATGAAAGCATGAAAATGGAGAGGGTACAATTAGTTCGAAGAGAGCTTTTACACACCTAACAAATAGAATCCTATAAACACCGATAGGCAGGCGACTGTATGTTGATCTGCAAGACTATGTAATACATTGGTATTTTGATCGACTGAGCTCAGAGCTTTAAGTTGGTATATAGCTGAGCTATCCTGAATATGATTGCAATACCCATGCATGAACGAACGAACTGTGTAAAATCCTTTAAAATAAATTTGGTGTATATAAACCTAGTGACACCTGTTTCTTAACGTTCCATGGATAGACCGTGCGGGTGCCGGATCCATTCCGTGAAAGATGGAGTCAACACATGCGACTTCGAAAGTGCCTGGAAATTGCGACCCAGGAGTAAGTTTAGGGAGTACTCAGCGCTCACCTCCACTGTCTGCTGTATTACCCGCTTTACCGAACCACATTCGATACGAGCCCAGCAATGCCACTTTGGATGTTCGTTCAAGGAAAGAGCTTACTGTGACTCTTAACAATCCAAGGTTTTTAAGCAGATTATAGAGGGATTTAGCTGGTCTACCCATCGCAACCACGGCATACAGCGCAACGAGATAAATATTTCTAGTTATTTCGTTTTATAAAGCGTGGTTTTTAGAGTAAAAAATGTTTTCCTCGATAATATTAGTATAATAAATTCTTCACGAAGAACAATATATGTAATAATATAAATACTTTTATTAAAACACTGTGTTTTCAAAAACGTAAGTGATTAATAAAAATAGAATTAGACATTCAAAATGAAATGTTTTCCAAGATATCGATAAAAATTTAGATAAAGATAAAAATATGATCAGCTTTGTTACCAAACGTTACAAATAATAGCCTAGACGTGTCATAAAATGATGTTACACAAAATCGAATAGGTTATGAGAACAACTACCAGCGAAGGTTTCAAGAAACAAAATATTTTACACATGGACTGTTTTACTGTCTGCTGAAATGAATATTGAAAAAGCTGAATTTAAGTTGTATACTAGATATAGGTGAACAACGTACTCATGGAAATATCAAGCTTTTAACAAGCTTGTATTTAACTTACAATGTTTGAGTTCGACACAAATTCAGGAATCTAAAGTAGAACCATTTCCTGAAATCCGATTAGGCTCAAATTTAATGTACATATGTATCTGCCGTGACAATACAATAATATGGTACAATAGACCCCTAACGTCGTGTATTTTAAATTTACTGGTAATTATTTACCTAAAATAGCCTTTAAAAAGGTAAGTCTACTAAGCCCTAATTGTTGGTTGGTTCAAAAGTGAATTCATAATACTTATTCATAATGTTTTTAGGAGTTTAATAGCTTTCAAAATTCAACTTTACGAGGTATATGTTTTTGTGGACTTTATGAAAAATATTTATTTATAGACTTTTAGATTTGTCAAAACAGTACCAAAAATACTGCTTATTTTGTAGGACTGACTCAGAATAAAATCAACCGGAGTCTCGATTACATTGTGAAGTTGCCTCTCATGTGACCGATAATAGTTAATAATCAATACCAAATAAGGTTGATATTGAATTCTTTATAAAAAGCGAGCTAGGAAGGCTTTGAAAAAAGTTTAAATTAATATGACCACGACAATTTCACGTCGATCTATAAACACAAGTTCTTAAAACGATGAGTGCGACCAGAGTGCCCTATTGTATCGAGGTATCTGCGTGAAGTGCAGCTATATAATTATGTTATATATATGCTGTGAACAAGTGTGATCGTTAACCCAGTTACGGCTTTATTACTCACGACTACGTAACTGAAACTCAAAGCGTCGAGTTATATATAAACAAACATATAATAACTGTTTTTTAACGTCATTGTAAAAGTTAAACCATTAAAATACATACCTAGGAAAAAGGTTGGCTAGTGCTGGGTTCCTATATCCAAAATATTTAGTTTTATGTTCAAAAAGTTTAAATAAACTATTATTGAAATCCCAACGCCGATAATTTCGGTTTGAACGAACAAATAGGTCACGCCAAGTGATTTATTCGACACCTAAATCTTAAATTTCAATTTCCTTTGCACCTTTTTTTACGTTAGAACTTAATTAAGTTGTCAAAAGGATTTCAGAATATTATGAAACCAATTAAGTGGAAGGTTGGAAGCTTGTCTATGGTTGTAAATGCGGGCTTAATTTAGATTACTCTATTCCAATTCAATCAAAAGTTCTTAATAATTAATTATGAAGTTCATGTGAGCGTTTAATTTCACTTCTTCAAAATTATATTCAAGTTCTCCTTGAAGACGAAGTTAATTAAGCTTCGTAGTCAAATATCATAATTTCTAAGGATTTATACATGCAAATTTGAAGAAACTAAAACGTATCAGAATCTATCTTTGTGTGATACTCTTTTATAAGTTTCGTTTTCTTTTTAGAATGTATCTGTAATTTATGTATCTTGTTCAAGAACTACGACAAAAGTACAAAATATAAAAAAGGAAAAGAAAAGCTTGAATCTAAATACATCGTGAAGGTCGCACAGGATACACGAGTACGTTAAATATTGCACAGCTACGTCCCAGTTCTGCTCGGGTCTGTAAAAAAACGATACCAGTGCAAATTTCCCCAGGCAAGTATGAATTTATCATCGGCCTTAATGAATACTAAAAGAAACTTAGGTATGAAATTCAAATGAATGTTACTGACGACACTTTCGCATGGAGTAAATTTAGAGAGGCTATCAGTAAGTTCAATTTAGTCAACGATTATCTTATTTGTATTTTAAGCAGTTCTGACTTAAATCATTTTTATAAGGTCAAAGAGATTATGATGTTTCCGAGTATCATTGATTGATGTCACAAATGACTAGACCCAGCTTTTCCTTGTAGGTAATTCTGGGAACGTTCTAGATACGTTCCTACTGTGTTTATCTATTGAGTATAGATTCTTCTCATTAGAAGAATGGATACAATAAAAACTTATTTAAACAAATAAACAGGTCACCTGTGCCTATAAAATGTCACAGCACTCTCGATTTAGTCGTTGAAGGAAATTTCTGTAGTTTGTAGGTGGAGGAATTGCTGAATAGTCTATTAAATTGCATACGCTTGGACGCTATCGGTAATGGGCGTGATCAATTGCTGGAATCTGTTTCCGAAGCGATAGTATCAAATGCGGTCAATAGCTCACACAAAAAACGGATAGAACCCCTCTCAACAAAACGACTGTCGTCGAAGTAAACCTGAATGGAGAATTCAATGACGTCACTTGCCATTCGATCTTGAATGTTATATAGTTATATAAAGTACACACGCCTTGTTAGAGACATAAATGTAGTGACGCAACATAGCATCTTCGTCGGAGGAGCAAAACTAACAAATGGTGAAAGTTCATAGTCGAAATCACTAGCCACTGCGACGATTTCTACTGCTTAAGGTGTTAAAAAAATGCCTTTTTTTGTTATTTTTTAATTTCGTAAACAAACGCAAAAAATAATTATTTTCTGAATATAGAGTTTTTCCAGACCTGGCGAAATATCGGTTTTAGCATCAACGATATTTGCTCGAAGCCGTGGTGAGCTATGGAGTTTACGTAGCGCATCGCGCTCCCCGCCTTTTATATCATACTTGTAGTACAAAGCTCTTACAAAGTGTAATGTTTTCTACCTTTATACATTTGCCTTGCAATTGGATGTCTGAAATGGAGCGGCAACACGGGACTGGTTCTTTCTGTTCTACTTTGCGCAATTTGCCGACGCAATAATATTGCCCGAATTCCTCGGTGATGATTAACTCGGTTATGTTAAACATTACCTACTTTTTAATAATGTGCGTGCATTATAATGATTTAGATGCCGAAATGATTCTAATGTAATATGAACAAAAAAAAAGATTATGAAACGATTTCTAAGTTGTAGGGATTGTGAAATTGTGATGTCGTATTTATTAATACAATCGATGAACCTTTCTCAAAATTGTGGACACCTACCACCTGTTTTTTTTTCTCTGTAGCTATTTTATAAATATACTAACCAGGCCTACATTTTCGATTGTATATGTGTACAATATAAGTAAGTAGCAACGTTTCACGTAATTATCACTTTTATAGCTAGAAAAAAACTTTTACTTTTAAAACAAAATTCATTTTCAATTTTATTAACCTAAACATCGCATTAGCTAGTAAATCTGTAAAATGAACTTACTGCCAGCAGTATTTTTTATAGGCTTTCATGATCACAGTAATGAACTCTTTAGCCCGACTCCACATGTGATTATGTTTTTTTTTTTCATAAATTAGTTTGATAATAAAGTAAAGGATTCAAGTTTCAAAAAAATTGTAGAATTATCACTAACCTTAAAACGATTAGGTAAGTTATTATTTTATTGGTTAATGATTACTTGAGTTTTGGCAGTTTAGTGCCTTGTACTAGAGAAAGTGACATAACTTTCCTACTATTTTTCTCTGAAGTTATTCCATAGTCTGTATAGTATGACTTTTATTGTAAAATATTTTAGTTAGTGTTTACTAGAAACTACTATAATTTATGGGTCTATAATCGACCTGGAATATTTTGATTATTGCTTGAAGGATTTCACGTAACGAATTTAGTAAAAAATGCAGAATACAATGCAGAATATGAATGAATGCAGAATACTCTAGTATAATGTAATAGAAAGATAGAAGAATCAATCATAAATATACGACCGATACGACCTCCAAACCTTCAAGAAATGAACGTACTCCTTCCACAAAGGCCGGCAACGCGCTTGTGACTCCTGAGTTACAAGCGTTCATGGGTAGTCCATAAAAAAACAAAGATCGTCAATAAGTGTCGTCGTCAAAAAAGCTAATGGCACGCAAAATTACACATTTCATTATTATTTGTAATATCATAATTAATATGTTTATCATGTAGTCCCAAAGGCGCTTCTGTATTGTAACATAATAAAAGCAACAAAAGCCATTAAAAGTTCAGAGTAACGGTTCGTTTCAAAAGTACTAATGTTTTATGCCAATGCTTTCTGTTTCGGTCCCATATTGGTCATTAATCATTGATCTATGACAAATGAAGATGGTTGTTTGTGAACTGTGATGACTTGCTCTGGAAATCGGAGCTAGAATTATACATGAATATTTTATTAAACCTGCATACTAGCATTTATTTGGCTATGCTGTAAATGGTAGGTACGTGTAGGCACGTTAAGTAAAAACCTAAGAAAAATAATTTCTATGTCCATAAGATCTAAGTGCAAACTGCTATTTAGACCTTGGAAATATGAGTATCAACGCCCAAGATGCTAAATGTTTCCCGCCATTCCATATACTCAGTAATTTATTTATTTGATTTTATGCACTTTTGTAATAATAATAATGAATGGGTATGATGCAGAAGGCAGGAAGGCAGGAGGTTCCTATCTTTGGAGCCCTAACCACCGGTGACTTGGTCCCTGTACCCGATATCGGTGGTCTACTATTTTTTATATTTTTAAATGTATATTTTCTTTTGTAATATATTTAAAAATGTTATCAATACGTATACGTAATTTAATAAAGAGAATAATAATAATTAGTTTATTTGCATAAAATATGGTACAATCAAATTAATTAACACAATGCATTTCTAAAATAAAAAGATCGAGTAGCGAATTTCTTTAAGAATTCCTTAACAGAATAAAACAACTGTTCGATTAGCCATTTCTTCTTAAATTTTGGTATGGTAAGTTTACAATTTTTTCAGGTAAAGCGTTATAAATAACTGGTGCCATGTACACACACGGCGTACATTGTGTGTACAGCGGACTTAATACCCAGGGCATTCTCTTCCGTTAGAGGAGGCTATTGATGATGATTCTCTTCTAGTCAACCTTTGAATGTTGTAGAAATCTTGTAAGGTAGGTGCATAGAGGTTACATATTTTGTAATCAATGAAAAATACACACACATATACACACATCCATATACATACACACATACACACATACAATACAACACATCATAAATATACATAGATGTTATTATATTTATATATACATAGACATACTCGTATTAGTCATTCTTATAAACCACCCGCTATTCCTTTTGCCAGTAGATTGTATAAACCCAACACCATTATATTACAGTTACGAAATTACATTCACGCACTGTTTTCACAGATAAACTGATTTATTGACTCTATAACATATGCGGTACATGAAAAATTATGCAAAGTTTTGCACAGAAGCTGAACAGTACAAACGTTTTGCTTGTCAGCTAAAGTTTTGTAGAGATTGCTGCTTGAGAGGAAAGACAGGAGCCCCAACTTAACAACTTTGACGGTAACTTATGTGTAACATAAACGTATGACAATAATACAGCAACATATAATACACATTTTCTCTAAACTTTACGTTTAAAGATTTGGATCACTTGTCTGTAGAGTTTGGAGAGTTTCTGTCTAATAACGAGTAGGCTGTAATTGCTATACGTTGTTGTGGATTAGGTTCCTAAAATAGTGACTGATTAAATTGTTTGAAAATTATTTTTAAATTTGAAATGCTTAAAAAAATGATTTTGTATCCCTGTACAACAAAACTACCAATGTTTAATATCAAAAGTTTAATAAAATGGAAATGTTGTCCCACTTAACTTTTAACATACCTACGAGTTTTTATATATTTAATGTAGATTGATCTTATCGTAATACAATTGTTTATAACATAATTTCCTGATGAAATCAACAATTTTGTAAACGGCTCTTTAAGTCCTAAAAAGTCTAAAACTACTTACTGATTTATTAAAAACACCCACTCTATTTATAGGCTTGAAATTACTTTAAAATAGAATGTCACCCTTAACTTTTATCATTTCAAGCCAGACTTTACGAACACAATACATTACAGGACCCGTCCTACATTTGACGTAAATGTGACTCTGACATTTCATTTATAGGATGGTAACGACGAACCCCGACGGCTTACGTGGAATATTAGAAATCTATACTTTCTAGTACCTATTTGTATACTTTTTAGGGTCTAGTCGTCATTATCTAAGTGCTTAGTGTTTCCCAATAATACGAGTATAACACAATACTTACTCGAATTGTAGATTTATATCCTCAAAAATAATTAGTTCATCAAATTGTCACTGTAATTATCACTGTTTTCGTATACTGAAGTTGAAAGCTTTCAAAACCGATTCGAGTTAAACGCGTTGTTAGCTCTGCGGTGAGCGGAAAAGGTCATGCGCCAGCTGCGCCAGAGTCGACGGTCGTACGGATACTGCGCGAGAATTGCCTATTACCCACCACAGAACCGCCAGCAAGAAAGTGTGTTACATCAAATTAATATCATTTACAACGGATTACCTTAACAGTTACCACTTATTATGTCAACAGACTTTTTTTACGCAGACGTCCCAATACTTCAACTATCTATTGCATTTTTCATTCAAATGTAAATGCCGAAGGTCGTGTCAAAATTTAAAACAGGATACATTCACCTAATAGGTTAAATATTACGAACCTCCTCGTAAGGACAATTAAGTAAATTCATTGAAAGTTTCATTAAGCAAGCCTTGAATGACAAAGAACTATGGTGATGAAGAGAACACCCAATATTTACGACTTTGACAAATTAAAGCCCTTTTAGTATTCAGAAACATCACGAAGTCTATTAACTCTTGCCGTACTTTTATTCTCCAAGTATTACCTAACCCTTCGCTGACATTACTGCGTATTTTAAATCGTATACTATTTAATTAACTTACAAGACTATTTGGGACTTGACAGCATAGAATGAGACTTTTATTTAGAATTCTTTTATTGTGTATCGAATTTATTTTCCCGTCTAAAGGCCCTAACCGATACCGAAATGTTTGCGGTTTCAGACAATGTGAAGCGAAGTTGAATGTTCAATGGATTTGGTTTTTTACCGGATATTCCGTATACAATTTTAATATTCTGCTCTAACTACGTGTTCCAGCGTAATTTATGGTGTAAATTCGGGCGCTTAATTTGCGTTTGGTTAGGTGTTTGTACAGTAAGTGTTCCTCCTTCTGTTTTTCATTTGCAAATACTTAATTGGCAGCCATTCGCTATGACACGAAGTGGCGCTGAATGTGGGTGGTTGGGGACCTCAGGTGTTGCCCTTTTGTTGCCTTTTTCAGCTAATGCGCTGCACAACCGCCAACGTGGTTAGATTTAACTTAATAAGCGTTTGTTCCTAGGACTGTTATTCCTGAAACTTCCCGAGTGTCATAACTGGGTGTGTTCGTGGGCCACTGCTGTTGATCCTGGTTACAGGAGTTACAGTGGTGGGATGTGGAAGGAATTAGTCCGAAGCGTTTGTTCCTTAATGCTAACTTAAAACTAATCATATGTTCAGATTTATGTGTATGTAATGTATGTTCAGATTTATGTGTTTTTATTTAAGAATAGTTTTTTTAGCGTTAAAATCGATTAGAACTTTAATCCTTGCAATTCTTGCAAAACAAATGACGGTACCCATTATTTTTTAGGAAACCGTTAAAAAGAACACCCAGACTCAGAACAACAATTTGTGGATCACACAAAGTGTTGTCCCATGTGGGGTTTGAACCCACAACACTCGGCGTAGTAGGAAGCGGCGTGGCGACCACTTAAACCACTACGCCATCCGTGCAGTCGAAATAACTATCTATAACTGTACCACTGCTAGTCACTGAAAATGGTATCCGGGCATACGTTCACGACGATCCAAAGATAACACACATATCATTTAATTAGAGGAGGGGCTACCCTTACATGAATATTACATGATAAACCCTTACATTATAAAACAGGTGTTTTCAGGCCAAACATTTCCTTTAGACAGAACTGAAAAATACTAAACCCCAGTAAACTGTCAATGAATTTGTAATAACTAAAAATAATGAAGAGCGCCTGAATTACGCCAACTTAACCCTTTAATCGTTTTAAACAAACAAAGCGTGACGAACATGCTTTAACATTAAGTGAAATTTAATTTATTCATAAGTGACAAAGCATTTAACACTTTATCTTCTGAATCTCAAATGTCCTCTTTTCGGATTTCTACAGGTTTTTAATAGACATATATGGATGAATTTACACTTACCTAAAGTTAGTCTTCTCTAACACAAAACCAACGATGCACAGTGGAGCGAAATTAAAAAAAGCTGGCCAAAAATGTAAAGGTCAAGTAAATGATTCGAATTTTTTTACTCGGTGGTTTTTGTTGTCGCTGATTACGAATTTGATGTCAAATTCACCAAAAAAATTACCCCCTTCACCCTTAATTGACCACCCCCTTGCACAAAATACCGCATATTTCTTAATTTAATCAAGTTACATATAAAATTTAAGGTTTACGTGGTCGCTGATTACGAATTTGATGTGAAATTCACATAAGTGTACCACCTTCACCCCTAATTGACAACCTCTTTGCACCAAATACCCCATAATTCCTAACGTAATCAAGTTACATGTAAAATTCAAGGTTTTTGGGGTTGCTGATTACGAATCCATAATTAAAATTAAAAATCTAGTTAATAAGTGGCGAATCTAATATGATGACATAAAATTACGAATAGTTTAAGGCTTTCTATATCGGCAGCAATCGGGTTTCTAATAATATATTTATTTTACTAATAAATTCTTAAAAATGAACAGGGCATTTTGGGGCAGCTTATTTTTGTTATTTTGTAGTTAATAAAAAAAAATTAAAATTAAAAATTACTCTAACTTGTTTAAAATTAAATTTATTATTGAAATTTTTAAATTACTCTATCCAATCCATACTTAATATAATGTGTGATAAAGTAAGTTACAACCTACACAAGTTTAATGACCGAACACGACAGAACATCCTAACTTGTTTTAGTAAAGTATATTTTTTTCGATTTTAAGGACTAATCAATCTACATACTCACTGCTTTCATCTAATTTGCGGCTTTATATAAATGTTGTCTTGCATATCAATTAAAATTGTACTTAACTTCAGAAGTCAATTCTATTCAGCAGAATTCAATTTAGTCGTTTTGTCAAAATTCTTTTCCTCCTTACGTGCGAGCGTCTTCTTGCCGATTCCAAACACTGTACTAACTACGCGCTAGAGGGCCACGTTTAAACTGGATTCCAGAAGCAGATATGGCAAAGGCAACCTGAAGAATAGTGATTTTGGACCCTGGGGACATCTCTTAAGCCATCTTTACATAAAAAAGTACCTATAAAAATATTTTTATATTTGGCCGGCTTTTTTTAAATCTGGGCCCACTGTGCGAAGCGTCGTTGAATGTTCCATTATACTCTTATTTATTTTGTGTTCTTGTTTTTTTGTGTCTGTGTGTGTTTATTTTGTGTTCTTTTAAATCAAGTTTTGGATTTTCAAAGAAATTCTTGATTAAAAAAAAAGCTCGATTGATAAATTTAATCTAAAGTAAGTTACTCAATGGATCAAAAATAAAAAGTAAATTTTTACCATAATCAATGTTTTAACTGTGACGTACAGCAAGAACTTATATATTGTTAGATACAAGAAAAAACTAATGTATGATCATGAAAGTTGGTATTATTGCGTACTAACACAATATTTAGTTGGTACACGGTGCAAGACCCTGAAAAATTGTACATATACCAAGAAATCTGTACGTCTAACATCCCGAGCCTCAACTCAGTTACGATTTTATCACAATTATTCAATGTTGTGTTACAATCAAGGTAGGATAGTATCCTATTTAACTGTTACCATAATACTAATTATTAATTATTTAATACCTGCCTTATACTTTACTTACTTATCCTGTTCTGAAAAAAACTTATCAAAATTGTATGTTAAAGAAAATAAATTTTAGGCAGACAACGCTGTTATAACTATAATTATTCGACATAATTACATATATTCTCTATTCTCCCGTGCGGGTACAATATTTGGCTCGTTGTACAATATTTTTAGTAATTTTTTTTTACGAACAAGCATAGGGCATTATCGCAAGACTGAAAAAGAAATATTGTAGTATCTATTGTCCTTTTCAGTTTCACATAGTATTAGTTTTTTAATTTTTTTGGTTTTCTTTTGTTATTAGTTGTGGATATGTTAATATATCACTCTTCCGAGTAAAACAACATGGCAAATAATAGAATCAATAAGTTTTTGTATGTTGAATGTTATTTGTTTATGACTCTTTGAATACACAAACACACTCTTTGGTACATGTTGTACCGCATTTATGTAATAATGTAACTGGTTAAGCTTATTCAGTTTTGTAACTGCATTTCCTACTTTTATATTACTGCTTGCCGTGGCAGTATTTAATTAAGGCTACTCTATAAAATGTAAAAATATGGTAACCTTAACATGTATTTTAGTGTAAGCCTTGTTGGATGTCCTAAAAAAAAGAAAAGTCAAAATCAGCCGCAGGCTTCAGATTCTATACGCGAACTTGCTTGGAACGGGATAATGAGCTCCGAATATTTTGTTACCCTAGCTAACATTGTAGATATCTTTTATTAATTTTTAAGACGAAAGCGAAAATCAGCAAAAAATGAAATTTCTGTTTTTATTTTCAAATCTCTATAGCTACAAGTACGTTAGGCACACGTGTAATCGTTTTGTGTGATTTTAATCTTCGTTTTGTGTATCGCCATGTTAGTTAGTAAGTTTTAGCAATAAGGTCGCCATTTGTCGCTTTTTTATAATAAGGTGTTTTTAAAAAATAGGTTCGAATTGTTATGTACAATAAAGAGTATTTTCCTATCTTTTTCACTCTCTTCTTTTCCTCTTTCTTCATGTTAAGTTCATAAACCGCGTCGATCCGTGGGGGGTCTGAAATCATATTCCACGGGTCCTCCCCACATACCTCTGGTTTCGGCGTCCATAAGAAGTCAGAGATCCAAATCGATTTTCTACCCTGTTACCAAAAACGAGTTTATAAGTGTTTCAAACAGTAGTAGCGATTGGATTCAATATTATATATATACATATATATATTCAATATTGAAAAATCAATACTTTTAGTTAACTGTACTTATGAGGTGACCAAGTGGAAGCGGAGTTTGCACTGAGTCAGGAAATGAACACATGGCTTTACAGCTTGCTTAATGGTAAGCAGTTTTTACTGTCTACACACAACACAGGACTGAGATAGACACTCAAATGCGGACTAGCAGTGATTTTAAAAATGCTTTTTATCCGCGAGTTGACAGTATGTTTAAAAATTAGAAGTAACTATTTGATTAAATAGATCTATTGATACAAAGCCTAAAATAATAAAAACGAATGAAAGATAATTACTAACTTATTGTCTGTTAAATTTATAATTTCCATGCATAACCCAGTAAGTATTTCGTGACGTATTTCTATCTATGGAAAGCTTCAAATAAAAGCAATTAGATTGCAAATTTAACGTTAAAAATATTCCCTCAAAATAATTCACAATTTTGAATTCATCGGGAATGTTGTGGAGCCTTACTTTGTTTGAAGAGAAATCCAATTATTTACCTTCGTTAATGAAACTCCTTAATATTCCGGGCTGTTTTGTCCATCAGGATCTTCAATCTTTCCATCCATTCCATTAAATTGTATATTCAGAGGCTGGTTAGGTGTTTAAATTTTGCTAAATTATATTTCCTAATGTGATATTTACTACCTGATATTACTAAAAGGTTATATGATACCCAAGTTCATTCAGAAAATGAGATCCGATAAATTCATTTTTCTGGAATTAGTTTGCCGTGGTGTATTAAGTAAACACGCCACAAATTTGTATAAATGTAAAATTTTCTGAGTTTTTGTATAACATTTAAGATATGCATACTATAATTTATAAGGTTTTGATTCAACTTTTATATAACAAGTAATTTCTACCCGGAAAATGATCTTCAATTCTAAACCTTAAGTTGAAAAGTTTTGCTCTGACAGTCGTACGCGTTCGTAATCTTAAATGTTAATCGCGCATACGTGAAAAAAAATCATAAAAAGTGAATATAAAGTGCTGAGTCGCGAACTGCGAATAATTTTATACTTGTGCGTCAAATGGGCCATTGTCTGTACAGCTGTTGTTAGGCGCAGTTGTGGTAAGACTCTTACACCCAACATTTCACTTGTACGTAGTTGTATTGCAATGTAAACCTGTTAGAGTGGTTTAATGATTGTACGGTTACATAAGTTTACTTCAACGAACACAATCATGACTACAGGTCACGTTAACTTGCAGCCAATAGGTTAAACTATAATTGCTGAATGTGTATATTATCTATGTTACATGTAGTGCCTACCGGCTTTTAATAGTCCACTGCTGGGCCTTCGAATGGAGGTTTTAGGCCCGTATTTTAAAAGGTGTCTCAGTCGTGAATCTAGTCTTAAAACTAATTTTAAGTAGAGATTTTATTATTGAACGTCACTTAAAACGAGATTCGACACTCCATACTCAAGTGAGTGATAGCTTATTTTAGAACGATGTTTATGTCGAAATCATTACTCAGGTATAGATTTTGACAGCTGTGATCTTTGTTTACGTGAGACAAGCTGAAACTAGTCTCAAGCGGTGATTTCTAGGGCCTTTAGGGGAAATGAATGTGTTTTACGATGATTTATTTTTGAATAATTACGAAAGATTTACTTTACTTTATTTACGAAAGAATTACTTGGCATACTATCATCAATTTCACTTTCATTTACCTTAATTGATATGAAATTCACCAAAATTCACATTTAAACACACAATACCTGTTTAAATTACTACAACCTTTTGGTTTATGTTAAAAGTATAGTAATTTAAATTTTAGAAATATCAAATAAAAACATCGTTTGACATTTCAACATGACAAGTGTTGATAAAAAACTTGAACGTTCCGTTATAGCCTATTCATACAGCTAGTCATTTTTATTTTAATATTTATTATACTTAATTTTGAACGAACAACAAGCTTGTTAATATGTTAACATTGCTACACTAGGCAATAGTATATTATATACAAATTCACAGAAACTATTTTTGTAAAAGAAAATTATTTTTTAAATAATTAGCTGCGTAATGCGGAATAATAGTGTCAATCATGGGGAAACGTAATTGACAACAGACTGTAAGTTCAAATCAATACTTGAAACTAGTTTCAACTGAGTAAAACTTAAAACGCGTTCTATAATAAGATCGATACTTAAGATTTGATCTGCACTTAAAACTAGTTTCAGGCAATCAGAGTTCAACCGACACTTGAGACGTCTTTTAAAATACGGGCCTTAGTCTACTATACCAAGCTGGCCAGTCGGGTTGGTACAGGGTTTGTTTCAAGTTTTCCTTCTCTTTGCAGTTGTCCAGCGTAGTTTGCTCCCCTAGTCGGCCTACGGGATAGATACTGTAGAGCATAGTAGACAAAATTTTAAAGTAAATAAATAATGAATACGCTTAGTATACAATGGATATATATATTTAAAGTAAAACAGATTTCCAAAACAATTTCAATTTTTTTTACGAGGCATCACGTGACGTTTCAATAAATCGTTATTCAATAATTTTGAAGAATATCTTATGGCATATATCTCATCAACAGAACCGAACCTGAGTTTTACTATTTACATTTTACTTCAGTACAGAGCCTCTTTAAATACTTACATCATCATCAGGCCTTAATAATCCACTGCAGGACATGGGCCTCTCCTTAGTTTGCGTGTACACGTTGCCGCCTCCGCGCTGACACCGCACCGCCGCCACACCTCTGCGCTATGTACACGACACGCGTAAGGCCCGGCACCCAGATGCTAATGATGCTATTTTGTTATTTATTTCATTACCAATCGCCTAAGAACGTGCACGTGCTTACTAAGTTTTAGTTAGTAAACTATCATGGAAAATTGGATCAAATATACCGGAAGAGAAAAATAAATGTAATGAAACTGGTGGCAACAAGAGAAAGAAAAGAGAAGAAATCAATTCTGTCGATAAAAAAATGGAAAAGTTTAAGGAAGGACAGTAGAGTGAAATCTTTTTTTAAAGGAATAACCTCTTCCGTGGAACGCTTTAAAGATGATGTGCACATAGCGCGGAGGTGCGGTGGCGGTGCGGTGTCGGCGCGGAGGCGACACCTTGTACTCAAGGCCTTAGAAAGAAGGTTTACTCACATGGATTATGTAAATGATACTGTTATCATATTCTTTCTTAACTAGTTTGCTAGGAATACCTGCTTATTTTTTATTTGACTTGCGTGTTGGCTTAATGGTTAGTGATCCTAACTGCTAAGCCAGAGGTCACGGGTACGATTCCCACCCAGGACAAATAATTGTGTGATGAGCACGATCATTTGTTCTGTGCCTGGGTGTGATTTATCTATAATATGTATCTATTTAGAAATTTAAGTATATTTATCAGCAGTCTGATTATAGCCTAGCCTATCATTTAAATTTAAGCTGTTATTTTTATCCCTTAGTTACAAAGGCAGACCGTTAGATAGTTAATATGCAATATCAGGGTCTATTTGAGCCGTAGCAGGAAAATCATTTAAATATTTACACAATCTCCGACCTCGGGATAGTTTAGCCACAGTTCCCGCAAAACTCGTTTAGCTTGGAGACTCATAGTTGTTAGCTTGTAAAGTTAAATTCGCTAACAAAGCGTTCCATCGCCTGGTTCTGAGTTTCCATTTGAGACGACTGCCCAACTAATTAGCAATGAATGCTTAATACGTGTAAATTCTTCATAGTACATCATCCAATTATGCAATATATGCGTGACGAGACACGGAAGACAAAGCACTCGGCCAATGGAGCAGCGAACTGAATGTAAGCACCCAGTCACATGCAAACATAAACGAAGGAAGTTTTTTTTTTTCTATAAATTATCTAAGTAATACGGCGCACTGCATGTAATGATTACATCAAATAGTGCATCTTTCAAGTTCCATACCAACAGCTGCGTTAAATATTTGTGACTTAAGACCGGCCACAAAAACCATTGTTGCAGATTCTGCAAGTAGCCTGTTTACGATATCCATTCTTCTAGTGCTAAAGTCCCTATAAAATATACCTATGTACTATAATGTAAAAAAAGATGTCTCGTTAAAATAGTAAGTACCTATCTCAGAAAAACCCCTGAATGAAACCTCATTCAGGAAATTTGAGGGAGAAGAAAGCTATATATTCAACAGATGTCGTCCTGATGACTCGCATAATGATTATACATAAACGTACACATATTTAGCGTATTGTAGCAACAAAATTGCTATTTTTTTAACCAACCATTTGCAGAAATATGTATATTTTTACAACTGTTATTAAAATAGTGAGTCGTGCTTAGTAAAAAAATATAGTTTGAGGGAGTATTAAAGGCTACAGGCCAAAAACAACAGGAATTTAGTCAATAAAAGGCTAGAAAAATACTGGAATGGATAGCTACGTTCATAGTTTGACTCTCAGTATGTGGGAATACAGACACCCTAGTGTCGGTACATTAAGACTTACTTGTAGAAGCTAAATCAAATGTATACAAAAATGAGTTTATGTTCTTGCAGTTGAAGCAAATGCACAAAGGTACTTAGAGCACTAACATATGAGAAGAGTAGTTCGTAGGAAGGTATTTGATAGGAAACACGTTTGAGGTACAGGGGATATTTCTTGGCACCAGGGACTTCCTTTCTAGGGTATACCTGGTTTCCCGGCTATTAGTACCCCGAGACGGCGTGCGGTTTTAGTCGGTTCGAGTCCGACATGCCACCGACAGGTATCCGATCCGGTATCCGAGGGGATCTCCGCACGAAAAAAAAAAAGAAAAAAAAAGGGGATATTTCTTGCCACAAAAATTAGGCGCGAAAATGTTCTCCATCCATACCATTATTGTAATTCTTCTTGTTCGTCAAGCCAATCTAATTGATTTTACAGATAGTTTTCTTCAGATCTCCTTCGTTGAAGTCCCCGAGTTTTATTATTATCTGACATTGCTATTGCTATTTATTTCTTTTATAAATAAGTTTAGTCTTTGATAAGAGCTGTACTAAATCGTGGACCTGATAACGCTTTTGTTGCGCGTGTCCTTACTTATTACCTTATACGGACTGTCCCGTATTTCAAAAGCGTCGGGACGCATTATTGTCCCGGTTTCACAATAGTCGAGCCAATTATTGACAATTTGCGGAAAAGCAGGTCACGGCTATTTTATATTTAATTTGAATAAGGGATGGAAACATCCGGGATGTCAGTGGATGCAGCGGGGATGAGTTAGTTAAGGGTGTTGTCACTTGACTATGTCACACATAGCTTTAATAAAAATTTGAGTAACTATTATATTATACGTCTGCCTGGCAGGAATACACTATTAAAAAGGGTGTCAAGTTATGGACGACTTGAAAACCCGACTTTAAGTTACGGGTTATAATGCCATGTTGTTAAAAGAGGTGAATATAGAAATGGCCCTGTTAGTTATACCTTTTTATGAATGTCATTACCATACAATCGACACCCAACATACTTCAATTAACAATTCGTAGCGCCATCTATGTAGATGTATAAAGACTAAATACTACGTTCGCTTGGTGCGCTTGTACAAATTTTCCAACCTACATAAGCCTGAAAAGCACATATGCCTCGGTTTCTCACTCTCTCATAAATTATATTAAAAGAACACTTTATTTGGGTTAAGGTTTCTTATACTTTCTTCAAAGGTGACAAGGTTTAACATGTGATCATGTCCACTCCGTTCATCGACGCTATGCAAATAAAATGTCCCTCGCCTGGGTGTTATTAAGAATAACATTCTTAATATGAATACCCTGATTTATGTACTTATAACCGAAATCGTATGCTATTAAGGTCATTGATGATGTAAAACGGTTGGCTAGTGATACCGTTCTGCAAATAGAAAGGAAGTTCTTACACAATAAGATGACAAACAAACCATGCATAGTTCGCGGTCATCGGGCTCCGTGCCGCACGTTGCACGCTGCATGGTTTCTTCTACTCTACTAATTAAATAGATTAGAAAGGTTTTACGCTTTTTCTGTAAATATTAATAAGTAGGGAAATATCATGTAACAATCTCTACGCAATAAACACATGTATGGCACGAACACCCAAATGGTGTAGATTTAATACCCAATAGCAGAATAAATCCGACTAATATATTGATCATTGTGGATTAGAAGAGCAGGGAAGCTGAGGAGTAGACGGAGACGTGATTAAACAAAAATACCCAAACTGGGCGGGTTTGTAAGAATTAACATTATTCGAAACCAATATACAACGTCGGGGCTGTCCCTGATGTTGTATATTGGATCCGAAAAATTTGCGCTGGCAAAATAGAAAAATTTTAGGTACTAAGATTAGCAGATTGCTTTGATTCACAATGTCATATTCACAGTCACAATAAGATATAATCACATTACAGTCAACGTTGGATGTTTAATACCATTCCAACTACGAAAATACCTTTTATGACATTTGAGAGATCGAGTTTGACCGAATTTCATTACGAGAATTAGCTTTCAGGTTGCGTAGGTTCGTCCACAAGGGAGCAGGTTTTATTATACTTCTAGTATCTATTTCGCCAGGAATTGCGGCTAAGAGTTGCTGCAGAGTGATGCGTTTACTTATATGTCCAATCAAACCCTACGGCTAATACCTTTTATGACAGTTGTGCGATCGAAAGTTGATCGGAACTGAATTGAGAGCGAACTATTATTACGAGAAGTGGCCTTCAGGTATTTTTTTTGTTTTCGTAATTTGCAACATCATGTGTAAATGCAGTCATAATACATTGACCTCAAGCGGCGAATCAAACGAAATATGTTGATCATTGCGTCATCAGGATGAAGGACACGCGCTTTTTAATTAGTTCATCCAGTAAGTAGTCATTCGGCACTGAGCCACCGCGAATTGCCGACTGTTATGCTGTTCTGTGTCATTGTAGATGCGCTCACGAGAAATTATCGTAATAATATTTTTGGTTTTTGAGATATTTGTTTAGAAAAAAATTGTTGTGTTAATAATTGTTAAGTCTTATTGCGTTCGTCATAATACACGGCCATGGTGTGAACAATTAATGTAATCGTGTGCGCAAGACGTCGTGTTGTAACGAGTCCCGCTAATTTTATTTTGAAAAGTGGCAATATTAGTTTGTGTGTGTGTAGTGTGTGCGAAACTGAGTTCATTGATGTCTTTTAATTTTATTGGGTTATCGGTATCGACATCCATAATGCCGTGAGAGACCTTTACAGCCTCGGAATATCCTGACATGATGTTAATTTATGAACTCTACCATTACGCATTTTTATTTTTACGGACAAATTAAGGTATAGAATCAATCGTGTATGTCCTTCAGACAGTCGAATTTTTGTAACGGCGGTACCCAGATTGCGAGACTACCAAAGTACCTAGTTTTTCAGGGCATGATTCGTACTGCCGGGTCCGAAGCTAGTAGAGCATTCCCGAAATAAACACGTGAATAAAATCGTATTTGTAATAAATTTATTTTAAAAACCAAGTGAAGTAAGTGATTAGTAGGTAATAAAAATGTAAAGTTTGATGTCGCCGACATTGCGACGCTGCCGTCTACAGTTCAGCGACTCACGTTAATAATGGTCTTCTAATTCGATATTATTTTATTGTATTTATTTTGTTCTAAGTTTGTATTTCTGTATGCTCGTACTTTTTTTTAACTGCCTAAATCCCCTCGGATCCCACCCACCAGTAGAATGGCAGTCCGACGACTCGAACCGACCAAAAACCGCACGCCTTCTCGGGTACCAGTAGCCAGGGAACCAGGTGTACCCTAAAAAGGAAATCCCAGGAACCCCGACGTACTTCGGGCCATCTACGGAGTCTAGATGACCCCCTCCTGTGTGGGAACCCCGATGTTGACTCAGGACTCAGGATCTTCTGCTCCCCTGTACGTACGTACATATATACACGGTGATTTCGAAAGCGTTTTGGAAAAGAAAGTTTTGAATTATATATCAATAACAGACGCTATATATAACGTTAATTTAATAAAATATATATATTTTTTATCATCAAAGTCGATATTCATATCGTTTACAGAGAAAAAGTGAGAAAGTGAGTGATAATTTACGCAATGCGATAGTGGACGCTTTTGATAAAGTGAAAAGTGATAGACACATTAAGAAAATTAAAAAACAATTGCATCAAACGTGGACGTTTGTGTATTGAACGCAGCGGACTCCATTTTGAGCAGTTGCTTCGATACAGAGAAGTGTAAATAGTATAAATAAACTGTAAATAGGTATGTAAGTTAATTATTCTGTAGATGACTACGATTTTTTAAATACGCCTGAAATATTTATACCTACAGTCCGTTGATAAATTGATTTGTTGTGAAAATAACAATCGTGTTTAATAATCGAAAAGAAGTTTAAATAAAATAGGTATTTCCGACGGTCCTAAGTCCGTGTAAAGTATGAAGGACAAATTGGAGTCTATCTTCGTAAGTACTCGCTAGCTCGCGCCTATAGGTATATTTTTATCAGCTGCTGTTAGCGTCAGCGGTGCGCAGCGGCCACCGAAACGCCCACGGACGTGTTTCATTCATATGAGATAATGAATGAATGATCAGTCCATTACTACTTTCCAAGTCGATCGAGTAAAAATGAATATTAAAACTGAAACTTTTTTTTAGACAACATTACAATTGATTTAATCATTTTTATTGGTACTATAGATGATTCCAAATTAAAATGTTTCGTTTCCAAAAAGCCTAAAAAGTCACCGTGCATATTATAAAAACTTATTTAAAACTATAAAACTTTATTAAAGTTCAGGGGTGTCTGGCAGGGGATAGCAACTGTCATAAGTGACCGGCAATTGATGACAAGATTTCTAAAGTTATCCCTGAGACAATATAAAAAAATTTTGCTGTATACTTTAACGAATTTAAGGTACTATTTTATACACCTTTACTACCTGTTACCTGCCCAAGTAACCATAACCCAAACTCTATAGTCGCTGGTCGTTCTTACCTGTATAGGGGACATGCACAGAAAAACTTTCAGCTTTTTTAAAATAACGAAGTTTTAAAATAAATGAGTATACGAACAAAAATTCGTCTGTAGCATTAGTGTTCTCAAATTTCTGCTTATACGTGCTATGCCTCAAACTCTCATCACAGCCCGATTTGCTTCCCAACGTATAATATGAACGAGGTAACACACTTCTAATGACTTCCGTCTGAACTTTAACCAATCGTTCAGCCGTTTTATCCAAAATCGCCTGAAGTTTAATTTCAAATCGAAATTCAGTCACAGAAATATATTTGTCAGAAGGACAAGAAGCTTTAGACTTACCTAAACTATAAAGCCATGGATACACTCGATTGCCCGCTTTCATTGACCACTTTCTTGTTTGTTTATATGCGTGAGAAGTCGATTTCGAGTCCACATAATAAGCTAAAGCTTCGTCTGGTGTTAACTGCCGACTTTGTTCAGAACACTTCTTCTTTTCTCCATATTAATGTATATAATATATAGTTTCATAATTTTCGACATAAGGCGTCAGTAATACCTACAATAAAATTCAAATTAATATTTTTTTTTGTTCTATGTTTTTTGAACTCCTCTCGGATACCCACTACCCACTGGTGGGTGGTGGGTTATTATGTCGGACTCGACCAAAACCGCACGCTGTCTTCAGGTACCAGTAGCCGGGGAACCAGGTATACCCTAGAAAGGAATACCCTGGTACCCCGACGTACCTCGGGCCATCTACGGCTTATAGATGACCCGTCCTGTGTGGGAACCCGGATGTCCCCTTCCTGCCCCCGAAGGGCGTGCGCGCTCCGAAGGGCGCGCGCACTCCGTAGCGCATCGCGCAACCACCCACCCCGGCCTGCTTCTGCTAGAGTGACAGATGGCCTTACCTGTCACCCTCAGGCTTGCGCTAATCGAGGACGGAGGTCGCTCTGCGACTATGCGGCGGAGGTAGAGAGGTACTTCGTGATACACGAGCGCCTCCCTGATGACTCCAAGGCAAAGTGTTGAACGCGTTGGCGATGTCCAAGGGCACCGCCAACATCACTTCGCCCCAGAAAACTGCTTCCTCCGCCAGAGTCCTTACGCGCATGATCGCATAACGATGTGAAAGCCAAACCTGAAACTGTTATAGTTTCTCAGTAAAGAGCACACTGTACAACCGTAAGTACAGTACAACAGAATAACAAATAACAATTAAGGACTAAATTAAGAAACTTGAACTAATTCCATCCCATGTGGCTAAATTCAACGGATCCGGTATGCGTGAAACTTCAGCCTGATAACTGCGGTTGGTTTGCTGGGACCTCTCTGTCGCACGTATTCACTCGCAGCAATATTTCACTTTTTTAAATTCGACAACCGGGATTCAGGACTGAATTTTCGCAGACAACCCTATACCACCGTGTTCGTAATGAAATAATCTTTCTTTTAATTTAACTTTAATTCATTAACCAGACCGGTGCAAGTTACTAGTATCGATTTACCTGACTATATGTACCTGCCTACCCAGTTGTTGTGACAAGAAAAAAATATTTGGATATTCTATGGGCTTCATACCTTCGATTTTTATGGAATTTGTCTATTAATCAAACCAGTAAAATCTTTAAAAAAAAAAGATAATTAATCGGATTGTTAATTCTGGACGGAAATCTTTTAGACAACCCATTTGTAATATATTTATTGACATATTTAATTGAATATAAAATACTTTTCATCCATTAACCACCTAGGTGAAGGTTATACAGCGGGATCTTAGACTAAGTTGTCTTACGAGTTCAGAATACGAAACGTTGTTTGACAGGACTTAACAATTTTTCTGTGATTCTTAGTTTAGCTCAGCGAGTTTTCGAACAACAGAATTAGCACCGTTATATTGCCAACTACATTGTGTACATGTTTATAAAAATTGATACTCATTTGTAATACTAGTGAAAATTGCTACAGTTTTATAAGTTACACATATGAATGATAAGTCACAGGCGTAATTGTTTACATTATAATAAAGTTGTAGTTTACATTTTCGGAAAATTATATCGCAGACTTATTATTGTACTTCATAATAGCTTCATAACTTTGCATGTGAAAGTGTGTGCAAATGTCTAAAAACTATTTATGTAAATATTTTTGACAAAAATATGAACATCAATGTGAAGTACTCTGATGGTTAAATAGTATGTATAGTTTTAGTGATTATTTGTCTTTAAAATATTTTGTGTAAACATGAATTTAAAATTCTCACATGTATACATTTATATTGCTCGTGACTGTACAATATGACTTGATGTTTATTTGATGTTAACTAATAGGGTTTTTTGGGAGAAATCAAAAGCATCATGTAGTCGTCGCATAATTTTATATTTGTAGAAAAATTGTATGCTTCACTCTCATACATCATCTCGCCTAAATATAAATACATGAACTTTATATACGTTCCCGCAAACAGCGTATTTTCAGAAAAATAACATTGGCTAATCGTGACTTTTAGCTAGCTTTATTAGATAATATCTTATATAAAATTCCATTAGAGTACGTATTATACAATACATCGCATTTGACTGTTAACACAGGAATCCATATTGCATGTATTATCATAATCATAATATGTCGATAGCATTCAGTTATATCTAAGTTTACATATTTTACACATCTTTATAACACCTACATCTATCTATTTTTGCTATAATTTCAAAATACTCAATGGCAAATAACATAAAAGCAAGATTACAACTATCATAAGTACGAAATATAAACTTATTACGTAAACAGCTGGCACAATGAAGATCTAGATGAGTTACACCACATTACAATTAAACATTACTCTATTACGGTATAGTTCATACATGAAAATATGTATGGGACATAACCAACAATATACACAATAAATAAGATCATGGAATGTTTCCTCTCTTGTCTGCCGATGGCCTTCGCCTCGACAACAATCGGAATAGAAAGAGCACAATAAAAAAATAATGCGAACATTTTCGATACGATAAATTATAGCAAAAATATTATTACTATATATAGGCCACGAAACGTTTCAATGAATGCATGCGTGACTCTCAAATCAGCCTTTCGTCTTGCATGCACGTACCGCACCGTTAGCTTGGCGAAGCAAGCTCCAACGTTGATCGTTGAATCTAGAAATTAAAAAAAAACACTTGTATGTCTCTTAAAATTATAGTGCCAAAAACTTACTAGAATTACACAACGTGTATGATTTATATTCACTTTTAAAAGGCTCTTTCAGAAAAGTAATTGTAATATTATCGGTTTCAGTATCAATTTACCTTTTCCTTACACATGTGTGCTTAACACGGCAATTATGTACCTATGTCATCATCATCTGCCTACCCTTTTCCCAATTTTATTTGGGGTCGGCGCAGTATGTATGATTTTTCCATTCTACTCTGTCATGCGTCATCTCACTGTTTACTCCCTTGCTAGCCATATCCTCCCTCACGCAGTCCATCCACCTTTTCTTCGGTCTGCCTCTTCTCTTATACCCTTCAACTCTCATACCTAAAACTTTCTTCGCCACATTTTCCTAATCCCTCCGCATGACATGTCCATACCAAGATAACCTATTACTTCTTAACTTTTCATCCAGTGGCGCTACTTTCAGACTCCCTCGTATATACTCATTCCTAACCTTGTCCATCTGAGTCACACCACACATCCATCTCAGCATTCGCATTTCGGCTACGTTCAGGCGTCTCTCATCCGTTCTCTTAATGGGCCAACTTTCAGAACCATACAGTACGGCAGGTCTGATAATAGTTTTATAAATTTGTCCCTTCAGTTTTATAATTAATTATGTACCTATGTATGTATGTATATTTACAACTATGACAATGTATTAATATTATTCCATTACCAATTTAACAATAAATAAAACATACAGCATATAGCATTTTAACTTACAGAATGGAAGTGAGGGTATTATTTTAAATTTTATTCTGTAATCTGGAAATAATTTAATAGATGTTTTAATAATTAGATGTTAAGAAGTCTAAATCATGGTGTAAATTTTCTTATGTATGTTGAAATTATCAATATATTACGCTCATAATAGTTGATTATAATAGCTGGTAGTTAATATCAGAAAAAAATGCATCTACACAAGAACTATAGATCCATCGACGTGCCTGCAGTTTTTTTTCCGAACATAACCAACAGTTAAATACATCCGTTCCTCGTCGTACATTCTATAATTCACATAAATGTATTATGTATGGGCGGAAACCAACAAGGTGGTTGTACTTGATTAGTTGACAAAAGTTGTCATATTTCTACGATCTTATGTATATTCAGAGTGGAATGAGATAAATGATAGAGGTAATAGATACCGGCTAGTGTGAATTCGCATCGGTGTAGAGCGTGGTAGCGATGTATGTAGTGGGCACGAACCCCTCCTCGTGCGTGCGCTTGCGGCGCACGCGCGTCCAGCCGTCGCCCGCGTCCGTCTCCAGCACCAGCAGCTGTTCGCCGCACTCCATTTTCATGGTGGACCCACTGCCAATCCCTGTTCATTTATTTTTAATTAATATTGTTTGCATAATAGTCACAGTACACCTTTTTATTGTTATTGATTTATTAAGTTACTGCGGGACTACTCGATGATGTGGAAATATATTTCTAAATCAAATATATAATATACAATTTAAACGATAAGTACCCAATGGAACTTTTGACAAAAAAATACCAAATACAAATAAATATCTCTACTCCGTTTCGCACTGGCTGTGCTAACAGGTTAACTGGCTGGCATACAAACTAGTGAGCCGATACGTCTGTGACCACAGCCAGTGATACCTGGCCAAAATGTAAGGCATTTAAACGTATGAGATATTTATTACGATAATTCTCGTCACTCTTACTATATTTCAAGGAACGCAAACGATTTAAAGTTAGTATGCGCATCTTACCCTCAAATGCATAAAGCGCTTTGCAGTATCCAACGGGTTGCAAGTCTGGCTCACAATAATAATAGTCAAAATCAGATTCGTGGTCGTTGTCGTGGTCATTGTCAGGGTCGTGGTCGTGTCCGTTAGCGTGGTCGTGTCCCGCAGCGGCGAGCTCCCCGCCGAGCCCGGACTCGGGACTGCCGCCGGCCACGCGCGCCACCGCGCCGCCCGTGCCCGTGCCCGTGCTCACTGACGACTCGGAGGCTGACCGCGAAAGAGATTCGCTGTTAGAGCCGATGCTGAAAAGATATTTGCTGCTGTTATACGGTTCCCTAAATCGAACGTTAGGTACGAGCATTTGGTGTCAATAGATTAGGCTTACCTAGTGGCCTGGGTATGTCCCGTCGGTGGTTGTCCGTTAGTCCTGGCGGTGTGAAGCGGCGGCGCTCCAATCTGACTGTTGGCCTCGGCCAACAGCTCTTCGAACTTGTTCAACTGCGCGCGAAGTTTCTTTAGCTTGTCACAGCACTCGTTTAACTGACCTGAAAAATAAGATTTTTATGGCAAATTCTTAACCCACCTCTCGCATAAGTAATAATCTGAAAAAATATTTTTTAGAAAACATTAAATGGTAACCTCCTAAAGATTACCAAAAGCGCGACATCCGACAGAATGCATGTACAAAAATTATATGCATAGTCAACAACGACAATATTATCTCCAACCGTAGGGTTACAAATTTGCATGGGATACAGTTTTAGTTTTGTCCTTCAAGCAGAAAATAAATAAGTTTACTTTTGTAATTAGTCTATGTATATTTGGCTAGGCTAGGCGTTTTCAATATAGTATTTAATGCGTTCTAGCAATAACGAACACTAGCACCCAACACTAAACCGCAAGTTTCTTATATAAATTTGGGAATTTCTAAAAATAATAATCTATAGTTTGAATGTAACGGAAACACAGTTACCTCGTATCTTAGAAACTATCACCTAAAATATGTTTATGACGCTATTAATATGCGTAATGTCTTTAGCTGATTATACCTATCATATTACTGGCTATGCCACGCAAGAATAAAGCTATAAGACACTATAAAATAATCGCATGCATTAAGGAACGTTTTTCCTCCTTTTTATGCTTGTGAGTTAACGGGACTTGCCCGCGACATAATACTTTTCCTTAACATGTTATCGGACAATGACTGCATATTTTTCTGAAAAAATACCTTCTACAGTCATGGGGTCTCCTAGCGCCGGGCTTGTTTCATATACTCCTTTCATTTTCATCAGTCCTTCCATTGCAGCTTGCTCTTGTGCCACCTACAATTTTAATAATTATTCAACACATAAAGCATGTATTTTCATATTCGACATATTTCATATTCAACACATACATATTCAACTAATTCGAGTCAAACCAGTTTATTATATCGTTTAAATAATTTTATTGAATGCTCGAAAACCTTGACGTAAAATATTAAGAGGCTACATAACCAATGTTGTCATATAAATCACATTAAAATTCAAGATAGTTGTATATTCACTTTCGATTTTAGGAGCTAATCTGAGGGACAAAACGAGATAATATACATCGCATGTTTTGAATTTAAAATATAGTTCGCGTTCGTACTCTTGCGCAGTATGCTTTTTGAGATAAGAGCCTAGTAACAGGATGGTAATAAAGCTTTTAAAAAAGTAACTTAGTTAGTTAGTTTAACTTAGAACTTAGTTACAGAACGATACGTTATGGAACTCGGAGTGATATATTATATAATGCAGAACATTTTAACCTGACTTATTCGACTATAATCCCATTCAATCATCAATCATTCAATCAAGTAAAGAAATTTGATGATATAACACTCACCTGCTTGCTCAGCTCCATAACCTTTGCCTGAAGTTTCTTCTTCTTTTGGTTAGGTGGCAAGTCTGAGTAATCCTCCTTTCCATCGGTAGACATGTTATTCTGTAACATACATCTACAATTTTAATCCACAACTCACGACAAACAATTTTTGTTCAGTGCAAACTGTGCCCCACACACCACGGTAACTGCATTCTATAATTACAACCACATTTATACAACTAGAAATTATCTAAAAACCTAACTATAATATCTAACTAGAAATGGCTTGATTTAATTTTTAGGATCTGTTATAGGCTCTATTTTCATAGAAACAGAGTTTAAAAGATTTAATGCGTTATTGCACCTCCATAGTTTAACACCAACTCAAATAAAAAAAACCTAATAATGAATTGATAAATAACCCACTAAAATAAGTATCGTTATTCTACCTTTAATTAACTCTATAACTAAAATCCAGAGTCAGGAAAACCCGCCTGTAGCAATAAACTAATTATAAATGACCTTGCATATGGAATTTACACCAAGGCACAATTGAATTGAGTATAAAAGATAAAAATATTATTGTTATAAATATAAACATTAAACATATACTTAAGCACAATACGAATAAAACAAACAATATTGCAAAGTGCGTTGAAAACAATGAAAGCAGTGCAAGCATGGAAACTAGAAGAAGCAGTACGAAACTAACCGATCTGTGTACTAGAGAACGGTTATTGGTCACACTCACATCGACAGTTCATTAATACATTAACCAAAATTACTACACGTTCGTTAAGTATTAAACGCACTATTGTAAAATGTTGACAATGTTATTGTTGTAATGTAGTCGAGTCTTAATTAAGTAAAAATGATTGTCTATGCGTTGTCTCTGCTCTCTCTTCCTGGTCAACTTGAAATGGGTAACTCGTATTAAAATAAATAATAACCGAGGCTATCCAAATCGTTTCTCTAAATCTCTACTAGAAATAAGAACAAACACAACAGTTATCACAATAGCTAATTTCCAGTACGCGGTTTTGATAATAACTTAAATAAAATGAATACAATAGTTAACATAATTCCTCATTGATACAGTCACTGTAATGTTTTCTAATACATTTTACGAAACACAAAAAACAATGAGAGATTACACAAACTCCTGTCATGCAACACTAAAGTATTGATATTCCAAAATGAAACTAAATATGACAACATTGTTTTGAATACTCCGTAACCAGGTTTTGCAAAGACTACCGTCTTACTACCTATTTCAGAATAGATTTATTATGCCATGTCTCAGAAAACGTGGACTATAAAATCATAATAAACATCGACCGGATAAGATGATGAAGTTTGATAGTATGTCAAATCGTATATTAGCATATTATCATTATAGAACACAAAATAACAAGGTCTACAACTCCAATATTAAACTAGCAAATAAATTTAGCCACCTTACATTTACAATTTTCAAAATATCTTTGCCCTAAATATTTACTCCCGATCTTAAAAATATCAGTCACCGATGGAATTCAGTAACTCTGGAGGATTTAAATTACTTTTAGAATTTTCAAAAAACAATAGTTATAATTTATTAATTTCCTGGCGCGGTTAATTAAAGCACATTTTTATCAAATCAAACCTGTCCATGTCAGTGCTGTCATACTTAACTACTACAGATAATTATTATCAGTGGAGGAGAAGATACTGCCATATAGAACTAACTACCCTAAACTACAAACAAAATTTTACACTTTTGCAATTTCAAACAATTTCAAGCGACCAATAAACACCCTCAAGCACACAGACGAACGGAATGCGTTACGCCGAACTGACCTTGATCGAGTTGCACGCCTCGACAATCTTCTGTAGCCAAAGCGTTAGCCGCGCGCGAGACGTAAGGCAAAACAAACAACATTAACATAACGAATAAACAAAGAACAGGTCGCTGGACTTCACCAAGCGATAGATAGCAACATAATATAAACGTGGATGTCATTGTGAGGTTAATATTTTGGTGAAAAGCTCGTTTTATTGTAGTTATTTTTGAAGTAAAACTTCTTTACGCACGCTTGACTTGGGGAGTAAGCTGGTGAATGCGTGACGGGAGCGTTACGAAAAGTGAGATAAAAATTAATGAAGATAAAAGAGAGAGTCACGTTTCGTATATTACTGTAGGGGCAAGATAGGTGTGACCAGACATGTCTTTATCTCTTTCTCTCATATAGCCAAGAAGTTTTACTTCAGTAGTTTTTTAGAATAACTTAAGATACTATCCTTGACAGACTACCATGTAAAAAAGCAATGAAAAACGCTACCCTATCTATAAGAATTTAAACTTTCATTCTGGCTATAATTATACAACAAGGCTATAGTATATCATTATTTCGCATTTTGTTTATTTATTTGTCATTAAAATAAAATGTTTAATTTTATGATGCTAAAAGAATAAATAAATATTTTTTTCAATAGTAATAATTTTATTAACAGGAATTTTTCTTACAACATAACTGAAGCTATCAATATGAAGGAGAACGTGTTGATCTACGTAGTATGTTACTATAGTAACGGTCTATAATACCATACTAGAAATCCCACAACCAGTTCTAATAAGTTATATGAACTTTAAGAGCGTTTCCCATTGCAACTTTGAATAGACACCTACATAATGACGAACTACTATTATAGTAATACAAAATATACATATATTAATAGTAATTAGTTATTAAAAAAAGAATACAAAATAAGTATTTATTTGTAAAAACGTGGCCAATAGACGAATAAAAATAAACTACTAATTGTTGTAAATGTACTTAACAACATGTTAAGAAGCAAAAAAGGGTAGGTAGCCACGATGATAATCTGAAGACGTTGACCTCAGAATAATGATGTTCTCCACAAGAAGATTCCTAAATTTATTTTTCGGTCGTTAAAATTTTTCCTTAATCAGCATACATTTATAAATAAACACACTCTAATGCTTGAAAATTAGTTACTAAAGTTTAATCGTGTTAGAGTAAAAAACGACTCGCAACTTTAAAACAGTATATTATAAATAATAGTAGCACAGTATATTATAAATAAACAGCATGTAAGGACTACTAGGGTTGACTAATGTTTAAAATACTTAGTTATTGTTTCTCTGACACGTTGTGCTAAGTAAATGATAGCACATCTTTATTAAACAGTACTAAAATAAAGTTCAATTAAAAGTATATGAAAACGTCGTGTTAAAAGAACTGAAGCCAAGAGAGCTGTGAAAGATGTGAGTCGTGCATTATTGACAGTCCCATTACTGCGGACAACTTACTTTTTCCACATGACAAGCCACCGGCCGCCGTCAGCCAATAATATCAATTGGTTGTTATTGAACCCCGTATTAGGTAGGGATCGAACAGGAATTGAAAGATAAAAATAAATTAGTACCTCCACTTACACATAGGTATGAAAATAATTGGCATATAGTCATCGTGATAATTTAACGGTCATTCAAAAGGGAATTTTTCGATTTACAGTAAAAATCGGAATTGAGCAATCGAGAAAATTTATTTTCATCTCTTTCTTTTATTTAAGAAAGGCATTCAACTTATTATACCACTGTACCACTTCAGTGAATTACGTAAGTGCTGAACAATAAATTAATGAATAACATACTTTAAAAAAGTCCTATTAAAGGACTTCTAATTAGCCATATCGCAATCGTTAGTTTTTATCGTTGTGTAAAATGGCAAATGGTGTTCAGCATAAGGATGTCCGATATCTTGTTACGAATCTTGCTTTTTCTTTAATAGTATTGAATTGATTGTCTTCTTTAATAGTATTGAATTGAAATACATTGAATTCGTTATCTGAGGACCTAGTTTGATTTTGTTTCACATCAACTCGCTCTCGACGGGCGAGTGCTGCGATTGGTGAGGATTTAAGTGTGGGAGAATCACTCACCGTGACGATCGAGTAGATGTGAAACAAACTCGCACTTGGGCATCTGAATAGAATTCATGGATCTTTTAAAGAGCAATAGATCGCATCTTTACTCAAAGTGAATAATATATATGTACTTTTTAGTTACTACAATTTAAATCACACAAGACATAAGAATTTCACAGCAATATAAATTGTATTGAGTCAGAAACAAAACATATTGTTTTAAATGATTTGCTTAGCTTCTTGTATGTCCTTGGTATTTGAACACATACTTTAAGTTTTTTTTTGTATTAGTTTCAAGTAAAATTATAATACTGTATTTAGAATTCAATAAATGGAAGCATAACAGTAGCAATAGTTTTGCTGGTTAGCTGTTTTATAAGTCTGTTATTCGATTTTTTCATCTAATCCTATAACAATACGATCCGATTTCGGTCAAGATCGTTTCGAAAAAATCAATCTTCTAAAATATCGATTTAGATCGGCCATCCCTAGTGAAACATAAGTTGTAGCCTTTTCCAATCTTTAGGTAAACAGATTCATTTTAAATATTTATTGCATATTTTAAATAAAATGACTATGAGCCCTTTATTTACACGTATTAACATAACAAACATAATGATAATATAATCGTGGAATATAGTAAAATAAAAAATTACTACATATAAGTAAATATTAAAATAATGTTTACACCATGCACATATGTATTCGAATTATATTAAATAAGTGTCATAACATTAAGCTGATATAAAGCCCATAACATTTATTCAAGCACAGCCCCGTAACCTTATGAATGCTTTATAAGTAAAATAAATGTATGTTCTTACATAAACACTATTACAATGATATATTGTAATACAGCATCAGGCAACACATGTACTATATAAATCATAATTATTATAATTAATACATCTCACACAACTTTCTGATGCCAAATTAGACAGAGCCTGTGCTATGGTAACCAGACTGCTGATAAACGAACTTTTTTATTGCCAAATACATACATAATATAGATTAATTACACCCAGACATAAAACAAACGATTGTGCCCATCACACTATTATTTCCTGTCCTGTCCTGAGTGGAACTCGAACATCATCGAATAATTTTTTTAAGTTTAATGTAGGTACTAGTTTTTTATGAGAAAAATAGCCCAATATGATTTCGCAGATTTATGTAATACATAAAGCGATACAAAAAAAAATCTTATGTAAAACATTATCTGCTGTTAATATTACAAATTTAGGTAAATAGGTCCAATGGACGACCCCATTGCCAAGAGAAAAATATACTGTTCAACTTTTAAAGTTTATTTAAAATTAATAATAAAAAGTTGTTGCCTGCGATGTAATATAAATAAATTATATTATATATATAATCTGTATATATGAAAATACGAAATATATCACAGTATGAGTAAAAATATAAACGTCAGTACATTATCATAAATATTATAAATTATAAAGTATGTGTGTTCCGTCTTCTATGCATTGATGCCTTTATTTTTATTGGCAATTGTGAAAGTTTCTGACTAGATACTGTTGCACAGCCAGCAGCGAAATTCTTAAACTCGTACTAAATCTTTTTGTATCACTGGACCAAATTAGGTAATTTAGAAGTATTTAAGTGGCGAAACATGTAGTATATTAAATGGCAGCCACCTTTTATTGTGGTTATAACATTTTCTTAAATGATTATGTGTCATCGCCTGCCATCGCACAAGCATTTCAAATGTCAATTCAACATTCATATTTTCGAATATATATTAAGTTATGGTTAATAAATTGTAATCCTTTTTAAAGAAATATATTTATGCTTATAGGAAATAGGCTTTTAAAAATAATGCTGCATCATCCATTACTGCTCCAGAGAAATGTAATAACCCAATTTAAAATTGACGATTAAATTGCCAAAATGGTTGCAACCAAAACTACAAATACCACTAATAAGATCCTCCAAAAGCATAAACCATATAATCCCAAAGCAATATTCCTGTTCTTGTGCAGAGATCATGTATGTGTGTCTCACCTTGTTAGAACTGAAGATAGCGAGTAAGCCTGTTCGTTTCTTGATTTTGTTTCCCGAAACTGTTCCTCTGGCCGCTGTAAGATGGTTGTGAGTATGATGGTGAGTGGTTGAAGAGTCTGTAGTATCACCTCCTGATGCCGTCTCAAATTGGAAGTCCTCGGGTGGAACGAAACCTGATTTATACCTGTCTATTACTAATTTAGTGTCCTGTAAAAAAATGTTATTTCGCATGAATAATGTTCTGAATGTGTCTCTCTGTATGTCCGACCTTTTACATTATTTTACAAGGACCAGTTGTGTATAATTTATAATTTTAAGGTGGTAAACTAGAACGAAACTCACTTGATGATTAGCGATCGATAATGCTGCTAATAAATTCGTGTAGAAAGATGAATAAACTTACAAATTCAGCTGCCTAATTAATAAAAATCTTAATAGTTACTTGCTTCAATTGCACTTGAATTTGCAAAAACTTTTTCAAATATCTTAGATGAGTATTTAATGAGTGTTAAGTTTGTTTTGACTCATAAAAAAATAATTTATCATCAAGTCCCCAATGTAACAGATAATATTGTTATTAAAACTATGAGATAGGAATAGTTCGTCAAAATAAGTGCGTCACGAATATAGTAAACATATGTTAAATCAACAAAAATTTGACATACTTAGGAAATTAGTCTAAACAAGACTAATAAATATAAATGAAAAGCAAACCAACAGATATGTTTCTTCATCATATGTTTCATGTTTCTCAGAAGAATAAACTAAATTTCAACTAAGCTGAATAGTAAATGTATGTTGGATAAATATTATTTTATTAACCCTAACAACTGTGTTAGATAGACATGACATGTGTGTAACGGTCATCTTTAATTCTAAAGAAAATAACGAGGATGACGAGGCTAGGGATTTCCCCTCAAATTACAATCCATCAGTCGAAGAAGTTGCACTTAAATAGTCACCAAATCCTATTTAAGTAAATGTATCCTATGTAACTTTATGACTATAAGAGTGAATTAAGTTTGTGTGTACTAAACAAGTACATGTTTGAGTCATAATTTGCTTAAAATGCACATTGAGTCTTAATATCGTAATCCGCCTAGAATGTGACGTAAATAAATATAAGTATGTATTACGATTTCTGGCCGATATGGATTACCTCACCGATAACACTATCCTCCTTTACTTACCTCTTTTTCATTAATACTATTCGCCGCCTGTTCCATACCGTCAAGACACTTCATTATAATCGGAAACACCTTTCGTTCCACGTCCACCGAACTCAACATAAAGTTTTTTATATTTTTTATTCGTTTCTCGTCTAGGTCCTGTAAATAATAAATTAAAATTATTATTTTAATGATTGAGTTAAAACAGTTTTTCTGTCATACATTTGCTTGGTGTTACAACACCTTATCTATATTCTACTACTGTACTGTTAACTTTTTAAGTATCCTAAAGTTACACTGAAGAGTTTCGCCTGATTAAGTTCTTCTACTGGCTACCTATCAAAAGCAACTCAACTTAGGGAGCCCTTGAAACAGTTTTCTTTGCAGGATTCACCAACCTGGCTAGAATCGTGCATTTATCCTTAACAATCTAAAGATCATGGAAAGACGTAGCTGCCTTTACTATATACATATCTATATTGCTTTATAGATAGTCACAGCTAGCACAAGCTACTATTTCAAAGAATCACACTACGCATAATTAGTCACATTTTCTAGAAAATTTATTTATATTCATTATGACAAAATTTCAGCCGCTCAGACGGTGCATTCGCTTTAGTTAAGTGATAATTATGCACTTAATATGCTACGATTTATCCGTACATAGTATTTTCCAAAATTTGTATTGAGGGTGAAATTGTGGTTTAGAAGAAAAGTTTTATTAGATTGTGTGTAATTTTTCTCCATTTTGGCGAAAAAACACCTAGTAACATCAAAAAGAGAGAGAGAGCTTTACTCTTGCATTTAAAACGATGAAATCTATCGACTTTGAAAATAAAAATTCTTGCGACACTAAGTTTTTCTCTCAAACTATAAAGAAGACAGCAGAATGCATTTTATTGTTATATAATCTTAAATTAAAATAGTACTAAGTAGTTTCCCGCTTGACCTAGTTGGCATCCTGCCAAACTCCAAATACACAAAACTTTACATGTACTATTTAGCACAAGATTTTCCCGCGTTCTTCATCCGCAGAATGGCTAATGAATACGAAAGAGAAAGTTTACGACATCTAATCCGTCGAGTATTACTACATATGAACCGGACATCTCGTAATATTGGCAGCCTAGATTAAGAAATTAACATAATATCAATAAAGTGTGTTGTTATAAAAAAAACAAAACATATTCTCTCTAAATTTAAGAAAATAAAATAATTAATTGTTAAGAAACTGCCACACATAACTCGAATAGAACATAGTAATATATCTTCTGACAGCAAGTCATTAGCTACATAATTTATTTATCGGGTGCCCGGTCGGATTTCGTTTCTTTAAGTTTAATGAATCATATTGTGGAATCAGCCTAAAAATGCTACTCGAATCTCATTTAATAGGTTAGGAATTTGAAAGTTGGTTTTTTAAATCTTTCAATCAAAAATATAGAAAACCCAAGTCGCAACGCAAATTCTACAGCAAGAAGTTATGAGAACTAATTATTACCTCATTTATTAACTAATATGAAGTAGTCACCGTATCAATATTAGAGATCTTTATTTCTTCAATAAACTAGTTCGATAACCACTTTAATACTCGGCCATAGCCCGAAAGTATGATCACATAAGAATTATCTACTATTTAGAAACGGCATTGCAAAATCATTATATTTATTAAAGAAATGAACAAATTATGTAACAATTAGGTCGCACAACTGTTTCAATAGGACTGCGTTTCGACCCCAGATAGTATAGTTCATATAACTAATAGATTTTGCGGGGAGCTTCACCAGTGTAAATGTCAATTTTGTCAACAAATTTAACCGGGATAAATAGTAGCGTCTCTGCTATTCTAGACTATAATTTATTTATGTGCCAAATCACGTCCAGATCCAGAAAACCGTTCTGGCTTTTATAAAAGTTAAAACAATAGGTGTATGACACTTATTCTTTATTTTAAAAGGCAGTTTTGAAAAATTTGTAACGTTTTTTATTAGGTACTTTTATTAAAAAATATCTACTGTGAGTTTTGGTACTACCAAAAATAACGAAGTTTCATATAATTTTCCAACCCTCATTTTGCACACTCAGGGGTTAAATCCTTTTTTAGTGCATACCCACGTCACCTAAGGTACATTTGTGCAAAATTTCATGCTTTTACACCCATCGGTTTCAGCTGTGCGTTAATCGATCAGTTAATCAGTCTGTCAGTCACTTCTTTTTAGATATAGATTACAAAGCTGTGTGTGTATGAATAATACTAAAAAAAATTTGTTACCGTCTGTGTGTCATTAGACAGTTTTCGAAATTTTCACAAAGTGTTTCTGCTGCTACTATAACAACATATACCACTAAAAACTGGTTTTATTTTCTCGGTATTAACAACAACAGCTAGACTCATATATAATATTTAGATGTTTGAGGGTTGTGATTTTAAAACATTCGTAGTCAGCTGTTCAGCTTTTTAATAATTAATTAATTGGTGACCAAAGAATTTTTGTTTTGAGTTGTTGCGAGTTGTAGGTAGGTACCTAATTTATAGAGACGTTAATTAGCTGAGATAAAAAGTTACTTACTCGTCAGCTGTTTCTTGCATTCTAGTTGAGTAGGTGGTAGGTGTTGGAGTTTTGTAACGCGTATGGAGAAAGCACATTTATTTTATTTTATAAAAGGATTTTTTTCGGTCGCTAATTTATAAGCCCGATTTGTTTTTCAAACAAAAAAATGTTTTTTAATTAAATCTACCAATCAAAAAACAACACGCATTTTTATGGAACAATTCCTATTCAATATACAAAGTATTTCATTTATTTATATAAAAAGGATATTTACAATCACAAATCTAAATAGAAACAGAAAGTAGGCAAATATAATTAAAATGCTGGAGACGGGCAGCCCTAACGCATGTTTAAGTACCGCGCGGCTGTAGGCATTTATTTCTATCATGCGGCCGAGTTACAATACTGTATTATAATTGTACCGTGATACTAGTTTACAGTCATATCGGCTCCTAATTTATTTTCATTGACGGTACATAAATATTCATAGTGATGTTTTTGCATACATCAGTATCATTATCGAATTGTATTGAGATACCAAATTATGTTTTATATCTTTATACATTTACTATCATCACCCCTTTTGTAAATAATGTGACAGTACTATATTTTATAGAAACCTTAAAGATCGTGAACTTACATATTGCTTTATGTTATTTCTTTCTATGTAGTATAGTATTTAAATCAGTTAACAGTAAATATTAGATTCACAGTCGTAGATTATGATATAATATGTAAACCGACGAATTATTAAATGTTCGTTTGCATCTAACTTATGCTATTTATATAGCCAATAGGTGTTTACTAATTTGTGTTATGTTATTGAATACATAGACATTAATAATGTTCGGCAGTTGATGATAAAGCGCACATGGAGCAGGAGTCTATGTCTCTAGAGAATAAAATGTGTACTACTGCTTTTACGTTTTTAAAGAAGAGTCATTCATGAGATTATAAAATAGCACATGAAAAAAGCACTCCTCAGGAAGATACTACAGGTATATTGCGGCACAGATAACCCATAAGTAATATGACTATAAATCTAAATTTGAGCGACGAAAAATGTTAAACAAAGTATGAATGCAGTTTGATAACATAGAAATACCATTACATTAATTTTGATTTCAAGAACTCTGCAAAATATTAAACACTAAAAATTATAGTATTTTATCCTGCTTTCAGGTCTATATTTCTTGTATACATCTACTTTTATGGCCTCCTTATAGTACTGGTTAATTCTACTTAATCTATATGAAACCTTTACTCAGTGATAAGCTGCTAGCTAAGGAGCTAACAATTTATGATGATGACTTCATGTTTTATCTTACTGCATCATAATAAGATCACAATTTGCAAGAAAACTAGTTTTTTTTTCCAAATAAAATACCCGAGGCATGTAGTTCAATGATATTGACACCTCTACTCTACTTATGTATTGAGCATCATTGCACATAACTAAATCATCCTCATGCATAATTAAGCAGTAAATGACAATGAAACATGCTTCGTTTCGATGACCATTACTGGCAAACAAAGCAAGGCGTACCATACCTATTTCTTGTTCGCCGGTAAGGTCAAAGGAAGAATTTTCGTTACACATAGGCCTCCATAAGAAGGACTGATATGATAAACAAAATTTTATATTTTGTAGTATTAAGAATAGTCGAACACCTTTTTTTTCTGTGCGGAAATCCCCTCGGATGGTATCCGGGTGGTCCCACCGGTGGCTATGTCGGACTTGAACCGACTGAAGCTTAGCTCACCCTTAACACAGATCGGCAGCCTGCCTGACGGTAAGCTAAAGTCCAAATAATGAACGTCACCATTATAGATAAAAGCGACAGTAAAAAACGCAGCTCCGTTCTAAAAGTAAAATTGTACTATCAAAGTATTTTAAATGTACCTGTAACTGTTTGAATACATGTGGCAGCCGTTGTTCATAGTGCTGTCGCTGCGCTTCATTTGTTTTCCGCAACTGTTCCATATACTCTTTTTTGGCGTCCTCACAGGCTTGACTCCGAATTTTCATGTTTGCTTTTTGTTTTTCAACCTCCGCTCGACTGCAATACCAAAACTATATGTATTGCAACGATCTATTATTCTAAGTTAATAGCCCTTTTCTACACTTTTCTGTGCATTTTTAGTCACTGAGCTGCTCTTAAAGCACGCAGTTCAAGAATGGGGCTAAAAATGCAAGTTTTTTTTTCAAATACAGAAAACCCATCAACTTTATTTATATAAGAAAATTGGCAAATAAATATCTCTGTTTTATAACATAACTGAATGGTGGGATTCATATTTGTTGTGACTTACTACTAAATATTACGACAGTGCCAGATGAGCTAATAGCATTCATATTGTAATAGTGTTATAATTTCTATACACAATTACTTTTAGATACAAACTATTCGTGAAATGCATAATGTAGAGGAAACTGATAAGAATTAATTCAAAGATATAAGAGGGAAATAAAAAGGACTAAACCGTGTGTTTCAATAAGTACTTATTTGTAAAAAAAAAAACAGTGCTTACTAAGACAGCATTGCAATTTGTATTCCTATATGGCATAACGCATTGTCTTCGCTACTTAGAACTGAATATCTGCCAAGCCATTGTATACGAGGTCGATATTAGATTTTATTATATCCAATCTACGTCATACGATTTAGTACCAATATGATATTAAAAGTGTAGAACTAGAAAGGGACAATCGGCCATATTTTTACCGATTGTATTTTCTTGTGAATGACAAATTATGTCAATTAACACTAACAATGATACTTAATCATTTTTCAATAAAATACATTAATTTTTACTCATGACTAATAATTACAATTTTCATAATTTTATATGGATACCTAAATATAAAGAAAAAAAATCGTCTCAAAATTATTTATACAAAAATAGATTAGTTGGTTCCTAAACTCGTTTTGGAGATTCAATGGATTTCCTCATCAAAACCACCGTTTCTCTGTTTTCTAGAAATTTAGCAAATGGCACGTACTTGTAACACGATTATTAGTGTACATAGCGCGTTTAACAGTATTAATAACTGCGTGCTATTACTGTGTTAATTAGGTACTAGTGGTTGATCTATCGTTTGGAATAGTCCAATACAGTTGGTAAAGTCACATTTAAATATTACAAAAATAAATATAATCCAGTATGTCATCCTTAAATACGAAGTCTGTTACATATTTTATGCACTGATTAATCACTTGTTACAATCAGTAGGCCAAGATAATATTATGGTAAAGTGGTCTATTAGATAATCACCTCAGATTAAGGTCAGCGTCTGCCTTTTGGAAGGTCTCAAGAGCTCGTTCTGACTCCCGAGCTGCTCGTTCGTATGCTCTTCTCGCTCGCTCTAGAGAACCTATCGACGACTGCAGTAATCCCATTTGTTTAGAACCTTCATTCAAATGTTGCTGTAATAACAAAAACAAATGAGTTACAAATTTAAGGAACGTAACTAAACGCCGCGCCCAATCGAATCGTTAATATTCGATTTTGAACTGTATTTTGATGTCATGATTATTTTTAGAACGCCCTGTGTTTAAGGTATTTGCCATAATATGACATATGGCTCATTTAGAAGTGTAATATAGGTATGTATGAACATTAAGTACTAAAATGTTAACGTCAATTCTAGAAATATTTATTTCTAGGTATTGATATTTTTCCACCTAATTGCCAATATACACATTCCTCAATACAAATGAATTTAACATTTAAGATTTTGTGGTATGGAAGACACCAAACTCTGTAATAAATAATAATAAATGCACACAATACAAAATTTACTTTTTTTATAGTATAGAGGCAAACGAGCAGACGGATCACCGGATGGTAAGTGACTACCACCGCCCATAGTCACTTAAGAGTCACAAGTGCGTTTCCGTCCTTTAAGTTCTACCCCAAATAGGGAGAGGGAGTTTTGGGCTCTGATAACCTCACCCTCTCAGTAAAAAGCATCGAACGAATTAATTAACAGCTGTTTTCTGTGAGGCCGTCGTCATGACTCCGGTAGAGTCGGTCCATTTGTACCGATAAATAATAATACGGTTAGATATTAATTGTAAAACAAAATTATTCTCACCTTTCTTTCTTCTCGCAACTCTTTGGCGAGTAGATGCAACTCTCTCACTACATTTGACTGCAAATTTTCAGCAACTACCTCTCGTTGTCCCGCAAAATCGGTCAACTCTTGAAGTAATTGTTTAAATGCTTTACAAGGTGTATATCTAAAACCAAACAGTCAATTATAAAAATACGTAATAGTTAGATGCAAAGTGACTGAAAATAGTTTTATTTAGATGCAAAGTGACATTTTTAATGTAGGTCATTAAAACAGAACGTACATTTATTTATGTATGCAAGGTCAAGTTAATAAAAATAGTTGTATATATTTTTGTAACTAAACGCAATATTAATTCATTAATACCTCATGTAATATTTTATAACCAGTTACATTTAATAAAGAACATAAAATATCCCCGCTGCTTTAACATAATGATCACATTTGCATTTGTAAAATGATATAGGTTTACCCTAGCACAATCATACAACTAAATATATAATATTGTCTAAATATATAGCAGAAGTGCCTCACCGATTAAGCTGTTAGTTCATGGTTAAAACGCGATTCTGCATATAGGTTTATAAAAAATACAATACTTGCTCACAGAGTTTACGTGATGAGTAAGAAACACAACAATTCTTATAAAACAAGTCCTTCGATAGCACTTGGCTTTCGAACAATCAAGCCTGGAGCTTTACATAATGAGAAAACAGCGATAAGATCATTCTAACAATGATAAATTTTTCAGTTTGCAGGTGTTATGATAAAATGTAGAAATAGGCATCATCTCGATCGCAGTAGATATATGTAGAAGTCTATATTGTCCATTACCTATAGTGCATAATAATACACCAAGAGCAGATTTTGCCGCATTTTATAATTAGCTCACTCTAAAGTCTAAAGTTATCAATTAGTCGTCCTTATTGTTCAAAATACTTATTTCCTTCATAATACAATGAGTAGGCAAAAAAGGTTTCGGTAAAAGCTTGTACCTATCAATAAATATCGATACTATGAATTATATTTTTTTTTAAATGGTGTGCCATCAGAATTTAAAAAACTTGCTTACGCTTGGCATGGAACTTGAAAGGTTTTATAGAGTCTTTGACCTACATATTCTTCTCGAGATTCGATATACATATATATTTTAATTTAAGAAACCATAAGCAAAATATTCTAATTTTATAGTATAAATAAGCATTTCGGCATCACTGTACACCGTTAGCGATAGTAAGTAAGTTGTTTGATTTGTAGTTTGATTGAATATACATAAGAATATTAATGAAAAATTTGTTTCAATTTAAAGATTTAAATCATTGTTTACTAGCTACTCACATGAATTATACACCTAAACCTTGCCTCATAAATCACTCTGTCTATTGGTGGAAACCGCATTAAAAACTGTTTAGTACTTTCAGATTTTATTGCGAACAGACAGCCAGACGCAAGGGACTATTTTATAACATGTAGTGATGATTTGGTACCTACAAAGTACTTAGAATAAAGATACGTATTTACAAAATAATGCAATGTTACTTACTGGTATTCATCTTCCTCTTTTCTTTTTGGTTGATAGTTTTTGACAAGTCGCCTGAAAGATATACCCATAATTTTAAACTATTTGTTTACTATTATTAAAAAGTAATAAAAACTATTCATTTATTAAAATTAATATTCTATGTTATAAACTAGATTGACAATATAATAACACTACAATTTGCAGAAAATATGAACTGTAAAAACAACATTTGTATGGTTTTTATGAAAAATATAATATTTACTATCAATTTTTTCAACTTTATTTATCAACTTATACACATTACCTTCAATTTATATGTTGTAAAAAATATTTAATAAATTTTGTAATCTTGAGGTAAGCTTTGAAACAGACTAAAATATGTGAATTATCCGGTTAAGTACACATTTATAAAGCTAGTTCAAATACTAACGATAGAATATGTTCTTTTATCTCTATGGAATTACATAAAATATGTATTTGACAACTTTGTAATTCAGACTTTATTATATTCTATGATTTACTATTAATAAGTTCATTCACCTGAGTTTCGTTGCATATTCTAATTCGATAGCACATCTTTCTTTAACGAAGGTTCCATATTTGTCTAAAAAATCAATTCCTTTATGCGTATGGGCGGCTAAGTTTTCATACTGATCCTGTGAACAAAGAAAATGTATTATTAATTATTTTATCAAAACTAGAAATATTAGTCATTATTTACAATTACATTGCATTGTTTTTTTTTTAAATTTATTCAATCATAATTTTATTGGTTATATGGTTTTACAATAAAGTACCTAATCATTATTAAAAACCAGAGGAAACGAGTACCGATAGGAGGCCATCCCAGCGGAAAACCAGTAATATATCGATAGCTACATTGTTTTAAGTAAATTATAAATAACTTTTATTGTTATTGAACTAGCCAGATTTTTGTGGATATAGTTTGTTACAGGTTTGCTCATCCCCATTGAGGTTGATCAGAGGTCGTGAATATTTGATCGCGTGTCGGTGCGCACGCGATTGCACTTCCCTGTCGCCCTTGACTTCTCCAAGACGAGACGACGTTAAGAGAGTGCAACGACACAACTATCACTTCAAGCACAGTATAAGGACACATGCCCATCAGCCTATTGCAGCTTTTGAAACATTTTAATATCAACAGCAGTAAAATAGTAACATTCAAATAACGGACGTGTGATAATGTTTGACCCTCTAATAGCTTTAATTAAATGCGTGGCAGCGCTACTACGCTGCAAAGAGCGTTTTGTAGCCACGCGTTTATGATATATGAAGTATTTTTAGTCATGACTCTTTCTAGCTAACATGCAAAACATAATAAAATAAAAAGGTCTAAAATGCTAACTGGGAGCACTAGTAAATAAAACATTGATATATTTAAAAATTTGTTTCTTAAAAACTTGTATATAAATTAAACGAAGGGGGGGGGGGGGTCGTTTTTATAATGAAGTTCGTAAAATCGGTGGCAATAAACAGATGATATTAAAGTTATTACGCACACAATAAGCTTGATTGACAGAAATCATGTGTGGAATGGATCAGATCATAGTTCACAAAGCGCAATTTTTTTACCAATTTAAAATGTTTTCTGATGAGTCCTTATACAAACATGTAGGGTCTTGTCAAATGATCATTGTAAGTTATAATATTCTAAATCATGAAAGCATAGCAATGCATCACAATTTCAATGACAAGTAGTGTCTAATTGACTGTCGATCAACATTTTGAGAATGTTCGAACAAATAACTCTTTAAAACACTGTCAACTATTCCTCAACTTGATATTTTCATGATATTTAAATAAAAAATATTATAAATTATTAAATATTCATATCCTCTGCTATGCACTATATGTATTTGATATATTAATACTTTTTGCCAGGGCAATACACATAAATAAAAATTACAATACATTTTATGATGGTCTAGAAATCCAAATCCCATAACTGTGGTTTTAGCTATCTTTAAACCATAATTTATGATACCTTACGAATAATCATAAATAGTCACATTGGAAATATTATTTAAGACTAAAGGTCCTCTGATGATCATATATAAACTATATTTGATTGTATTATATTTATCGCTATATAATAAATATACATAATATTTATATATATGTATAATTTCTAAATGTTTTTTTTATTTCATTTACCTTTTTGCACAGACTTCCCATGATAGGAATCATGACAGGTCAACTATGTAGGTATGTACTAGTGATGTGCCGGATCGTTAACAAAGTATATCCGCGGATACGGATCCGAATACGGATATTTGGTGTCAAGATATACGGATACGGATCTTAAGTTTCTTACTCAATCGGAGCCCGTGACCTTGATAGTTGTCGCCACTTGACGCTTTGCCGTTGATATTTAAATATTTCATTATTTTAATAAGCTAATACAAAGATCTTTGATTGATCTCATTATAAAGATAGCTCTTTCAGTACCTACGACCTGCCTAGTTGATTTAGTGTAGTACGATAAATGATTGCAATACGAAGGTGCCAAATATTTGTTTTAAGAAATAAAAAGTAATCTGAACAGAATTCAATAGTTTTTCATATCTACCTAATAACCATTATTCAGGGTTATTTTAAATTTACTGAAAATCTCTGAAGTGCATATTAGTAACATTATAAACAACAACTTTTCTTCTGGACTAACACCGAAAACGAAAGAAAAAATTTTTTTTCTCCATACAAACTAACAACATTTGATTGGTCATTTGAATGGAGGACCATTTTTTTTTTTTTTTTTTGACGTTGGCCAGAAAAAAAGTTGCTGTTTATAGTGTTACAAACACATACCTAAGAGTTTTACAGTGAATACAAAATCACCTATATAGAATTTCATCTATGTAATATGTATTGAAAGATCCGCCAAAAAAGTCACGGATACGGATACGGTTACGGATCTCTCTTCTCCCTTGGATATCCGCGGATACGGATACGGATACGGATATCCGGCACATCACTAGTATGTACTGACCCTGCATGGCTTTTTAGCTGCTTAACATATATATATATATATATTACGTAACGTACATTGTTTAATAACTTTAGCTTTATACAAAGAATATTATTAGTATACGTTCTCCTCGCGAATTAATATAGAATAACACAAGATTGTATCGACCCAATTACTACAAATACACTACATCGATCCTCACCATACAGAGCTACTAAATTGGTTTGGTCTAGAAGCTTTAGGTAGCTACCGTACGAAAGGAAATTTAGATATGGGTTACGAACGCAACGGCTACGCAGCCTGTTTTTCGTCGTAATTCGTGGCCACCATAAATTTCCTAACGGCACCAAACCATGTATATCTAAATTTCGAGAGTTGATTGAGGTATAGATATTATACAGACAAACACCATACTTTCTACCATATACTACAAATGTACCGTTGCCTAGAAGGTACTGTTAACAGAATTTCAATTACAATTTATTAACTTTAACGTCATAAGAAAAACAATTTTAACATTTTATCATAGGCATTTAAAAAACATATTTTAATAATACTTATAGGTACAACAATCCATTAGCTTCACTTAGCGAATTGGAGATCTACTGAGTTAAAACGGATGGTCTAAGTACTTTATCATTTATCGTCAATGTCACTCACAGTTAGTAGCGAAAGCATGTACAGATATCGCATGGTAAGTGTGTCGTACAATAATAGAAGATTACAAAATTGACAATGATCTCTGTATGTTGGATCAGTTCGTTAACCCTGGTGGTGGAGTGACATCGTACAACGTTGCCGCTGAGTGCCTCGACTGAACGTGGGAGAACTGGATCTGTGACAAGCTTGATGCATTTCTCAAAAGTTTAGTGCGAAACCGTATGTAATACTCTATGTGCAATTATTTAAAGAATTACATAATTGCGTCTTGTCTTACTTAATTTGGAGCACAAGTACCCAGCGTCGTGTGTAGGAACGTGGTTCTTGCTTTAAATTAATAATGTATAACACCGCACTCAAGTTATTTATCTCAATTGATGTAAAGCTAAAACTACAGACGCGCTTGTCGAAATCAGGAGTTAATATTTAAATAAGTATAACTTTATGAGTGTTTAACAGCACTAAGTATATACTTTTAATTAAAGGCATCGCTTTTGGCCAAAAAAAAAGTTACAACTATTAACATATATTAATTATACAAACCGGTACTTTGATAGTAGTAACACAAGCGTACTTAAAGAACTTCAATGAGATAAACGACTTGGGCTAGTTAACAGATAAATTATCTAGTATTACAAGTAGCGGACCATACGTTGTGCCTCATGATAGTGGTTCAAAAGGCGGTTTGTGGGCGGCGTTCGACGAAGGAATGCGCACAAGCAATATTCAAACCATGATCGCAGTCATCAGTATGCGAAACACACGAGCCGCGGTAACCGACACATGTACTCTTGGGCTACCTTGGCTAATTACTACGATTCAAATTCATATTTGAATATCAATATGTGACAATTTGCCATATATATGTTTACGTTCCAATCAAGTATGCCATATGAGTTTGAGACAAGATACTATTCAAACGTTTAAAGCATAGCAATTAAATTTTTTGTGCATGTATTAGGAAGAAAACCTATATTTAAAGAAATATTTCTTTTTGATATTTAAACTTTCTTTTTATTTTCTGTGCGGAAATCTCCTCGGATACCACCCACCAGTGGATTGGTTGTGTCGGACTTGATCCGACTAAAAAGCGCACGCCGTCTCGAGTACCAGCAGCCGGAGAACAAACGTAGGTCATTCTGTGACCTCCAGCGCCTGAGTTGTCTGCGGTACCTGGCCCGTTCCTGGGCCTGCCAAACCGGGAGAATTCTAAACCTGTCCCGGTCCCGCTCCACCTTCTTAGCAAGCAAAACTTGAGACGGCGGAGTTCGTCGTGCACTCGCTCCATACCTTTGGTGCAATCATGTTAACGAGTGAGAGAATTCCCACTCTGATGGCCGCCACGGAGTCACGCCTCTGCTCCACCCACGGCGGGCATTCTGCCGACGAGTGGAGCGCCGTATCCACGGTCCGGCCATCGCAGTGGTGGTACGGGCACAGTTGATCTCCGAAGCATCCTTTCCCGGTGATCACCTGCGTCAGACGGTATGTGCGGGGTCCCGGGTTGCGTCTCAAGCCAAACCTCCATTACTTACCGCCACAATAAAAGCGTGCCCAGCACTTGGTCGCCTATTCGTTCCTTCCCCTCCTCCAGGAGGTCCTAACGGAGTTGGGATTTCTGGTCCTCGAATTCTTGAGTCTCAAGGCTCCGACCTAACTCCCGCGCCTCCTTGCGGCACTGATAGAGAGCCGAAAGGTCTGTCGCCTCCAAAGCCCAGAACGCAGCCAGGAGCCTCGACGCCTCAAAAGAGATCGTGCGGTACCCCCTTATGACCCTGATAGCCAGCACTCGCTACAGTCGTCGCAATAGTGAGACGTTACTGGCTCTCAGGACCTCTGCCCATACTGGGGCTACATAAAAGGCCACGGATCGCATATCCTCCTTATAGAGTCTCCTTTAATATTTAACCTAAGAAACAATATCGTCATAGTCGTAGAATAGTGTCGGATCTCACATTTATTGAACTTTACATGGCAGCCATTTCAGCCATACAAGTAAAAAATAGGGTTTGTTTCAAAATGCAATAAAAGTAACAACGAATAATTATACAATTTTCTAGAAAAATCACATGCTTCGTTTTACTTTGAGCGCTTATCAAACAAACACTGAAAAATATAAAAATCTAAAAGACATAATTTTTCTTGAATGTAGGAATAATATTTAGACAATATAGTATCTAAATATGATAAAAACTGAATTGCGTATTTTTTTCAAAACCGACATTAATCTATGATCATGACGATATTATCTTAGGGCTATGTACCTCAAAACATAGAGAACTATTAAGAGTTTTCAGGAACGCATGGTATCAAGTTCGATTATGTCCTTTCCTTGAAGCTTTAAAATATCAAGCATCATGTCTAAGCAGTCAGCAGTTTTTAGGTTTATGAATACTTACTAGGTTTACTAGTTTACTAGGTTTATTAAATTGTATATCTTGTCTTAGGAGTTACTTTTACCATAATATACTCAAACAATATTTATATTACTGGCGAATGGTGTGCCGAAGTCTACATCTTTGAGTATAGATTGCCGAGATGGATTAACTATTTACATTTTGCACGGATTCCTCGGCGGGCGAGTCAGACTCTCTCTTGTTCGATTTTTTTAAATCGTGTACTAAATGTGTCTTATAAGTTGACTAGATTAAGTTTACTGTTGCTTTTGAATGATGTTTTTAGTCGTGGCTTATATGTCAAGTGTTTAACAATTCACATGTGTTTCGTATTTGGCAGTTAGACGGGTGTGTCACTGAACCTGTCACATTAGTGCGACACGCCGGCCGCCGGTCGACAACGATGCAAACGCCATCAACACTCGGTAATTGGAACGTCGCGTCGCTTTAAGTGATAATCAAATATTATCATAGCTACTAACTATAAACAATATCTACTGAACAAAAAATACTTATTATAAGTGCCAGCAACTTTGTTGCTTCAGCCAAATACATAATAATTACAAATTTAATACAGTTTCATTCATCATTTTAGCTCGGTATTGGTTTTGATTTTAGACATACTTCGAATCAACTACAGAGGCTACTTCGAATAAAGACAGATGAATGGAACAACCAGCTGTAACAATTTCTATGTCTTGTCCTATTATACAAAAATAATTTAATAATAGGAATCTAGTAAGTGACTAACGTTTTATTGCTAACAATATAATTACGATGTTAACGGGTATGACAATTGACCTTGCGTTCTAAGTTTCCGAACGTCTCACCTGAATGCCAATGTCACCCACACCACGGCAAGTGTATCATATAACGCCAACGATTTACGAGATTTTATCTCGTATACATATAATCTACAGACGTGTGAATATTGGAAGACATACGTTTACTCGTAAGTGCGCACGCATGTTTATTGATGCAGGGATTTACTGGCAGTAACCTTTCTCATGCATTTTGCACAATACCGACTTCCGTTATGTCTCGCACATCAGCGTTTATTAGAACTGTGGACGGTGGAGTCATACCGGAACAGGCGAACGTCGTCAGCAGGCGAAAGCGATGTTTGATCGGTTTGTTGATGAGTCACGCAAGAGGAACGCCCTAACCTCGTCCTTTACTGATTAGCAATTATTACTCATCGTTTGTTAAAAACAATGCCCGTCCGGCTGTAGATAAGATTACGTGAACTTAATCAATAACAAACATCGTAACTATAGATACTTTTATTGTTTACCAAGTCCATTTATTATGTAACCTTATATAAAAAATATATGATGAATTGGACATTATTGTTAATACTATTGAGCGTTGGCATTTTCTTTATGAAAAATAGGCGAGCCACATCTGCTGTAGGACCGATGACCGTCGCAGCAAACGTGACCTATAGTATAGATCGCTAATCGGTGAACGAAAGGCAGAACGCATCCGCAGCCATATTGTCCGACGATCTGAAGAGAGCAGCTGTGATACATTAGATTCATAAGGCGGTGGACCGGAGGCTGTGGCGCGATGGCACGTTAGGAGAGGCCTATCTGCAGAAGTAGACTGCAATAGGTTAAAGCTAAAGCCCCTGGACCTTTTCTATAGAAATCTTTTTCTATTCAGAGCCATTTGGACATCTTTTATTTGCATAACCAACTAAGTTAAGTGTCAAGGCACTTATAACACACACATAACACAAAACCAGCAAGCAAGAAAAGAAATTCTTGTGTTAAGTAAAACTAACAAATGAAATTTACTAAATAAATGAAGTACTAGTTTGAAAATCAGAAATTAAAAGAAAATAAACACGTGTTTAGAATTTCATAATTACGAGGGGTGATCAATAAGTAATGATAATCGAGTATTTCTAGAACGCACAAAAACCCAAATTATTTTTTTTCTCCTTGCTTATATATCCACTACTTCAGCTTCAAAAAAATGTATAAATAGGACACCATTACCGGGAGATACATTCATTTGAATACGAACTGTCGAAGAGAAAACATCAAAATGGAGAAAAATGAAATAAGAGCTGTCATCAAGTACCTCTGCCTGAAAAAAATGTCTACCAAAGACATACACAGCGACTTAGAGGAAGCATTGGGGGAGTCTGCTCCTCCATATTCCACAGTCGCACGCTGGGCAAAGGAATTTAAGCTGGGCAGAACCTCCACTGAAGATGAACATCGCGAGGGACGCCCTTCCACGTCCCTTACTGGAGAAAACGTCAAAAAAGTGGAAGATATCGTGTTGGCCGATCGAAGGGTGACCGTAAGGCATGTAGCTGAGGTCACAGGGATCTCCTATGGCAGCGTTCAAAAATTCATTGTCAACAAAATGCATATGAAAAAGGTCTCTGCGCGTTGGGTACCGAGAATGTTAACCGACGAGCAAAAAAAGAAACGAGTCGACATTTCGAGGGTGAATCTTCAAAAGTTCCAGGCCGATAAAGAATTTTTTTTTGTCGCGTTTTGTGACCATGGACGAGACCTGGATCCACCACTTTGATCCCGAAACCAAACGACTTGGAAACGAGCTTCCTCACCAACGCCGAAGAAATTCAAAGTGTCAAATTCAGCGGGAAAGGTTATGGCGTCTGTTTTCTGGGATGCAGAAGGAATTATTATGGTGGAATATTTGGAAAAGGGGGCCACTATAACAGGCTCTTACTACGCAGGCCAAATAAGAAGACTGCGAGAAGCTATTAAGTCAAAAAGACGCGGTAAACTGCGCGCTGGAGTGCTGTTTCACCAAGACAACGCCCCGGCTCACAAAGCCGCAGTTGCGATGGCTGCCATTGAAGAAACGGGGTTCGAACTGCTCGAACACCCTCCCTATTCGCCAGATCTAGCTCCCAGTGACTTCTACCTCTTTCCTCGGCTCAAAGAACACCTCCGGGGCAACAAATTTGAGGACAATAGTGAAGTGATGGCCGCAATAGAGGCATTTTGGGAGGGTCAAGACAAAGAATTTTTTTCTAAGGGAATCATGGGCTTAGAAAAAAGATACACTAAATGTATTAACTTGCAAGGAGACTATGTTGATAAATAAAATACTTTTTTTAATCTAATAGTTCTGTTTCATATTGATTATCATTACTTATTGATCACCCCTCGTAAACACAACTTAATCAAATCAAACACGAATTACAGAAACAAATTTAACTTAGCTTAAGTCAGTACAGTATTTTATAATCACTAGTAATAGAAAAACTTTCTAATAATTAACGATTTAGGTAGTTAATTTTGATTAAAAGAAAGGACAACAATTCGTTTTATCATCAATGATTTTGGTTATTAAATATCATACTGGTCTTGCCAATTATTAAGTGTTTCGGTTCTATGGAGAACATGCTGAGGAGTACGATTATTTGTTCTGTCCGAGTGTATTTTTTTTAATAATATGTATGTATTTGGAGTATATCATCATCGTATAGTATATAAAGTAGTATATCATCAGTCTGATAACCATAGTATACGCTCTTCCTAATTTAGAACCAGGCGGCCGTTAGAACAAAAAAAAAACAAAATATAGATTTTATTTTATGAAAAAAAACAAAAATGGTATTTACATTTTGCATTTTTTAATAATAATTTACAACAAATCTGAGCGGTCTCAAATATCGGTGTTTAGGATTTGTTGACTTCTGGATTCTGAATAAAAACATCAAGCCGTTATATCATTGCAATGTCACAATGTCATCATAACACCAATTATTACTAGTAGGCCAGTGGGTTTCGTTTTAGTGGGGGATTTAGAATTCAAGTAAACTACTAATCGCTCTTATAAGATCATTCTAATATCATTTGCCTTGAGGACTTTCTTTGAAAACCCTGAAACAAATACCTATATCTTTTTGCAATATATTCGAGTTTTTTTAATGCATAAAATTATAATTAATTCATAAAAGGAAACAATAAAATAATTATAACACTATTTTAGGTGAAGGTTTAGACTCGTATAAAGTGTAAAGGTCAAAATGTGTGCAAACTGCATGTTTTTGCTGAGCTGATCAACATAGCATTACAAAACAAAATAAATTAAGAAATTAAAGCTATTTTCTACAAAAAGGAAAAGTATGAATTCTATATTCATGAAATACTTTTCTTTCTAATAATATCGCTTGGTTGATTTTTTTATTACGATTTTATTGTATTTATACGAAAGACAATCTAATCTGAGACTACCTATGCTTCACTACGCTATCAATCAACCACGTAATACGTAGTGAATACTCAACGTTGTTGTTTTGTGCTTACATCTGCTACGCATATTATGAAATAATTTGACAGAACAATAGGTGTGTATAATCTTATTATTATAACGTCATAAGGTAAACACGATCATTAATTTACGGCATGACTGTTTCATGTTCTGGATTTAAATGTGTTTATTAACGAATGATATTTTCGGTTTATCCTAGTAGGAATAAAGACGCTGAATTATATGTACTTATAATTCAGCTTCTTCATTCCGGCTATGAAAGCTATTATTAACAAATTTAATTGATTGAAATAATAAGTAGTTAATTACCAGTTTTTTTTTTTCTAAAACTGATAGTCAGATATTGACAGTGATACTGAAACTGGGATATGCTATACCTGCTTTTATTAGAGCTCGTAAATTGCCAGTGCCTTTTAATAGTAAGTTATACCACTTTAACAATAATAAATTAAAGGGATTTATACAGAGATTGCACAAATTGTGTTAGCGAATTGCTTGCGTGTCGTCTGACACATTAAAATAATTTACAACAATCCTGTACACAGTTTAAATAACAAGCAAATTACATGGTACTAACAATATCGCTCACGAAGTTAAAATAAAGATATTGTGACTCATATCATGACGAACAAGTGTACACATTACACACCTGTAATTGTTATTAAAGCCTTTGCTTCCTTTAAGTGAATAACTATGCTGACAAAATTAATAAAACTCAATCAAATGTGGTTTTTCATAACACATAAGCAAAAATAATTGTAGCCTCAAGATACCGAGAGCCCTTTGAAATATTAACACCGGACAGGTTGTATTACACATTATGCAATGTAAGCAGGCTTGCATAACGGCCTACATCAGGGCCCTGTTTTATGAAGCTGACATTTCGACAAATATGACAAAAAAATGACAAAATTGTAGAATTGTCGCGATTAGGCTGTTTAATAACAGTGACAACTATGTCAAAAATCGACAGGTAAAATCTTGACATATTTGTCATTTAAAAACAGCTTTAATAAACCTCGACATATGTCAAGAACCCACAGCCAAATTATTACTGACAATGGTCGGTGACAATTGTCGGATTGTCGTGAGAATTATGTCGACTTTTGATATATTTGCAAATTATTTTATTTTCTGAAATATTAATGAATCAATCATTAGTTTAACTTCGATTGTTTGGTTTGATCTTACCATTTTGGGCCTTATTTATAAAAAATAGAAATATACTCTTTGGGAAGTTTAGTGACCCACGATATAAAAATAAAAAATGGAAGAAAAATAATGATGATACCTTCGTGAGACTACATAGCAAAATTAGAGAGGACCATTGTAAGGTTTAGTTCATTGTAACTAGTTTATACGTCATCAATTCATTTTTTTTTTGTTTAGACCGTGAACTAACTTTAAATGAAGAAGGAGAATTTTTATAGTGATGTGTTCTTTGTATTTGTATTGGTGTATTAGGTGTTATACGCCACTTTTTTAAAACCATATCCACTGTCTCCCAAGATCAATGCGTTTGGGAATAGTCTCCTCGTTTGTATTTGTTCCAAGTATTCATCATCACTACTCTTACCGCTCGATGTAAGTACCATTTTTTGTAATAAAACTTTTAAAAACACTTTCTTACACCTTTAAAGTTCAAAATATGATTTCACGACAGAGAGTTACGTTCCTGTCAGAATTGTCGGTCAATTCTAATAATATGTCAATTTGTCATGACAATTTTCTGTTATATAAAGCAGATTTGACAAGTTTTTCACGACAAATTGTCACCTGCCATTAAAAAGTTTTATAAAACGGAAAAATTTCGGATAGTCGCGATAAGCCGACATATTTGTCAATTTTCCACCAATTTTGTCGCCTGTAAGTTTTATAAAACAATTATCAAATTAATAATAAAAAAAAAAAAAAAAAAATAATAATAATAATAATAATAAAAAAAATTATCAAATTGTCACTTTTTGACATAATGTCGGACTTGTCGGATTGTCAGCTTTATAAAACAGGGCTCATGTGACTCAATTTATATCGATCGAGCGACAGGAACCCCGAACCCTATCGTGTTAACACTTTCCAATACAAGTTACAAATTCTTTTCATCATCAATCATTAACAGCCTTTAATAGTCCACTGCTGGACATAGGCCTCCCCAAAAAAAAAAATTCAAATTCTTTTCGGTGTAACTTAATTAATCAAGATTGAATTAGTTCACAAATCAGTTCCATGCTACAGTAATAAGGCTACATTAGCTTGACCGCAATTTTTTTATCAACCAAATTAGATATTTCAACACATGTTACTTACGGCCGTTTGATCCCAAGCTAGACAGAGAATTGGGTAGATGGTTATCAGACTGACGATATACTACTTTCCAAATACAAACATATTATAAAAAATTACACTCGGACAGAACAAATAATCGTACTGCTGTTGCTATGGATATAATACTTATATATTCTAAATACGTACATATTATGGATCAATTAAACATAAACACAGAACAAATAATATTTTTGCATACTACTAGTGTTGTACTTAAACATGAATAGATATACCATTACATAACAAAAGGTTGACCAGTGATATCATTTTCGCACTGGAGTAAAAAAAATTAAAGTACTCTTTCTGCTACCTCTTAGCGACCCCTTAATACACTTTCTAAGTACAGTCTACACGTCTTCTTTCAAGCCACTCTGCTCTGGAACTCGACTTTATATAGTGTGGTGAAATTGTTATTGCAAGGATTATTAAATTCCTTGTATCTTAAGGGATTTTGGAGCGTTATATGGGTGTAAAAATTAAAAGAATTAAAATAATTAAGTTATTTACTGTCTTATTAAATAGTTCAATGTGCCTAGAATATTCTCCCACAATTAAAAACCGATTTGAGTGACATATTGCGTCTATGTCAAGAGGTTTTTCTGAAAGGTAGAATTAAGTCCAAAAATGTTCACTGAGTATAAAATGTATCTTTGAAATCCGATATCCGGCCGGATTTTATATTTCAGTATATAGTATAATCAAGTATATAAACAACAATATCAAAAAATTTCATGTATATTTTAATTTTTGTATATTTTTTCTTCGCTTTGTGTTGACTGATCTAAAAAAATAAACTTTTCATTTAAAAGAGTCACAAACTTCTAAAAGATAAAAAAATCACCGACCAGATAGGTGAACACAACTCAAATAAAAGAAGAAAGGTAAATAAAGTACCTATGAATACACAAAAATACATAACAAATGAGTAAAACCTTAGTGCGCGTACCTACAATACATTCAAGCTGTTTATCTTCACGGTCTGCTAACTAACAACATTCACTATATGAACCAAATGGAATGTCCACGTCCAAACAGTTCATAAACCTCTGTTACAGGTACTTCCAAAAGTTAAGCCAAATGGTTATTTTATCATAAATTATGCCTTTACCTAAATTAGAAAAGTTGTTTGTAAGTGTGTTGGGAATTTTAATTACTATTCACATTTGTTTTGTTGATATTTAACTAAACCTAATGTGATACGTTCTTTTTCAACGCAGCCTTACGTTTATATTTCTTCATTTTATATTACAACAAGTGAATAACTAATTCAGAATACTGTTTTGAAGGTTTTTAGAAAGCTACACAAATTAGTTTAGAATTGAACGTGACCATGATCTCAAATGGACGAGAAAATTAGACTTAATTAGTAAAACCGCTCGTCATTTATAAAACACTGAATATTGCAACTGTAAGGCAGATTCTGTACCCAAAGAGCTTTACCGTTTCGATGTAGCAAAGTAATGTGCATCCGTTCGCTATAATAAACTTGGAAAGGGTGAAATTACAATAAAACTCGACAGTTTCCTTTCAAAACGTTTCACATTTCATTTGCAGTCTAATTTCGGTCGAAGCGAGGTCGAATTCTATAACGGTAGGTGTGAGTCACGATTGGTGACGTCACGGGTGCTAGGGCGCGCACCCCAACCTGCGTCACCCTGCGTGACTCAATGCCGCACCACCCCCACCCGCTCGCCCAGACAACTGCTCAGACACAAATAAATATAAATTGATACCGAAATGGCACGAGACATTCTACCTAAATAGACTATGAAAATAATACTGTTTGTTTTCTATTAAAATAAAAATTGCAACCAGTGACAAGTTCGTAAGACTGTTCTGTCCAATTTGCTTCATGTTTAAATGAAAATTTTGGCGTATATAATAATTGTCATCAAGCAAGCCCCGCTGTTAAAGTATGAAAAAATACCTAACATCCACCCTTCGTTTTCGACTAAGAACATTTTCCGAAACAAACTCTTTTATTTGATTTGATTTGTGAACATTCAACTTCATTTTTAATTTGAAATAAAGATTATTCTATTAAACAAAACTTATTGCAAGAAAGTATCAGAACATAATTTGTAATCACATGTATTCAGATTTAGGTTATATTACTATTACTCATTTTATGAGACAAAAATAATAGTAACACTAAGCCTCGGAACAGTACGGGTCTTTTGAATAATTAGTGTTTTGGAAATTTTATTTATATTTTACTGAAGTGTTTATTTAGAAATAATCTAAATCAGTTTGTGATAAATATATTAAGAAATGCTAAATTATCAACATTACCAACATGCTAATACTGTGGGTATTATACATATAAGTAGGTATATAAGGCAAATAGTGACATATTGATTAAGTATGTCATATCACTCTTAACTATATTAGTAATAAGGCCTTGATAAAAAAATCTTTAAGTTATATTTACGCAGAGGTTTGGCACCAGAACAACACACAAAAATATTCTGTGCCCATTGTTATGCATGTTATTTTGTGAATAGTTTATGATATTCATCTCTGTGTGTTAAATAATGACATCACGTGGTTTTTAAAAACAACTCGGAGCCACCACCTTGAAGTGCAAAACTCGAGACCATTATTGTTTGGTAAGTTGGATGGGATGGGATTCTGCTAAGAGAATAAAATGTTATCTTGGAATGGTTCATTCGCCTAACTGTATTGAAACACAATATTAATAGTACTATGAGCGAGAAATTAATAACATTGCCTCAATAGATATAAGTAAAGGTGGGTTCATCACAAAGTTCACGTTCGTCGTCTGTTGTCGTTAAACTTATCTCATAATTTTGACCCACTTCTGGCCATATCAATGTAGGTTACGAAATATTACTTATTTGTTGTTTGTATTCTTATTAAAATAGGTACATAGTCTGTGGCTTATTTCTAAGTTCTGTCCATTTCATAGAGATGATAAATTGTTGTGGGAAATGTATTTTGTAAGAAGTAGGCGAAAATATAAACCTTAACCTAGTGTTGTGAAGGGGTCCCAGGAGTTGGCGGACCTCCGTGCGGCCTGTGTACGTGCCCGGAGGTCCCTCACCCGTAGTCGGCGATGTCACCGCGGGGTCGGTGAGGAGGTGGACCGGCTTCATGAGGAGTACCGAGAAGCTCGGAAAACTCTGAGGCTGGCCATCTGCCGCGCCAAGGATGCGTGTAGAGAGGAGACGCTGGAGAGTCTCGAGCGTGACCCCTGGGGTCGCCCTTATCGTGCGGTGCGTCAAAAGCTCCGCACGTCGCCCCCCCCCCCCCTTACGGAGACTCTCCAGCCCAGCTTCCTGCAGGAAGTGGTCGAGGGCCTATTCCCGCAGCGGGCGGAGAACACACCCCCGTCGATGGCTGCATCAGCCGGAGACGACGGGGGCAGCGAGGCTGATGTTCCACCCGTCAGGGAATCGGAGTTGGGGGCGGCTGTTCTACGGATTAGATCCAAGAACACTGCCCCTGGGCCGGACGGGGTTCCAGCCCGAGTGATGGCCCGAGCCCTCGACTACATGTCGGACCACCTCAGGGAAGTATTGGACGCTAGCCTGGCGTCCGGACGCTTCCCTGAGCGCTGGAAGTGCGGGAAGCTGGTCCAGCTGAGGAAGCCGGGACGGCCTACCGATTCGGTCGCGGCCTATAGGCCTATCGTGTTGCTGGACGAGGCGGGTAAACTTTTTGAGAGGGTGCTCTCTGCCCGCATCGTCCGGCACCTTTGCGAGGTTGGCCCCGATCTGTCGGACGCCCAATTCGGTTTCCGAGAGGGGCGTTCGACGATCGATGCCGTAATGCGCCTTAGGGCTGTGACCGAGGAGGCCGTGAGCTGCGGCGGAGTGGTGTTGGCGGTGTCCTTGGACATCGCCAACGCCTTCAATAGTCTGCCATTCAGCTGCATCAGGGAAGGTGCCAGAGTACCTGAGGCGGCTGGTGGCAGTCTATCTTGAGGAGCGAACCGTCATGTACGAGGACCGAGATGGCGTCTTGAGACGCAGGGCTATGTCGTGCGGTGTTCCGCAGGGGTCTGTCCTAGGACCTCTCCTGTGGAACATCGGGTACGACTGGGCCCTACGAGGGCGTCTCCCCCCCGGGCTGGGTGTAATCTGCTATGCGGATGACACCTTACTCACGGCCCGGGGGGCTAACTTCCAGGAGGCGGCGCGCCTGGCCGCCACGGGAGTTTCCCAGGTTGTCGGGCGCATTGAGGCGTTGGGATTACGGGTGGCCCTGGATAAGACGGAGGCCCTATTATTTCATGGGCCCCGTCATGGTCCACCCGCCGGCGCCTCAATCGAGGTCGGCTCGGTCCTCGTACCGGTCCGGGCCCAGATGAGGTATCTGGGTCTGGTCCTAGACGGTAGGTGGCTCTTCGACGAGCACTTCCGACAGCTTGGTCCGCAGCTGGTGGACACTGCCTCCGCCCTAGGGCGACTTTTGCCCAATTTGGGCGGGGCCAGTGTTCCCACGCGGCGGCTGTACGCGGGGGTTGTCCGGTCCATGGCGCTTTATGGTGCACCGGTGTGGGTGGCGGCTCTGACCGCCCCGAATAGGGCGCGCCTCTGGCGCCCCCAGAGGATATTGGCGGTCAGAGCCATACGCGGATACCGCACGGTGTCCACCGAGGCGGCTTGCGCCTTGGCCGGAACACCCCCGTGGGATTTGGAGGCGGAAGTGCTCGCCGAAGTTTATCGGCGAGTGGCTGACTTCCGGGCGGAGAGCGGATTTCGCCCTCCACCCGAAGACGTGCGCGAGTGGCGCGAAGCCGCTCGCCGAGCCACCATGGTCAGATGGTCGTTCCGGCTAGAGACTCCACGCGCTGGCTTCGCCGCCGTGGAGGCTCTCCAGCCGGTCATCGCCGAGTGGGCGGGACGGCAGCACGGGACCCTTTCCTTCCGGCTGACGCAGGTGCTTTCCGGGCACGGTTGCTTCGGAAAGTACCTGTACTCGGTCGCTAGGAGGGAACTGAGTCCCGCCTGCCACCACTGCAACTGCAGTGAGGATTCGGCCCAGCACACGCTGGCGGGTTGCCCCGCATGGGCGACGCAGCGCCGGGCCCTCACTGCAGTCATCGGAGCAGATCTCTCGCTACCGGCCGTAATTCGCTCCATGGCCGGTAGCGACAGTTGTTTTACCGCGGTCGCAACCTTCTGCGAGGAGGTAATCTCGCAGAAGGAGGCGGCGGAGAAGGCCCGGGAGGACGACCTCCACTCAGACCCGATCCGCCGCCGGCGAACTGGGCGGCGGAGGCGCGCTTACCAGCGCCTCATGCCGCCCTGAGTGTGGCCCGCAACAGGAGCGGGCTGGCGCTGGGAGGGGTCCAGAAGGCGATAACTACCTGGACCCCTCCTAAACTGGAAGCGCAAAGAGGGCACACAGTGTGGTTTTAGTCGGTTCGAGTCCGACACACCGCCCCGCCGAACGAGAGCCCCGGCGGGGTGACGGTCCGAGGGGATTTCCACACGTAAAAAAAAAAAAGTGTTGTGAAGGGGTTAATCTATACCTATTGATATTATAAAGATGAAGGTTGTTTGTTTGGTTGATTCAAAGCGATAATCTCAGGAACTACTAGTTCGAATTGAAAACTTTATAACAAAAGGCTATATTACTTCACGCTGCGAGCAAAAGGAGCCGATTATCAATAAAAAATGTTGCAAAAACGGAAAATTTTGTTCCTTTTGAGAGACGCAGACTAGGTTAGACACCAATATATGGAAAATAATAGGTATTATACAAAAATGTATAGAATGGAAGAGAACACAATGTCTAAACATAGAAAGATACCAACTTCATGCGTTGTACATATTTCAAAGAAACAGTAAATTATATTATTAAAACCGCAGTCATCTGTGCCAATCCAATCTACTGAGGTCGTACAATATAATGCTTAAACATGCTTTTAATATTTTTACAAATTTCACAATCTCGCCAAAGTCTTCGAAGAAATAAAGCCGAACGTCATGTTATTACGCGAAAGTTATCAATAGATAATACTAGACTAACTATCGTTAGATAATACTACCTTACCTAATATGATATATAAATTCTATCGCAATAAAAATCTAAGGTGAATGATAAAACATTACTTTAAATGCAAAACTTTCTTTTTATGAAACTACACTCAGCACGTATCGATGCAAGCCACGTCCTAAATGAAACCTTTTCACTTTCATCTTCACTAACAAAATATAAATTAACTTACAAACTGTTCAAAATACAATTATTTACTACGAGTATATACAGATACACACAACGTGATATGTTATGAACTTGCAAATTTAGTTACCAGTAATAATATCTTAACAATTTGCCAAAGTCTCATTTTCCCCTTTCTAATACATTTCATCACAATCTCATGTTAAGGTTTGCACATTATTGCATACATCTACGCTACATTATGAATTACTTTTAATGGTTTTTAACCTTGTTTAGACAGACTTCTTACAAGTGACGGAGTTTAACAGGATACGAGGAGATAAAGAATACGAATCGAATACCTGTTTCGTTTAAAACCACAACATTTACAGGTAAAGCCTTGTAAAGGCTAAACAAAACGTGCCATCCTTACGTTGCAGCGAGCACTTTGTTAAAATCAAACCTGAGGAGCACGTACAATCTTTTATGGTCGTAACTTTTGGTACTTTCTATACTACACTGTACAGTTTTTGCTGTCGGCACGTTCAGATAATGCATAAAGATTTACACTTAATCAGAATTCTGAAAGACTACGAGGAGTTAGAGTATTTCACAATTGAAAGGTATATTGACATAATGCGAAAAATGTGCCCTAAAATATCAAAAAAATACAGCGTGGTTACTGTTAGCAAGATAAATCTACCATAATGTATTATGGTAGATAAGGGACTTCAACCGACTACCTTTTGCCATTTTATTTAAATACATTCCAGTCTCTAAGTTAACACAGAAAGTATGACAAAATGTATGGTCATTGAAAAGAAAAAAAGTGAACGATGAATACAAATATGACCGTAAATTAAATGAGTATACAAGATCTGAAGTGCTGATGGGTTAAATTGGTGAAAATCAACTCTCGCGCACGTAGAAAGTAACGCGAGGACACCGTTTCTCATTATTAATGATTATACAAAAAAGTGATTTTCACAGACTGTTTTAAGTACCTTCTACAAAATATTAAACAAAAACGCAAATCTAGTAAATAAATGTTTATTAGTAAATTGTTTACGGTATGTGACCGGACAAGGCCTTCATAACAAAATAGTTTGTGAAAGTCGCACAAGATCTGCGAGTTGCAACGCCTTTGGCAAACTATGCCAAACATTATTTCATTACATAAATCCTGATTGATTTGTTACAAAACCTCTGCATGTAAGCCTAAAAAAAATAGCATTCTATGTTTAAAATTGATAGACGATTACTAAAGCACACGTGGTGGTCCGTGTGGTGACGGTTTAAGAATACGGAGTGCCACCACCCTTATTTATCCCATGGGTGTCGTAAGAGCCGACTAAGAGAGCAAACTACGCAGGACAACTGCACTGCAAAGAGAAGGAAAACTTGACACAAACCCTATACGTTGGTATAGGGTTTGTGTCTGGTTTGTGTTGGTGTAGGGTTTGGTATAGTAGGCTAAAACCTCCTTTCTAAGGAAAGGCAGCAGTGGACTATTATAGGCTGTTGATGTGATGTGATGTGAAAGCACACTCAAATTAAAAAGATGTATTCAACAATTCAAAGTGTGATATCCAAATCTTTTTCGATGTTCTTTAAGGATATGGGAAGTGACCAGTAATAACAACTTGTGCTATGAACAGTGAAAGATCTGATAAAAAAAAGTCATTTTATCCTAGGGGAACATGTTTTGTTTCTCAATTTTGTTCCTGTGCTATTTCAATCCCGGTTTGAGATAGAACAATGAAAGGTAGCCTGCTATTGGCTTTTGCAGACTACAACAGAACAACTAGAAACAAGTATTAGGTAGCGCAGACCGCTTGTAGGTACCAATGGAATATTGTATTCCAAATAATTGTAATAGTATCATTATGCTGATGTACTAATATTAAACACTGATATAAGACTGTTCATTGAAAACTAACGAATGTTACAGGTTTATTGGGTGAGATGATTTTTGCTACACGTTACAATACAATCAGGGACGGTAGAACGGTACGTGGGAAGACGGACGAAGACAGCCGCGGGCGCATTGTGCCAGGCCTGGATACTAAAAATGTTTTTGTCATTCTATTGCTCATTGTTGAAACACAAAGGGCTTGTTTCCTGCTATATATATGTTTATACCCACATTACTATAGGGGCACGTAGCGAACGTCATTTAATTTTTAGATTCTATTAGAAAATTTGTTTTTTTTTTAAATAAAACTTCTGTAATAAAACCCTCCAACGTTAAGCTAAGGAATAAGTAGTTCATTAGAAATCGATAGCCGGGAAAAAAACAAAAACTAATTTGACAATATTATTACAGACATCAAGTTAATTGAATGTAGTCCGTTTATGGAAATATGTATAATTGTAACCTGTATTCAAATCCATTAAGAATACAGGTCAAAATATAACGGTGTATTGAGATGCACTCTTCTGTGACCCTGTTAGTCACCTGTGACTATAGATCACTATAGATAGATACACGGAGATCCAAAATCGTAACAGATCGATCTAGTAAGTTCTGTATAAAAGCCCTTGTGTGTGGGAGAGCCATGATTCGATTAACAACCCTAAGACTTTTTACCCCATTGATTTGAGAGGACGAGAACTTGACTCAAATCGAATTTATGTACAAAAACTTTACGCGATAGTTTTTACTTTTCTCTAAAATAACATAAAGTAATAAGTATTACTTTAATACTGGATATGGTTTCAAAAAAATATATCTTTTTGTCATATTTTATATAAGAACGTTTCCTAGGTTTAATTGGAATTCTTCATTGAGTGAATAAACTTTGTTCCAAGCAAAGCCGTTCGCCATTTGGAGCAACTTATCGATGATTCTTAAAATAATATACAGTACGGACATAGAATGTGGATCAGCACGAGCCTCCAGCCATTGTTGAGACACGCGCGTTTCCGCTTTCTCGTAGAAAAATGCAAGCGCATTGTTGGAAAGTAAACGTAAGCATACGAGTCGATTTCAAGAACGTGAAATATAAACATATTCCCCTTAACATATGCAACGCGTGATTATTGGTATATTCGCTTCGATTTTCGGTATTTGGTTTAAAGATCGACTAAAAGGGATCATGTTAAACCTACAAATGTATAGCCTCTTAGCCTTGAGAACTACAAGGTTATCGCGCTCTAGAAATACTCATAATTGGATTGCCGAGCAGATCTGTTTCGTATGAATTAACATTTCAACGTAGGTTTTAAAAAGTTTAATACGTTGGAGGGTATTAGATCAACAGTGTGGGTGTTTGTGCGATGTACATACGTGATATGTATATCGCGCGACACAGAGGCGCCAGCTTGCCGTCCACAAAAGCCCTCTGTTCATGAAGTTTCAATGTGAGTAGCTAATGTTATATAAACCACGCCACTAATTTAGAACAGTTAACATTTTATAATAGTAGTCAAGTACTACACTCGTGGTACCGCAAGCCATTTTAACAATTCAGTTTAAAATCCTAACATCAATTGTCATAAACGCTCACATTATGTATCCATATATTTGTATGAAATTAGCAATTAAATTGTTGTATGAGCAGATGTGCATAATTTCACAGTAGAATGGACGCGGGACCGGTCAGAGGGGTTGGGCGACCGCAGCAGGTGTAATGACATCGTTTGACGTTAATATTTGAGTCTGCAACTTTTATTCTTTAACTTCTCTGAACTAGGTCCTACGTCTTATGAAAGTTTTATGACATCAGCATATTTATTCGTAACGTCTTTTATAGAATTTCACTAGGAAATCGTGGTTTTATTTAAATATTTGGTTTTCTGATATAGGCGCTTATAAGACAGAATTTCTGATACATTGTCCAATTGACCTGCCTGACGTTAACGTTTGCCGAAAACTCGACCGAGCGGCTATTTTGGTTTCAGCGGCGCCCATATTATGATGACTGAACTGGCAAAAACGATCGGTATTTCAAGTGGCACGAATATCTCTTGATAAACAATCCAATCCAAAGTTAACATTTATACCTGTATCAAAACAGATCTATGCTTCTAATTTAGTTTAGACGTACTTTGGTTTCATATTGATTTTAAAACTATTTATTTACGAGACAACATTAAACAGATTGTTTATATTTACAGCACACGCATAAACCAATCGGTAAACCAGTAATCGGTCGTGACACGGAATCTTTTATGAAAAAATACAGCCTATTCATAGAAACATTCAAATTCTACAATTACCAACAATTTGGTTGAATTTTGTAATAACATGTGGAAAGCATAATTTAAAAATACATTTTTAGATACTAAATGAAATCAACCCGGAAGAATATACAACGGATCGGATGAGCAAGAGTGCGTTCACCCAAGAGGCGGCCTGTGCTCACAATAATATAGACTAAATGTGTAACACGCAGGTTACCCTGGCACTGAAAGATACGTTTGTAAACAAACTAATTTAAAAAGCGTTTAATGTATTTAAAAACATAACATCTGTGCCGAACAATATAAGTCATGGTTTTCTTTTAGTGTATAAAAAGTGTTTTACTTTGAAAAAAAAAAGCTTTGGACTGATTTTGACTACTAAGGTGGCTTGTCATAAGAAAAGCCGCTTGTCATTTTGAAAACGTATCGTTTAATCACAACAGAGCTACAAAGCAAAACCAGTTAAGCCACCAGTTAACCAGTAGGTACTTATTCTATCGGCTTCTGATTATTTCTGATATGAATGCTGAATGAAACGGGAATAACTGTACTCAGAATTATTGCTGATAACTAAACTGCAAGACTAGTATCTGCTCGGCTATCGACAATTATTGGACATCATCGATTAAGTACGTGTAATTGACTTTATATTTTATATATATTTATGTCTTTAGTTAGTACATAATAATGTATATCATATTATTTATATTGCAAACCTTTGCGTTTTCAATGTGTATATCGTAATGTAGGTACAAAGTAGCCATTTTCAACGATGCAATAATTCATACGAGCTAAAGCAGTTGAATCACAAGCAATCAAAACAACACATGCTTTTGTGCATAGTACCAGTGACGCACTGTTTTTTTTAAGTTCATAGACAGAAAACTGTGACTAGGTGGTATTTTTATTCTACAATTACACAGAACAAAAAACTTCTAATGTTTGTTGTAAAAAGATGATCTAGAGGTAACAAGAACTTACGCATAAAGATAATCTTTCACAAGAAAGAAATGTAAACAAATAATATTTAAGAACGTACACTACATTCCGTCTTGTTGTTATAGTAGAAACTCTCGAAAAAAAACCAGTAAATTCCGTTTACTAGTAGACGTAGGTTCCTTTCACAATTAAACCTTGAAACACTCTTGGTAAGCAGCTGCGCAGACAGACGTTGTAATGTTTGAAGCCAGCAACATCGGTCGAAGACAAATTCTCACGGAATGCGCGCAATCATAACCTTACGAAGAATTATGTGAACTCACAGCTCAACACATACGCCATTGTTCACAAGAGCAAGGAGAATTTACGTTGTTAGATACTATTACAATTCAAGTTAATCTATCTTTGAATAGACTATTGGCATCAGTGTCCTAAATGATCTTGCACAAATCATCAAATGAAACTTTTTTTTCACTAATTTTAATTTTTACCAAAGCATGACCACTTAATTGCCTCTTCTCTAATTAAAAGACTTTAGGACTAATTAATGGTTTAAAAAACATTATTAATTTTATACTGACTAAATATAATAATCATAGCTGTACTTTGGTTAACATTATGTCAGTCATAATCCGCCACATCCAACTTAAATCGAAGTAGAATCTCCATGATGCGTTTTGGATTATGTTGTGTACAGGGTTACCGTTGAAAGATATTATGTTCATAAAATGAGTTCCGCATTATATACATCGACACATCGAAGCTTCTTATCTTTATCTTGCCTAGGTCTATTAATAAAGTAAATGCCTCAAATACCGTTGTCGAACTCCAAAGTACCTTTCAACGAAATGTCATGCATGCCTGGACTAATAAGATTATGTTACAAATATCTTACAAAAAATAGAGTTAACGATGCGTATCAAATGATTTAAAGTAAGTAGCTAATCAAAGTTTTTTATCACCAGTATGTAGCTACAAACATAAGAATTTCTATGAAAGCGAGCCATGTGTGACTACTGCGAGTTGGAGCGCGACACATCACCCAGTTAGCGACACCTCGCTGGGGAAGTTCGGTCCGCTGCGAGGTATGGTCTCCACATCAGCACTTTCACTCATATATATCATCATATTATATCAGATGCTGATTAAAGTTATAACGTTTCATTATGCAAAATAATACATAAGTAAAAACGAACTTTCTAAGTACACATTTTTATAAGATTTATATAATAATGGACAAGCTTTCCCAAATTCATTCTTTGATTCAATTTACTTATAAATAATAGTAAATGACATGACTCCACATGTAAATTTAGTACCTACACAATGTCACACTAGACAAGATCGACGCACTCAGTCTCAGAGGTCCGAGTGGAGGTTGTCCTCCCAGGCCTTCTCCACCGCCTCCGTCTGCGACCGCGGTGAAACATCTGTCACTATCGGCCATGGAGCGTGCCGAGGCAGAACGAGAACGAGAAGCCAGCACATGAAGCCTCCAGCCGGGACAACCAAAGAGCCATCGTGGCTCGTCTGGCGGGGGCCGACTGCCACATCTGCCGGGAACTCAGCCGTCCGCCAATATACTTCGGCGAGCACTTTCGCCTCCAAATCCCACGGGGAAGTACCTCCGTCGAAACGGTTCGGTAACCGCGTATGGGTCTAACCGCCAATATCCTCTGGGGGCGCCAGAGGCGTGCGCTATCAGAGCCGCCGCCCGTACCGGTGCACCGTACAGTAGGGTGTCCCGTCAATGTATGGGATTTTTTTTTTAAAGCGACGGCTACGCAAGAGGTATCAAAAGTTGCGTTTTTTATGAATAGATTACAAATATAACAAAATTTAATTAAATATTTGTCATCTTTAGGCCTCTACCGATCCTAGAAGTTTTTCAAATTTGCCATTTTTAGAGGTTTCGAACATAAACTATAAATGATACAAAAATAATGTTATAAAGGTTTTAATCAAATTTATAGGAACTACAAAGACATAAGGTAATGTTCAGTAAAGTTTAAATACTTATAATTAGTGCTTATTTCAAATACGAAATTGGTTCTTGTGGCCAAAATTAGGCATTTCCGCGCGAGATTTTAATCTGTTTCTGATTAAACCATCCCGAGCTGTAGCGTCCGTGACACTTAGAGAAGCCTCCGTCACTAGCTTTACACATCTTTCCACTGATTGTGTATGACAGGGGAAATCAATAACATGGAAGCTTTGTTCTTTAGCCTTAATTCTCAGTTCGTCGTCGGACATCTGTCGCAAAATCGGTGGAGCGGATATCTCACACTCTTGCCAAAATATCAAATCGATGTAATATCGCACATCGAAGTTAAGTTTTGGTACTTTAAATACCCTTCGAGTATTGCTTATTTCTGCTTCTCTTGCCTTTAATATTTTGCGAGCTGCAAGCTCTCGAATATGCTCTCTGTCGTCGAATAGCATGGTAACAAGTAAGTTTTCAGGGTGAGCAAAAAAATCGTTTCTCTCGATCACTGAATTCACAATAGATCTTTGCTTATCAGGCAAAAATCGGGAGTATGTAACTATTTGAAAAATATGATTGGCTCCATCTTTGAATGATGAGTTTTTCTTAATGAGGAACCAAACTGGAGCATAAACTTTGACCACATAATTGACAAGCAGCTTTAAATTATTTGATGGCGAAACAGTACTTACATAAAGTCTGAGTATGCGATTGGCAGTAGTTAGCCATCTTGAATGCGCCATTTTTCCAGGTTGGCGGCTCGCTAACTCAGGGGAACAAGAACCAGTCGTCACAGCATGACACATTTCATACAGATACTTTTGATCCGTACTTAGTTCCTTCACAATGTCATCAGGTAATTCGAGCAAATTGCCAGCTACTGCACAAAAAGACACTAGTGGTTTACTTTCACAAACATTTAGCTGTTTTCCAATAGGTCCTGAGTATTCTTTCGGCCCAGATGTGCTACCATCTAGAGACATAAACAAATGGCGAAGCGGTAATTCATTTGTGTGAAGCATACAAATACACCATTGTAACGGTCTCTTCAAATAGTCTTCCAGGTATTTAATGACACCTCCTTTCCAACCTGTATTTGTAGGAGTGCCATCGCAACCCACACAACTTACTTCTTCTAAGTTCCATCCTTGATTTTCTAACAATTCTATAATAGAAGTGACAATCCCTTTCGCAGTACCTCGACTCGGCGTCGTATGTCCCAAGTAAATAGATCCCGGCTCTGTAAGAACTGAAATGTGTTCTTCTAAGACTTCTTTTCGGTGGTACCGGCTGTCTATTTTATTGATCTTGAGAGTTTTATCTTTTCGCCCATCGAAGTAGATACTCTTTATAATAATTTTATCGATGTCTTTGCTGGCTTGGGTACGTGACTTTGAAACAGCTCTGTGAATCTTATTTTTATCAATCACAAGGTTTAGATCTTCGGAAGATACCATTCCTACGTCAACTAAGACTGCTGAAGCGACTGCAGCTGCCGAACGCGTTGATAGTCCGTATCGATCACATACCTTAGCTACTGTTGGCAGCGTCAGAGTGTTCCGACTAAATGAATTAGATGGAGACTCCTTTAAGTCACTTTTAGTAGAAGGTTCTATTGAAAGCGACTGTGAACGAGGCGGCAACACGCGTACCGGTACAGTATCGGTTTGTGAAGTACTCGGAAAACATGCTTGCTCTGTCCGCTTCAAATTTTCTTGTCTTTGATGTTTCTTTAAAAGCCTTGCAGTTTCTTTTGCGTCTACGCCGCTTATTGCCATTTTCCTATCATTTCTTTGGTCCAGTAAAAAATCTCTTTCAGAAATGGAAATTTTCTTGGGTTTAGTGCAGGAACAATTTTCAAACGAAGTGCACTTACAAGCAGCGATGTCAAAAAGCTTATTTGACGATTCCAAAAAGCACTTAACTTTGTTGTCATAGCTATCGTTTCTCTTACTTTTAGGATACCTTATTAGTGATAAATATTTGTTAAAATATGCGGTTAGCAGTTGAGTAACCTGTACTTTAGAAACGATGGGAATTGAAGCTTTGGTCCAAATTGTGTTAAGTTTTCCAGAAACTATTGAAAAGACTTCTGTGTTCGATGGATCTTTTCCGTTTTTCTGTAGTTTTAATTCACTTTTAGTAAATAAAATGCACTTAATAACGTCTTTTATAACAGGTAATTGGCGATCGTCAAGTTCTTTATAAGGTCCCAATATAGTACAAGTAGTCTCACTTCGCCTTGAACACATTTTTATGATTAAGTAACGCAAATTACGTTTTTCTTTCAAAGAAGAATAGAACAACTCCTTACAAGAGTAAAATCGAAATAGAAATGAGACGAACTGTCTTGTTGTAGAAGTAGCGCACGTACGAAAATCAAGTCAAAACATGAATTTTGTAGGAATTTTGCAAGTCCGATCCAAACCGATTGATCGCTAAAACAACCTGTCGATACTTGCAAATCATAGCCGAGCCTTTTCTTATTGATAAAATTACAAGACAAAACAGGATTGATTCATAAAACATAGAATATACGACATTGACTACAAGGTTGTTTTTGCGAATTTTCAGTAAATAAAAATGCTGGTAGAGCCCTAAGGATATTTTTTTATATTTTTTGAATTATTTTTACGCTAATCTACGTCTAACAGCGCAACTTTTGAGAGGTCTTAAGTAGCTAAAATAAGAATAAAAAAATTCGGGACACCCTACCGTACAGTCTGCCACTTGCCGCCTCAGGTACTTTGGCACCCCATGATAGTGGATAAACACAATATAGATACATCAACGAATATAGGCGAGATAGGTTGAGGGTCCGTCCGATAGTGGTAGGTGAGTTATCTAATCAAACCAAACAAATGTGATAGGCGAAGGTAGTAAAGGTGCTTATATTGCCAGACATTCACAAGCTGATCGAAATAAAATATGAATATAATATATCAACTGTTTTTAAGAATGTGAAATTGGTGATTTTAAAATTGGGAAGATATTAACCATCGTGTGTTTAACTCAAGTTTGTGCAAGCATCATTATAATCAAATAGGTTCAAGCAACGGGAAATTGATCTGACGCAGGGGGTTAATAACTACGTATACACAGGAACGGGCCCGGGAGAAGGTCTCTAATGCTTTTTACCCCTATACTGTTGTTTTATGACTAAACTTAGGAAATTATGTCAAAAAAAGATAAAATCCACAAATCATTTTCCGTAATCTATACTAATATAACAAAGCTTTTGAAGAGTTTGTTTGGTTGAACGCGCTAATCTCAGGCACTACTGGTTCGAATTGAACAATTATTTTAGTGTTGAATAGCCTATTTATTGAGGAAGGCTATAGGTTATTTAGCGTCCAAAAGGAGAACTGCATCAATAAAAAATTGGAAAAATTTATTCCTTTTGAGAGCCAGTGAATAAATAAATATCTAATAATATTTCTGTTATTATTGGGCCCAAATCGATATTTCTACAATATTTGAAATTAAACCGTTTACATTATGCAATCGGTGTTTTATTTAATGTTATCACCAATAGTGAACCATTGCTATTATTATCAGCACCTTTGACTTATACGGTTAGCAGGTACTGGTTACTGATTTGAGACATAACTTCCGTAAATTGGTCTAAAGCCAATATTAAGACTATGTAATGTATGCATATTATTTTCTTATCACCTTTGTTGGTTGTGTTATAATTTGAAATTGTTTCAGTCATGTTGTGATAAGGCAGTTTATCATCTGTTCATGCAGAATTTTGATAATGCAAATGGCATAACTTTGAAGGTAAACCGTCCCTTATTACTAGAAAATATAGCGTGTATTAAATACTGTAACAATTATACAGGTTTGAAACAAAAAACATACGATATAATTAGAACGTTTACGCGGACTCTAATTGGAAGCGGGAAGCTCATTCTGTAACTCGGCAGTTAGATCATTTCCGCAATTTTACATTGATCCAATTCGACCTTTAATTTAATTTAAAATTTTAGACGTACTCCTGATAATTAAATGACTTCATTGTCTATTGAACTTGATAATAACTATTAGTTACGGCATTTTGGAGCGAATAACTATGAACTTGAATGAAGCACTACAAAGGCATGGGTATAAAGAATAAACATTTTTCTAACCAATTCTATGTCTATAATAGTCCAAACTTAGAGAACTTTTATAAATCAAAATACTTAAAGGCACATTTTAATATTATAAGACCAAAACTTAAGTCACGTTTGTTTTACCATCTAAAATAAGAAACATGCATACACTCCGCTAGAAAGTGGTTATCAGTACTTACCTATAAACACTAAACCAGTGCGTTAAGAGTCCCCTCTCTCTTCTGTTTTGAAGGTACTACGTACCAGTCGTTTGCTACTAAAATGGCCATAAATTCTATGTGGGTGTACCTTCATAAACTTAATGATTTTTTTAATGATGATACATTAATATCCGACGTAAGTATTTCCAACAACATGCATCATCATCATATTACCACAATTCACACTTCATAAATTGATACTATTCTGACGTGTGTTGCACCTGTTATTTAAAGTTTTATGTAATTTTTTACTCTAGTACATGTCACAAACCTTTACTTCCTGTCTAATATCAATTTGAGACACAGACTTGTACCAAGAACGAATTCAGCTCATCGAAGGCAGGATAGCAACACGATCTGTCTTATGAGATGACAGTATTGCAACGTCGAGAGATAACTCGAAGTTATATTAACTAGTACGATTACCCCACCTCGTCAGTTCACGTGTTTTAGACTTCCTGCTTTGAGCTTTGCACCATGCGTCACTAACGGTTTCGCAAGAACTACTTTTCTTTACTGCGCAACGGCAAGATTCCGTTACCTTAAAAATAATGGGATAATACCTCATATGTACCTACGATGTACTTGTGCTCTCTTAACTGCACTTTGTAAATTTACGAGTACTACCAAATAACGGCCCGTGGAGTATTACGATAACTCTACTACCATCTATCATACGCTAGACTTGAAAAGTGCGTCAAAGTTTCTGTTCCCATTCGTTTAATGTGAGGCCGATAACTTCGATAGGTTTCAGTATAGTCCCAATTCAAGAACCTTGCTATATCAATCACCTTGTCGTTTTTCGACACAAACTATCTATTTAACACCTCCAATACTATTAAAAAAAAGTACCTACATATGTTATAAAAGATCTCAAGGGGGATATCAATAGATGGCATTTGTTTTATCATTGATTGATATCTGATATTGTTCATTCTATAACCGGCAATGACCTTCAAATTTATGTAATGAATATTCGCTTGAAGAATTCGTAAATAATCAATTGCAAACGCTACTAGGGTAATTATTTAGTTTCACTTTTAATCATTGCATATATTTAATCATCAAGTTGAAAAAATACTATAGAAAATAAATATTTTGTTTATAGTTACATAGGTATTTAGAACAAAATAGACATCTGAACCACTAAAACCACAAATGCGTCATTAATGTCGAATGCACTAATGTGTAAAATATTAATTCTCACAATATGCTTGATGTCATATTTAAACGAAACAAAATCTTTTGTAAATAATATACTATAATAAATACATTTTTACAAAAACGGTAATAATATATAACAATAAGTACATGTAAAACATGAGGTACTAGTTGTATGAATTACTACTAAAATACAATAAGTATTTTACGGAATATGTTTTATGTTTACGGAATATGTAAACCCCTGAATTTAACACTAGAACATTCTAAATACTTATCCCCAGTTTCGTTTCAAATCTGATATTTCTTAAGCGAGTATTTAAATGATTGCGTCTGAGCACACCAGTTTTGGAGCACCGGATCGACTGCAATTGCTCCATCCATCGCCTTCTAATTGTTGGAGCGCTTCACAACAGACCTCATACGGGACTTGCATTGTTTTTCACATGGGTTTGTTAACAAGCAGGGATGTGATCGAACGCTATACACTCTCTCTGCTATAAAATAGTTTTGAAGTTCGTGTGCATATTTGTGCCTTACGTAATATAAAACTTTCAATACGTTCCTCAAGTTACATACAATATAACTACTCTCCATTTTTACGTCAGCAAAAAAATATAATTTTAAAGTAGTTAATAAAACACGTTCTAACATTTTATTTGCTACTGTTTTAGTTCGGTTGGTTCAAAAACGTTGTTTTTTATTTAATAATAATTTATTTTTCTAGTTTATTATTGGTATCGGGCAAATTTTCAAGTAAATTGGACGTCTCAAAGATGGTAAAAACACTACGATGAATAATTCTGTTTTATCGATTACAATTTTGTAATTATCAATATCGAGGCTCGATTGTAGACGGAAATAGTAGGTACAATTATACAACGACCTAGCATGTAAAAACTGTTAAGTAAATAACTTTAACCAAACAGGATTCTCCGCACGGCGCAACTTCGTGTGTTGTTATTTCAACTGTATGACGAGTACAACTTTGAAAATTACACTACAGCCATCAGTAGAAACAGTTCTTGTAAATAGCAGTCATCAGCGCCAGATGGAATTCGCTACTACTACTTATTTCTAACGTTACTTCGCTCCGTATGTTCTATACTAACAACTACTTTCAAAACGTACCTTTCAGTTTCTTTAGATTACGTTTATTGTTGTTACAAATATTATAATGCTTGATTTAAGGAATAGTAAATCAATACATTTAAAGTACACTTTCTCTCAATGTGCAAATATGTTCATACTTTCTTAAAGAAAATAAGTAACGGACCATGAACAGTGAGTGACTTCCATATGTAATGGAATGCACATTATTACGAGGTGTTTATATGTATAACTTGCTAATTCAGTAAAAAAATATATATATACATAATTAACGTGGAACATAGATACGCTGTTCGTTATATTTTTTTGTGTACTTCAATAAGGAAGTCCGGCAGTAAATTTTATTCCGATTGTCTAAACTTTATTTTCCTAATTCAATAATTAATTTAATCCTTCAAAATGTAAATATGCACACAAATTTTGTTCTTAATCAAGTTTAACGTAGAGCTATGTTTTTATTAAACTCATGTTAAACAACAGATGGTAAGGGTAGATACACACGAAACTTATTTCTTGAGATCATAAAAATAACACAATTCACAAGATGCTAAAACAACCAGACGTCCGTTGAGATCACCATTTTAGATTTTAAACTTTAAGATGATGAGAATAGAATTGTTTTTTGACCGTTTTCATTTATGTTATACTTAGCCATTATTTGGCGCGGTCCTGCTGATTCTGGTCGAACCGGTTCTATGCCTGGGCCTGAGACTGGACCTGCTACCACTCGCCAAATGAGTCGTGCGCGCGCCTACGCTGCGAATATGTTATGGTACGTTTGTACTCAACAGATCGCTTTTAAATGTATTCTATATAGTTTCACAAATTCAACTGATATGCAGAGAAAATTTTTTGGTCGACCTTGAATCGTTACATTAGCAATAAAAACGTGCAGGTGCGGCCGCCATAAAAATGACTGAAAGTAGAGCCTAAAGGTCACACCTAAAAGTATGTTAAACGTGGCTTACATAAGATAAACGATTGACTCGACTTTTGAATCTTGTTTCAAACTAAGGTATCAAATAGGTATACCACATAATAGACAATTATTATATAATGACAACTAAAACAGAGATTTCCTAGTTGATAACTAATCCGAGGGACTTGTTCAAGCTCAGGTTTCCTCTATACTGCTGTATGGACTAGAATCCTGAAGAACTGGACAATTATTATCAGTTCTACATTTAAATATTTTATATAGATGATATATGCATTACGATATTTTCTTGAGAAGTTTTTTTCTACTTTTCCTTGACAAAGCATTTATTATTGTATACATTCATCATTATAATTTCACCAAATTTTTATTTTTCTTTTGTTATGCATAGCCGCTAAACTATTAAAGCTTAGCAGATAGATAGTTTACCTTCGAAAGTCTAAGTCGAAAGTCTCCCCAAGTGACTTACACTTTCAGACCATGAGGTCGATAGCTTACTGATACATTAAAATCTAGAACGAAACAAGCTCAGCTCTCAAAAAGTCATAAGGACTGTAGATTTGAAATATTTTTATTAAATTTTGTTAATAATACTTTAGTTTGCCTTATCGTTCGACCTTGTAATTGTAAACACTTGGCTCCAAAAAAGAGATGAACATCTTATCACTTATAAAAGTGGTGACCACAGAACACAAATTGACTATTTTTCTTATCAGGAGAAGTAAGTTGACTTATTTAAAAAAACCAAGATGGTGCCCGTGAAGTCATTAGTAGCGCAACATAGACTACTATTAATGGAAGTCATAACAAAGGTTATAGGTAAAAGAAGAATGAACGAGCAGTACGCTAGATTATTCAAGGAAAAAATAATGGATAAATGTTAGAGCATAATTGCATGCGCTGGAGCATAACTATATAAGAAAGAAGTATTTGGAGAAACGAAAGGGTGTTATAGACAGAGATACTGGTGGTGGAGTAAAGAGATACAGAAAGCTTTGATTACATTATTTATATACCGAATTTAAAAGTAATATGAAAGTTGGATAAAGTTTATTCGTAAATAAGTAAAAATACCTCATAATATGTGAATAAACACAATGAAAGCGTAGAATGGCGTCACGTAAAAGAGGCATAGAACACAGTCGCTGCGGTTGTAAATCGAACCAAATAAAACCACAACAGGTTTTTTTAAGTCTAGCTAAGTTACCAGAGAATACCTACCTTTTTTTCCATAAACAGTTTTTGGTCTTGCCACAATATCAATGCCATATACTTAATGCTGTTGTAATCACTTGTAACTTAAATATTTTATCTAAAAAATGCGTATTTTAGTTTTTCTATTCGTTTGGTTCCATTAAAAGTACCAATACTGTTTTCTCTTCTAACTAAATATAACGTAGTCATATATTACTAGACTACAAGATGGTTTAAACCTACATTGGATCATATTAATTGATAATTTTGCAGAACAGTAAAAGAGGAAAGAAATGTGGTACAATCTATCCATTTTTATTTCTTTTAGAAACCCAACTACAAAGTACATTTAAAAATTGATTAACAATTACAAATCGAGTTTTAAGCATACAATTTTATAGTGTATTTCATATCTCCGCACGAATCAAACAAATTGGTTGGGTTTTATCGTTTTCACTTTTAGTATATTTACATCTGCTACAAAAATTTATAAACTAATGCGGTTCTACGATTGATATGCGATATAAATAGATACACGTGGGTTAAAGTTAAATAATTCTTGTATATCGAAAGTAGTAGTAGACTTTAATAGTCCACTGCTGGAGATGGGCCTCTCCTCAGAAAGGAGGTTTTGGCATACTATGATATTGATGATGTCCTCCCAGACGTATCATCGTCACCTTTCAACAGCTTCGTTTACGTGACTCGCAAAACCGAATATGGTTTTGAATTCACGCTTCACTGTCACTCACTGGCCCTACTATACCACATTGGCCAGAAGGGTTGGTATGGGGTCTGTTAAAACTTTTCCTTCTTTTACAGTGTTGTTGTCCTACGTAAAAATAAATAATATAGTATGTAAATTACAATTTTAAAGTTAAATGACAAAAAAAGTTCCAATTTCGACACTAAATAGTTTTGCTACTTTGGTTGTAAAATAAAATAAAGAGTAAAAACAAATCAACTAATAGATTAACTTACTGTTTTGTGATGGTATGATCAATTACAATCTTTTAAACATCAATTCAATGCAAAAGTTCAGGCTTCTTTTACAGACATCATTTTAAATGTTTTGATATTAATTTATGAGTCTTATCTATTTTTTTTCGTTTCGTTCCTCAATTATATTTGATTTTATCAACTTTGTAAACGACTTTGCCTATACAACGTTTAAATTTGATATACTCTGTAATTCTTAACCGTCAAATACCGTGTGGCATTCAATCGCAGTAAACAATAAAAACACTGTAGCGATGATATCACCGTCCAACAAGGTGACCATAATAGGCAGACTCCTTTTTTCGTTGCGTTCGTCCCACAATCACGATTTCAAAAGTGAGTTGATCACCCTGTATATCTGTCAAATAAGCATCATTTATTCAAGATAACAACCATCTTTTATCACATTCAGAAGCATTGGAGATATGTTAACGTGTTATCTGATATATAATTATTTTATTTATCGTCACGTACACGGACAGTATTTCTTTATGAAAGTATACTGTACTGCTAAACTGTATCTTCATTCATAGGAGCTATATAAAATGGTAACTAAAAACAACGGTAAGGAGTACGCCTATGCGTAGACAACGATCCGAAATATAAATTAAACGCATTTATAATTCTTAAATCATGGACTGAGATTGACAAATGTATCGTATCACTGCAGACCCTTCACCGATCGTTTGTTAGTTTATTTTTAAAGTCTTTTCTAAACTACATAAGACGTCTTGGGATTGCGGTATATAATGTTCGTAATATAAGAACATATGGGTGTGTACATATTTACCCTCCTTATACACATTATATTTAATGGTTTAACAACAGAATTATAGATAAGTGCATAACAAACTAAAATGTTATCCATTTCTTTTTTGTGTATTTTTCTATTGCATATTTCAAAGCACACAACTAGTATTTTGTTTTGAAGGTAAATGAGTCCCCTAAACCCGAGGGGATTTACTGTCTCACAGAACAAATGCCATGCTAAGAAACATAGTAATGTAGATATAAAAAGATAACAGCACAAGTTCACTACCTAAAGCTAGTTTGATACGTTCCTATGTACATTGTTTATTGTTCAATTATTGCAATTTACACTTAGAAGCGCATTAATTATATACTCTAGTTTAATATTAGAATGGCGTATAAGGTTAACGCACGTAAAATATGTTGTTCTCTGGTACCATTATTAGACGCAATTTTTGTAAAGGAACATGTATATATATTAGATTTGGTTCATGTGGGTTTTAACATTTCACATCACATCACATCAACAGCCTTTAATAGTCTACTGCTGGACATAGGCCTCTTCTTAAAAAGGAGGTTTTGGCCTTCCGTATGGTGTCAGATTAACAATAAGTAGTGTCACCGCACCTATTCATCCCGTGGGTGTCGTAAAAGCCGACTAAGGGAGCAAACTACGCAGGGCATCTAAACAAGTAAGTCGGCTAAAACACATTGTATCAAAATGCGTCATTTGTAGTAATATTCAAGTCAAACGTACTCTCATATCGCTCAAGTAAATAGTCACGCATGAGTAAATGTATGTTTGAAAACAAACTGCAAATGTTGTACTATTTGTTTATGTATGAATAGATGAAAACATTTATTCATGTGTATATTTATGGCTATTAAACAATACAGTATAATACGCATACTATAATATGAATAGTACAATATTTGCAATGACCAAAAGGGCAAGTAATTCTTTTTGGATTAATTGTAACTGTAGATATACAACGCATAGTAATTCTGTAGTTTTACAAAGGAGTATTTATTTTTATTCGATTAATATAGATAAAGATTTATCGTTTTTAACCGACTTCAAAAAGGAGGAGGTTCTCAATTCGATTGGTTTTTTTTTTTTTACACTATGACTATTAGAAGCAAAAGAAAACTACAAAACTAAACCAATGGAAAAAGTTAAAGCCTCGTCGTGGAGTTTCATCAATTCCATCTAGTCTAGACCGCCTTCCTTTTAACGATATCTGTTGAGTTTTTATCGATCGATACATAGGTTCAATTGGATGTTCTAGATATCCTGAATGAAATATCCAGTCCAGTCTTTATTGCTGATACCGTCTGACATAACATATATATTGATTTCTTTTAAATGAGTTCTTTAACAAAACTTGTGAAAACCAAAATGAAGCTTAACTTCGGTCAGCTAGCATAATGAATGACATAAATAGTTATTACCTCATTCAACACGTGCTTTGTAACGATTTTCTCTATTGAGCTTAAAACCTACATTCTTACTTTTACAAGGAATTCAATAACATTAAACTTCCGTTACAAAATATACATCCGAAAGTAGAAAGAAATAATTACGTATAAAAAAGTTGTAGATTTGCTTCATCACTGGACATAAATGTAGATATTTTACACATACCGGAAAGTAAAAGTCGGTAATCTGTAGTAACTGTTAAAACGTTTCTTATATTCTGATGTATGAAAAGCGCAGACTTACTAGAGGTAAGCGCAATCAGTATAGGATGTGGAGGTGCTCCATGTTAGATGCAAACAAACTATTACATAACAAATTAGTTATACGAACTAAATTAGGCAATAACATTTTACACTGCCAGTACATAGCAATAGTAAATGCTAAGACACTTTAGAGATTGTCGTAGACATATGCAGCGGAACATTAAGTACATAATTTTTTAAATATTTCCTGGAAAATAATAAAGGATGAGTTCTGAAACCTGAAGGCCAATTCTCGTAATAAAAGTTCGGTTTCAATTCAGTTCCGATCAACTTTCGATCTCACAACTGTCATAAAAGGTATTTTCGTAGTAAAATAGTAAAGTATTACTAAGATTTACAGATTACCGATTCAATTTTCGGTTACAATACTATATACCTAATCAAATTATAGCGTTGAATGTTTAATACTTTACTACAAAAATACCTTTTATGACAGTTGTGAGATCGAAAGTTAATCGGAACTGACTTGAGGCCGAACTTTTATTACGAGAATTGGCCTTCTAAACATTTTTTTGCGAAAAAGTATAAGATCGTTTTGAATAGCGTGATGTGAAAACTTAACGATTAGTGGTAGCAGAATAAAATATTGGTTTTATTTGTATTTAGCCTTACTTGACACTCATGCTGTACTTACGCTTTTGTCTCACTGGCCAATATCTAGGTCGTGTTACAAAACGCTTAGCAAACTAGTTCAGGGACACTCGTCGTAATTGAATTGTATAGGTACTTTTGTCAAATACTAACCGTTTTCCGTGCTTTTTTTTCTCATTTTTGACTATTTAATAAAACCACGATTTGTAAAATTTTAGCTTAATAACACGGCTTCGAAACATTTTAGTATACTACACTTTCTCTTCCAAGAAAGAACTAAAAAAATTGTAGATTATAAAATGATTACTGCCTAATTAACACAACCTTGCAAGGTGACTGGTTTTATGCATTTTTATTTCACAACCGTATACCGAAACGCAGATCTCTTTTCTACTACTACTACTAAGTGATAATTTTACATCAAGAGTTCATCTAGGTATATAATGAAAAGTCAGCAACGAATGGACCATTTCACAACTAGACAGCAAGTCGAGCGGAATGCGGGCAGCCAACGGCCTTGCAGCTTGCCAACACTGACCACTCGCACACTTATAGATCCAAATAGAAACAGTATCAGCGACATATAGCGCCTCTGTGCGTGTATGGAGGACGATGAACCTTTCGTCAATCTTTACTATTTAGTGAGTCTAAAAAGTTAAATCATTCTCAAGTCTTAGGAATGCCCTGTACCTATTTATTTTGATAGATTATGAATAGATTTTTAAATGGACTCATATCATTGAACCCCGCCAGTGTTTAGGTACTAAGAGCACACTATTCAGATAAATATACCATCAGATAATGCGTACCTCTTTTGTCAAGGACATATCTTTAATATGGTACAATTGAATCAAATTGTGTTTCATAGACTAAAAGTATTGATGTTTTCCTAGTACACACTATCATCAAGTACCTACCTATGTAAAAATAATTTATTAAATCTCAAGAGAATAAATATTACTAGATCAAATATACTTGAATATAAAATAGTAAACCAAGTTTTATGTAATTTATTTATTTATAAAGTCATATTGAGAATATTGATGGGTAAGTATTATTTTTAAAGTCTCCTTGCCATATCAGTACTGTATTTATTTACTATACCTGTGCTATGTCTACACAGCACTTCCTATAAAGTTGTGTACCTAATGCTCCTAAGTGACAGTAAAGTAAAACTCAAAGACATTTTTAATACAATGAGCACTACTAAAACTGCTGTCTCCCACAGCAGAGATGCTTTAGCATAATATTTGGCACGGCTCGATCGGAGTTATACCACGGCCTCACATAAAATCAGTGTTAAGCAATGTTTTCGTTGCTTCGGCGTCAACGCACTTCTGACTCATGAGTTGCAGGTGCACAAGTGCGGTGGCGGCCATCGGAGTGGGAATTCTCTCGCTCGGTAACAAGATTGCCGCCATGATACTGAGCGATGAGATGGCGGAGCGGGACCGCGACAGGTTTAGAACTCTCCCGGCTCGCCAGACCCGGGAACAGGCCAGGTACCGCAGACGACTCAGGCGTCGGAGGTCGAGCGCAGTCCTGGGGTGGCAGGTCAGGCCTCTGTCACCCTAGCAGAAGCAAGCCGGGAGCATAAAGGGATCATGGGGGTTCCCACACAGGAGGGGGTCATCTACACGCCGTAGATGGCCCGAGGTACGTCGGGGTATTAGCGATTTAGTTTCTAGGGCAATTGGTCGGTTCGAGGCCGACATAACCACACCACGGGTGGTATCCGGGGGGATTTTCGCACAGAAAAAAAAGAACCAAAAAAAAGGTGAACAAGTGCGTTGCCAGCGAAACAACGGACAACGCTTGCCCGTGAGCGGTAGGGGTCACTTACTATACAGTGGACAGTAAGTGGACAGGCTCCCCCTGTCCACTTATTTGGCCTCTATTCCATAAAAATTGCACATTTAGCATGTCTATACATAATATTCCATTTGGTTTTCGATTTTAGTAACAAAGAGATATACTACTATTAAAATTGAGAAAACATGGAAACTTACAGCAAAATCTGGACTAAGATTTTGTATTATAATTTAACTTTACATAGTATAAAATGAAGTGGCATTTTTTTCTTGTTCTCTTAGATTTTTCAAACTATGCAACTCAATTTAATGCAGTTTTCACATTTTTCACCAATTAAGAGTGTGATTCAAGAGGCAGGTTCATATGTTTACATAATACATGCATATTATAGTAGAGAAAATCCGAGGAATTTCAATGATTTGTAATGTGAAGTCGTAAAAACATGTTTTTGTGCTCTTTCACTGCAAATACTGGCTAAACCTTACAAGATAGATCAAAATAATGTATGATCTAAATGTGTATGTATGTAAATTGAATTCCTTTAAAAGATCTACAAAAAGGCACGGAGTGGTTAAAAAAAACAAAATTACTCCACAATGACACCACTTTTGTAGTATTAGTAGTATATATAATGTACCCGTGCGAAGCTGAGTAGTTAAATAATATTTAAAATTACTATCAGAATAATGAGTATTTAAATAATGCAGACAAAATGAAAGCAAAATAATTAAATATATTTTTTCTTTAATACCAAAAAAATCTGACTGTAAATTTTACAAAAATTTAAATTAATATAAGTAAATAGTATAAATTTTAAGACAGTTATCTAATATCGGTTGGTACAAATATTATTAATTTTATAGTAAGACTTATTATTGTTTCATGGGTTCCTTAAAAGTTTTATACTTATCATAGTGTAATAAATACTAACACTGACTCACAATAAAAGTTATACCTATATCAAGATAAATTTTATTACATATTTTAAGTAATATTTATATGATATTTATGATTAATGATAATATTTATTATTTTAATGATAGGTATAATTTACCAGCTTCTACCATAATAGCTTTTGACCCTGGTTACGCCCGCATGTTTATATTGGTTATTGCAGTAAAAAATTGCCTATGTCCTTTCTCAAAAATCTAACCATCTCCAAATTTCATATAGGTAAATTGGATCAGTGGTTATTGGTTCCCCATAGAAACTACCATCCCCCTTTTCACCCTTCTTAAAGGATGATTTCTGAATTAAAGCTATCCCATGTCCTTCCTTGGGACTCAAACTATCTCTATACCAACTTTCATCTAAATTGGTTCAGTGGTTCAAGCATGAAGAGGTAACAGACAGATAGACAGACAAACACACTTTCACATTTATAATATATAATGACATGGCAAACCCAACCACTCAAGATGAATACGTCTGCTTTGAGGTGAGCAATAGCTCTGATAAGAGGGTTTGCTGATGAGCTTCCCTTCTTGTGACACACAGACCTCCTAGCCACTTGTTCATTGCTTCAATCAAGTTTACAAGATTTGGCCCCAACAAATTCCAGTACTCAGTTTCCATAAAACTCAAAATGCTATCCAAAATGACTGAGTGTTAGAGACCACACCCACCTTGGCAAAAATATGGATTAAAGTGCACAAGGAAGTTTTTAAATACAATTTATAATAGGCATTATAATGTTGAAACAGAACATAAGAGGAACAAATTTGAGGATATGTGTACTGATCATAAGTCATTTTTTTCTATACCTACTATCAAACTTATGAAATATTTGAGGCTCATTAGGACATGACTCAAACTAGCTAATTATGTAATTTGTTAATAGTATTTATCAAGTTAGACTTACTTAGATAACAAAAGACATGGATGTAATTAAATATAGGTAGTTACAGGGTGTAAAAAACCCAGTCTCATAATTAAATTATAATTAAATATAGTCTTTATTATAACTATGTAATGAACAATATAGTAACATCAAGTCATTTCAACATAATAAGGTATCAAGATAATTTAATAAGTAACTGAACAGTTTATGTAAGTTTAAGTTAATAAGTCAAAACTGTCTCTTCTTCACCTTTTTGCAAGGATTTCATTCAATAGTTCAGCAATAAATACTCCATTATGGGGAAAATATGTTATAAATAGAGTACATGAATAATAATATATTTTTTTCTTGTTTTTTATATTTGTGAAAGTTTGAAGAATTATTTAATCGTTTTAATATAAGTTTTTAATTGCAACTGATTAAAACTTTAAAATTAATCTACAATTGATACATATCAGATGTTCTAATGTGAAACAGATATAGATTGGGTCCTTTCAACATGACTTTAATAAACAAAATGCAATACATTAGTTTGTACTACAACCAAAACTCTATCACTATAGACATAAAAGAATCACATCTTCTCACATGGTTTCATTGCCACTTCATACAACTGTAAAAAGTAATAATATCACATATTAGTTAGTGATGGTTCATTGCAAAACAGACTTTAAATAACTAGTAACTTTTATAATCTTTGTTAAGAATTCAAAAATGAAGCTGTAGGAGTATTAAATCGGCTTGCCCATATAATAATAAAATAATTAAATTAATAAATTTTTACTTGTGTACAAAATTTTAATGTATAAATCAAATATTTAACATACATTTATTTAATTAGTTTTGTTTGTATGGTTTAAAAATAACACATTAAGAGTAATCATTAACTGAAATCAAACTTAGATACTTTATAAAAAAGAAATTTATATTACTTAAATAAAAATCATTTACTTTCTACAAGATCTTCATTTACATTTGTATATTTATTACATACATATAGCCTCTATAAATACTGCAAAAGACAATTTCACTCCTTGTGACGATTTTCAATGTATATATTTACCTATAACAACAAACTATACGGTTTACAATTCGCGAGACAACCGACACGGAATCATACGTTGTAGACACTTACCCAAAGCTCAATTCCCCAATTCATTTTCACGGCAATAGAATCCTCACTTACACATAAAACACATTGAAGCTTCACTAAAACACTACAGTTGTTAACAAATTAAAATTCAAAAACAATACCACTTATTAAGTTGTTTTTTATCACTACCACCATTTCAAAACACATTCTACAGAAATAAACATGGCTGACTGACATGACATTTCGCAACTACACTGGCTACATTACACACTGCACTGATCGAGTGACGGACGGAAGTTAGAAAAGTAAAAAGCTCGTTATCAGGTTGTCTATAGACCATTATGTTGCCAATTAAAAAGCTGATCATTTAATTGAGGGAAAATAAAAACTGTTGTTCTTTAAACGTAAATATATTCAATAAAAAATACAATTATGACACAAATATTTTAATACGTTTTTGAGAGTTGCCGGTGCTTCGAGGTTGTAATAAAGAACCGTCTGATCCACGACGTACAAGTGCTGTTCGTCTGACTTCCTGTAAATTAAAAAAAAAATAAGATTTTGCTGTACATTAAAATGTTATTAAATACAAAACATTTTAGCGTAAGTTTCAAATAACCTTAACAGGCTCCAAAATAGAATGATGACTTGATCTTCTAGATGTTGGAGGTCCGGTAATAGATGAATCCCGCGACAGTGGAGCCTATAAAATAAATATAAGTTTTTGTAATAAAAACAGTATTTAACACATTATATATATATATATTTAATCTATTTACCTTTAAGGCTGGAATAAAACCAAAATCTGATGGGAGGGGTTGCATTTGTACGTTATATGTTCCCTCTTCAGATGCAACAGAAACGATTGACGGTCGGGCGGATAATTGCTGAGCTAGTAATATTGTATCAGCATCTTAAATCAGACAATAGAATTAAACACACATGTAAAATAACCTCAGATACAACTTCATTTTCAATATTATTTCAAAATATTGACAAGTTACTCGTTAAATACTAATTATTACCAATGTTCATCCCTTTTGCTACTCTTCGCGCTTGTACAAGTCTTCCAGCACTTCTTCTAAACTTCATTCCCTTTTCAGCCTCTCGTCTCAATCTTTGGGCTGCCGCTGCTGACTCCGCGATTGCTACTGCCACAGAACCCATACCTGACCTCTTTAAATTGAGGTCTACGATGTAACTTAAACATATTGCATTTGATAAGGTAATATCACTAGGCTGTAACAAAAAATAATAATAATTGTAATCCCACATATACACAGTAACGAATCTTTTATATCTAGTGACATACTCACAGAACCAATATTGTTAACACTGAGATCAAGAGTCCGTAAAGGAGTTTTGACTAATCCAATAGCACGTGCTAGTAAATCTCCGCAAGTTGGAGGATTTTCTGCACTTGTAGCAGACCATACTCCAGCAGGTGGTTTACCCAAAGGTCCTGGCATTATTCCACAGCCTGATATATTTAAACTATAACATAATTTACATTTCACTGATTATCGGTAGCTCAGACAGTTAAAAATACAGTTGATATTAGGTAGAGCTTACCTAGTAAGATTACATCCTCTCGCTACAGCTACCGCTACATGTGCAATACCTTCGGATCCAAGTTTTGTATTTAGCCTTAAGTCTAAAATACGTACTCCGCATCCGGAATGATTGAGTGCATGTGATATGCTTTCTATGCCAATGGTCCCTAATTAAACCAGAACATTTGAAAAAGAGCAGACATGTCTCCAACATTATTTTTTTCGGATAATTGGTCTACTTACCAAAAATATTGTCTGCTAAAATAAGATTTCGTAAAATGTCTCGTCTCATAATAAACTTGGCAATTGATGATGCACCTTCATCACCGATTTTGCAATGACTGAAATCTAGCATTTCTAAGTTACTATTATCAGATAGCCCTCGAAGTATATATTTCACCCTTTGACAGTTCATGTCACTTCTTGTAAGCCTGAGTTAAATAAATGAAATTAGTGAGAAATTAGAACAACGCAGTACTAGTGACTATTTAACGTACACTATTACCTCAAAACTTTTAATTGCGCACACTTTTCTAATCCACGAGCTAACGTTTTTGCATCATTATTAGTAAACTGGAACTGATCTCTTCGGTATTCTACTCCAATTGAACGTAGTTGAAAAGTAAGATGCAATTCAGTTAAGTTGGTTAGACTTCCTAAAGCCGCGTGCAGAGAAATATGATCTAAAAATAGCATTATTGTAATACAATTCAATGAAAAGATGCAGAACGTGGACACGTTTCTGAAAAAAATAATTAGTAGATGTTGGCCTTACCTCTTAAAAGAACTTCACTATCTTTTGAGTGTAATTTACCATCAAGTGGCTGACTTGTAACTAAGTGTGCCATTTCTGGAGACGCCATTCTTTGAACTGGAATATCTGTAGGTACTAAACTACGAATTGATAATGTTTGTATATACGGACCGCAAAGCTTTACTAAAGTCGTAATCTGAAACAATTTAATAAGAGCAAGTAAGAATACATTTTAAAATAAATATTTGTGAATTACTGTTTTCTCGTAATGTTACTTTTTCAGGATCATAGTGTCGTGGATTTATATTTTCTAATATATCAGCAAAGTGTCGTTCCATAAATACATTAATCCATTTTTTGTCACGATCTAAAAGAGGAGAATCTGAAAATTTTGTTTCGTAGCATCTTTTCCAAAATATATCACTTTTGATGTTATCTACTAAAATTTGAAGGGGAACGTCTGTGCCCAGTATTTGAAGAAATAGTTCACGATCTTTTGCAATTAAAGCCTCTAATTTGGGATAACCTGAAAGAAAATATTTAATTATACTTCAAGTACAAAATATTATATCGCTGCCATTAGTTTACTAACCCATCCAATTTTCCGCTAGTTTTTCTATACAAAGAGATATTAGTGATTTTGGTATTCTAGAATCCCACTGAAAGTCTTCTGACTTTATTTTTCTATTTGGTTCTAAGTCTACATTTTGCTTATAAGCTAGGTAAGTGCTATATTTCACACCTACTGGAAACTTCATACTTAAAGTAAAATTTATACAAGACTTACGTTAAATGATTTAAAACTGAATTAATAGCCGTAGTCTTAGTTACGAACGCTGCAACCATAGTTACCATGTTTAGTTGATACTTTAGGGGTTAACAAGTTAATTTGTTGAAATTGGGTTTATAATGCAGAAGCAAATGTCCATAGATAGTACTAAAAACGGTAGGGGAATTATGATTTAGATTAGCAGCACAGGTATAATTTCTCGTTTTTTTTTTAATATTATTCCTAAATAGTAATAAAACGATGTCATTTTTTTGGTATCGTATTATTATGAAGTGTAATTTCACTTTTACACCTTTACACCTTTTCTAGTTGTTACAAGGTATCCTACCATATAAAGTTAATTTCACATTGCATTGAATATTGTATATTTAAATAATATTTTGTCGTGTGTAGAACGAAACGTATAAGAATGACTGATTGTGACTGACTGATAGTGATACAAGATCTGTCAGTCGTATTCATATTTTAATTAAACAAATTTGTATTGAATAGGAACAGGTCCTGTTTCCAGAACAAACATATATTCTTGTATTAGGTGCACAAACAATGGATAAACATAACAGTTCAGAGTTGTTAAGTTCTGATTTTTCATTATCAAAGAATGCCAGTTCCGATTCGTTGGACTCGGACTCAAAATCGAGTTCATTGAATTCTAAACACGGACAAGATTCCGTAAGTTTCCTAAAAGGATTAATTTATTCTTATTGAATTTACGATATAGGACTCATGGCTTCCTGTAGTAAAGTTTAAGCATGCGATTAGTCACTCTTGTTCGGTCGCTAAGGAACTTTCGAAGCTGTGTTGCTGCTGCTGTGTTGAAATCTATATAACAATGAGCAGAAGCAATAGAATTCACATTTGCTTATTTGTCAATTGTATCCATAATCATAGGCAACAACAGGAACTATTCAAGGCTGGTATATGATTATTGCAAAAGATTTTTAAGTTATCACAGTCTAACTTAAATAGTTGTGTATGTGACTGACTTTGCTTTTACATTAAGCCCACTTCTCAAATACCCATGAAGTAAAGTTACTTTGTACAGGCTATGATACTATTTCTTTTTTTTTAGCCTCATGTGCTGGGTGACATCTATTTACTGGATGGAGAGAAAGTTACAAGTGTTGCTCGAGATGTGACATATCTTTGCCCTTACAGTGGCCCTTCCCGGGGTGTGCTGAAAGTGACCAATTATCAGCTACATTTCAGACCTACAGATGCAGTTCCATCACAGGGTACTCTCAGTGTGCCCCTGGGTGTTGTAAGTTGTGATTTTTTGTAGCTTACTAGCAATTTATTTACTGTAAAAAAAATGTATAAACAAAATTTTATGTAATCTTTTTGATTTTGCTTTTAAAAGTAATATCATTAAAAGAAGACTTGTAAATCACTGTTATTTATTTTAGGTGTGTGCATAAAGAAATGTAAATAGAATTTTTTATCTTTAGGTTTCTCGAATAGAGAAGGTAGGTGGAGCATCATCAAAAGGAGAAAACTCTTATGGCATTGAAATATTTTGTAAGGTATGAAAGTGTTGAAAACCATGGTCTTCTATGACTTTCGTATGTTATTATTATTACATGTTTTATTGTTTTTAATATTTTTATTTGTTTTTCAGGATATGCGAAATTTGCGATTTGCACATAAACAGGAAAATCACTCACGTCGTGGCATATTTGAAAAATTACAACAGTTAGCCTTTCCACTATCACATAGATTCCCACTATTTGCATTCAGTTATTCTGAGAGCTTCCCCGAAGATGGCTGGCATGTGTATGAACCTATTGCTGAACTCCGAAGAATGGTATGACCTTACATTAAAATGGCAACATAAAGTTATCTAATTATCAAGTATAACTGCAATCTTTTTAAGTTCTCTTGTTTTTGGTTACTAACAAAGCTAAAAGGATGTAGTTATTCACCCTACTAAAAAAACACTCTTTTGACCCAAAAATAGTTTATGGTTGATAAACAGAAACAGAATAACTAAAATGAAAACAATGATAAAAACTCGTATAGAGAACTATACTTCTTGGAAACTATTGCATACCATACTATACTATAACGTTTATGGTTGATATTATACTATAACGGAGAAAAGCTTTAAAATATAAAACAGTACCTAAACTGAATATAGTCATGCATTGCACCAGATATAGGTCGGTCGAACAATTTAATAGATTACCCATCTATCTTAAAGAGATAGTATACACACACATGCTTAAATCCCGATTAAAGGAATTACTGCTAGAAAAGTGTTATTATTCTGTGGTGGATTTGGGCACTGAATGAGTGGTCTATTCATTGATGTGCAAAAACTTGCAACTTTCATAACTTGAGCCTCACTGAGTCTAATCCAAATTCATATTGGTATATTACATAATAAACTAGTCCATTTCTTAACCCAGAGACAACTTCAAAGTACCTATCCACAATTTTGACAAAATTGTACACATTGAATTTTGATTTTGTTTTTAATTCCATGTTTTAGTTTTATTTATTTGTATTGCATTATATAGTTATCATGTAAGCAATTAAATCACAATTTTTATTTTAACGAATGAATGACATCTGTACACAATTGGGTAATAATAGATTTTTTTTGTAGAAAAAGTGATGCAAAAAACTTAGCTGATAAAAAAGACATTGAAAATTAGAAACTGATAAGTCCTAAGCTTGTTAAGCTTGCCCTCAAAGTTAGGACATCTGAACTGAGTGTTTAAAAAAAAAAAATCAGTGCCATAACATACATTTTATGCCTTAGATAATTTTAGTAATAAACTTAGTATAATGTACTATAATTATAAAACCAATAATCAAAATAATTCTAACCAATTATAGGGTGTGAACAATGATATGTGGCGTATCACACGAATCAATGACAAATATGAGGTCTGCGATAGCTATCCTTCAATATGGGCTGTACCAGCGGCTGCTAATGATGACTTACTTCGTGCTGTGGCCAGCTTCAGATCAAGAGGAAGGATACCAGTTTTGGCATGGATACATCCTAGCTCACAGGCTACAATAACCAGGTGCAGTCAGCCTTTGGTTGGGGTAAGAGTTATTTTTTTCCATCATCTCTACTATTATCAAAACGGAACAAAGTCTTATCAGATAAATCAAAAACTAGTTTGAATAGATGCCAGCTGAGCAATGTCAAAGTAGCAGCCCTAGAAAGAAAATCTCTGCATAAGGTTGTGCCAATTTCTGGTATTAACTACATTTTACCTACCAACGGGCCTGTTGTTCTAGTGGTTAGTGACCCTGACTGTTAAGCCGAAGGTCGCAGGTTTGATTCCCACCCAGGATTTAAAAATATATTAGTATGTAAATTAGCAGACTGGTTACCATAGCACAGGCTCTGCCTTGTTTGGGATCAGGATACAAAAAATATATATAAATTTTAAAAAATTACTATTTATTTACAAAAAGACTATTAAAAAGAATCATTAATTTCTTTTAATATTTATACACAGAACACAGAAAGAACTACAATGAAGTGTTTTTTTTTAAATCTGTTACATGTAATAAAGAACAGTTGCAGTATAAGTTTTGTGTACTTAGATAAAGATAGCCCACAACGATAGATCGTATTTAATAACCTTATTATTATTTCACTATAATCAGTTAGAAATATATATAGAATTTGAATAAAAATAAATAATAATAGAGAAATAATATAATATCGTTTATAATATTCTCGATGTCAATGTTTACTTCACAAATTTTGGTTCAGTTTTACTGTACTCAATAAACACGCAGTTAGGTATCATATTACGACCTTTCTTGAGAGCGCATGTTGATTCATTAATTCTTACGTCACTCAAGTCAGAATCCCCAAAATATCATGAAATGCGTTGTTTTATTTCGCACAGCACTGAATGTGCACGCTTAGGATGTATCGATCGTATATCTGATGATATACCATCTAAATATATAGTCTTAGTTGCTGTAACTTTCGTATTATTTACGTAATATTTAGTATATTCGCGTGATCGCTGCTTTCCTGTCAAAATGAATTGTATTTGTTCTAGTTGTGCAATTGCACACGTCCATGACAATGCCTCCTAATCCATTTACATCCTAATAATAACCACCAATGGAAGTTTAAATTACGAGTATTATAAAACCTTTATACCTACGCATTAATAAGATAGTATCATTTTAATGCATTTATTTATAACGAGGAAACAAATAAATCTAGTCCAGTTCAACCCAAAAAAGACACACACACACGTTCACTGCAAAGAAGATACCATACCACCAAATCTTGTTCAAGGAGAGTGCTCCGAGGAATTGTTAGGACTAATACCAGGCGTAGGCTAATGGGAGGCGGGAGTCACTTTCCATCAGGTGACCAGCCTGCTCGTTTGCCCCACCTTCCATAAGAAACAAAAAAAAATGCGCTTTAAATTTTTTTACATTTATATATTTATAACAATGAAATCTTAAAAACTTTGTGAAGGATAAACGTTATTACTCACGTGTTTTCTGGGGATGCCCAACATTTCCGATACCCGACTTCACACTCCGTGTGTGACACCGGAACCATCGTAGCAGGTTGCTATAGTCCTAGTTACCAAAGGGTCCCCCGTAGGTTCCGGAGCTAGTCGGGCATTTTCGAAACAAACACGTGAGTGAGAGTTGTAGTGATCGTTTAAACTGGCTGTTGCTCAAATTCCCTACGTTCTTTTCTTTAACTCTACTCGTAATAGGTACAAGTTTCACGATGATCGGTTTAGTAGTTATAGCGTGAAAACGTAAGAAACAAACCAAACTCCCTTATTGCATTCATAATATTAATTAGTATGACATCCATTAGCTGACATACAAATATACGTACATGTCGGTGAAATATTACTCGTATTCCATTTCGACATTTATCTTTTGCGCTTATCAGTATGTATATATCGTACGCAATGGTAGCGAAGATAGTAAACTGTTATTAAAATGTGTTATAAACAACATAGCGTTGTTAATTGAATAGTAGAGATGTTTTACGCAATCAGGTACACAGCAATTAAACAAAAATTATACCTACCTACCTACGAGTAATATCAATCACCTTAAAAAAATCCGCATGTTTTTTTCCGCTTTGGCATGAAGTCTTTAATTGTTACGAAGTGAGTAATCATGCGTCAACCAGTCGTTAGTTCCTTTCTTATTCATCATTGACGTAATGTTTTGCTAACGATCTACTGTAACATTTATAATTCCCGCAAGTTTCTTACTGGGAATCCTGTACCTACCGTTTGTAGGTCAGTTTACAATGAATTTTCGATGTCACTGCATTTCTATACCCTTGTTAGTTATTACTCTAAGGCTAAGACGTAATTCAAAAATAGGTTAGCCTTATTGTGACTCAAATTCAATCTAGAATACCCGAGTAAAAGCATGTACCTGTTCTTGAGGAAGTTCTAAAATCTTGATGATGACAAAAAAATAGTGAATTGATATTTTGTAGAATAACACCTATATACACGAGTCTTGATTAAAGCTGGAAATATCGGGCAGTCTAAAACTAAATATTGTCTTTCACAGTAGACATGTTTAGAAAAGAACACATGAAATAAATGCTTTATTAAAGGTTTGATTTGTTGTTTAAAGGACATCATTCACGCTCCATACAAAAAAGTACCCAAAAAAAGTGCCGGCCAACGAAAAAAAATGGTTTTATCGGTTAGAGAATGACATTCTAAGATTTTTTTTCTTTAGACGGCTAAGAGCTAAGACCTTATTACTTATGAGTTATATGACTTAGAAATAATAAAAAAATGCATTTATACGAGTTCGTCTGAACAATTTTTACTTCATTACTATAGCAAAAATCAAATAATGATAATAAAGAATAACTTAATCTCGCTTAATAATAATATAATATGACAAAAAGCCTAGTTATATACAATCATCATTAGGTACCTAAGTACCTACGTAGGTATTTATGTGTAGGTAGGTCGGAGATCCATTTTTGGTCTAAAAGTTGGTCGTAGACGACTGTTGTAATAATAAAAAATGTTTAAAAGATCATTTGCCGTAAGATGACACAGCTTTTTTTTACTGGCCGGCACTTTAATTTTTGGGTACATTTTGAATGATGTCCTTTTAGTAGTAGTAAATGAGACTATTTGCCTCGCTGTCACTTTGATATATTTAAAGGTATAATTGTTTTACAACTTTTTCGATTTGTATACATCCCAAATGTGTAAATCCCATGTGGTATTAAGTCCGCATTGTGCAATGTAAATGCAGGAAGTTTTAAATAAAAAATAAATTGGTACTTAATTGGGATAGTAAAAACATAGCTTTTTTCTTTTGTTTCTAGGTCAGCGGTAAACGCAGTCGCGAAGACGAACGCTATATTCAACTCATAATGGACGCTAATGCACAAGCGCACAAACTGTTCATCATGGATGCTAGACCTACTGCTAATGCAGTAGCCAATAAAGCCAAAGGAGGAGGGTAAATTATTATATTATTAGCCTCCAGTTCTGTCTAAAGTTTCACCCGTTTTTAAGATCGCAACTCCGCTACTAAGAATTGTAGTGTGATATGAAATAGCCCAATCTTTTTCAAGAATAATAATCATTTCAGAGATTAGCGCATTTAACATTTATAAATCTATAAGATGTATTAGGCATGACTGCACGGATGGCGTAGTGGTTTAAGCGCTCACCTCGCCGCTTCCTAATGCGCTAAGTGTTGTAGTTTCCATTACCACATAGGACAACACTTTGTGTGAACTACAAATTGTTGTTCTGAGTTTGGGTATTCTTTTTGTCCGTTTCAAGTATGTTTGTAAAGTCCCCTGCGACACAAGTTATATTCCTAGTGCGGGAGTTGTCTTATTAAATAAAAGAAACAAGAAAGATTATAAAACAACGTGATCCTACGGATGTACAATACAAGCTATTAATACTGTTTGCCTGTAATATTAAGTAAACATTCATATGTTTTACAGATATGAGTCAGAAGATGCATACCAGAACGCCGACCTTGTCTTCCTGGATATACACAACATTCACGTGATGAGGGAAAGTCTGCGAAAACTCAAAGAACTCTGCTTCCCTCAAATAGACCAGACCAGGTGAATGACCGACATGTTTTTATAAAATGTTTGAAATAACTTTATAGTTTATTTATAATGTATTTAAATAACCCAAGATTTAACAGACTTCCATAGTACTGTACACAAACACAACTGTGTTAATTTAGTCTAGACTTCACGATTAACCAACAGTATCTTTATAATCCGTCCTCCACCTTTATATTCCATTCATATTATAGGTTTGAAAATATATACTCATCTCTACTCTTGGTCGGGAAAAATGTAATTGATGATGATGAATTACTAGTGTTTACACATACCTACCACTTTCCTACATCGACGGGCCAGTTGGTCCAATGATTAGTTATGCTAGTTAGATATAATAATTACCAAGCATTGAGTGCTTTTAATTTTAAGTAATGCTTTTTAAAATTATACCTTAGCATAGTCTGTCTACTATAAATAATACATAAATATTCAGAGGTTTTGCTTTTATTCCAGATGGTTCAGTGGTATTGAAGCTACCTGTTGGCTGAAACATATCAAGTGCATTCTGGCTGGAGCTGTACGAATCGTTGACAAGGTACTGTCATTTTTTTATTATGTTATTAACTAATAGTAACATTTGACGTCTGTTTTTTTGCCTAAGCTATCTCAATAATATATTTTAGATTTATTCTCATATAGAGTAAAATACTCTATTACCTTAAGTTTCTTAAATATTTGTATTTGTAGGTGGAGAATCATAAAACCTCAGTGTTGGTCCACTGCTCAGACGGGTGGGATCGTACGGCGCAACTTACCGCCTTGGCGATGTTGATGCTTGATCCCTACTACAGAACACTCAGAGGATTCGAAGTACTTATCGAGAAAGAGTGGCTGTCCTTCGGACATAAATTCCAATTGGTAGGCCATAATAATATAATAACTTATTTATTTATTAATTAATTGTATTTATCGTAAATTATTACATAGAGGTGTTTAACCAAGGTGCTTGGCTAAGAAATCTCGTTGCCAACTGGAGGCTAATAGCTGCAATGCCTGTTATTACGGAGAGCCATTTCTAAGCGGTTGGTAGCAGTTGGAGGCGGACTGCCAAAGACTGGGATAGTTGGCACTCCTTGGGAAGGCCTTCGTTATGCAGTGGACGGTGATAAGTTTATGATGATGATTTTTAACAAACGTCGCTAAATCAACAAGCATTATAAACCAATGTAAAGTGTTGGTAGGCGTTTGGTTTGTTCGTTGTTCCGTTTCGGTATTTCTCAGTTCAACTTTTTGTTCAAAAGCCTTTAGTTTTTTTTCTCTTGTACTATCATCAGAATAATTCATGTGATGTGAGCTATATTATACCTATATTGAAACTGTTCAGTCACACTTAACACACTTATACAGAACATCCATTTGCACAACACAACATCCAATTTTACTATTTTACATTAGGAATATATTCCTGTGTCGCGGGAGACTTTACAAACATACATGTAACAGACACAAAAAATACCCAGACCCAGAACAACAATTTGTGGATCACACAAAGTGTTGTCCCATGTGGGGATCGAACCCACAACACTCAACGCAGTAGGAAGCGGCGTAGTGACCACTTAAACCACTACACCATTAGTGCATCGAAAATTATTGTTATTTACAGGTTATTGAGCAAAAAGAACCTACTAACACAAGCATTTTCTCGTACCTTAATTTTTATATGTTCATAAGAATACTACTATTAAGACTTTCTTTACTCATGCCTATCATGTTTCATTTTAGCGTATCGGTCACGGTGACGAGCGACACTCTGACGCGGATCGTTCTCCTGTCTTCGTACAATGGGTGGACTGCGTGTGGCAATTACAACAACAGTTCCCTACAGCCTTCGAGTTCACAGAGAGACTGCTCATCACTATAGTTGATCACTTGTACTCGTGTAGATTTGGTACATTCCTCTTCAACACGGAAAGGGAAAGAGTTAAGGAGGGTAAGTTGAAATCGCACCTTACAAGACATTTTAACCCCTGACGCCTAAACGACGGGGTGTTATAAGTTTGACGTGTCTGTGTCTGTCTGTGGCATCGTAGCTCCCGAACGGGTCAACCGATTTTGATTCTGTTTTGTTTGTTTGAAAGGTGAATTAGTCGGAGTGTTCTTAGCTATGTTTGATGAAAATCGGTCCAAGATGGCCGCCACCACAAAATGGCAGATTACGTATTTTTTCACAACTCCCTCAATATGGGTATCAAATAAAAGGGCCTAACTAGTAGAATACTATACACTATACTAATACTATACAAAATTTGTCATAGTGTATAGTATTATTATATTCGAATTTCAAATACAAGATGTGTCGGGGGAATACACGTAACAGTTAATTAGAGTTATTAATTTGACCAATTTGTGAATTCAAATGACCCGGTTTATTGTTTTTAATGGAGACTGAGAGAGTGGATATAAAAGGTCACTCTTTATATCCATGGGGCCCTGGTCTGCAGCCAAAAAGCCCATAGGTAGATCCAGATTTTCAAACTAAAGATTTTTGACACTATTCTATATTAATAATAATAACACTCTTTATTGTACACCCGGCCTTATCGCACTTAATACTTAATATTTTACAGGCACAAAAATATTTCTTCTTTATTTGAAAACTATTCAATTTTAAAGTTTCTATTATATAATTGTTAACATCAGAATTAAAAGTTATGTTGCAGGCGACTTTATTCTTAAATATATGGCTGAGGTCACAGTGAAAAATATAAAATCTCAAAGCTACAGAGTACCCAGAAATCAATATAACATACAAAATTAGTCGTTTATAAAAACAAAAACAGGAGAAAATTAACTACTTAAATAATAATTTAATACTTTTAAAGTGACTCACAGCAACGCATCGTATGCTATTATATTGAGTAATGGTGACTGCCCCAAGGCAATTTATTAGCTGGGTATAAATCCGGTTATGATTTTCGATGGGTTTTCATTTTTACTTTTTTTTATCGTTTTACACAACACAGTTCCTATCCCTCGTTATATATCTCAGTTGCCAAATACTTATGAATTCTCCATTTAATTATGAGTAGATTGCAGATAAACTCATAAAATACACATTATAATACCCTTTTGGCCGCTTACGAAACGAAGTTTCGAAATAAGAATAATATTTCTTCTTTCGAAACTGGTTTCGAAAAAAAAAACATAAAATAGTGTTTTTTCTTTTGAAACTCTTAAATAAGCTTCTAAACTCTTATGATGGATAAGAAACAATTTAATGAAATTCATTCACTTTTGTAATGATGTGATTTATTTGTTAATAAAAGAGACTACTGTAGTAGCTATAACCGTTGTAGAAATTATAAATAGAATACTCTATTTATAATTTTTCTATTTATTTATATATTTATAAGAAAAAAGAAACATTATTCTTTTGTCGAAACGAGTTTCGAAAGAAGTGTTATTATTCTTTTATCATCCTGATTCATCCTTCGGAGTTACACACTTGACAAAGAATGATTCATTATGATTTATTTTTTTAATTGTAAATGTGTTTTTGTTACAGAAGTAAAAACTAAGACTGTCTCTCTCTGGTCGTACATAAATAGTCGCCAGGACTTGTACCTAAATCCGCTGTATTGGGGGCCTTCCTCCTTCGGGGCCAGCTCACCGCCCTCGCCATACTCGCGCCCTCAGGTCGTCTTGGTCCCAGTAGCATCGCTCAGGCTCATTAAGCTGTGGAAGGCGCTGTATTGTCGATGGAATCCTACCATGAGGCAGCAGGTATAATTTAAATTTAATTAAAAAGTGCTAAATATTGTTAAATAACAATCGACTTAGATTTTTTCATCGGTAAGAAATTGAAAGTAATTTATGTTTACAATTTACTGAAAGTCTAAAATAAGTATAGAACGGCATTAAAAGCATTAAGTTAGCATTAGTAACAACAAGAATAGTAAAAGCAATAACTGCTTTCTTATTCGATTTCCTAAGTGCTTGTCAACTTTATTCTCGATCAGCTCGATACCTTTTTTTTAAGACATCTCCCGCACTAGGAATAAATCCTGTTGCAGTAAAAACATACTTAAATCCAGCTTTTTATCGTTACCGATAATAATTCATCTATGTGATGTTGGTTTTCTTGATGATGTTGAATAATGATCTACTTTTACAAGACCTAAGAAAATACAGGTTCCTGATGCATTCTCATTTATTGCCTCGGTGGTGCAGTGGTGGCGTATGCGATTGCCGTGCTGAGGTCTCGGGTTCGATGGTATAATCTGAAACTATTTGTTTCGGAGTTTGGGTGTTCATTATGTATAATATGTATGTTTGTACAAAAAAGTAAATAAGTATTCTATTAGTCAATCTGGCTTTCATAGTAAAAACTCTGCTTAGTTTGAAACTAGATGGCGGTGTGTTAGATGTCCGAATATCCGAAATATTATATATTTTTGAAACCTCCTGCTTGTTGTAGGACCCAATCTACCAGCGCACCCGCGAGCTGGTAGCGCTCCGCGCGCAGCTGGAGGCGGCGGCGGCGGCCGCAGCTGGCGACCACGCGGCGCGCCAGCACCGCCTCGGCCTCACGCCGCCGCGGGTCGCCAGCCCACACCACGTATGAAACCGACACATATATCTGTCCACCTACGGACTCACAGACTATATGTCCTTGAAGGACGAGAGCGTGTTCTTCTAAAAGGAAAATTCTATTCGATTTCTCGACCAAACGTGTGAAAGTTGTGTTGTGTACGTTTAGGTGCTCTCACTGATGTCGGACGGTCTCTCGCTTTGTAAAAGACTCGACTCGAAAGCAGTGCGAAAAATATTATACCCTCTATGGATTCAGGTCCATCCTTGTCCGATTATCTAATCATGTAAAAAAATTAAGCTCATTGAGTGTAGGAATAATTACTTTATCAAAGTAACTTTATTATGCTAGTACTTAATGTACCTACTTTTTTATTGGTTTATTGTATAGTAACAACATCAATAAATTTAAAAGCCACTGTTTAAAAAATAAGAATTAGGAACATAACAGCTAAAAGGACCTACCTTTTGTTAAGAGAAGACCGACATTCAATCATAAGTGGGCTGTTAAGATTGATAATTTAGCATGTTTATTGTTTATCGTGATAAACACTGTATTATTTGTTAGATATTATAAAAATGTATAAACGTTTTTCTTAAAAACAATTAAAAGCACGTGTCGGCTGCATTTATTTATAAAAAATATATATTTTATCTATTAAATACTTTTATTTCTTCAAAACTTCTCTACTGTTTTAATATGCCATTAATGTTTAGAAATAAATAAGTCAATATTTGACACAAAATATATTAAAATATAAGATATTTTTGTTTATGTCTGCAATGCCGATAATGTTAGTCGGTGATAGTTGCTTGATAACGCCACGATCCTGTAATTAAAGTTATTCTTGCGTTCATTGCCTTATTTTGCACTTGGGACAATGTGAAACAATCACTTCTAAATATTAAATGTTGTATTTAAAGTAATAAGTGACAACTTATTGTCTGGTCGGCAGATATGCCGCACAGACGCGAGAACTGTTTACACTTTTCGTGTAGATACATTAAGAATAATATTCATTTGTTCGTTTATCTATATACCTATTTATAAGTATGACAATCAATATCATTCATAAGATTCATTAGTAAATAATTTATATAAATATTGACATAGTGATATTAACAGTATGCTTTTGTAGTCTTTTGTAGTATGCTTTGGTAGCTTACATCAAAATGAGGTAATTTTTTTATTGAATGTCCTTTTGATATTTGGCAATACAACATAATAACAAAATAATATTTATATCAATGAAAATAATGGGTAAATGGCGCAAAAAGCGATTCATAGATGTCCGAAGAAAGTTCTTACAAAGAGAAAGATTGTAGAATTTTGTTTGTCGGCCTGCCATAGAACCATAACCGTCTTCTTTCCATTCAGCTAGTGTAAAATATCAAAAGTTAAATTTATTCGTCTCGATGTTCATATGTATAAAATAGTTATTTTAGATTTTCTAAACGTTGTAAATATAGTCTTAATTAAATGTTTATTTTAATTTTTTGTTTCATTTTTGTATAGGTTAATGTTCGTATTTTTTTCCTTAAATTTATTGCTTATTTTATATCGAAGTCAATTGGGCCTGACAATTAAATACATTTTATTAACTTGTTATAACACATATGGTGTCTAATATTTTTCCAGAAAACGATAGTAATAAACATTGAAATATAAAAAATTTAGGCTATGGAAATGTTTCACCTTTTCGTTAAAAACTATTTCAAAATTACGGGAGAACAATTCGAAATGCGAATGTCTTTAATAATGATATAATAATCATTTATTTAATTAAATAACCAGGGCTCATACTAAAATTATTATTAACATAATTTTTTTGATGGGTAAGAAAGGTGTACAATGTTTTTTTTTGTTTTTACATATATTGTATATGGATCACCGCTGTGCAATCCCGGCAGAGACAGCACAGCAGCGACTCACATACCTACAATCCAGCCTACTCGATACCATGCGTAGGATGCTGTTAGTGCTGGCTCGAACCCTGCGCACCAGGGTTTGCACACCTCTTCCGCATCGTTGCGTAAAAGTAAGAGAACGCATTGTTATATTGTACTCACACACTGTGTAGGATGTTGTACTAGTTGTACGATTTTTGAGTGAATTTAGCCTACAGGCTGCAGGTGTAGAAAGTAGTACCATATGCATGGAACAGTATGATTTTCACATTAAGTGAGCATGTGCACAGCATGTTCGCTGTTACTTACATCGCCCTCCGTTCTCTCTCAATATCTGAGTCGTCCCGAAAGTCAGGGGTTAATATGTGGCCAAGATATTTGAATCTGTAAACTCTCCATAAAGTCGGACCGCTAAGGGTCACGGGAGGTACATTGTCGGTTTTTCTACTAGCAGCGTCAAACACCATGACCTCTGAAATGTCTAAAGATATTGCACACTTTCATAATTCTGCGACAAGCAAGCCATTTGCTAAAAACTCGACATTCTCAGTTTGAATCGGAACGTTAAATCGGTTAGCCCGTGGTTTAAACCGGTTGAGCCGGGTCTTAAGTACGGGATGTACTGTCACGCTCGCGGCTCCTGCTTTATCGACCGAACAAAACTGATTTATCTACCAAATGATTTTGAACCGAGTCGACGCGACACAATCTACAATTGTAAAACAACAGTGTGAGATTTGATTAACTATGTATACCTATACCAGTACATAACTATAATAAGTTCTAGTATAACAAAGTTATCTATCACACACAAGCTAATGATAAAATTGTTATAACAGTACATTTTGTATAAGAAGACTATCATTCCTTTATTGTAAATTTAAATATAAATCTTTGTTGATCTCAATGCTGTTTTTCTTATATCCACTATATAGTTTAATGTCAAGTTTTACATTTGTATGTAAACTCGGTTGCGAACCGTTGGCAAACCGTAAAGCGATGGTTGGATCGATCCCGTCGAATTATGTTGCACATTGCTTTCATATGTTACATTTGTTCGTCAACTCGTCTTACGGTTTAAACCGCGGTTTACTACAATTTCAACGGTTCGGTTCGGCAACCGATTTGTACTAATTGTCTAACCGATTCAACTCGGTTTGATAAAATTCCAGACCGTAACATCTTTAAACTAAACTAAATAGTAACATAGATATAGAACGATGCTTGCTATTATTTGATACATGGAAAAAGGTGAAGTGGTCGGGGCTTACCACCCTCTTACCTCGCAAATTGTCACGCGTTGTTTCATAGGGAAATCTAATACCAATATATCGTTCGATTGTTTTGTCAACATCAATTTATTGGGCGTTAGTGATATATTGTGTGAAGTGCATGCGTAATGCGTGTATTAAAAAATAACCCATACTTTCAAACTTATATAATTAATGTGAAAGTGATCCGAAACTTGTGTTCGTAAAGTGTCGTACGTCGTTCGGTTAACTTCGCGGCTAACTCGGCTCGGCTCTGACTGTGTTTGAGCAGACGGGTCGCATGATAGTAAGTGACTACCGCCGCCCATGGACACCTGCAACTTAATAGTAAACAGTGCATTGCTGCCTTTTCAGTCCCACCTCTCACAATCAGGGGAAAGGGAGGGTTTGGGCTCCGGTAACCTCTCTCACTCGATGAAGAGCACCTCACGAAAGAACTGCTTAACGCAAGTTTTCTGTGATGCCGTGGTATCACTACGGACGAGTCAGGCCCATATTTATTTTATTTTATTTATTTCAAACTTCATGCACTTTTGTATATCAGCGGACTTAATGCCCAAGACATGGGTGGTGTAGAAATCATAAATGGTAGGTGCACAGAGGTTACATATTATGATATGTAATCCATGAAAATATACACGGTTCACTACATACATATACGTATACATACACATATACGACCATCATATCATAAACATACATATATAAATATCTTTATGAATATAAATATTATATTCGTACACTATGTATACCGGAATATTAGGAGTACTATTGACTTGCCGGGGTGGCGGCGAGCGCGTTGCGAAGCGCGCTCGCTTCCAGGGAGCAGAGGGAACATGGGGTTCCCACACGGGGGGGGTTCGTCTACCTGTTGTTGTAGATGGCCCGAGGTATGTCGGGGCACTAGGGACTTCCTTTCTAGGGTATACCTGGTTCCCCGGCTATTAGTACCCGAGATGGCGTGCGGTTTTAGTCGGTTCGAGTCCGACATGCCACCGATAGGTGGTATTCGAGGGGATTACCGCACGAAAAAAAATAATAAAAAAAATAAAGGTGTACTATTGACTGGGTAGTTCTTCCATTTTATTATAAAGGAGATCGTGCACCTTCTTTTTGTATACAAAACGGTTAGTCTACATCCTGATTTCGAGCTTGAGCGCATTCCAGAGTAGTACTGCGTGAAGAGTTCACGAAGTCGGAGTTGTGGGAGGGACAAAAGAGAAGCAGATTATTTTCTGAGCGAAGATTTCTGTCGTGATTAGAGGACAGGTAACGGAGCTAGGGAGCAAGGTAAGTAGGTGAGGTCGGTGAGTTGTTGTAAAGCTTGACCGTAAATAAAATGTTTGTGAGGGTACATGGAGACAGATCTATAGGGCGCAGCAGCCATGAATAAAACAAAACATACTTAGCTTGATAAGCGAAACAAAATGAGTACTTGAACTTAGATAACTTAAGATGATAACTCCAATATACGAATCATATAATGTAAGCATTCAACAATAGGCTGTCCTGCAGTCAAGACATATATATTATTTTTAAAGTATCTAAAAATGTTTAAAGTAGTGAAAGACTCGAATATAAGAACTAAAGCTGTTAATTATTTGAGACAATTAAGATATGAGAAGAGATCGTTAGCCACTCAACAAGAAGTGGTGTCTTCTGCTGATGTCGTTATCATTGGTAAGTAATAGAGTGTATTACTGAACTAAATAATAATATATCTAAATGAATGCCCCGGTTTAATATTTCTCTAGTTGTGATCTATATAAAGAGTGTATCTAGAGGTCACTGTACTGATTTTGTGGTCAGAGTATGTCAGAGCACAGCGATATGATGTGTTTCTGTTAGTCTGCAAGCCAACGTAATTTTAGATCCACAATTGTATTTACCTTTCTTTATTTTCTAGGTATTAGGTATGTTATGGTATAAAAACCTTAAAAACTCTCGTCGAGAAACGACGTAACAAAATTACATTTAGGTATTTATTTATGCACTTACAAAAAAACAATTTCCATCATGATTCTACTAGACCTTAAATACTTGTTATTAGTAAGAAAAATAGAGGTTAAAATTCATTTTATAGTTCGGTAATCAGCCCAGATCTAACGAAGTTCTCAGTACTAACCTTTCTTAAATGCACCTCATATCGTCTCGTGATGGCATTTTTAAGTTTCAGTTGGTTTGATTCTGACATAATCTAATATTGAATTAGTTCCTTTGTGGCTAAGAAGAGTTGGGTAATTTTAAAAGATAATGGTACCTAATTTTAATTTTAAAGGAGCCACTTGGGGAATATCGTCAATCGATTTATTTACTTTTGTAGGAGGAGGAATTGCAGGATGTAACACTTTGTATCAACTCACGAAAAGAGGAGTGAATGCAGTTCTACTTGAACGAGCAAAATTAACCAGTGGGACAACGTGGCACACAGCAGGTAGAGTATCCCTGCCGAATTTTACCTTTTTTCCCTTCGTTGCCCTGAAAGGGTCTAAAAGCTTATTTATTCTCAGTCATTCATTCATTCATAGCCTATCTTCACGCAGCAAATGGATAACATCATTTTATAACAATGTTATCAGAATTATTATATACATATATCAGTATGTAAATTATTATAAGTATGAAGAAGCAATTTAAATTGTGTATTACCTAACTATACCCGAAACAAACAAACCGAAGAAAAATATGTGTGTGTGTAAATGTCTGCTATTTCAAAACTGTTGGTAAATAAGTTTATAGGTTATAATAATTACGATAAGAGATCATTATAGGTACCTACTATAATACTATTACTTATATATTTTTGTTACAAAAAAAGTACATCTTTACTACATTTCAGTTTTAAATTTATCCTTTTTTTTTATATTTCGATATAGAAAATTGCATAAAAAGTTGTTGACATTGTTTTTCCTTGTGCTAAATCTTGTCGAGAAGTTTGCCTCATGAAAATAGTGATAGTTTTTCATATATTTTTTACTTAAGTATACCGATGTCCTTCAGTACTGACTACAGTCTGCCCAATCAATGGTTTGATTTGTGAACTAGACAAGGGTCAATCTTCCAATGAATATAAACATTGTCCCCGAAACAAGTTCAAGTTGTTGATATTTTCTGACAGCTACTTTTAACGGATATTACCACAGAATCATAGTATCAGTAGGTACAGTGCCATTTACTTATTTAAAACTACCTAAATGAATAGGGGCTTAGTGCGAGTTTCGTTCACAAAAACTCTCCGCTGCATTTCCCTGAGTGATTGGACCCATAGATGGAGCCACGTACTTGTATACCTTTAGCGCTAAGTCTGCCTTGTCTGGTACTACTCAGTGTTTTACTGCTTACGTTTTGTAAATTATTGGTCATCCATGCGTATTTTTTTCCAGCAACTCGAAAGGGTCCCTAGAGCTGTGGTCATACTCATTGTCATTTTATTTGTTACTACCACGAAAGCATAAATATAAAATTATAGGCAAAAGTATAAGATAGAAGAATATTTTAATATTAACTCTATTTATTCATAGGGTTAGTTTGGTCGCTCAGGCCCTGTGATTTAGAAGTCAAGCTATTAAGAGACTCCAGAAAGGTATATAGTAGTTTAGAAAAGGAGACTGGCGACTACGCAGGATGGATCAACAATGGTGGAATGTTTATATCCAGGAGCGAGGTAAGCAAAATGTACCTACTATATGAATGTAGACACGTTTCTAAAGATTTTTTCTTTTTAAAATTTTGACTGCACGAATGGCGTAGTAGTTTAAGCGTTCGCCTCGCCGCTTCTGCATGGGACAACACTTTGTGTGATCCACAAAATTATTGTTCTGAGTCTGCGTGTTCTTTGTGTCCGTTTCATGATTTTTTTTTTTTTTTTTTTTTTTGTTTTTAAAAAAGACAACGCCCGCATTAGGAATAAATCCTGTGTCGCGGGGGACTTTACAAACATACATGAAACGGACACAAAGAACACCCAGACTCAGAACAACAATTTGTGGATCACACAAAGTGTCGTCCCATGTGGGGTTTGAACCCACAACACAACACAATGCTTATAAAGTCCCCCGCTACACAAGATATATTCCTAGTGCGGGAGTTGTCTTTAAAAAAAATCAAGTGTAACTAATATTATTTTCTGTAATATTTGTGTCTATTATGAGTAATGGTTATAATTCTGAATTTATAACATCTTATCTCTTATCATTAATTCTCATAATTCTGGCACTTCCGCCCCTAAAAATGTATGGTCTGAATAAATTGCTACTATTTTTGGCTTCAGATTCGAACACAAGAATATCTGAGGCTACATACATTGGGAAAAGCTATGGGAATACCTAGTCAAATTCTAGATCCCAACGAAGCTCAAAAGTTATTCCCTCTTTTGGATCCATCAGTGTTCAAAATGGCGCTGTACTCCCCTGAAGATGGTACTATAGATCCTTCGATGGCATGTAACGCCCTTGTCAAGATGGCTTCTAAGAATGGAGGAAAAGTAAGTTGTTTGTAATTTTAAAAAAAGTTTACTAGAACAAGTAGTAGCATTGTGTTTTTAAGTACCTGCGAGTAAGTCAGGTCAGTCTAGGACGCATGGTCAATATTGCACGTTGTGCTTGTTTTCCAAAGTAATAGACCAAAAGATCTCTATTGAATTGTCAATGATGTTATATTGCAAGTTTTATATATATTAAATGTTGTTGTTCTTCACGTTAATAGCAAACAGTGTAAGATGGTGAACCCAAGGGTTTTTGACGTTTAAATTAGTAAAGCTAATATGAAATGTATATTTAATTAATGCAATAATACCTTATTTATTTTTTGTCTCAGATTTACGAAGAGTGTCCTGTCCTTGATATCCATTACACACACAATTTGCTTGGAAACAAAGAAGTAACAGCGGTTCACACGGACAGAGGAATCATCAAGACAAAATGTGTGGTCAACTGTGGAGGTAAACACTAGGATATTTAGAATCTTACATCATTTCGGTCATTTACACGCTTGTGAAGGTGTCGTACAGGCAGGATATGCATATAATTTCTGTATTGGAATAGTTCATGAAATAAAGTTTTATACTCGCTATGCTTGACATAGGTTCAAAATGTTCATTTTCAAACCCCCTCGGGCCGTCACCCCACCGGGTTTTACGGCAGGGTGGTGTGTTGAACCCGGACCGACTAAAACCACACGGTGTGCTTCTCCGCGCCTATAATAGGAGGACCAGGACCTACTGTTATTAAGACATCCGGACCCCTTTTAGCGCCTGCCCGCAATGTCGCTGCACCACCTTCGGGTAAATTCTCTATTCACTTCGCGGCGGGCCGTTATGGCGGGTGGATTGGAAAACCCATCCCGTCCACCCGCGGCCACACTCAGGGCGGCATGAGGCGCTGGTAAGCGCGCCTCCGCCAACCGGTTCGTCAGCGGTGAATTGGGTCCGAGTGGAGATCATCCTCTCAGGCCCTCTATACCGCCTCCTTCTGGATGACGTCTTCATAGAAGGATGCAACCGCGGTAAAACATCTGTCACTACCGCCCATGGAGCGTATGACGGCCGGTAGCGAGAAGTCCCCTCCGATGACTGCAAGAAGGACCCAGCGCTGCGACTTCCAAGCCGGGCAAATTGCCACCGTGTGCTGAGCCTCACTGCAATATCAGTGGTGACAGGCGGGACTCAATGCCCTCCTAGCGACCGAGTGCAGGTACTTCCCGAAGCAGCCGTGCCCGGAAAGTACCTGCGACAAGCCAGCGAAGCCAGGTCGTGGAACCTCCAGCCGGGACGACCTCAGGGCGGCATGAGGCGCTAGTAAGCGCTCCTCCGCCGGCGACGAATTGGGTCCGAGTGGAGGTTGTCCTCCCAGGCCCTCTCCACCGCCTCCGTCTGCGACCGCGGGCCTCCAGCCGGGTCAACCAAAGAGCCATCGTGGCTCGGCGAGCGGCCTCACGCCACATGCGTACCTCTTCGGGCGGGGGCAGACTGCCACTATCCGCCCGGAAATCAGCCGTTCGGGGTAGCACGGAGGTCCGCCAGCTCTTGGGACCACCAGTAGACCTCCTTCCTTGGAGGCCGACGACCTCGGGTGCGGGGCATGACCGCTTCGCAGATCTGCGTCTGGGCAGATCGCATCGCGAAGCTGCAATAGCGCCCACACCAGGATCCGCAGGACGACGACTTTATTTAGATTTTTATACATATCCCTGCAATATTTAATTAAATAAGCAAAACTAGTAACATTTTTTCTGGTACGGAATCTAAAGTGCTTTCATTACTTAGGGTACAATTTCATTAATTTTGCAATATGTAACATACAGAAGTATACTTATAAAAATATTTCTTTTGTTTATGTATAGGTACGTCAAATATTGATAAGATTGTCTCAAAGTATTTACTTTAGATTAGGTTACTGTGGCGGGTTCAAGGAATGACGTATGAATGGCGTGCCGACGGTTAGTTAAAAACTGGAAAAGCGGGTACCTACATCAGCTACCGTAGAAGCCGGGACGGTCTATTGATTCGGTCGCAGCCGAATAGACCAATTGTATTCCCGGACGAGGTCGGTAAATTGTTTGAGAGAGATTTTCTCAGTCCGCATCTTCCATCACATGTCGATGATCTGTCAGACACTCAACTGGACTTCCGACAGTATAGAATAGAAAGAATAAGAATGTTATTTTAAATTAATTTGCCAGACACGGTTCGAATGTATACATTTTATTTTTTAGGGTTACGTAACTCAAAAGGAAAAAGCGAATCCGCCTATCTGACTGTCTGTCTATCAAGAAGTTAAATCTCAGGAACGCGTGGAGGTATCGAGTTGAAAATAAAACCATATACTGAGATCTAAAGTACTTGAAGCTGTAAAATAGTCAAACTCTTAAGTTAACGTAAAAATAGATACCTACGGCCGTTTATGCCTCAAAAAACGCACATTTCGACAATCTCAGGGGAATCATAATTGATAGGGTACTTCCCGTTGACCTAGAACTATGAAATTTGACAAGTGATATCATTTTAGACTACAAGTACAGGGCAATATCTGAAAATTAATGTTTGTAGTTTAATCATAAAAATATAGTCTCTATTTAAATTAGGTACGTAATCCATCATCGAAGTACAATTCAATTCAAAACAAAATGTCATGTAAGGTAAGGTTTTGGAACATGAATTTCACACAAAGCTCGGAAAAAACTGCGGGACTCGATTCCTGAACTATTTATACATTTGTACGGAACTCTCGGTGGGTGAGTCCGACTCGCATTTGTCTCAATTTTTAAATCATATTATATAAAGTTTTTTTACCCTATTCATCCCGTGGGTGTCGTAAAAGGCGACTAAGGGAGCAAACTACGCAGGACAACAGCACTGCAGAGAGAAGGAAAACTTTACACAAACCCTATACCAACCCGTCTGGCCAGCGTGGTGTGGTAGGCCAAAACCTCCTTTCTAAGGAGAGGCCTATGTCCAGCAGTGGACTAGTAAAGGCTGTCGATGAAAGTTTTTTTTCTTTACTAGGTGCGTGGGGCCCACGAGTTGCTAGATTTGCAGGTATCCCATCACTTCCAATAATCCCTTTCAAGCACGCGTATGTCGTATGTGATGCTACACCGGAAATCCGCAACGCTCCTAACATCAGGGATCATGACGTCAACCTGTATATCAAGGTCCAGGGCGAGAGTTGTCATGTTGGAGGCTATGAATCTAACCCGCATATGTTAGACCAGGTAACTAAAAAAAAACTAAAACTAAAGACGTGATACAGCTCTTTTTGGCGTTTTTTTCTTAAATATTTTTGTTCAGGTACCAGACAATCTTCAATTCCATATGTACGATTTGGATTGGGATATATTCGGGATACACATGAGCAGTGCTGCATCCCTCTGTCCCAAATTGGATAAAATTGGCATCAAAAGTACGGTGTGCGGCCCCGAATCCTTTACTCCTGACCACAAACCTGTATTGGGAGAAGATCCTAATGTGTTTGGTAAGTTCCTCGAGGTTTATGTATGAATTGCAAGATTGTGCAGTTTCTCGTTAATCAATAAGCATACTTATATCAGCCAAATATTAATGAAATCCATATCGTTGTTATTGGGTTATGCTACTAAAGTATAATTACTTAATGCGAGAATAAAAAAAGGTAGTAAATAAGAGAGAAAAAAATTACAACATATCGGATAGTGTTTATGTTTAATAATAATACCTTATATTATGTAGGCACTTTTTAATCGCTCCAACTAGTTAGATAGGATTAACTAGTTATTATATATATTTTTGTTTACCACAACTCTGATTTTATTATCACTCTGACGCAATTTAGTTTAATTAAGTGTAGATATACAGTATTTGTTTATATAACTGGACTTTGAAATTTTATGGTTTAATTAAAAGCACTTCGTTTTGTGTAAACAGAATACTTACACTATGTGTGGTGGAAAGTGTGGTGGTCTACTGGAACAGTACTATAGAAAAGATGTCTGCTACCAGCAGTACAAGCATAGCGTTATATTGCTACTGTAGCGTAGATTTCCCAGAACTTTGTGAGATAAGTAAGTGACTTAGAAAAGAGTGACGAGTGACTTTCTTGATAGCTTTGATGTATTATCTGTTGGCAAGCTACACAAATTGTGTTACCATCTTGCATTCTTAGTGATTCCATATATACATCGAATTAAACGTTGGTTGTGTTATGTTGCAATCAATTACTGAAAGTGATGTACACACATGGAATTTATGGAAATACACTCCTCTATTTACTTCTTTTTTACAGGATTATATCACAATTGCGGGTACAATTCAGCCGGTATGATGTTCTCAGCTGGCTGTGGGATACAAATGGCTGAGTGGATTATCAGTGGAAGGTTACTATTGAATCTATTATATCCTTATAAAAAATAAAAGGTTATTTGGATAGTGCTAGTTGCATATTTCTAACAAATCCTTTGATAATGTTTTAGACCGCATTACAACATGTTCACCTTTGATATCCGTCGTTTTACCCCCGGACAAATGTCCCGCGGCCATTGGATGAGGGAAAGTAGCCATGAGGCTTACGTTCGCAATTACAGCGTAGTCTACCCGCATGACGAACCTCTGGCAGGTCGCGACGCAAGCCATGATGCTATACACCAAGAGTTAGTGGATGACGGAGCCGTCATGCAGGCTCGAGCGGGATGGGAGAGGCCTGCTTTCTTTATGCCTGGAGAAAAAGTAAGCAGACCTATTACTTAAGTTCACTGCTAACGGCTAAGCAAGCTGAAGGGCGATAATTTAAATAGAATAGTTTTAAAATTGAACGTGACTTTTTTCTCCTTAATTTCACTAAAACTAGAAAAGCATGTGTTTATTGAGCATTATTTTTATTCTTTCATACCTCAAAAGGGAAATTGATACTTATTAGATATTTTGTGCCCTTCATTTTATACTTGGGACATTACGCAGTAGATAGACGATGTTCGTTAACCGAAGCTTTGTTTATTTAACTGCAAAATAAAGTTATATTATATCTTTTACAGATAAGGGTACAACAATACGACTGGGGCGGCACCCACGACTACCCCAGAAATATGGACCAGCGTTATGAAAATATCCTCAAAGGAGATTACACCTTTAACTTTTCTAAACATCACGAACTGGTAAAGTCTCTTTTCCTTCAAACTTGCTTGTAACTGTTAAACTTTCGAGATAGTTGACTTCTGTCCCACATCAAAAAAAACATTGGTAAACTAAAAGTCATAAAATTAGTTTTCAGTGCATAGTTATTCGCGAATATAAATACTATCTGATTTAATCTTTAGGTTTGGGTTTAAAGAACTTTATTAATACTCAAGAACGTTACATTCAGCTTAATGAGCATAATATAACATAAACAAAGTAAAAACAAGAAACAGCGATAAAAGTTTCTAAACCAATGTCTCATAAAGTTAAGAAAACCGATTTCATTGTCCTATGTACTCACACGAAATTATATTTTGTACAGTATCTGTGTAGGGAGTCCGTTGTGGTTAATTACTGCAGTAAACATTGGATTGCACCATTTAGTGTAAGTGAAAACTTCTTTAGGTGCGTTGAGCATTTTTGAACTACAAACAAAATAATGTATTTTATGGTTTAACAAGAAACTCATTTTTTGAGATGGGAAGAAACCATTGAACTTGCGACACCGTTAACGTTACCGAAACCGCTGTTGAAGTGAAAACTTCTTTAGGCGCGTAGGCCATTTTTTGAGATGGGGAGAAAACAATTGAACTGTTACCGTTACCAACACCTCTGTATATAAGGTTTCACTTTTGTTTGCACTCCCGGTGTGCCACTGTGTTTTTTATGGTATATGGTGGTTTGCCTCCCAAATGAACAGACGGGTTTTAACTATTGGTAAGTGACTACCGCCACCTATGGACTCTTTCAATCCCTCCCCCCAGAATCAATGGAAGGGGGAGTGTTTTGGGCTCCGGTAAACTAAAAAAACTAAAAAAAACTCACTGTGAAAATCAATGAAAGAATTGTTTAACATCGTTTTTCTGCGAGGCCGTATTATCCGGTCGAGCCTGGCCCATGTGGACCCTAGCATGGCTCTCCATGGATAAAGATTAATTTAAAACATTTCTTTCTTTGCAAAGTACTTATAATTAATTTATCAGTTTTCGCGTAACTTAATCTTCAGTAGGTATTAAAGTGATTTTATTCAGGCAAGATTATTTTTGTTATGATACCAGATCGGGTCGGAAGCTCTGGCTTGTCGTAACGCAGCCGCTCTATTCAACATGTCGTACTACGGGAAGCTTTACCTGACCGGTCCCGACGCACAGCGGACCGCGGATTTGGCATTCACCTCTGACCTGTCTAAGTTAAACGATAGGTAAGAAAATATGTAACCCAGAGTCTCTGTGGCTATTTTCATGTGGTAAAATATACAAATAAGTATGATTGTTATCTCTATCTACTTACAGTTACGGAAAACGCATAGCGGCATAGACTGTGGGCTTGCTTTGTTATGTCATGGAATTACTGAAAAATCTGTCAAGTCATTTACGTACCATATCATAAGCTTTATATACGTCTTTAATCTTAGGCAGGTTTGAGTGCAAAACCTCATACATCACTAAGCTAAGCTAATTGTTTTGAAGAATAATATATTAAACGTATTAAATTTAGTGATAACTAGGTAGGTTAAGTTTTATGAAATCATTTACAGGACCAAATTGATTGACAACTACATGTGGATATAAAATAAATTATAATTTGTTACAGGGTCGTGTATTCCTTAATGCTGAATGAAAAAGGTGGTGTAGAAGCTGACGTCACAGTCAGTATACTAGATGGTGGTAGTGGCCAACTGCACGAACCAATCTTCAAGGTATAATATATTTATGTTACAAATTATTACGCTATTTTTTATGTTTATAGTATAAACTCATGACTATCAGGTCATGTTTCGATCCCACGGGGGCCCATTAACAATGAGTGAAGCGTCCTACCTATGTAATTAATAATGTATGTTTCATCATCATCATCATCATCATCAACAGCCTATACTAGTCCACTGCTGGACACAGGCCTTGAAATGTATGTTTAATAAATATGAATACCACTCACGACAGTCATTCTAACATAACTTATTTCTATACAGAGGTTATATACAAACATACATCATATATCACTTATGGTGTGGAAATCCTGTCGGGTAGTCACCGCACCGGGCCTAAACGATAAGGTTATAATTATGGCGGACTCGAACCGATTCAAACAACATACAGTGTTATGTCATAAAGTCTGCCGGTGCAGTGCAGGTGTACTTAACAAGACAAGCCCTGTAATCTGCATATGACTTATCATCTTAATTTTATGTCGTAAAATCATATAACTAAACTAATGGTGTAGTAAAATCTACTTTATATTTCTTTAAACAGGGTCGTGGATACTATATAGTGACGAGTGGATTCAGTGCAATTCACGCATTGGCTCATTTGCGACGGATCATTCAAAAACACAAACTCAAGGCGACCGTCACTGATGTCTCTAAACAACTGTGCATTCTAAGTGTGCAAGGACCAGAGAGGTAACTTATTATTCTACAACGCAATACTCCACCATGCCTTTCTCTCGCTAGTCTTAGGTTGCTACTGTCGAAAGCCTGCGTATCTTAAAGTGTTTCCATGTTCAATCTTTGGATTTTTCAGCCAACATATCATCCAGCGATTCACAGACGCTGGGTTATCCAACGACGCTTTCCCTGTCAACACACATCGTAGCATCCGTCTCGGAAAATCTTCCAGAAATCCTGATGATAAACAATATACTTGCCGTGCGCTGCGTGTTACATGGTCCGGGGAACTTGGTTGGGAATTACACGTGCCTTCGTCTCATGCCATACCTGTGTATAGAGCATTGAGCCGTACGAAGGGACTTAAAAATGCAGGATGGAGGGCGCTGACGTCACTTAGTTTGGAGAAAGGTAGAGTTTAATCGCATGACTTCTTTAATGATCAAAACAATTAATTTCTAAAAATCACATTGCAGGTAAGAGTAGATGATAGAGTTTAAAGCTACTCGATTGGGGAATGCACGTCCACTTCACAACACTACTGTTTTGACGCTACATTGTTTTTTTCTATATTCAAGTCAAAATTTTGTCCCTTACCTATATGGCATAAAATATCGATAGGATTAGTGTAAACGTACCTATTATGTGCATGCGTTATTTTATGGACTTTAAGTGATGTCTGAGATAGGCGCAAAAAATTCGGATTACCTACATCTGATCCGACATCAAATTTTACCAACATTCTGAAACTACAAAAAGTAATCATGACTAAGCGAAAATTTGCGTTTCAGCTTAAGCTCAGCGTTAGCTTAATATTTAACTTAAGTATTTCTATGATTTTTATACATTTTTAGGTTACCATTTATGGAATGCCGATTTAAGAACTGATGATAACCCAATCGAAGCAGGTTTAGGATTCACTTGTAGAAAAGAAGGTGATTACATTGGAAACGAATTCGTTACTAAGGCCAGGAAGAACGGAGTAACGAAGAAATATGCTTATTTTACACTAGATGATAAGGTACGTTACAAAAAACTTGCTTGAAATCCTCGGAAAATTATAGGTAAAGAAGGCATACATTTTAGTTTTATTTACATAATACTATCAGTTTATTAGAAATGTCTAAAGTTGCTAGTAAAACATTTTCATTAGAAATGTTCTAAACTACATAACGTTCCTTTGTCATCGTCATCAACATCTCAAAGAAATATATAACCGTTAAAATTAATTTATTTTAGCAGTAGCGCTATTTAATTTAACTTTATAAAACATAACAGGAAATTTATTCAAAAATAATGTTGAAATGTAATAATTATGTTCAACTTAAACTTACATTAATATTTACCTGCAGGTGGCAATATTCGGTCAAGAAGCAATATTTAGAAATGGAGAACCTGTTGGTTACCTAAGAAGGGGAGATTACGCCTTCTATTTAGACAAGCCAGTCGGAGTTGGTTACATTACCAATAAAGGCGCGAAAGTTACCAAAGATTTTTTGAAAGACGGCGAATATGAGATCGAGGTGATGGGACAGCGGCACAAAGCGACACTACACCTTAAATCTCCGTTTGATCCCAATGGCCAAAGAATACTGGGCAATTATGGAAATGATGAACATATCCATGAACCGCATGCTGGACAAAATGAAAGAGCGGGCGGTGTTGAATAAAATACTTGTACCATAGTTTATGATCTCAATAAATACTTTTTTAAATTAGTCTTTTTATTCTATCTTCTAGAACTGTAATATTTACTCCTTTATAGAAATAGAAATGTGTTTTATTGTAAATAAACATATTTGACATCATAGATTAAATTAAATTATAAGAATACAAATTCTTTTAGTTAAGCATGACATAACTATGCCTCAGTATCTATACATATTATCGAGAGTTTAATTAATTTAAGCTGCCATTGATCATCAAGTTACATAGCATAATAATAAAAGATCATTTTTATCTAGTTTTTCTATAAGTACCCGAGCTGAAAGTTTTTAAAGCTGCCTAAAAGGCAATGTACTCCAAAATTATAATTAAAAAGTGTAAAACCAACCGGTCCTTTAACATAATAGATTATGATAAGGTTAAAGTAAAATAATGCAGTAATACTCATTGTGTAAAAAAATTATCGATGATGCTGAAGGCGGAGAACTGGGTGCTATGGCGCACATTTGGTGTCCATGTACAGTAATGGATTGCAATAGTCGGATTGAAGTGAATTGGACTATGTTAATAGATTTAAACACTAAATTTTATTTAAAAGTACTAAACATTATCATTTTGAACCTATTTCAGCTTTTAGCTTACTATTTTTTTAAAATAATGACTATATGGCACTTTTTAAACTTAAAATGGTTCCTTCATTTTTAAAATTAATTGGCAACACTAACATACTGTTGTTGACGTCTAATGTCAAAAGGTGTTTATGTTATGCACATTGCACAGAAAATACACTATAAATCCAATGGCACGACAGAAAGTAAACAGAGTTGAGGCAATATCTTCCAATTATTAAATAAACCTATAGTAAAAAGTGCAAGTTTAAAGTTATAATTAGTAAAACATGTCAGTCACTCTTCATACTGATGTTGGAGATATAAAAATAGAGTTATTCTGTGAACAATGTCCAAAAGCTTGCGAGAATTTCTTAGCTCTATGTGCTAGTGATTACTACAATGGATGTTTATTTCACAGGAATATTAAGGTAAATAGAACACTGCTAATTCATATAACTATACCCGACAGAGCATATAATAAATTAGTTCTATTTTGTTTAGGGTTTTATAGTACAAACAGGCGATCCTACTGGCACTGGGAAAGCAGGCTCATCTATTTGGGGAAGAAAATTTGAGGACGAGTTCAAGGAAGAATTAAAGGTACAATTTTGAATGTAAATATTTAAAACGATATTTGGATAGATAAATATAAAAATATATTTTTTTATATTTATCTATCAAAATATTGTTTATCGTTTATAAAACAAAGAATGGTATAACAATGATACCCCACCCAGAACAAATATTGTGTGATGAGCATGATCATTTGTTCTGTGTCTCTGGGTGTAATTTATCTATAATATGTATGTATTTATAATTATATAAGTATGTTTATCAGCAGGCTTATTACCATAGTGGGTGCTCTGCGTAGTTTAGGATCAGACTGCCTAATGTGAGATGTGTGCAGTTATTATAATTACACTGCTTTGATTACCTTTTTCAGCACAATGCAAGAGGAATGGTTAGCATGGCCAACAACGGTCCCAATACTAATGGAAGCCAATTTTTTTTTACATATGGAGAACAACCTCACTTAGACCTCAAGTACACTTTATTTGGCAGGTAAGACAAAAATAATAATAATTTATGTAAGAGTAAGTTGTATACATTAGGTTTAAAAAGCCTGTAGTGTTTTTGCACATAATGAATATCGCACACCATGTGTGGTGTCAAATTAAGAATATGCATTGTCGCCACCCTTATTGATCCTGAGAGAGCAAACCATGCAGGACAACAACACTGCAAAGAGATGAGATAAAAAACCCATCTGGCCAGTATGGAATAGTAGGCCAAAACTTCCTGTCCAACTCCTTCCTGTGACTACTAAAGGCTGTTGATTTCTGTATACTTGTGGCATCTCCAACCATAGGAAAGAACAAGTTATGTCTTCAAACAATTACATTCCAAAGAAGGGTTGGCTCAAACAGGTATGGGTCATAAAGTAAATCAGCCAAACCTCCCACCACAAATAAAACTGGCGGAGGGCAGGAAAAGAGTAGTGATTACCCAATGATTCAAGTTACATTGAATATAAATATTCAAGTGAAGACAAGTGATGAAATCTTAGCTTTGACTAAATGTAGTCTTTATCAGGATTTGTGATTCAAGATGGTACCAATCATAATACCTAATCAGAAACAAAATTACTGACTAGTCTTGTTATAAACAAGATCATATGCATAGATACATAGGAGTTGGGACAGAAAGCCTGATGTATAGAATTCTCTGGTATAGCTCTATGTTCAGTTGTGCAAGTATCATGATTATGCATTTATAATAAAAATCAATTATTTGTTTCAGGATAATAGATGGGTTTGAAGCACTTGATGATTTAGAAAAAATGGCAGTAAATCCTAAAACATATAGACCTCTCACTGAATCAAGAATAACATCGGTCACTATACATGCTAATCCATTAGCTGGTTAACTATAATTTAAATTAAATTTGACAATAAAATATTTGAATACAACTAAATTGTTGTTAATTACTAATATTTCAGGCATGAAAAAGTAATTCAGGTTATGACTGTGTTTAAAAATAATTATCAACATAGTTTCTTTATCATATCTTGTCTAAATCGGCAGTAAAATAAAAAAGTTAGTTTCACCTTGTCAAATATAATATAATTAGAGAGCAAATAATAAATCGTAACAAATTTGGTTAAAGTTAATTTAACTGAAAACAAGTATATATATGTATATACTCAAATATAGAGTTAACCACTGGGAACTAACAACAATTATATACAGAAAAATACTTATTAATTAATACCAAGTTTTGAGGATGTCCTAATAATTAAAACATTTATCAGTTTTCACAACATTTATTGCTGATAATTATTTACATATCTAGACACAATTGCCTACTTAATAACAAGTAAACTGTTGTTATGGCTATTACATAGGATTAACAAGATGCAGGGTAATTCTTCACTCTTTTTACTTCTGCGTGTTTGTATGCAATATTCATACTTCATCTACAAAATCATCTTCAAAATATGAAATGTTTATTTCATATTTTAAAGATTATTATGCATGTTAGATTTTACTCAAATTGATGTAATTATGTCATGTACTGGACCACACCTCTACATATTAAACAAAATAAAAAACACACTCAGACGCATGTTTCCTGCATAGCCGTTACCTATGCTTCACAACAGTTGTGTTTTCAGCATTCTCGTATGTTATACATATATGTGTTAACAGCACTTGTGTATGGAATACAAGGGGTGTGTATACATACACACTTGTGGTGAACACGTGTGGGTAATAGCATTGCTGTAAGGAACACAACAGCTGTAAAGCCAGTAGTTGTGGTTCGAAAAAATATTCGTTTTATCAGAACTGGCGAAAATTTTATTAAACACTGGGTATGTGTTATTCAGCAGTGAAGGAGTTAATAATTTAGTAACTTAATACTAATACCAATAGTGAATTATATATTTGGAGGGGGAATATGACTCACGAGGGGGTCATCTACAGGCCGTAGATGGCTCGGAGGTTCTAGGGATTTCCTTCCTAGGGTATACCTGGTTCCCCGGCTAATGGTACCCGAGACGGCGCGTGGTTTTTGTTTGGTTCTTGTCCGACATAACCACCGGTGGGTGGTATCCGAAGGGATTACCTCACAGACAAAAAAAAAAAGAGGAAAATGACACAGAAAAATAAAGAATTAAAAAGAACGAATATTCACCCTGCTACAAGTGCAATCTTAAGATGTTGAATTCAAGTACAATTTCAAATTGCTATTACTTATAATGATAATAAAATGGTTGATATTAGAAAATATTTTATATAATATGCAATTATGACATATTTAACACAATCAAGGGGAAGTCATGTAATGTAAAAGGTTTAAATCACACATTAAAATGAGTTTTTGTTACTTTATGCATACTATGTATAAGTTTATAGATTAATACATCTAACACCAAAATCACGCATGTATTTGCAAATTGCTATAATCATATACTTTATATGCTCATATACTGCATATGAGCTTTTGCACACACAGATTCAGTGGCGATGAAGAATTTCAATAAGGATATTTATTAGATAGGTAAAACTGAATGGTATAAATTAATCAAATTAAATCATTATTAACTATCTAATCTAGAGTTATCACTTGATAAGGACAATATTTGTGCATGATATTAATTTCTTTGCAACTTCTAACCTTACCATAATTGGATAAAATAGTTAACTATAAGTTATCATTGTTATTTTCTTTGGATTAAATCAATGTTCCGTTGATTTCTTAATAATTAATTGCACTAGGTTTTTTCACTAATCATGCATCACCGTTTTTATGTGAAGCAACATTAGAACACAAAATTAATAATTGTGTTTACTTTCAAACATACATATATTGAATAACATTCAGATTCAACACACAGTGGAATGGACTATTTAATTTTAGTCTATGAAACTGACCAATAAGGTTGATTATTTTTTTAACTTCTACTTATTATATGATAATAGTAAAATTTTAACTACTATAATAAAAAAAAAACAGTCATTACAAATAAAAATATACAGTAGTTTTTGGTAATACCTCAATATGAGAACTGTGAAATCTTAATACTAATACTTATAATGCATATATTAGTTACTGAACATGATTTGAGTGGGCTTTAGAAGCTAACACAATTTTCAAAGTTTGTAATGCACAGGTGGTTTGTGAAAGCTTTTGAAAAATATTTATAATCCAATAATGTGAAAGATAATGCTCATCAAATCAGTGTCTAGCTACATATAGGTGGAATATATTAAGTACTAAGTGAACAATGAATTAAGTATATTCATTACACTGCTGTGCTGTATACTGTGAAACAGTTGATAATTGTTCTTGGTGGCTTGCTAACTCTCAAGTCTCCAAATCATAGAAATTTTCATCCAGTACATACTCATCTTCTTTTTTAATTTCTATATCACCCATTTTTTCATCAAAATTGTCTGAGAAATGGGACTTTATATGAGCAACTAGATCTGCTTTCTTTTCAAACTTAATACCACATTCAATGCAAGGCATATTCACAACCATGCACTCATGACTTTCTTCATGTTTATCAAGTTTATCCTTCTTTGTGAATTTCTTATCACATTGGCTACATGAAAAAGGCTTCATGCCAGAATGAAGAGCAGCGTGACGGTCCAATTCCCTCTTTCTTGGGAACTTTTTAAAACAAATTTTACATTGAAAGATTCTTGAACTCATGTGCGCAATAGATACATGTGTTTTGTATGAATCTAAAGAACTAAATCTCTTAGGGCATTGGTGGCATTTTATATTTTTGGGTCTGTTTTTATTTGCTACACTTGGTTTTTTTGGTGGTGAACTTTGTGTTGGTTTGCTGGCAGTTGAATTCTTCTGCACCTTCATAAAACTACTTTCTCCAGATATGTGGTCTGGGACTCTAGGTAACTCATAATCATTATTTGATGAATCTGGATTGGGTTGAGTTGGAGAGGTCATGAGATTACTAAAAGGATTAACACTCACAACCATATCATGTGTATCATTTTCATTGTCATATTCTGTCTTTTCAGGACTAATAGGGCCATGTCTCATCTCATGCTTGATTAATTTATCTCGTCTACCAAATGTAAGTGGACACTTGCGACAAGCATATGGTTTCATCCCAGAGTGTACTAGCACATGACGCTGTAAATCTCCTTTTGCTACAAAACTTCTTGGACAAAGGGGACAAACATGTGGCTTGTGTCCTGCATGAATACGAAGATGCTTACTTAAGTTAGTGTTACGGGAGAAGCTCTTTAGGCAGTACTGACATTGATATGGCCTTATGCCAGTATGTACAATAGAGTGTTTTCTCAAATCAGAACGTCTGCCAAAACATTTATCGCATTCAGGACAGTGGTAAGGTTTATCATTGCCATGCACTTGTTTACTATGCTGCACATATTGACTTCGCTCAGCAAAGACTAAACTACACTCAAAGCATTTAAAAGGTAGATTAGGGTCATGATAATTTTGTTCATGCTCCTTACACTTCTCTTGTGATATAAAAGCTTGATCACAGTATTGACACATGAACACATTTTTGAAGAAAGATTCAGTTATCGGTTCACCATCTGGTGTATTGTCTCTTTCTGCCACTTCTTGTTCAGGTGGCTCCATATTTTCAGATTCTTCTGAAGAGTCATAATCAAGACTTGGGTCAACAACCATTACAACACTATCCTCAACAATATAGTCTTCTGGTTTTGGTGGTTTTGCATCCTGACTGTACTGGTAATCATTAACTTCAGATGAATTAGAGTTGTCCAATTCATTCAAACGGGTGGTAATCTGTCTTAACCGGGCTTCATTTTGTATACATAGGTGTTTAAACTTTGAACATTTATCCAGTTTGAATAAACATCTGAAGCAAATTCTCCCAGGAAGGCCATCATTAGGATCTATCTGTAAAAAACAAATAAAACGCAATAGGAAGGAGCTCAGATAAATCTGCAACCGTGAGAATAATTCGACATAAATAGAAAGGAACCAGACGAACCTGTAATTCGAAACATTCTGCTATTTTGCAGGTTAAAGTAACATTAGATTCATCGTCAGGCGCAGCTGTGAATATTGATGTAGTGAGCGTACTTTTGGTCAGGCACAACCGACACAGCGTGTGGAAATTAGCGATAATGTAGGAATCTTCCATTTTGTGCACAACTCTACATCGAATCGGGAATGATTTCAGTCTCAGAGATTACAAATATGACAGGATATTGACTTTATATTGTTTTTATTATTTCAAATTCACTTTAGGAACACAGCGATTGTAAAAAAAAATATGTTTGAGCTCGAAATCTTTAGCCGTAAGCTGCACGACTACGCAACCGCTCGATCCGAAGGGACAACTGGGGCGATGTCCGCCAGGGCTGCGCTAGCGGAATGTCTTACGGTAGTCACTGCCTGCTCTGTCATCGCACAAGACACGAACACATTGAGGTGTGTTAGAAAAAATATTATTTTTTATAGAAGATGGCAAAAAATCTTTTCTGATCACTTTTCTGATCACGCTTCTACAATAATAAATTCAAATTTGAATCAATGTTTTCACCAAAACCGCGCTTATTTGGCAGAAAAATTAAACTGTTTTCATAAATTACAAAACCTACAAAACAATTTCATGATTGGCTATTAGAAATCTTTGAAATAAATAGACCAATCAAATATACGGTTATTTTTCCTATAAGAAGATTAAATTAAAAGAAAAACGTAATAGAATTGCCAGTATTGAAAACAATATTCACGGTCCAAAAATTGGATTTTGTCTTGAAATAAATAAAATTAAATAATACAACGATAAAACTGAAAGTGATGTAATGTAATTCTTTTGATTAAAATACCTAGGCAATATAAATAGGGATTAAGACTACGGAGTGTCACCCTCACCATCCCGATTCATCCCGTGGGTATAAGAGCCAACTAAGGCCCTGTGCAGCGTGCAAGCGGTGTCGCGCGACTTCGGTCGCAGCGACTACTAGTTACGAAAATAAGGGCAGCTTGCGAGTGCGAGTACTAGCGACCGATCGATAGCAATTGTCAATTTAGTCACCTATTTGGGATTTGTACTGAACAAACCTATTGTTTGGCTTCGTTAAGAAGCTCGTGTACTTAGAGCGGAAATGGATAAAGCATCATAAAATCTTTTAAAAATTCTATTATGCCCATTTTTAAAACTATTTACTTTCTACCTATAGAAAGCTACATTATCAGCGCGTCACATAGGCTATATTTTTTTTGAAAACATAATTAATCTTTATAAATATAATTCTTCTGTGAGTGTGTATGTCACTGAACTTCTCTCAAACGACTGGACCGATTTTGATGAAATTTTTTGTGTGTGTTCAAGGGGATCTGGGAATGGTTTAGATTCACAATTTTGAATGGTAAGGGTGACCCATCCCTAATTTTTTTTTGTTGCAATACAACGTTTGCCGGATCAGCTAGTTTCCTATAAAGATGACGATAATTTAAAGCAAGGTATGAAAAATTGCAACACATATCTGCTTTGTGCGCTGCAAAATCTGTACATAAAAAAACGACTTACTTCAGTGAGTTTTTGGCTATGAGAGAAAGAAAGAAAATGTGTGCTCGCACCTCTCTCTCTTGTCCCTACAGTAATATACGAAAAGTAACTCTCTCTCCTTCTATCTTGACTAACTTATATCTCCCTTTCAACTTCCGTTCGCCTCACCCGATCACACTTTTCGTAACGCTCTCGTCAGGCATTACCAGCTTACTCCCGAAGTCTAGCGTGCGTTATGAGATTTACTTCAAAAATACGGTGTATTTTTGATAACATACTTAACAATACGTACAAAAAGTTTTCGAGGAGGTATATCTAAATATTATAGTTTAACTATAATATTTAACTTTAATTCCTACTATTATCTAAAATAATAGTAGGAATTAAAATAAAAAGTGATTCTATCAGTATCATGATAGTAATCCTTATCTAAATAAACTAATTAGTCATTTAGGTATATATCCTAAATTACTAACTGGTTTATTTTAAGTAGAAATTACTTTTTGAATTGTTTAAATCGGTCACTTCATTTTGAAGTTATGATGAGTAATAACAATGTACAAATTTTCGTAAAAACCGTTACGAAACAATGCATGTACGAGTATCTTCTTTCGCTTTCTGTTCATTTTACGTTTAAATCTTTCAAAACATTTCATCAATAGAGACCGTGATTCAAGAGCGTGGTAAGTTTCTATGTATAATATATGTACGCATACGAGTATTATAGTAGAGAATAGTTCTATAAAGTTGCTGCGAGTCGGAGCGACCCAAACCTTGCGACATGGGATCCCCTAAGGGGACTACGTAGGACAACAGCACTGCAAAGAGAAGGAAATCTGGATACAAAAAAACCTTATATCTACCAACCCGTCTGGCCAGCGAGGTTCAGTAGGTCAAAACCTTATTTCTACGAAGAGACCTGTGTCTAGCAGTGGACTACTAAAGGCTGTCGATGAAAGCAATAGTATTTATAAGATTGTATGTTTGTTGCAGCATCACTGCGTTTTCACGTCCGTACAAAGAGTTTTGAAATATGGATCTGAGGTTGGTTTCCTAAAAGTACCTAACGCACTCCGTTTTAATAAATGTGTATACCGCACAACTAGTTTTTATAAACAGCCTCGTTTTTAATTTAAAAACAAAGCATTAGTTACTAGAGAACAAACCATTTTATTTTGTCCTATATGTTATCGGATATTCCTTTACAACCTAGTTACTATTAAGGTGCGAGTGCTATGGAGTACGCAATCGTTATTTACATACTTGATAGGGATGGATATCAAATTAAATCGATTTTGCCGAGTGTTTCAGTATCAGATCATCAATTGATAGTAAACTGTCACCAGTGGCGGGTGGCGGTCTTTCAGGTAGAAAAGTGCAAATTAACATTAGGCTTGCAGAGGTGTAGGTGATAATTATAAATCAAGTATGGAGCAAGTACAGTGTCTCTTTCTCTCCAGGCGACATGAGTTAAAACAGGTTGTTTTAGTATAAAGGGTCAGCACCCATTCTGTTTGACATACTATTATGTGTTGAAATATATTTTAAATAGTTTTTATGGATTGCAACTCTTGTAATCTTAAAATCTATTTCTCTTAGAAACATTACAACATATAATAACAACTGGCAGACTTGTTGGTTTAGTAGTTAATGATATTAATTGCTAACCCAACAATGGTTGGTCTTGGAATTCGATATCCACCCTAATAGTCTGGTGAGCATGATTGTTTGTGGTGTCTAGGTGTAATAAGTATGTACATAGTAATTCTTAAAATAGGTATCTATGTAAGCAGTCTTGTTACCATAGTTTAAACTGCCTATTTCGGGATAAAAAAAAGCTTGTAATACATTGCACATTGCTGTTTTTTATTCATTAATTCATCATATCATGTTATGATTTTGTATTAAAATAAGTAGTAAATCTTAAAAAAATGATGAAGAATGACAGCTCGTAGTATGCCTTCTCTAATGTGGTGACAACAATTGATTGGGCTAAAGGAGACTAGTAAGCGTTCCAGAACGGTTGAGTTGTTTGTTCACTCGCGTGCGTATTATCATGTATTGTGATAAATTTGAAGCTTATGTGTGGTTAGTTGTTACCCACTCTCCCCTATATATTAACTTTACTAGGTAGGGGTATATTCAATGGTCCAACATTGCAATTACGCTGTATATGGTGCACAGTTTGGTACATAAACAGAACTAATGCACGATTGTGACTCATCATCGAAGGCCAAACCACGTTCACAGCTCAAGAGTCGAGGATATCCTCTTTGGCACGCTATGTACTGCGTGCATTGGTTCCTGTATCTATAACAAAACAAAATAAGTTATAAGATTGTACTCAGGTCAAATTTATGTAGTATAACAATCAAAATGTTATAATAAAATTTGTACATACTTGTATTTGTATATTATATCTGTGGCAACACCATATTCATCAACCGGGGGATCCGGGCAAGTGTAGTCCTTGAACACTGAAATAGAATAAATATTTAGTAAACTACGATCAGTTCTTCATGATAGGAGAGGCTATGCGTATATTATTTTATATTTACCTCGAGGATTACATTGCGGCACATTTGCTACCCAATCGCAACTTTCAGTGGATGGGTTGAAAACTAGTCCAGCTGGACAATTCATGACGGTTGCTACACCTATGTTACACATAATGTATTTGCTGCAGTCGCCATCATTAATTGCAAATAACCCATATTGCTTAGGACACTGCCTCGTCCCAGTTATTGCTGGTCTTGTGTATTCTGTTAAATTAAATATGCTTATGTTATTACCTACTTGGAACATTTAGTAACAATATGGCAATCCGAAATAAACAATAGTGGAAGTACTTACGTTTTCCGGTTGAACCATTGCACTGCACCTCCGAAGGATAAACACAGGGGTACTCATTATATTTGGCGGCAGGGTTGAAGTAAAGGCCGTCGGGACAAGAAAACTTTGTAGCTTTCTTTCGCTGAAAGAATAGACAACAGGTATTTTATAATACTACAGATTTCAGTGCCAAGATTATGAAAATAAAAATGAGTTTGACTGTTTAGTTACCTGGCATAGAATGTATGTATCGCACTCATAATCAACTGTATAGTATCCATTTCCCTCATTGCAAAAGAAGTCGAGGTTTGAAGATTCAGGTCGTTTTGAAGTAGATACATTGTATAAAGGGACTTCAGTCGTATTCTGTGTCATTTCTATAATCGGATTCTGGGTGGTAGGTAGCGTATACCGACCATAATTAGGCTGCCAAATAGTATTAGATGTAGATATAAATGGAGCCGGAGTAGGCTTAATGATTGGCGAAACCTTAAGCACGTGATGTGTCGTTGAGGTTATTGGATACTGGGTAGTAGATTGGTTATGGCGACCGTAAGCTGGTTCCCGAATAGGTTTAGGTCTGGGTAAAAGAGGTGGTAAAACTCCAAGTTGTGGTTTAAGAGCTACATCCTTCCATGCTGAATCGGGTACTGCGACAAAGCTGACTTTTGGCCTTAGTTTAACTGGATAGGAGTAGGGCTTAGATAAAATGACTACTTCTGGTTCGAAAGTTGTTTCTGATTCAGAATGAGTTGCTAATTCTGGGTTTGGTCGAGCATCTTGTTTGGACTCTTGTGAAGTGGCTAGTTCTGATTTGGAATCTGACACTTCAGTAACAGAAAACAGCTCAGGTTGGTCAGCTTTTTGAGGCTCTTCAGATATACGTGACGTAGGCGTAACAACTGCTAAGGGTTTGGGAGCGGGAGACACTGGTAGTTGAGGAGCAACATTTAGAGAAGGTTGGGGAGGCATTATTAGTTGTATTATTTCTTGAGGAGCGGAAGCTGCTTGAGGTGGATTATTATCAATAACAATAGATTCTTGAAGGGTAGTTGTTACTTCTGGCTGAGGACTGGTCGTCATTATTGGTAGTTGACTGGTAGCCAGTATTTGTGTTGGAACTAATTCTATAAGTTGTGATTCAGTGCCAAGTGTTTGATTCGTTGCATTAACTGGTGTTTCGAAAGTGAAAGACGGTTCAGAGATGGCATCGCCTCTTTGTTTAAATGAGAGTACCGTTGTATATTCCTCTATACGTTCCTCGCCTCTTGGTGTTATCTTTACTGTATATGAAATTTGTTCAGGCGTAGTTAAATTTGGTTTTGACTGAAAAGTTGGCTGAGTGGTTGTTTCTAGTTCTGGTTGAGTAGAAGGTTCTGACTCTGATTGAGTTGTTGGTTCTATTTCTGGCTGAGCTGTTGGTTCTGGTTCTAGTTGAGGAACAAGCTCTGATTCAACTATAATATTGGGATCTGTTACATTTATAGCAGGCTCTGTCTTAGGCTGAACAGTTGCTTCAGAAATTGTTGGCGTAGTTAATGTAGATAGTAAAGGTGCTGGAAGCCGTAGATCAGCTGTTTTATTTAATTGGACTGAGGTTACATCTGGTTGATAGATCGCGGATTCAGAATTCAAAGGCACCTGCGAATCTGTAATTAGCTGTATTACTACACGAGGAGCAGTTATAACTCGCGTTTCAGTTTCAGTAAGTGGCAGTTTAGAAGCGGTCAATAGTGGTGGTTGCATTTCAGTGTCTGTAGGGGTTTGAGAGGTAGTGTTAATTATAGGTAGGCCATTGGCAGCGTTTACTGATGAAAAATTGATAGCCATTGATGGTATTTCAATGGGTTCAGCTACTAGTTCTGCTTTTGGTGGTGTTTCGGTAGTTGAACCGGTTGAAGCAGTTGACTCAGTTGTATCTGGTTCTTCGACTGGTATGGGCTCTAAAAGTGGGGCAAATGTAATGTATGGTCTCATATTGATTGGGTATGAAACTTGATTAGGTTTAGAAAAACTTGATATAGTAGTTGACTCAGTTTCTGGTTGAGGATCTTGTTCTTGGGCAGATGCAGTATTTATCTCTGGTTTGGCCTGAAGTATTAGCTGTGATTGTGGTAAAGATATTGGGACAGTTTCTAGTATACCTTCAGGCTTTAACGCAAAAGAAACTGGTTTCTTTTTAGGTTGAACTGCTACTGGAGATGCATTTGGTTGAGCAGAAACCGTTGTGAGAGTGGGACTAACGACATCAACGGTTGATGTTTCAAGAGTTGTATATATAGGCCTTTGGGGGCCAGTAACTTGTATTACGTCGTTAGGGGCAGAAACATTTGATGGTTGGTAAAAAGAAATGAGAGAAGGTTGAGGCGCAGGAAGTTTTGGCGATTGAGTATCAACAAATGAATTGGGCTGAAGATCAACTACAGCCAATGTTTGTGTAGTCTGTTGCTTTGGCCTGGACCCTAGTATTGTGCGACGCGGTAGTAGAAATGGTTTTCGACGCTTTAGATATATTGGTCCTGATGAAGTTGTGACATTATCTTTACTGATTAAACTTTTAGGAACGTCTGCAGTTGGTGGAGCTGGTTTTGTTGTCAATGGTGAAGTATCCGTAGTAGTTGAGATTGTAATTGACTGCGATCTTCCAGGAAATGATAAAGGTGGCGGATATGTCTGCTGATAACGAACGTTTGATGTTCCATAATATCTAATTCCGTCGTTGCCTAGTTGTTCTGTTACTGTAAATAATTTTATTTAATTAATATTTAAAACAAAACTCGAACCCGTGTCAGTGCCCGTTAACAGTAAATGTGATATTTGGCACTGTCACGGGTTTGACAGCTGGTAATCAATGTACAGTCTAAGTGCCATAATTTTTGTATGTAGTATTTGCCTGGGTTTAACTGCCATCTGACAGTTTAACCCAGTGAAGTAATAATAACACTACATACATAACCCAACTATATTGCTCAAATAATATCTGAAGAGCGAAATAACGAGCTTTGTATTCTATAAAATTAAGCTTTAAAAAAGTATCGGTAAAAGTAATCCGGCACTGTAATTCATTATGATGATCATGATGAATTACAGCGAAGGATTTATCTGGCTTTAGCCAGCGCGGGGCCTGTAGCAAATTCTATCAAGGAGTTGTTGGATTGTTTTAGGTTATCTAGTTTATAGTATTCATCATCATCAACAGCCTATAATAGTCCAGAGTTTCTTGCCTGCTCTACACGCTGGCCAGACGGGTGGGTCATACCAGTCGTAAACACCCTTTTAAAAAAACTAACCCTATAGGGTTTGTTTCAAGTTTGAGACATCGGCCCAATGTCGTGCTTTGTTCCACAGGGCGCTAGTCTTGGGTCCCTCCTGTGAACGTAGGGTACGACCGTGCCCTTCGAGGAGATCTCTCCCCCGCCAACGACACTTTGGTTACAGCCCGTGGGTAAACTTTCAACTGGCGAAGCGCCTGGCCACCGGGGGTGTATCTTTGGTGGTCGGTCGCATTGAGGCGCTTGCGTTATGGGTGGCCCTGGATATCTCGGAGGCTCTCTTATTTGGTCCACCCGCTGGCGACTCAATCGTGGTCAATTCAGTCATCGTACCGGTTCAGGCCCAGATGAAGTATCCTGGTCCTGATCCTTGACGAGAGGTGGCTGATTGACGACCGATAGTTCACGATCAGAAAGCGTTGGTGCGCGGGGCCCGTAGCATTTGCTACTCTTGCTACGTGACTAATCCGCCACTGATGAATTATAATAAACTATATTTTTCATAACATAATTTATCACCTTTAGTTGTGCTATTTTCTTTTATATTCGAATAAGACCAATCGGAAACCTCTTAGAATGAATCTTTCAATACAGTTCATAAATGACAAATTTGAGGTAATATAAAAAAATAATGAAATTGAGCACCCCTTTTTGAAGTCAATTAAATAGTTAAAATGCCTAAGGAGAGTCCGTGATGGTCTGCAGTATTAGGTTTCAGTAAAATGTTCACAACTAGATTCTGATCAACTCAATAAATTTAAGTGGCAAAAGTTCAAGTGAAAGTGCTCCCGGTGTAAGCTCAAGTGAGTATCCTTAAAAAGGAACTGTGATCCTAAATGAGTACCGAACAAAAAGAGAAAGACAGCTATGAAAACAAAAGAAATGTATAGGAGGAGATTGCGTATGAGAATAACTTGGAAAAGTAAAAAGTTTTCAATGCTTGATGACAAATCTATGAATTACTATTACTGTGATTTACCTTTCTGTTGACTAAGCAAACAGGTTGAAGAGAATAACCCTACGGACTGCTAATAAATTTCATGATTTTTAATATATCCATAAGTTATTTGATAAATGAATGCTTGCAAGTATTATTTTAACAAAAAAAGACACGATTACCAAATTATAAACAACACTTTTAAAATTAACAAAAAATAACTTACCAGATACTACCAGAGGCAATAAACACAATAGGGAAAATCGAAGCATCCTCGGTACTTATTTATGTCCAAAGTGCTTGCGATTTGACAGAATACACTTCACTGAAACTCAATATTAAATAACTTCTTTACTTATAAACCGATACAAATGGAATTGTAATTAAGTAATGAACGTTCATTAAGGTTCTAGTTAATGTTGTGGTTTAAAAATTGTACAATTAATCTAATTCATAAAAAATAGTTTATGCTTTGGGATTATGTAATACAACGATGCTGTGTATTAACCAGCATTTGTTGAAAATTGTTTGTTAAAATTGGCAAACTATTGAATCCTCGTAATAGCCGTTACTCGCAGCTTTTATTATAGCAGCAGGTTATTACTATTGAAACTCTTCGAGGAGTCATAGAGTGTTTGGAGTGAGAACCCTGCTTCGTTAATGTACTTCGTTTTGTGAGTTCGAATATGGGATTTAGAATTCACTGGCGCATCAACTCTAAACAAGCAAACAAGAAAAAAAACCGGTCAGGTACGAGTCGAACTCGTGCGCCGAGGGTTCCGTACCTACCCAGATCTTACGTAGATTTTCGCGAAAATTTGTAAGTACCAAAATTTGTCTTAATTTTCAACTTTTTTATTTTTTGGAATTATTTCTTGATTTGTGCTGTAAGACGTTTCTTTTTGCCTCTTTTCTCTTTTTGATTTGTTTTGTTTATTTAAATACGCTAATCAGGAACTATCATTAGGCTTCGAAGAATTATTTTTCTATTGGATGAAGTATTTTTTAGAAAGGTTATAGGTGATGTACCACCACGCAACGAACCTTACGTGCAGAGCAGTCACAATGAACGCAGGCGAAACTGTAAATAACAGCTACTATGTATTTTAATAAAAGACGGAAACATACAAAACGTGTTTCGTGTGTTCAACTAGTTACTCATTCTATTATAAGTGAATAGTCTTTAATAATAAATATAAAGACTTTATAATAAAATATAATATAATATTATTAAATGTGTTTAAAAAGGGTCAATCTCTGTATTAAAGTATGAAAATTATAAGAACATATTACATACATATCTTTATTATTAAAAATTTTTATGTCATCTTGTGTACGCTTCAAGAATTCAAAAACTTTTGTATCGATTGAGCTCAAATTCGGACACGGCATAAAACCCGCTCAATAGATTCTTATTATCTCCTTTCTCATCAATGCAACGCAAAGGAACCAATGCACACACAATGTGTCACAGCTAAGTGTAGCAGGGTACAGCTAGTATATTATATAAACTAACTTCAAGCCGCCTATATGATTTGTTTTATTTCGAGTAAATACTTAATTTAATAATAACTTGAGCAAACACACAAAACTATAAAAATAATTAGAAGTTACTTGTGTATTTGGTCATAATACCCAAATGAATATATAGGTACTATAAGTTTTGAAGACTTTTATCTGTTTCTTCAGATTCCATCATTAACCAGTTGTAACCAAAGTTTGTGTACAAAAAGAAACTTGAAATCGGTTCAGCCATCTATGAATCATTGGCTGACGTTCAGGTTCACGGTGTCAACTACTTAAAAAAAAACTCCTTAAATATACCTAATGAGTACTTTACCATATTTGATAAAAGGTCTTCTAAGGCTTAGAAGATCTTTGACTAAATAAGATAAAAAAGTTTTCGAGTTCGACTACAAAATGTACAGTTCTGCTTTCCTCTTGCTAAATCTGTCTCTACTGGAGCGATACCACGGCTTCACAGGGTAATATTGGGTTTATCGGAGCCCAAACTTCGTCCCTGGTTCTTGGGTTACTAAAAAGGCGGCAACGCCCTTGTGATTCTTGAGTTGCCAGGTGTTTATGTGCGGTGGTAGTAACTTATCGGTGACCCGCCTGCTCTTTTGCTCTCTATGCCATAGTAAGGACAACATTAAATAATTGAAACTGTTTTAAATTCTTAAATATTAAATACCAATTAAAAACTGGTTTAGAAAAAATCTATTATTTAATTTGGACATCAATTCATTTAGTTGAAGTGAGTGAAAATGGATGGTGAAGTCTAATTTATAAAATTCCAGCCACAAGGGAGATAATAAAACCCAAGACTTAGACTTTCGACGACGACGACCTTAAATTCTCAATTACTCACAGTTGATCACTTTCGGTTAGAGTGGGGGTTTGTAAAGAAATGTAGTAGTTCAACAGTTAATTTTTCGCAGAATTACTAGCCTTGATGAGCGATATTCCTAATATTAATTTTACAAAATAGTCAAAATTTAGGCAAAGACAAAGGCCTATTTACCAGAAATGTTGCCGTATAAATAAGAAGTTTAAGAACTTTGAATGAAGCAATAACTACAACCTAATTTTAGTTTTGTGATAATTATTGCAACATCATGTTGTTTCTGTGTATATACGTCTTAAATTATGTTTACATAAATATTTAAAGTAATACATCCTGGGCCTCATCTGTGCGATTTTAATATTATATCAATAGACTATCGATGGACTGTCGTCGGAATAGTTTTGCACTTTTGGTATTCTACTAACTATGTAAGACCATGATGACTTGTCACTGAACTGCCACTAATGATGTTCTTCCAGACGTATCCGTCAAAGGCGACGAGCGGCGTTTACCTGAGCTGATCACCGAGTAAAAAACAGCTATTGGCAATCTGGAAGATCCCATATGCACAAGGTGCCTGCACCAACGCAGCTGACCCTACATTAGAAGGCTTTCCATGCTCGCTAAACCTGTTCGACGAAAAATCTCCGTGTTGGGAACCCGATGTTGTCAGCGTACATGGAGTATAGCTCGGAGACATTTTAGATGGAAGGCGTCGAGGCGTTTTATATCGTTTTAAGGTAGGTGCATTTCAAATTTGTAAGGAAATGATATATTTAATTTTCTAGATATGGCAATGTTGTTGATATCACCATTGATGAGCCATTGTCACTACATTGATAGCCTATTGACACTGTGAATTTATGTTAGTAGCATACCGATATATTTACCGACTTCAATGGCATCTCAATAGCGTGCTAATGGAATGAAAGTGGTTTGTACGTTAACGTAAAATAGCAGGATTAAAGCCCTGATGTGATGTATTATAATTGTTGTATTATTTAACAAAATGCTTCTGAAAAAGTAGAAATTCTCTTTTACGCATATACTTATGTAGTCGTGCATTTTAGTAATCATCTATAATAATTATATTATTTGCTTTAATACATCCCAAGTGTGAGTGAGGATAATACTGGGGGACTGCACGGATGGCGTAGGGGTTTAAACGGTCACCTCGTTGCTTTCTGCTGCGCTAAGTGTTGTGGATTTGACTCGACATCGGACAACACTTTGTGTAGTACACAAATTGTTGTTCTGAGTCCAGACTCACAGGTGTTCTCTGTGTCCATTTCATGAATATTTATAAAGTTCACCGCGACACTGGATCATTAGGAATAATCCTCTGTCATGGGGGACTTTATAAATAGGGCGGGAGTTGTCTTTTTAAAAAGAAAGAAAGTTGTTATTCAAAAAAAAAAGAATTATGAGGAGATGGTTTCACCGCCAACCACATCAGGGATTCAGAAAACTGACATAAAATTTAAAATGTCAGATTGCAAGATCTAATCTTACATTTGGTTGCTTTTTGGTTCATGCCTTTAAGATAAATATAATCGTGAAATGTTAATTTTATATTTTTACATAGGTACATACTCATTCATAAACAACTGCCTTTCCCCATTTCCGGAGAGACAACACTCGGTCACTTGATTGTATTTATACATCCATCACCAACGTTTAATTCAACCTGGATACATAAACGATTAGTGAGAAACTGATTTTTCTTGCTGTGATATTTTTACATCAGTCACAATTTACGTTGATAACACATTCTATACTAATATTATAGAGAGGAAAAGTTTGTGAGTTTGTATGTTCGGGGTAATCTCCGCTACTACTGATCTGATTTTGAAAATTCTTTCACTGTAAGAAAGGTATATTATCCTTGAGATAGCTCTCCATCCTCCTTTTTACCGCGATACCTGACATACACGCGGACGGAGCCACGGGCAAAAGCTAGTTACTAACAAGTTACTCATACTACATGAAATTTAAGTAATTACTAAATAATTGTTAATTATGTGATTACATTTTTATGTTGCATTACTTAAAAATTACAATTACATCAATAAGTAACAAAATCAGTTAGTGATTTTTAGGGTATAAAATCAATTAATAATGAGAAGTAAATGTAAGTACTCATTATTAATTGATTTTGATTTGATCATGAGTACTAAATGTACTCATTATTAATTGATTTTATACCCTAACAATCACTTATAAGCGAGAAAATTACCCGTACTGTTACATTGAGGTGTTTGCTGTTTAACTACAAACACCACGGAATATACAATTTATTAAAGATGCTTCGGTTTACGCTCTTGTTTCTACTTCCATTGCTAATAAGTGGTAAGTGTACTATACTAGCTATTTAATAACTTCTTATATTAAATTATTATATCTTTATGTTCATAACTTATTACTAAAATATTTTATATGTTCCTTTTAAAAATGCATTCAAGTGTTTTCTTTCATTTTACAGTAATAGCTCAAGATGGTTATACCCCAAACGTACGTCGGCTACGGCCTTTACCGACGCTAGGTCGGCCGCGTCCTGTTAGACCTGTTGCCGTTGTCACCCAACCACCCGTTTCAGCTGCCACTCAACCACCAGCAGTAGTTTCTCCTCCACTAGGTACGGGTAATCAACCACCGGCAGTCCAATCACCACCAGTTGTGGCACGACCTGTAGTTATCCCACCACTTGCCCCTTCACCACCCGCAACTGAGGCTCCTCAAGTGCCTATTGAACCTAAGGAGGAGATTTCAAAACTATATCCAGAACCAGAGCCAGAACCGCTACCACAGCCGGAGCCAGAGCCAGAGCCAAAACCGGAGCCAGAGCCAGAACCGGAGCCAGAGCCAGAACCGGAGCCAGAGCCAGAACCGGAGCCAGAGCCAGAACCTCAACCACTACCACCCCTACAAAATACAAAACCAGAATCGAGCGGTTTTTCAGTTCCAGCAGTAGTTTCGAAGCCAGTAGCTCTTAAGCCCGTAGCTTTACCACCACTTTTCCCTAAACCACAGCCAGTACGGGAACCAATCTTTGGTCGACAAACTCCACCAACTACCCTATATCCGATTCCCGTTTCAACACAGCATGTGACTAAAGCTCCTCCAGTCATCATAACTACTTCAACAGAGAAACCTGGATCCTTGAAATTTGACTTAGTCTGTAAGGACGGAAATGGATACTACGCAGTCGATAACGAGTGTGATTCTTACATTGAATGCAAGGTAACTGAATATTTATCGCTCATGTTTTCGTTTTCCTCTATCTACTTACTTATAAAACCTAAAATATCTATCTTCTATTGCAGTACAATAAAGCTACCCAACATTGGTGTCCAGATGGCCTTCATTTCAATCCTGCTGCTAAACGTTACGAATATCCATGCGCTTATCCTTTGCTCGTACAGTGCACCGCAGGAAGAGAAAGACGTACGTAGTTCAATTTCATAAGAAATGTAGATGTTAAGTATGAGTACCTCAAGGTAACCATTTATAATTTATTTTGCAGAAAACCCAAATCCAACAGCGCAGTGTCCTCGACAATATGGATTTTACTCGACAAACGACGGTGATTGCTCAAAGTATATTGTGTGTCAAGAAGGCGAGGCCACTGTCATGGATTGTCCTTCTGGCTTGGTTTTCAACCCAACTGTTCAGAGCTGTGATTGGGTAGAGAACGTGCCCCAGTGTAACCCTAATGGTAATTTATAACACCTCTTTACTCGTATCTTTATTTAAGAAATACAAGATAGAAGAGATGCAATAAAAAACGTTTATTTAACTTGCAGTGTTCAAGGGTTACGTTTGTCCTGAGCCACCAATTAATGAAGATGGTTTGGTGTCCGACATAATTTATAGATACAGGTTAGTGCCAACGTTATCCTCAAGTAACTTAGAGTATGTACATAGGTTCATATCTTTTAGCCTGAAGTTTAAGTCTTTAAGTGAACAGTTAAAAAAATACCTACGTGTGTTTTAGACACAAATCACATTCATTTACGTTTTATTGTCTCCAGGTACGAAAATCACTGCAAGCTGTATATCGCCTGTCACAGAGGCTACCCTCGGCTCTTGAGCTGTGAGCACGGCCTGTCATTCCATGAAGATTCCCAATCTTGCGTCGAAGAAGAATACGTTCAAGACTGTGCCGTGCCGCGTAGTTAATTTATTTAGATATAAACTTGATATTTAAACCAGTAAATAAATATTAATTTTATTAAAAAAATAGTTTGATTCAATTTCTGTAATTAATAACCTCTATGACAATTTTAATAAACTAAGTACCTACCTAGTGAGTTGTATTTTTTATACATGGGTTACTCTAAAACAACATCATGATGGGTACTGCATCTTACCATCGGTTTTCTGTAAAGGTTTTCTAAATAAACTAAACTAGGTACTCTATCTGACATCTACGTCTATATACAATATTAATATTATAACAAGTATAATAATAAACTGAGTATTAATTTTGAGATACTAACTACAGAATAAAGACGAACATGTTCAAGTATATATTGAAAGATAAAAATAAATCATGTTTAAATTATTTATATCAAGAGAAATATATGGAATAAGTACAAAAACAACTAAAATTAAATATAGTTTTAGTTGTTTTTGTAAGCTAAAAAGAGCTAGAGTAGTTCTTTTTGACGGCGGTTCCATAAAAATTTCTTCATCGTCTACTACAATTACGCCTTCTGAATCGCTAATGTTACGTGTTAGGGTAACGTTATTGTTACGAGGGGGGTGTAAAATAAATAAAAGTTGTCGATTAATTACTTTTATTGCTCTGTATTTACTAAACGCTTCTGACCACTTGGTGAAGTAATCCATTACAAACATGAAGTACTTGTCTCCGCTATCAGTTTCAAGAAACGGCCCCGCTACATCTATTGCAATCCTCTCCCAGGGTGCACCAACATTGTACAATTTCAATGCACCCCTGCTACGTGTATGAGGTCCTTTCACGGCCGCCCAACTGTACACTTTTTTTTATGTTAGAGGGGGCAGACGAGCGGACGGGTCACCTGATGGAAAGTGACCATCGCCGCCCATTAACAGAAGACACACACACACCAGTCTTCAACATCATCACTACAGTGAATCCAGTAGAATCTCTCCCTTATCTTTAACAAGGTCCTCTTCACTCCCATATGACCTCCTGAACATCCGTTACGGTAGAGCTGTAGGATAGCTGGTGTCTTAGCTTTAGGAATAACCATTTGCAGATGACAGCTATCTCCTCGAGCGTTTTCCCATTTACGGCACAAGACTCCGTCCTGGATGACTAAGCTATCCCATTGAGCCCAATAACTTTTCGTGGTCGAACTCATCGACGCAACATCACTCCAGTGAGGCTTAGGAGTTTCAGCTTTAATCCACTTGAGAATCGGCTTGATATCTGTATCCTCCTGCTGTGCTTGTTGTAGGCTTGTCTTCCATTCATTGCTAAGGTCTGTCTTTAGCGTCCTTACAGGTACAGCTTCCTTTATTTCTTGCTTGGCACAGTGCTTGCAATCTTCAGGACAAGGCATTCTTGATAATGCATCTGCGTTACCATGAGATTTTCCACTGCGATGTTCAATCACGAAGTCATATGCCTGTAATAGCTCAATCCACCTCGCGAGTTGTCCTTCCGGTTGTTTGAATTATAGTAGCCACTTTAGTGCCGCGTGGTCAGTTCAGATATGGAATTTACGGCCAGGCAAATATTTGTTGAAATGTTGCAGTGTTTTCACTACGGCCAGTAACTCTCTTCTCGTGATGCAGTAATAAACCTTTCCGGTTCGACAAAGATTTATTGAAGTACGCAATAACAACTGATTGATCACCTTTTCGCTGCGATAACACACCGCCAAGCCCAGTATCACTCGCATCTGTGTCAACTATGAATTCATTTTCGGTATCTGGATGCCCCAAGCTAGGTGTGTTGCATAGACGTCTTTTAAGTTCTTGAAATGCAACATGACAACTTTAATCTCAGCAGTAATGTCTTTTCTCTTTAGTAAGTTTATGAAAGGGTTTCACAATATCCGCAAAGTTTTTCACGAACCGCCTATAGTAGCAGAACAAAACCAAAAATGCTCTTACTTGGGTCTTATCTCTTGGAACTGGCCAATCTTTGATGGCGGCGATCTTTTGCGGATCTGGTTGGACACCATATTCCGAAACCACGTATCCTAGAAAGCTTACTTGCCGTTTAAAAATGAACACTTCTTAGGAATTAACTTTAGGTTGGCGTTTCGGATTATCGATAATGAGCTTTCCAGGTTTCGAATATGTTCTTGAAACTAGAAAACTTGAAAAATGTCATCCAAATAGGTAATCATATAGGCGTAAAATAGGTATCCAAATAGGCGTCGAACCATTTAATCCTATGGCGCAACACTTTGTAAATAATCAAAAAAGTAAACGATAATACAAGTACAAAAAATAAGTAATATAGGACTCGTGAACTGAATACTGACGCAAAAATGCTAGTTTACCGGTTTACAGAAAAAAAAAACAAATAACACCAGCGTGTAGCTGAGGAAAAAATACATCATCATCATCAACAACCTTTAATAGTCCACTGCTGGACATAAGCCTCTCCTGAGGAGAAAACCGCATCTTCGTGGGTGATATATTGGTCCCTTAATTAATAATGCAACTAATGTGACTGAGAGGTCTCGGCGCGAGCAGATTCGAGCTACTCCGTCGCGCTACTGGCGGAAGCACGCAGTAGCCGCAGCTGGCGCGTAATTTTGAGTAGTTTATAAACATTGTTTATAGCAAAAGAATCGCCGTAAACCTTTCGAAAAAATAAAATTATATTGTAAAGAAAGTATTGAAGAAAAAAATAGCTTCGTCCAAAGTCAAAATACATACAGCGATCGCTATGCGAAATAAAAAAAAATGTCCTCCTATTGGTCGTAGAACAATTTTGAATTTTTTAAATTCATAAAAAAATAAGCGCAAATACATGGAATTTATTTCAAATCTCTAAGTGTAAAATTCACGAAGATACGGACGAGCGGTTTTACTTTTTTTAAATATCAATGGTGGTTTTTAAAAATAAAAATAAATAATTAATGATTGAATGCCTTACAGATAGCAAAAAATTTGATTCAGATCTGACTGCTGCGACACAAGTTATTGCTTTTTAAATTTTTTAGTTAACAATTTTGCAGTAGGATAGAGAAATAAATACTCTAATATGCATTTATTGTGCATAAAAATAAATATTTTAATTTATATAATATATAATAATCATAATCATATAAATAATCATAATCATTTAAATCTAAAGATCCGTAAAGATGGAAACATGATTTATGGAATTTGGCTCTATAAAAAAAATCACAAACATAGCACTAACTCACGATTTCAAATAGAAATTGTTGTAAAATGCCACCATGGATTCACGTAAAAGTTATACCAAAATATAGAGCTTATTTTTTTTTAGGGATTTGTAAGGATACATTTTCACATAGTTGTACTTACAAAAAAGGAACCAAAAAATATGTTTTTACGCTTGCTTACGGCGGCGAAGTTCGCCTGTCAGAGCTCGCTGAGCGTTGTTTGATTATTTCCGTCGACAATGTTTATAAAACACAAAAATAGTAAAATTTTACAAACAGATCAGTTTCACTGCGCCACAGTGTTAAAAAAATCAGTATGCATGTGAGTACGTAAATAAACAGTATTCATTGGTAGTATAGAAGGTAATCAGAAAATGTTATTAGAAATCTCTAATTTTGGTATAGTCAGGCACATTTAAATTATGTGGAATTCAACAGTAATATAAGTTTATTTATTGTTATTTTGCAGAACTTCGATGAGACAAAGCATATTCACAGGCGTAGTTGAGACCCTACAGAAATCAATTTCTATTGATCATAATACTACGTTAGTTTTTGTATTTATATAAGGTATATTATTGAGGGTATATTATTGAGGATCTTCAAAATAAACCATAAATTGTTTCTCTGAAAATACAAGTTCTGTTTTATTTAATACGCCTTTACAATATTACAACAATTATCAAGTTATGACAATTACACTTCTATCTCACCTGAAAATACAAAGAAACGACATTTAAAGTTCACTAATATCGCTTCCTCAATCGTATCCTTCGGTTTATCTCTCTACAAGTTTTTATAACAATAAAATGCACAAAATAATCTAAGCGTCATCTGCCATTGAATCATAGTTCACATGTCACTTCGATGTGCGAAATTCAAATTAATGAAATGTCATTCATTTCATTACATCTCCCCCCCCTAAGAGCGAAAATTCTAAGCAATATATCTATACAATGTACCTATAAGTTATCTTCATATTCGTTTTCTTCTCCTTAATCTTCTTCAGCTTCTGTTAAGACAGGTTGTAATTTTGTTATGTGAAATAATGTTGATTCTGTTTTTCTGTTGCCTGTATCAATCCTATAAATGGAATTCGATATTTTTTCAATTATCTTGAAAGGGCCTATTTTTAATTCGTCTAATTTCTTTTTATTCAGTCTATTTCCATTTTCTACATATACACTGTCTCCTACATTAAACTCTTGCATTTTTCTATTTTTATCAAATATTTTCTTGTTGTACTCATGGGATTTTATTGTATTCTCTAATGCCAATCTTCTATCAGCAATCCACTTGTCTTCCTTTTCTATTGTTTTAATTTCATTTGGTAGAATATTGATATTTGTACCATCCAGTAAATATTTTGGTGCAAAACCTGTAACGGAGTGTTCTGTTTCATTATATTTCTGTATACATTCAAATTAGTATCATCATTCATGTATCAAATTAGATTAATATTATTCTCCTGCAAGTATTGCTTAAATTCTCGTGAATTAATGCCCGGATATTGATCTGTCAGGATAATTCCAATTTCATCTGTCTCTAGTACTTTCTTTGTTAGATTTATAGCTGTATATATAGGACTTATTTTCTTCTGCAATTGCCTAATCCCAATATGGCATAAATCTTCATGCACCTTTTTTATAAGTTCTTTACTAAATTCTTCTGAGAGGATAATCTTTTCCTGTTTTTTTCATTTTTTTTATAATAGATTTTATTTTTGTATATTAAATTTTCGAAATTTTTTTTTTTTGTATATTTAATTTAATTTTCTTCGATGTGCGAAATTCAAATTAATGAAATGTCATTCATTTCATTACATTTATATAAATGGAATAACTGTTTTTTTTTAGTTTTGTCGTGTGAAAACTAAACAATGACACTATTATCAGTGAACAAGAAAACATTCAATATGCGACATTGCAAAACTTTGTCCCAGAAATTCAAGATTCTCTTGAAATACCCAATACATCTGAGACGCTTGTTTAGTGAGTTCTCTTTTGATCAAGTTTGTTTTGAAAGGCTTTAATTGTGTAGTCCTATTTCTAAGAAAAATAATCTTAAAAGTAGGAGTAAAATGCCTCTGTACAGTAACAAAGTCACGACATGACCCAATTTCATCCTGCATATAAACACTTTGACGGCAATTCAACACGTACCTTTTTTTTTTGTTGACGGGGTGAAAAATCCCTTCGGATCTCCTGCTCCTCGGGGACTCAGGAGCCAGGAGTATGTGGTGATTCCACTAAAAACCACCCCGACGGCCGGCCTTAGGTGTCCTACTCTGGGGAGGACCCGGACCATGTTATTTCAAATCCTCCCCGAATTGACACCATGCCTAATCAGGCCCTATCCCAGGGGAGAACACTTCCCCCTTCAATCGCGGCATGGCGGCCCGATCGCATCTTAATGCAATCAGGCCGGCCATTCCATTCCCTACCACAGCAATCAATCCAGAGGTCCCCACTCTCTGGCGGCCCGCGGCCCCGTCGACGGCTGATATCGCCGCCGACGTCCTCTACGTTCGGGATCGGCTCTCTCCCGATCCCGTTCAGCGTTCAGTACAGCTTCACAAAAAGAGACCACTGCGTCCCAGCCCTCCTCACCCGCCAGCATGGCAGCAATGATTGCTCAGGGACAGGTCTCGTCCGATTTGGTGAACCAGGACCTCGCGTTCAGACGCCCACGCGGGGCAGTCTTCCAGCGTATGCTGAGCGGAGTCCCAGTCGGCTGCGCAGTGCTGGCATTGTGCCGTCTCCTCGGGTCCAATCCGATTCAGGTACTCCCCGAAGCAACGATGCCCAGTGAGTACCTGCGTCAGTCGGTAGGTGACGCAACCTCCCTCCCTACCTACCCAAGCTTCAAGGTCAGGCAGAACGGCATCGACAGCGCGTTAATTCAACACGTACCTATCTATTATTTTATTTATTTATTGATAGCCTGTATTGTCCCACTGCAGGGCAAAGGCCTCCATCTCTCCCTTCCATATCTCTCTGTCGTATGCTAGTTCAGACAAGTCTATTCGGAAACTTTTCGGCCTACCACGTTGTCGTTTAGCGCCTTGTGGGACCCAGTGGTGCTAATTTTTGCCCATAAATCTGTCGGCATGCGGCAAACGTGTCTGGCCTAGTCCCATTTGCTATTTGTGTTTTGAAGCGTAGTGCTGTATTTCTTGTTCGGTCTGTAAGCTGTACGCCCAAAATACTACGCTCCATGGCTCGCTGGCAAACCTTTTAGCGCGGACCTCTGCTGTCCAGTTAAAGACCAAGTTTGTGCACCATATGTGAGAATGGGTAGGATGCACATGTCCATGAGCTTACGCCTATGACACAAGGGAAGGTTACCTTTCATGAGGTCCTTCATCGACCAATAACGTCTGTCAAGAAATCGTAACGATTTCTCCAGAAAATAATGATGATGTGAAGGGGAAAAGTCTTTAGGCATAAACTTAGTGGCTACAACTGGAATCGTGGCAACAGGCATCGGCAGTTTGAAGAATTATTTTCTGCAATAGACATACCCGTCTTTTCGACACATACATACACACAGTTGCAAAACAAGGTATATGAACATTGGGAACTGACAGCAGCTGATACTATGCAAGCGGTAATAGATAAGGAGAGAGAAATAGCCGTATCCGAAAGTCGAACTAAAGATGGATATCCAGTGATCGATGTGTATGCCGATGCATCATGGAGTGCGCGCTCTTATGGCACCAATTTTAAGGCCCTTTCTGGCGCTGCTGCTATTATTGGCAGAAGAACAGGTGCGGTCTTGTACATGGGTGTAAAAAATAAATACTGTTTAGTTTGTAGCCGGGCTAAGCAAAAAACAGGTGCGGAAGTACAACGGCCACAAAATATTACGGGTCCTCCGTGAGCTATATTGGATTTCTGTAATATGTATCGCAGAATCACCTAAGCGCACGGAAATTCACCCTAGTTGACACAAGATCCCCATAGTATACCGCCCCAGATGTCACCTGCAAGCTATTCAGCATTGCATTACGTTCATTATACCAAAGACGACATTCCCAGAGGATATCATGAGCAGACTGTTCATAGTGAGAGTTAGGTGTTGAGCATTGACACAATGGTGACTCGACTAATTTTAATGAATAAAGCTTGCTCTTAAATTTACCATGACCCGTAAGAAATTGAGCGACACAGTGATCCACCTCAAGCCATGTCCTCGACAACCGTTCGCGAAAAGATGGAAAGAATTGGTAAAGATGGCGCCCCTTGGATGATTCATCCCAGCGTTGTTGCCATTCGTCTATGAGATCATTATAGACATCGGACTGCTGTTGAAGCAATCTTGTAATTTTACCGCGATCCCGCGCGCCATAAAAATGGCATTCCATGTTTTGTTGCCTTGAATAGTACATGGCTGCACGTCTCTGCACCTCGAGATCGACCGGAAGCACAGCCACCAACACCGGCAAAGCCTCAGTGCTAACCGTCCTATATGCCTTGCACTAGAATATCAGTGCAAGTCGTTGGCCTTGTAACAGTTTGCGACGGACAGCGCCTACGGCCCATACAGGTGCACCATAGCACATAGAACCTAAATAAGTAGCTCCGTATATGATCTTTAATGTATTAAATGATAGACCCCCTGTCGCCTTGTTGTTGCCTTTTAAAAGTAGCTGGAAGGTTTTGTTGGGTGCAAAAGTTAAGCGATTACGTTCACCCCATTGAGATATCAAGTTCAAACATCTATTGGCTAAGTTCAAGTACAGTAATAAACCGTCATCAGCATACGCGTTCAGAGTATATCCGGATGGTATTGGTATCGCAAGAAAATCGTCGAAGCCGATATTCCACAAGTATGGACCTAGCACTGATCCCTGAGGACATCCCATTGTAAGCGCCTTCGACACAGAATGATGACCAAGTCTTAGTTTAGTTGTACCTTGTGAAAAGTACGAAAAGTTAAGGGAATAAATATTTTTAAAGCACCCCCGTGATTTTAATTTCAGAAACAGCATGGGCCACCATGCGTTGTCGAAGGCGCCAGATATATCTAAGAAAATAGCCAGCACGTATTGAAATTTTGACTCTGTGACAAACTTTCTAATCGATATAACAGCGTCAGTTGTCGATTTACCCAAATTTGGTAAATCCAAATCTAACTATATACAACGTAAATCTAACTATATACAAAAAACAGAAATAGTTTGTTGCGTGAGAAGTCAGGTTAGCATGGTTGAACTCATTCGGAGAAATTTTGGCTTAGGGACTAGAAAAATAGTTTTTTTTAAATTTAAAATTTATTAATGCACCAATTATGTTCTCCTTATTACATAAACTAAGACGCATACGGAGCAGCTTATAGAGCAATATACGGAGCAGCACAGTCTCGGACGTATTCCTCATCGACGCACGATTGGGAACTTTCATCAAAAGACAGGCCGTGGTCACAGCTCAACAACCGAGGGTAGCCTCTTTGACAAGCTACATACAACTTACAATGTTGTTCGTATCTACAAAAACAAAATAAAATTCATTTAATAATCAATAAAATTGTATACATCTTTTCATGCTGTCCAAACTTATTTGTGTGTTTTACATGAGGATACATGAGACGTCTTCGATATAATCTTCTTAAACAAGGGAATTTAACAAAGTGAACTACCAAAACGCTTACCTGTATTTGTAAATTATGTCGGACACCAAACCATATTCATCAATCGGTGGCTCGGGACAAACGTAGTCCTTGAACACTGCAAATTAAATGAACGTTTAATATTGTACACAAAATTTCTGTGATACTTGTATTAATTAAGTAATTATAGAAGGGTGTTATAAATTACCATTAGGGTTACACTGGGGCACATTCTCTACCCAATCACAGCTCTGGACAGTTGGGTTGAAAACCAACCCAAAAGGACAATCCATGACGGTCGCCGCGCCTTCTTGACACACAATATATTTTGAGCAATCGCCATCATTTGTCGAGTAAAATCCATATTGTCGAGGACATTGGGCTGTTGGATTTGGGTTTTCTGTAAAATAAAATAATAAATGAATTAAAAACTGTGAAAATATTTTTGAATACTAAGAGGCTTAGAACAGAGACAAAAAGTATCAGCGTCTTACAATGAATAAAAGATTAATAAATTTAAAGAGAAGAAAGGTACTACAATACGTACGTCTTTCCCTTCCTGAGGTGCACTGTACGAGTGAAGGATAAGCACATGGATATTCGTAACGTTTAGCAGCAGGATTGAAATGAAGGCCATCTGGACACCAATGTTGGGTAGCTTTATTGTACTGCAATAGAAGATAGATACTTTAGGTTTTATAAGTCTTTTAGAATTTGTAGATAGAGGAAAACGAAAACATGAGCGATAAATAATCAGTTACCTTGCATTCAATGTAAGCATCACACTCGTTATCTACTGCGTAGTATCCATTTCCGTCCTTACAGACTAAGTCAAATTTCAAGGATCCAGGTTTCTCTGTTGAAGTAGTTATGATGACTGGAGGAGCTTTAGTCACACGCTGTGTTGAAACGGGAATCGGATATAGGGTAGTTGGTGGAGTTTGTCGACCAAAGATTGGTTCCCGTACTGGCTGTGGTTTAGGGAAAAGTGGTGGTAAAGCTACGGGCTTGAGAGCTACTGGCTTCGAAACTACTGTTGGAACTGAAAAACCACTCGATTCTGGTTTTGTATTTTGTAGGGGTGGTAGTGGTTGAGGTTCTGGCTCTGGCTCCGGTTCTGGCTCTGGCTCCGGTTCTGGCTCTGGCTCCGGTTTTGGCTCTGGCTCTGGCTCCGGCTGTGGTAGCGGTTCTGGCTCCGGTTCTGGATATGGTTCTGAAATCTCCTCCTCAGGTTCAATAGGCACTGGAGGAGCCTCAGTTGCGGGCGGTGAAGGGGCAAGTGGTGGGATAACTACAGGTCGTGCCACAACTGGTGGTAATTGGACTGCCGGTGGCTGATTACCCGTACCTAGTGGAGGAGAAACTACTGGTGGTGGTTGAGCGGTAGCAACTGCTGGTGGTTGAGTGGCAGCTGAAACGGGTGGTTGGGTGACAACGGCAACAGGTCTAACAGGACGCGGCCGACCTAGCGTCGGTAAAGGCCGTAGCCGACGTACGTTTGGGGTATAACCATCTTGAGCTATTACTGTAAAATGAAAGAAAACACTTGAATGCATTTTTAAAAGGAACATATAATATATTTTAGAAATAGGTTATGAACATAAAGATATAATAATTTAATATAAGAAGTTATAAAATAGCTAGTATAAGTACACTTACCACTTATTAACAAAGGAAGTAGAAACAGAAGCGTAAACCGATGCATGTTTAATGCTTTTTATTTCCCGAGGTGTTTGTGAATAGACAATATACACATCACTGTAACTATACAGACAAATTTCCAGCTTATAAGTGAATTTCCTTAATGTATTACCTATTTATTAACTTGTTTTCAAATGAATTGTTTGTTAATCATTTTGCAATTAGTAAATGAAAATTGATGATATACTTATTAATTTTTTAAGTTGTGGTTTGCTAACAGGTTGTTATTTTGTAATAAAGTAAACTTGCCTAAAATAAATGCTTTCTAATTACTCTACATGTTAACTAACGGTTGCCTGTAAGAAATTACATTTTAGCGATTAAGTGGTATCCCCATTTGTATATGGCCATTAATTTGATGTGCTCTTGTATGTATGTTTGTTGTACTAAACTGGTGTACAATATTTTTATTATATTGTGTACAATAAGAATGGTTATTCTATTATACTCTAACGGAGAGATTTGATGTTTAAAAATTTGAATTAAAGCCGTTCGCAAAGCTAAATTCCTTTCATTTTATAGAAACAACTGGTGCTAGGATGTATTACCATTATCATTATTTTATTAGAAACGCAGGGTTTTTTTTTATATTTTGAGTAAAATTTGTGATTTGCCCAGAAGTAGGACTAAATGATAAATTGTACTGTAAGTTGCTAATCAGCGTTTCATAAAGAACACAATCAATCGCAAAAAAATACCTAGGGAGTCATGAATACCGTTCCTTCCAGACATCAAATATGATACGTTTTACAAGCTCAATATTTTTTTTTCAAAGAAAAATCTAATCAACATAGACAGTTGTAAATAATTTGGCCTTTTAGTTTAGAGGTCGATCCTGACTACTGAGCCAGATGTGGGTTTCCCCACCCAGAACAAATATTATGTGATGGGCACGATCATTTGTTATGTGTTAGGGTACTTTATTTTTAAAATATGAAATATAGAAGAATGTAAGTATGTTTATCAGTAGAGTGATTACCATTTGCCAGGCTCTGCCTAGCTTGGGACGAGATGACCATGTGTAAAATGTGTTCCAAGTTCAGTTATGTAATTATGGATTACTCATTTATATTTTTTCGAATAATTTAATTTCTTTTAAAGTTCTATATCCCTATTGGTTGTAGCGAATTGGACTATCTGTCCTTATGTCAATAGACCTCACCGGAGTAGTTAGGCCCTGAAAGTGAGCTAGATCCTTATCTTTATACATACTCTACTATACCTATCAAAATCGAATATAACCGAAACTTAATCCGTTTAAAAATTCAAAGTTAATCTATTATTGTTTATAGAAATTATATGTAGGTATAATACGAGTATCAAGCGAATAGTTATTGAAGTAATATTTAATAGTTATTGAAGTATTTAGTAATGTGAGAAATTATACACTACCGATCATGTAATTTTATCAATTCTGACCTACTTTATCTATGAAAATGTTGATTTGTTTTGAGTGCGCTTCAAAAACTTGACAATTTCTGCACTGATTGAGCTCAAATTTTTAAATGATATACGAGTGCAACCCGCTTTAAAGATTGTTTTTATATAGTTTTTGCGTCAGTTGTGGTTCCGCATTTTTTTTATGTCAGAGGGGTCAGACTAGCAGACGGGTCACCTGATGGAAAGTAACCATCGTCGCCCAAGACCGTCTGCAACTCAGGAGTCACAAACGTGTTGCCGGTCTTTCAGGAAGGAGTACGCTCTTTTCTTGAAGGTTTGAAGCTCGTTTCGGTCCGGAAATAAGGCAGAAGATAACATGTTCCACAGACTGGTTATGCGAGGCAAAAAGTGCGGTATTGGTCCGAAGAGTTCTTTGGAGCACTCACCATGATACACGTGATAGAAAATGCAGAGTAAAGCCATATCTCTACGTAACGCCAAGGTATCGAGCCGATCGGAAATGTTTTGGCTATCTACGATTCGAGTTGCTCTTCGTTGGAGGCGGTTCAGAGGGAGAAGCTGGTACTGAGGTGCCCCTGCATAGAGATGATAACAGATTTCTATATGCGTCCGGACTTGCGCCTTATAGAGCTGAAGGCGGTGGGCCGGTGTGAAATACTGCCTCGATTTGTTTAGCACTCCGAGCTTTTTTGAGGCCAATTTGACCTCACCCTCTAAGTGACCTCGAAACTGGACTTGACTCGATATGTCGATGCTTAGGATACCGATACCGGCTAAGGCAGTTAGGGAGGTGCTCTCAAACTGAGGTGATACGACAAATGGTGTCTTTGCGGTGAACGCACAGACCTCTGATTTCTCATCAATGCAACCACAATGTGTTTCTAAATACTTATGTTACTAGCTGTATGCTACCACGATTTGCTGTCATACGTTGTGATTGTAGTGATAAGAAATGAAGAACAAAACTGACGCAAGGAATAGATTAAACAATCTTTAGGATATCAATATCAATAGGGTAAACAATTTAGAACGCGTTGTTATCATTGCAAAACATCCACATAGCGAAATTCGTGTTATGGTTTATGTACTCTTAGAAATAGAGTAGAAATTAATGGTTGATGGTTGGATGGTCTTGATGGTTTAATGCATCGCTGTGCCCAAGTGGATAACCTGTCTGTCGTAATATAGTCACACCAATTAGTTCTCTGAATGTGTCATAGCTTTTCTTGATAACTACAATGCGTTGTGGTTGTATAACATGACAACAACGGCATGTATCTTGCTACGAGGTATTTCTGTGGATGCCACAGCATGTTTAGAGCGTTTTCATTAGAACCGTAAAACGAATTTCGCAATTCGGATATTTGACAGTGACCACAACGAATTGAGAGGTTTTTTTGGCTCAACGAGCGTTTTTTTTTTTATTTACATCTTCCATTTCATTGTAATAAAAATATAGATTAAACTGCTGTATATAGTATAGTATACTGTATAGTAGTACTCATTGTACAACCACTTTATTGAACACGACATTCTAAAATATGAATGGTTCTCTATAAAAACTCTATAAACAGTCAACAGTCAACAGGGTGAAGTTAAAGGCCTGAATTTCCAGTAACCAATCAACGAAGGTTTTAATTTTATCCTGTTTTTTTAAAGTGTTTGCAAATCATTATCAAATTTCTATTCCCATTATATAGCAGACTGGAGAATTGGGTCCGAGTGGAGGTTGTCCTCCCGGGCCCTCTCCGCCGCCTCCTTATGCGAGATGACGTCTTCGCAGAAAGATGCGGACCGCGGACGAGCGTATAACGGCCGGTAGCGAGAGATCCCCCGATGACTGCAACGAGGACACGGTGCAGCGGCGCCCAAGCCGGACAAATTGCTATCCCAGTTGTGACAGGTGGACCTCAATTCCCTCCTAGCGGCCGAGTGCAGATACTTCGTGAAGCAGCCATGCCCAGAAAGGACCTGCGTCAGCAGGAAGGAAAGGGTCCCGTGCTGCCGCCGTGCCCTTTAGAAGATGACCCTCTGGAGAGCCTCCACGGCGTCAAAGCCAGCACGTGGAGCCTCCAGCCGGGACGATCAACGAGCCATGGTGGCTCCGCCAGCGGCCTTACGCCTCTCGAGTTTCTCTTCGGGTGGGGGCCAACTGCCACTATCCGTCCGGAACTCGTCCGGAACCATTGCGGTCCTCGTACATGACGGTACGCTAATCTAAATAGTCTGCCACTAGCCGCCTCAAGTACTCTGGCACCCCGTGGTAGTGGAGTGCTTCCCTGATGCAGGTGAATGGCAAACTATTGAATGCGTAGGCGATGTCCAACGATACCACCAACAGCACGCCTCCGAATTGGGTTATAAGATAACAGGACTGCCTTTAAATCGATATTAATATATGTTAATATATCGGTGTGCTCTATACACAATAGTTTTTTTAGGACAACTAGGGCACTTGGACTACCTATATCACCCGTCGCTGGGGACTTTACAAATACAAATGGGTAGCCTCGTCCTGAGTGGGACCGGGAGCGACCGGCCTCCCGTGTCCCCCTCATCCTTAATTCTGAGCGGGTGGCACATAAAGAGTGGTAACGCACTTCTATCTCATGAGTTGGGGAGGGAGAGGAGGGGGGGTATGAGTGATGATAGTCACTTATGATCCGATGACCGGTCTGCTCGTTTGCCCCCTATTACATAAAACAAATACATCTTTATAGTCTTGTAAACTGTTACTTCAATATTTTTAGAGTATTTAAGATAGGATCCTACTTTAAGTAAGTTTAATTCAAATCCAACTAGTGCTCAGTAGTTACGTATCAACATTATCACTTTAAGAGCAATTTCATCTAAATATAATATATGACGACCATTAAATAAATATACGAAACTGGCTTCTGTTGTTAGTAATTGTTTTTAAACGAGTTTTAAATATAAAACCTTTAAATTTCGATATCGTCCGTGTGGTGACGGATTAAGAGTACGGAGTGTCATCACCCTTATTCATACCGAGTGTGATGTAAGAGCCGACTAAGGGAGCAAACTCTGAACCAACCGAAAACCTCTTTTCTAAGCAGAGGCCTATGTCATGCAGTGGAATATTAGATTTATACAATTATTTCGTTGAACAGTATTATTTCGTTATACAGTACACAAGAATACTAGACAGGTCCCGAACTCCTGTTGGGGAATACACTAAGGTCAGATTGGTGAAACAGTTTCTATCTGAACATTTCGCCTGGCCTGTTAGTCTAGTGGTTAGTGACCCGGACCGCTACGCCAGAGGTCGTGGGTTCGATTCCCACCCAGAACAAATAATTGTGTGATGAGCACGGTCATTTGTTCTGCGTCTGGGTGTACTTTATCTATAATATGTATGTATTTAGAAATATATAAATGTATGTTTATATAGTTGTTATATATAATAATATATAATAATATATATAATTAATATATGTTATATATAGCAGTCTGGGTACCATAGTACAGGCTCTGCCTAGTTTGGGATCAGACCGCCGTGTGTGAGATGTGTGTGAAAAATATTATTTATTTAAATACGAGTATATCTATTTATTAATACAACTAGCCAGTTATATTAATAAACAGCTGCTAGTCAGGAGCACGCCACTCGATCATTTGAATTAAAATAAGCAGTCAGTTTATCCGTACTACATATTTTTTCTTTTCTTTGTATCTGTTCTAATGACAACAATCGACTCGTCACAGTCACAATCTCGAAATCTTTCACATCATCACATCAACAGCCTTTAATAGTCCACTACTGGACATAGGGCTCTAATCAGAAAGGAGGTTTTCTTCTCCCTGCAGTGAAGTTGTCCTGCGTAGTTTGCTCCCTTAGTCGCCTTTACGACACCCACGGGATGAATAGGAGTGGTGACACTCTGTATTTTTTATTCGTCACCACACGATAAATTGTGATCACACAGTGATCTTTATTGGGTTAGTATTAAGTAGGTACCTATTATGTATTGATATGAATAGATATTACTGCAATAACAACCAAAATTCATTAAAAAAAAAACATGAATTCAATTTTGATAGAGACATTTTATTCGAACCCGATCGATGTCGAGGTGTTCGTCCTTCAACAAAATATGTAAAACTAGATTAAGTATGTACTCGTAGTTGATTGCATAAATAATGATGTAAATAAATTACTCAAATAATAAACCAAATTGTTCAAATTACAGCCCATCGAGGCGTATTTTGAACAATGAGATATGAAAGTAATAATATTTTGGGTTGCTCCAACTGGAAAAAAGGAATTTTCAAAGACAGACACAGAAATATCCAAAAGAAAAAAATACCATAATACGATAGTCAAAAAATATTCGTACTTTTTTCTCCTTTTTTTGAGTGATTCCTGAATCTTACCGAGGCAAAAAGAATATTTTACTAGTTATTTTCATTCATGTTCACCGAGTAAGTGAGGTGACCGTAGGCTCAAACCCCTCTTCAAATACATAGCATATGACAATACTAATTGTAGGTAATGCGTTTTCTTTTCAACGTTAGATGAGAATAACTTATATATTACGTACACATTATATATAAATATCAAACAAGTTTTTTAATAACCATAATGATTGACAATTATTTATATATTAAAGATTGTACCACTAATCGACATTCTTTACTGAATATTATGACATAAGTTAGTATAAAATGTAATAAGGAATGAACTCTAAAATCATTTCTAGGTGATCGTTCTTAGGAAACATTAGTACATCAAAAAAATGGCTTTCTATCTATACGTTGTTTTGGCTTTCGTAGCCGCATGTAAGTAAATATGTATTTTAAAGATTTAGTGTTCCATAGGATACAGCAATTGAATACATTTGAAAAAAATGTTTAGAATGTCTCCTTTAAAGCTGGTAATTTTAACATGGCAGTGGGATTTCTCATATTTATTATTTAGTTACTGTTTTATATTGCGTTAACATTTGTTTTTAATGTGTCTTAAATATATACATGGCAATTTATTTAGCATTATTAATATTAAAGAAAAAATTGATATTAAAAAAGCTATTATTTTTTGTGACAGGTTACGCTGAAGCAGCCAGCAACGTAGCATCTCCAAGCTTTGTGTGCAAAAGTAATAATGCTTACTACAAAATAGACGCCAGCTGCGATTCATATATACAGTGCAATGTAAGTACACATTTATATCAAAGAGTACAGTAACCAAAATTTAGAAAAAGTTACATTTGCAATATTTAGCAGAAGACAAATAATATAATGGGAAATATTTCTCAGTCTGTTCAACACAGTTGTCGACAACTGTGTTGAACAGACTGAGAAATATTTCCCATATCAAGACCAGATACAGGGTATAATACAATACTATTTAAATGTACATACATAATAATTCATGTGGGATTTAATATCCAGGGCTACGTTCCTACCACGTTGACATGTCCCGATGGCCTTCACTACAACCCCGACGTCAAATGGCCTAACTACCCTTGCGGATACCCTATGGACGTCCCTTGTTTGGGACGTGCAACTCGTAAGTACAATACCTATTACAATATGATATTATTCATATTCATTTTAAATAAAGACCAAATATTTGGAAATTTTCCTGTGTAAACCACTCTATACTCATGCTAACATTGTTATTTTACAACAAACAGAGCCCGCGCAATCTACTCCTGATTGCCCCCACAAATATGGCTACTTCCAATCACCCATCGCCTCCTCAGAGGATTGTGGTCATTTCCGCCTGTGTGTTGACGGTCATCCCATGGAAATGGAGTGCCCCTCAGGCCTCGCGTTCAACCCTTCCAGCGGTCGTTGTGACTGGCCCGATCAAGTGCCTTCTTGCAAAGCTAACGGTAAGTACCTTGAGTAATTTTGTAGGTTTACTTTGAGAAAGACATACACCAGTGCATAAATTTATATTGTATTGCTCATGTCATGATCTATATGAACGTTGATTGATTGTGTATTAATAAGGGCTAGGTAATCTGTTAAATGAATGTAATGTTTTTTTTTTTATTTCAGATTTCCTTGGATTCTCCTGCCCACCTGCTCCTCTTGGTGAAAACGGCGAGCTCCTTGATGTCATCTATAATTTCAAGTAAGTGTTATTTATCTTAAATTGCCTATTTTGATTTTATTCCTAGTAACTTTTGGATCTCCTTGACAATATTTTGTTTGTGTCATGATGTTGGCAGTATCCTTGAAAATAACTCCAACTTTAAATCTTTCTTTGTTTTCAGGCATCCTGACAGCTGCTTCTACTTCTTCTCTTGCCAGCAAGGTCGCGCACGTTTGCTGTCATGTGATCCCGGTTTGGCATTCGACGCTGCTTCAAGCCGTTGCGTAGATGAAGATTTAGTTCATTGTTCACACCAATGAGTTCTAATCTAATGACAAAATATTGTCACTCAATTATTGAAATTCTAATTTATAATAAACATTATTATTAGTATATTTTACATGTCTGTTTATAATTAATATCCCAATAAAACATTGAAAACGCTTATGAACAATATCTAAAGCGAAATTAAAAAAAAAACAGATCATAAAATAACGTAGTACAATATAATTGAATTGAATTGAATTCAATTTCAATAAAGTAATTAATTAATTTATTAATAGTAGGTTGACCTGGATAAATTGAAATGTTTGCCACTTAAGGCATTTAACGAGACTCATCAACTTGTTCAGGGATGAACAGTATCAATACAGTTCATCCCTTTTTTTTTCTGTGCGCAAATCCCCTCGGATACCACTTATCGGTGGCAATGTCGGACTCGAACCGACTAAAACCGCACGCCGTCTCAGGTACCAGTAGTCGGGGAACCAGGTGTACCCTAGAAAGGATATCCCTGGTGCCCCGACGTACCTCGGGCCATCTACGGCGGGTAGACGACCCCCCCTGTGTGGGAACCCCAATGTTCCCTCTGTGCTACCGGAAGGGCGCGCGAGCTTCATATCGCGCTCGCCGTCACCCCGGCCTGCTTCTGCTCGGGTGACAGATGGCCTCACCTGTCACCCCCAGGCCGGCGCTATGGAGGACGGAGGTCGTTCTGCGACCTCTGGCGCCTGAGTCGTCTGCGGTACCTGGCCCGTTACCGAGCCTGGCGGGCCTGGAGAGTTCTAAACCTCTCCCGGCCCGCCATCTAATTCGCAAGCATAACTTGCTCGCAGCAGGAGACGGCAGAGTTTCACGCACTCTCGCTTCGCACGATAGCCGCAATAAGGTTATCGAGCGAGAGAACTCCCACTCCGATGGCAGCCACGAGGTCTCGCCTCTGCTCTACCCACGCCGGGCATTCTACCAGCGTGTGGAGCGCCGTGTCCACGGTCCGACCATCGCAGTGGTGGCACTCAGGCGTTGGCTCCTTGCGGATCAGACACAGGTGATCCCCGAAACTTCCTTTCCCAGTGATCACCTGCGTCAGTGGTATGAGAGGGTCCCGTGATGCCTCTCGAGCCAATCCTCCATAACGGGTTACCGCCGCGATGACGGCATGCTCGGCGCTCGGTTGCCCAAGTTGTTCCCTCCACTCCCCTACGAGGACCTGGCGGAGCTGGGATTTCCGGTCATCGATTTCTCGAGTCTCAGGACTCCGACCCAACTCCCGCGCCTAATTGCGCCACTTATTCAGAGCCGCAAGGGCTCTCGCCTCCAGGTCCCACGGTGGAGTTCCGGCCAGGAGACTCGCTGCCTCAAAGGAGATCGTGCGGTACCCCCTTATGATCCAGATGGCCATCACTCGATGCGGTCGTCGCAGTAGTGCGACGTTGCTGGCCTTCAGGGGCCCGGCCATAAATACAGTTAATCCCTAAAACAAGCAATAATCTTATGTATGTATGTATGTACTGTTTCCTTATGTTTAAAAAATGATAAACTGGCCACATCCTGTTGTCCTGCGTAGTTTGCTAACTTAGTCCCTCCCTCCCTTACTCTTACGACACCCACGATGAATAGGGGTGGAGACACTCCGTATTCTTAATCCGTCACCAAAAGGATTCGTTCTTACTCCTTATTACTTTACTATTAGTACAGGCTGAAAAATAATAATAGGAGTTTGTAGTGTGAGAAAATACAAAGAAAATGAGAGTTGCTTAAGTCAGTTTCGTAAGAAACTTTAAGCGTAAACACGCTTTTATCTCGAAAAGAATCGCGAATTTTCGCCCTTCATTTTCTTAGTTTGTGTGACTCTTAGGAAATCCGTTCGGGCCATCAATTATAGCTTTTAATACCGTTTTTTTGTAAACAAATTTCGTCAAAAAACAATGTCCTTAAACATTCTATAAGAGCCGAATAAAAGAAATTACCATTATATGACAGATAAAAAATATTCGTACTTATTTCTCCTTTTTTTAATTGATTCCTGAATCTCAGGCAAAAAGAATATTTCACTAGTTAGTTTGATTAATGTTTTGTACACACGGTTATTTGCACGATACCTATGCCTAAAAACAAGTTCAAATATTTTTATCTGTCTGTCTGTCGGTCTGTCGGTCTGTCTGTCTGTCCGTCTGTTTGTTTGTTCCGGGTAAGCTTCAAAACGGCTGGATCGATATTGATAATATTTTGCTCCCAGCTATCTGTCTACATTAGGAGTAGTTTATGCTATTTTCCCACTCAAAAGAAACTTATAAAATTTTGCCCGATCTGGGCCTCATGGAGTGCAGTCGCGTACCGTACTACACCACTAATACTGCACGGATGGCATAGTTGTTTAAGCGGCCCACGCCGCTTCCTACCTTCCTGAGTATTGTGGGTTCAAACCCCACATGGGACGACACTTTGTGTGATTCACAAATTTGTTGTTCCGAGTCTGGGTGTTCTTTGTGACCGTTTTATGTATGTTTGTAAAGTCCCCGGCGACACAGGATATATTCCTAATGCGGGAGTTGTCTTTTTTAAAAAGAATTAAAAAAAAACGAATGCAGCGCTTTTTCAATTCGAAGTCGAAATATATATATAAAAAAAGAGAGCTGTGTTCGGCATATGTTGGACGGCTTAATCGCAGTGATACCACGTCTTCACAGAAAACCGGTGTTGAGCAATCCCTTCGTTGCATTTCACCGAGTCAGTGAGGTGACCGTAGGCTCAAATTCCTCTTCAAATACATAGCATATGACAATACTATTTGTAGGTAATGCACTTTCTTTTCAAAATTAGATGAGAATACCTTATATTCACCTTATAGTTCACCGACTCATGTTAACAATGGTGTTCTAATTCGGCAATTATATTATTGTATTTATTTTGTTCTAAATTTGCATTTCTGTATTTTCGTACTAATATTTTTATTTTTTATTTTAACCGACGTATATTGAACCGTGTTATCTGTTATATCATTTTTCTGTGATTAGCTTCATCACATATTGTATATTATGTATAAATATTAAACAAGTTTTTTAATAACTATAATGATTGACCATTATTTATATATTAAAGATTGTACCACTAATCGATATTAATTACTGGATATTATGACATAAGTTAGTATAAAATGTAACAAGGAATGAACTCTAAAATCATTTCTAGGTGATCGTTCTTAGGAAACATTAGTATTTCAAAAAAATGGCTTTCTATCTATACGTTGTTTTGGCTTTCGTAGCCGCATGTAAGTAAATATGTATTTCAAATATTTAATGTTCCATAGGATACGGAAATTGAATACATTGAAAAAAAATGTTTAGAATGTCTTCTTTAAAGCTGGTAATTTTAACATGACAGTGGGATTTCTCATATTTATTATTTAGTTACTGTTTTATATTGCGTTAACATTTGTTTTTACAGTGTCTTAAATATTTACATGGCAATTTATTTAGTATTATTAATATTAAAGAAAAATTTGATGTTAAAAAAATCTAAAAATACTTTTGTTTATGACTTTTGACAAATTTGCAGCATTGTTTTATTAAGTACTATTTTTTGTGACAGGTTACGCTGAAGCAGCCAGTAACGTAGCATCAAGCTTTGTGTGCAAAAGTAATAATGCTTACTACAAAATAGACGCCAGCTGCGATTCATACATACAATGCAATGTAAGTACACATTTATATCAAAGAGTACAGTAACCAAAATTTAGAAAAAGTTATGTTGGCATTATTTAGCATAAGACAAATATTCGACAACTGGGTTGAACAAACAGAGAAATATTTCTCATATCCAGACCTGATTTAGGGTATAATAGAATACTATTTAAATGTACATACATAATAATTCATGTGGGATTTAATATTCAGGGCTACGTTCCTACCACGTTGACATGTCCTGATGGCCTTCACTACAACCCCGACGTCAAATGGCCTAACTACCCTTGCGGATACCCTATGGACGTCCCTTGTTTGGGACGTGCAACTCGTAAGTACCATACCTATTATAATATGATAATATTCATATTCATTTTAAATAAGGACCAAATATTTCGAAATTTTCCTGTGTAAACCACTATATACTCATACTAACATTGTTATTTTACAACAAACAGAACCCGCGCAATCTACTCCTGATTGCCCCCACAAATATGGCTACTTCCAATCACCCATCGCCTCCTCAGAGGATTGTGGTCATTTCCGCCTGTGTGTTGACGGTCATCCCATGGAAATGGAGTGCCCCTCAGGCCTCGCGTTCAACCCTTCCAGCGGTCGTTGTGACTGGCCCGATCAAGTGCCTTCTTGCAAAGCTAACGGTAAGTACCTTGAGTAATTTTGTAGGTTTACTTTGAGAAAGAGATACACCAGTGCATAAATTCATATTGTATTGTCATGCTCTACATGAACGTTGATTGATTGTGTATTAATAAGGGCTAGGTAATCTGTTAAATGAATGTAATGTTTTTTTTTTTATTTCAGATTTCCTTGGATTCTCCTGCCCACCTGCTCCTCTTGGTGAAAACGGCGAGCTCCTTGATGTCATCTATAATTTCAAGTAAGTGTTATTTATCTTAAATTGCCTATTTTGATTTTATTCCTAGTAACTTTGGATCTCCTTGACAATATTTTGTTTGTGTCATGATGTTGGCAGTATCCTTGAAAATATTTCCAACTTTAAATCTTTCTTTGTTTTCAGGCATCCTGACAGCTGCTTCTACTTCTTCTCTTGCCAGCAAGGCCGCGCACGTTTGCTGTCATGTGATCCCGGTTTGGCATTCGACGCTGCTTCAAGCCGTTGCGTGGATGAAGATTTAGTTCATTGTTCACACCAATGATTTCTAATCTAATGACAAAATATTGTCACTCAATCATTGAAATTCTGATTAATAATAAACATTATTATTGGTAAATTTTACATGTCTGTTTTTAATTAATATCCCAATGAAACATTAAAACACTTATGAACAAAACCTAAATCGAAATTTAAAAAATATCATAAAATAATGTAGTACTTACAATATAATTGAATTGAATTGAATTCAATTTCAATAAAGTAATTACTTCATTTATTAATATTAGCTTGACCTGGATAAATTGATATGTTTGCCACTTAAGGCATTTAACGACGACCCATTAACTTGTTACATATTTTACTGTCTGTGTGACTCAAAGACAGTAAAAGCCCGCTATAACAGTATCAATACAGTTCATCCCTAAAACAAGCAATAATCCCATGATAATGTAAACTGGAAATTCTCGCATTTTGGTACTTATTCCTTCTGTTTAAAAAATGATAAACTGGAGACATCTATTTCAATATTTGCTAGAACTACTTTGTTCTTACTACATCACACACATCACTCAACAGTCTTTAATAGTCGAATACCAGACACCGGCCCTCTTTAAAAAAGAGGTTTTTGGCCTAGTATACCACGCTGGCCAGACGGGTTGACATATGGTTTGTATCAAGTTTTTCTTCTCTTTGCAGTGCTGTTGTCCTGCGTAGTTTGGTCCCTTAGTCGGCTCTTACGACACCCACGATGAATAGGGGTGGAGACACTCCGTATTCTTATCCGCCACCACACGGATTTGTTCTTACTTCTTATTACTTTACTATTAGTACAGACTGAAAAACAAAAAAAATTGTAAATCTCTCAGACGCATGACAGAGACGTGGAAACATAAAGAATATGACACAGAGAGAGTTCCCCCACACCACCGCCATGCGCCTTCTGCTGCCTACTAGGAACGCTCGACGAAATATCACTGGATTTTATGTAAGAATATTTACACGGTGAATACTCGGTATAATATTGTTTTCGTCTGACCTTTGAGAATCTCTGTTTCGATTATATTTTTTATTTATTAGCTGGTAGCTAGAATACATACTTATACATTCTACAATTACTGAGTGATTAAAAAGAATTGGTATTTTGTATTTTCTTCCTTTTACTAGGGTTTCAGGTATACTACAGCACTTCTTTTTCAAGCCTATGCTCGATTAGTTCATTAATAGGTTTTCTCCCAGGAACGTTGGGTGTGTGTCAGGAGAGGTTCAAAATAAAATTCTCAGCTGAAAATACTTATCATACCCAAAACATTTTCATGTAAGTAGTTTTGGTAGCTCGCGTTGTCAAAAGGTTATCAAATCACATGTAGAGTCAAGCTTCTAACTCTACACGCCTTAATACTTCAAGCTCTAATTGTACATGAAAATGTTTTTGGTGGGTGTTTTTGGGTTCACTTCTTTTTGTAAGTTGCTTAAACTTCTAGCATCAAAATTTGGGAAAGTCTCATACAAACTTTCTTTAGTTTAAGGGGGAGGGGGGGTGTCGTATGATTTTGATTGAATTTTAATTATCTGGTATACCGAAGTCCAAGTTATGAGAGTTCAAAAAAATGTTGGTTATCGCGGTAAAAAGTAGCCAAAAGTTTATCTAAATTGGTTCTGCGGTTATTGATTCCCGATACAAACTGCCACCCTCCTTTTCGCACCCTTAAAGGCTGATTTCTGGAATAACACTGTCCTATAGCCTTTCCCGGGACTGAAACTATCTCTATTTTGTTCACAACTCGTGTACATTTAAAATCATTAAATAAATTCTGTGAACTTTCTTGCATGCCTAATAGAGGAAATACCTGTGAACTCAAATTATACACACAAAACCGAATTACCGCCCACAAAACCGAATTCTCTGTCCGGGTTGCCGCATGTTAAAAAACGTGTCGTTCTGATTCAGATGAGCGCTTAAAATGGGTCGAATCGTCGACATGTAAGCCCGCCCATTGTCCTGAGATTACTTGTCACTCTTCACCACTTTTATTGCGTATTTGTAATAATATTTAATATCCTATTTTACCACATTCGAGGTTTTCATGACTTTTTAAAAGTAAAAAAAAAAGTAAAGTAAAAAGTAGTGTGTGTACACTACTTTTTACTTTCAGTATCTATTGTAGTATATGGGATTTAACATTTTTTTAAATGTCGGGAATGAGTTTCTTATTTACATTTAATTTAATTTCTATTCAAAATGCTACTAACTTGAAAATAAAATACAAATAATTTGGAATCTGACACATGCCCTTAGAGGTGGTCTAGTGTTATAAAGGCGTAAAATATTTTAAAAGTGTTCAAGTTCTCTACTTAATAAGTAGAGAACGTGGTTGGTGGAATCTCTACCTAATATACACCATATATAACCTAAGTTTTGACTATTTACAAGCGAGTTATGAAAAGTATCTAGTAACAACGTATGAACTTTCACAATTTCTTTATTGAAAATACGGTTAAATTAAAATTATAAGCGTAAACTTTCTAAGAAATTCCGATTCAATCAATACTGGGTACAGTTAACTAATTCTTCGTCAACGCAGCGTCCTGAGGCGGAATCGAACGCCGCGCCGTCGTCACATGACAATAGACGTACGTTGCCGTGCTGGCAGGAGAAGAAGTAGAAGCAGTTGCCGGGGTATCTGCAGAAGAATATACGATTATCTTAAAAAGGTTTTTAGGAATTCTTAAGAAAATAACAAATAAAAGATAGAATAAAAGAAAGGTGGTGACTGTGAATGTAAGAAAAGGTGAACAAAATTAAATGTGAGTGTCAACTTACTTGAAATTTTCGACTCTGTCATCATTATCATCAACAGCGGGACAGGAGAATCCAAGGTAGGCTGCAACGAGAAAAGATATTAAAAAACTTAGTTTTGACTACTGTAATGGTTATAATAGTGTATATACATATATTATAGTGTAATAGTTACAATAGTTTAATAGTAACTCTGAAATCAGAACTTGTTTTATATTACTGAAAGAGAGATTACATTTTTATAGTCCGGGAGATTTCAAATAATACTCTACACGTTTTCGAAAGCAACTGCGAAATGGTGGAACCCATTTTCTTGAACGTGTTAAGTTTGAATTGGGTAATTACTTGAGAAGCAATCAATTTGATGTTTGTAGTTGTAGCTACTTAACCGACTTTCCATAAAAGATGGACATTTCAGCAGATATTGACGGGCCTGTTGGTCTAGTAGTTGGGTTCGATTCCCACCCAGGACAAATATTTGTGTGATGGGCACGATCGTTTGTTCTGTGTCTGGGTGTAATTTATCTATAATATGTATGTATTTATAAATATATAAGTATGTTTATCAGCGGTCTGGTTACCATAGTACAGGCTCTGCCTAGTTTGGAATCAGAGAGCCGTGTGTGTGATGTGTGAGGTTATTATTATTATTATTATATTCACTTAAGTGTTACAGCAAATCCCATTGTATGAGGATCCGAGAAAAGAATTTAAGATTATAGTGTAAGGACCCCGTGACACTGATTTCCAAAACGAGGAACTCTGATAATATGTAATTACTGACTAAATTACTTACATTAAGATGCTTACTACGAGTTAAGCCTATTGTATACTTACCACTAGCCTTGCAAGAAGGAACAAGAGAGGGCCAATCACAACGACTGGTGTCAGGATTAAAGGCGAGGCCTGTGGGGCAGTCCAAGTCCACGGCGCGGCCCTCAATGCAAATGCGGAAGTGCCCGCAGTTGTCAGGTGTAGCAGAAGGTGATGGGAAGTAGCCGTATTGGTGAGGGCATTCCTCGGTGGGTTGTGCTGGTTCTATATAAAAGAATGAGTATGTGTTTTAGTATTCTTCAATCGTATTTATGAAATTATGAATTTAAATTGTAAATGCTATGTGATTAGTGATGTACTTACGAACTGCACCGCGTCTTAAGCAGGGTACATCCGCCGGGTATCCACAAGGGTAGTTCGGGTACCTGACGTCCGGATTGAAGTGCAGACCATCGGGGCATAACTGGTAAACTGCTACGTAGTCCTGAATATAAGGTTTTAATGTAAGAATTGTTGTAAATTTATTGCAGAACTCAGAAGAGATACTTCTATATTCAACATAAATTAAAATTGAGTTAAGATTGGTTCTTTTCTACTTAAAATAGTTCAAACAGTTTTCCTGCCATCCTTTAAAAAAAAAATATGGCCACTTATGTGAACTTACGCTGCACCGTATGTAAGAATCGCAGCTTCCTTCCACATTATAATAACTATTCTTGCTTTTGCATACGTAACTCGGAGAGTTACCAGTTGCTACGATGCTCTCTGGACCAGCGTGACCTGTGTTTTGAAATTTATTTATTATATAAGCAAATTAGAACCTCAATGGTTGCACATGTAAAGTTGCTACAATGATAAACCACATTTCTATAATGGAGTAAAGAGTAAAAGTCAATTTAGAATAAAATGAATGACTAATATATATATTTTAAAATAAAATATATAAATAGCAGGTGATTTTGTTTACAGGTGAAAGATTCCGAAACCAGCAAGAATTAAGAAATTTACAAAAGCAATGCATTAGTTTTACAAATTTTAGGAATAACTTCATTTACAAAAGCATATTATATACTTACTTGTGGCTACAAGCGCTAGTGCAATAACAAATAAGAGAGCCATTTTTAGATTTGGGATGTTTCCTACAATGTGAACAAATTCTAAATAATGTCTTAACCCAGGTTTCCTATCTTTTTATACTTAAACATTGCCAATTTTTTTTATTAACTAATGAGATATAATTAGGAGAAATTAATTAGATTCATACATTTCACAGAAATGTGTGAAATGTTTGATAGAAATCGTTTTTTATCATTAATAAATTTTCAGTTTAAATTTTTATTTACATGTTTCTTGTTCTGCTTATTGTTTTCAATGTTATTAGTTTTTGTACATTATATTTCATTTGAATACAAATACTCGTATTATTCACTTGGTTTCCAACGTGTTCTTAATTTAACTTTTAGTGGCGATCAAGTGTATGTATTGTGTCGAATGTATTTGAATTAAAACTATATGTAATTCTTTTATATTTTTCTAGATTATGAGTTTATTCTAATATTTGTGTATAAAATTAAATATACAAATGACAGTGTTTACAATTGTTGATGAATATTTAAGATCTATTTTCAAAGTGCTTATTTTATGCTTGAAGATATCTGTATTCAAATTCTGAGTACATTAGATGTGTAATACATACCTAAGCGATTAAATTTCACTTAGCGCTTTATATAGTGAAATGTGTTTTAAAAAGAATTCGATGAAATCTCCTATAATACAGCCAAGGTAGGTACATATTTATATTAGTAGAGGTTTATATCTGTATAATTATTAGATAGATATAAATTTTAATTAAAAAAGAAGAAATGATCAAAATTATTTTCAAAAAAGCCATGTCATTGGTGCTAAACAACTGGATGGGAACGGGTTTTGAATCTGTTATCATTCTATTTCATTTTCAAGTTAAGGAAAGTTTTTATTACGTATTTTTCCTCATTTTTTTGTGGCATTCAACCGGCCCTACCAAAAATCCTAATAAGGTGTCACATCGTTAATAAAATTAGCAAACAACTCTGTGTCATCGATGTGGAATAGATGGATAAACTTAAGTAATTATATCAATTATATTCTATTATATAATCATCGATTAAGTTAAGTAAAAGCTAATTACACTAAAGACAATTAAAGTTTGATAAGACAGGTTGATGAGATACTTAGCATTATTTCATATTTACCATGTTACTTTACACGAACATGTTACTTTCCCGTTTCTGCAAACCTAACAAGTAAATTTTTTTTTTTTTTCATTTTATAAAGACAAAAGATCAGGTGGTTAAAATCACTACAACTTAGCATTATTTTCAGTTATCTTTCATTCATCCCTGTTGCAGTATTTATACTTTTGAACTACTACCTCAGTTGTGTTGCCTGACAAATTTCATTTTCATAGGTAAAATGAGTTTCGTTATTAGTCAGTGAGTGAGAAAATGAGAAAGATATTCATAATTATTGCAACATTGCATGTAATTTAAATTTATATGACAAAGTAATACGCATTGAATAGGTGCATATTTAGATACATATTTTATGAAAATTTACCCTTCCTGCAAATACAATGCATAAGGCGGACTTAATGCCATAATGTTTGACAGAAATTATTACCATTTTAATTCTTGATCTATTTATCTGTATTATGCGCATGTTATAATGTGCTCAATATAACAATTTGGTTGAGCTTAGGCAAATTTTTAACAGGTCTTTGACGTATTAAATTTACACCAGTAGCCTCTTTTGTTACAACTTGGATTAGGAAATAGGAACGTGTTTATCTTTGGGCTTAATTTAAATAAATTAGGAGGGGAAGGAATTATTTTTAAGCAACCTTTTAAACTTGGATTTTAGTATTCCTGCGGATCAATGTTTTTTTTACTATTCTTTTTTCATTTTATATAAATTCCGGTCCCCCAAACAATTCAGTATAATTTCAATATAATTAATCCATAAAACGATATGTTCCGTAGAAATTTGATGACGATAACCAAATATTTTGGTGCTTTAATTTTGCATCTCATATACCATTTTATTTTTATTTTTTCTTAAATTAACTTATTCTTTTCTATCTCTTTCAGCTCTCATAGGTTGATAAGAATGAGATTGTACGTACTTAATTATAACCGAGGGTGGGGCACTGGTGACCTGTAACTCAGGTTTTCATTTAAAAACCTACATCGGGGGCCAGTCTCACACATGGGTGAAATTTAAGATAACAAAGATTATGTATTTAATTATAAGACCTTTACCTATTGTAAAGAGAAAATAAATAAATTAATAAAAAAAAATTGTGTTTTGTTTCGCTAAAATTTCAAAAAAGTAAGGGGTGGAAGGGGGCCACACGGGTCATCACCTCACCGGGGCTGACGGTGAGGTCAGTCTATTGCAAGAAACTCGGGTATAACCTGGGAAGACTCCGAGAAATGTGTTGTACTTTTTGCATAAATATATTTATACAAAAAAAAACTGTAGGTACGTTTGTTACTTGGTAATCCATGGTAATATGTCCTCGAAAATTTTAATATCACATGTTATATTTTATTTATTGAGATTAAACTGGAGTATCATTTACTAAATAAATAAATAAACTCTTCAATCTTCAATACTGGGCACAGTTAACCAAGTCTTCCTTAACGCAACGTCCTGAGGCGGAGTCGAACGCCGCGCCCTCATCACGTGACAATAGAGCCGTGCTGGTAGGCGTAGAAGTAGACGTAGTTTCTGGAGTTTTTATAGAAGTACATACAAATACATGTTGATTCAGTTTAGACGCTACACTAAGAAGTCAATCACAAATGTGTCTCTGCATGTGCAAATATTCATAAAGCGTTGTATTTTTATGATACACATACACATATATATGTAAATATATATATTATTTGAGATGTTTATTTCGAGCAGTGTCAGATTTGCAGTCTTGGCCGCCCTAGGCCCCTGTCCATGCAGTAAGTACTAGCCGCCCCTTTCGCAGCACCCATATAGACTATTTAAATTAAAAGTAAAAAACCTTTTTAAAACACAAGCTTTTATTTAAATACTCAACATAGTTTTATAAATAAATACATTGCAAGTTAAATAAAAGGTTGTAATAATGAATTTACTTTATTGGCAAATTTTATTAAAACCAATTTCAGGTTTCAGAGATAATTGCATGTTTAAATAAAATGTTGTCATAAGTTTTCCCTTTTTTCTGTTTGGAAATCCCCTCGCATACCACCCACTGGTGGTTATATCGAACTCGAACCGATTAGTGACCACACGCCGTCTGGCGTGTCAGTAGCTAGAGAACCAGGGGTACTGTCACCCCTGCCACCCCCCGGGCCTGCGCTTATGGAGAACGGAGGTCGTTCTACGACCTCTAGCGCCTCAGTCGTCTGCGTTTACGGGCCAGACGGATCGGGAGAGGTTTAGAACTCTCGCGCCGCACGCTTTATTGATTTGAATAGTTAATATTTCCATTACAATTGTTTTCAAATGTTGTTTCGCTTAAGCAGAATGAATTCTTCGCATGTTGTTTATCCAGAGATAACGCGTATATCCTTTGCCTGGATTCACATCACATCACGTTACACGTGTAATGTGTTTGATTAACAACGGATCAAACTCAGCGCTACGCTATAAGGACACAAATAATGTTCATATGCAGGACAGATAATAATCTGGAAGCTGGCTGATTTTGTGCGGGCAAGTGTTTTTAAGGCTCGATGGTATCACAATGATTTTCCTCAATCACTTTACATGTACAAAATAACTTATACGTACTTTGTATTCTATTGTACATCACCTTATACATATATTATGTAGAATACTTATATTTTACACATAATAAGATGCCGTGCAGCGTGTTCCGCCATAATGTGCGCTATTTTTGGATTAATTAGGTACTTTAAGTTTGTCACGATCAGCCGTACCTAATACCTGGCTGCCATAGGCCCGGGCCTACTGGGCCTTAGGGGAAATCCGCCACTCATTTCGAGTGTTTTACGAGTATATATGAGTACATACAAATGCATGCATTTTTTTAAATATTTCAGAATCTCATTTATATTTTTTTTTAATGCTTCTGTCGATAACATGGTTATTTCTTCAGCAACGAAAACCCAATCATTTAAAAAAAAAATGATTGGGATTTCGTTGGTTTAATAAAAAAGCACTCAAGTATGACGATTTATGATATGACGATCATAATTATATCTCATTAAATAAAGAAAAAATAATGAAAGTTTATTATGATTATTAAATTGAACCAGGTCATGTAATATTAAATGTGATGGTAATTAATAATTGCCCTAATCAAGCAATACTTGATAGTTAGTTACTAACATTTCTGGTATTCTTCTACTTGATGCTTTTATAATATAACAACAATAAAATATTTTACCACATTCACACAACGCCATCTAGTCCCAAACCAAGTAGAGCTTGTACTGTAGGTACTAGACAACTAATATAAATTCAAATTTACTTGTTTTTTGTAAATACATAGGTACATATAATACCCACGCCAAGTCGAACATTAAATTTTCATACACACAAATGTTTGACTTTGCATAGCACTGCGTTCCACAAACCACTACGCCATTCAGTCGTCAATAAAAATATATATATTGAAACTTCAATATATTTTTGAAGGAAGCTTTATTATTCAGGAACACATGGCTTATGCTAACATTCATCTATGTATGGCCTAAATCGTAATATTCTTCATCTAGAAAGTACTTGCCCACAATGTATAAGGTGGTAGACTAGTTTCTTTTATGACCCAATTTTCTGACGCCTCGAAGAAAGAAGGTAAATTGGAGTAAGAAAATCGGATAGGGTGAGGAAGCTAGGGTAATTGTTACGAGAAGTCTAAGGGCCTCTAAGGAGAAACCTAAAAGAAAAATGTCCCTCCATGTGGCAATAAAATTAGTTTTTTAATCATAAATATACAAGAACCATTATCCGATCACCAATCATACTAGATTAGGATGACCGTTAAACAATATATTTTGTGTAAGTATGTAAATGTGAGTGTAGTGAAGGCTTGTAATGTTAATTGATATTTTAGTATCTTTCTGGTGGTTTTGAGTGTTTCAAATATCCTGCTGGCGGTAGTGTCATGCTTCGGGTCGTTGAAATTTACCAATATCGGCTCGGCTACACAATGGCTGGAGCCTGTATGCCGTCTGTATGGACAGGCTGACTCAAAACTATGGTCCTTTCCTCAAAAGGCCTACCCAGACCCTATACTGTACTCGCACAGTTTTATTTAGGTAACTTTCTTTACGGACTTAACAAAAAAAGACACCTCTGTGGTTTGTTTCGGCGTTTCTTCACAGAGTGAGTCTTAGGAAATGCCGGCTCCTTCGAGATATAAAGTCCGACTTGTAAAAATATCTGAAAAGATTTACTTACATCCTTCTTTCTTCTGGTGTAATGATAGATAGATACCTAATTATATATCATTTTTACCTGACTGCGCCAGTAGGGTTATGTTTATCGTGTGCATGGCTTCTTTGGTGAGTGATTGATGGTGGCAGCACGCTTAAAGATTCGTAGTGCCTACATAAATAATTATAGAAGTTCTGTTTACTACACGATTTTTTTATTTTAGAGGGGGCAGACGAGCAGACGGGTCATGAACGTTCTTTTAAAAAGGTCGTATCGGTCTTTAAATATCGCAGACGATAACCGTGTAATATTTATTTGCAGATAAGATTGTTCAATCTTGTATAAACACACAATTATCCTATATCTGGACAAAGCCTGGCGAATATAAGTGCATGATAAAAGAGTGCTACAATAATTATCATCACTTGACAAATCACAGATATCATTAAAATTACTGAAGTGAAAAAGTTGTTTTTTAACAACTTTATCACACGATAGTGGTTTACCACTATCGTGTTAAAAAAACGTATATTATGTTCGTTTGGGTATGAATAAAAAAATTTATATTTGATAAATTCTATATTGTGCTATTTAATAGTTGTTTTAGTTTTTTTTGTGAATTCAGGTTTAGATCAATACTGAGCACAGTTAACCAAAACTTCGTCAACGCAGAGGCCTGAAACAGGGTCGAATGCTGCACCCTCGTTACATGACAACAGGCGGACGTGGCCGTGCAGGCAAGAGAAGAAGTAGTAGCAGTTGCCGGGATATCTGCAAAACACAGCATTAGATTAGAATGATACGCCTCATAAATATCAGGCAAATCGAAGGACATTAATATATATGTAAATATAACCTAAAAAAATCTATTGTCGAAATTCCTTTTTTGAAGTACTAAAATACTCACTTGTAATTCCTGATTTTGCCATCATCGTCATTAACACCGGCCGGACAGGAGAATCCAAGGTAGTCTAAAATAAGAAAAATAACATTATTATAAAATATTTGTTTGTAATTCCGTTATGTCTTTACGTAAATATATTTTAAACACTACATTTATTTGATTACTAATTCTTTATTTCCAGAATCGTTTAGTTTCAGTTGTAGTCTGGAATCTCTGATCTTTCAAGGTTATTGTTAAATATTGACTGATGACAATCACTAACTCAAAACCCTGCCTATAAGGTTAATAATGTGATTTCTGTGTACATACCGCCGGATTTACAAGAAGGCACTAGATGGGGCCAGTCGCAACGACCGCTATCAGCGTTGAAAGCGAGGCCGGTTGGGCAGTGCATGTCAATAGCGCGACCCTCGATGCATACGCGGTAGTGACCGCAATTGTCAGGAGCCGCATAGGGTGATGAGAAGTAGCCATATTGGTGAGGGCATTCTTCAGTGGGTTGTGCTGGTTCTGTATAAATCAAAAATGTATTCTGTCGTGAGGTAATTTCAATGTTTGAAAAGTTAACTTATGAAGTTAAATTAAAAAAGTAAGAAATTGTGCAAGGAGGACGATTGAAATATGACTAAATAAATACAAAATCTATACTAAATAACAAAGGATATCTAAAATTAAATGCACGAACAATTTGTGTTTTTGAGCAACTGTTACAAGCTTGTAGCAATTATGTGTACTTACGAACTGAACCCCGTCCTAAGCATAGTACATCTGAAGGGTATCCACATGGGTAGTTGGGGTATTTGGCGTCGGGGTTGTAGTGCAAGCCATCGGGGCACGTTTGGTGAACTGGGACATAGTCCTGAAAGAAGGTTTACCATTTAAGATTTGTTGTAGAACTCAGTTGTGATGAAGAAAGAATTTCATCGAGACAATAGAGATAAAACAAATACCAATAAAGTGATCACCACATTTAGTCATCATCATCACCGGCCTACCACATTCAGTCATTATCATATTAATGAAATGAAATGACTTTGTCGTTTATTGCATTGTGGTTTGTTGCATTGCATTACATATCACCAAGAAATAATGATTCGCCCATCACGCAAGAATATCTCTGATCGCTGATAGAACCTTTGATTTTTATGATTGTGGAAAATTGTATTAGTTATTTGTATTAGTTATAAAGCATCTTTAACCGTTTCCTTATAAAATATTTAATTTCGTCATGTAAAAGAAACATGTAGAAGAACTTACATTACACCGTATGTAAGAATCGCAGCTTCCCTCCACGCTGTAGTAACCATTCTTGCTTTTGCACACATTACTCAGGGAGTTAGTGGCTGGTCCGGCGTAACCTGTGTTCGTAATATAGTATTATATTTTCATCATAGTGTTACTACAAGATAGCTTGAGGCGAAAAACAGATTATCTTTTATTAGTTGAATTTAAAGTGTTAATTAAATATACCTAACATATAAATACACAATGGTATTATTGTTAGTAATAGTAGATTACCGATTCAGAAGAATAAAGACATTTATAATCAGACTGTTTTAAACACCCCAAAGAAAGGAAAAAAAAAATTAGTAATGAGAAAATAATAAAAAAATACAAAGAAATAATAATTAAAATTAATAGCTTAGGGGCGAAATTATTTGGGATTCCTAGATACGATACTATACAGGATTTCTATTTTGCTTGAATTCTTGGCTACACGGGCCAAATTTAAGAAAAAGTCTTATAAATGTACCTACACAAATCGGAACAAAATGATAAGCAAAAAAATAAAAATGGAAAATTCAACAGCATCGTATGGTTAATTATGGTTAATATTCAATAAAAAAACCACTGAGTGTAATAATATGAACTCCCAATCCAAATAATGAAATATAAATAAAAACAAAATTTAAATTAGCCGCAACAGTGTCGAATCGAAACCATTCTAATGTCAAAATGTTTGTTCAAAATTCAAAATAATAATGCCTTACACAAAATACGAGTACAATACACAAACTAGCCAATTGTTTTATGTTCATGGATAATTTTGTCGATATACCACCAGATTTGAATAACACAATGTAACACAAAGAAATATTAAAATAAGAAAATGAAATTATACTTACATGTGGCTACAAGAGCCAAAGCAATGCAAAAGGAGAAATACATTTTAACTATACTGAGGATTCCAGGTAGAACAACTAGAGTGAGGTGTTGAATATTTTCCATGACTTTTTATACCCATTGTAATGTTGCGTTAGTAAATGATAGTTAATTAATGATAGTATTAAGTATGTCTATTACAAAGTGATTATAATACAATCTTTAAATATATTTTAATACAGACGTAGAATGTAAGAAATGTAATGTAGGTGCATCTAAAATTCTTCGTCACCTAGTTATGTAATAGTTCATAAACACGCTTTTGGGTCATTTTTAAAAAGTTTATCTCCCCCTTATGGAAAGGGAAGTATCGGATTGCTGTTGCTCATGCCAATGCTCGAAGGCAAATTGCGTGGATTTCAATTCATTTTTAACCTACTAAATGTATTGCCGAAAGTCAGTTTCTCCAACTTTCTAAAGAAGTGAGTTAGAAAAGATTACTAGGTCTTCTCTATGACAGTAAACAGTGCGGTGGCTTTTCTTTTTCACCATCAATCTATTTTCAATTTTTTAAAGAAGTCATTTTCCTCGTTAACGGTATGATACCGAATCCACAATGTCGTTTGAGATAAATTATAATCAGCCCTATTCTATCACTGCCGTCAACATAAGTCAGCTGGTAACCGCTACTATTGATATTCTCAATCCGCTATGTTACACAGCGAGAGTGCGTGGAATTTTGCCGTCTTCTTCTGCGAGCAAGTCATGCTTGCGAAGGAGATGGCGTAGCGGAACCGAGAGAGGTTTAGAACTCTCCCGGCTCGCCAGGCCCGGGAACGGGCCAGGTACCGCAGACGACTCGGGCGCCAGAGGTCGCAGAACGACCTCCGTCCTCCATAGGCACAGGCCTGGGGGTGACAGGTGAGGCCATCTGTCACCCTAGCAGAAGCAGGCTGGAGTGGCGGCGAGACGCGCGCCCGGAGCGCCGCGGAGCACAAAGGGAACATGGGGGTTCCCACACAGGAGGGGGTCATCTACAGGCTGTGGATGGACCGAGGTACGTCTGGGTACCAGGGATTTCCTTGATAGTGTACACCTGGTTCCCTGGCTACTGGTACCCAATATGGCGTGCGGTGACATAATCACCCTGTAATTAACCCTTAACCTTTCAATGTCTTTGTAAAACTATGACAAATTAGGTTATAAAACACTTAGATAGATATACATTACCCACACCTATCCCGGTAACGGTATCCCGTTCAGCACAATGATAGGTGTGGGTGATGTTTAAAAAAAATAAACAACTACCCATTGTAAATATTATTATTAATATCTTACAAAAATGCTTGATCTATGACACTTTTATAAACGATGCTGTGGAACCTACATTCGGGTTTCAGTGCGGTGTTTGGGTGACGACGGAAATTTTCCTCTAGAACCCGCTTTTCCATCTCCTGTTCACATCACATCACATTAACAGTCTTTAATAGTCCACTTGCTGGCCACTACTTAGGAAGGAGGTTTTGGCCTGCTAAACCACGCATGCCAGACGCTGTTCATCATTACATAATGTAACCATCATAAAGTACCGCTAACTTGACGAATTTCAGCGATATTTACTGATCTTTGAATGAAGTCATGAGCAGCGGTAGTTAAGTACCACTGGGTGACCCGTAAGTCGGCCTGGTTTGCGACCATTCCGAAAAAAAGTTTCAGTAGGCGATAGATCACGAAGTTGGCAATAAAGGTGTTTCATTAGTCAAACTTTATGGTTCATTATTCAGTCATTGAATTTTTTTAAAGAATAGATTTGTAGTTTAAACTAAGGTTTTTTTTAATGTGTCACGTTCTTGCACACATTTTGCGGAATCCGAAATGATAATCTTATTTCGTCACAGGGAAATAAAATCTCAACAGATACGTGAATTTCAATAATGATTTGATTGATTAAACATGTATACATTTGAATGAATATTTTACTGTCTCGTCAATATATGGAAATCCTGAATGTGATTGAGACAGTCCTAATTAATTTAATTAGAGTTATATTTGTCCTTTAGAAGTAATTCTATACTTTTATATTAAAACTGTTAAGAAACATTCATATATTTTACCATTAATTACTAATGTATATTTACAAATTTTACTTATTTTTTTAATTTTGTAATTTTAAATTTTTTTTTTTTTATAATTGAAGTCTATGTTTAGTTTGGTTTTGTTTTAATGAACTGAATTTCAATGCAACTATTCAGATATTTGTAATATAAATAATCAAAAGTATTGTAAAAATAGGATCATGGGAATCAATATTATGAAGCCCTTTACAATTTTTTATACACTTCGTATATACAAAATAAAACACGTACATAAGTATTTAATACCGATGCGCTACGGTTCAAGCTATAAGTTCGCCACCTTTCTTTACTTTCTAATTTATAGACATCACGCAAAAGCCACATTTTTTGCACACATTATCTTCTTTATAATTATATAACTTAAAGTTAAAGTAGATGTCTTAGAACTTAGACTTTGCTAAACTTAAACTTAGAGATATTCAAGGACTGCACTATAGTTACTGATTATATCTTAAGTCAAGTAAAGATTCAGCAAAGTTAAGTCTGCTTTGTAGAGCTCACCCTTAGGATTTTTCAGTAAATGAACCAAGTGAAGGATTAAGTATTCACAACAGTTTGTTAACCTAATTGTATATCTTAGAAAGTTTTATAATGCTGTTTTTTTTAATAAAGCTACCTGTCTCTCAGCATTTCCGAGTGGAGCGAGGAATTCTGTTTAGTACCCCGCTGCACTGTATGTCTCTACTAATATATATGTATAAAGTTATTTCTTGTATCAAATCACATCCACAGCCTATAATAGTCCATTGCTGGGCATAGGCCTCTCCTTAGAAATGAGGTTTTGCTCTACTAAACCTCGCTGGACAGACATGTAGTTTGCTCCAGTATTCGGTCCCTACGACATCCACGGGATGATTATGGATGGTGACATTCCGTACTTTTAATCCGACACCATACGGATGTACTATGTACGACTTAATAGTCGAATTAATTTTCCTTTTTTGTAATAATAATAATAATAATAGCCTTTTATTTCCCATAACAAGTAACTCAACATTTGGTAGATTTTTATAACAACAAACTAATTTCACTTCACTTGTGGAATTTACATAGGTATATCTTTTTATTTATTTTTATTTATTTATTTGATTCTTACTTTATTTCATTTTCTCTATTTCATTTTTAATTTTTAAAGGGGAACCCACTTCTGGGTGAAGGCCTCCTCCATTTCTGACCATAGGTTTCTGTTTTTGGCTAGTCTCGTCCAGTTTGGCCCAGCAAGGGCCACGATATCGTCGCGCCATCGTCGTTTTGGCCTGCCGCGTGGTCTAACTGCATCTCGTGGGTACCAGTGCAGGACTCTCTCACTCCATCGTCCATCGGTTGTTCTCGCTATGTGTCCAGCCCATCTCCATTTCAATCTGCATAATACCTCAGCGGCATCTATGACTTTAGTTATTTTTCTTATGTCGGTGTTTCGTTTTCGGTCGCTTAGCTTAAAACCTAGCAGGCTTCTTTCTGTCGCAGACTGGAATACTTTAATTTTTTGTATTATTTCTTTTGTAAGCGCCCAGCTTTGGCAGCCGTACAGTAAAGTAGGTAAAACCACAGTATCCATTGCTTTTTTCTTTAGTTTGACAGGAAGTTTCGATTTAAATACTTCTTTGAGCGACCAATACTTAGCCCAAGCTTTCTTTACGCGACTTTCAACTTCTCTTTTCGTCTGATCATTGAAGCATATAATTTGTCCCAAGTATGTATATTCATCAACATACTGTACTTCTCTTGATTGTATAACCAAAGGGATCTTCTCTCTATTGGTCATAACGCAGGTCTTATTAGGATTCATATGTAATCCGCACTTTTGACTCTCTATGTTCAACGTCTTCAGTAGGTACTCCAAGTCTTCATATCCTTCCGCCATCAGAACAATATCGTCGGCGAATCGTAGATGGTTAATGTATTCGCCGTTTATGTTATTGCCTATTTTTTCCCAGTTTAGTTTTCTGAATATATGCTCCAAGAGTGCAGTGAACAAGTTAGGAGAGATTGGATCACCTTGTCGTACTCCTCTTCTCATTCGAAATGGTTTTCCTTTCCGTTCCAGTTTCACAACTGCCCAACTGTTTTTATATATTTCTCTGAGAACTTCAATATATGTTTCATTTATTCCCTGTTCTTTCAGTGCATTCCATAAAGGATCATGTAATATTGTGTCGAACGCTTTAGAGTAATCGACGAAAGCGATGTATAACGTTTTATTGTATTCTTCATATTTTTCAATGATCTGTGTTAGGGTAAATATGTGGTCAACGGTAGAGTACCTTTGACGAAAGCCTGCTTGTTCTCGGGGCTGATTGAATTCTAGTTGTTTAATGATTCTTTTAAGTAGGACAGCAGTAAATACCTTGTAAATTGTTTGTTGTAGGCTAATCGGTCTATAGTTTGAAATATCATGTGGATCGCCTTTCTTGTAGAGAAGAGAAATTATAGATGTGTTCCATTCCTTGGGTATGACTCGGTTATGCAATATTTCATTAAATAATTTTGTAATAAGAGGAGTCAAAGGTTCTTTGATAGCTCGTAGAACTTCATTTGTAATACCGTCCTCTCCTGGGCTTTTGTTGGACTTCAAATGATTTATCACCGAGGCAATCTCGCTGTTCAAAAAAGGTGGTAAATCTTCAATATTACAATTTTGCTCTTCAATACAGTCGTTATAATCTGTAAATTTGTCATCATATAGCTGTTGGTAGAAGTCTGTCGCTATAGAGATTACTTCACTTCTGTTTGATGTTTTCTGTGATTTCTTTGATCCATTTCTTACCATTATTCAATTTTTTCTTGGCTCTCTTAAACGAAGCTCTTTTCTCAATCTCTTCCTCTATTACACTGTATCTGTACATTTTTCTGTCGTGTCTTAGTTGTTTTTTTACTAGTTTATATAGCGCGCTTAGTTTATTTTTCTCGGATCTTGATCTATTTAATTTATTCTTTAGTCTATTTCTCTCGCCTATTAGTCGTATTATATATTCGTTTATTGGTGTCTGCTTTTTCATGTCTTTCAGTGGAAGTTTTTCTACAGATTGCTTTATGCAAGAGCTTAGTCTTTCGTAAGATATTTGTGTATCGCTCGTTATTTGTAATGCTTTCGATAGATCTTTAAAAGCTTTATTTATAAATTCTTGCTCTATTTGGTCTAAGTCGCATGCTTTACGTCTTGTGCCGAATTTTTTGCGTGATATTTTGTTACATTGTCCAATATATAGCTTTGCTCTCACCAACCTGTGATCACTCGGAAAAGTTGCGAGATATATTATTTAGTTGTTATTTTTAAGAAAATCAGATAGTCCTCGACACGTCTCTGCGTTCATCACAGACCACAACACAAGCGGCATCTATTATGCCAGCGCTGATATAATCTTAATGTTTACGAACGAAGTGTCATGTCCGTTCAACACAAAGGGAAGATCCTCCTACCAGGCGAGGTGATCATGCCTGGATTGCCGCGGCCCAACGGTTGATGTTGGGATGTTGTATATATGCTATTCGGTGAGAAAATTCTTCATATCGCGATACAGGATTTGCAATTCTCATTCGGGCGTTACTCTATATTTTGGTGTGTCTTCGTTAGATGGCGCTGTGGTATGTTTCTGTTTCTTTGTATGTGAAAGTCAATTTTGGTGATAAAAATTCGTTCGAAATTCAGTTCCGATCTACTATTGATCCCACAAATGTCATAAAAGGTATTCTCCTAAAGCATTAAACATACAACGTTGACTGTAATGTGATTATAATATCGCATTGTGACCGAAAGTTGAATCGGCACTAGTAATATTTATTTTTTATGAACTACCAATGAATACTCCATATTATGAACTATCAAAGAAATATGAGCACGTGAGTCTTATTTCGTAGTCATATGTATGTTTACGAACGTGAAAATCATTGTTATTTTTACTTTTTTCAATACTGTTAAGTGAAAAGACTAGATATGACAACAGAAATTTCTCTTGCATCAAATTTATGTTGAACTTACGTCTGTCTGATCTGAACTGGCAGATAGCAATGTTATGATTATAAACTTAGATACTTTTTAAAATATCAAACGCAGAAATACAGACCAATGTTAGTCCCGATGGTTTTTTGGACTGTTTCTTACCTACCGACTGACGTAGGTACTCACTGAGCATGGATGCTTCGGTGAGTACCTGAATCGGATTGGACGCGAGGAGACGGCACAATGAGAGTACCGAATCAGCCCATCACACTCTGGAAGACTGCTCTGCGTGGGCGTCTGAACGCGAAGTCGTGGTCGACCAAATCGGACGAGACCTGCCTCCGCCACCAATAATTAGTGCCATGATGGCGGGTAAGGAGGGCTGGGCGCAGTGGTCTCTTTCTGTGAAGCTGTAATGTTCCAGAAAGAGACCGAGGAACGGGATCGAGCGAGGGCCGATCTCGAGCGAAGAAGACGTCAGCGGCGGTATGAGAGAGAGTGGGGACCTCTGATGTCAGATTAACTGCTGCGGTAGGAGATGGGATGGTGGCCTGATCGCACGAAAAACGTGATCGTGCCGCAACATTTAGTGATAGGGATAGGGCCTAGTTAGGTGCGGCGTCGATCTGGGGGGGGGGGGGGGGGGCTGAAATCACATTTCACGAGTCCTCCCTAGAGTAGGGAGTCTAAGGCTGGCCGTCGGGGTGGTTTTTAGTGGAAACACCACATACTCCTGGCTCATGTATCCCCAAGGAGCCGGAGATCCGAAGGGATTTTCCACCCCGTCAAAACAAAAAGAAAAAGCTAATTTGCACTGTATAAGAACTGTGTTTGATTTATAATGGACATAAAAACAATAAATACTCTGATATTCGCTTCACGACGCTTATTGACGATAATTGAGATGGGTGTCATTAAGGTGCTAATAAAACATGTCTTAGGTTTATGGTATTTTAATTTAATGTCGCATCAAATTTGACATATAAAAAGACTTAGTGCGCATATGGTACTTAGTGCGCATATGGTACTTAGTGCGCATATGGTACTTAGTGCGCAAATGGTACTTAGTCCGCATATGCTACGAGCGTATATTTACACTCACACTATATGCGCACTAAGTACAATAAAGGTGGATAATATTTAAATCTGTAGCTTACGTAACAAAGTCATATCTTGTCTTATTTTGTATTATGTATTACAAACATCACTATTTTACATTTAAAAATTAAATCTAGTTTTTATGCATTACATTACGTTACTGGGTAGAAAAAACAAATTGATGCATTTATTTGTAATCAGATCGCAAAACGTCTGCAGTGTAGAAAGTCAAACAAACACAATTAAGCAAAATTAAAAAATCCTATTACTACAGGTGCTATGGTAACTCAGTTGTTTAAATTAGACTAGACTAACTTAGTTAATAGACTAGGCATTTCGGAATCGTTATTACGAGTACGAGTATTTATTTTAGCCACCGCTTTAATAGTACCTCTTCTTGGGTGAATATCCTGATGATTTTCTAGCAGAGAATTCAGTTTCTTTAGCAAAGCGTTGCTTCTCATCTTCCCTGGCTTGGGCTGCAGCTTGTCTTAGCTCTGGTGGGCAATTTTCAACTTCGTCAGCAGAGACGCATGTAGAGGTCAGATCGTCGAAGCCTGAGTCACTGCCGCAGAACAATACTCTGGGCTTGTGGTCTATGCACATAAAGTATTTCTGGCAATTGGTTTCTGACCTGCAATGATCGAAGAAGAATTTGTTAAAAAGCTTACAGTTTACAGTTAGCTTACAGTTTTACTTAACATTGAGATAATCTAAATAAGGAACTGTCACTTTACAATATTATACAATACCTACTGTTTTTATTCATTGTATACTTACTAATTTAATAATAACACTATTAGTAACAGTAGATATGTATATACGTGTAAACATGGGTAACAAAATCTGCCATAAAGCATAAACATACAAAACATCACTAACTAATCGAAAATAGAATCGGAATCAGGGTACATACCCTGATTCCGATTCTATTTTCGATACATTCGATTCAATTTCGAGCACATAGTGGGTTACATGTGGGTTATATGTCGATTTCATATGTATGTAATCGACATATAACCCACATGTGCTAAAAGAAAAAAAAACAGTTTTATGTTTAGCCTTGCACTTCAAACTATGCTAACAGGTGATTAGTATTTCAATTTATTGCATTCTTGCGCCAAAATACGCACTATTACTTTTGTCAAAATACCATTAGCTTTGAAAATTATATACAACGTGTACATACTTAAAAATGCTTATCTACTTCCTAAACACTCATAATTATAATACAAAGAACACGTTAGATGAGCAAACGCTTGCATGGTATATTCTTTTACATCATAGGAGGACGTATTACCAAACTGGTATTTCTAATAACCAGGTTACGTAAGCAAGGTCGCCGCTCATCTCCTGACATTTAAGTACGAACTGACACCGAATGACCGGTCGACTCTTAAGTAACCAGTTCTCGGTATTTCAACTTCAATCACTTTAATAGTAAACTCACGACTATTTTAAGTACCTACTTTATCATTCAATGTACTTTTGCTATTTATTTAAACTTACCTGTAGAATCTGTAGCCAGCTGGCGGGCCAAACTCTCTGCTTTCAGGGATTTCAGGACAACGGAAGCCGAGGAAAGCTGAAAATTAAACAGATTATATAATAATATATTTTAATTAAAGTTTACTAGTCAAGTAACGAAATTCCTGTTTTGTGACCAGTATGTAGACCTGTGTTGTAGACAAATGACACAACTTTCATTTAACTGTTTAGTGTTTTCACAATCAAGGCCGTGATCACGAATATTTTAAAACGTGTTAAGACGGACTGTGTGCTAAGATCTTAGAAATACGTAAGTAAGTATGTTCAAAACGAGGACCTAACTTAAATTACAGATGATTTTGATCCTCTTATTTAAGAGTTTTAATTGCTTACCTTCAACATCGCAATCTTCGACCTCATCAGGCCACTCGCAGCGGTAAGTCTGAGAACTCCAGGCAAGACCCTCAGGGCAGTTTAAGTCATAGCCAACACCGTTGACGCAGGTTCTGAAGTAACTGCAGTTCTTTTGATCTCCTAACCTGAAGTAACCGAACTGGTTGGGACATTGATCAGTCGGTTGAGGGGGTTCTAGAAATAAGAAGCCGAAATTATGTTTAAATTCAATCAATGAATGCTGATACTTCTTGCTAATCTGAAGATTAATTATAATTGAAATAATTAATAATGGGTTAAGATGTTCCCATAATAACTTCACACATCTCACACACGGCCGTCTGATTCCAAACTAGGCAGAGTCTGACTGCTGATAAACATATATATTTCTAAATACATACATATTATAGATAAATTAAACCCAGACACAGAACAAATCATCGTGCTCATCACACAATTATTTGTCCTGGGTGGAAATCGAACCCACGACCTCCGGTTCAGCAGTCAGGGTCACTACCCACTAGACCAACAGGCCCGTCGGCCCGTTGAATATATTTATATTATTTATAAAAACAAAATAGTAAAACAAGTATCGTAAAAGGTTATCAGGAAGACTTAAATATTGTTTGAATATTAATCAGAATACGAGGAATGAAAACAAATAAAAAAATAATAGTTTCAAAGTGCAAATACTAGTGATATAATTGTTGTAAATGCGCGTCCTTAAAGGATACAACATACAATTGAGAATACTCTGAGTAATGTAGAGGACATTAACGACTTTACTTATTGAATAACCTTGAACCATTTATGTATTTATATAGGTAATACCTACTTAATAAAATATTCAAAGGACGCGTCCAGTTACAGAAATAGATTCAAGTTTTTACGTTAAGATATCTAAAATCAGTGATGATACAGTAATACTAAGTGATATTAATATATCGTGTACGTTCGATGAGGCAGTATGTGTAAGGTATGTTACTCACGTAAAGACGACCGTTCAAGACAGGCCACCTCGTTGGGGTATTGGCAAGGATAGGATGTGATTAGCGCGTTAGGGTTGAATCGTAAACCATCGGGGCATATCTTCTCTTCGGCTGTTCCATTCTGTATTGAAAAAAAATTGATTAAGAAAGATTTTGCATCATTACAATATTGCGCAAATATATTAAGAGGTAATAGTAGTAAAAATTTAAAAAGTAATGGTTTTTTTTGTGTGTGTTTTATGTGATGTTGTACATTTCATCCGATCACCATGATATGTTGTGGAAATAGTATCTGCTGTATCTTTAATCCAAAAAAATACCCAATAATGGAAAATATAGCTTTTAAAAGCGAAATCATGGGTCATTGTAAAATCTAATTAATTGGTTTTTGATTATTTGGTTTTATTTTTGAATGTTTTGTATTACTGCGAATGATTGTTTCTGAATAAATTAACTATGAACTAAAACTTATGATAAATTAAAACTTTTTTCCATAACTAACTTTTCAAAACAAACTCATGGCCGATTCGATATTAATCTGTTACATAGTTAGTATGACTATTAACAGCAATACTAATTGTGTCACTGAGATTAATGGTTGTGATAAGTCTAGAGCTACTGTTATGTTAGACTTTGTGAAAAAAAAAACAATGATAAAACATATTATATGAACTTGTATTGAACTCTGAGTTTGAGGAAAAATTATTAAATTAATACTTTCAGATTAAGCAGCTAACTATGATAAAAGACTTAAATATAAATAATGTAATATGTGAGTACAGCTGTATAATTTTATTACATTATTAATCTGTTATAATCCCCTGGATACTACCAATTTCGTGACTCGTTAAAACTGCAAATTAACAGAAATCTAAATGTTTTTATTTCTCAGAACGCCTGTCCCTATTAAGATGGTCGGATATGCAATTTTCTTGTTTTATTTTTATTTTACTATTGACCTATAAAAAGCAATGTTTTCAGCAGCTTTAACAAAAAGTAAATTTTTCCTCATAGTTTTTGAAATAGCCATGTTAACAATGTATATATATCAAAGCGACTATATATATACATATATATATATTAATATTACAATTTTAAACATTGACTCGCTCTCCTGTAAAATTACTGATTTGCAGTTCCTACATTCTTAATAGAGAAGGGCAAGAAGTTACGTTTATCGAGGATAGTACGAAACTATCCGTAAAAATGTGGCATGTATACTTTTTCCATTCATTTTTATGACAGTTGTCTGACGACGTAACTATGCCAGAGATCGTTAAGTTTAGCTTTGCAATTCACATTGAGAAAAGTTCAAAGGTTTACTTATTTATGAACAATCTGTATTAACATATGTTTTTGTTCCAAGCAATAAAAATAGTTACGTTCGTATTACATGTAGCGATGAGAACAAATATTTCCACACCATATTTATCGAATCAAACCGAATTACCTCTAATTCAAAACCTTACGTCTTTAGTTTTGAGTAGTTTTATTTAAAACGCGCGACTTCGTTCACATAGAATTTGAAAAGCGCTGCCTTTGTGGGTTCGGTTCCCGGACCAGGCTACATTTTTTTAAGGGCTTTCTGAGATAAAAAATAGCCTAATTAACTCATTATATAGACAGCTGGTAGTAAAATATTATCAAAATCGGTCTAGCCATTTTGAAGATTACCAGGAATAAACAGACAGACAGACAAAAATATTCAAACTGGATTTTAGGCATTGGTATCGTGAAAACAACCGTGTGAGCATAAAAAATATCTATTATTTTGACATTACAAACAGACACTTCAATTTTATTTATTTGTATAGATTAAAATAATGTTTATCCATACAAATAAATAAAATTGGAGTGGCCACTCCAGAACTAAGCCTTTTTTTCCTATCAGAAAAAAACCCTATAAAATTTTGCCTGGTCCTTGAATCGAACGACTGCAGTCGCGTACCGTACTACACCACTAAGTCAGCGCTTTTCAAATTCTACTCAAACGAAGTCGCGGGTACTAGCTAGTATATTATACAATTTAAAACGTAGAGCAAAAACAAAAGAAAAATTATAGTAATGATGCACACTATAAATTGACTCACCCTGCAGTCGTCATTAATTTAAATAATCAGTTCTTATGTAAAATATATTAAAGTTGCTTAAAATAATTTATTAAAAGAGTTTCTTTTTAACTTTTATCTTCCTCTTCAAGGAAATCGATTTTTACTTTTAACCTATTCAGAAACTTGTTTACTAAACGAATTGTATATCTATACAATTCGTTTACAATACAACTCGGACTTAGTAACAAATAAATTCGCATATAATTAAGAGAATATCCGTTTAGTAACATTTAATAATCAAGAGAAGGTCAAAACATCATCAAAAATTCTCATCACGTTTGGCAAATAACGCGTTCTTTATTGCCAGTTTCAGTGTGTGCGAACGGTTTTACACAAAAGAATGAGACATAGTCCTACTTCGATGAATGCTGATATTGTCATCACAGTTCATTTTAAAGTCCGTTATTACATTTTGTAAACATTTTTTTCTTTATGCTTTCATAAGTCATGAAATATTGTCAGTGCAATATTCAAGTTCTATGCAGTAGATACCAGCCGACCCGCGCAAAGTCGTTTGCGTCTCTCAAAAGGAACAATTTGCCCGATGTTTTTTTTTGCAACATTTTTCATTGATGCTCAACTTCTTTTAGTCATAGCGTGATGCTATATAGAATTTTTCGATTAATGGGCTAACTGACAGCAAAAAAAAAATCAATCCTGAGATTAGCGGTGTCAATCAACTACATGACTGCATGACAAACACGACTGCATGACTACACGGATGGCGTAGTGGTTTAAGCGGTGGCCACGCCGCTTACTACTACTTAGAGGGTTGTGGGTCTGATCCACACATGGGACGACACTTTGTGTGATCCACAAATTGTTGTCCCATGTTCCTACTAATGCGGGAGTTGTCTTTAAAAAAAAAACAACTTCAGCTTTTTAATATTAGTAAAGAGTTTCATAAATGTTTCTGGAGTGCAACCGTATTTGGTGTTACTTACAATGCATTCCACGTAACTGTCACAGCTTCCAGGAACAGGGTAACGTTCGTTTAGTTCCTGGCATCCTGACTGTAGTTTTGGTGCGGGGGCTGCCTTAGGCGGCTGCTGTTGTTGACCCTGATATCTAGAGTAAGCTTGGCCTCCAAACTGGGCGAGTGCTGTTGAAATAAAACAGTAAAATTATTAAGACTTTATTAAGTAAGAAATAGGAAACCTAAATGGCAGCTTGAATTATATTCTCACGCGGGATGAATACTTCTAAATGTATGTGGTTTAAACTGATACTATTTAAACTATAAATAAATATGTGTGTATATTTAGTTCATCAATCAGGTATCTATTAATAAATATCATTAAAAGCAAAATGTTAAAATGTCAATAGATTGGGTTGGGTTGGTGACAGGGTAAACCCGAATTTAAAAAAATGAGATCTTTAAAATCACATTGAAGTTAGTAAATATTAACTAAGTCTTTAAATTGAAGAATTATAAGTCATCTACAACAGAACTTTGTTAGTTTTATCTTGCATTTGCTATAATTGTATAAATTATTATATTTGTAACGTGTAAGGAAATAGCATTACCAATGATCAGTTAACTTTTTATCTAAATTGAGCCATTATTTATTTGCATTTTAGGTGATGTAAGGTTTAAGAGGTGTACGGTGAGTTAATCAAATACTTATACTTGATTAACTCACCGTACACTCTTGAACTTTCGCTTTCTATTAAATTTAATGCGGTCATGGTTTAGGTGTTATAGAACTTTATATTCTGACAATTTGACCAAGCCTCAATAACTACAACTGCAACCGTTCATCCCTTATTTTATCCCTTTAGAGGTGAAATTTCCAAAAATCCTTTCTTATTGCGTGTTTATTTTAAGTATTGCTGAGTTTGTTTTGTTGTCATTCATCATCATCAAGGCCTTTAATAGTCCACTGCTAGACTAATTAGAAAGGAGGGAGTTTTGGCCTACCATACCACGCTGGCCAGGCTGGTTGTTATAGGGTTTGTTCTAAGTTTTCCTTCTCTTTGCAGTGCTGTAGTCCTGCGTAGTTTGCTCCCTTAGTCGACTCTTACGACACTCACGGTATGAACAGGGGTAATGACACTCTGTAGTCTTGACATTAAATGCAAGGTACGTTGAAAAATAAAAAGGAGCAAAAGAAACAATTTACACACATTTCTAATACCTTAGTTACTTCTAGCAATCTATATTCCGTAGACGCAATACAAAGAATATTTTCAACAATCAACGAAACGGTCACAGTAGTTATTCAATTTGCACAAAATGATGAATAAGCACAAGGTGTGCCATGTTGTCGCAGTTTGTTAACGCAAACTGTTACAAAATCTTTACTGGCGTGTCAACTGGTTAAGTTATATAACAATACGAGTATTAGTATACAGTTATTGCTATGCTGATATGCAGTTCAATTTATCACCTACTTTATTCATACAACAAAAAAACAACGATCTAAAATGTTGACAAATTTTTTTGTGATGACTAATTTGAAGTTCCTGTTCCAAATTTTTAGAGATCGTCTTTGTACGCTCCACTATTTTTTATATTTTAAATACATCTCAAGGTCCAGATTGATAGACAAAGCATAACATAACTAATTTATAAATAAGTTGAAGTAAATATTGTTCAACATGGTCACATTTTAGGTAAAAACTGTTTCAATTTAAAATCATCGCAGTTAAAAAAGGTCTGTTAAAATAAGTTGCCAAAAAAACATACGAATTACTTACTAAAATTCATTTTTACGGATTCAAACACAAGTATTGATAAAGATTAAAAATTAATTATGCTATTCGTTCCGATAATTATTAATTTTATTTTAACATTGAAGCAATTTCAAAAATGAAACTTTAACCTTTGTCCGAGATTAATAACTTAAATTCTATTTTTAGAAACGGCGGGTTGTTATTCATTTTATTTTAATTATGTACCTACCCGTTGTTCTAATGACTTTGTGTGCATTAATCCATAATTTTAAATTATTCATCCATTGTCAAATTTTAAGCAAAAAGAAAAGATATTAAACTTGAATTTCAAATTCGATTCTTATTTACTACTATTATATATTTTTGTATTTTCGTCTTAAAATTAGCCTGTATGAAGTGATGAGTTTGAATAAATTAATTCTATATCGTTTAAATATAGCCACATATTATCTCAAAAGAAAATGAAAGCAAAATCACCAACTCATTCAAGTTTTTTTTTAAGATAAACTGATCCCATAATATGTAAAAAATTAACAATGATTAATTGAAATAATTGACCGTATAATTACATAATAATTACTTAAAGGCATGACACTTCTTGTTTACAAGTTAATTCTGCCTATTGTTTTCTTGTGTCTAACCACTAAAACCATGTTGCCGATTACTATAAGTAGGACCTCTCTGTATTGTACCATACTTTATTTATAACTTATATTGTTTTCCTTTACACTCATTTAGAATATGCACTTGGCATACGATTTCTTCGATTCTATCAATTTGGATCTTACTCAGAAAACCTAATAAAGTCGCATAACAATTAGATTGAATTTTAATGTTCCTTTGATGTTTTTTTTTCTGTTTTTCCGAACATCGGCCTAACTACCCTGGATAGGAAATATTTAACCTAGAATTTTCATTACAAATTACACAGATTTTCATTATTACTGTTTAAAGATGGGTGCATAAATAAAAGGCAAATAAGGTTCAGTTATGTTTGACAAAAGGCAATACAAAAAAGAAAATACTTTTTTACAATCTAACAAAGCTTTGACTTTTGACTCATTGACTCTTAAACGGACACGAACAGACCTCAATTATGCGTATTTGCCAGATAAATTATTTATGTAATGACAATAGGCATCACTTGAAATAAGAAAGATATATGGCAATTATTTAAAGACAGGTAAACAAAAATAAATGTATGGTAGTATGTTCATACATAAATCAATGTCCTTTCGTATCTAGTACGACGACTGCGTACAAATGCATTTATTTAGTTATAATTTGATCATTATATTGTATGCATACAGTGCATTACAAAAACGTGTGTTTGTCATAAAAACTACAATATTATAAAATAATGTTTTGTAAATTTTATTAATTTTTGTTGAATTAAAATATATGTCAGATTATTTTTCGTGACATGATTTTTAATAAGTAATAGTAACATTTCTTATTCAAAACTACAATGTTTGTAGTACAAATTCGATTTTATATAAACAATTAATATATAATTTAAACAAAAAAATGCAAAAGAAAAATTTCTACTTAGTACTAATGAAAACTTTTAAAACCGTTTTTATGAACTTTAAAAAATAAATATTAATATATGCAATAGTACTCACCGAAGCCGCAAAGGCACGCTAACACTATCAAAGTCTTCTCCATGTCAGATGCTACCCTGTACTGGCGTGTGCAAGAGTCCGCACTAGTAATGGATGGCGCAGATTTTAACCTTGAAGACTTTCAGACCAGACATACCAGTCTCATCTTACTTCACTTCGGTTACATCAGCAACAGACAGGGGATAAATGATGATTTGAGCACAAAATAAAAGTTGTAAATATTGCTTTAGTAATTCTAGTTTAGTCCTTTTTAATATTATAAACTGTCTAGGTATACCTGAGCTATCCTAAATAGATGTTTGCATTCTAAGATTTTTGACCATCTGTTGTACTTGCAACTGCCGCGCCATGGCCCTTAGCTGTTTGCTGATGTATTACTCAATCAATTTTTATTTGTAAAAGTAAGTTATGATAACAGTGACTTATGATTTAAAAACTATTAAGGAAACATCATCATCTGTTCCTTCTCAAATTTATATATATTGACGTAATATGTTGAACTCCTTAGTTCTCTTTCTGGAAGTTTCTATACAAATAAAAAATAATATTATTCTCGCCGCTTCCTACTGCGCTGTGTTTTTGGTTCGATCCCCATACAATACTTAGTGTGATCCACAAATTGTTGTTCTGAGTTTGGGTGTCAGTTGTGTCCGTTTCATGTGTTTGCAAAGTGGGGGACTTTGCGACATGCGAGGTAGGATTTATTCCTAGTGCGAGAGTATTCTTTAAAAAAAATCGTATCGAGCTGATCGACAATAAAGTTTACAAGCACTTAGGAAATCGAATAAGAAAGCGGTTATTGCTTTTAATATTCGTGTACTTGACCAAAAGTATGCCTTTAGTATCTACTACTACAACTAACTTTTAAATGTGAATAATAAATAAAAAGCAGCATTTTTAAAAGTATTCTTGGAATTTAAAATTATAAAAACAGTACCATTGACAGGTCACATATAACGACTAGATAAAATTCAACTAAAGTAAATGATTATGTGAATAATTATTTATGTTGGCCGAGCACTAATTGAGTGTGAGAGTACCTACTTATAAACGAATAATAAGATTTTTTTACAAAAAAAAAATGCCAATCATCACGCAACAAAATTTAAAGAGCTTTCAGGTGCAGTATTCTATATGTTGAATGTAGCAACACCTTATCGGATCCTTCTTTTTTAAAGTAATAAATCGATGACGACGTCGTTGAAGATTGCCATTAGAATGTGACTGAACATCAATATGGCCATCGTTGTTATTGTAAACTATGAAACGCAACATAAAATGTTTTCCGTCATTAGTAAAGGTCGTGATGAGTAGATACGTGAAGGTCCTGGGAACTACGGATTGACATGTTATATTTATAGCATTTTACAAATCTAACAGCTTAGGCAATCACTTTTAATAGTTCCTTGATCCACTATGCTAATTAATTAACTTAAGAAGTCACTAAAATATGGGCATAACAAATGTTTTTATTTAGAATTAAATTTATTGCAATATTTTCTGCGTTATCGAATAAAATCACATACATATATTCCATTATAATTTTTAAATTTACTCTTCTTGGCCTTTGTTTTAAAAAAAATTACGACTAATGAATAATAATTGACCATTTCTCGTATAAAATATAGTTGTGTCTATGTAGGGTTTTGTTGATTTCATTATTCAAAAAACCTGTATTTATCTGGTTTCTATCACTAGTAGGTTTACTTCGTAACTTGTATTTGCTTAGTAAAATACGATGAAATTTGTTAGGGTTAAATAATGAAATCAGTAAATTGAAAATTCTTAATTCGATCTTCTTACACAGTATAGTGAGTTTTTTTTAGTAATATCAAAAAGTGTCATAAGATCAAAGTATCTTTTTTATCTGGATCTTTTCTTTTCTTTATGACTTTATTTTTGTCCCTCCCTTTTTTTCCGATTAAGTACGACTCTAATTCGTTGCGGTTTGTCCGGATGAAGTTCTGCACTTGCAGTCTCCAGCCAGGACGATCAATTAACCATCGTGCCTCACACCACTCGCGTACTTCTTCGGGTGGGGGCCGACTTCCGCAAACCGCTTCTTGAAAGTTCGCCCCCTGGGCTGTGACCAAAGTCAACTCAAAGCTCAGAGTGGGGAAAATCAGCTCGAAGGGCCCAGTCGTACCCTATGTTACACAGGAGGGGTCCTACTTGCATAGTTTCAAATCGATACGATAATAAATAAATTCATATATAAATCCAATATAATAATGTTCTACAAACGATTCACGACAGTCTCTAGATTATGGTGTTCTGTGTGTTTCTCATGTCAAACAGTCTGTGTTACCAATATCCGACAATAGGTAATGCATGCATAGAATTATAATTAACATTTTCCTCATAATATTTCCAGTCTTGAGGAAAAAGTATAAACTATGTTATGAACCAAAATAAATCATTTCGGAACCATTTCACACTCTGTTAAAAGACGCTAATAATGGCGTTATAAAAATAGACATGTAAAATTTGCCGAATTTATACGATAAAATAAAAAAACCTTGTGTAATTAAAAAAAAAACCGCATTTATTGGTGTGTTCTTGAAAAATTGTATCTACTACGATTCTCGGTCATAAGAGCCGGTATCTGTCCCAAACTAGATTTTTCGTCATTTTAATATACTGTAGTTTATTGATGTATACCAACAACTTTGGAATACCTTTTTACCCGACTGGGCCAGAAGGAGGGTTATAGTTTTTGAGTTCGAGCCTTAACGGCTTGGCGGAAATTGGCATTCAAGGTGTGGTTAAATTCGAGTTGATTGTGAGAGTGACACTGGGTATATGAAAATTAAAAAAAAAAAAAAAATCGTCGGTTTGTAATTTTAAGTATGCGTTTAGCACAGACTGTTTTTTCAATAATTAGCTTGTTAATAAATTTGTATACGTATCGATACGGATGCCTACGATGTGACGCTCCTCGCTACTAACGCTTTTGTCTTGATCAACAACCGTCTGCATTGCTCATTAGTATTTTATATGTAAAGAATAACTGGTATTATGTAATAAATATATGTATTACCATCGTTAAAACCGTCATATGATCGATAAGTAACCTTTAATCTTTTAAAGAGGAATTCACTACTTGTTTGTATTAAATGTCAATGAATACAATTATATTTTAATTATTGATTAAAATTATGCTTCGTTAAAAAGCCATAGAAATTACTGGAACTTGTTACCAAAGATTTTAAATAAATTTGCTTAAGTGTTTACTAATTAGTAACCTGCATAATTAATGACTAGTTGGAATGTTACTTATTTGTGTTATATCATATGGGTATTTTAAAATAATTTGAAATAGCATGCAAAATTTGCCTAGAAGACTTAGAATAATCAGAAGGACAACTCCTTGCAGCCATGAACTTTATTTAAATTTGTGATCGCTGAAGGTCTTATAGTACGATCATATTTAATCATGATTGGGCTGGTCGAAGGTTCGGACATACACTTGTTGCCGCATTTGCTTTAATCATACCAATCTAAACAGTTTAGAGACTCTGGAACCGTACAATGCCAGACAATGCATGACATTTAGATTTCATGACGTGAGGATGAATGCTCTGCCGGAAAGTTAGCGTGGCAGTCGTGGCAATGCTCGCGTGTGCATAATTTCAAACAATTTTCTGGAACACGATTTGACAAAATCTTCATAGTTTATTAGGTTCATTAAGGGCCAAATATCACTAGTTTTGTAACTATAGTAATACCTAAGTGTGTAATGAGCACGTATTTTGTTTTGTATCTGGGTGTAATTCATCTATAATATTTATGTATTTAAAAATATTTAAGTATGTTATCAGCAGACTGGTGTAGTGCAGGCTCTCTTCAGTTTGGGATCAGAGGGCCGTGTGTGAGATGTGCTAGGCTATTATTATGAATTATTCACGTCACCCAATACTAGTAGTATCCTTATGTTCTACCAATTATAAACTATACACCCTGGGGATCTATTATGTACACTCATTAACAGAAGAAAACAGTACTAAGTAAGCAATTCCAGTTTGAACAAAAATCCGTTGTGTCCTTGCCTTGGCCAGCTCTCAATTATTTTTTGACTAAAAATAAGTACATTAATGGTGTTCGTGGTTGGGTACACGAGTAGATGTAGATAGTGATTATGATGTCACCATGTCTGTGTTCCTGCCACACAAATGAATACAATACAGGACAAAAATGTATGTCATGTATTGTATGTCACATTGTTGTTACACACCTACACCTACACTATGTTCATTGAGGCAATAGAAACGTGTTGTGCAGAAACGATTCCATTTACAAATTGGGCAAATTAATACTGTCAAATACCCGCCAATATCATCTCACTTAGTTTGATTAAAAAAGGTGATTTTTTATCTTTATAATAAAAGTATTTTTATAAATATATGAGTAGATAATTTTTGGTAGTTAAGCATCAATACTTCAATTTTGCTGTTATAAAATAGGATTGGGATATTTGTACATGCATATTATAATTCGAGAATTCCAAAGATTTGTAATGTGATGTCATACATTGCACCCGTGCTAAGCCGGGGCGGGTCGCTAGTCAAAAATAAACGAAATATTACAATTCATGAGAAAATAGCTTGTTAAAACATTTACATGAAAAAAAATTGTGAACCTAAATAAACATATTGCATGCACAAAAATTACGAGATTTGACATAGTTAAGACAGTAGTGTTCACACAAAGTAGATTTTGTCACTTACTTTGACGTCTTTTTTCTCTATGTATTATGAAACAAAGGAATCTCAATATTATTTAACTAAAAATTTAATTCTTGTACATATTTCACACACGGCCGTCAGATCCCAAATTAGGTAGAGTCTGTATAGTACAGGCTCTATACCAGGTTACCAGACTTATATATTTTTAAATTACATCCAGGTACAGAGCTAATAATCGTGTTCGTCACACGATTATGTGTAATGGGTGGGAACCGAACCCACAACCTCTGGCATTCAGGATCACCAACCATTAGATCAACAGGTCCGGTTATTAATTAAAAATTATAAAGATCAAAACCGACTGATGGTCGCCATCTAGCAATTATATGTAGCTCTGTAATTAGTTACTCTATTTTACTATTTTATCTATTAAGAGGTTTTTTATTTTAATGAAATCGAGTAGACGCGTCACTTGATAGTAATTTGAATACCGACGTCCATACATCGGCACCTACAGCTCATGACTCACAAGTGAAATTCATTAAAAGGTTATTGTTTTATTTTTTGCTGTTCAAACAGAAAAAACATTTTATCTATGTTACAGTGATAGAAATCAAAATCATTTGTATGTACTAGATGAGTTTCTTTTTAAAAGTCAAAGCAAATGTTTTTTAAACTTATACCTGTCTACTCAGGTATAAGTTTAAAAAAGGTTTTAAACCTTGCCTTCATTATAGTGTGACAAGGATCAAGGATATTGTTGCCTGTGAATGACATTGACAACCTTCCTGTCAATGGCATCCGTGAGCAAGCGTGACTTTACGTTTACCAGTTAATAAAATCTCCTTACTTTCAGGGAATACACTAAGTATCGGGTAAGTTTAAAAACGTACGTTACTTTTACGTACTGTACGTTTTAAGCATATAACACGTATTAAGAAGTAACAGTTATTAGAGAATTTAAAGAAAAAAAAACCTGTAATGTAGATCCATTGATGAAAAATGGTAAAAGCAAAAAGTCATGTACCTAGCAACTATACCTCCGATGACCGGTTATGTAATGCCGGACACCACTGATGTTTGTGATTGCTTTTTGATATTGGTAACAACCAACATTCAACTAAGTTGTACGAGTATGTTATGCCCATAGTAAATAAATACTTATTTCATTTGTATCGTTTCCAGACATATAGTAAATTTGATTTCAGTAACACTAATAAAAATCCTTATATTATTATAACGGCAAAATAAAATAGCAATTATCACGTGGACGGATAAATATTGCATAGTTTAGCTTATCGTTATTATACTATTGGTAGGGAATGAAAAAAACCTACCAATAGTTTGAAATTTAGAAATTTGCATATTTTTTCAATTATGGTGAAACTCGACCACCGGCCGGGGAGAGAAAACCCTTAGATTGTTCATAACTTTCATCGTCAGTGAAATTTCAACCTTCTTTAGAAGGATTTATGGTTTAAAAATGACAAAAGACAAGAAGTGTCGTAATTTTGGTAAAAAAAAAGCCGTGTGGTGTCGTGGGACACCCGATAGGAACGAAGTTGTGACGATCAAGTAAAACTGATATGACACGATTTTAATTACAACGCCATCTATGAAAGCGGCTATTACCTACATATTAAAAACCATTAAAACAATTTATACATTGGTAAAATCTCCTTGCGAAATGATTTCCTATCTATTCGATAGATGGCGCTGAATGTCTGACAAGATGACACGAAAATAAAGAGCAAAAAGCCAACATCACGTGGTATTCCCAGGCGGTCACCCATCCAAGTACTAACCACGCCCGATGTTGCTTAACTTCGGTGATCGGACGAGAACCGGTGTATTCAACATGGTATGGACGTTGGCGAACGTTAAAGCAAATTTAATGTATGGTATCCACAGTTAGACGTCAATTTATATTAATAAAAAAGTGTCGTTCCAAATTTTCGTACGATTTTTTTCCGTTTAGCCCCCTTTCACAACGCGCGATAAGGAACTTCGTTCCAATAATGTCTATTTATATGTTGACTTTATTTTTCAAAGTATAAATCGAGGAATTGCAACAAATAAATAATTTAAACGTTATTTGGTTTAAAATATTTCGAAAATGCATCTGTCCTATTCACGCGTGCATCTGCAACGCATTTCAATTGAAGCGCCTGGTATGCTATGGTTAATAATAAACTACAAACGCTTATACATTACAAACTATTAGGCCTCAAAGTCGTTTCAATTCGTACAAGAAATTGATCAGAGTAGTCAATATTTCTAACACGTTCTATTGTCACGGAATACATAACAGTGTTATTTATTATACTTGAGCCCTGAAATTATACAAAACTAAATATTATACAAATGTTAAACATTACGAATACAATTATTTTTCCTTGGTATCTTTGATTTACCTTGAATAGGAAAGAAGTATATAATTTATTATAATCGATTGATACTATTTAGGTGTACCTATTAATAAAAATCGTGACTCCTATTAGTCAAGTTTAAACTCATTTGGTTTATAATTATGTTTACTACTAAAAGTTTCCATATTCCATTTTTAGATTTAACCATCAGACATTTAGTGCTGGTGGCAGCACCAGCACTCGGTGGTTACACCACCCTATTTTTGATCAATTTTTCGGCTTTTCAATATATATATGTAGAATTGTAGATGTTTATATGATACTTATTAGTATCATATAAACAGACAAGAATAAAACAGACAAGTGCAAGACTAACTCGAACAATAGATCCTATTCAAACTTGTTTGTGGATAATTCTAATGTCGTAAATCGATTCGAGAATACTCTTGTACCGAATATGTTAAAAGAAGAACTTTTGTTCGTCTTTTAACATATATTGTTTACACTGTTAAAGAAAAAAAATCAAGTTGCAGTAAATTTTATAACCGCTAAGTAATTGTAATCACGAAAAAATATGAAATAATATTTTTATTTTTATTTTGGCTGTTTGTTCCGCTGATCTCCGAAACGGTAGGACTACTTTTATTTTAAGAAAAGAATTAGGGTTCCATGCAAAGAAACACATGAGCTAAGCTGCGACATGTATAACTGGTTCATAATAAACATTCTAGAACGTGTAATATATAGGTATATCATTTAATAGACAGACCTTGTGAATATATGCCAACATAGTTGAATGTTGGCTGATATCAGTGCTAATAAACGATTGCAAGTACCAGTGGCGTGCACGTGCATGTAGTCTACCTAATCACTATATTCTATGTAATTAATGGTTTTAGATGTCTCGGGAGAAAGAATAACCATTCGAACACGCTTTCATTTAAATTTAATTTATCTTAAACTAAAAAATTAAATGAAAAGAGAGTTCGTTCTATTCTCTTCTGTGTTTTCTAGACTCTATTATTTTTATTTAATTTAAAAATGTTTGGTGTCTAACAAATTAAATTATTTAATTGGTTCACCCACTTTAGATCTATACAAAAAACAGGTTGCCTTATTACAAATAAAGTTACATATAAAAATAATATAAAACAAATAGACTGTCTGTGTCACCACCTGCGTGCTCGTGGTTGTTCCCGGGACGCTTGGCAAGTATCGGGCTAACAAACTCACCAGAAAATAAGAAACATATTAGCACACATTACAATGACATTTCTTTTATGTAGTCAATATAGTCTATGAATCCAAAACAATTTAGAGCCAATCATTTTTCTTCGATGTATTAATCCACTATTGGTTGGAGTAATAGCTCATTACGCAAAGTAGTTTTACTTTAGATTTCAATGTGTTTATACTAAACATAGGTATATATCTGTGATTTTATTTTTAAATGCACACGTTGGCCTCGAACCGACTTCTAATTTTTTTGAAGCCTAATAGTCAGGTTTCAAGTTGTTTTAATTTCAAAAGTTTTTTAGTTTCAAAATTAATCTCTTCTATAATTAAACGTTAGGTATTGAAATTTTCCCCTTTCTGCATTCACGAAAGTTTCTTAAAACTATGTTATCTTCTAGGAAATGTGGGCATAACTATGACTCAAAAGTAACAATAAGGTTAAGAATTTCATACATTGCCTTGTCTTCTAGGCAACCATGGGTTAGTAAATTATATACGTACATTTAGTCTTTTCTCTATTAACTATTATTACTGTATTAGCACGTGGGAGAGTCACGATTCGGCATATTTAAACCGACTCGACCGGAGCAATAGAACGGTCGTATAGAAAACCAGTGTTTTGTAATTCTTTCATTGGTTTTCATAGTAAGTGAGGTAACCGGAGCCCAACCTCACCCCTCCTCCTAATTCTGTGTGGGCGGGGGACGGAGGGGGAGGGCGGCTGGAGGGAGAATTTAAAAAAGGCAGCATCACACTTTTGACTCTTGAGTTGAAGTTGACCATTGGCGGCGGTGGTTATTTACCATCGGGTGATCTAATGGTGCTCGGTTGCCCCCTACGTCAAACCAGGGTCAGAGACAATCATAGGCATAAAAGATTTTAAATTAATCTCAAATTATAGTAATAATAATAATATTTTCACACATTTCACACACGGCTGTCTGATCCCAAACTAGGCAGAGCCTGTATTATGATAACCAGACTGTTGATAAACATACTTATATATATCTAAATACATACATATTATAGATTATAAAGTTCACTTAGACCCAGGACAAATGACCGTGCTCATCACACAATTATTTGTACTGGGTGGGAATCGAACCAGTCCCAGTCCAATCCAGTCAGGGTTACTAACCACTAGACTAACTGGCCAGTCATTTATGTTCAAAATGTATCTGTTAAATTATCTGAATTAGTATGCAATACGCGTTGTTTGCAGGAAAATGTTTTGCCATGAAAAAACTTAAAGGCGCATTAAATGATTTAAAAGCTTCTAATGTACTCGTAATGCATATGCAGAAAGTGAACAACCACTGCAAACGCTGTGAAAATCTCATTCAACTTAGCTTTAATGTTTATTCGAAAACCCTAAGGTATTTCATATTTCTATCTTTTTGTATTCGTATAATTAGTTTTCGATTTCTAGGTATGAGAATAGAATAGAATAAGCTTTATTGTACACCAGTTTAGTACATGATCTTATATATAAAATTCTCGTGTCACAATGTTAGTTCCCATACTCCTCCGAAACGGCTGGACCGATTTTTATAAAATTTTGTGGGCACATCGAGTAGGTCTGAGAATCGGCCAACATCTATTTTTCATACCCCTAAATGACAAGAGTTTACCCAGCCCTAATTTTGTTTTCCAATATTTCCTAGAAATAATGTATATGGCAAAACAACGTTTGCCGGGTCAGCTAGTATATAAATACAATGGTATGTATATCAAAAAGACCCTGGCTGTCTCGAGTTTTTAACAGGCCAGTCCAATACGAAAATTCCCTTTTTTGCCATGCCTTCCATTTCAATATACCTAGTACCAAATAGTCCCAACTTTGATTTTTAAAGTGCCCCGTGCCAGTGCCAGTCTTATCTCATGTAATCATCTCTGCCTAGTCACCTCAGATACAGGAGTCAGGGTATGTTTAAGTATATGTGCATTACGTCAATTTAATGTGTTAATGTGTCTGGTTATTTTTTGTTTTAATAAAGTGATTTTGCGCCAAGTAGTGGGAAAACCGTAGCACTTTGGCGCAATGCCGCTCACGTCCCGTCTACTTGGATCAACTTCCTTATCTTACTCGTCTCTGTACTAGGGTGACCAATTCATTGTAGGACAAAGCGTTTTAATTTTGACCCCTTTTTTAACGTGTTTTGGACACGAAAAGCATATTTGTATTTATACTGTATAATAAATGACAATGATAGGCGTACAATGGTTCTACCCGAGGTGGTCATCTTCAGGCGGAAGATGGCCCGGAGTCCGTTGGGGTTCCAGGGATTTCCTTCACACTACACTTGATTTTCCGGCTACTGGTACCCGTGACAGCGTGCGGTTTTTGGTCGGTTCATGTCTAACGTAATTACCGGTGGGTGGTATCCGAGGGGATTTCCGCACAGAAAAAAAAACGGTGTACACTAGTTCGGGTTACTGATAAATAAATGATAAATGATATTTATTTCTGTAAGTAAATCTTTTCAGATATTTTTACAAGTCGCAGACTAGCTCAGTGCTGCATACTTTCTGTCGTCGAAACTGAGAGGCGAAAGAGTCTTACTTCACCCGCAAATATTTATGACATTTTCTGTTCGCCAACTCAATCCAATCGCCAATCAAATGTACATTTCCTGACAATATAACGTGAAGAAATTGGTCCCCCTACTAACAGTCCGCTACGTAATTTGTATTCGGTACGACACACGTCTGGAATGTTAGCGTAATTTGGAATTTCACAGCCGTTGATTTATTCCTAATACAATAATATTTCCTATCTATTAGTTTCGCTAATAACGAAGCAGACCAAAGTACAGGAGTCGGTTGAAACAGACAAGGTTCTGTTAATGTACCTATTACCGCGGACCTTGAAACACGGAATAGTACTTTTAAATTGTATTTAGTAATGTTGACACATGTCAAGAATACTTAAGAGTAATAATTATTACTTCATAGGTTTAGCTTAAAACTTAAGACAGATTCCATTAATAATTTGCGACGTTGTTTAACAGCAAGTTTTAGAAAGAAACAGCTCCATCTTTGACTTTTATTTTAAATAATTTCGAAGTATTTCCAGACAATCAATTGAGATATGATTGAATGGTGATCCAATTTAATATTTAGTTCAATTATCTCATTGCTATCTATTAAGAACGTTTAATGTCTTCTTTTACGTTTTGTCCGAAAACTTTCTTATTTATGGATTTTAGGATATTGCATTATTCCCTCCTTTACAATGACAGCGTAGTTCACAGAGTACAGTAATACTAGCATAAATACTAGTATAGTTGCTAAGAAACGTTGTTTCTCTGAAGTAAAATGTCAATACAACGGCAAAGCTCGCTCCCTGTAATTACCTTCATGATTATCATGTTGATTATTTCTTACCGGAATTCGTTTTACAGACTACGAATAAGAACGAGGTCTAGAAATTGTACTGGACAAAATTTGATTGAACGTTCCTCAATATTATCAGCTAATGATTTAGACACGCTGTGTGTTTTTGAAAGATTGAATCTTGAAGACTTAAATAGAGTTGTATGGCCAGTTTGCTGGGAGAATGGGGGGAATGGAAATGGTGGGGACAGCGTTAATGGGAATGGTGATGATGCTAAAGGTCAAGCAAATGATGAAGATGAACGTAAAGAGCAGGAAGAGAGAGAAAGACGAGCGCGTACGACTGCATCTCATCATGGGTTTAATAGGTCTTATCATAGGTATCCAGAACGTGCTGGCTGCCGCAGGCATATCAGTTCTCATGTCGTTGTATGGAGTTGTTTGGTAATAGTCTTCTAAGTTATCTCATAGGACTAATGATATAAAAACTTAATTAATATTTTAAGAATATGTTTGACGTATTGTTGTGTAATAAAGATTTAAGCTACATTATAAATTTAAATATATTAAAATTTAAAGTACTTATTGTTATTGGAGAATATGTGCTCAAAACTCACTCAAGCGCTCTTTTTACTAGGAATGAGACCGATTAGCTGTGGATGTGTTTTAAATCTAAATGTAATGTTCATTGAGAATTGCTTGCAAATGTAACCATATGATTAAGTGAACACTTGTAAGTGATGGAACCAAATATTTCTGCTGAATATTCAAGTCTATTTGTAAAATGAAATGCCTGTCTCCTACAGTTAGGAATATATGTCATAATTATAGTGAGGAACAGTTTCAAAATTATCGGAATTGAAAAATTTTAGATAGATGAACAATTGACAGGTTAACAGGATAGTTTAAGTAAAATAAATATGGACGTTAAATTATTAAACGAGTTAGTATTTAAAAAAATGCGTATACTAAAGCCCCGTATTCATGGTAAACATCTGTTTAGCAACAAAGTTGAATCAACGTGTTGCGGAGTTGCTGTCAACATGTTGCTAGCAACACTGCGTGTTGCATAGTTGATAGCGTCATCGTCATGTTGACAAGCTCTCGCCCGACAAGCGTAAACATCAGTTTAGCAACAATTGTTGACGTGTGTGAACGTGTTTGCAACAGTTTATAAACATGGCAGTAGTGTGGAGCAATGATAAAGTAATGCAACTAATAGAATTATTTCAATCAAAACCATTATTATGAGATTCTTCTATAAAAGAATACAAAGATAGAAACAAAAAGAATGATGTGTGTTTCCCTTTTGGCCATTGATGGACCAATCATTTCCAGAAGATGTTCGAAGTCACTTTTCGACATTCTCGTAAAGTTACAAAATGATCCATCTGTCATTCTGAGGTCACTCATCAAATTTTCTCATTGCAAAAGATAGTTTCGAATCCATCATCTTTTTCTCTTTTTTTATTAGAAATCCTATACATCAGATACAGAGAACACAACAACACTACCTCCTCGGGCAACATTTTAACGCAGGCTGGCGTGTGGACAACCTGTATTGATTTAAACATAGTTGCTAGCAACATTCTCGCTGCTCACCAACAATGTTGATCAACTGTTGCTAAACAAATGTTTACCATGAATACGACTCTTAAACACGTTTTGTTGATAATTTAAGTTAATAAGTTAAGTTGATAACTACATCAATAATTATACTATTTGTTTGTACAAATGCATGTTTATACTTATATTGTATTTATAAAATATATATATATATTTGTATTTGTATGCATTGTACACCTAGACTACCTTCTGTTTTTTCTTATATAGGGACTGTCGATTTGTCATTCCAAAGGTTGCCCGTAAGAGATTGCTATTAGCAATAAGGCCGCCCATTGTACATATCCATCAGTAATATTTAACCAACTTACTGTAATTGGTGTACAATTAAGCATATTCTATAGATCTGTTATTCTGGCTTAAATAAAAATATAAATAAAAATTACGTAACCATAGGTTATTTTGGTTTCATGTACGGCAGTTATAAATTAGCATCTAATTTGTTGATGATAATAATAATTGTGATTGTAACATGCTAAAAAGACAAATGTAGCTTCGTGCCGATTTTTCAAACATCAATACAAAAATCGATGGAGTAATATTAGTGGAGTTGGAGAAATAAATTCGCCTGACAATTGCACCTTTAACCTTTTTGTATTCAACGATACCCGAAAAAAAATCCCAGTGGCCACACTAGTCTATCCAACATCTGACCAACAAACACTGCTTTTAAAATCAAACAACGGTAAATATTGAAAGAAAAATAGAAGGGCTGATCAAATTAACAAAGACAAATTTGTACTAGGCTGGAGTTAGGCTTAGTAGTTTTAGTTTTAGGCTAGGTTAGTGAAAACTTTTAAATGATGAAATATCTCTAGGTCATTTCCTTGAAATACTGCGATGAAAATTAATTTACTAATTTATCGCAGTGTCTGTTTTATTACAGCGGTACTGCCAGCTACTTTAATTGAGAAAAAAATATTTTGAAGGCACCTTGTATTTTTACCTTGTTTATAATTGTAAAATATAACAGTTTGCAAGCGTTTGTTTTATTTATTTTCAGTGTTTTATGTAGCTATTACGCCCCGCTTTTTTTTCTTTTGGATGTGAAAATCAAAAAACTTATTTCAGTTCACTAATATATAATGGTGTTGGTGTAGAAATTTTGTGTGACAATGAAGATGTCTACAAAATTCGAAACGAATCCTTTCGACACTACAAAACGTAATTCTTATCCAAAAATACATTACCAATCTAACTTTTGCACACAAATATTTGACATATATACATTTATTTAATATCACTTGTGTTATCGATTTAGTCGATAGAATAAATGATGGTAAATACTCATTTTTTTAACCTTTTTCATCTATCCTGTTAACTTAAAATGACACTTGAACTGAAATTTGTCCGTTTTTTTTTGTATTAATATTTTTATTGATGCATACATCTTTATCATTTTTTTTAATCTACACACTTATAACTATTTAAATCCGTAGCCTGTTTTTGCATCATCATAATGTGCGATCGAAGAACAAAAGAAAGTTCAGTATTTTTTGCAGACAGTGTTTCTAAAGGTAGCTCGAAGCCTGAAAATATTGAAGACTTGAAAGGTCAAGATACACCTCAGGAGCCTGCAGTATCACAGTCACATAGATATATACCTATATCTGATGACTATCCGAATTTCACGGCATATAATAAGCCTTTACAGGGCCGTTATATAAAAGGTCCGACAATTGACTGGTGCCGAGGCTGCGACTTGCCTAGAATTAGTGTAGCTATTGTTGTATGGAGTTCATTTTTCTTCTTTACTTTCTTTTTCTACGTTTATTTAAACAAGTACAATCGGTTGCGATAATGTTAATTGCAACTAGTGTTCAACCCTATGATCAATAGAAAGAACAGCGCTCGAAGGCATGGTAACGTAAAATTAACTAACAAAATTTGTAAGTTCTTAGAAAGCTTAAAAACTTTAGAATGTTAATCTTAGTACATAATTTGCATGGTACATTTTGTGACAAATAAATGTATTTTTGATTTTAGTATTTTTTTCTCTGGTTTCTACGTCTTATCTGTCAGTCGTGAAAGTTTTACTGCTTGAATATAACGCGGTCTTGGCCTCTTTAAATGAAATCTATGCTAAATAAGTGAAGACTGTTCAAAGATGTAATAGATACTATGAAAAGCATTTTGATGGAGCATCTATTAATTTAGATGCTATTCTAAGCCATGCAACACTACCGATTTTATGCCTGTTTTGAATAAACTTTGAACAAATCCATCTTTGGAAACTGCGTGAACAATAACTACACGTTGTCCTTTCGAAATTGGTTTCTTTAAATCCTGAATTGACCCATCCGCGTACGACTTACAACTTGCATGCGACGAGTTGGCATATCAACGGTTTATAATATTTGTCTTCCTTCTTGCTTGTACTTTTTTATTCAATCTGTAGTAAATGAATGTTTGTCGATTAACAACTTCCTATTGATTTATATTTTTTCCATCTTAAGCCAAGTCATTCAAAATTCACCTTGTCCTTTCTGAACCCGTAAAATTAATGTCTTGTTCTAATTTCCTAAGCAGCCTTTCCACGGTGGGAATTACAATGTTGGTTAAATGATGATTATGAACATAAATCCTAATCACAGATCGGTCGAAGTTATTAATTTCAGTTACTTTTTCTTCCCAGATCTTTTCATTTTTAAGTTCGTTAACAATTCGCCAATTCAGTCTGTTTAATAGTTCAATTATCATCACCACACATCATTCACATCGTACGCATTTTTTTTTGGCTTGTCTCTTCAAAACTACGTTACTTTGTCGTGCCATACTGTAAGTGTTTTATATACAACAAATAAAAATAAAAACTCAAGGATAAATGTACAACAATGCAATCAATGCAAGGGAGTGTACTCGAAAGTCAACGGGACCGGACGCTGCGCGAGAGGCGAAGGTCTACAGAGTACAGTAATATTATTAGAGACGAGGGTCGACTGATCTACACATAGTATAATCGAAAACGAAACGGTTTTAACGCATCATAAAACACAGCCAAAATACGTTTCCTTGCATTCAAGGACATTATTCAAGATGTTTGCCGTTAACTATAAAAAGTTCAAATAAACCGATAACTTGCCACTGCCCTGTTGTCAAACAATAAGAAAAAAAAACAGTATGATTTATGGTATTTCTTTATCTTAGACTACAACAATAACATACAATGACAGATCACAAGACAAAAAAAATCATCATGACTTAACCAAATCTGACTTAAAATGAAATGAAAAGTCAACGCAAAATGTCAAACCCAGAACATTTGCTATGTCACGGAAAGGAATTTTTCTATCAATTTCGTCTTCAATCATAACTTCGAGTATAGGTTACCGGAATTCATTATTTGCGTTCTTTGCAAAATTACGAAACCTACCAGTTTGTTATTGGAACAGAACCATGATAGTATATAGCTTAAATTTAAGAACTACTGTGATATTCTCCGATTATCAGATACAAAAGCTTTCTCAGAATGTAACCATGAGTTCAACACAAATTACGAGAAGTTATGGGAATCACAGACGTGGGAGTCGTGATTCTATTGACAGTGGTGATGAAAGTGATTACGAAGATTCCGACGATGAAGAATCAAACCGCAAACGGATATCACGTCGTCATAAAAAGAAACGGGTTAAAAGCCGTATACCAGATTACGATGAGTTTGCAAGATTTCGTGATTCGAGTCGACCTCCTGATAGTCATTACACATCAGTAAAACCCTCATCATCTTCGTCTGACAAAGCATCTGTTGCACCTCAAGAACCATCTGCTCCAAGTGAAGAACCATCTGGGCCAAATGAAGAACCAGCCCCACAAGACGAAGAATCTAACACAAAAAAGTAATGTGAATTTAAGTCGTGATAATAGAAGACATTTCAAGGGTTGTCAGTTTTGTGTCAAACAGTTTACATCTGTAACTTGAAGCAAAATAGAAAGGAAATAAGAATGAATATACTTTTGGTTTTTATTAATTTTTATTCAGAAAAACAAAGTATTTTTTGTTGCTAGAAAAAGCGACGACAAAAACCTTACGGCATTCAGGTATTTTGTCAAGGCCTGGTTACCGAAATGTGTTTTGGTGTACGTTATGATATACCTACAAATGAAACAAAATAGTCAATAAGAAATTATCTTCGGATAGGAGCCGTTTAATTCCTGCTCTACTTGTTTGCTATGGCTTGTTAAGTGCGAATGTTAAGTTACTTAATGAAGATATTTTAAGAACCAGAGCAGTAGAATCTGAAATTCGCACATTCAAATAATATAAATATACGTTTAAGGTACAAATTATCTTTTTAGCTTCGTAACATAAATATACGTTAGGTTCAAATATTATATATAAATCAAAATTCGCCTTAAACTCCTTTCTAAACCCGTTAAATTAATGTCTTCTTCTAATTTCCTTTCTTGTTGTAATTAATTGCTTGTTTATATATATATTCTGATTGTGACTATTGAGTTGCAGGCGTTCATGAGCGGCGGTAGTCGCTTTCCATCAGGTGACTTGTCCACTCTTTTGCCCCCTCTTCCATAAAAATTAAAATGTATTTTTGTTAATGTGAATAAGACCAATATAAAGCTTTTTTTTATGACATAGGGCGTAAACGAGCAGACGGGTCACCTGATGATAAGTGACCACCTTTTGAGCCTCCCCTCACCCCAGAGGAGAGGAAAGGCTTGGTTTTCGGTAACTTCAGTCACTCAGTGCAAGGCAGCGAAAGAATAGCTATTCTGTGAGGCCGTGGTATCGTGTACGGACTGAATATGATCGGAGACTGCATAATATAGGTAATAAATCCTTCCGGACATTTTTGCTGGCAGCTGAAAGTGCCTCGACCTAAAGATACAGAATACTCCTGACATGTACACCAAGTTTATGATGATTGGTTGAGTGATCAAGTGCACAGAGTACAGTAATATGTCAAGTGCATAAATAAAAAAATAGTCAACAGAGTCCACTAACAGTATAAGAATCAACCAAAGACAACTTATTTTTTTTTATTTAAAACTAACGGTGATTCAAAAGATGGCCATGATCTTGTTTGCCCGCTTTCTTCTCACAATATATCTCTAACTTATTATTAAACTATTGAGAAACAGGCTGCTATAGATCGACAGATACGGTACCGGTACATGCTTTATTATTTGCTTTCCTTTATTTATTATTAATTTTGACATTTTACAAGGCTGTATGTTGTTTCGGTGACAGCGTTTATTAAATTGTGATTCCGTATTGCTAAACATTTTCCTAAAATAAAGATATTGACTTTGGAACAAACTCACTTACATTTTAATAAGAACTCATTGTTACTTATAAGTTGTAGTAAATATACATGCATCACTGAAATCACAAGATTCAGTTGTTATACTATTGTCACCGTAGACTTTGACTTTAAACATAAAAATGTCATCCAGGTTAGATAATGCATCAATAATTTTTGTGATAATTATTTTGATTATCGGATATCCTAATACATTTCTTCGGTTTAGACTCCAAAGTTTTCCTTATCCTAACAGTAACAGTGCAAGTGCTATATCAAGCTATCGTTTAAGATCTTCCGATTCTGAGTTATCATATTACGATCAAAGTTATCCAAATTCTAATCAAAGATTGGTAAGAATTGCTGATAAAAATAGTGGCAGTGGCGACGGAGAACAACAGTCTTCTAGAAGCCGCATACCTGATTATGATGAAAACGAGAGATTTAAGGATTCCAGTCGACCCCCTGATAGCCACTATCCACCCGAAGAATCTTCTCATCCTTCTTCCCCGCAACACGAGTCTCCCCCACCATCTCCAAAAAGTCGTATACCGGATTATGACGAATATGCACGGTTTAAAAATTCCAGCCGGCCTCCAGACAGCCACTATCCAATGGGTCCCGGTCCGAAATTTCGAAAGAAAAGCAGCTGTGACCATGCAATATCCAGTATGGAGCTAGTGGTGTGGACCTCGATTTTGTCAGTGTGTTTATTTTACAATATTATTTGAATATAAGTGATTAATCTAGACATGTAGTTAATCGTAATTAGTCAACATTTGTTTTTAAATATTATTAAACAAAACACTTGAAATAAGCATTATTTTCATTTATTACATTTTTATGAATTCTAGTCACCAACTAGAATAATACCTATGTAGGTTTTCGTAAGTCCTTTAGCGTGGTTGAATTGAATTGACTGGTAAACTATATGTTTAGTAACCGGTCCGGCTTGGGCCTACAGTGTCGTAAAGTTGACCATTCCTACGAATATTAAAAATGCCAGAGATCAAATCAGTTCGATTTTAATAAAATTTGGCATGATTCTTTGATTCTTGAGGAAGAACATAGGCTACTTACACACAACACGGGAAAAATCTAGTACTTAATCCAGAATTCAATCCAGATTCAATCGTTTGGGAGAGCTATTCACTATGCCACCACAACCCCTTTCTGTAAAGCAGGTAGTGGCTTCCCAGACGAGAGTTGTTGATATCATGGAAAACGTGAAGATTAGTTATTTAATCAAGCAGAATGAAATTAGTTACTCATATTTTTCCTACAGTGGTAAACAAATAGACCAGGGTCGATAATTTTGAAAATGGTAAAAAGTAAAAAAAAATTATAGTAGGATGAAACCTGTAAAAAAGGACAAGAATATAATAAAATGAAAGGAAAAATAATTTACGGGCGATCTGAGGTCGAGAAGTGGAAGGGGGGGGGGGGGTTAAGGGTAAAAAACGGTGTATCTCGATTTCCGGCCAAACTACAAGTCCTATGGAAAAAAAATAAATGACAAAGTTGTAGGTAATAAAGAGACCTACAACTTTTGTAATTACACTTTTTTCACATAACCTCAAAATTTATGTGAAAAATTCAAATAATCAAGTTTTGGTTTTTACGGTTTTTACGAAATTTGGTGAAAACTTACCTTTTTGTGTCCTAAAGACACTGTAATTTTTTTGATTTCAAATATTTATTTTTTCAACTTATTTTGAATTAATATCGAAAAAACACCCTAATTTTCAATCGAAAATTCTCGCGTCAGCCCCTTCCCCACTTCTCTATGATATACCTTTTGATGGGCTAAAATTATCACTAGGTAACTCAGGTATATAAGTTATCTAAAATAGCAATAAATAGACATCTATGCACATAATTTAAAGAATATTCCACAACTTTCTCAAAATATTGTAGACGTCTTATTAAATATTAACTTATTTGGTTGTTAAATATAGTAGTATATTTCAATTTGTATTTTTTTGTTTATCAATGTAACATAGAATCTTACGTTTATCAAGTAATTAAAGTGTAAATTTTACTAAATAGCTCAAAATTGTACGTAGTGATTAAAAAAAAACGGAATCGAGTTTTTTTCTTTTCTTTGCATTTTCTGAGAACATTTAAAATAGTAATGTCTATTTTTTTTTTTCATTATCAGAAAGAAGAGGTTTCAACGAACAAAAACCTGCCCGACTTTTTTTAAAAAGCTGATATTTTGACGCAAGAATTTTCGATTGAAAATTAGTTGTGTGTTTTTTCGATATTAAGTCAAAATAAGGTGAATAAAAAAAAAAATTCAAATCAAAAAAATTACCTTTGGGACACAAAAAGGTAAGTTTTCACCAAATTTCATGAAAAAAAAAATTGTTTTTGCATAAGATAAAAATAAAAACCAAAAACTTGATTATTTGTAGGTCTCTTTATTACCTACAAATGTCAAACAACATACAAATGTCTACAAATTTTGTCATTTAATTTTTTTCCATAGGACTTGTAGTTTGGCCGGAAATCGAGATACACCGTTTTTTACCTTTAAACCCCCCTTCCACTTCCCGACCTCAGATCGCCCGTAAATTATTTTTAGTTTCATTTCTGTTATATTCTTGTCCTTTTTTAACGGGTTTCATCCTACTATTATTTTTTTTGGTTTCAAAATTTATCGACCCTGGTCTAAAAGGAGCGTTTGCGAAGATAATCAATTAGACGTCCTACGAGTACGAAAGATGAGGTTTATTAGAATTCTTTATATTAAACTAGCTGTACACTTTGCACATTATGGTTGCAAAAAAACAATCTCTGAAGCGTTTTGTATGTCATGTCAAATTTTGAGGTCAAATATATGTATAAATAAATCTTGAAAATGGCTGGGTTTGGGATATGGTATTTCATAGTGAAATCTATCAGAAATGTTGGCAACTACAACCCCTTAAAGTATTTAGGTCGACTTACCAATTAACCCTGTATATAGATAGATTAGAGGTCCAGATAAATTCATAATTATCTGTGTAATTCGTATTAAAACAGCAATGATTCTATAAACATACGAGTATGTGGATATAATACTAATTTAATTAATGTGTGTTACCCAATGTTTATATAAACATGATTTAGGTGTCACACTCAAGCATCAGTAATATTACTTAATTATAGATATTGTTATTATGTTCACAAATAATAATATCACTTTCGCCATTATAATAGGTCTTTACCTGTGAAATTGCCGTTTTGTATGCAATAAGTGAAAGTACTTATTTTTCAAACTTTTTTATTTCTGTTATTCGAAGTAATCACCCATGCAATCGACGCATCTTTGCCAACGCATTGGCAGTTTATTGATGCCCTTTAAAGTTGTCTAAATTTTGGAAAAAGTAATAGTCGGTAGGTGCAAGGTCTGGTGAGTATGGCGGATGAGGGAGAGCTTCCAACCCCAGCTCTTGCAGCTTGGAGACTGTCTGTTGCGCAGTATGGGGTCGCGCGTTGTCGTGAAGGAGCAGTGGGGACGACCGATTGACCAAAGCTGGTTGCAGATGTGACCACCAGACCTTGCACCTACCGACTATTACTTTTTCTAAAATTTAGAGAACTTTTTAGTGGGTAAAAAAGTGGCAGTTTATTGATGCCCTTTAAAGTTGTCTAAATTTTGGAAAAAGTAATAGTCGGTAGGTGCAAGGTCTGGTGAGTATGGCGGATGAGGGAGAGCTTCCAACCCCAGCTCTTGCAGCTTGGAGACTGTCTGTTGCGCAGTATGGGGTCGCGCGTTGTCGTGAAGGAGCAGTGGGGACGACCGATTGACCAAAGCTGGTTGCAGATGTGACCACCAGACCTTGCACCTACCGACTATTACTTTTTCTAAAATTTAGAGAACTTTTTAGTGGGTAAAAAAGTGGCAGTTTATTGATGCCCTTTAAAGTTGTCTAAATTTTGGAAAAAGTAATAGTCGGTAGGTGCAAGGTCTGGTGAGTATGGCGGATGAGGGAGAGCTTCCAACCCCAGCTCTTGCAGCTTGGAGACTGTCTGTTGCGCAGTATGGGGTCGCGCGTTGTCGTGAAGGAGCAGTGGGGACGACCGATTGACCAAAGCTGGTTGCAGATGTGACCACCAGACCTTGCACCTACCGACTATTACTTTTTCTAAAATTTAGAGAACTTTTTAGTGGGTAAAAAATTCAATTCCCGAGAGGCAGTACAAAATGCCTTTGAAGAGTTTGTTGCCTCCCGTCCAGCTGATTTTTACAAGAAGGGCATCAATAAACTGCCAATGCGTTGGCAAAGATGCGTCGATTGCATGGGTGATTACTTCGAATAACAGAAATAAAAAAGTTTGCAAAAATAAGTACTTTCACTTACATACAAAACGGCAATTTCATAGGTAAAGACCTAATATTTCTTTCCCACAGATACACCCCTTTTTATGCAGGATAGGAAATAAAAGAAAGTTTATCTGAGATTTTTTTACTTCAATTTTCAGGCCGATTACACATTTGTAGATTCTTACGAAAATGTTACAAAAGGTATACTTAGATAATACATACATATCGATAAATATAATGATCACATTTAAAAGACTTTATATATTGCACTTATAACTAACAGGCATTTTTAAGCCCTTTGAGTGCAAACCCACCACATGCGTTCACCATAACCCAAAACCATTTATAAAACTATAAATTATTACTAAGTAATAGAAACTGTACAAGGGATATGTGTGAAAAAAATTACGTAAAGTCGGTAAAAAGCCCGTCATCAGCAAAAATATTTTATACAATTGTTTTATAAGATTATAATTTCTATAGAATTTATTACTGATTTTAGTCGTAGTTTTAAGAGCAAATTCGCTACTAAAATAAAATTTAATAATTTTAGATAGGTACATGTTACAAGAGAAGACGTGAGGATTTAATTATACTAGTTAGGGATTTTAAATGTTGTTGAAATGTTGAAATTACGTTTTCAAATAGATTCCTGATTTCAAAAGAAATGAGAAATACGAGTACCATCAATTATTCGAACTATTTCTAGTTAGGTAGACTGTCTTAAGTTAAAAAATTCGAAGGTGACGTCTCTCGACATATACCGAGCCTCTATCTTAAACTAATAGTAACAATTAAAGTATATATTGCTATTAGAAATGTTATGTAATTAAACTACTTATCATGTATCTTAAAGATATATCGAACGTGGTGAGTTTAACACTACATTGGAATAATTATAATGACTAATACTACATACCACAATAAGGCAAACACTGTAATACATAGTGTTATGTTATAGGCTGATTTATTGACTTGAGTTAACTTACATTATTTGACATTGAGCCAAGCAATTGACGATGGCAATAGCAATCGGTAGCGAAAGTGATTATTTAAAAATAATTCGTTGAAAATATAAATTTACAGTTGACTTGATAATGTGAATAGAATAATATAGAGTAGTGTTATAGTTAAAAATACTTAAATAGTGTGAAAATGTTACTGATATAGAGCTCTTTACAATGAATGTGTTGTAAAAGGAAAAACAGGCTGTACCTTCAGTTCTATTAATCTAACTTTCACAAATTTTAGAGTAATATTATAGTTAAAATATCACTTATAAAATGTTTATATTATTAACTGATAGACACTTGTTAATGGGTATTTATGTAAACATCGGTGACTGCATAATTTATGGCCCCGTTGAACTTAGTTAATAATTTATTTTTTCGTGCGGTATTTTTAATTATTAATCTCTGCAACTCCAATGTGTAGTAAAAAGGCAATTTCGGACGAATAATATTTAAATCCTTTAAAGAACTTAACGGACTCGGTATATTTTCACATTAAAGTTACATTCTGGGCCTCAATTCTGCTATTTTATGTTTACTGATGATCAGTAAAATTAATATTTATAGATTATAATGCGTATGTTTAAATGCATTATCTGTAAATTTCTTGTCCTCTCATGGCAAATATAATTTCTTTACAGTTTTCAATAGCTATCTATAATCAGTAAAAAAAATATTATACGGATATATTCAAACTCTAGTTAGTCTAGTAGCCATGCAATTATTTAAAGGAGTATTTATAATTCTATTTCAATTTTCGATATCCGTTCAGATTGTTTATTGGTGTCGCCAGTTAACGTCAGGATGAATCTAGATTTACTTCTAGTAATCAAATTTGAGAATATCCAAGTACGTACTCAGGTATAAACAAGTTACTTATACATTATTTGCTTAAAAAAATAAGATATTCTTACACTTAAAAATCTAATAATTATGGCGTGCAACCACAGTGGAATATAAATTATAAATGTTTTTATTTAAACATAGCCTTCATTAACGTTTTATGCATTGATTTTATATCCGTAGATAGCCCGAGGTACGTAGGGGTAACAGGGATTTCCTTCCTAGAGTACACCTGGTTCCCCGGTTTGTGTACGACATAACCACCGGTGGGTGGTATCCGAGTGGATTTCCGCAAAGAAAAACAAAAAGGGTCAAAATATTTGGGACATAGATTAAAAAAATATACAAGCAATTTTAGAGGCAATATTTTCTTCCTGCAAGCTTTCTAGCACCTAATACAGACTTAAATACATAGTTTTAAGAATAAAGAAACTTAAAAACAAAGTAAACCTATCGAATATAATCATCTACCGTAATACGTTCTATTAGCCTACAGAATAAAAATGCATTTCAGTGTTACATTGAATAAATAAATGTATGCAGTCATTCATAGACATTGTATGTATGTGCATCATTTTAAAAATAGTGAGTAATTACAAAGTTAAAATTACTCTCATCGCTTTTACACCCAAGTGCTTAAAATTTAATACCAAATAGAAGAAAGTTTAGCAAATTGTAACACCGTCCGGTTGCAGTCTAACGGCGGAGGTGGCTTTCCAAAAGATTCAGAATCTCTCATTATTGAGAGCTTTAGAATTTTCTTTTTATTAAAGTTCGGTATATCAGCAATTTGCAACTTTTAATTTATAATTTAGGGTTGATATAAGCAGGTAAGAGATCTAATGATGAGATAAAATACGCGAGTAATAATATGGCTAATATCTAATTAAATTTTGAACTAATAAGCACATTAAAATATCAAAAACTGCACTTTGTAACAGAGCACTTAAATATCACAAGTCAAGTACTCTCTTACATTTAACACGAGGACGTAAATTATCCTAGATCTTGCTAAATGAAAAATAAAATATTTACATTTTTAAATTAATAACACATACTCCATCCATGAGAATCCCCTGCTTAAGTTATTTGAATTTTTTGTTCACACTAGGGGACTTTTAAAATCTATTTCGTTCCTTTTATAAAAGACTCATGAAATTAATAATAACAGATATGACACAAAAGAACCATTTTGCACAATAGAAAAACAACACGAAATTTTTACACACTATCTGAGGTGGTCATCATAAAAGGTAGACATTGTCTGAAGTGGTCATCTTGTGAAGTAGACATTATCCGAAGTGATTATCTTGTGAATTAGACTTTATCCGAAATAATCATCTTAAGAAATTATTCGAAACGGTCATCTTGAGAATTTGACGTTATTTAATTTGGGTACTTAGTATTCTTATTTGAAGTGTTGTCATCAGGCAAAAAGGCCATTCAGCGACTGTTCCTATTTAATACAGTATTTCGCATGTTAGTCACAAAAAATATTTGGTATTTCATATAGTGAGTGTTGTTCATTATATCCTAATCCTGAGGAACATTCAAAGATACATTATATACCACATTTTGACTTAGACATTACGGACGTGTACGTGGTTCTAATATTAGGGTTATCTCATATCCCTATTGTAAATCAGCTAAGGCCACTGAAGGGAGGTTGTACAATGCATTCCATGCATTCACACCAGTAGCAGATGCAGCCTTCGAGTTAAACATTTTTGTCGGTTTCGAAAAGTTTTTTTTGAAAACATTTAAAAACTTCTGAAAATATTTTCTGAGCGGAAGCTGCTAATTAATAACTAAAACCTCTATCCGCCTTTGATTCACAAAGAGATATTACAGTTTTGTAAAATCAGTTACTCTTTCATTCCTATATAGTGTGCGTACGTAGCTTATACTATGCAACTTCACTGACATCCCTAGGTTAATCATAGTGATATGTTTCATTAGAAGACAATTCCATTTAACATTTTCCAAAATTCAGGCGGAGAATTTAACCCTGTTAGTTCAGTTTAGTTAAATATGTCTATTGTTTAGAACAGCCTGACAATTTTATTTTGTACCGCTATAATGTACTAGATCGCTTTTAAGATCTTTATTCTATATGGTCGTCACAGTGCGCATCCGCTTTTGGTTCCGTAGAGTTTCTTGAGCTCGGGCATGATAATATTTTTAACGTAGGCGGACTGCCGAGCCGCGATCCCGTCTCTTTTCGCGTTCCTCACGTAACGTTTGATCCCCGGCTTGTGTGTAAGGAAGGCATTATTCAGAATCATAAAATCGTAGTCTTTGACGCAGAGAATGTAGCCCTGAAAATGATAGAGATATTTGAAGATTAAATATGTTTTTGAATAAACTTAAATTACTGTAAAGGTAGAAATGAAGGGTTTTTTTTTAAAGAGCAACTAAACATATGTGTGTAACTGTGTGACTAGAGGATCAGGGAGATTTCTTTTGGTCTTATATCAATTTAACAGTGTTTATAGTTTACTAGCGACCCGCCCACATTAAAAATCTTTGGGATTTTGAATTTAAATTGCATGTACAAATTCTCAACCCTATTTTCTAACAATCCCATTTAATCACTTATAAGGCTACTTTTGAAAGGTAAATAAAGGTGTCTAATGTTTTTTTATAGAGAATAGACTGAGTATAGAATCGATAAGTTAAAAAGTTGGCCATACAAACTTGCACTTTTTAAGGGTAGTTTTGAAAAACTAGTAACAACGTTTTTTTACTTTGAATAAAGATTATTTACTATGAGTTTGAAACGTTCTTTCTAAGGAGAGGCCTATGTCCAGCTGTGGACTATTAAAGGCTGTTGATGTGATGTGTGATGTGATGATGTGAGTTTTAAAACGTCAAGTACTACCAAAAATAATGAAGTTTCTTATAAATTTCAGACTCCCCTTTGCACCCTTAGTGGTGGCATTTTCACAAATCCTTTCTTAGTGCTCACCTACACGTACGTCACCTAAGGAACATTTGCAAAATTTCATGGTTCTAGACCCAGCGGTTTCAGCTGTGCGTTGATCGATCAGTCAGTGAATCAAGAATCAAGAAAAATAGAGATAAACACTGTGAAATTGACGTAAGAATAATAAAAATCTCAAATCTCAAAAAATTACAAAGGTGGTTCGTGTTCGGTCCCGAACTTACAACACTCTATGCAATGGTATTTGAAGACTTAAAATGAGGTTATTGTGAAACTACAAATTTTATACCTGAGTCATTTTATCTTTCTTTCCTTCCCAACTGAGTCGCTCATCGTAATACGGATCTTGGTGCGTGCCGATGAAAATTGGCTCCCAGTGTACGAATTTGCCGTGCCGTTTGCCAACGTGAAATACATCCATTTCTGTAACATCAATGGTAACAAATTGTTGACTATTATCAGCAGAGGAAATTGCTAGTCGGTAATAATCAGCTCAACGGAAGCGATAGTTTTAGTAGCACATATAATTTGCGTACATGAAGAATGCAATACTGAATCGAAAAGTTAGGAATTTTACAATTTGGCGTAAGAAGTTGAAGCCGGTTGTCTGGGAACGGCGGGTAAGCCGCGGTCATTGAACCATAATACGCAATTAGAATGCCCCATACGACGGCCACGCCATGCTACAGACAGCATAAATAGCTCACGACACTAACAGCACCGAGATTAATTGCCACTGCATCACGGTTGTCCCACTAAACCTACACCGTTTTGGCAATAAAAAGACTAGGTTCTTACTATGTTACACAGGCTAGTTGTAAGCGGATACCACAACTTACAACTTTTTCCTTGTGACTTTTAAACTTTCACTATTCTCGGTAGTCATTTAAGTACTCATTAAGGATTTATAAAAATTTGTAGGTCTTATTAAATACTATATTACCCGCACCATCGACGACAAAAGACGGTTTTCAGCGATAGATAACACTCACTCACTCAATTCTAATATCGGATTAGTTTATAGATTTGTATTAAAGTACTTACGATTTGTTTCTTTTGCAGCCATCCATTGTTGGCCTTGTGGGATATTGTGACAATTAGGACAAACAAATTTATGGAAAGGTATAGCTGTTTTCTTCTTCAACATCTGTTGGAGCACGGTCTTATTTAATGGCACCTGAAAAAAGAAGAACGACACATAAATATAATAATAAAATAATAAATAAATATTATCAAATTTTTTTTTAACGCCATCTAGTCCCAATCTAAGCAGAGCTTTTACTATGAGTACTAGACAATGATATAAATACATTTATACTTTTTTTTTGTAAATATATACATATTTTACATAGAAACACCCAGACCAAGTCAAACATTAAATGTTCGTGCACACAAATGTTTGACTTGAGCGGGAGTTGAACCCGCGACCTTTGCATTAGCAGTCTGTTACACAAACCACTACGCCATATTAAATGTTTTATGTTAAGTTATGATGCACTGAGTTACCTTTACTTTGGCGTCAACTTCGAATATGCTTATTGGGAAGACTCTCGGTCTAGTAGAGTTGTTCAAGGGTGGTGCGTTTCTTGCAATCATGTTAAGAAACCTAGGTATCAGGTTGGGACTTGGGTACAATTCGATATCTGATGGCAGTATAAAGTGTGTTAGAGCAGCGTCTCTGGCGATATTTCTGGCAACGTTCACTGGGTACAAGAGATCCTTCTGCTTCATGTACGTTGTAGAGGCATTCACCACGAATGGTGGGTTCTCGGTGCAGTTATAAGGCGTCGCTAAGAACGTATCGGGGATCGGAATCTGAAAAGACCAGAAAAGCAAGACATTTAAACTCTGACGCATCTCGGGACAATTGCTAATGCTTAATGTATAGTTATACTTAAATACTTGTAGTGTGTGTGCCTACTTGTTTTGTAGATAACAAATAAGGAACGCCATGAAACTTCCCTTTCTGGCAATTTGCCAAATAGTAACAATATGTTTCAGAATTGTGCCAGGAGTGTTCCGGTCAATGACTTTGCAAGAGTCATACTTATGTAAATCTACAGATAATCACAAGTGTCTACAGTGTTGATACTCTAAACTACAGCTTTTAATCAAAGACATTATACGGCATGACCATTATCAAAAGTCGTTAAGGTGAAATGGACACACTCATTTGCGACCATAGTTAGGGATCACATTGAGGGCAGTGCTGGTATTTAGTCGTGATCAAACATTTAAGATTACGGTAATTCGCGTTATGATAATGTTTATTACGTAATTAGACTTTAAGAGCCCTAGAATGGTTCGAGTCTAGTTCAATATTTGTGAAGAATAAAGAAATAGTTTAAGTAATGTATAAATTGTGCAAAAGGTAATGATATAGAATATAAGAATTTAGATATAGGTAAATCTATTGTCTCCTATTTTTCTTATGAGGTAGGTTTAATGTAAATTTTATTTATGTAATTCAAAGTATGTATCTGTGTCGTACATTCTATTACTTTCATTTAAGGATTATTTAATTATCTTTAAAGCACATGTATCTTTATGTAATCCGGTCCATTACTCTCGACTTTGAGATTATGCCTAGTTACAGATTGACCTAGGGGGTCAATCTGTAACTAGGCATAATCTCAAAGAAGATGCGTTGGTATAGGGTTTGTAATTTGTTTTTAATAGTGTTTTTTGAAGTCGGTTTTTTTTTGTTAGAATTGTTCATACCCCTAATTTTTGTTTTTGACATATTTTTTTAAAATAATGTATATGGCAAAACAACGTTTGCCGGGTATACTTATATATTTTTAAATACATACATATATCTTATATACCTATACTTATATGTATAACATGTTTATCAGCAGTCTGGTTACCATAGTGCAGGCTCTGCCCAGTTTGGGATCAGACGGCAGTGTGTTAAATGTGTGAGATATTTACGAGTGCTAATGTGAGATATATTCTAATTTTAGCTTCATCCACAACAAAGTTTCAGAGGGTCAAAATGTCCAGCATGGCATCGAGAAAAGGATCATCCTTTTGCTTGTTACCAGCTGTACCAGCTGTGACTGTTGTAAACGTTGTTTTCGTGTTTGTATTGAACTCATTATCATCATCAACAGCCATTAGGAGTCTACTACTGGACAAGACAGGGCTTTTTAGGAAGGAGGTTTTGGCCTACTATACCACGCTTGCTAGACGGGTCGGTTTAGGGTTTGTGTCAAGTTTTATTTCTCGTTGCAGTGCTGTTGTCCTGCAAACTTTGCTCCCTTAGTCGGCTCTTAAGACATCTAAGGGATAAATAGGGGTGGTGACACTCCGTATTCTTATTTCGTCACCACACGGACATCGACATCGTCATGAAACTCATTAGCAAACTCTTAATTATGACATTGTTTTTATGTGCACACTATAAAAAACTAAGTTAATGTAAAATATATATATGGGTTTTTTATTTAATTTAAGGGAAAATACTCGTACTTATCTAAATAAACTTATTATTTTAAATACCACCTAATAAGAAGATTGAATTACAAAAACAAATCAAACATTAACGGTGTGTATTATGTATCCGCTCTACTTTCTTGACGCGGAATTGATTAAATACTCAAACGAACCAAATATTAACGGTATTTTGGATAAGTAGATCGATCGGGCCAGTTTGATTTATGAACCTCATACTTGGTCATTAACAACTTGTAATTAAACGTATTTGAATATCGGTTCGAAAGTAATGAGTGTGATGAAATTGCAATTGAACATAATTAAATTATAGTAGCCTATATCATCATAGTATTAACTTGATATAAAAGCCTATTGACTTTTATTATAGCGATTAGTGTAAATCGCTTGGGAAGTCTATGGAAATGTCTTGGTGCTGTAACAGACTTCAGTTACCACATATACAGTCGTATATGTTCTATGTTCCTAAGATAAGATACTGAACACAAAAGTAAGTAATACTTATTCTGGTCGTAAGGTAGGTTTATAGAAAAGTTGAAGTTTATGATTATTCATCAACAGCCTTTAACAACCCAATACTGGACATAGGCCTGTCCTTAGACGCTCCCTATACCACGCTGGTTAGACGGGTTGGTATAGGGTTTGTTCCGTGTTTTTCTTCTGTTTGCAGTGCTGTTGTCCTGCGTAGTTTGCTCCCTTAGTCGCCTCTTACGACACCTATGGATTGTATAAGGGTGGTGACATTCCGTATTCTTAATCCGTAACCACGCGGATTAGTATTATGCTATATTCCATATTTTTATGGTTACTTTTCTAACCGTAAACGCAAGTTTGTGGTTGCAATGTGTTTGATATAATTTATTCAGCACATATTAAAATTTAATCTTTATTTTCTTCTCGTGCTGTGAGACCTTGCTTCTTATCACGTTTCATTAGTCAACATTAGTCAACGGGAAATACCGGTTTTGATTTATTTATGAGTATCCAAATAAGCGGAATCAGTGGCAGTACTTTTTTATAGCATTGATTTGTTTCTTTTATAGCTTCAATATATATGAGGTAGATATTTCTTAATAGAAAAGATACACATAAATTACTTAGAAAGAAGTGCTTGACAAACGGTTTGGTCTAGCAAAATTTTTATTTTTTCGTGTAGCGTCCTCCAAAAGGTCATCAGAAGGGTTAAGTTTCATGTCAGACTCGAACTGACTAAAACGATACTATATAAATAAAGACAGAGTTTATTTTAGTAGTTCTTGTCAATTTATAACGATTTGATATTACGATCAAATTTTAATGCCTGAGCGAACTTTCTCTGCTACTAATCCTAATAAACTTGTTTGGTTTTTGTTGTACTACACCAAATATTAAAATATGTAAACCAATAAATGTACTGAGACTTAGGACTAATTCAGGGAGGAAAAAGTTCACTTGATAAAAAAAATATCGTTGCTTCTTATTAACAAGCCTTAAATACTTGAATATTGTTTCATAAGAAGTAATTAATAAATCATAGCGTAGCGTCCGTCTATTAAATCATTTATATCTCTGTAAGGGAAAAGTAAAAAAAAACATCTTTCATTGATTGAAAGGAACCAAAATAGCTATACCTACTTCGATTTTTTGAGAGCAGTATGTTCATCATCATCATCAATCATCAACAGCCTCCAACAGTCCACTGCTGGACACAGGCCTCTCCTTAGAAAGGAGGTTTTGACCAGGATTCCAAAACCTCCTTTCCGTCTGGCCAGCGTGGTATAGTAATACCACGCTGGCCAGACGGGTTGGTATAAGGTATGTTTCAAGTTGCAGTTTCAAGTTGCAGTACAGTTTGCAGTGCTGTTGTCCTGCGCAGTTTGCTCTCTTAGTCGTCTCTAACGACAGCCACGGGATGAACAGGGGTGACACTTCGTATTCTTAATCCGTCACCACACGGACAGTATGTTCGGGACGTATAAATCTCGAAACTAGGAATTGACGCACAGTTTACTTTATCCCGATAAGTTGGATAACTGACCACTGCTGGTATGACAACTTTATAAATTGACCACTAGGGATTGGAAATCCCTGCGTGGGATGGATATCTTCTAAATAGATTGACGACGACGACAACTGACGAGCAGTTTGATGTAAAGATACCCGTTATGGTAAAGCGTTTAACTGTGGTCATCTTTTAGTTAAAATTTGTAGAGATGTTGCTAGAGTTTATATGCATAGATCATGGATTTGACACTTTAGTTCCAAAAATAAATTTTAACCTAAAACACTTGAAGAAAATTACATTTATGCTAAACGTTCGTAATGGCTACAAAAAAATTATATAAAAAGGTAAACTTACGTTCGTAGGTATGTGTTTATTGCCGAAAAACACGTGGAAGGTAACGTATTGCCTCACGAGATCATTGCCAAGACAGTCACGGAGGTACCTGATGCTATTTATCGTTGGAGCCATGTCCGCGCCCGGCGCGTGAATGGCCAGACTTATTGGTGCCATCCATCTGTGGACAAGGTAATGGTTATAGTATTAATTAATGTTTATTCATGACGTCAACAATATTTTAATGATGTTTATTGTATTACATCGCATATGCAACAATTATTTTTTTTAGAATCTTAACAGATGCACAATATTAGTCTTTCTAAAGTTAATTTACAACCGAGACTGTATCTGTAAATTTAACAAAGAATATGACGAAGTAAAAAAAATTAAGGGTTAACTATTTCATAAAATTCAATAAAATAATTGTTTATAAACCAGTAGGTATTGATTAACATGTAATATCTATCTATCCCTTTTTTATTTATCACTTTTTAAGGGTTTTTAAGACAAATACCAATCCAAACATTTCAGATCAAACTTTCCTCACTCTTGCGCCCTCATCTTTAAAAACACTTTTCTTTATTGATTCCTTTTAATATTGATGATATAAAATGATTATACTTCTTACATGTCTACTTACACAGGTACACAAGAAAAACTTTTTGATTTACATAATTTATAGGTAAATGTTTTCAAACAGCGTTTATACCATAGGTACAAAGGTAACTAAAAGTTTATGACGTACTTGAAAAAAATCTAGAAATCAACCTGTTAGTCTAAACTTTTTTATTGACCTTTAGTAAATATCAAGTATGTAAATGTAAATAATAATCGTCCGAGGAATAATGAGTCGTTGTAATATAAAAAGTCCACGTACTCACTTTAATAAAAAGTGTGCAAATATTACGAAGCTACGTACCGAAACGAAGTAGGGAATAGAAGCAATTATATTTAATCAATAAGTTGGATTTGCTTCAAGCATTGCGTGACTGATCACATTCACGCTTCTGTTCGGCCCTGCTACAGGTCGTTAGTGACACTAGATACTACCTAAATTGCGATTTTGTGTAAAACAGAGGGAGAGCGAGGTACTAATGAATTCATTTTGATTTATTTTCAAGCTTTTCTTTATCACATCTATTTTTATTATTTAGCCCACATTTTCGCTCTTTTATTTGTCATTTTAATGTATTGTCATCTCTTTCTATGTACAAGGCTCACGGTGGCGTCTGTATGATTTAAGGTGACGTCCATTATCACAGATAAAAAAAAGGTTAATAAAAACTGTTTGTAGGTGTTATACAATAAAGAAAACACCTTTCAAAGCAGCCACTAAACAAATTAAAAACGGTTTCGATCTAAAGGTTGCTAAAATAGCTAATAACAGTGCGTCAAGTTGTGAAGTTGTTACATATAATGTATGAATTATGTAACTAGGCATTATGTAAGGCAACTGGGGTCGATTAAATTTTTTAATAAACAAATTAAGTCTATATCTTAACATTAAAGTAAGAAATTATTATTATAATGTATTTTAATATTGGTAAAGATACCTTACGAGTGAATTTTCGGTCTGCATCTCAAGTGCTTAGTGATATTAATGATTTTTTATGTAGGATTTAAATAAGTTTTTTTGATAACTTAAAAAACTAGATCAATTCAACACTTATCGATCTATATTGAAAAGAGCATGTTGTTTTTGTCTGTCTTATGCGAGTGAATTAATTATTACTGAAACAGACAGTCGTATGCACACTCGCTGTCCTAGTTTGTCTATGGTAGCTTTAGAGAAATTAATCGACTTGTTAAGATTCCCGTTTGCTTGGAGCTGTCGCGCCGGCTAAAAACTCGTACACAATATAAATCGATTACTTGCGGTTAATGTAAAAACGTTTCAAGTCGACAAAAGACGTTATTAATGGCATGGCTTTTACAAAAGGGACTAAGGTGCCTGCCACCGACTTTTTAGGCCACGATCGTAGTCACGTGACATTTGCCAAACCTTTGCAACCTTCAAATTACGATCGTCAACGTGTTGTTTGAGGGTGCAGTTGTAAGTCTGTTAAAACTTTTGTATATTTTGCATAACAACTGTATAAACTTCTCAAGTTATTCTCTCATAAAAATACTGTACATTAGATTTTTAACGTGCCACGTGTTTTTCGAAACTAATTATTTATATTATTTTCCTTCTGTTATTTCAGTTCCGCATCTTGCTCGCTGTTACATTATTATTTTCTTATTTAAATACAAGGAAAGACCAAAAAAATATTTTATGTCTAAAGAGAATTTAGCTTCTTTTCTGTTTGCTAAATACATTCATAAAACGTATGTATCATTTCTTTATAATACTAAAAAAAATAGGCAAATATTCGAGAATATGTAAGAGAATATTCGTTACAGCACTAGTAACTTATTAATTTTTAAAACAGTTTCTTGATCACTCGGACCTTACTTTAGTATGAGAAAAACACTCAATGCATTGTACTTTGACTTTAGACATACCAAAAGCGCAAGTAAGGTCTTATTTCAATTGTTTTCCAATAAAATGTTTATTAATGTATGCGCCATTGTGTCTTCACTTTCGTGCAACACCTTTGCTATTTAGGACGTGAACGCGGAACGTACTCGTACATATCATTTCATCTAGGATTTCTTCAGAAGACAGTCCCACTGACATTTACAACACTGTGTAATACAACCTTTCTGTTACGTTATGATACATCGATATTGTATTTAGAGTACCGTAGTGAAGTTAAGAACCCTTAAACGCGAATATTTTTTTAAGGTATAACGTTGGAACTGTTGGATTAGGGATTTAAGACTGTCATAGTACTGGTGAATCGATTTATTCGTAAGGAATTGAAAGCGATACATGATCTAAATCGTAGGGGAGGCATGCCTCGGCACAACCGGAGTGATTCCACGTCCTTACAGAAGATCGTTGTCAAGGAATTCTTTCGTTGCATTGCACGGAAGGAATTACCCTCATCCCGTTGTGAATATTCAGTTGCAGTTCCATGGGCGGCGGTAGCAATTATTAACCATCAAAAAACTCGTTGGCCCGTTGTACCACAAAAATCTAGCCTCGAGTGTTCATAACCCATACCATACGTACCCGCTTTCCAAGACGAGACATTTGCCGATTTCTAATCGACAAAAAAGATTTTTATATATGACTAGTTTAGCCACAGCGTTTTCTGGATAAATTTTAATTCGATTATTGTACCTTCGCAATTATAAAAATAGTTTTAGGATATTGTTCATTTAAATATACTTTTTTTTGTCTGTAAACTTCTGTGTAAGTATTTAAGACATGACATCAGCAGCACGTGTACCAGAGCTGGAATAACTAAAAAGCGAATGTTCAAAGCACCATGACTAAAATTACATAATGTACAAGGTACTTAATGTATTTAATAGCAGATGAGACCAGTATTCACCCAATATATTACGATCAGTCGTGAACAAAAAATTGTTACACATACTTTATGCAACATTCACGTTTAAATGCATAATTGGCAACTTAGCATTGTAACATACAATCAAACTTATTGCTATCGTATTTCACACATTTGATATTTCTCAAAAGTAAACATTTTGTAAGCAGTTCTTATGAAACGCTAATGTCATTACAAAAGTGTAAATTGACACTAATAATACATCAGAATATCTATTTTAAAATTTTATACCTATTCCTATGCGGTTTAGATGTTTGTAATAAAATTATACGGAGGGGTTGAAATTGCCATAGAGACGAGTTGACCAAAACATATGAATATACACATAGCTATAGACAAATATATTTTTAATAACCGACTTCCAAAATACAAAACAGGAGGTTCTCAGTTCGTCTGTATGTTTGTTACGCTATATCTCCGTCAATTGTAACGATTTAAAAAATATATTTTTGTAAGTAATCGAAAGGGTTTACTCATTACCACCAAATCATTATCTGACGATGGTATCCCAAAGAAATCTCTTTGTTAGTATTGTTTGAAGTCGTCTCAACTTTTTTTTAAAGTATTTGTATAATATGTGTTATATTTAATGTGAAATGAATAATATTACCTAGCTTACTACTTTTACTTTTTTAAATTAATACATTTGCTCTATTATACGTTCTTTGATATCCCACACTTAAAAGGCATACCTATTACTGCAAGATGTGTTGGTACTGTACTATACAATACGGTGCTGTTTTATATTTTCAATTTAAAGTTTACTTATATAATATTCATTGTATTACGTAACACGTGTAGTCTGTAAATAATTTCCCTAGAAACTGTCCTTAATGAATTACCTGGGGCAAACAGTATAAGTGAAATGTTGTTATAAATAAGAAATGAATAGGCCAGCCTTATTTTCACGAAACATTCGAACGAAAACGGGGAGTTTAATCAGTAGGGTGCGACCACGGTGCGACAGTCTGGTAGCCTCGTGTCTATGACCCGTTTAGTCAACACTAAACTTGACCGAATCACTGATGTATAAAATTAAGAAGTGATTAAAACCGTGATAATAATCTTTGCAATAACAATAGTTTAGTATCTACATGATGTAATTAAATTCTGAACTAAATAAACTTAGGTAACGTTATTATGGTCATCATCATCATCATTAATGATTGATATAGAATATTGTAAATAGTTACAATGTATATAACTTAATAGTATTTAATTAACCCTTTCTTAAATTTCATTCTTGAATGGGAGAGGCCTATGTCCAGCAGTGGACTGCGATAGGCAGATGATGATGATGATGTTTCTTAATTAATTTTATTGTAACATGGTTGTGCAAAATTATGGTTTATGCTAAATCATCGGCGTTTTTCACACCATACATTATTGATGGTGGCATGACGTATTGACGTGACTTATTACGATTCTCATCTTAAATGATTAATTTCATATATTCACTCAATTTTGATTGAATATCAAACATTGTCTTACCCTTTCCTAGTGATATTACATAAAAAATTGCGAAACAAAACTGCAAATGCAGCGATGTGTAAAACTTCACACAGATAAAGTGGAATTATCTTATTTATTGAATTATGATGAATCTATTCCTGTCTTCTATATCTGTTAAGTATCCGCATGGGTTTTATAAAACGTGGCTATGATAATTCGTACCTAATAAACTATTGACATTTTTTTTTGTTTGTTTATTAAAACTAACATGGTCATTTTCACTCTATAAGTGAGATAGTTTACCGTGATCATGGCACCTGCACCAGTGCCTGCAATTTCAGACACTAGCTTCTGAAAATAAATCTTGACATAGTATAAAATAAAGACGATTTTTTTGTTGTACGCTTAGATCTCTTAAAGTCAGCAACGGATTTTAATGCGGTTTTCACCAATAGATAGAGTGATTCAAGAGGAAGGTTTATATCTATAATACAATGATATAGTGATTTAGTAGAGAAATCCGGAATTTCAAAAATTTGCCTTAAGGAAGGCTTTTTTATGGCTTACATTGCAAACGCTGGCTAATCCTAACGAGATAGACCAAAATAATGTAAAGTATTTTACGGAATTGTATTTCTTATAAACATCTACAAAAAAGTCCACAATGATATATGTCTATCTCCTAAGGATAACCCACAGTAAACATTTCTATCTTATAAAGTGTAAAAATATAAAGCTACTTACAATTAGGTACATACTAAAAAGTATTTTAATTCAGTATAATCGGTTTGAGACTTGCTTCAAACGTGAGTGTTCTCGCTAGTAGAGTGGACTGTACAAACACTCCCAGGTAGGTGCTCTGTATGTTTGGTGTTCGCCGGGGAAGTTGTATACAGGTATACACTACGCACAGCTGTTAAATCAATAGTTGCATACTTAATTTTGACCCCGCGGCGAGACTGCAAAGTCATTCACGAAAGGTATTGTTTTGTTCCGCTCAAAAACTTGTTAAGGGTTTTCGTATTTAAAGAAGTTGTATTTGTTAGCATTGCGTTAAAATCTTAGACAGCTTGAGCAAATGTTCGAAAGGGTTTGAAAAAGCTAAATAAAAATCTGTTTAGTAAAGTTAAATGAGAACAGTATTATAAGTATTCTATATCAATATTTGTGTTACATGTTGAAGTTTGTGAGCGTTACATTGCCCTCTTTGAGGAGGAAAATCTTTCACACATCAGATATTTCTTATAATTTGACTTAAAATTATGATATAATTATTCTTGTCATGAAAACCTTTTAGTCCTTTAAAAAGTAGAGAAATGGATAGTCTATTTGTAACTAACGAGGACAAATTAACTTTATGAATCCTGGTTTTAATACAAACATATTGTGTTAAGTCCTGTAAAGAAAAGCAATGGTTGGTGTTACATTTGCGTGAAACATTATACATACATATTATGTTTGTTTGTCCTAATACCATTTTAAATTTTTAATGTACTTCTAAATTCTACCCCTATAACATTAAAGTCAAATAAAATATATTTTTTGTATTGATGCGTCACTTAGCCTTTTTTCTGTATAATTCGTCAATAAAAATCTGAAAACAATACACCCATAAAACTTGATTAATACCAGCTGAAAATTCTCGATTCATTCAAAATTAAACCTCAATGTTATTAAAACACAATTGATAATCCTAGGCAAGGTATTAATAAGGCTAATCGCAGTTAGTTCACACAATGATACTAACGACATGTTAACTGTTAACTATCGTGTCATAATAGCCGTAATATACGTGAGACCTGTGAATAGTAGGCTTCGTTCAATGGCGAGGATTATTAGTGATTGAATTAGAAGTACCAACTCAAATACAAAACAATTGATACTTTTTGTTAAATATTTGAAAATGGAATCATATTTAAAAAAATCGGTTTTATTCCTGAGATGCACATTTGATAAACTCACATGTACCTAGATGTATCTTAATTTCAATTCAAGTTTCAGAATTATATTTCTCAAATTTCTCCGGCAACTGTCACCTAGTACAATTACATAGTGTTCCGTTAATTATCTCAACTAACCCATTGTATTATTATTATTAACCCATTGTTATTCTGAAGATTACTAATATAGAGTGGGATTAGAAATGCATTTTGAAGGCCCATTGCATGTTAGCGTAGATTCGAAGATAATATTTCTCAAGTCTACTGAGTCATTCATTAAACAATGAGTGAATAAGTTAACCAACCTTAAAACAACCAACGCAAGCTTTACCTTTTTTTTAGAAATCATAATTCGGGATAAAACCCTGAAGAATATAAGATTTTGTTTCCATGAACTAATTACCTCACAAATGTATGAAATAATATAAGATTACGAAGAGCTTTAAGATTCTTGTCAAAGCAAGGAATACATATTAACGATTTTTTTAAGATGAGGGTAACCTGTGGTAAAATAGGTATACTTACAGTTCTGAGGGAGCAAAATGAGGCAGTAAATAAGCCAAAATGGACACCTATAATTCGTTGTAATAAAGAAAAGGGAGATCTTTACGGGCAATTTGTTCCAAAATGAATGTCGGGTGAGTGTATTACCGAGTTTATTAGTCTACGAGATACTGTAGGTACTTTGTATGGCGTCTTTTGAGTCAAATGTAAAAGTTTATTTATAAATATCAGAAATAACTTTTTGGTCCAAATTTAACCATTTTTTTGGCTTATCCATTGGTTAGTATAAATATAATTTGAACTGTTATTGGACAGCTTTGCATACTAAAAGACAAGTTAACACATTAAATACTGATGATATAACCGTTTTCAAGTAATTTTTAAGTTTATACTTTGATTCGAAATTTACAAATTACTTGATAAGTACCTTCAAGTACAAAATATTTCTTTTTAGTCAAGTTGGAAAGGAGTAACTTTACATAGAGTACATACATTACATTTTTTGTAATGTACTCGTTCAGGAATCCCATTGAATTTTAAACAATACGCTGCACCTCACTTGTAATTAAAAAAAGTATTTTAAAATCATCTCATTAAAACAATTTAATATGTTGTATTTTTTTTGGCCTATCGCCAGCACTGGACTGCGATATGCTGATGATAATGATGATGTTTTTTTTCAGAACGAACATTTGAAATGGACTTCCTGTATTGGTGCATATAATGTTTTCATAACATTTTGCATTTACTTTAGACATTTCTGTTTTTGTTATTATTAAATTTTAGCCTGTATTGTCCCACTGCAGTCTATTTTTGGCCTCAGCAAATTATAAAAAAACGAAAGGCCATGTGGTACCTATCGTGTAAGTCTGTTTTGGACGCTAAATTCTTATAGTCTGTTTGTCACCATTTCTACTTTTTTTTTCTATCAGTTCATTTAATTTAGTTGTCACAAAAGTAGAAGAAGAATAATCTAAATTTCAACAAAAAGAAATCAATTGTCAATTACACAAAAGTTATTTTAGGCGTAACGGCACCCTAAAGTCACTTCAAAACATCCAAGAGTACGGAGTCCCCAATTAATTTAATTGGAAATTACTTGAAAAATTTTCTGATTGATACTGGAGTTCCACAGCATAATAATTAAAGTCGCTAGAGGACAACAGTAGATAGCATAGATAGATTAGCATAATAGCACTTTTATAATTTTTGACAGAAATACCAAATCAATCAACTCCAATGTCCTCAAAATAGTACAAAAGATAAGGTACGTTTGTTACAAAGCCGATTTGTGTAAGGCAGAAATTATAATAATTTTAGTATTATAAAATAAATAAATCCTTTTAAAAAAATTGAACCGATTTCAAACAATTTTAACAAATAACACTAAAAACTTGACGCTCTTTTTTGAAGAGCTCAGATGTCTCCGAAGCTCATCATCAGATCTATATGAAATTTAGATGGGACCATTTTGGAATAAATTTTCGAACAAAAAAAAAATTTTGTAAATCCATCTATATATGACGGAGTTGCGAAAAAACATGCGAATTGATGACCTCCTTCCTTTTTGAAGTCGGTTAAAAATTGTAAGATGTGGTCGAAGGCCGCCTTTTACTGTCATCTACTTATACGTCAGTGAAAATGTTAAAAAATAACTTTAATTTCGATCTAGGTATTCGAATTAGCGTTTGAAATGAGTCGATTGAGTGTCTCAAAAGAAATAAATATTTGAAGTTGAAAGCGTTGACTAGAAGTACAATAAGTGGTACAGAAAAAGCAACAAAACTTGTTAGTTTGATCTAGAACTAGACTTTGATCTATTAAAGTAAATGTAAATATACTTCCGTGTACTGAACATTGACATGGTATTCATTCAATTAATTTCAATGAATATTGTCCGTCCGAACATCGTGGCACTTTGATACTGTGGTACATACAAAAAATAAATTGATATATAAATACAGTTTTGCAAATTGCAGCCACATCATAAGTTTTTAGGAGATACAGGACATGAGGTAAGGCTTACTAAAGACGATTTTTCTTACAACTGTATGTATAAAAATAATTCAATCCTCTTCACATTCGAAATAACCGGTCGACTGACCTTTTTCTTATTTTGTAATTCTGAATAAAATGATTCACGAACTGTAGTTTATAACTTGAAAAACACGGAAGTTATTACAGAAATCTCAATTTTTCTTTTCATACAAATATTCAGTTTGACATTCATCTTTATCTTTATTATTACTACCTGTTTCCTGTACAATCATATACAGTGTCGTGTACGTTGACAACACCAAAGCCTTATTTACCTTGTACAAGGCCACTGGCTTACAACTGTCAAATTGTGCTGGGTAAAAGCTAAATATCTTTGTTTTGTTCGTGCGCCGTGCGTTATGAAAATAACTATACTAGTATTTGTAACGCCCGAATATATCACAAATAATTCACACATCGTCACATTGTAAATTGATTAAGTCTATATTTAAATACTTAGGTATCTATTTATTTAAAAGATTTATATATATGATAATTGTCACGTCCTTTAGCGGTGAAGGAAAACATCGTAGGTAAACTTGCATAGCAAGCGAGCGACAGTCTAGGTAAGGCGAGTCTCGGGGATTGTGCCTCTCACACAAAGATGAGGGTCACGAGCAGTGGATTTTGGGTGTCTTTACAATATATAGATAATATCAAAGACTAAATCTTAGACATATTAAATATTATTTCTTTGTTTAATGTGAAAAACATTTTGTATGTTCGGTTGGGTTGGTCTTAAATCAATGTCAAATAATTATGTCTCGTAGTTAAAAAATAAATAGATAATATTCTATTTTTAAACACATCTGGTACCTCTTGGGATTCCTTAATGTCAATATTATTTTATCAAATACTTCTTTTTGCCTGGGATGAATGATAACAGTGCCTCTTGGCAAATAAACCGCGTGTCAGTAACTGCTGTATAAAACTCTTTGAACACCAACGGTTTAACTTTATCAGATAAGGGTATCTACCATTACGAAATAGCATTCAAAAATATATTTACTTTGAACTCTCTGTCTAAGAATTACGATGGCTTTTACTAGTAACCTTTTGACTTAATGTATATTATCTACGAAAGACTGCGTTAGGAAAAAAAGGTTCAAGGCACGCATGAAAAGAAAGTAACGATTTATGATTATTTGATAATGGGATGAATGATTATGATATTTTATGTAGTAGCATAAAATAAATAAAGATATTATAGGCCAGAGACTGTTGACATCGGCGTTGCAAAAGTGCATTTTTTTTTTGGATGGGACACTTCTATTACTGGTTAACAAACAGTTTGATGAAATGAAATGTAACTACGCGTACCTAATGTGTAAATTCACCTTGATTCAAATGTCATTCACTGGCAAATATTCCACTGTGTATTTTAAATATTACTCGTGTATTAAACGTGTCAGTTTTTTTTTTTCAAAAAAGATTTTGACAGATATTTGTTTACATAGTGCTCCCATGTGTCGTAATAAGTGTAAAGCCACCGTGTCTGAGTGGTTGTTGACACTTGATTATGGAGCGCCAGAGGATTTGATACGATGTGGATCATAAGACTTTGGACTTCTGCCTATATTTATAAATTTCCTGCGAATATATACCAACCACATAACACACACCGATATGTACAATCACTATAACATATAAACATAACTAACCTACACAGCACACACACACACACATATACATACACGCGCACACACGCACATGCACATATCACCTAAAAATGACATCATTTACATTATTTTACTATTTTATTTATTTGTGTGTTTATTCTTCTATTTATATATTTTTCTTATTTGTCTATTAGTTTTGTATTTTGTTTTTAGATTAACGCTGTGCTTGTCTAACAAGTATTAGCGACGTATGTTTATAGTGTGCGCGAGATCGCTGGTACCCTAAACAAAAGTTGAATCTTGTTCTGGGTACCATAGTTTATGGTAAATACTGTGAATATCGTGTTTGTTACCCTGTTTTTGTATTTTTGTGCATTATTGTGAAATAAATCATATTATTATTATTATTTAGAGACAAAAAAGTAAATAAAACATGTAAATTGCTTGTTAGAAACCCGTCACTTTCTGTAGGAAGATTGCAAAACAAACGTGACTATGTACTTTTTTTACTCAATAGACCTGTTTCGATTTTGATCATGTGTAACAATAATCGTTTTTATTATGTAGGAGAAAACTTAGGTTTCAGTCTTGTATTGACGTAAATGTCAACTTGTCGACCCCTAAAATAGCATAGAGCATAATAGCATAATTTGTAATGTAATAAATGTAGTAGAAAATAAATTTAGGATGAACAAATTTGAATCCAAATAAAATCATTAATTGAAGATGTCAATATCGCACTATTTATCGCTTTTATTGATGTATCAAATCAAAGACGACTCTAAAATCTGGAAAGGAAATAAGTATTACAATTTGTAATTCGATATTATATTCTGATTAGCCAAATACTGATACTATACCACATTTAATACTCGTAGCTACCTGATTACAACATGTCAACTTGCTGCCTCTTTGTACAAGTTGAATACTGCATTATTTTAGAATCGCTTAAAAGAAAAATATAAATCATTTTTTGGGATATATAGTAAAATAACGGGACATTAATTTGTGGTTAGAATCTAAAATGGCAGGCATATAAGTAATGTAGAAGTTTTAGGTTAACTGCACGTAAAGATTTCTGAGCTTTATGTTTTTTATCATTAGCACGACTAATTTGCTTTAATCATTATCATAAGGGTCAATACACATTGAGCGGGCAAAATCTTCGACTGCTAAATGTAAAAATAATATTATGCTTATTTCGTTGAAATAGAGCTGAAAATCGTATGGGCAATCTTCGATCAAATATATCTAACAAACCAAGAATGAGTCCAGCGGCCTGCGGTTCAATCTTACCGTTCAATTTGAGTTGATGTTAAAACTGCGTATGTAGTATAAAATGTCCCAAAATATTTGTAATAAATAACTACCTGAAACTCCTCTATTTTTGTCAAATAATCTTTTTTTGGTAGATATTAACAAGTTTTAGTACCAACAATTAAACTGATCAATATCAATATCAAAGAAAAAGAAAGATCACCTGTCTTAGACAGAGATTGTATGAATAAAGCATCCAATAAAAATATTAATTGATTATGTAAAAATTGTAATACATACTCATATCAAATTAATCGCTTTTATTGATGTTATCAGCAACTCATTTAAAGTATATGATTAAAAAAACCTATCTAAAACCTGGGCAGGAAGGAAATTTTAATATTTTTAAATCGATATTCTATACTGATTAGCTAAAGATACTTTACCACATTTGTTACCTGCCTGATTATTACAGCACGTGTTTAAATATCATGTGAAGTTTTAAGCGGAAAAGATAAATTATAGTGTTTGTAAATTATAGGTATCTCTAATTTTAGTATACAGCCGTTTTAATGTAATTTGAGTATACGTAATAATAGCAAAGAGAGTCGGTTTTATAAATATTTTTTTAAATATATCACGTTTGTTGAAACCCTCTTCTTTTAATTATTTTATAATAGAAGTCTGTTTAATACATCAGTAGGGTAGGTCTGCGTGTACTGAAGTTTTATTTCCACATATATTTATTTTCTGTTAGGATTGATTTAATAGAAGTGGTTAACAATAGCCCTGCTGTATTTTTTGCTACCTGTATGTGACATAACATGTTTTTCAATAACTACTAATTGTTTTTACAACTGAAAGCTATATATATATATTTAAGTTCTATTAAAGAATGTATAAATAGAAATGTTAGATGAGTCGAGTGATAAACACTAAATTAACCAAACGACTGAACAACATTCTGGAAGTTGGTATTAACTAAAAAACAATGTAGACAAAGAAGACTTTTGCTCAAAATTGAACCAATTATTAACTCAATTTATGCAAAAGTCTTCTAATTGCAAATTGAATTAATTACACTTATTTTGTTTTCTCCGGGTAGTGCCTGAAAAAGGAAAACAAGTGGAATTATTTCAATTTCCTTAATCCCAGTTCGCAGTCGAAGGGCTAAAAATGACATTTTAAAATACCTATGTAGTCCACCCTTTATTACAGCAGACACCCCTCTAGTTTGCCCGAAAAGTAATTTAGCGAGACGTAAGACAAATGGGCCTTCTAACTAGGGTTGGCATATTTGAAATGACAATTTGAACAATTTAGAGCAATAAACAATATGATCTCTCGTAATTAATCATGTGCTAAAATGTACATACATCTGCACATGCATAGACATGCGTTTTTCTCTTTTCAGTGTAGGCAAAGACAAACACTTCTATCATATGCCCCTCTAGCTCCTCTATTCTGAGTAAACTTTTCATAAACTTCCGGCAATCTTCGACACTTCTGCCCTTTCTTCAGAATCTCTCCAGTTTCGTCATAATATATTCTGCGCGGTCGATTTCTACCAGTTTTCCCACTCTTTTCATTTCTTTTCACATGCATCTTTTTTTAAACATTTTTAAACGTTTTTATAGCAACGAATTATTATTTTAGAATGCGGGATATAGCTATTTACCTTACATTGCAATCCGGTGGTCACCTCTTTGCAAACCTTCTAACGAGAGAGATTCAATTTTGCAAATATATTCCAGACTCCAAATACCTTTTCTGACTAGTCTTCTAAATTTAAAACGTTTTTAGTCTTCACCATGAAACCTTACTTAAATTTGCCCATACTGAGGATGTTGATTTGTGAAATAAATAAAAACAAAATATGACTTTTGTCATTTTTAGCATGTGATCTGTTATAGTTAAAACTATTTTTGAGTAATTCGCCTTATAAATGTCAAAACAACTGTTTTCGGCGACCCTCGTTCTAACGCGGTTATTTCCCTGCCACGGTCTTCGCCATATGGGCCGAGGTAATAAAGCCGTCCACGAAAGGGATAATTAAAAGTCTAGTCACATAGTACTGTAATAACTTTGTGACGAGGTAATCGACTTTTTACACAGAATCTAATTGTCGATTAAGTAATTCCTTGGAATCTTTTCTGTTGGCTAGTCTCAGCGCGTAATGTGTTAATGTGTTTACGGACTTTGCCTTGACACTTCCACTGTGTTTTTAGGTCAATAAATACTGTTCAAAATGTCTTTGTTCTAAAGGTTACTCGGAAAAGAGGTGTATTGTCTCCATAGGAAACAGTGTAAGCAGTTTTTGTTCCCAACTGACAATCATAGGAATCAATTATTGACACTAATTAACCTACTCGAGAATATGGATGTTAGAGGTTTCAATATAAAAACTATAATATAGAACTTTTCAAATGGCTTAAGAATCAATTTATAGGGCCATAATATTAATGAATATTATTTAACAGTCAAGGTCAGACGAGTTTCTTTGTCCATGTCAAGTAAGTTATGAAGGTTATCGAAGAGACTTTATACATTCACATGAACTAAGGTGAAGATGTCATTTGTCTAATTTGCAATGTGGGTGTGCGCTTTGTTATTAAAATTGTTTGAAGATTAAAATTTTAAAGAATTAATTCGCCTTTAGATTATTCACAAAGTGAATGTGATTTTATTATTTTGGAACATTGTACCAATATGTTGAAAATGTTAATTGCACGACTTCGCATTTTAATTACTTGCATATGTATGTTCCTATACACAAATCAACATGCAACATGATTCATAAGATTTTAATAAGGGCACCAATCAGTGGTGTCATATTTCATACATTGGTATATTATGTAACACTGTCCCGTAGTAGCTATAGAATCTAGGCAGAGCAGATGACTTTTCCCTTAAGTTTTAGTTTTTGTTTTCATTACCAAGCAAACAATACAGTAAATGTGATTAAAATTATTGTGATGTTAAAATTCAACATGTACGAGTATAAGCAATACCGTTCATTTATGTACCCGTGCCAAATGGAATCAAGTTGCAAGTTTTCCTGTTTGAAAAAACCTTATTTATAAACTTATCCGTATACGTATTAGTATTACGGTGACATGAAACGTTATATAGAATACTAAGTATACTAATGTGCTGCTATCCAACATTTCTTCGAGGTTAAGGGCTGGTTTCACAGTTAACTTATCAACGTACAGATCGTAAAAGTTAACGGAATAAAACGGACACATTGGAATAAAACTATGATTTCTTCTTTTATATTTATAAGATAATATTCTAAATAGCTTTAAATGTTATGTTAAATGATTTATAATATTATACGTATCACACGCCAACGATTTCGACAGTAATTAGTAAATTAAAGCGATGATGACGAGTATATTCATTTAGAACGGCTTTATACTCCTTTTGTATTGTATAGGTAAATCAGACGTGGATCATGTCGCGACGATGATTAATCGATTCCGACTTTAAATGAATATTACGAGAAGGAAGTCTAAATACAAAATAATTGTTCTGTGATACTACGAGTAGTTGTCAAACTGTCACTAATGTCAACACAAACATGTCAAACGATAATATTTGTGATGACATGTTGCGACTACAAAATTATATTTCATACTGGACCCGACAGACGTTGTCCTGTCAAATTTGACACTGCGATGGTAGCGCCGTCTGTCTGATCCAATGTAAAACATTCCAAAATCAACAACTACTAATAAATTAAAAATTAATTAAAAAAACATTGTCCAGAGGACAAAATTGTGAATCTAAACCATTCCCAGATCCCCTTGAACACACACAAAAATTTCATCAAAATCGGTCCAGTCGTTTGAGAGAAGTTCAGTGACATACACACTCACAGAAGAATTATATATATAAAGATTTAAATCATATTTATATGTCAATTGGTTGTGGGATCCCGTTGCTAAAGTTGACACTCTTGATCTATGTTTGAATGCCACAGTAAGGTCCTGCTTTGACTAAATATTGATTTAAATAGCCTACGAGGTTGGCGATTTGCTCAGGACACCCCTGACTACTCTGACATGGTAAAATGTTCAATAGATTTATTACTGCAAAGTCTTATTTTAAAAATCTGCAATGCGGCACCTACCATTTGAGAACATAATCACTGTACGACGAATTAACGATCGTACAAAGTAAAATGCGTGACAATTTGTGATCCTTCAAAATCAGTTATTGTCAATGTCATTTAATATCCCCTGATGTATAAACACAAGGGTGGCGTATTTTATAGAAAGCTTTTTTTTGTCAAGGGTCTACAACATTTAATAACATAACATACTGTCGAATGTTAGTAAATGTGGTAGATATATCAATTGCAATAAGCTAAGCTTACTTTGAGACTAGATTAGCTATATGGAATATGTCCCAGAATATTTTTTTGTGGTTGTTGTACTCGTATATACATGTTAAAGTCACTGTAGCAATTTAGATGATTCTATAAAATACACTTATAAAATATATGTACATATATGGTCATAAAAACCTGCAAGAATCAGGTCAGGGTTGTTTTCCATGTGGTTTAAGCTTCCGCAATGTTTGGTTTTAAGCTTTTATATTTTTATATAGCTTTTATATTTTATATATTTCGTTCATAAATATTGTATATAATACGAGTAATATTTGTAATCGAAAGTTCTATTTTGTGTTTTGGTAAAAATATTCATAAATTATATTTTAACACTGACTTCACATGTATATTTGGACTTTAAAATATATAGCTCATATTTCAGTACCTATATATTAGACTTCAGAAACTGTGAAAACAGATTTTTGGTATTGAAAACCCTAAAGTAAAATCCTTAGTCGAAGACGATTATAATGGAAACAAAGCGCCTTCAGGCGATTTTTAGCAAAATGTCTGAAATGAAACATCAACTAACTGACCAAATTAAAAACAGCACAAAATTTATTTAAAAAGTTAAAATAAATATTTTTCAATATACATGTTCGGCGAAGAGTTGGAGATCACAGTCATCGAGAAGAAATGGAGACAATTGTGTAAATAATCCGATCTATAAATAAAAAAAATATCGTAATGGTACAAAAATCTATACTATCATTGAAACTTCTGGCGGGCTTGTTGGTCGCGCGGTTGGCTATCCCGACTACTGAGTCAGAGGTCTTGGGTACTATTCGTACCATGGACAAGTGTAGTGTGCGATGGGCACGCTCATTTTATGTTTATGGGTGTAATTTATCTATAATATATGTATGTATTTAGTAGAAACATTTAAGTACGCTCAACCATTTAGAAACATATGTGCTAGGATGACGGTAAAAGTAGAAGACCTGACCTGGAAGTGTCTGACCTGGAAGTAGAAGTGACTAAGTGACAGTCAGCAAAATCCACGTATGATCCGCATATGTCTTCCCCTTCGGGGATAAAGATGTGAGTGTATGAGTGATCAAAACTTTGTTGTCACGATCATCATCATATCATCATCAACAACCTTTGCTAATCCACTGTTGCACCTGCCTGTCCTTAGTACGGAGGTTTTGCCCTACTATACCACGCTGGCCAGACGGGTTGTTATAGGCTTTGTATTCTTAACTGTGTTGTATTCTTATTTATTTAGAATGTTTGGTAAACCATTTTTTTCTTCTTAACATACTTATTGTGCCCCCAAACAACGTTAAGACTTTTGTTGTATTGTTCAATAGAACAAGAGTCAACTGGCAGAACTGAATATTAACATCCATTGATATTTATCGGACACTGTGAATAGCATATTTAATTGCGTATTATAGTAACACACATGTAACGATACAATCGTAATATCATGACGTAATGATATTTTAATAATTTAAAACATTTATCGAGAGCAATCCTTATCGTAACTTCCGTAAATATTTATGAATTTACATTTGTTATGGCCAACAAATCTAGTTGCAGCTGATATGGCTAGACTAGAAAACGCAACAGTTTAACATAACTGTTGCGTTTTATTTATCGAAATGTTATCGTTCGCCTCAGTCGCAACCAACCCCACCACAGCTCCTTTTTCTGTAAGCCCGGCAGCGGTATAAAGGTGGAACTCGTCTGTTTTGAACGGGCCGTACGCCTCTTTGCGGAATGCAGCATTGTGAGTTTTTACTGCTATATGAGTCTCATATATTTTGAGATTATTGTTAGTGTATAAAATAGATAACATAATTAATTTAAATTTTCTCTATGTAATAATTTACAAAACAATTTGTCAAGTTTTTTTTTAACCTGACACATCTCAGACACGGCCGTCTAATATCAAATTAGGCAGAGTGTGTAGATTGTGGATAAACATACCTATATTTATATTATTGAAGACATACATCCATATTTATATTATAAATGTGAAAGTTAGTTTGTTTGTTATGATTTCACGCCTATACTACTAAATCGATTTTAAAAATTCTTTCACTAATGGAAAGCTACATTATCGGCGAGCGAGCTTGCGAGGCCGCGGGCAAAAGCTAATTAGAGACATATAACAAATCGTCGATCGTGCTCATCACACCATTGTTTTTTCGGGGTGTTAACCTAACCTATTCCCTCTGGAATATCAGGCAGGATCATTAACCACCAGATCAATGAAATCGAAGCTCGTCAAATGAAATCGAAATACTCAAAAAATATTTTAATTGATGTGGGTAAGATCCCTATATGAGACAACCTTTATGTGATCCACAAATTGTTGTTCTGAGTCTGGGTGTTCGTCGTGTCCGTTTCATGAATGTTTGTAAAGTCCTCCACGTGAAAAATGACTTTAATGAAAGTATGTTTAAGTAGCTATATGTATCAGTCCTCGGTCCTTTAACTCAATAGCAGTAAGGTTGACAAGTTTTATGGTTGGCTAAAATTGAGATAATTATGACCTTGTACTTACATTTTTGTTTGTGAAAAACGGCTTTGGATGATGACACCATAATTGATCATTACATGGTTGCTAGTCCTATGTAAACGAGCGATGGCGCAGAAAACGAGCTGAATACTACTCTTATTCAAGGTTACCGTGCGTAATTTTTAACCAACTTCAAAAAGGAGGAGGTACTTATTCGATTTTTTTATTTTGGGTAAATTACGCAATATCTCGATCGATATATTGTCCGTGTGGTGACGGACTAAGAATACGAAGTGTCACCACCCCATTTTATCCCGTGGGTGTCGTAAGAGCCGACTAAGGGAGCAAACCACCCAGCACTGCGAAGGAAAGAAAACTTAACACAAACCCTATACCAAACCGCCAGCGTGGTATAGTAGTCCAAAACACCTTTTCTAAAGGCTGTTGATGACGCGATATCTTCGCAACTTTACAAGTGATTCCAATATTTATTTTGTAATTAAATTCGTTGTAGTCAAGGTATCACCATGAGACAACCTATTAAAATTTTAAGATTACAGCTTATTTCAATTATCATAATTTATGTAGATATATGTCAGAAATTCTTTTTTAAATTAATATGTCCGAGAATATTTTTTAAATTAATTACTGGTCACTCGTACTTAAATTCAAGTCTTTATATTATTCCTTGACGCAAATCGTCACTTCTTATTATTAGGTGTACAATATTTTAAACGTACTAATCTTATACTCAACTGATGTACAGAGGGGTAGTCTAAGCAAAATTCTATACTTTCAATTCAATATTATTGCAAACCATTTGAAATACATTGTAAATAGATTGGTTAACCTACCTACCTTTAACATATTTACTGTTATATCTAGTAAAATTTATGTATTATTTGAGAGACGCTATTGAAAGAATCAAAACTGTTTAGAATCAACATCATAACAATCAATAGTAAAAGTGAGTATATACGTACTTGTGTACATTATGATTGCATGCAGTTAGCTTACTCTGTTATATGTGAGTAATGATATCACTTTAATTATTTTAACTGAAGTAGTTTTAAACATAAAATATCTGTGGGAAGAAGATGACGGATTGTTTTGTTTTCCTGCAATATCAGTCACCATGCTAACAAAAACCTGTGAAGACTCATAAGATAAGATTTAGAAAAAGAAAGTGAATTTTAATGAGAACTTCTGGTTAATTGAACAGTGATAAACAATAAAGCATTCATTTTTTTTTTGAGAAAGCTCAAATTGTAAAGTGATTTTAGATTCTTTATGCAGCATCTTACTTTAAGATAAATACAATTAAAGCTTTTTTTTTGTTTTTTTTTTTCAATTTAGTTTGTTACTTACTAGTAGACTATTTCTCTCCCTGTCAAAAATAAAATAAAAGAAAGTGTAGAAAAGAATTATCTAATCTTACTTAACTTACATGCCTGTTTAAGGTGTTGTTTAATTATTATTATTATTTTTAGAAGTAAGTACAAGGTCATAATTATATCAGTTTTAGCCATCCATAAAACTTAACCAACTTACAGCTATTGAAGCACTTGAGCTAATAGCAAGTATAACGACTTAAACATACTTTCATTGAAGTCATCTTTCACGTGACGGACTTTACAAACATTCATGAAACGGACACAAAGAACACAAGACTCAGAACAATAATTTGTTGATTACACAAAGTGTCGTTCCATGTGGGGATCAGACATGGCAGACAGTGGTAGTAGTCAAAACATTAGGTATTCTACCTTTTAAATAGTTATAAATAGTTACAGGAAAGTTAGGCATTACAAAGGTATCTACTCAATATCTATCGTGAGCGCTTTAATTCCCGTAGACAAATTACATAGTAGATTTGGCTAAATATAATTACATAATTTAAAAAATGTGTTGAATTCAGTTTTTAAAAACAATAATATCGATTTCATTTAAAGTATTTGATTTATTTAGATACATATTCACTGAAATATATGATCAAGAAGCTCAATCATCTCTTATTGATTACTAGCTGAGACCTGCGGCGTTACCCGCGTTTGTTGTTATAACCGCGGGCAACGCCGCGGGGCGAAGCTAGTCTAAAAAAAGTAGCCTAAGTTACTCCTTATGTCATCAGCAGTATTATCATTGGCAGTATTGTTATTGCCAGTGAAAGTCCCGTCGAAATCAGTCCACCCGTTCCAGAGATTACCCGGAACAAACAGACAGACAGACAAAAATTGTAAAAAATGTTATTTTGGCATATGTACCGTGTAAACATACATATGCATTTAGTAAAAAGCGGTTATTTTAATATTACAAACAGACACCCCAATTTTATTTATTTGTATAGATGACAGACTAATGGAAGAAAATTTTGTGTGCAGATTAAAGCTAAAATATGCGATCTATCTATTAGAAAAGACACCGAAGATAGACTATTCTGTTTCGTAATAATTACTAATCTGTGATAATGACTGTACTGTAATAATTACAAGCCATTTCTTTTCATATAAAAAACATAATACACCATACTGTATGTAATACTGTACTAAATCCATTTATGTAATGATAATGGATAATGCAGGCGAAGTGCTTCGTATAGGTGCATAATTTTGTTCTATTGTTATTCTACTCAAGTGCATGACGCAACAATAGGGTAGTACGTGATCGATAGTGAAAAACGGATTACTGGTGATGGATGGGGTCCAGCCCCTTTCTGGGAACTCCAACGCTTCTTAATATTAATGATTGGAATGATTTGGAGAGCTCGTTGTTATCGTCGGTAAAATATTCTAAATGTGGTGGAGTGATCAGTAATGGACAATTGTACGATAAAAGGACTTTAAAAGATGCAGTTAATTTGGATTTGATTAAAAAATTGATTGGATTGGTTATATTGAGATAAAATCTTAATTATTTATCTAAATTAGATAGAATAACACTATATCGTATACGATAAATGCTTATTGTAATAAATACTTAAATACATCGAATTTGAAAAATAGGGGGCGTCCATTAATTACGTGAGTGGTTTTCGCCGATTTTCTGACCACCTCCCCCCTGGTGAGATGTGAGATTTGATTCAACTCCCTCCCCCATCCCCCAATCTCACGTGAATTTTTTTTATGTGTTTTTAGCGCGTGGACAGACGACGGGCTACTGTGCAACTTCGCGGCACTCACAATACGTGATATTTGCCGAGACCTGTCCGCAAAGTAAGATTAGATGAGATTCGGCTCGACCCCCTCCCCCCCTCTGCCTCAAGTATTTAATTGACGACGCATACATATTTTTCACGTGGTATCTTTAGAAAAGATTTGTATACATAAAAAGGACTGCATATTAGAAGTCTCTTTTTATGAAACGTAACGGCAAGTAATGACGTCATCGTCTACAGTTGTCGATACAATTTCTTTAGGTTGTAACAAATAAAAGAAATAATATAAACGTAAGAACGAGCGAAAAAACTGAATGTATCTCTAATACTGTTAAGCTAATTTATTTTGATAATAGAAAACTGTCCTATTTGGTATGTCATAAGCCCGTACATGAAGCTATTAATTATATACTGGTTTAAACTACAAAATACATCTGTCTGTTTGTTCCGGATAATCTCTGGAACGGCTGGACCGATTTCGACGGGACTTTCACTGGCAGATAGCTGATGACATAAGGAGTAACTTAAGCTACTTTTATTTTGACTAGCTTCGCCCCGCGGCGTTGCCCGCGGTTTTAACAACAAACGCGGGTAACACCGCGGGTCTTAGCTAGTGAGGAATAAAACTGACGCAAAAAAATAGGTAAAAACAATCTTTGAAACGGTTTGTATATCGTATCACAATTTGAGCTAAATCGGTGCAGAACTCTTTGAGTTTTTCAAGAGTACGCAAACAAGTTTTTTAAGTATTTTTATTTTATGAACGAAACTCGATATCTTTAATTAATATTGTTTTCAATTGAATTGACTACAGCGTATTTAAATTTATTATAATTTACACGCATTAAACTTGGTGAAAATTAGGTGGTGATTATTTTTCAGTTTTTATTAACTTTTTGACAAGTGTTTTTTTAATAATACTGATAGAAAAGTAAAGCAAAAGTGTTCATTCCGTGTTTTAATGGGGTTCTCATATAGGTATCTATAAAAGATAAAGGAGTTCAAAAGGAAAAGCAGAACTATTGTAAATGGCTAGTTTTGTTACCATTCTAGTGCTACCATAAATGAAGTCATTTAGTATGAAAAAAAAAATAGTTACTAGAGCGATCATGCAAGCATGCATGCAATTATGGTCAATTTTAAAGAAGGTTTTCTACTAGTTTTGCTTATACTCGTAATACTCGTAGAAGTGTGTTATTAGGTTATTATATCGTGTTCTATATGATTAATATGGTTGTTATTATATTTTGCAGCAAGCTTCATAGTGCCCTGAGCGATTGAGAATACAAAATACGATACGTTATAAAAATTGTAGACCAGACGTGATTACTCTTAAACGCCTGATATTATAAAAATAATTAAAATGTAAGTAGACTTTCACAAAATAAATGTTTAATATTTTTTCTTCTGGTATCTCTCTCATCTTGACTTTTTCTCTTTATTTTAAGTTCCTTAACATAATCACCATGCCGCTTCATTTCGTTTCGTTCATTCTCTTAAACTTCATTATTTAATTTATATTCTCAAAATATGTCTTAAAGAAAAATAATTATAGCTATTACACCTCACCTCAACTTTGACCCCAGCAAGTTTGTTCTCGTGACCCACATAATTCAATTCATTTCGTTACAAAGCTATGTTTAACATTTTCATAAACTTACTTTCCCGCAATTATTTTACAATTACGGGTACAGTTAAAGTTATGGTGAGCAATATCTGAATTGAGAGAGATACCGCCACTTACTACACGTTAACCACAAACTCTATACCTGAACTTGTGAACTGCAGATTAGACTATGGTGAATGAAATACGTCATAAACTGACCTATAAGTATGTAAATAATAGGTTCTATAATATAAATAAATAAATAACTTCTGTTGTAAACATTAAGACAATGATGCTTTCCAAAGTTTTCTAATGCATTTAGTAAAAAACTTGTAATTGTAAGCTTTAAGGCCGTATTCTACTTTTTCTTGTTATAATTGGAGTAATATACTAACTAAATACAGTAATATGAACAAAATAAGGGGCGTGGCTGAAAGACGACGGGTAGGATGGGATATGTTACAAGGACAGCGCGGTGACACACAAAAAATATGATATAAAACTGTTTGTTTTGCCTACTTGATGGTTATTAACTGTGTCCAAAGGATATATTTTGAACTGATGTGTAAAATCTGGTGTTTTAAATGAAATCCACCATTAATTGTAATAGCATATACGTTAAAAACTTTAAATATTGATTTATAAGATCAAGCTAAAACCATTTTAGTCTGTTCATAATATCTTTTAGTGGCACGTAGGTATACGGATACTAAAAATAGCAACTGTTATTAAAAAGTTAAAAAATGTCAATTTATGAAATTATTATGAACTTAAGATAAGTTTTATTCTTTTCCGTGTAGTTTGTAACGTTTAGGCTGCCTAATATATACGTTAGTATTTAATTGCTTTTGTCTTTAGTAGAAATTTACAATACGACTGTAGGTGATGTTAACATAACTCAAATTGAATCTGAGCTACACATATATATTTGTTCCGCCAAAAATTGCCAGTTTAATTATCACTATCAGTATATTCCTAAATTAATGACAAGTAACAAATTAGTTTGGTTGTAGTTAATGTTTTTTGTTCCCTTTATTCATTTGTTGAATTTGATCGATGCCTTGCAATAGAAACAACTAGTACAACATCATAAAACTGTTGTGTACCTAATTAACAATATAAGAAGGCTAACTTTATTTAAAATCATTTTATAAATAAATAAATATACGGAAACTCGGTTTTCGTTTTGATACTTATTTGAAACTAGCTGAGACCCGCGGTGTTACCCGCTTTTGTTATTATAACCCCGGGCAACGCCGCGGGGCGAAGCTAGTCTAAAAAAAGTAGCCTAAGTTATTCCTTATGTCATCAGCTATCTGCCAGTGAAAGTCCCGTCGACATCGGTCCAGCCGTTCCAGAGATTACCCGGAACAAACAGATAGACAGACAGACAGTCAAAAATTGTAAAAAATGTTATTTTGGCATATGTACCGTGTAAACATACATATGCATTTAGTAAAAAGCGGTTATTTGAATATTACAAACAGACACTCCAATTTTATTTACTTGTATAGATATTTCTTGTAAATTAAATCAAACTCGAGTTGAAGACAATCAATGTTTCGACACATTCGACCGAAATGAAGTAATGACGGTCACGGTAGACACTTGAGTTTACAAACAATTATTCATACGTTTGGCTGCGTCCAACAGTGTGTTAAAAATGCTGATAATACTTATTTCTTGCAATAAACTTTGCTTGTTAGAGATTTTAATATCGCGTAATAATCGTCGGGTAATTCGCCGTTAAATTGGAATTTGTTTAAATATCGCCGAAGAAAATAGGCTTGACTAATAAACTTTGAAGATTTGAACTTTCATAGTTCAAATCTTCAAAGTTTATTAGTCAAGCATGGAATTCCATTATTTTATATACATATATACCTAACTATGCGCCACCTGTCTGCTTGACAATTTAACCAGTAGCATCTGCGGAGAGACACTTTAATTACTTCGCCTGCGAAAGGGAAAGATTCGTTTGGAATTAAAAGCACTGTTTCAAATGCGAATATATTTAAATATGTGTATTTAGAAATAGAAACTCTAAATTTAATAAATAATAAAAAAGTACAAACCAAAACAAAATCAAGTACTTCAGTCTTTATCTGTTGCTTACGTAAAAGCGAGTTCATGGCGATACAAAATTTATTTTTACGGGCACCCAGCTGATGTCATAAGGAGCAACTTGGGTTGTTTTTATATTGGACGAAGCAGCAGCGGCCCCACTACTAAAAAAGTATTAAAGTAAAGTAAAGTAAAGTATTTTTTCCATGTATGTCTAAAACTAATAAAGAAAAAGTATGCACAATGGCCTCATCTTTGTGGGATATTTTTACCAATTTCGTAACTTGTCTCACCCCTCACAAAATATTTAAAGAACAGGCTTTTCTTATAAACATACAAAGACAAAGTTATACCTAAAAGATGATTATTTTTTAGCATATTGATAGTCATAGTGCAAGTGGAAATTTGTCAATTTTTTTACAACTCCTGCACTAGGAATAAATCCTGTGTGGACTTTACAAACATATATGAAACGGACACAAAGAATACCCAGACTCATAACAACAATTTGTGGATCACACAATGTTGTCCCATGTGGGGATAGAACTCACAACACTCAGCGCAGTAGGAATCGGCGAGGTGACCGCTTAAACCACTACGCCATCCGTGCGTGCAGTCGTAATGTACTTTAAGTTCCCACTCGCTTTGTTTCTGTTTTTCAATATGGTTTTTTCATGTGTACGAGTAATATCTTCCGCGCATATACGAGTAGTGAGCGCTATTTGTTTTGGGTAATGTGGTTTTGCGATTCTGGCGTTAGATGTCTAAAGGGTAGGTGAAGTGTTAGATATTATATGCTACTACTGTAAGGCTTCCTCATTTTAATACCACTTCTAATTACATAACTATTATAACGAAGTTCCTTATCGCGCGGTACACGCTCTGAGCCTCAATTCTGCTATTTTATGTTCACGCCGAGCCAGTGTCATACCACTGACACGCTATTGAGATGCCATCGAGTGGTCATTGGCATCGGTATAAACATCGGTAGTCTACACTAACTCAGTGTCTTTACAGTGGCGATGGAATGACAGTGGCTCATCAGTGGTGATATCAAAAAGATTGCCATATTTGGAAAAATAAATAAATAATTCTTCAAAAAAACTTAATATATTTTCAAATTATAAGTAAATGATTTATTTATTTAAAATAGCAGAATTGAGGCCCTGAGCGGATGGGAGCGAGACCAAAAAATGTGTAACAAGACTCGTCTTTATTCCGAGATTGTTGCTATACTGCGTTCCGAACGGCCTGAGGGGTCCATAGACCCTCACGACGTTTTTAATATATTGTTCTTTTTTATCTACTTTAATGTATCTATGCATGGACGCTAATGCTTACTTTGTTATATTATCAAACAGGTGTAATGCTATGCGATCGTATGTGTGTTGATGTGTAATAAGTAGATAACGTATGTGAGTCGGCCATAGACTTGGACTACTTTTATTATTGTTATAAAAAAAGCGATTAGTTTTACTTTGTGTATATGTCGGTTCATGAATACTTTTAGTTGTATACAGGTAAATATAGGTAGTAGGTTAAATATGGGATTAGTTTTACTTTGTGTATATGTATGGCAGTTATGGTCGGTTCATGAATACTTTTAGTTGTATACAGGTAAATATAGGTAGTAGGTTAAATATAGGATTAGTTTTACTTTGTGTATATGTATGGCAGTTATGGTCGGTTCATGAATACTTTTAGTTGTATACAGGTAAATATAGGTAGTAGGTTAAATATAGGATTACTTTTACTTTGTGTATATGTATAGCAGTTATGGTCGGTTCATAGATACTTTTAATTGTATACAGGTAAATATAGTTAGTAGGTTAAATATAGGATTAGTTTTACTTTGTGTATATGTATAGCAGTTATAGTCGGTTCATGAATACTTTTTGTTGTATACAGGTAAATATAGGTACATTTAAAAAAAATGTATGTAATAAAAAAAACAGCTCTAGAAACCAAATATTTTTAAGTTAGATGTAACGGTATTTTTTAGGCAGTTGTGAGCATTAAAACAGCTAAAGTATCAAGGGAATAATTAAAAACATCCTATAAAATTGTTATCGCTAACAGTAGCGGCAGTACTTTTCTGTAACAGCGCTTTATATAAGTATAAGTTGCTCCTAGCAATTTAAATTAAAATAGGCTATAAATTTAACTACTCAATCGATCATCAAATAAATTGTAAAACGATCGAATGGGAAGTCAGGGAGTAAAAAGCTACCAGGGACTTCCTTTCTAGGGTATACCTGGTTCCCCGGCTATTAGTACCCGAGACGGCGTGCGGTTTTAGTCGGTTCGAGTCCGACATGCCACCGACACACACCGGTGGTATCCGAGGGGATTTCCGCAAGGAAAAAAAAAAAAAGGGAGTAAAAAGCTATCAAGGATACAAAAAAGGACATAACTTTCATCAAAGTAAAAAAATTAAAGTTCTTTTTTACAATTTCAAAATCATTGTTCTAGTATTAGTCAAAAAAAAAAAAACTCTTAAAATACACTTCAAAACTACTAAGTATCTTTAGCAAACACGAACAAACTTAAATAATTTTCTTCCGTTAAAAAAACAACACGCAACTGTTACAGAACTCCAAAATTTCATCAACATTTATTTATAAGGCATACTATTGCTGACTTTGCCAGGTCGGTCGTAGTGTCAGTCGTGTGCGTCGGCTTAATGCAGTTCTAGCTTTCGGTTCGATGCGGCCCGTCGCGCGTTGGCTCACGTGACGTCTTGCGGTCAACCCAGATGAGCCAAGTGCACCGTCTCCCATTACGGCATCGCCATCTCTGTACTGTTATCCGCATAGCGACTGCGGTCACACATGTAGGTCGAACACTTGAACATGAAATTAAATTTATGGTATGTAAGAATTCCAATCTTAATTGCGACTGTGTTAGTACGTGCGTAAACGATGATCGATGGACGGTAAAATTTACTTTTTGGGGTAGGCAAGGCTATTTATTTTCTGTTGCGCGTAGTTCTTATCCGTGTGATTATGGTCACGTAATGATGTGTTCGGGAGTTAAAACGTGGTCACGTAATAGGTTGATATGTTTACGTTTAGACAATGTTCAGCTTCTTGTTCTAATCGCACATACTCGATTTCTTTCACCATATACCCCAGAACAGTACTCATTTTCGTCACATACTTTACAACTACTCGTCTTACTTTTCTTTTTATAAACAACCCAAAAAATACGGACTCCTATTTTGGTGTTAATCGAAATTTGTTACAGTGAGCTAACATATTTTTATCACTACTTCACAACTCTTGAGGAAAAGGACCTTCGGTTGTGAGGACTCCATGCGATGAAACTCAATCCATTGATTGAGGACGTACCTATACGTACGTACGCAGCTGCAGTTTATTTTATAGACATTTGGCGTTCGTAAGGGCAAATTATAATACGGCGTGTCGGGATGGAGTACTTTCTTTAACACAGAGCCAATGTTATTCGTTATTCTGTTCCGTTCCGTTGAATTTTTTTAAAATTGAATTACAGGTATCAACCTCCACACTTGCCAGGAGTGCTCAACTGGGCCAGTTTCGTGTTAGGGCCTAAAGATAAAACGAGTACGGGCTCGGGCACGGAGTCGAAATATCTGTGGTTGTTTTACTTTCTGCCTGTTCTTGTACTAAAGTATTTCGCAAGGATACCTTTGCGTTAACTCTTTGACCCAGCGATATAGGTATGGTGAGATTGATTAGATAACATATTTAATAGGAATTGATGTAATGGAAATGATTGTCAGATTACAATCAATAATTTAATATTATCTATTACTTACATTAAACATATTTTATTATCCTACCAACATTACATAAACAAGATCACATAGGCAAAATACTGATATATCTTATCTTAATTATAAAATGTTATTTTAATTATATAATGCATGTACATGTTTTTAATTTAGGCACCCAAACTGGGTATGTGTATTCTATGTCGTTTTTTTTCTGCTGTTTTTTGTGTTTTAAAATGAAATGGAATATTTATAAAAAAATCCCTCTCTATTTTCTACACTCACAAATCAATGAACTATTTACTGTTTTATTCATTTATGTACAGTCGTATTTAGATAAAATAATGGTATCTCTATAAAGTCCGTTTATGGTGTAATCGTCTTGTTGAGATAATGTTCTGTATTTTGCTGTAACGATACGATCAAAAGCGGCATCAAAGTTTAAGGCTGAGTATTTGTATTGTTTTTTTTTATCGGTAATCTGTGTGGCAATATAGGTAAGACTTTTTCATCTCCGCCATGTTTTGAGTTTTTATCAATTTGTATTTATTTAACAACTAATTAGAATTTTCATGGAGTACCTAATCCGTCTGCTCGTGTGCCACTATATCACAAAAAAATAGGAAATATATAGTAAATAGCTTAATCGTTGTGTAAAATAAATAATTAAAGTATTAATTATTAACCATAAGGCAGCACACATATTGCCATTAGTGTTCAACAAATAATTCCCCTTTCATTATAAACCTAAACCCAATTTATCCATCTCTAAATCTCTCAAAGTGTCCGGTTTAGCAAATGAACCAAATTATTGTTGTCAAAATATATGTGTTAAATAGGGCTCTCCCCACACCTTAAGGATGCAGGCTTAACTCATTCAAAAATGCATACATTAAATAAATTGAAAATTATAACTTCAAAGGTCTTGCCCGTGCATATAACATGTCTTTGTAGCAACATCCAGATACAAAATATACATACTTCAAGACCATCTAATGAGGATACATGAAACTACAGAGTAACTATTTATCCTGTGTCTCGCAATAAAAGTTTTCGCAGCGATTAGTATTTATACAACTTCCTAACATTTAATGGTTAGGCCGCGGCTCACCAGACATAATCACCTCGCATAGTCAAAGGGTCATAAAAACTTATAACTCTACACCTTACAACAAAGTTAGTATTTGGAATTGATCATGCTCAGTATTCGCTAGAGCTCGCAAGTTCTGGACAAGTATCTTTAATGTCCTGCCACTTTCCTGAGATTGATTTAAAATACTACCAAGTAATTCCACTTTGGAGTCACTTACACTTCCAACATATATGATCATTCTATGGCTGAGAATTTGAGAATGCAGACAGCGTAAGGAATATTCATCAAAAAGTACTGTACCTTCAAGTAATTCCATACCGTTTGTCTATAAAAAAATACTTCTGAACGATTACAGTAAACACTGATAAGACAAATCTGCAAACATTAAGTATATGCGACCAATGGCAGCCCATATCTTAAAATCAATCAACTACATTTTCTAGTAAAGTTATATCATTAGTAAATCAGTCGTGCCATAGAACGGTCGTCCCACATCGACGTTCATTAAAATAAAATATGCTTCAATTGGTACCATCTCGGGCTTCTCATTATTCAATGTCGGTGCTCATGCGAACCGCTCCATAGTTTTCCGTTGTTTGCGGTTTATTAGAACAATGTTTGTGCAAGTAACGACAAGACCAATATTACAATGCAGTCGGTAACAGAACTGCTTTGGGAAACGGCTTTGTACCCTGAAAAGGTCTTTCAGATAAACATTCTCGTGAATAATGTAAGCAATAGGTATGCTAAGTTAATGTATATGTTTAAGGAATGATCTAATTAAATTAGTAGCAGGGAGGTATCTGACCTTACTTCTGATTTACATCGTGTTTTTCTCACACATATATAAGCTACATTATTATATATATGAAGGCGTATCTCTATACTTACTATCAATAGTTACTATATCTTATCTTACTATATCTTTATCTATACTTACTTTCGATTAGTCATAGGTAAAACTTAAAGAAAAAAATAGCTACTATTAATACTTAAAATCTGGACAAGTGCGAGTCGGACTCGCTCACCGAGGGTTCTGTACTAATTTGTCGGTACACATTATAAATAATTCAGAAATTGAGTCTCGCAGTTTTTACCGAAATTCAGTTCCCAAAACTAATAATTACTTTTATTATTGTGTTTTACAAGTAAAATTAAACCTCGGTTTTATAATTTAATTACAAATTTATATTTTTCCTGTACTTACAGGACTATGTTACTTGCAAAAGTTGCAAAAATTAGTCAACTGCTTAGTCAACAGGAAATACCCTATGTATTTTGATTTCTTTGAGTCTCGATATATGCGTTTTTGCGGTATAAACGGCTGTATCTTTTTTAACTAAAATACACCTGAGTATATGGTTTCAATTACAACTCGATACCTGCACGGTTCTTGACAGATCACAGACAAACAGACGGACAACAAAGTGATTTTATAAAGGTTCCGTTTTTTTCCTTTTGAGGTACAGAACCCTAAAAAACGTAATTAAATCACCTTTTTACTTCAAAAATATACTGACAATGTTTTTAAGTTTTAAACGGTGTAAACATTGACATACAGATGATTAAGATTGGATACATTGGAACATATTTTGAGGTTGGGCCTGTGGTAGTACTCGTAGCATTATTTGTATCACGTGTTTAGGTACTGTCAGAGACAGATAAACATATTTGTGAGTCCTGTAACAATAGATTTTCTGATAAAAACAGGTTCCTGTTGAGTAAGCAAACTAGCATAGTACACTATTGTAATTGGAACAAATTACTTGCCACCCGAGCACGTGTTCCGCTAGAACTGGTTTTGAGTTCTTTCTACATGTGCAACACCTAAGTAACGTCATTGCAATAGCAGCTTTATGTAATTATGTTTTAGATTGTAATTAAATTAACTGTCAATTTTGCGAAATGATCGATAGTGGCCTTTGTATAAATTGTAAAACAAGGCAGAGTGCAGTGAAAGTATTTGTTGCAAACTGAGCTTGTACAGCTGAGGAGCTTTCGAAGTTTCTGTAATTATTTTAACCTACGTAGTTTAAAGTGGGACCTAATCAATGATTAACCGCTTTTTATTTAAGGACGATTAAACTAAGCGTAGCTTATACTATGGGTTTTAGAACACGGACGGACAACCATATATAAATATTTGTTTAAATATATACACATATTATAAATAGAAACAGACAGACAAGTGCAAAATACAAATGCATTTATATTTATTGTTTACAATACTACTGGTATTGTAAACAATAAATACATATACAATATATTTAGGTCTTAAAGTATTATAAATATTTAACTTGTAGCGTTTATCTAGTTATTTACCTTATTATTATAAGGATTTTATTTTAAGTACCTAAATGATAAAACGTAATATATATTCACGTTTTATCAGTAAAACGATTGTTCGAAGAATTTAAGTACAGATTATGTTTCTCTAAATCTGTACACAAAATTAAATAACAAATGATGTAAAATACATCCATTTGTGTTCAATCAACGTACCTCCAATAGATTGAAATAAGAGATCTTGTTTAATATGAAGCTGAAGCTAGCCGACGGAGCTAGCCGACGGACATAGCCTGCGTAGTATATGGCACGCCCCTCAAATTCTTTTAATACTAAAAATTATAACTTTTCTGCCAACGTAAAAGTAATTTGGTATTATTGTATGATACCTAGGCATTAACTATACAAAATTTGAAAGCAATCCTATTTTTGTGAATCAAGTTACAGCAGGTTTTTGATCGAAATTCAGTATTTTTGTTAGTTACGTACGTTTACTCATTAATTGTGTTAATTCTATGTTTTCTGCCAACGTAAAACCTATTTAGTATTATTGTACGACTCTTAGGGATAAACTATACAAAATAAGGAAGCAATCCTATTGTTGTAAACAGAGTTACATCAGGTTTTTCGTCGAATCGTTCAATTTATCGTCAGTCGTGTCTGATTGTTCATTTAATAATAAAATTTTTAACTTTTCTGCCAACGTAAAAGTAATTTGGTATTATTGTATGATACTTAGGCATTAACTGTACAAAATTTGAAAGCAATCCTATTTTTGTGAATCGAGTTACAGCAGGTTTTTGATCGAAATTCAGTATTTTTTTGTTAGTTACGTACGTTTACTCATTAATTGTGTTAATTCTATGTTTTCTGCCAACGTAAAACCTATTTAGTATTATTGTACGACTCTTAGGGATAAACTAAACAAAATTAGGAAGCAATCCTATTGTTGTAAACAGAGTTACATCAGGTTTTTCGTCGAATCGTTCAATTTATCGTAACTCATGTCTGATTGTTCATTTAATAATAAAAATTATAACTTTTCTGCCAACGTAAAAGTAATTTGGTCTTATTGTATGATACTTAGGTATTAACTATACAAAATTTGAAAGCAATCCTATTGTTGTGAACAGAGTTACATCAGGCTTTTCGTCGAATCGGTCAATTTATCGTAAGTCATGTCTGATTGTTCATTTAATAATAAAAATTGTAACTTTTCTGCCAACGTAAAAGTAATTTGGTATTATTGTATGATATATTTTTGTGAAAAAAGTTAGGACAAATTTACCATCGAAAAACTCGAGTTTTCGCTAATAAACAGCGTTTATTCATTTAATATGATTGTTTAAATAATTTTTTTTAATCTTAAAAGGCCCTGGTTCATTGTATAGTAATTTGATGCAGGAAAATGACTGTTTGCTCTCTTTGTTCATTAAAAAAAAACTCAATTTGAGGGGCGTGCCATATACTACGCAGGCTATGTCCGTCGGCTAGCTCCGTCGGCTAGCTTCAGCTTCATTGTTTAATTCTGTGGACCGACGAAATCAATCCATAATGGTGAGGCATGTCTATCTCTACATGTCGTGCAAATTCAAATGGATATTTTCGATCGTTAACAGAATGACAAAAGCAATTTTAAAATGATAAAAATATAATTTAAAAAAACTTTTTTATAACGAAGAACTAGCGAAAGTTGGAAAAGGTAAATACATAAAATATTTAGATTTGTTTCACGAGACAGTCGACACGTGAAGTGTGGATTCTGTAATCATGATTCCGATAAGATCTGCTTTGATTGATAAGTTAAAACTTCTACCTTAAGATGCATGCTCATGATGGCGTTGACACAGCCCATATGATAGTGACCCTAACCAACTTTGCCTAGGACCCTATAACCGGTGTCAGTCAAACACTGTAGTATTTAGAAGACACCTACTACCACAGTCATAACCACTGTTTATGAATATAGGTTAATAAATTCTATTCAATATGAATAATAAAAGCTGTGGGTTATTTCGTTCTAGATGTTTTTGCATAATAATATAATAATTATATGCAAGAACAGACTTAGTTTCATTTGTGAATATGATAAGTTTTATGACTAAAATAATATTTTAGTGGTCAAACGATCAAATCAAAAGCAGTAGTTAATACTCGTAGAAGGTAAAATGAATAGTTTCATAATCATTGTAACAGGCACAGGAAAATAGTTGTTTTATTATGATTGAATCGTTCTTAAGCACTGAACGCCATTAACGATGTCATAAACTGTTGTTTCATTATCTGCTTTTATGTACATTTTATGCAATCTGCAAATATTGGCAGTGAAATTCACCGTCTCTCTGATATAATTACTAAAGTTATGATATAACGGTTAAAAGCTTTTAATATTTTATTAAAATGTTTATTTGTAAAAGCGGAATTTAATTTGGAAATACATATTTTTATTACGTGCTAGTAAGTTGTCGTCGGCGGCTTCGCCCACTGATCTTGGTGACGGTACCGTGGGTGGGAGAGTCATACCAGGGATTTCCTTCCTACGGTACATCGGCTACAATCCCCGGCTACTGGTACTCGAACGTGCGGTTTTTAGTCGGTTCGAGTCCGACATAACCACCGGTGGGTAGTATCCAAGGGAATTTCCGGACAGGAAATAAAGTCAAATAATGTAGGTACCCTGGTTTTTGGTTCAATAATAAAAAAAATAAAAAACAATACTATATTTAAATTCTATAACTATACTTGTTTTAAAAGTATGTTAGATTTCACTTTTTTGAAGCTTGATAATTTAGTTATTAAAATAAAAAGAAATTTCTTGACGTTTTATAGTTTAATTTCCGTCAAGTTAAGTGCGTTTACCATGATCAAATATGTGAGAAGTTTTGTAATATTTGTTTAAGTAGTAAAGTGTGTGTACATTTCTATTATCACTACGTAAATAAAGAGCGTCAATTCTGTAAAGCGGACCTCAACTTGCGTAATAATTTTCATTATCGTCAGAACAAACCGGTCGATAACTTTGCAGAAGAAAAATATGATCACGTAAGTATATTTACATATAGTAATGAAGAAATATTTAATGAGGTATTTTAAGTAGATGAGCTCAGAAAAATCATTTCAAGTCTGAATTATTTTTCACTTGACAAAAAGGCTTTCAGAAAGAGTGTGATTTTGAATTTTCACGTTTCACAGATCTTCACTATCACAGATTTTGAACATTTATTACTTCTGTGAACTACAATAAACAGGAACTAAAAGATACTAATTACTATGTCATGGAACAGGCATCTTTAACACATTTTAGATTAAGTATTTTAAGGATATAGCAGGATAATTATAAGGACCTTGTTTTAAACTTAGACCGCTTAACAAATCTTAGTTTAGAACATAATTATTTTATACTTTACTATTAAATTTCCGGTAATAGCCGGTTTGAGTAACAGGTATGTGGAACCCTGGTTTTCTAGAGCTACAGTTTTCATTCCCAGATCCATCCTTTCACGATTTTTCTTATCTACGTTGCCTACATTGTACTCACTGTCCGGTTGCCGACTATTTTAATACAATTACATTATCTTATTATATTGGGACGTTTCTGGAACCAAGCTTAGTAAAACTACTACGAGTCCATATAACATGAATAACTATTTTTTGTGAATAAATTTATAAATAGAATTACTATATAATGGACCTACATATACCACGTCTATGTGTCAACACAGCATAATTTTCACTTTTCGTCATGGAAACTAGAAACGAACACAACCGGTTCCACATCAACAGATATTCGGGTATCTCGCGTGCTAAACGAATGTCTCATACGCGAATTAGATCTACGATTAATTCAAACAGCTAGTAACGTTTTTTTATTAATGCTTTCTAGGTCAGTGTGGATGACGAAAATATTTTAGATGGATGAACTCACGCATTCTAGTTAGGACAATTTTAATGATTGGTCATGTGGATCTTGGTGTCACATTACATTGTATCTAATTAATATTTACACTTCTTAATCAAATTCTCACAGCTTTATATTACTACTTCTTTACACCATGATCAACAGCAGTGACCCACGAACACAACGAGTTATGACACTTGGGAAGTTAAGCTTCCTCGGAACCCGCGACGAAATGTATCAGAAGTAAAGTGCACATAGTATTAGTGCTAAACGGTTGAAAGTAAATTATAAAACTTTACGAAGCAGTACATATAAGTTTGTGCAGTGCAATTGCAAAATATGAAAGTGCATATTCTCGTTTGTTCATCCGTAAATTTGGTGAGGCATAAAAAGCGTATCGAGGCCAGTATGTGAGCATATCGTATGTAAGTGAGAACATCATTGATGGCGGTGCTGCTATCGGCGTGGCGGAACCCCTGACGCTGCCCATATCCGCTGATATGGAGGCGAGTGTGCAAATTGTACCCACTTATCTTACTTATCTTGTGCAATTTTGAACGGCGGGCTGTTCCATGCGTAAACGATTAGATCAACCTTGATATTCATTTTTAAGGCCATTCATTTGTTGCTATCTTTTTGTCGTAAAATCGTTTTCCGGATCATTATCTTGAACTGTGGCCGTTAGGTAGCTCGTTTCCATAATGATGTAAGGTACAAAACGACAAAAATATAATCGTTTGGTATCACAGTGATGAGTAAATACTGACTTAATCATTATTCCTTATTAAGTAGAGAGTACATTAAATGAAGATATACATATTATGTAAGACATACGTATGAAATACATCGATCCCGCAAATTACCCCCTTTAAACGTTTAAAGTAAAAAAGTTTTAAGCTGTCGGTTAAGATTTTAGGAACAAACACTATCGTACACGAGTTCTGTATGTGTAAACATAGATAGATCGATTACCGAAGCACGAGTACTACATATATGCCAGCGATGAAAGTGTAGGAATGTAGAAATGACTTTTTAAGTAGCTCGATGGATGTAAATGGGATTTAAAAGAGCGTCTATACTTGGATAGTAACACGTAGCGACTTTTTTTTAAATATTAAGCAATTTATATAACGTGTATATTGTATGAACTATGAAACCCTTAACTCTGTGACTGTTTGATAAGGAATAATTTAATGTTGTGAGTTTTATTTAGTTGATTCGATTTAGTAATATCCAACAACGTAATCGTTGCAGTTAGCAACTTATTAAGTAGTACTGTATTGTAGTTAATTTATTCATTCTAATCATCAGGTTTTCAGCCATGGCCTTGTGAATGATTAGAGTAGTTTTATCAAGTGTTATGACGTTAACTGTAGTGTTGATAATACCAATTGGAACCCTTTCTATTGTTGTAATCTAAACGTTAGACTTAGTAATATGTAGTACGAGTATATACTAATATTAAGATAAGGTTAGTAGTTTGAATTTAATATGTAAAGGTTTGGTGACTAAATAAAATAGAATAAACTTTGGAGAGCTATAGCACAAATAACTACATAAAAATAAATGTTTTAACAAAAGATTTATCTATCATTATAGACACCCAAAAATAAATTTTAGATTAAGTTTGTAAGGCAATTAATTTCGTATGCGACATTATCTCACATAGCTCTATATCAAATTGCTACCATAAATATTTTTTATTCTACATAGGAAATTTAAAAAAAAACAAAAGCTTAGTGACAACAGTCTTAGAACTATAAAAATAATAATAATAATAATAATAAATCTCTTTATTGTACACCAGGTATAAATATATAAAGATTAACTTAAGCTAGGTTAGACAGGTACAAATGGCGGCCTTATCGCTCAGAGGCAATCTCTTACAGGCAACCTTGGTATGGAGAGAAAAACATAAAGGCAAGGAGGTGTAGGGTAGTGGCTGGTGTACTAAGAAAATACGAGTAGATTAGAAGAGGACGAAAAGGAAAGGACGGAAGAGGAAAATAATTGCGCGTAGAAAATTCTGGGTTATTCTCAGGGCTTCTTTTTTCTTATGGTTGTTTTATCCTTAATAGAAGCAGAATCATCTTCAAGTACGAATTATAAAAGCAACTGCATAAATATATAAAAACATACTGCATTAAACATTTGAACCCGACACTATCAATTCACGGCTAATATATTTCAGACATATCGCGAAGCGGTACGCTTATATGGAGTAAGGAATTCCAAACATAAATCGCTGTCACGGTCATCACCTGAGGTTGCGGTTATATTTAACATTAAGTTATACAATAGGGTACGTCCTATCCGTGTGGTGACGGATTAAGAATTCGCAGTGTCACCAACCCTATTCATCCCGTAGGTTTCGTAAGAGTCGACTAAGGGAACTAACTACGTAGGACAATTTTGCAGTGGTAAAGTAAAGGAAAACTTGACGCAAACTCTCTACCAATTCGTCTGGCCCACGTGGTATAGTAGGCCAAAACCTCATTTCTTAGGAGAGGCCTATGTCCAGCAGTGGCAAGTTAAGGCTGTGATGATGATGATACAATAGTAAGAGTTCATGGGATGAGTAAATACTGATTTAAGAAATGTACTTATTACATACTAATTAACCGTCGTATTATGTTTAAAGTGTCTTATAGCAGGAGTATTCTTTTATGGCATAGGAGGCTTACGAGCAGACGGGTTGCCTGACGGTAGGTGACTACCGCAGCCCATAAACACCTGTAAATCAAGAGTTACAAATGCGTTGCCAACCTATGAGAACTTCAAGAATCTGATTTTTGTATTTGTATTGAAGCTACTAATTAGTTTATATTCAATTAGTTAATGGTCCTCTTTCGTTATCGCCTCTAATTACAGGACGGACATATGGGCATGTGCCCCCGACCTCCTCCAGTTACTACCTTCTTAGTCTCGTTTCCCCTAGACTTGAGGTAATCTTTACTCCAGTTTCCTTATCCTATCCATTTTCCTTACTTCAAATCTGTTTTTGTGCCTTCTGAAAGCTATTACATTTCCAAATTGGGTTGGCCTTCAAGAAAACAGCCAGAAAAATGATGATATCCAGGTCAATTAGCAGCAGTTTGCATTCATAGATATGGTTAAAAAATTCGAATGAGAGAGTTAAAAAATCTAAGGTAAACATCGTTCTTTCTTTGAATATCAGTTAAGGAGCCGCGATTAAGAATCAAGTTAAAATCAGCTGTTGGTAGCTAATAAGCTTGAAAGAACGTGCGCTAACCATTTCACAATGTACAAATAACAAATAATAGGCACTTAAGCCATACACAGTACTTGCTCGATCCATAAGCGGAACAGTCCCCAAGCAAGGTTAGAGGACAATCTGTAATTATGACCACGTGTCATTGCCATTAAGTTATATGTCGCGTTTGTGTCCGTCGTGATTCTGTAGAACTCGTGATTTAAGTTTAGAAGATACGAGTATTTACTAAATGTCAATGAATAATTAAGTGGTTGGCGAGCCATGTACTCAAACTTAAAATATCTTTATTTCATAAAAAAATATGTAATATTTATAATTTTTTTTTTTTTAATATTTTTTTTTTCAACAACAACAAGCTATAATCTCTGTTTTCTCAAATAGCAAAATAAAATTTAATAAAAATTATACTTATATAAAATATATGACATGCCTGTGTCGATCTACAATCGCCAGTTGCCGAGGGGTTGAGCCTTATGAGAAAAAAAGGCAAACAAACTCATGGACACTCTTTTGTAATTTTGTGATTAATACACATCCATAATACTCGTATCTGTTAAATGTCTTGTTTGTTAAACACTTGTTTTATATGTGTAATGAAGACATGACAATTTAGACATGAAGATATTACAAATATTACAATTATGATTACTTTCATAAACATATGTACAAAACTTATTACGTCATATTTACGTCGTAGAAATAGCATGGTGTAACCTTTTCGTAAATATTTGATATTCGACGAGTGACACATTCTAAAATCTATAATCATCTCGCAAATTTCAATTTTATTTTATGTTTCGTAACTATCATTTTTTAAATGTAATGTTTTTTTTAGCTGGATTTACAAATTAAAGTAGCCAACCAATGTTTATTTCAAATATTTTTATTTTATCTATCCAGAAATAATTGTCCGTGTGGTGACGGATTAAGAATACAAAGTGTCACCACCCCTATTCATCCCGTGGGTGTCGTAAGAGCCGACTAAGGGAAAAAACTACGCAGAACAACAGCACTGCAGAGAGAAGGAAAACTTGACACAAACCCTATACCAACCCGTCTGGCCAGCGTGGTATAGTAGGCCAAAACCTCCTTTCTAAGGAGAGGCTTATGTCCAGCAGTGGACTATTAAAGGCTGTTGATGATGATGATGATTGATGATCCAGAAATACATATAAGTAGAAAAATTACTAAAGCCCACAGAGTCACATTGTTAATGTCTAACAGCAGCTGACCTTTCTATGTTTAAATTAAAATCGACTTATACAAATAAGACAAAATTATTAATAAGCACAACTCATGTTAGTAGCGTATCCACTCGCAGCCATTTCACTTTTTGATATATGAACTCTTACTGTACAAACGCTATAATAATATTAATTTATTAATATGTTTTCATGTTTGACTCTTCATTAGTAAAACATCGACTACTAAGAAAGGTCAGATATAATTAAAAAGTCAACGCTTCGTCAAGTCATCGTTTTCTTTATGACGACTATTAAACCGTGATATTCTTAAAGGTAACATTAAGTATTCGTCTAGAAATTATTTCTGATACATTACAATTTATATAACTTACATAGCTATTTAAAATACTTGACTTATTTAAAAAACATTCTGTTCTGTTTTATCGCAACGGAACTAACCTATGTCTCAAAACAGCCATATACATAATATTTGACAAACATAGATTTGTCTAAGGAAATATCCTTAGAAAAACCTATGTTTGAAAAGTACAATATTTAACTACTCAGTGTTCGATGATTACTGTTTAATATTGTAATAGTGTACTATGAAATAACATAAGCTTATTTAGTATTTAACTTGTATTACGTGTTAAGTGTAAGTGTGTTATTGTTTGTGTGAACTCCCACAAGATGGCGTCTGGCTATAAAACTAGATTGCGCTATTAAGATTATCGAAGACAAAATAATATCGCTGTATAACCTATGTTGTGCAAGTAAAAATAAACCTGTACTGTATTAACACTAATCGGCAGTATTATTACTCCTTGCTGTATCCTAATCGCTGAGTTAGCGGCACGCTAGTACAATTTTATTAATATCCTAGGACGACGAACGACAAACGTACAGAATTTTTTTATTATAATGTTCCAATAGACTTTAACAATTAAAAAAGATGTACCACCCGCCGTATATGAGCGTGTACGTTTAGACAAAAATATAAAAAAAACACAATCCGTGTCACACGTGGTGGTAGAAAATATTTGTACCTACATTAACTTAAATATTTACCACATCAAAAAATGAAAGAAGAAACCATCGACCAAATAGAAACTACAAGTAGAGCAAAAAGAAATACAGACCAACCACATATATTTAAACAATATTATGTACTGCGACAGCACAATTTTTAGTCAATACACCAATTTTGATTGGGAGTTTCAAGATAAGTAACAAAACTAATTTTACTTTGTGTAAGTCACAGTTATTAAGCCTCGGTTTGTTATGCTCCACATTTAGGTTGACCGTTTAGTCTGCCCCTAAAAAAAATTGTCATCTATTATAACCGTACCACTTTTTATGACTACGGAGAAAAACAAGCGAAACCAACAAAGAAACGATGCAACGCGGTCTTTGTTGGTTTGGCTAGAGTTGAAGTCCTCAGGATCTATGTGTAAACTAGGTACCGTTTGAATGCAATAAATACCCATTGCAAAATAAGCATCATAGAAATAAACCAGCAAATTATGAGAAGGCGCTTCAAAAAGCTAGTGTCTTTTTCCCACTCACGAAAGTTTTTATTCTAACCATGCTTATATGCGTACTTTGTAAGCCAAAGTAAGTGCTTACAAGCAATAAAAAGAACCAGACATGTGCGACTTTGACTCACGCACCAAGGGTTCCATACAAAATGTCACAATTCTCGAAGATATTGCCCGTCTACTGTCAATATTTCGCGATAAAATTGGAATATTGGTAGTATGAAAGACAAACTGAACTTTCTCGTACTAAAAATCTTTTACATACTTGTAAAGCAAATAATATTGTTAAGTGAATTAAAACTAACAACTTCCGGCCTTTCTTTTATTTCTACAGTGAATTCTTGACGCTAGCAAATATAGTGATCGTAACACTTCATTCCGTTTTCGCTTTTGATATACAGAACCCTAAAAGAGCGACCGTGAGTTTTTTACTGACTGCAAAAACGGAGGAGGTTCTCAATTCGTCTGTTTTTATTTGTCCTGTACGTTTGTGTAAGATTGCTAACAGATTTTATTTATTCTTTTTAAATACATACATTTCTCATTCGTAAGGGTCAATTTTCATGGGAGAGTAGGACATTTTACTATATTCCTGATCTTAATCTGGCGTCTAATTTGTCAATTTAAAAAGCAATTAATTTACGACAGTGGCTGTCATAACCTGAATTTATTATAACTACCTAACTATTCAATAATTAGGAAACTTTACAATTCTTTTGAGATATTATTCATAGTTATACGTACAAGTATTCACTATCGGGCGAGTTATGTGCTTGTTGCCGGTTGGATAATAATATATCATAAAAAGGATATAAATAAGGAATAAATTTTAACAAAGAGCACCTATAGTTAGACCAGTTTTATACAACATTGTGTCCCGTTTGCATTATCATCTTTTAAAACTCACGACTTGTGTAACGGCAGTTGGTGTTAATATCCTTGTTTTTAGTGCTGGTATTGTCATCATACATAGATAATAAAGTCGACGAATAAATTTGCGTTTATGCTATAGAAATAATCTAAATAGAGTAGACAAATGTATATCTGAAGGTTTCACGTTTATAAACATATTTTTTGGAGTTGTCTGTATACGTGGACGGACCGAACCAAGCCATTTATTTCCTCCTAAAGGTTCAATCCCGTGCATCGCGGCCGAACGCAGCCGCGCGCTTGTGGCACGCGATCAATCGCACACGACTGCGATCCGCCGCGATTTACGGAAATACCAGGGTCTCAATTCTGCTATTTTACGTTTACGCCACGCCACTGACATACCACTGACACGCTATTGAGATGCCATCGAGTGGCCATTGGCATCGATATAAATATCGGTAGTTGAAAATATATTAGGTTTTTTGAGGAAATGATTTATTTATTTTTATTATAATAAAAAAATATTAAAAGAAATAAATAAATTAAAATAAATTACTAAAAATTAAAATTATAAAAATAATTAAAATAAATTAATCATTTCCTTATAATTTGAAAATATATTACGTTTTTTGTGGAAATGTTTTTTTTTTTTTTTTAATTATTATTATATTTTTTTTATATATTTATGTTTTAATTTATTTATTTGTTTTAATAATTTTATTATAATAAAAATAAATATGCCACTCGATGGCATCTCAATAGCGTGTCAGTGGTATGACAGTGGCTTGGCGTGAACATAAAATAGCAGAATTGAGGCCCTGAAGGCCCTATACAAAAGTGGTTTGACAGATTTATGTTATAAAAGCGTATTGTTTTTAAAAATACACGTGTGTACTAAGTAGAGGTAGCAAACAACTGTCCGACTGTTACACCTTACTCGTTACCATTGATAAAGTTAGAGAAGGCCATTAGCAATTAGCGTTGGATAGCCTATTTATCATGCTACGACGAATAGGAGCCGATCATCAATTATAAATGTTCCAAAAACAGGAAAAGTGTATTTCTTTTAAGATAGGCAGACGAAGTCTAGTGGAAGATAGAAGTATATAAAACTAACGACTACCCTTAAGATAACTAAGTTATTAATAAATTATGCAAGCGTAACCATTAAAATTGTAACACACACGTGGTGAAAAAATATATTAATGTACATTTTCTCATCTCTAACTAAAATTTATCTACGGTATTTATTACTAAGCAATAAAACAATTATGTCCGGTCTATCAAACTGGTATTATTTTCAATGTAACAGTTATTATACTGTGTGACCCATTGGCTTAAAAGATGTCGGTATGTAAAATGAGGTTAAATATTACTAGGGCTGTCGAATCTTCTCGAAATTGTTTTAAAACATTAAATACCAGTTCGTTTCCAAGATGTAACGCAATGCAATTTAACAAGAGCATAAAATTATAAGAACATAAAAATATATGGTAAATGCCCTAGTTGTTACTCAAAGCTCGTCAATATTATTATCAGATTAAGATTGATTCATAACTTTTTCTCTTTAACACTGCTTTGATAACTGGTATTCACTTAAGAGATTTGGTTATATTAATATAAGACTTAGAAAATTATAATTTCGTCCAGTAGTTGTGCCCATTGTGGCCTCGTCAGCTTGTATTATACCGGTTTCAGAGACTAGTGGAACAGTCAGGCAGGAAAACTAGTTGACTTTCGGTAAATATTCAGATGCATTCAGTTAAAAGCTGTTTTTATCATATTCCAGACAAACACTTCATTTTTCTTTTGTTGTACTTTTGAGATTTTTTATTTGGATGCAAGCTTAATCATATTTTTGTAAAATTATTATAATATTATAACAATTATTAAAAAATATTTATACGTAGAGTAAGAACATACTTGCATCTAAGAAATGCAATCGTAATTTAAAAAAGTAACATTGCAATAAAGTTCCAGAAATAGTTTCGTTATGGCGGCTTGTGAAGCTAACTTTGCCATTGTGTTTGTCAAAGCTTCGTGTGAGGTAACTGCGCGGGCGCAACCATGCTCGATTCGATTGTTACTAAATACAAAATGTGTAGGGCTGTCTCAAAATTAATGAGTGGTAATATAGACGTATTGTGTGTATATGAGAATGCAAACAATGCCCTCGAACACAATAGGTATAAATTCATTATATTTGCCTTTTAAAAGAATTTATTAAATATATATAAAACAACCTAGTGTCTGCTATTACATCTATGTAGAATTTCTCATCAACTACATTTAAGTCATTTCTACCTCTGTACCAAAATCTATAAACCCTGTAATTGTTGTTGTATCTCTATTGGATCTATATCACCTGAAACTAAAGAATTTTGTTTATTGTAGGAAGCATAAAGGGCAATATAATACATTTTATTTTTGCAACCAAAATCCTGACTCATTTTATGGTGGTCACATCTGCAACCAGCTTTGGTCAATCGGTCGTCCCCACTGCCTTCACGACAACGCGCGACCCCATACTGCGCAACAGACAGTCTCCAAGCTGCAAAAGCTGGGGTTGGAAGCTCTCCCTCATCCTCCATACTCACCAGACCTTGCACCTACCGACTATTACTTTTCCAAAATTTAGACAACTTTTTAGTGGGTAAAAAATTAAATTCCCGAGAGGCAGTACAAAATGCCTTTGAAGAGTTTGTTGCCCCCCGTCCAGCAGATTTTTACAAGAAGGGCATCAATAAACTGCCAATGCGTTGGCAAAGATGCGTTGATTGCATGGGTTGCATTACTTCGAATAACAGAAATAAAAAAGTTTGAAAAAATAAGTACTTTCACTTATTGCATACAAAACGGCAATTTCATAGGTAAAGACCTAATATTAAGTTTATGAGGAAGATATGCCAATATGTAGTATGACTTTAACTATGACACGGAGACGTACATTCAAAGACTTGATCATTTTTCCATTCAAAGCCATAGAAGCTCTAGTGGATGATAGTGTATGACGAACATTCAGAATATTACATCACTAGATATAATTATAGTTCATTTCGAAAGATGAATGATAGATAGACAGATGGCTTTATTTTATTGTGCAGGCGGTAGGCTTGAGTATTGCAATAAGCTTATTGAACTCCATTATGTATTGTGTAGGTATACGTACTTTCATTTCACAAGTATAATGTGTGTGTATGTCAAATACTGAAGAGTTTGTTGTTGACACTGTTTATAATCCTTCTCTATTTTTATGTATAGTTTGGTTTTAAATGCAATGTACGTAGGCAATGCAATTGATAAAAAATAATAGTCCGATTGGCAGAACATTTTAGTTTAGAACCAAGATTAAAAAAACAAACAGAATCTAATGAAATAAGTTGTTTGTTCCACAATTAGTTTATGTACATATTTGTAAAAAAGCAAAGTAAATCTTGAACGAACTAGCAGTTCGGAAAATATAGATTATATAATGTAATAAAACTTAAATTCATTCAAAAGCTCTATTTTTCCAATGACAACCAAACACCTTTTTTTTTCCGTGCGGAAATCCCCTCGGATACCACCTGTCGGTGGCATGTCGGACTCGAACCGACTAAAACCGAACCAGGTATACTATAGAAAGGAAGTCCCTGGTGACAACCAAACACCTAATTAAAATTTGTGTTTGGCTGACATGAATTTAATTTTAATTACACAATGATAGAACAAGAATATGGGATTGATTCAAGATTCACCTGAGATTAGCTTTTTAAACCATAGTCGTAAACTTGGAATGATTCTATATATTATAATATAATAAAATTGCGAGAGTAAGTTGGCTTGTTATGATTTTCAATTATATATACAGGTTCTTAGGACGACAGAAAAAGATTTATTAAAAAACCAGACAAGGCAAAAACTAAAGAGTAATAAAGTGGAGACGCTTCTCTAACGTTTCCTTTGGTTTCGCAAGTTGAGCTCTGAGCTCAGAGCTGAGTCGGCAATACCTAGTTATTACGTAGAATAAAATCGACGGTATAATGTTTTATGACTTACTATCAAAATAATGAAGTTGTATAGACTTAAATTACATAAAACCAAGCTGCCTTTATGATATATAAACATATTTGTGTAGCTTTCTGCAGATGATGCCACAAGTGTTTAAAATGTGTATATTTTGCAATATTCAACTTTAAACTCTAAGACAACAAAACATACAGTTATGTAACATAGACAGCCAATGCAGTGAATGTAGCATACAACAAAACTGTTCAAATTAAAACAATGGTCTTATTTATCTGCTTAGTTTGTTTGAATAAAGGAAAATGGCGGCTTAATATTGCAACGGTTATCGCTAATTGCAAAGTAAAATGTATTCATCCGCTATTGCACTTATTTCGCTATTGGTATCTTTGTATACTTAGTTAATTAAATGAAATACTCCGAGGAAATACATGTCCGTGTTAGAATATTAAATGAGCGTACCAAGCATACTGATCAAGCGGTTATGACGTAGATTATCAATAACGACAAATTATTTCAACTAGAGAGATAGATAAGCTACGGTGAAACAAAACCTGTTCTAAGATACACTATATTTTATATGCGGTATGACTACATCACATCACATCAACAGCCTTTAATATTTCACTGGTGGACAAAGCCCTCTCCTTAGAAAATAGGCTCCGGCCTACTATATCACGCTGGCCAGACGTAGGGTATAGGGTTTGTGTCAAGTTTTCCGTCTCTTTGGAGTGCTGTTGTTCTACGTAGTTTGCTCCCTTAGTCGGCTATTACGACACCCGCAGGATGAATAGGGGTGGTGCCACTTCGTATTCTTAATCCGCCACTACACCATGACCACAAATATAGACGATTAAACTATAACAAATCATCTTCTTAATTACTTTGTAAGGTTTTTTGCCCTTTTACAATCGTTCTCAATTATTGTTCTTGAATTTTATTCAGAATTTTTGACATCTTTTAGGATCTAGATTATGGCTTTATTGGAACGAAGTTCCTTATCGCGCGTTGTGAAAGGGGGCTAGACGGAAAAAATTCGTACGAAAATTTGTCACGACACTTTTTTATTAATATAAATTGACGTCTAACTGTGGATACCGTACATTAAATTTGCTTTAACGTTCGCCAACGTCCATACCATGTTGAATACACCGGTTCTCGTCCGATCACCGAAGTTAAGCAACATTGGGCGTGGTTAGTACTTGGATGGGTGACCGCCTGGGAATACCACGTGATGTTGGCTTTTTGCTCTTTATTTTCGTGTCATCTTGTCAGACATTCAGCGCCATCTATCGAATAGATAGGAAATCATTTCGCAAGGAGATTTTACCAATGTATAAATTGTTTTAATTGTTTTTTATATGTAGGTAATAGCCGCTTTCATAGATGGCGTTGTAATTAAAATCGTGTCAAATCAGTTTTACTCGATCGTCACAACTTCGTTCCTATCGGGTGTCCCACGACACCACACGGCTTTTTTATTATTATTATTTTTTGTGTTAGAGGGGGCAGACGAGCAATCGGGTTACCTGATGGAAAGTGATCATTGCAGCCCAGGAACGTCTGCAACACAAGTCACAAATGCGTTGCCGGCCTTTTAGGAACGCTCTTTCTTTTTTTTCTTTATTATTTTCTCTATATTATTAATGAATACCTAATTATCCTCAACTCCATTTTACCCTTTATCGAAATTACCCTAGTGCAGTTAGCCTTTAAAACGAACATTTTCATTCACATTTGCCAGGATTTTCTAGGAAAATGACGGATTAATATTGGAACGGTTTTCAAGGAAAGGAAAATATAGAACTAAGTACGAGGCTATCTAAACCTTTCTTGGCCACTCGTATGTTGAGCTTCGGGTATAAATTTAAGCTCAATAGATTTTAAGATGTTCTGTTATATCTAATTACAGTTATCAAATGAACATGTTTACTTAAAGTTACCATTGTTACTTTAACAAAGCTTGACTTCTATTTACTTTACGATTTTGAGTCAATGTGTATCTGCTTATAATTACCAATTAAAAATGTGATGTTGCGTTATGTTTCAATCGCCGAATCGGTTAATATGTAAAAGACTATTTTATTTTTAAACAATCGTTTTAATTCCTATGACCTGTATCATATTCCTTTTATGTATCAAACAAGTAACACACATTAAGCGTTTTGAATGCAAGCGATGGCATTGATAGCCGGTCAATGTACAGGAAAACAAAAGATGGTTGGAATGGTATTGTTATATGTAGTAATTTAATTCGGGTATTGTCTGGGTTGTTATGGCACCATTTCGACTCGATCCGTTGCCAAAGAAATCGTGAGCGGTAGACTGTGACGACACATCTAATTGTAGACGACAACACAAAATAAGACGCTATAATTTGTTCCCTAAAATTGCAATCCAATCTAGTAATAATACAATTTAAACTCACCTTTCTACTAGAGGAAGTACGTTGTCCAGGAACTCGAAACCGGCATGTGTCGTATAAGTGATCGTCTCATGGCATAACACAGTACCATGGTCAGCACGCACGTAATTTTTTAACACCCAAAATTCTCCGCGTTGTATAGTTTGAGGAAGAAAATCTCTCTCGTTACAAACAAGCAGAGATCGGAGACGTAACAAAGTCGACTCAGATAAAGCATTCTCATCAACTATGTCGAGTGTTTCGTTTGTTATGTCTGCTTCGGAGGGCACTGCACTTATTTTCTTTTCGATATCCGGTATAGAAGCGTATATAGAGGTACTTGATGCGGTTTTGTTTGTCGTGGACATTGTCGACGGAACCGCTTTTAAAGAAGTGGATTCTTCGCGTAAGTTAGGGTCCAAAGATCTTGTTTCACTTTCATTTCGCGCCTCTTCTTTTAGGTACCTAAGTTCTGCACTTCGTTCTGACCCATCGACAGTAATAGGCATCCATTCGACTCCTGGGGCGCTATTCCCAGAGTACTGCATGGCTGCGTACAATAGCACAGCTATGTTGAATACAATGCTGACTCTAAATATTAAGTTACGACGGTTACCCAACATTATAACGAATTTAGGCACTTGCATTATTAGAAGTTAGTTTAATTAGCTATAACGTCCTTCGCCGTCCTCTAGGACGTAATTTCCTATAAGGTCCTGTTCGTGTCAGCATCACAATTTATTGTGTCATCAGCACGCGAGTGGAGGTGGGCGCCGAGATGGCGCCGCGTTAAGATACCGCTCCTGTAACAAAATACAAATGGACTTTATAATATTAATTCTACAGCTCCCTTTATTCAATACCTACTCGCTGCTCGAAATCCATTAAAGTGGCAAATATTGATAAGAACTAAAATTTTAAATATCTGAGAGGCTAAAAATTTTAATTAAGACTGTCCAAACGATTTTTTTCTGAAAAGTGTACCCAAAATCCGAATAAAACTAAATAGAGCTGGATAATATTTTACGAGTTAGTATCACTGCTTTTGTGGCCCAAATATTATACTAAAATATAAGTTTATGACAGAGTGTTCCAAGTTACATTTCTTATTAGGCATTTAACTTTTAATAATATTAATTATTTAAATAAAGTAGTAAGATGAAGTATAACTAGTAATTTGTTAATTCCAGGATATTGTCTTTTTATGGAGCTGTTCTGCTGATTCTGCTTGACATACCTAGTTTCAAAAGACGTAGCTAAAAAGACGCAGGGGTGTTAACGCCTTAAAATCAACTATAGTTCTTTTAAAGGCGGTATGACACTAAAAAAGAATATGGTAGTTTTGCGTCTAAAAGTCTAACTTTTGTAGCAATTAGAAAATTTACTTAAGAACAATAATTAACCACAAACGGAGAAATAAGCTTTATTAAGGCCAATATGGTAGTAGGTTCTAATATGACTAATATGTGATTTTTATTAAATCATTATTAATTGTACCAGAATTAGCTATGTGAAATAAAATATAGTGTAAGCATTACTAATAAAAAAGCTGTAACTCTTCTCCGAGATTTGTGAACATAAACTGTTCACTAGATTTAGAGTAAGAAAATAAGTGGTATAAACATAATCGAAGAAAACTGGATTATGTTTATACCAGTTTATCTACTAATTTTAGATTTTTAAATTGATCACGCGTTGAAACATCAGAGCTCAAGCCAATCGATCTTAGCTTATTATTCAGTCTGGCGATGTAGTAAAAGGCGATCGCAGTCTTTATGAGGCGCCAGTCGGCTGTGTCTTCTACAGGTTTAATTAACCGGCTGATTATTGCTCTGTGTTTTCTTTTAATAACTTAAGACACCTGACACTCGGCTGTCAGATCTCATACTAGGCATAGCTTAATGATAACCAGACCGCTGATAAACATATTTACATGCATCTAAATAGATAAGTATTACAGATAAATTCAGAGACAGAACGAATGATAGAGTTCATATTTTCATAACATATTTTTTGTCCTGTATGGGAGTCGGACCTACGACCTCTAGTTCTACACTCAGGCATTTATCCACAACACCATCAGGCCAGTCACGATCACTAGTTACAGTTCTAAAAAAAAGTGTGTGTTTGCAATTCGCATACGGCAGAAGTGAAGTTCAAAAAATATATTTTGATAAATAAAAATATTCACATCGTCAAAATATTATGTAAATATTTTATTTAGAAAAAAACACTACGCACACAAATATTATTGTGTGTGAAATCAATACAAATAATGTACTAATGTAAATACATTTAATGTTAGATAATTTATGTAAATAAAAATTATGGATCAAATTAACACAGATGTGATAAATAATTAACATAACATAAATACCAAAGAATTTTAATACGCAAATGCAAAAAAATTAAACACGTGAATGGTACACCACGTTGTTTATGACACATTATCTATAGGCTTCGTTGTACGCAGGCGCAAAGACACGTGATACCATAGACGAAGATTACAGAAAACTAGAGATGGAAATTATAGCTACTTTAAAATAATATTCATTTGATGAAGTTATTGGTTTGAGTCACAGCGATTTTAAATGTGATTAAGATTTTTCACGGACAAAGATAAGTGTAATTAAAATCAATCAAAATTCTATCAAAGATTACGACCTTCTTTTTTAGATTTTTTTAATAATTAAGTGGTAGTGGTTTTGTAAATCAGTTACAGGGATCATGAAATATTTTTAAAATCATGTGATTTATCACATGTGATTGTCATTTTATTCCAACCCTACAGAAAACACTGTACCTATACTTGTAATCTATCTCATTCTCTCTCAGGCTAAATCCTATTTTTCTTTGTCCCTTTCACTTTCACTTTGTCGTTTAATCGAATTTTCAAATCACAACGGTATGGGACAATAACATCTGACCAACCATTAAAATTCTTTTAACATTTGAAAACTCTGTATGATAGTTAGGCTAATATATGAATACACTAAAAAAGGAGCAATGACCATTTAGGGTATAAAATGGCGAGGAACGGTTTGACTTGTAAAACTATGAAAGCAAGAAACTGTCTGCTTAAAAATTATTAGATCATTATGCAAGCAATAGGACGTTTATTGCCAAACATAAACTTTTTCAACGAGACTCCTTTATTAAAATTCAGAGAACAAAGACTTTTTAAAAAACGACTCAAAGTAGAGTTCAATAGTCTACAATAAGGCGAAAATTTCATAAACTACGTGCCCTGGATTCGGAACGTTTCTTTTTTTGTATAGTATTAGACAGGTAAATTGTTCGTAATATTTATTAGTTCATGATTAGGACTTGCTTTGTAATATAATATACATTTTTGACACAGTTTAGAACATACATTAATAACCCTAATTAGAATTTAAATATTGTGTTCTCATATAACTTATCTCCTCTTATCTCTATGGGTGTCACGATTTTTTTTGAGGACCGAAAAGCAGCTAACATCAATTATATTATAATTCTTCCTAAGTATAACAAGATTTGGTAATTATATATATACCCAACAACGTTAACTACAGATTAAATGAAGAAAGGAAATCTATGCAAAAGCATATTTTTATGCCACTACACAAGGTATTGTCTTTTACATTTTTTACATGCAGATATACGAGTAGCAAGTAAGAAAGCGTCGTTTAATAACTAAGATACTATCTATAATATATTTGCTTTAAGAAAATAGTGACGCATAGATGTCCATGTCCATTGATCAAGCCCTACTCCTTGACAAATTAGGTTCCAAAAAATTGTAAAGTTAAGTTCACATTGATCAGTTGACTGTGCATCTTCGTACAAAACGATATCATTCTTTAAGCGTTAGATTACACACATACAAAAAGACTTCGACTATTAACGGTTGATAAATTGATGTTATTTTGGTTTCCGTGATTGTTATCTTTTATTTACATCCACAGATGGTCAGCGGATGTTATTCCAAAAGAATATTTATGTTCAAGTAAATCAACTTAAAATCATTAAAAATATAAATAGTTGTACAAATGTAAATTGTTTACTTATTACTTCACGCTGAATACACCTTTACCCAAGGTGCGTCACTATTTTCTTAACGCGAATGGACTATAGTATAGATTACAATTACTTAGGAGATATAACCTAGGTAATTTTGTTCAAGAAAAAAAGGTGTTTTAAACTCAAACCCATAAACTAATAACACAATATTATAAACTGTATTTGTTTATTTGATATTCCTTAAACTATCAACAACACACTTCATATATTTGTCCAGTTAAAGTGAATTGCTGATATCATGATTGAAATTGATAAAAATTTAATTTCGAATGGCATAAGTACATTTAAAATTACTTTGACCTAGAATCTGTTTTGGCATTGATTGGCCTCCGAATTATACAGGCAGGTCATGTTAAAAGGGAGTGCCGTAACTATCCGTGTCTAGGTACTGCAGACCTATTTTATAGACTTAAAAAGCTATTGGAAAGCCCATGAGTAGTAAGTGTGTCACTTCGACTTATGACGTCTAAAGCTAAAATATTTCAGGGCCTTTGTTTATTTTTGGTGATCTGTAATTTGTATTTTATACTTAATGATTATAGTTAGGGAATTGTATCTTTGTATCGTTCTTAAGAGTAATATTATTACATGTCTGATGACTGATGGAGTCTAAAGTTTACTTTTTTTTTGTATGTAACATTAAGTCTATACGTTACCATTTTTTAATAACTATTTTTGTTGCAACTTTCACGGTTTCAGTTCAATGCTATAATAATATGTAGGTGGACTTTTATTTTTTTAATAGCTACTTTTACATGCCTTAGCACCCCTAACATGTACGTTATTGTAATTTAATCATTGTAATTATTTTAAAGCCTTTCCTTACTTATTCCATGAATATAATTTTCCGTCTATCCTGTTCTAAGCAGGGAAAGATAGATAGTAAAATATAAACATTTTTACCATGAAAATCTATTTCTAATTGAGGTCTTATTTAAATAGTTTTATGTTGAAAAAGCGTCGTAAAGCGAACGGGTAGCTCCACCCATACCTAGTTAGCAGTTACCGTACCTGCAAAACCAACCTACACCTATATTAAAATTTGCGGTTCACTAATGAACTTTTTTCACCCAATTGAAAAGCTTAACATGCTTCTTTACAATAGAGCCTCTTCCTCTTGTAGTATTATGCTACTATTACAATTTGAACAAAATTCAACCCTATCCAAATCGTTTTAGATTACAAAATCAAAATATTTGCAAGAGTTCCATTTTAGGTTTTTTTAACCGCTAAACTGCTATAATCAAAAATTTCCAACATTTAATGTTAATAACATCAGTTTATAAAATAGCTTCAGTAAATTAATCTAAGTAGGTAATTAGTTGTTATCCTAATTAAGTAACCTTATATTTGCTTTCCAATTAATTACGGCCATTCATTCCTACACTTAATAAATTGCCCTGAAACATTGCCCCTAAGTATTCGCGTGTGCTCTAATGTTGTTTATAAAAAGAATCAATTATTTTGATGGCTAGTGACTTGTTTGACCTTGTCTCTCTAATAGCATTCAACCGTGAAACTACTGTAAACGATGTAATAGTTATTAGATTAGACCACTATGGGCCCCCAGCATAGAGCGTCCGCTAACGTCTTTGAATGGTTTTCTTTGTGGTTTTATTTCTAGTCTGTGTATCTAATATCCTTTTTGTATAACATGTGAGAATGCTATGAAACTTGTTTTTAACACGTATTGTGTAAGATTTAAGACGTTATGTGTTGAAATAAACTATTATATTTGTGGAGGAACGGGTGTCATGTCCCTCCAACACAAAGCCTAGCGGGTCGCTAATCGGCGAGAGAATTCTTCATATCGCGATACAATAATAATAATTCCATAGTATTACAAGTACTTATTAGATTGTGTCAATGAATTAATTGTACCACACCACTTTGGTGATCTAAAGTCATTAATGGGCTACGACTTAGGTGGCTTAAACTTACTTTTGTAGAACTTACTTTAAGCATACACATATAACCTAATATGCAGATTAGTTTATACCACATCATTAGTCGTCTTTCTTAGTTACAAACTGTCAATTTTAAAAACCTTCGATTTGAGATGCCTCTGTATTAATGATTAACTAACTAGCAAAAAATTAAATTTCTAGTACTAGTAAAATATCCATTACTCATTTTGAAAACACACAAATGACTGCAATCGTGTTGGAAGTGTTTGCAAGTTACCAGAAACAAAACTCACGCAAAAAGATTTTTACTCCCTCGGTAATTTTTCCTTCTAGCGGGTCTGTCTGCATATAAAAAATATGTAGATGTAAAACCGCAAAATGCAGTAAATAAAAATATTTATATGTATTTACATTGAAAAGCTTACAACACAGGTACGGTGTCGTTACCGCATTGCTTACTTTGTCACCACTCACACAATACATCGTAAGGAGACCAGGAATTCTCCTATAGTGATTTTAACTATTCAGTTTCCCCCAACTATGCAAATATGTAAGGTTTGCGGTGGACGTCCACTATTTCTTGTTAGTCGTTAAGTGGGCGATGTTTTTGCACAGATCAGTTTTGAGCCTATACACTGACCATTCATTTTTAATTTTTTTTTGAATTGAACAAAAATTGATTTTATTTAAAGGAATGTTTAACTCGATTTAAAGAAAAGTTAGTGGTAGTTTTAGCAGCTAACTAAAATTCGTAAAGACTCGTTTGATAAACTATATTTCATCATCATCAACAACCTTTAATAGTCACTGCTCTACATAGGCCTCTCCTTAGGAAGGAGGTTTTGGCCTACTATACCACGCCGGCCAGACGGGTTGGTGTAGGGTTTGTTTCAAGTTTTCCTTCTCTCTGCAGTGCTGTTGTCCTGCGTATTTTGCTCCCTTAGTCGCCTCTTACGACACCCACGGGATGAATAGGGGCGGCGACACTGTATTCTTAACTATATTTACCCATGTTTAATATATACACATGAGAATTGATAACTAATAATAGGACTTAATTAATGAATCTAGTATGTATCATCTTCCACTACTAATTAGTCTAAGTAAAAAAAATAATAATACATATTTATAGCTTTTAGATGGAACTGTTTTCATACAGCAGAAACATCAGAATCTGTCATGATGATCATCGCAATATAATGTGAAAAATTTGATACTTAAAATAAAACCTTTTGTTTAAAAATACTATTTGGGCAGTAATTAAATAGTAGTAGTAAATTAAAATTTTACATATGATTATAATTATTTTACAAACTGTTTCAAAGTTACGTTCTCAAGCAACTAAAGAAAAGAAAATAAAAGAATAGACAGAGTTAAAATATTTTGTCTATTTTAGGGTCGCAAATAAAAATTGTTACCGGAACCCAAATCCCCCCTCCCGCTGACTAGAGCAGGAGGGACTCCAAGGGCAGCAACGCACATGTGACTTTTGAGTTGCAGGTGTCCATGGGCTTGCTTACCATCAGATGACCCGTCTGCTCGTTTGCCCCCTTATAATATAAAAAAAAAGTGAAGGTCATTATAAATTATTATATCACTATTATTACAACTTTAAAAAAGTGTACAGTGATATACGTTCTCATTATGACAAATTGTAATAAGCTCCATGTGGAATCTTTTTGGGAATACTCTTAAGTATAACGATTGACCAGTATTCATAATTGGACAGATTTCGCGTACCATGCAGAAAAGAACAGCCCAAAAAAGCCTCCTCATTTTTAAGTCGATTTTATTAATTAACCTTGTTTCATTTTTTTATTTTCTTGCCTTTAGGCACCTTCTCGAGATTATAATAGACATTTTATTGTCATTTTTAATGAGATAATAAAACTAGTTTATGTAAATGAATAAACAACAGTTTTAATAAATGAAAGTAAATGTTATAATAAAGTTTATGCATTTAAATAACGATTAATATTAAAAGTACAACATCTTGCTATACGAATTACTGTGACGTGGACAGAGACATATAGACAATATAGATTCCTTTCAATGTCAACTGGATTGAAAAACAATTCTTACAATTATTTTATTACTAAGCAGCTTTGCCCGCGTGTCTGTCGGTTATCATGGTAAAAAGTAATGTAAATTAAAAATTTAGGCAGTCTAGGCGTGAAAGCGTAACAAACAAACTCATTTTTCCATTTATAATATAAGTATTGATAATCTGTTAACTGTCTCTTTGGTACAGGTTACATAAACCACAATGGTGTACCAAAGTATCTCTTTTAAAATTTAAAATGAATAGATAATATTAACTATTTTAGCAAACTCTTACGGAAATTAACGACAGTTAGCCCCTTAATACCGATGAATTTCTATGTGGTTGTAAAACTCGTGGTCCAAACCATAGGTCATGCGAGAGTTCTAACATTGTTGAAACATACTTCTTGTTACCATATCTGTCGTAGATCGTGAGTTCAGAAATCTGAATCTGTACATTTGACTGTCATTTTGCCCGACTCGAGCGAACCTTGAAACACTTTTACATCGAGGCGAGTAGGTCGAAAATTATTGAAACCACCAGCTTCGGGGTAACCTACTTAATATAATACTAACTACAATTACTTTATAAAGAACTAGATAATGTCTGAGGCTAAATTAATGCTGGTTCTTTTTGGAAGAAGGAAATCTTAATTTAAACAACACTTGTTCTTTGGAGATTCTTGTCAAACTATTCCTATTATAATATGATTGTTTTTTATTTTTTACTTAGAGAAAACTTAAGCAGATAATAGATCTTACCTCTTAGTTTTACCGAAATATATACATATAAGTAATATCTGATAAATATATCTGAAATAATACTGCAGTGGTGTACAATAAAAAGATAAATGAATAAAAATAGCGTGTTATAATTTTAAAGCTTTAACCTGAATAAAGTGCACCATGATGAATTTTAATAAACTGTATTCTTTATCCTTCAATTTTCCGTTGCAAAGGTGACGTTTTTAAATTTAATAAAAATACAACCGAATAGTGAGCCATCTAACTTTTTTTTGAAGTTATTTAAAAAACTAAGTTCTTACGAAATGATACCCAGGTTTCTAAATGTAAGTACCATAAATCCGATGATTTAAATCTAAACTAGTAAATCTAAGTGCAGAATACGTAAAGATTGCACATCGCAAATAACACGCTAATGAGCGCCGTCCGACCGGTGAAACATTACCTCACGTGGTGGGCGAGAAGTAATTAAAGTCTTACAATATATGTACTACCACTGAAATAAACTTACCGACACTATCGAACTTTTCTAACGATATCGAGTTTGTTAGTTTTGTCTAATTAAATTGTTGTTGTCGTCTTTTAACAAAGAAAATAAACTTTAAATGATTTGCCTTGAATGGCCCAAACGAATAAACATTAACTAGCTATCTAATACGTGACCAAACCAGGAACATGAAATGTGTCTTCCCTATACGGTGAACCCTTTTGAGCTAACTATGTGACAAAACGGGACCAAAAACATTACCAACACACATTTAACAACAATTTAAGGTATGAGTACCATGCAGAAAAAACTAAATTACATACAAACTACGAGTAAGACGGTGCACCCCATCATATAATGCGAGATAAACTAATATCCCATGGTCTATGATGAAACAAAACTTTGGTAATTATGGATCCTTGTGCCTGTTAATAATTGCGTCACATATGTATTTAATTGGAGAAAAAAACTAAGCATTTAATTACATATAATTAAAAAATTAAATAGATAGTTTTGCATGCCATGGCAGCATGAGGACAAAAAAGTTGCAAGGTTTGTTGCGTATTTCTTATCCATAATTACATTGTCATTGTAACTAATGTTAAACCGTAAAATATTGATAATAGATACTTAATACATGCCTCTTGAGTAATATACCTAAATATTTTGAAAGTATTTTATTTATTGTATTGTATTTTTCTTTTTCGAATAAAATACTAAGATCATTGAGTCCTGCTATAATACTTTTGACTCTTTGATGTATAAAAGTTAAACTTGTAGTACAGAAGGCTGACATTGATGAATAATAAGTATAAATATGGTTACGATGTAAGGACGCGTGCTTAATTACCATGTGGTTGTCTATTTAATATTCATGACAATTGATTCGTGGAAAGTTAGATATTTAAATATTGAAACTAAAGAGCGCTTGATGGTGAAATTCAATGATATTTTATATACAAACAAAAGGTACGAGCGCACACGTACTAATTAATTCGAGAAAATTCATAAAATGCCTTCCTGTGTCTTCAGACATTTAAACGATCAGTATAACTTGAATCGTCATTTTATAGACTTGCGCACCATGAGTCATGATCGGTCAACGTGTATGATACGTGGCATGATGAAGCCATTTCCACATTTATTATTAGGAAGATTTGTATTTGGAACACAAGTTGTTTAGAAATTTCACCTTTCTGCACGTCATTTAAATAATAATATGAATGACACGTAAGATTTATGCGTTGTTTTTATTTGTATTTTTTTGTTGCGTATTCAGTAGTACGCAGGACAACAGCACTGCAAAGAGAAGGAAAACTTGACACAAACCCTATACCAACCCGCCTAGCGTGGTATAGTAGGTCAAAACCACCTTTCTAAGACTGCGTTAGGATGATGATGATGATGATGAAATTTGAAAAAAAAAACACTTCTTAAAGTGAAAATTAAGGGATGAGGGCCAAATTGTTATAACTAGACACAATGTAATTGAAGTGGGTGATACTATATATATAGTGAGTATATAAAAATTAAATTAAATTGTCTTTACTCTAGTTTCTTTATATTTATTTTTTCCAAGTTCTTAAATACCCGTAGCGACTGTTATAAAAGTGTTGCTCATGTAATGAGACTGCAAAGCCTATCAAATCGCTGATAAAACCAAGCAAAACATCGATAAAAGGTTTATTACCTTATTACACACATGTTAAAACCCACTTATTTATAGAGTAATTTTATTTTCTTTTGTTAGTCAATGTTAATTTACAATTTCAGTAAATTTTGAGAAGGAATATAAAAGTTACATATTTCACAACTAATCATTCTTATTTGATTTTATCCCTCGCTGGGTACAGACCTAATAAAATGTTGCGTAGGTGTTTCCGCAACCATTCATAGATAGCGTTATCTAACAAAGTAACCACTCTACTACTGTGATATTTGTGTATTTTGTTCTATCATTCACAAAAATTTAAACGTGCCTTAGTAATTACTATCTGACAACCAAGATTTTGTACATGATCCCTTTTAAATTAATTCCTCCGAAAACGATAGCGAAATGAAACGAACGAAAAACTTCGGGAAACAGCTACTTAGGCAATAGTAGAACAGTTGCGCGGGCGCAGACAGTACCACATTCAAAACACAATGTGACCTTCACAGGCGAAAGTGTTTTACTTAAACCGATTATAAAGCTTTACTTAAGTTAAACAGACTGCATACGTGAAATGAATGTCAATTTCAATGTTACTGCATAATATATTGCTGCATTAACTCACAAGACGCAATTAAACTATTTGTTTAGTAATACGTAATAACATAATACTTTTATTAGAGGCAGGCCAGTTATATAAAGTGAGATAATATGATAATTAAGTGTACGCAAAACGTATGAGGTTTAGTTGTATTAATATTCATAACGGGACTACCAAGGTTATATTATTATACTACTACTATGAATTAACAATAAATTAAAAAAAACGGTTATCGTGCGGAAATACCTATTTACTTTTTTTTCTGGACTGTTGACAATTTCGAAATAGTCGGTCTTATAAAGAGAGAGAGAACAGATCTGACTTAGTGGCGCAATACAAGCAATATCAGCGGCTCATTTAGTATGGAAAGAGCGCGTTATGATGATGTCAGGCTAAATAATGATAGCATTAGATAGCATACGTTATCACGAGAATTACCGATCGATGGTAATCACTTTAAAAATCTCTAACTTCGCCTCGTACTAACCAGTACAAGAAACGCTTTTAATTACACTACTTCGTAGTTAGATTTTTGCTGAAAGAGTATTTTCGAACTTCTTCTTTTTATTCATTAACACATGACAGTCAAAACTTAATTTCTCATTTAATAATAATAATATTTTCACACATTTCACAAACGGCTGTCTGATCCCAAACTAGGCAGAGCCTGTACTATGGTAACCAGACTGCTGATAAACATTCTTATATATTTCTAAATACATACATATTATATTTTGAAGCAGTATGTAGATAGTAGATAATTTTATCGCTATCATAACACAATTATTTGTCCTGGATGGAAATAAAGCCCACGAGCTCAGCAGTCGTGATCACCTCAAGACCAGCAGGCGTTTCGATTATAATAATGGTGGTTGTATTAATTAAAGACTCGTCAGCACCTATATATTTTTAATGGCTCTTTTGCAATTTTGCAAAGAGGATGTCAAGCCTTAGAGGCAAGACTTCTAATTACTTTAAAGGCTGAATATAAAATAATAAAAATTAATCTACAAACTACGTGCTGTTTAATTTTTATTGATAGGTAGATAATATGTGCTTCAAATAATTAAAATTTATAACCTCTCTTTATTAGTGCGAAAGCTTTGAAAATACTTACAAGCGGGTTTCATGCGAGAATTGATCATTAAAAAGTAACAGTAAGCTGTTTCTTATTTGGCTTTTTTGGGACAACTGACGATGTCTTTTTAATTTTCGAACGATCTGTATCGCTTCGAATCAAAGAACGTTCCAATACCAATAAAGATGTAAATTTTGTTTTTTTTTTTTGTCATGTAAAAACCCTAAGGCTCGTCATCTCACCGAAATCAACGGATAGGCTGTACATTGGACTCGTACAGACTTAAACTACACGGCTTTTCGGAGGTCTTCGTGGAGTCCTAATGTCAAGGATAAAGTTGTAATTAATTTCCAGTTCTGACTTGGCGATAGATTGATATAAGTTGCAATGGCCTACCGACGTTGGCGACCTACCTTTTCTCGAAGTGCTTCGTCGTTTTTTTGAACCCTCATAACTCGGGTTTGGATTGTACCAGACAAACAAAATTTCAGGTTGTCAAGTGGACTTATTAAACACATAGATAGATAGGTAGGTAGGTAGATAATATGTGCTTCAAATAATTAAAATTTATAACCTCTCTTTATTAGTGCGAAAGCTTTGAAAATACTTACAAGCGGGTTTCATGCGAGAATTGATCATTAAAAAGTAACAGTAAGCTGTTTCTTATTTGGCTTTTTTGGGACAACTGACGATGTCTTTTTAATTTTCGAACGATCTGTATCGCTTCGAATCAAAGAACGTTCCAATACCAATAAAGATGTAAATTTTGTTTTTTTTTTTTGTCATGTAAAAACCCTAAGGCTCGTCATCTCACCGAAATCAACGGATAGGCTGTACATTGGACTCGTACAGACTTAAACTACACGGCTTTTCGGAGGTCTTCGTGGAGTCCTAATGTCAAGGATAAAGTTGTAATTAATTTCCAGTTCTGACTTGGCGATAGATTGATATAAGTTGCAATGGCCTACCGACGTTGGCGACCTACCTTTTCTCGAAGTGCTTCGTCGTTTTTTTGAACCCTCATAACTCGGGTTTGGATTGTACCAGACAAACAAAATTTCAGGTTGTCAAGTGGACTTATTAAACACATAATATTTCAATTTCATAGTTCTCATAAGTACTTTAATTTTTCTTGATATCTAAAAACCCCCGATTTCGTCACTGAAAACTACAAGAACAGTAGAACAGAACAGTAGTGAACAGTGACTACGTGTTTCACTGTACGTCTATGTGACGCTAGTTCGCTTCAAGTTTTTTTCATTAGGTAGGTAACTATTCAAGTTTTGATGCTAGACTAGAGATACCCATAATCTCTTTACTGAAACAGTGTAGAGTTAGCAGAAATAACGTTGTTAGGTAACTAGAAAGAGTCAAAGTTTCATTAGCACTTATTTTTCATTCATTTAACGTTAGGTAACTGACCTACTAAAATCGGATACTTTATATTTGTCCAACAATTTGTACTTTTTTACACCATAATACGCTTTCGTGTGAAAGTGATAATTTTCACGCAACACGTATAGTATTACTTAATAAAGGTGTAACCTTAGACAATTTAATAGAACCTTCTAAGAGCTATTACTATTTACACAAATTCTTTTAGAGAAAGTTTCTACATCTTAATTAATAGAAAAAAATAATGTTTGTATGTTATTCATTACTATACCAAATTAAATTATCACAAAATTTACTCTACCAGGAATACATAAAATGACATGGGGTTAGTGTGGAATGAATAGGATGAAAAAATATTTTCGCTAGCGCTAAAAGATTGTAGGTATATAAACATTAAGCTTAAGAAAAATCGAGTAAAAAAGTAAAATGTAGGAGTCCACAACGATTGATATATAATATAATAATAACTTGACACATCTCACACACGGCCGGATTCAAACTAGGCAGAGCCTGTGCTATAGAAACCAGACTGCTGATAAACATACTTATATATTTCTAAATAAATACATATCACAGATAAATTACACAAATTATATGCAAGTCAAAGGGGTTTTAATCGTATAGAAAATTACGGCATTAGGTCGCAATTCAAATCTAAGTCCACTTGAGTTTGAAATCGAAATAATTGCAAAATTCTCAACTTAACGAGACTACGAATAACTAATGGACACAAAGTACAGCTAGGGTGGTATACTTAGGTACCTACTCATGTGGTCTATTTCATGTAAATAACCTATATTCGGTTTATTTGCCTAACCCTAGATTGCTTTGATAGACTACATTAATTCACTTCCACATCCAGTCGGCGAAGTGCGGAGCTGTAATAAAATTAAACTTCCAGACTATTTACACTACGTATATTTTATAAGATACTAGCTGTACCCTGCAATGCTTCGCTGTAACACATTGTGATTGCAAAAAATAGATAAAAAACACCTTAGATAGCGATTTGAATATTGTGTCACAATTTAAGCTCAATCGGTGTACACAAACCAACATAACATTTTTATATAAATGTTATAATTTTTCACATACACTTGATGAGCATTCAATCCCATTCATCGTATAACTTATTTATAACCAGTTCTTTGATGGCTTCGGTAAACACAATTTATCACTAGACTGCAAAACAATCAATCGTTGAATGATACTGTACATCTAGGTATGGTCATCCACTGTATTATAAATTGACTGTTTGTCTCGCCTTTTGCAATAGTAGTTGTCTTACAAGATATGATGATAAGAATATCTATTCTATTTTTTGTTTCTTTAGTCCATGACATTATTTACTCTTGTTTTTGAGAACTCAAATAACTCAGAGAACGAACTACGTAATCATTATCTTACTAACATGGTTCTTGTGTAAGTTTCTTTGATGTAAGGGTTTAAATAGCGGCGTGTAATACGCCTTCAATAGTACATATTCTATGGATAGGCACACACCATACAATACAGAATATTATGTGTGTCTCACTGATTTTATCTTTCTATTTCCCGCTTTGTTTTTATTTTACAGCAATTAAATTACATGTATTGACGATTCTTTCAACCGTCTTTTTATGATATATATTAGATTATATTTGGACTCCAATACAGTGATATGGGAGGGGTATTGTACAAGAAAATGCAAGCTGAGTCACTACTAGCGTACACAAGAATCAAAACAACCACAAGATCTGATAATCACTAATCCTTAAATCAAAGTCACTATTTTTTATCTTTAACCATTATTCCTAGTACCTTATCCGGCCACTTAACATCAATGACTGGCACCAAGTGCTTGGAGTTCACTTCGTATGGCGGTAGCCGCTTCATTAACAGGAAGCCCCAGGCACGGTGCGCATACGCAATCGAGAACCAAGTACTACGAACTGGAAGCGACGAGTCACGATATGCAAATGACACAGCTAGATTTTAAATGTGTGAAAGAAACAGACAACTACCATTAATAATCTAGTAGGCTAATGTAACAGGCCCGTGGTAAATAGAAATACCTGCATCATTTGTATTACATTATTTACGTGGGGCATACTGAAAGTATCTGGATCTGGCCACTAACTATAAAAGAATGAAAACACATTTATGGAATTCGAAAGTGGAAATCTTTGGGAACTGACAAAAAAATTACTAGCCAGCAGCCATTACAGCCAGTTTAACGGAGGACAGTAATGGGCTGTCTATAATATCGTAACAGGTGGCGAAACCTGTACAGCTTTGAACCTGAAAGAAAAAGCCAGTAGGCAGAGTGGGTCTTTCCTTTTGAAGATTTGCCAACGAAATTTAAGAAAAGTCGAAGCGTTGTTAAATAAATGGTTGATTCTTTTTTTCGGCAAGTCTGGACATTACACTGCAGTATCACTTGAAGATCAAAGAACAGTGACTGCAGATTGGTGTGTCAACACTTGCTTACCCAGAGTCTTAGAAAAAGTTAGCGAAAAGCGTCCTCGAAGCAATACTCCGTCACCACGATAACGCATCCTCACATTCTGCTAAGGTAACAGAAGCCTATTTGAAGGCTGTAAATGTGGAACTGATGACGCATTATAGCCCAGACCTCGCACCCTGCGACTTCTTTTTTTTCCAAAAATTTAAGACAAACTTAGAGGCATACGTTTTATGAAGCCATTGAAGACATCCCTAAGGAAGACTGGTCCATCTGCTTTGTACACTGGTTTCAGCGAATGCAAAAATTCATTATTTGCGAGGGAATATACTTTGAAAAACAATAAGTGTATTGCAAGTCTTATATCTAGTCTTATTGATCAGAATCCAGAAACTTTCAGTGTTAGTATATTTTATTATGTTAACAACACAAAAATACAGATGAAGAACACTTAAAACGCTGCTTGGTGTTCAATTTGGCATTAGATGTTCATGATGATAAGATAACATAATATAATTTTACTCTACCTATTTTTTTCAACACAATCATTATCTTCATATTCTAACATTATCAATACTTAAATCTCGCAAAAGCGAAGTTCTTTCTCAGAATTTTTAAAAACCCACTCATTGGTCAGAACCAGTCTCTGTCTCCTTAACAATCGGATTGCGGAAGTAACTGCGGAATTCATTGTTTCGACATTGCAATTACAATAATTAACTTGAACCTCGTGGATGTGGTTCCATGAACTCAAACTAAAAACAAGTATCTATATTTAAATGTTCTGTTTTCTTAAACGCTGTTATTTGCGAATTGCGGCCTTTGTTCTAATAGAAACCGTTACTTTTCGTATTATGACTATTTTAGAATCTGCTTAGACGGCATGTTTAGGATTGAATTATCAAAGAAGTATAGAGGACATGATACTATATATACTGGGGATAATAATTTTAACAGTGAATACTATGAGTGACAATGTGCGAATAAGAAACCTGAGTCACGAACACAAGGACAATTCTATTGTGAATAGTGAATAGGATGTATGTAGTTGACGAGTAATATGGTACTTTTCTATGTTAATACAATAAGACGATTTGTCTCCTCTCTGAGAACGTAACTGAGTTTAATATATGATGCGCAAGTTTAAGTAGCTGCACTTAGACTCAATTGAAGCTGTTTTGTTTTAAATACGGCATAATTGGAATGCATGTTGTTAAATTTACGTGTTTGTAAATATTAAATTAACGTATTAATTTCATTGATACTGTTAATAGCACAATAACATGATATTTGCAACTAAAATCAGTTGTTCTTATTTCATGTAATGTGGGACAAACGAACAGGGCCTCAATTCCGCTGTTAATTAGAATGACGATGGACTATCGTCTTGCAAGTGTATTCTATTAACTATATAAGACGAATGGCTTGATACAAATGTCTTTGTAATAGTATGGTAAACAGTATATTTTAAATTTGTAAAAAAAAATATATTTAATTTGCCAGATATGGCAATGTAGTTATATATCTTCGTATCGTCATTGATGCGCCATTGTCACTACATCGACAGTCTATTGACACTGTAAATTCATGTTAGTAGAATGCCGATATTTTGACCGAGATGTCAATGGCATCTTAACAGCGTGTGACAGTGACATATAATACCACAAACCACAAAAAAAAATAAAAAAACGAAACTGCTGATTGAGACTCTTCTAATAAGCCCAAACATGGTTTATATGCTGTAATTCTCTGAGGAGTTGGCTATCCCACAGACTACTTGATGAAGCAGCAAGTTTCGGGTTACAAGGTTAAGTAACAGTATACCAAATTCAGAATAATCATAAAATATATATAAAAAGATAAAATCATAAAAAGAAAAATAAGAATAGGTAATCATAAAAAGAATAATGTTTTCAGTAATATGTTACAGTAGTTTTATATGTCCAATAAAACCTTTTAAGCATACAAAAGATATTACTTTCGTAGCTCTGTAGATTAGTTTAAATGGGAGTTCAAAGAACCAAAACTGCATTTTATAAGACAAACGGTTACTGTACCGAATCTAATATCGTACTCAATCACGTAGTGCGGTTGGTCTGAAGATTTACACAGATGCATTCTATCAACCGAGACTAATTCTACTTACTCCATTATATGTATTAAGAAAATCAGAACAGTATTGTCTTGCACCCACATTAATTTTACTTCTATGTTCTTTCAGTTTGCGTTGCCGTGATTTTTGTCCATACCTAAATTTATTTATAATTATAATAATATAATTTAGCACTGGTAAACGATATCGATATCCGTGTGGTGAATGATTAAGAATACGGAATATCACCACCCCTATTCATCCCGTGGGTGTCGTAAGAGCCGACTAAGGGATCAAAAAACGCAGGACAACAGCACTACAAAGATAAGGAAAACTTGAAAAAAACCCCGTACCAACCCGTCTGGCCAGCGTGGTATAGTAGGCCAAAACCTCCTTTTTAAGAGAGGCCTATGTCCAGTAGTGGGCTATTATAGGCGGTTGATGATGTGATGATAAAGCATATTATCGTTCACAAGAGACTTAATTAAATAAGTGGAACTAAAATTAAAGTTCACAAAATCTGGGCGTGTAATACGCCTGTCTCTTAATTTTTAAAACTATCGCGCTCACGATGGGTATTAAGTACATACCTTTGAAATGCCTAACGCTTTGACCAAGTTGCACTGTCGTGGTCACATGCTGACCAGTCTGGTCGAAACGTGAGCGCGTAAATTCCCGTAAATGCCTCTGTTTACCCCTTCGGTGAAATGAACGTGAATGTATGTATGTAAACGAAACTTACAAAAGAGATAAACCGTGAACAGGGAATACGGAACAATACTTCACATATACACAGTTTCAAACGTAAATAATAAACAAGTTTTTGTTTATTTTAAATTCGGATAACAATGACATTCGCTTCCTACGAAACCTCAACATGTCTTTGTGTTGTATGCACAAAGAGCGGGTAAAATGTTAAAACTGCAACAACAGTTGGCAAGGTTTCCTTAACCGCAAGATGTTCTAGCTTATCATTTAATTTGCGAAAGAGCACACAATTTATAAAAGTAATTCTGACAAATTGTTGTCTTTCACCACAAACACGGTCTAGCCAAGATGTGGCAAATACATCTTATCTGCAGATGAACAAACTAACAGTAGGAAGTTCTTATCATAGTTACCCCAAATCTTTTGTTTAAAGTTAGAAGCCTCATGGTTTACGATCCGACAAACAACTTCAGCAACTTAAATTAAATTCATTAAGGGAATGGCGAATAAAATAGTTTCCAAGTAAGACGAAAGTAGCACAAGGATTTCTTTTGCATATGCTTTATTGAGAACGGTAAATTAATGTCCGAGAGTTAAGAATTAAGTAATAGGTGTGCTTGTGTTGAATTTTCAGGCTTGTGAACCTAACTCTATTACATTAATATAATTAAAAAAAAGAATTAGTTGGAAGCCGCAGTGAAAACATGGAATTATATTTAATTTGTTTAATATACTACAATCGAAGTAATATCATATACTAGTTGTTGCACGCTTCTCTGCCCACTTTTAATTATTACTTATCTCATTTCACCTCATTTGAGTTTATGTTTGATTGAAACCAATAGCCGTTCATTATTAGTTCCATCAAGCTAGCTTTTCTGCTTCCGTTTAATCTTTTTTGAACGTCAATCATCTTCTAAAGGAATAGACATTTACTACATGCACTGTTATTCACACGCAATGAACCATGATCGTAAGTGAGAAAATTAAGATTGTTCATAAATTACGACAGTCTCTGTATTAATGTACAACTTCAGAGTATCATTATCCTGTATCGTACAGAGACCCTCTTATTTATTTATTTTTACTTAAAAAACTGTAAGATAACATACAATAAGATTATATTTATATGATTTATTATGTCAGTAAAAAATAATATTAATTCAACAAATATCATTAGTTTTTTGAGCGTTCAACAGAAACTTATAAATTACTCGCTGTATTCTGCCACATTGTGGTGCATTGATGAGAAAAGTGTAATAAAACTGACGTGAAAAATAGATAAAAGAATCTTTGAAGTGGTTTGTACATCGTGTCAAAATTTGTTCTCCATCGGTGCAGTTTTTTTGGGTTTTTGAAGCGTACACAAACCAACTTATCATTTAAATGTATATAAATTTGTCAATATCTAGTAAACCTACGACTTATTTAAACACTACATATAAACGACTAACAAATTAAGTAGACGCCTATACATTAATTTGCTATAACAGACACTCCAATTTATTTACCAACATAATAACATGAAAAATACATACAGTGGAACATAGAACCTCCTCCTTTTTTGAAGTCGGTCAAAAATTAAATTTAACTTTAAATTTCGTTCCACCCGCGGCCACACTCAGGGCGGCATGAGGCGCAGGTGAGCGCGCCTCCTCCGCCCGGTTCGCCGGCGGCGGATCGGTTCCGAGTGGAGGTCGTCCTCCCGGGCCTTCTCCGCCGCCTCCTTCTGCGAGATTACCTCCTCGCAGAAGGTTGCGACCGCGGTAAAAATACTGTCGCTACCGGCCATGGAGCGAATTACGGCCGGTAGCGAGAGATCCGATCCGATGACTGCAGTGAGGGCCCGGCGCTGCGTCGCCCAAGCGGGGCAGACTGCGGCACTGCAGTCGCAGTGGTGGCAGGCGGGACTCGATTCCCTCCTAGCGACCGAGTACAGGTACTGTCCGAAGCAACCGTGCCCGGAAAGCACCTGCGTCAGCCGGAAGGTAAGGGTACCGTGCTGCCGCCCTGCCCACTCGGCGACGACCGGCTGGAGAGCCTCCACGGCGGCGAAGCCAGCGCGTGGAGTCTTCGCTTCGCGCCACTCGCGCACGTCTTCGGGCGAAATCCGCTTTCCGCCCGGAAGTCAGCCACTCGCCGATAAACTTCAGCGAGCACTTCCGCCTCCAAATCCCACGGGGGTGTTCCGGCCAAGGCGCAAGCCGCCTCGGTGGACACCGTGCGGTATCCGCGTATGGCTCTGACCGCCAATATCCTCTGAGGGCGCCAGAGGCGCGCCCTATTCGGGGCGGTCAGAGCCGCCACCCACACCGGTGCACCATACAGCGCCATGGACCGGACAACCCCCACGTACAGCCACCTCGTGGGAACACTGGCCCCGCCCAAATTGGGCAAAAGTCGCCCTAGGGCGGAGGCAGTTTCCACCAGCTTCGGACCAAGCTGTCGGAAGTGCTCGTCGAAGAGCCACCTACCGTCTAGGACCAGACCCAGGTACCTCATCTGGGCCCGGACCGGTACGAGGACCGAGCCGACCTCGATTGAGGCGCTGGCGGGTGGATCACGACGGGGCCCATGAAATAATAGGGCCTCCGTCTTATCCAGGGCCACCCGTAATCCCAACGCCTCAATGCGCCCGACCACCTGGGAAACTCCCGTGGCGGCCAGGCGCGCCGCCTATTTGCACGATACCTATGCCGACCCAGTTAATTTTTGTCTGTCTGTCGGTCTATCTGTCTGTCTGTCTGTTTGTTTTTTTCAGGTAATCTTCCTAACGTCTGAACGGATATCTGTCTATATAAGGAGTAACTTAGGCTGTTTTCCTCAGAAAACCCCTATAAAATTTTGCCCGGTCCGGGAATCGAACCCACTAAGACAGCGCTTTTCAAATTCCGTGCGAATGAAGTCGCGGGTATCAGCTAGTTTATAATATAGATTAAAAGGTGTAATGTCAGCTATTTGGATAATTTAATGCATTACACGTTACAATAAAGTCATAACGGCGCACGTGTTAAAAGGTCGGGCGTCAACGAGTGCGTACGCGCACTGAATCGCTCTGCCCTACAGTTTCATTGTCGTAATGTGTTTATCCGATTTAATCGTCGTTATAATGAAGAGACTTGATGCTTTTTATTGCATTTTATTGCAATTATCATTTTCTCACTTATTTTCACAAAGTTTAAAATTTAATGTCGAAAATGTACCTTTTTTGGCAATATTATAATTTCTTATTATTAATTATAGTATTATAGTCAAAAAATTGTTATGTATAAATAATTTCCATACCGATGTTTATCGTGTCAGTGAAAATATAAAACATGTTATTTAAGCCCCGTTACAAAAAAATATCAAACTTACCGACATTTATGAATTATTTCGCTTTGGCGTGTACCTGAGATGCTTTTACTTACTCGTATGGGTGGGTAATTTATTTTCGCATATTTTTACACTTTTTTTTTTATTTATTTTGACTTCTGAAAATATTGGTTAAGAAATATATTTTCAACTAGCTGGTGCCCGCGACTTCGTTTGCGTTTAATTTGAAAAGCGCTGCCTTAGTGGGTTCGATGCCCGGACCGGGCAAAATTTTATAGGGTTTTCTGAAGGAAAAAATAGCATAATACTCTTTATATCGACAGCTACCTCGTAATACAGTATTATGAAAATCGGTCCAGTCGTTTTGAAGATTAACCGGAACAAACAGACAGGTAGACAGACAGACAGACAAAAAATATTTAAACTAGTTTTAGGCACAGGTAACGGTGTGAGCATGAAAAAAATCCTATTATTTTGACATTACAAACAGTCACTTCAATTTTAATTTATTTGTAAAGAAATGAAAATGTAGGTTTCAAGGTACAAATCTACATACAATCACATACAATCTATTTAATCTAATTAAATTCAATCGTTAATTTTTCTTAAAACATGAAATCTTTGTTTAACCTATTGGTTTATTTAACATTTTGCAAAGAGCTTTTAAAATAAATAAGTGGCTTTTAACTTTCCGTTACGTCAAACTCTTTGATTTAATAGGGATGACATGAAATGTACTTACGATTATACGTAGTAGTAACTATTTTTAAGGTTACGCAAGTGTTATTAGCCATACAGACGCAATTGTCAATCAAAATAATTAATCACTTTGGGTGTGTAAAAAATGCAATTATAGATGAATAGTCAATAAAAATAAGCAATTATAACAGGAAAGTCGTCAAGAATAAGTATGCAGAAAGAGAAACAAAAAGATAATTAATATGCGTAACTGCTTAAATGCAGCCGTTGTCCAATACTGTTTTATCTTAACTTAATCGTTGTAAATGACTCACTATACGAAGGTCGTCGGCCCGAGTGAAGAAAAACCGCAGCAAATTGGTACTTCTTTAAGGAAGTTCCGAGAACGACGAGTTACAAAAAAGACCCTGCCGGCCACTGTCAGAATCACGATTTTAATCGCACCAAAGTGTAATGGGATTCCCGTATTATTCTTTTAAATTTCCTGCATAATATTTTGATTCTCGTTCCGTTCAAATAATTTCAAGATAAAATAGATTTTGATTTTGATTATGACTTGTTGCCATCCATCCGGTGGATTCTTTAAATTGGAATCGTTTTTAGGTTTTATAATATACATAATAATAATGGATATAAAAGCTAGGGTATATTAATATTACTGAATCCTAGGCTGTAATGCTCTACGCTTATAGGTAATTTAACGGTAATAAATCTTATATGACTGCAGTTAGCTTTGATACACACAAGATTCAATCTGAAGTCTTAGTAGCAAGCGAGCTATCCCACAAATATGTTTTTCCTTGTATAGGGTTAGTATCCTCTTAACCGATTCAATTACAATCTGCGCTTTCAGGTATATCAGAGTCTCAAAGGATTACCATAGTGCTCGTAAAAGTACCATTTCATTAGACGGCACAACTCAAAGCTACAGTTGAACATAAAACTATTTCCGACCGATAATTTGAAATCGTAGATATTTTTTACAACCCTTTTTGGGAAGAAAAAAATACTTAAAGCGAATAGCAACACTTGGTAACCAGCAAAATTGATTTTGATAGACCTATAAAAACTAAGTTTTGCACATAAAAGACGACAGCAAGTGCCTCTACTGAACTCAAGAGTAGAGTTGTTAGTGCATTTACCTATCTCTCTTAGTTAGTACCTGCACTAAGACAGGTAATATTGTAGAGTAAGTCGCTTCCTTTAAAATATAAACAATTATGAACTATCTACACAAATGAAGGTCGGACATGAATGACAGTTATATAACAATACAGCGTACAGCTGAAGATCAATAAAACATAATTAAAACTGTTGTAACAATTAAAATGCACTGTCCAATTAAGTGAAATACATGCAGATTGAAGGACATACAATTTAAAAAAGGTAGGTAAACGCTAATATATATGGTCAAACTTATTGGTTTTTCAATGCGTCTAGATAGATTGTCAATAAAGATTGGTCACACAAACCAATTGAACGGGTCAAGGCGAAACTCGAAAACATTTTGTGCTTGGAAATTGGTCAGTAAGAATGTTGACATTCCACTCTAATCTACTGTTTTACGTTCAAATGGTTCCACTCGTTTTCCTAAGTGTCTTTATAGAATTGTTAATGCGGTCGTACTCAGTCTTACTGTTATCTAGTCTTACAACGATAAAAATAGTTTTGAGGTGAGATAGATTCCTGAGATGGTAATTTGAATTGCTGACTAAGTCAGTTAGAGCTTGAGCCTAGTTTTCTTAAGAAATAACGCATTTAGTATTTTGTTTAAAATAGTGTGGGTTTCTCAAAATATTAGAGTTATTATACATTTTATTGCTTTATTATTTAATACCCTTCGGCATATAAGAATCCTAGACTTTGGCTATGTTTTAACTCAGAAAATTTCTTTTATTTTACACTAGCTGGTCCCCGCGACTTCATTTGCGTAGAATTTGAAAAGCGCTACCTGAGTGGGTTCGATTCCCGGACAGTGCAAAATTTTAAAGGGTTTTTCTGAGAGGAAAAATATCCTAAATTACCCCTTTATAAACAGCTACCTGGTAGTAAAATATTTTTGAAATCGATGCAGCCGTTTAGAAGATTACCCGAACAAACAGACAGGCAGACAGACAAAAAATAAATAAACTGGTTTTTAGGCATAGGCATCGTGCTAATAACCGTGTGAGCGTGAAAAAAACCTATTATTTTGACATTACAAACAGACACTTTAATACTATTTATTTGTGTAGACTTTAAAAACAAAAACATTCTATTTAGTCGATGAAATTAAGTGACTGTTTTTTTCATATAATGATTACCTTTTTTAGATAACTTGACTTGTTACATTGAAAATGACATTGAAAATGTTTTACATTGAAAATGTAGTCTAAAATATACCATGATAAAGGATGGAACTGACGAAACCGCTGACGTACTAGTATTTGCTGTTGAAGAAACTATGAATAACATTTATAATTGGAAGCTTTTGAAGCAACCGTGAAGAGTTATTTCAATCGCTACTAAAACTTTAGCGTATAAATCTTGATGTTTGTTACCTACGTTTACAAAGTATTTAAAACATTTAAAAGCATACGTTTCCCTTCGTGTTTTGTAAGCAGTAAATTTGGAACTATTCCAAATACTTTACATGATATTACCTGTTTACCGTTTGCGTTTAAACGACTGCATTCAGAAAGTATTCTTTTGAGTAATATCTGCATTGACCTATTGCAGAAGTAGGAATCCAATCGAATACCGCGGTATAGGTCGGCCTGCATAATGATGGTGCTGAATTCTTGTAGTTACTATGTAACATTTAGTGAATATCTTATAAAAAGAAACAAAAGCAACTTAAAAGCCTGCCGTTAGTCATCTATATCAATACAGATAACCACCATGTTAAAGAAAAAGAGAACTAAACTACCTTAACATGTGTGTTTTTTTGTAATTATTTATAGTTATTTATTTGGTTTTAGTTTATTTTTGTTTTCGTTTTATATAGTATTGCATTATGTTGGTTGTATTTTTGTTCTTTTGCGAATAACCGACCTCAAAACTTAAGTAGTTTGTTAAATAAAATAATGGTAAAAACGTCAATAAATGCAGATAATAGTTAATATTTTAGGTGTTACTCGCTTGTGTCATCTAACTATATTAAGACAATATATCGGAAAGACACAAAAAGAGAGGACATGCGATTATAAAACATCGAACGTTGACACGAGTATTATAACAATACCAATTTCATAATATTCCGTGACTGTATCTGTTATGATAATAACAGGTTCACTACAAGACAAGTAAAGTTGTTATTCATTGAGTTACGAGGCTAAGTGGGTTTCAAGAATAAAGTCCCAACGCCCTTGTTGATCAAGCCACTCACTGTATCGAATGTCATTGCTCATTGAATTGCACCTATTGTTTTACAATCGATTTGTTTTATGGATTATCGGTATTTTTACCTGCTTTTTTGGTTTGTTCGTATCCTCAATCATAAAAATTTCATTGCTGTGCCAAGGTACCCGTTTATTGTTACTTTGCTGCAGCATACAAATAGGGTCCTCATAAAATAATGTATTTTTGTGGTTTTTGCCAAGTCACGGTTATATACATGTTTACTGGTTAAGTAGACCTAGATACTTTAAAAGTAGTTTGAAGTAGCTATTATTGCTAGTAGATTTCACTATGAAATGCCATATCCTAAACCATTTGTCATTTTTTTATTTTTCTTGCTGTTTTTGTGTCCTTGATACGTTTTTTTATAATTTCGATTACTAAAATTGTAGTTAACAAGCTGGCCGAAGTAGATGGTTGATAAAAGCAAAAAGAAATAAATCGTTTTTTTTTATTGACGAAATTAAAAAAAAATCTAACACGTGTGGGATAAGTAATCTAAAAAGTCTAGGATAGTATCAAAATTCATAAATAAATACTTAGATGAAAGACCTGGAGTATTGGTATTGGTTGTGGGCTCAGATTTCCGCATTTAGACTCCAGAGTGGTCCTGTATGCGTTGAGTAAGGTTGTCTGGCGGAGCCAACCAAGCTCCTTCCAAAAGCGCAGAAATTTTCTGGGACGTTCACAGGCTTCCATCAGTTAGTCACGAATAGAAAGGAAACAGTTCAAAAATACAAGACAAGTTTATAATTAGGTACTATTGGGTTGTACGCTACTTCTTAATACGCCCGGTATTTTATCTAAGTATTCTTCTATGGATTCCACGAAGTATCCTAAACTGTTATACCTCATTAGCTAGCAAATGAGAAGCAGGAGCCAGGAGCATGTGATGTTTCCACTAAAAACCTCCGTCTAGTCTCAGGACGGCCGGCTCCGAGGAGGACCCGGACCATGTATTTTCAGGTCTCCCCGGATCAACACCATGCCTAGTAAGGCCCTATCCCGGGGGTAGCCCTATATGAATGGCCTAGAAGCGTTAGTTTAGTTACTTTACAATTAATTTATCATATTTTAAAATTGACAAAAAAGAAGGTACATTCAAGGGTTACTGACACATGCATTTCCTTTCATTCTTCTTTTCTATGTAGGTATTAGTACCAGTAATGGCATATTAAGTGCCATGCTATGCCCTACGTGCTCTCTTTAATTCCAGGGCACATCAATGACGCACGCATACCTACTACGCGCAAAGTTATGTATGAATCATAACACCTTTTTATTCGTTTTTGTTAGCCGACTTGGGAATTCCCACGAGTTTCGATTCGATCGATCGATCGAGTTCGATTTCAAATTCGTAGTAAAGCTTATTTCATGACTACTATTATTATTATTAGTTCTAATTTAGATAAATAGCTTTTTACTCTAATAGTTTAGTAAAGGTATAAAGTTGTTACGGGGTTAAAAATTGAGTAGAGTGAAGTTCAATCGAGGTAAAAGAATAGCTTAAGGCCTGAAGGTAATAATGGATAATTCGTGTACGAGTAAAGACAAATGAGTTAAGAAGGATATAATTTTGTGAAGTACAATTACAGTTCCCTAAATGCTTTTAGTCTTCCTGTACTATGGTCTGGTTACCATAGTACAGGCTCTGCCTAGTTTGGGATCAGACGGCCGTGTGTGAGTGTGTGAGATATATATTATTATTATATTATTATTGATAAAGTTAATGCATATATTGATAATATTTACGCAATTACATCGGGTTGATTTTAGAATACTAGTTAAAAAAAGGTCAAGTCAAGAACTCATATTAATAAGGTCAAATCAAGAACTTCTATTAACAAGTTCTTGACTTGACCTTATATTAAAATGAAAATGATGATTACATTCTTTTCATTTTCAAGAGTCAGTAAATAAAAATGATACTTTTATTAAAGTTGAAAATAATCTTTTTTAAAGTTTAATACAAATAGTTTAGTACAATAGGTGTCAATACACAGTTAACCAACAGACGGTATTTCCAAAAAAATCACTGTGTACTTTGTTGGCGCTGTGCCATCATTGTCGTCTAACGATGTCACTTTGTACTGCTTTGCTCATCATTATTTAATATTAATTAAAAGGATTTTGAATATTCACATCACATCACATCAATAGCCTTTAATAGTCCACTGCTGGACATAAGCCTCTCCTTAGAAAGGAGGTTTTGGCCTACTATGCCACGGTATATATATATTCGCTTAGCTTATTTTCTAAAAAAGTGTTTCTATTCATTACTCTCTACAGATACATAATACTCCATTTAGAGCACATAGTAAACTCTACAAATGTAAACGCAGTAAACTGTGGTTTGCGAGAAATATTAATCATTGCTTTCACAAGTTTCAGTATCTTATTGTTTAGTAATGTTTGAAATAGATTGCCCATACTTATTGAATTTTCTAGTTTACCGACAAACGTAATAAGATCGTTATTTATGTGACGATAGCGCTATTAATGTCTATTTATAGCATCAATAGAAGAACTGGTTCGTTCGTAATATTATTTAGAGTAAAAATAACTTAAGTTATCGAGTGTAGTGGAACGAGTAAATCTGTAAAGCGATTAGAGTATGGCGTTGCATGGGGCAGTATGGCGCCTGGTACGTAGTGCCTTGGTGCGGTGTAGCCTGCAGGAATGCTACCCGCCGGCATTCGCAGTACCGTTGTCCACTCAGTTTTGAGTGTAAAAATAAATTATTGTACTTTTTTTTTTTTAACCGGAGTTCAGTAACGCGACTTACTTAGCAATTCACGAATCGTTTAGTCTGAACTTATCTCTTACATAATTTTAGTACTTATTATTTTTATCAATTTAACGCGTCTGACTATTTTGCTACTTTAGTTGTGCTAACTATGTAAAATCGGTGGGAATAACAGTAGCTATGCCTGAGAAGCTTATCAATAATCTAAATATAAAGAGAATTTGTATGACTTCAACGCTATAGTACAGGAACATAGATTACTATCTCTGGTTTGAGCATTTGTATCTAAACACTTCTTCAAAGAGAATTAATTTTTAAATATTGTTAAAAGGTTGTTTGCAAAATAAAATATTCTATTCTATTCTATACTCAAACATAAGCTGTAGTCGGTCACTCACCCCTTAAAGGTGTCGTTCATCCCTACATTTTCGTTTCGGTCAGTAGACTTCATGGAAAATTTTAAATAATTTTATGCATGCTAGATGTATGTGACGTTGGCGTCTCTATTATAAGATTTAATTACGTTTTTTTGCATTTTATTAGCATTGGGTTTAGTAGAAAGCCTAATTATTATTATAAAAGTTCAACTCACAATGACAATTTCTAACAACTCTTGTTTCTTCATAATTTATTTGTATTTCCCCGCAGTATCTGGTTATATTTTACGATCAATATGTGTATGTATTATTATATCATGTCTATATTATTATTATTACTATATGGACCATTTGGTCTAGTCGTCCATCCGTCGTCGTCTAGTGACCCTGACTGCTAAGCCGGAGGTCGTTCGGGGTTCGATTCCCATCTAGGACAAATAATTGTGTGAAAAGCACGATCACTTGATCTGTGTCTGGGTGTAAGTTATCTATAACATGTATGTATTTAGAAATATATAAGTAAGTGCATCAACAGCCTGGTTGCCATAGCACAGGGGCTCTGCCTGGAGGCGAGACCTCGTGGCGGCCATCGGAGTGGGAGTTCTCTCGCTCGATAGCCTGATTGCGGCTATCGTGAGGAGCTAACTCTGCCGTCTCCTTCTGCGAGCAAGTTATGCTCGCGAAGGAGACGGCGGAGCGGGACCGGGAGAGGTTTAGAACTCTCCCGGCCCGCCAGGCAGGAACGGGCCAGGTACCGCAGGCGACTCAGGCGCCGGAGATCTCAGAACGACCTCCGTCCTCCATAAGCACAGGCCTGGGCCTGGGCACAGATGGCCTCATCTGTCACCCTAGAAGAAGCAGGCCGGGAGCAGAGGGAACATGGGGTTCCCACACGGGATTGGGGTCGTCTACTCGTCTGTAGATGGCCCGAGGTATGTCAGGGCACCAGGGACTTTCTAGGGTATACCTGGTTCCCCGGCTATTAGTACCCGAGACGGCGTGCGGTTTTAGTCGGTTCGAGTCCGACATGCCACCGATAGGTGACGGTACGAAAAAAAAAGGGGCTCTGCCTGGTTCGTATCAAAATGTCAAATCTCGTAATAAAAATTCGTTCAAATTCAGTTCCGATCTACTCTCGATCTCACCTATTTCATAAAAGGTATTCTAATTGTATAGAATTAACAACGTTGACTGTAACGTTACTATATAGTATTCTGACAGAAAGATGAATCGGAATTTTGTAAGTCTTAATAATACATTAACACAAGAATACCTTTTATGACTTTTGTACAAACATATTACTCTTGTTTTCGATTTGTCAACATCACGATAGCTCTAACAGTAAATTTTAATTATTTGTTTTGTCTCTTAAACTACTTAAAGCTATATGTTCTAATGGATACATAGCGTCTCTTGCCTTAGTACTAATTAATCAGAGTGTTTAAGTTATACAGAACGATTAGCTAGGAGTGGTAGTTGCGTCAACGGTAAGTGGAGCTGGACTGTAGGTACGCAGCTCTCACGTTACCAGCTCGCTAAATCAACATCGCGTGACGTTACACCACGCTCCATATCTTCATTATTAATGACTTAAGCTACCGTCGTGTCCGTAGTAAGTCGCTAATAGTCCAATATAGAAGACTTTTACTTATTTTACTTACAAACGACTTCAAAAAGGGAGGCGGTTTTAAATTTGCTTCACTTTTTTAATATCTGTTAGCTCAAAACTTTGTTATTTGTGATCCGGTTTAGGCAATTCTTTTTTTCTGGGGGGTAAACTTTCCGTTCAGTCCATTGATATTTCTGTTTTTTTTTAAATTGTTTGTTATAAATCATGTTTGTTATACCAGCTAGTCGAACAATGTAACATATTTTAGTCGAATAATAACAATATTTTTTTGAACATATGACACACATCGCCATCTAGTTTCAAACTATGCAGAGCTTGTACTAAGAAAACTAGATTGACTGATACAATACTTATGTACCTTTTTTTTGTAAATATATACGAGTACATATTATACATAGAAAACATTACTAAAGATTGGGAAATACTCTTTTGATCAACCTTTACTCTACTAGAGCACTAGAATTATTTTACTTTCAAGTCACTTTTCTTAAAAGCCGCAGTCTCCAATTACAAGCTAACATTCGTATAATGTTTCAATAAAAAGTTTCAAAGTTTAATATTTAGATAGATAGATAGATAGATAGAACTCTTTATTTGTACACCATTTTACAAGAAGCATGATAGTTACATGAAAGTGTTAGATATACAATGTACAAAGGGCGGCCTTATTGCTAAGAGCAATCTCTTCCAGGCAACCATAGGATGGATCAAAATGTTAGGGAGAGATAATAGTAGTTGATGGAATATTTATACTTCATTAATAAATAATTATATTTTTTATTAAGTCTAAATTTTATTTTTCTACATTTATATTGCAATAAGTAGGGGATTCTACACAATGTGTTAAGAATAATAGCTCCGCGTCAATTTTTATAACATGAAAAACATTCGTGCCAATATACTTACAATATAGTTACTTTGGTGCAATTGATTTTTTATAAACTTAATGTTTCGTGATAACTATTGCTTGTATTTCACTCAACTCTTCACAAGTTTTACTGATTCCACTAAAAATATTAGCTACATTTAAAAGATCGAACGCACATTATGTGTAGGTTAGAATACTTTTGGATTCGCCGAACTCGTAGCAAAATATTTCGAAAGGAAGTTTATTTAGACACTACAAGTATGGTTAAATGAAAAGAAAATAATAATAATAAATACACAGCAGACAAGCAACACAAGGAAAACTCTTACAAGATAGATTTTATGAACACTACAAAATACTGCGGGATAAATCAGTGTTAGACTTCCGAGGGGATTATATTGTTGGAAGAAATGACGTCTGAACAGCATCAACTTAAAATCAAATTTCCTGTTACTGCTTCAGAAAAGACTACCTTTCCTTTTATTGCATCTAAAACAACTTCAGAAGGGCATCAAAATCTATTAAATTAGTCCTTTCCATTTTAGTATTAACTGTTTTAAGTATCGGCTATTGTTTAGCTGTTTTCTTTTTACGCATTTCCATAGTTGTTGTTCTATCGCTTATATAAATCGCTTCACGTACTTGTCTTTCTCAACGTAAAAATATTTTTTTTAATTGATTCAGAACAGACAGCTAGTATTAACATAAAGAAAACCTCTCTTTTATGCTTACTTATTATCCATATAACGATTATCGCAAAGCACTATTTCAAAGAAAATTGTTATTAAATTACTTACTTGAATAACAAGGTATAATGAAAATGTTATCGTTAACTCGCTTTACTTATTACTTAAACATTGAAGCGCTTTCCGAACGTACAATTTTGTTAAAGTTCTTTAAAGATGATTAACACCAGTTTAATTACTCTAGTTAGATCTAATAAAGACAAGAAAATAATCGTTTTACCTATTTTTCTCTTTGTAAGAAAGTGCCAATATTTGAATCAACTGTATCCGAGCGCATGAATTAGTTGGTTTATCCATCTGATCGTAAAGTTTAAGATTTATTAATTACTTAGAGTGTATGGAGTATGGTGGTGCGAAGATTGCATACCACCAGCTTTATGGTCGACTTGGAATTTTATTAACAACGTCTTAGGCGAACCTTTTGTTATACAAATGTATTGTAACAGTATAGTTTTATAGATTCTGATTAACGTTGAATGAATGAACGTTGCACTCTGGGTGCCTGGGAACCGTACACCGTTATTGGAATTTATAAAATATTTGCCGATCCTTTGGAATGTTTCAAGTAGTGGCAAGCTGGGTACTTTATTATTATTATACTTACTACTTTATTATTACTATACTGGGTACTTTATTATATTAATACACGGTGCAAAACAATACTGTAAATAGAAAACTACTCACAGCTCACATGATTAGAGACCAATAATAAACTGTCATACATGAGAAAAAATATTATAAGACGCTCTTAAAAAATGTTCGCGAACGAATGCATAAACCTTGGCGTTGGTAGAAACAATACAGCACATACCATTAAAGGTTCTAACGTTAGTGCGTGTGTGAACGAAGCTCGTTGCCAGGCTGACGGTGCTAAAGGCTCTAAAATAAGTTATGGCTAATTCCCAACTTCACCCGGTGGCGAGGAATGCATTAACTCAGGGGTTGCGAACTCGTGGCACTGAACAGAACATTGATCATTTATAGAAGATAGCCAATCCCGTTAGTCGAAGATTAACATAAATACCTTCGAAGGTTGCTTGTTGTGATATTGATTTGAGTTATAGCGCTTAATGGTTTTGTAGTAACCACCAATGGTACTTTGGTGGTAACAGCCAATAACGAATCGGTAGCAATTAGGTATTTGCAGCGTTTACTGAATTGAGTTTAATCGTGTTTTATATACTTACATAGTGTTTACAGCGTTTTTAATAGATTTTAGTACTGCAGTACCATAGAATAAGTAGATAAATAATTAATTTAACTGGTATCAAGAACTATCGAAAATGAAAACATATTTCAACAACAAACATTAGGTTTTACTTACTCTTAAAAAATTAACTAATAATAACCTTATAACTGTTATTAAAAAAAATGAAACTATAAAATAATAATTAGAGTCATAAAAGACTGGCATGAACATAATAAATAGCAAAAGAGATTGTTCAGATTGCACACAATTTTAAGTCACCTTTTTACTGAGTCCTTCAACCTTTTTCGACGTCATTATGTTTTAGAGGCACATTGCCTATCATTAGTAAATGAACACAGGAGTAAAAATGTTTACTATCCCTGCTGTAGCCAATATGCAGACCTAGCATTGTGTTCATTTATCTAAACACCGGCTGGCCAGCCAACACTGAATGCTATTGACGTGCGCACATGTGTGCGACAAGCGCTTTGGACCATTCCTTATCATTTTATGTGTACATATTTATAGTATTTTAAAAGTTTAGCAGATTATGTATCGTTACGTTTAGAGTAATGTAGTTTTTTATTATAATCCAATGTTTTCTGTTTGTTTCACCCATATTACCTAAATGTGTTTATTGTACATTTTATGTAGCATAAAATGTATAGAACACATTCAGGGAATATTTTATTTTTTTGTTCGTTTATAAACAAAGTGTATCATTATTGACTGCCTCACCGGAGCAGTGGTAGCGTATGCGACTGCTGCTCTGAGTCTCGGGTTCGACTCCCGGGTCGGCATAATTGTTTTTTTATCTGCAAATATTTGTTTCGTAGTTTGGGTGTCTTCTATGTATATCATCATCATCAACAACCTCTAATAGTCGTTGAACATAGGCCTCTCCTGAGAAAGGAAGTTTTGGCCTACTATACCACGCTGGCCAGACGGGTCGGTATAGGGTTTGTTTCAAGTTTTCCTTTTCTTTGTAGTGCTGTTGTCCTGCAGCCGCGGTTGGTATGGTGGTTACACTCAGTTTTCTTAACACGTCACCACACGGACGGATCACGTATGAATTGTCATAACGATATGGGGTAATACTAATAAAGCTCTACACTACACTATATCAGTCAGGACATTGCACTTTATTTTCAAAATCTATGTATGATCTATTGACACCAGAACACAGAATAAAAATAACATTAAATATCTACATAAAAACGAATAATCGATGCATAAACTGCTTAATTATTTTTATTTCAGAAACCTTGTAACTGAAGAACTACTAGAGAGACTTAAGTATTGGTCATTAGTGGGTTTAACTGATTATATTACATAACTAAGTTTGTAGGTAGGTACACATAATACCTACTCTGTAGCGTGAAATGCAATGAAATAAGAGGATAATGCGAATAATATAGGAAAATGCCTTGTTTATATTCAAATAAACTTACTCGCTCCATTGTTTGCCATCCATTGTTTCGTAACATTTGCCTCGATATTTAACATGTTATGTCATATTTATTTAATTAACGAATCATTTCAATTTCAAGGTCTACTTAAAGTGTTAATTGCAAACAAGTATATTAAACTTACGTTACCTTTATTTTCGCTGAACCTTTATTTTCGGGTTTTAATGTAAGGAAGAACTGCAGTAATAAATCAAAAATAGTCTGGTATGTAAAAATATAGTGACTTTAGGATGTATATTGATATAGATAATATAGATTCGTCTGGCTTTTTCATAGTAGGGGGCAAAACAAGCAGACGGGTCACCTTATGGTAAGTGACCACCACCACCCATGGACATCTGCTACTCGAGAGACACAAGTGCATAGAGTGCCCCCCTCCTCCTCCTCCTCCTCTCCTCCATACTTAGGATAATTTAAACATTTATTAGTGATTCAAAAAAGTGAATTGCATCATATAGGTGAGAACTAATCCTCTGTATATCCTTCATGACTCTACGTTTAAATATACAAAACATTTCAACAGTGAAAAAAAAAGAAACCTATGCTTAAGCACAGGCTATAAATTTATGAAGATCTTTATTGTACGTATTCTTAAATATGAAAGCAAAGGATGAATGCATCACCACCAATATAACCAGATCCAATAAAAAAATTACAATTCTTTTCAAGCTTAAGTGTTTTCTTCGTTTTGAAAGTTCTCATTTACCTGGTCGTGCCGCATGGATGAGTTTATGAATAGTCTAAGCTCTTCGTCCAAGGTGGACTTATAAGAATACAAGCTGCAGACTCGACTCTAAGTAACACAATATCGAGTCCTACTATAGAATAATTTGCATTAAGTATTATACAGGAACAATGTGAAAATGAAGGTATATAATTTTGCTTAATAATTTATATTGATGTAGTATACTGTACAGAAAAATAACGAAAATTTATCAAAATATGAACATTTTTCTTTATGAATGAGTAAAATCAAATTAAATCTTCTTCTTACCTACAAATAAATAAAACTTTTGGTTTGTTTCGTGTTTATTTGACAACCAGGGTTTCTACAACTCCTACACTAACATAATATATCCTCTTCGATCATTTGTTTCGGCCAACGCAGCAAGTTAAACTAGTTATGTAGATGTTTGAGAATACTAAGTCATTCATTATACATACATTTCCATACTTCCTACTCACACCCGCAGGTCATATTTACATTAAGTTATTTTATTTTATTGAAAATGGAACTTCAAAAGTATTCAAATTCAAAGGAACTTACATTAAAACTGCGTTTTTCTCAAAACCAATGTTTTTAACACATTGTCACCTTCAAAGTCCAGCACTTCAATTCTAAACCTTGAGCGTTGAGTGTTCATGGGCGCTAGTCACTGACCGTCAGGTGACCAGGGCCTCAATTCTGCTATTTCATGTTCACGCCAAGCCAGTGTCTTACCACTGACACGCTACTGAGATGCCATCGAGTGGCCCTTGGCATCGGTTTTAATATCGGTAGTCTACACTAACTCAGTGTCTTTACAGTGGCGATGGAATGGCAGTGGCTCATCAGTGGTGATATCAAAAAGATTGCCATATTTGGAAAAATAAATAAATCATCTCCTCATAATTTGAAAATATATAACATTTTTAAAATATATTACAGACTGTTTGTTTACCCCTATGTCATGAAAAAGTAGTGTTCATCATACAAACGGTGGCGAATACTAGACCAAAACACTATCATCATATTGTTTCTATATCTCAAACAAAAGACACAATACTAAATAGTTTTATTCAAATGATAAAATAAACTATATGTTTCTGATTCATTTTTCAAATCGATCATTGTGTCTCCTGTGTGTATCGGTCTATTGATTTAGACTAGCGACAGAGGGGCGTGATTCAACCGTGACGCACTATCCCACCCATGTATTCACTAGGGAATATTGCTATATTCAAGGGCACGGTAACCCTTCATATACTAACCGATATGTCGTTGCCGTTATTAAATTAACGTACACACTAACATGCGATGGATATTCTGTCTAGAAAAGTGATATTACATTTTTTGTTAACAATTTGTACACGAATAATATAAACTTGACCTATAGGTATGGATCTAAAGGTCTATCTATATGAGAATACTGTTGAAACTTGCAAGAACTGTCACCAACTTCAAAATAGATACCTACCAATCTTTATTTAAAAATTTAACACTTGAGAAAAAAAATACAAATTGATGTAAAAAGGAACCCCTTTACATGGAAAACTGTGTAAAGGATCTAATATAAAATGAATGCTTAACGTTGCAAAATTTTCAACAAGTATCCAGTTTTCTAGTAAATAAGACATATCCTAAATTAAATTCCACAATTAATGTGTGGATTAAATTGAAGCCTACCATGTTTTCAAACCGATATGACTTTAAAAGGAAAGAGCATATTCCCACTAAATTGGTAGGGACACTGCTGACTCTTGAGTCCCAGTAATCCATGGGCGGCGGTAACCACTTACCATCAAGTGACTTCCACCTTAAGAATACACAAACTTTGGAATTGCATATCCCTATAGGAAATCGCACCTCTAGTTGTATACCTATCTAGAATCTAAAGAGCAGCAATTAGAATAGTAGCTATAATGTCAAAAGTTTTTTTAAGGTTGATGTTACATTCACTAAGACGGGAAGTTTAAATAACCGCTAAATAAATAATTACTAATAGAAAAACGGGCGTGGTAATCATTTAAACCGATGTCCCAGTCATGCTTTTGAAATCAATATCGACATAAACGCGCCGCACTTGTTATTTAATGGTCCTGTCAGTAGTCAAGTATGTAGCTAAGGTTACAATTAAGAGTAGCTGATCATAACCGTGTCAAAAGTGGTATTGTAAAGTGCCTTTCACGACGTTATGGCATACATGCGGCCGTCACCACAGGCAGACGATGTATATATTACTCAATCGTGCCGTGACCTGCGGATAAATTATAAAATGATTTAGTGGCTACTTGGTAGCTCTCTAGGCTGCATGGAAAAGAATGGAAACTGCAAGGTCGTAACTGTTTGTTTAACCTACCTTCAAAACTAATTTACATAATAGTCCTTAGATTTGACAAACAATTTGAAAAAAGACAAAACAATTAATGTTTTACTATATTCATTTTATTATTAACAGTTGCATGTCATAGATTTGTGTTGAATTTAAACATGTGAGATAAGAATTGAAAAATGTTCTACAAGTATCTTATAGTGCTTTTGATATTGTAAATATCTCAACATAATAGTCTAAAGAGGCTGACCGGTGCCGGGTCAAATAACAAAAAAGTTTCGAATCGTCTTTCAATAGCTCGATGATTGCTGTGCTCAAATTATATTACATTATTATGTAACTATACACTAAGTAAAGACAAACGCCTATTCAGCTCAATTAAAAGGAAATTTTAGGCATATCGTCTTGTCTTGCCACATAGTACATGGTTTACCGGTCCAACGGTGGATTGGAGAATGAAGCAGTAATCCTGGTAAGGATGATTGTTCATTATCCTCTATTCTTATTTCCCGTTTTTCCTCGACCGACCAGGCACCGGAATGCTGAGACTTGTATCAATCACAATCTATGTAGATATATAAATGTCAATGTTAAGTTAGTTTACGAGAGCTTCAAAAATTAAGAATTTTGCACCGATTGAACTCAAATTTTGACACGATGAACATACCGCTTCATGTATTGTTTATATCTATTTTACTCATCAATACATGTACAATGTGCAGGGCAGGGTACAGCTTGTTAATCATAAAAATTCTGGGTATATTGTATGCATTCTGTTTCATATTTGAATTCACTTTTCATCCGCTTTAAATATAAAATACTTAGACGTTTAAAATTCTAAGATAATTTAACTGTATGACTCTTCCGAAAGATAATATTATAAAACAGATTAACAAAACGGATAGGGACATGGTTAAATAGTAGGAACATTAACATCTTTAAGTTAATTTATGTTTTATAATTGTCGAGAAGCTCGTTGAAAACCGTAAAAAATATTAAAGCTTTCGATTTATGATTATAACATATCATATCGGTTACCTGACGACTGTAACTTTCACCGCATGACTTGATTTAATTCCAACTTGTTAAAATTCAAAACTTTATCAAATGCTTTCAAAGTCTGCACGTTCTAATTCATAAAATAATTCGATTTGTAATTAAAATTTTCTATGAAATTCCCCAATTAATAGTTAACGTTTTTTCTATATACGAGTACAGTCATGTAACTAAATTATAAACAGAAAAAAGTAGGCGATATTTATACACTTGTTAACGTATTATATGTAGGGGACATCGGGTTCCATCACTGGAGGGGGTCATCTACACGCCGTAGATGGCCCGAGGTACGTCAGGGTAACAGGTATTGTCTTTCTAGGGTACACCTGGTTCCTCGGCAACTGGTACCCAAAACGGCGTATGGTTTTTGGTTGGTTCGAGTCCGACATAACCATCCTACCGGTGGGTGGTAGCCGAGAGGATAGCCGGACAGAAAAGAAATGTACTAATTAATTATGTTCTTTACGAATTTTAGACAGGAATACAGTGTGTTTAAAAATAAATATATGTAAAAGAGAATAAATATTAATGGTGGAGAGTAAAGTAAAAACAAACATAAAATCAGTTAAAGATTACTGCTAGTAGGTAGGTACTAGGACATTTACAAAAAATAGCACTTCTGGTAGAATAAAACGAATAGGTTGCGTAGGTAATTGAACTTTTGTGATGTTATGTACTGATGATTGTACGGATGGTTTTATTTTGCAGATTTTCACAAACATTTTTCATTTCTTTTCTTTATATGCAAAGACTTTTTACCCCTAAATTTTCGACGCAAATCAAATTACAATAAGTATTTTGTTATAAAACCATTCATTATGTTACATTTTTATTTATTTGTAAGTAGATATACTGTTCCTGACTGGTAGGTCAGCGGCCGTGGGATCAATTCCCATCCAGAATCAATAATTGTGTCACCACGATCCTTTGTTCTGTGTCTGGGTGTAACTTTTTTATGATAAAATGTATATATTTAGAAATATGTGATATAAGTATGATCACCAGCGGTCTGCTTATCACAGTACAGGCTCTGCCTAGATTGGAATCAGACTGTCGTGTGAGAAGGTATTTTTATTATTATCACAAGGGCACGCACAAGGCATTTTACATTGTATCTATAAGCATTTTATGTGCAAGCAACACTTCAAAATACTTTATTTTTTAACTTAATGTGCGTTTTGCAAGATCAGTGTGGTAACTTGTCAGCATTCATTATGCATGTCGTAGATGTTACCACGATAGTTGCACCATTGAGCAATCGATATTAAATGTCATCTTTATTTACATAATGACATTTTATTTTATTTTTTGTCCCTAAGATCTTCGGCTCCAGTTATTACAGTTGGCTATCCCATTATTCCAAAACCAAAAATAGTCTGTTCAACTTATACCTACCTAACGAAGATTATCAAAGAGCTGTGTAAATTAATAACCTAAGTATTTTAAATATAATAATATCTTCAAATGTTTATTATTAAGTATATCAATTATATTTTATCATTCAATGTGTGAATGAACTAATCTGAAGTAGAATAGTACCTAATGTTATTAATAATTTTTGTATCAAATACGTACATAATTGTGTGTTATTGATAAATTCGGTTTAACTTTCTCTTTTTTATTAATTAGATGCTAGTCGAATAAATAAATGTAAAAGATTTTGGTCACACAAAAAATATTGAAATGATTATTTATGTCATTTCCAGCGACATCCCAAAAAAAGATAACGATATAGTAAGCAAAGATTAGAACCATTTAAACATTATTAAGCTTACCGTATTGTTATGTTTATTTTTCCACCCACAAATGTCCAAAACCCGCATTTGCGTGGCCCAGATGCACGCAATCGTTCCGTTGCACGGCTAAAATAATGCACACTCCGAAAATACACGGGATATCAACAGACGTTATGCACTTATATCTATAAACTTGCGAGGAGGCAAGTTTTTGTAATGCACATACAGTAGAGCGACACAGGCGACCCGGGTGACGGTGCGCGGCGTACTGGTGCAGTCATACTCGACCATACTAAACAGTGTCGTACGCGCGGTTTGGTTTGGATGCGTCGGGTCGCCGCCTGACGCGCCGGCCGACGAGGCACCGTCAAAGAAGGGCCACAATCCGACTGCGTTTTTTGTCCCGTTTAAGATTAGCGACAAACAACGTATGTCTGAGACCATTCAAAGGGGGGTTCAAATTGGGTACTACACACACTACTGGCAGTTGAAGTGTCGACATGTGGCCAGAACTTTCATGCAACGACTAAATTTAGATATAAACCGAGCTTTGTGAGATTTACTACTGGAAGAAAATGTAACTGAACTTTACAAAAGTAGTTTAGAATTAAACAAAATCATGATACACAACTCCCCGATTTTGAGTTTCTTAATATCATGTATCTCAAAAAGTATCATGTTGATGGATTTTGAATCTTATATGCATAACAATATACTATTTTCCTGTTTCTCCAAAATTAAGAATGTATTTAACCAAAATCGGTGGATTTAAGACACCGTGATAACTAAAGTTTTGATTTATGTTTCCAATACCGTTAACTACTGATGTATTGACAATGTTTGTTAATAAAACATAAAGACGGTAGGTATTTTCAATTTATAACGAATAAATTTTGATACTGAACTTTGATCTTAGTATCAAAAATTTATTTGTAGTGTTAGATAGCTAGTTAATGTACCTACTATAGTTTGAAAAATGTTATGTATTTAAGTGATAATTGGGTACCAATAAAATTATTATTATTTCAAATCAATTTAAATTTGTTATTCAGTAATGAATTTGATATCAATATGATCTGAAAAGTTATGAAGTTTTTAAATTATTGTAAAGATTAGATTTGAAATAGATAATATCAGATAGGAAATAAACGCAATAGTATATTATTCTGCTATTTCAATGTTATTATCCATATAACTGAATTTTTAAATACATACAAAAATAAAAAAAAATACAAATAAATATGTTATACCACCGCCATTCGGTATAGACACCAAAACGTCCAAAACACAAGAAGGTATTTTTGTTATAAGGATTCACCGAAAATATAAATTACATTCAAGAATGTGACAATTTTATCTTCTCGTTGACATTTCTATCTAACTTCACTCAATCTATTTGAATCAAGCAGCAAAAAGATAACATTACAAACATAAAAAGTAATATACCTAACAGCACATTTAAATGTTGCAATCTCTGTCTGTTAGATTAGATAAAAAGTCTAAATATGACAGCCATGGATTCTTTAAATATGTCTCCTACGACAATCGGCAACGAACTAATTTTTACACGATACCTAAATCACAATCACAATTTACCTATCTTATTTTCGAAATCTATAAAATTGACCTCATCTTATATGACTGCACGGATGGCGTAGTGGTTTAAGCGGTTGCCACGCCGCTAACTACTACGCTGAGTGCTGTGGGTCCGATCCCCACATGGGACGACACTTTGTGTGATCCACAAATTGTTGTTCTGAGTCTGGATGTTCTTTGTGTCCGTTTCATGTATGTTTGTAAAGTCCCCCGCGACACAGGATTTATTTCTAGTGCCTAGTTGTCTTTTAAAAAAGAAGATAATTAACTTTAAAAAAAGTATTGCCGACTTCGATGCACCTACATTATGTGAAAAAGCAACTTCAAGTTTTCTAATTCCTTAATTTTCAACCTTAGGGTAGAAGTTCTAATGTTAATGGGAAAAGGATGCTCTTCCAAACAGAAAAAGGATTTTCCAAATCAATTCATAATGATTAAGTTCTGAGGTAACAAAGAAAAAAATACAACCGGATTGTGAATTTCCTCCTTTTCAATCATAATTTATAGGGTATTTTCCGTTGACCTAGAAGCATGAAATTTGGCAAGTAATACTTTAAGAATAGGGAAAAATCTTAAAACTATACATTTGTAATTAAATCCTTTAAATGTATCTAAAAATTTGTACGGAACCCTCGGTGGTCGAGTCCGACTCGCACTTGTCCGGTTTTTTTTATCGTATGTTCACCGATTACTACATCAATTGTTGACCGATTTTCAAAATTATTTTTCTTTTAAGTCTATTAATAAGTACGTCTCCGTTCTCCTTTACTTAATAAGTAATCTCAATCGAAATCGTTACTAATAAAAAAAAATTGACAAAGATAATTGCACTTTAAATTGATAATTTCACGGATGGCGTAGTAGTTTAAGCGGTCGCCACGCCGCGCCGTGTCGCTTCCTACTACGCTGAGGATCCCCACATAGGACGACATTTTGTGTGATCTACCAATTGTTGTTCTGAGTCTAGGTGTGCTTTGTGTCCGTTTCATGTATGTTTGTAAAAACCCCTGCGAGTTTCGCAACACAGGATATATTCCTAATGCGGCAGTTGTATTAAAAAAAGTAACTTATAATGAGGACAAGCGTTCTAACATCTTGCTGAAAAAAAGCATGTAAGTATTGTAAATAAAAAAAATCTAAACCGCTAACAAACTGCATAAATTCGTTGTGTATTATGGGTACGGTTATTGGGATACAAATGTGCCATTCAAGTCGAGAACAAGACTGTGCCAGACTTCCGGGATTGTCGGGCTGGGAAGCCACGACGTAATGTAATAGAAAACCTATTGCACAATTTCCTGATCTGCTAGCTCGATACACCGGACTGAGTATTAAAAACAGATTTAATGGTTACATTGATTATTGCATTTTGAGGAGTTTGTTGTATTATTAAAGCGATTAATTAGAATGACAACCAAGTATTAACTTTTAAAAAGTGTCACCGAATTTAATGGCCTGGCCTATTGGTTTGGTGGTTAGTTACCTTGACTGCTAAGCCAGAAGCCGTGGGTTCGATTCCCAGCCTGGACCCATAATTTTATGATGAGCACGATCATATGTATTTTGAAATAGGTATATATAAGTTTGGGACCAGACGCTATAGTCTATACCCAAAACTTACAAATTAGTAAAAAAAAATTAGGTATTAGTACTAGTTTCTTTCAAATTAGAATGAGATCAAACAAGAAGTATAAATCAAAAGTATTTTCCTAATCGATTTAAAAAGGACGGAGTTCTAACAGCCGAATTGTGACTCCTCCTTTTTTTTAAGTCGATTAAAAAGTTAGCCCATATTCAATCCAAAGCAAAAATTTAGATGTAAATTTTATCAGTTTCGTTTTTAAATTTATAGAAGGCATGTTTAGGCTTAGATAAATCTGGCTCAACCTCCCTTACTATAGAATACGTAGTTGTTTATGGAATTGATGTTATTGGTGTGAAGTGTTTTGCTAGCGGGTAAAGTTTTTAATTGTTGTTTTATGTTTCCAACGGACCTCACAATAAGTCTGGTCCAAGCTTATATTATTCTTCGGTTTGATGATTGTCTTCGTTTAATATTTACAAAAAAACATATTACCTTTCATGTTTCTCACTACTTGTCTTCATATGAGGTTAAGGACCTCGATTTTATTTTGTGCAATTAGAAATAGAAAACGTGCATTAACAAAAGAAGAGGGTTTACCTAAACCATTATTTTTCATAGAACCTAACGCTGTCGTTAGTCCACTTATTGTCGTGTGTAGGCTTGAATTCTTAAGGTAATACCATTTATAACACAATGCAAACTATTTACGCTCGCTATCGTCTTGGGTCGACCGAACCGTTGAGAAAATAAAGTTTTCTTATTTATGGATATGTCATTTCTTAACTTCTATTTAAAATGTCCTAGCTTATTCTCAATTGTCGACTCGATTTGTGATTTATTAAAAGCTATTTCGGTGATAAAAAAACGGTACCTCTAAGCTGATCAGATTATAGAGGAGGGCCACAAAAACTTGATGATAATATATAGACTGTAGAGTTGTGTTTTAATACTTTTCATTGCCTACATATTTGACAAGTGATTGCTAAGTCTGTAAGAATTAGAAACTCAATTTTAATTGATATTTAGGATATCCAGAACATTATTTATTTCACTATAGGACCTGACCTCTAACGATTTATACTTGAATGGTCTTGCTAAGTTTTTATTGCACGGTCATCCACAGGTTATAAAACGTTTTGCGCTTTTTGGTGCCTGGGGTGTCTCCTACGGGACACGGGGACAGGAGAACACTTTTAAAATCAATGTTTTTTTGGTGTTTTAGAGTACATTGTCCTGATGATATGGTTTAAATAAATGGACATCTAATGGACAATGACATATTCTTGTGTCATTCTGTACTAGTGCGGAAAACATCCTCCACGGACAATCCTCATCCAATTTGTATTTACTGGCTTTTTGGTCTAGCTAGTAGATAGTGACCCTGACTGCTAATCCAGAGGTCGTGGGTGCAATTCCCATCCAGGGCATTAATTGTGTGATGCACACGATCATTTGAACTGTATCTGGATGTAATTTATCTATAATATGTGTGTATTTAGAAATATATAAGTATGTTTATCAGCAGTCTGGTTAACATAGTACAGGCTCTGCCTAGGTTGGAATCAGACGGCCATGTGTGAGATGATTTCTCAGATTAATATATTATATAATTGTTATAAGTTTATATTTATAAGGATAAACTGCTGCCACTATTTATGAACAAAATCATAATGACCGCAAGTTACTAATGTTACATATAACGCAATTTTTCTATACTGAACAACTACAATAAATATAAACAAAATAAATACAGACGACGATACGAGATGTCAATGATAATTTAATTTTATTTGAAATGAGTCTTAAAAAAATGTCTGTATATTGTAATAACAATATACGGACAATTTTTTAAAAACTTGTTTAACTAGTCGTTCCGAAAAAGCTTTAAGTTTATATCATTTATACCACAGCGGAATGAAACCAGTGTGATCCGTAGTGGACATGGGACAAAATAAAATAGAATAGAATATTATTTATTTCATAAAGCACAGAGAATACAAATCTGTTCTCCGGTAAGAGATAGATAGGTATTATAACTATGACATCACAAAGCACTGGTGCACGTGTGGATGTACTCTTGTTTAATTTGGGATAAGTAGGTAAACATATAGCGGTTAGTTTACAAAATGATATCACTGCTTAATGTACTTGCAACTGAATGTTCTAATTTAAAATATATATTTTTTATAAAACTTGCGGCATTAGGATGAATGTAAGAACGCTTATTATTGGCGTTGGGTTTGCCTCTGTCTACTGCTCGGAGATATAAGACGTGAGTGTTTGTAAGTACGAGTTCATATTACATCAGTAGTCACTTACACATTAAAATACTATTAAAATCATTAAAGCTACAAAGCTACAAAATGTAATTACACATACATTTACTTACTATACAATTATAAATTAAAATAATTTAAAAAATACTTTAATTATATTTGATTCTTTGAAAGAGTGGGCTTGAGCGAAGTTAGCCTAAATGAAGAAAAATACAAAATCTATATTTTTGAATTGTTCGTAAGTTCGTACGAACATATGTAGGTATAGTGTAGATATTTATTGTGTAGTTAATTATTAAAATTTGTTAAAATATAAGACTATCTAAGAAGTGATAAAATTGTATGAAAAATAAAACTGTGTTGCCTTGGAAGCTTGATTTTTACAGCTTCAAGAGAGCACTAGCTCATTTCTTTTTTTATTTATTTATTTACATAATAACCATATGCACTTTTGTACATCAGCTGACTTAATGCCTATAATATATATATATAGGTACACCATATGAGTATAATTGGTGTATTATCGATTAGTTAGTTAGATGATTCTGCCATCTTATGTTAATGTTCACTTCAACATAAATACTTCCAACCCTTTCTGAGAAAAAGGCTCTTGACAGACAGGGCCATTGAAGTAAATGAATGAGAATCCCGTCTTACTTTTTGAGGTACGGAACGCTTAAAAATTTACAAAAACGATAACTAGTAGTTTTTCACAATCATAGGCCCTACTTGACATAGTGAGATTTGTGAAGCTCTGTGGGAAACTAAAAATATTAAATCAAAATCGTTTAAGAATCAGAGTCGTATTACACTCTGGCTGAAACTAACGTGGGAAAAGTGTACTTGGCTTTGAGAGATAAATCGCAAGCGAGATTTAATGAGTTTTATAACTATCCTTCTACCTAAATAAATAAAAAGTGTAAAATTTAAGTCATTTAAGAAGAAGTGAATCGACTTTTAAGAATTATAATTTCAAAGTAAATACAGAAGACATTCATCCTTACAAGTAGGATGGAGACTTTATACTGAGAACTAAAGATACTGGATTTATGTAAACATTATAGCAAAAACATTTATTAATATATTTTGTTTTTGTATGCAGATCAATAAATATTGACAAAATATTTATTGATTGACAAAATATTGCAAAGATAATTTAAGACAATTGTTTTTGCTATACGATTCAAATTATTAATAACATTCAGAAACGAAATGATTTCTCAATCTAAAGAAAATTTCGGTTTGATTGGAAAAATTAAATTAACACCGATGAGTATTGGAAAACGAAAACCGGCATCCAAAGATATAAATACTGGTGACTTAAGACGATTATTGAAACATAAGAATAGAATAATAGAATACAAAAAACAATTGAATACTTAATGATAGGGTTCCTAAAAACTAATACTTAATTACTTAATCACCCGCAATATAAATAAAAGAGGTTTGGATGTGTAACATTTTTCCTCTTGCTTTCCTGCAAACTGTATCTGTTATATTGATGAAAACATTCAGCAATGATGGTATACACGTTAGTAAAGAATAAGCACCATGATTGCCTAGAATCCGTATGACCCCAGGAGAGGGGTTATGTAATTTTTTTATTGCAAAATTCACATACTTACTTGGTCCATATGTTATAATGATCAAACCTACGTCAAATTGTAGAGATTAAAGTGAGAACAATTAATTGTGAGGTGAATATGTAGACGCAAGCGGCGTGGCGTGGAGCTTTAAAAATTGTGGTTTTATATTTAAGTGATTTTGTTAGAAGTATAGTGATTCATAGATTTATTACCCGTAACATTTAGGTGCAAGTCAAAACGGTGTCTGTTTTGACTGTTTGAAGTAGTTTGACATTAGTTTATTATTGCAATACTTATTAAAAAGGTTGAAATTTTTCAAGTTCATATAAAATGTTCTGAATAAAGCCTATTAGAATAATTTATGATTTATTCAATTACTTTTATGTGTATAACATAAGTATGAAAGTACGGATATTTTTATTAATATTAGTTCTATTCATGAATACAATTGAGAAAACGAACTGCAGTGCTGTGTTCTGGGTTCAATACTCACCAAGGAAAAATTATTGTGTGATAAACAAAAACTTTTGTTTCGAGTCTAGATGAAATTGTAGGCATTTTATAATCTATAAAAGGTTAATTAGATTTCATGCATTGGTTATATTCAGTTCTTTATTTTAATCAGAAAAAATATTAGATTCGGAATCAAATTTTTTGATGAAATATACCGTAAATAAATATATAATTACCTAAATAATACGTACATTTCTTAGAAATCCATTCTGGTTTCTTAGCAAATATAATAGTCATGTGTTGATACACACGTAGAAACTTTATGATTACAGTACAGAATGAATCAAAGTATAATTATCTTCGTACGTTTGGGTTTCGTCTTGTAACTAGTAAGCAAAAAATAAGGATAAACACATACGAAAAATAAATTCTACGATCGGAAACCGCATACACTGGAATGTACTTTTATGAAATGACTGACATTTTTTTTTACTAGACGAGACTAAGCGTACAGCGCCATTAAATGTTTTTATTGTATATTTTCTGAGAAATAGTAACAAGTAATAGTTTGGCCGATGGTAAGAGACAACTGGCGACATTTCAAAGTAGAGAAAATATCCATTACTATCACACTTCAGTTCAACAAAAATAATTCACTCTAGCTATAGGGAGTTGATAACATTAGGTAGTTCACCTATATTTGTAATATTTAAAGAAAATTTAGTTGTCATTAAAAAGTATTGCAGAAAAAAGTATTTTCGAAGGATAAACGAAGAAACATTTGGGGAGAACATACAACAGATCTATATACATATATGCGGGACCGGGATAGTTGGCGTTCCTTGGGCGAGGCCTTCGTTCAGCAGTGGACGGCGGTGAGCTGATGATGAACCGAACATTTTTTAATGTACTATTTATAATGGTGTTTAGTGCCTTTGTCTAAATTCACAGAAGTGCCTTCAAAATAGTTCAAAAGGTTAAAATGTAATTTTTCTATACGCGGAATATGAAAACTGAAAAAACTTGTATTACGGATTATATTGCTTACGATATGTATTTTTAATTAAACTACATTTTTATGGTGCATCCAATTTGAACTAGTTGTGAGTTTTGCGAGTGGAGGAAATGTTTGTGAATGAAATACACTTGATATGGAGAAGATTGTTCTAAAAAACCCTTTCACGGCAGGACTTTATTAGACATTAAAGCTTAATACTGTAGTAGTATGTAGTACTATAGTGCCGCAGTAGTGTAATACCTAGTGTGTACAAGCTAATCGCGATATAATCAAACGTTGAGAATTTAGCAATAATATGATATGTAATTGTAACTACGCAGAATAACATCACTGCAAAGAGAAGGAAAACTTGACACAAACTCTATACCGACCCGTCTGGCCAGCATGGCGTAGTAGGCCAAAACCTCTTTCTAAGGTGAGGTAAATGTCCAGCAGTGGACTGTTTAAGGCTATTGATGATGATGATGAATTGTAAAACAAGCAATCTCTACGTGGCTCTTTTTCTGTCTTTGATGTTAGCTTGATACAAACAATGTAGAGTTAAAAACTTTCTAATGAACATTTAAATAAAGAACATTTAAATAACAGATTTGTAGACCAAAATAAAAAAAAACATATTATTAAAACTCAATGATTTAAAACCTGATAACATTTTATTAGGATTACTTAGAATAGACATACATAGTATTATTAATTTAGTTTAGTATAAACACATTGACACTTGCGACAAGTTACAAGTCTATTGTCGCCCTTTAAGTCCCTTTCCCAGAATCAAGGGGAGGGAGTTTTGGGCTCTGTTAACCTCACTCACTCGGTGAAAAGAAACGAAACAAAACAGTGGCACTCCGGGAGTGCCAACAGAAGTGAAAACTTTTATAGTTATATACAGAGGTGTCGGTAACGGTAACAGTATCGGGAGTTCAACTGTATTTTTTCATCTCAAAAAATGTCTACCGCGCCTAAAGAAGTTTTCACTTCCATATATATAGAGGTGTCGGTAACGGTAACAGCGTCGCGAGTTCAATGTTTTTATCCAATCTCAAAACAAAAATACATTCTTTTGTTTGTTGTTCAAAAATGACAAAAAAGTTTTCACTTCAAAAACTGCTTAATACCTACTGATATTCAGTGAGGCCGTGGTACCACTCCGGTCGAGCGGCCCTATGGGGCCGATGGGGCCTAAAATAATATTGTAATGTTGAACGACGCTATAATTTATTACTGCGTTAATAATTATGTATAAAATAAATTAATAGTTTATTTATGACTGTTCAATAACACTACTAACTGTTACTGCAGACTTACTAAAGAAATAACTAATCTCTCTATACCTAACTACACTCTCTTTGGTAATGTATGGTCTATTATTAAATGAATTAGTTTATTTAATCGTTTTTGCAATAATCCCATCAAACCTTGTCACGCAATATAAATTTTATTCACAGAGACTCAACGTCCGCATACACTGGTTCATATCGTTTTATTACAATCCTGGTTATTAACAAGTATGTACCTTATTTATTTACAAGGTTTTATGTCCAGGTTTATTAATTTTATAATCCTTGCTTACATTTATATACATGTATATGTGATGTATCGTAACTGGAATTGCAAACATTTTTTTGAAATTTGTCCAAAATTATGAATTCAGTTCGGCATCCGTCGCTCTCATCGTTACAAGAGTATTGCTTTCTTTATGAAGTATGGTAGTGATGTACAAGTTTATCATTGAAGTATTGAATGTCATCTATATTTCTCCATTTAGTCCTGAACACGATTACATATACAATTTGGACATATCTTTGGTTCTAACTGAAGAACAAGTGACGGAGCAGTTCAGTTCTTTCTCGTAATATTAACTATACATGTTTTTTTCATTTTAAATATTAAGAAATGTAAGACCACCCTATGTCCTTTTTTAAGGCATTTTAATAGAATCGGAGGTTTCCTTAAGAAATAGATCCATAAACTCTTATTTAAATGTTGTAACACAGTACCTGAAGTAATTAGTGAATGAATTACCTGTACCTTGTGAATGAATTAAGGAAATGAATTTTGTCCTTTTTTAAATTAAAAAATACCGCTTTTGAGAGCTCTATAACTAGGGATAGGATTGACAAAAGTGATACCATCATTAACACTGATGTTAGAATTTTATACAGTGATAACTTTAAATATGTACACTTTGAATAGCTCTACTCGTAATTATCTATAAAAACACATGTTCTAAGTAAATTTTAACCTACTTACCTTGAACGTACGTATCGAAATTAAACTTTATATGTATATGTAGTTTCTATAAAAATATTATAATTGGATGGCACTTGGAGCTGATCTTGTGGATGGGGTATGGAACTTTTCAGTAACCAGCAGTGATTACGTTGGATATAAGCGAGACGAAAGTATGTTTTGTAATAGGTAAACGTTATGTTTATTTTGATGTTTTATGTTTTTACACGTCAACTAGATAAACATATTTTTAATCAATATTTAGTGGTAGTAAGTTACTGATGCAGCAAGACAAGAATATATATGTATATATACATTACTAGTTTTTAGTTTTTGTAAACGATAGCTCACTCGTTACATATTGGCATCAAGCATGGCAATCAACTATAAAAATAAATCAACAAAAAAAAATAGAATTATCTTAATCAATAAGTCTGCTTAGTTGGTCTTTCTTCGAAACTTCTTGGGCAAATTGGGTTTAAGCTACCCTAAAAAAATATGAGTCCGGGAATCGAACACACTAAGACAACGCTTTTCAAATTCCACGCAAACGAAGTCGCGGGCACCAGCTAGTATATAAATAAACTACAACTAATCCAGTAAAGCTATTAGCCCTCTGTCTTAACTAAGCTGTACCATCATCTCGTCGCAACCGCTAATCCAAACTTTATGATCACAAGTACTTTAACATGCCCGTTAACTTTATAATGTTTTACAACATGTGCATTAAGTTTTAAATAAATAAATTAATAATGAAATAAGTACTATTTCGTTTTCATGTTAAATGCTTGATAGTCTAGGTACTAAAACATGTAACAAAGAAATTTTATAATCTTACACTAGGATTAATTAACTTTTTTGCTGAAATGTATTTTATTTTAGTACCAATAAAGTTACAAGATTTATGAAGACCCGAGTATAAGACGAGTATAAGAATAGTTAATTGGTCATAAGTAAGAAAACTATAGTAGGTTCTGACTGATTTCAAATTATCTGTGTTTTGAGAAGACGAGTATAAAACATCGTTTACATCGTTAACACGGAATATATGGTATGTCTGGAATAAACAAGGCCAACGTACTGCGCGTTGGGTCCCTGTGAGTAAATCAAAACTTAAAAGGAGAGTTCCTTCGAGGAATCATTAAATTTCACGAGAAGCAAGATTTCACAGCACATATACAAGATTTGATCTACGAGTATCATATGTTTATTTTTGCACGTATTATCGTATTGCACGGCTGGCGTAGTGGTTGTTGTGTGATCTATAAATTGTTGATCTGAGTCTGGGTGTTTTTTGTGTCCGTTTCATGTATGTTTGTAAAGACAACACCCCCTCGAGACACAAGATATATACCTAATGCAGGAGTTGTCTTTTTAAAATCAAATCAAATCGTATTTACAGCTTAGAAACTGTTGTATAATTATGTTTAGAGTATTATATTGTGAAGGACAAACCTAAGTTTGTCTCTTCACAAAAACAGGCTAAAGTCTCCTATAATCGATTTTCGAAATGCACGTACAATCTAGTTACGGGTTGTATGTAACCTTATGCTGTGTGAGCTAGATTCGTACACAGATTTAAAAAAAAAAACTCTAGGTAAATGTAATCATCGACATTTTATTTTCTCGAAAACAAGAACAGCCAATTATATTTATAAATGAAATAAGAATATTCCATGAAATGATCGATCTCATCATGAAGTGATCAATTGTATGATCTGGTCAAGGCATATATAAACTCGCGAGGAGATGACGTCCGCGTGTGCCGGAAGTCGCCTAAATAGAGAATGCACCCGAAGGTGGTGACAGCGCCATCCCTCCCATTACAGGCGCAGAGTGGCACAGGTGTGGTTTTACTCGGTCTGATTCCCACACCACCCGGTGGGGTGACGGCCCGAGAGGGTTTCCACACGCATTAAAAAAAATTAAAAAAGGCATATATTCACTGACGATAACAGTAGCACACAATAGCAGAAATAGAACATTTAGAATGTAATTTCTGTTAACAGTGGTCTTCTGCGTATATTTTATATACATAAATTAATTTTAAAACTCAAGCGAATCAATCAGTCTTATCTTAGGTCCGTTGTAACTTCTAGCATAGCATTTCGTCTTCCTATTTTACATTCAGTCTATATCAGCTGGCAGTCAATTCCAAGATTTCTATATACCTAATAATTTTCAGTCACAAAAAAAAAAAAAATTAATGCCAGCGAGCAAATGCTTAATATCGTTTACCTATAGGAAAACTTGCGATCACTAGTCTTGACTGCAACACAAGTCATATATAATATTCCACATATTTTATCATTTAAAACAGTAATATAAATACTGTGAAGACATTACTATTGAAGACAAATTATATGTAACTAATCTATACTTGGACTAATAATTCTGCTCGTAATGTCTCTAAAATGGATAAATAAGATCAAGAAGTCTCTTGTGCGAAGAATTGTGAACTTGGAACTGTTCTATATTCGACTGAGTTTCAATCTCAAAACAGTTGATAGTATTAGGATTAATGCTATTGTTTAATCACAGCATCGATTGGAATCTGTCAGGTTACGTACGAAAATGAATCGTTCTAAGGAAAATGTTCGTGCAATAATTTTCTACATCTTTAGAAGAGGCCTGACACGGCTTTAATGTTTTGAAGAGCTAACATCTGTGTTCAGTGATGAAGCCCCATGTCTGCGGACTGTCAAACGCTGGTATTTAGAATTCCATCGTGGACATACTAGTGTTAGTGACAAATCTCGCGAAGGACGCTCAAAATCCGCCTTCGCTGAAGATAACATCATTGCTGTGAGACAACTAATTATCGAAGATCGTCATGTGACGTATCGAGAGATAAAGGCTCTAATAGGCATATCAGGGACCACCATTCAGAAGATCTTGCATGAAGCGCTTGGTGTGAGAAAGCTAGTTTGCCGTTGGATACCGCATCTGCTTTCCGACGATCACAAGGCGGCCCGCGTCAGATGGTGTAAGAAAACTCTGCAAAGGTTCAACCGAGGAGAGTCAAATCACGTCTACGACATCATCAGTGGTGACGAATCTTGGATCTATGCCTACGATTCTGATTCCAAACATCAATCTACAATCTGGGTCTTTCAAGACGAGCCAAAGCCGACTAAAGTTGTATGTTCTCGAAGCACTTCAAAGAAGATGGTGGCCACGTTCGTTGGAAAAACCGGCCATGTTGCGACTATTGCACTTTAAGATCGTAGAACAGTTAACGCAGAGTGGTATGCCACAGTTTGTTTGCCACAAGTCATCGCCGAACTTCGAAAATCTAACTCAAAGCGACGCATCATCCTGCACCACGACAACGCAAGCTCACACAGCGCTCGTCAAACTCGAGTATTTGAAGCAAGAAAAAGTAGAAATTCTTGGCCATCCTCCATACAGTCCTGACCTAAGCCCTAACGATTTCTTTACATTTCCTAAAATTAAGAAAAGTCTTCGTGGTCAAAGGTTCCAGTCAGGGTGAAGAAGCAGTCGACGCTTTCAAGTCAGCCATTTTGAACACCCCCACTTTAGAGTGGAATAAATGTTATAATAACTGGTTTGGCCGAAAGGAAAAGTGTATTAAGCTAAGCGGTGAATACTTTGAAAAACAATAAAAAGTACTACTCGTATAAGGTTCTAATTTTGTTTTTTTTTCTTCAAACGACAAAACTTAAAAGGAGTGTCTCGTATAGGTGTTTTCAATTATCATAAACTCACGAGATATTATCTATTCTATACATCTTCCATACAATTAAATAAAATTGAAGCGTCTGTTTGTAATATCAAAATAATAGGTTTTTTTCATGCTCTCACGGTTATTTGCACGATACCTATTCCTAAACACCAGTTTAGATATTTTTTGTCGGTCTGTCTGTCTATCTATCTGTTTGTTCCGGCTAATGTTCAAAATGGCTGGAGCGATAATATTTTACTACCGGGTAGCTGTCTATATAAAGAGTAACTTAGGGTATTTTTCCTCTCAGAAAAATCTTAAAAAAATTTGCCCGGTCCGGGAATCGAACCCGAGGCGACATGGACTGAAGCCGTACTGACCCGTACTACACCACTAAGGCTTAAGTATTTAAGTCGCGACTACCAGCTAGTATTATATAATGAAAAGAAAAAAGCTCACAGCCATGTCTGACGCTGATCAACTACCTATAACACTGAGTCTGTATAGTGTTAAACTTCCTTGAGCGATTAATCATACAAGAATCATTTAAGAGTTGTTATTAAGTAAGAAATTGATAGTACCGAAAATGATGCCTTTGAACCGTAAGTAATGATTAAGAATAAAAGGTAACTGAATCTTAATCTCTTAAACGTTTACAAGTAATTATTTTTTGAACGAGTTAGGTAATATTGTGCCTCGGGCTATTATGTACATATCTTCATTTTTAGTAATAATTTATTTATAATTACTAGAAAATTCAGTAAACCGAAAGTGCATTCATGTTGTGGGCTCTTCATACTACTCTCATAAATGTTCATTATTACACACACACTCTTATATTTATAAAGGTAATCATTTTTATTCACGCATGTATTGAGGGGATCGCCTGTATGAGATTTAAATTGGTTGGTACGTTCTTAGTTGCAGCCAATTCAAATTTTTCCATTTGTTGCGAACAAACAAGCAAACAAGCAAATTGCACACGGCCAAAGTGATACTAGTGATACGACCTTAGAAAAAACCGCTGTTATACAATTCCTTGATTGCTTTTCACCGAATGAGAATACCGGAGCCCAAAATCCCCCTCCAACCTCCAGAAGAACTTACAACTGCGACTGCACGGATGACGTAGTGGTTTAAGCGGTCGCCACGCTGATTACTACTACGCTGAATGTTGTGGGTCCAATCCCCACATGGGACAACACTTTGTGTAATCCACAAATTGTTGTTTTGAGTCTGGGTGTTCTTTGTATCCGTTTCATGTATGTCTGTAGAATAAATCCTAATCCTAATGCGGGATTGTTTAAATAAACCCTAATGTTGGGTTTAAAAAAAAACAAACTTACATCAGGTGACCCGTATGCTCGGTTACACACTATGCCATTCAAAAAAATAAATACATAGATTCTGTCTGATAGAGGATAGTCTATTGTACTATTGTGTGCAGATTTACGTACACATATTTCAGAGAAGTTCAAACTATCTTGTAACTCGTAACGAATTTAACAAGAGGTTTATTGAAGGAAATCGACTTCCGTTGTTGCAAAAGTCGGAGATGCTGAATAATAAATGAACTGCCACGCCATGCCCATACACAAACAAGATTACGTTCAGTACACTCTCAGTGGAAATGAAAAACAAAATTTAAAAGTAAAAGTTATATTTTTCGTAGTTATAATAAGCATAATAATGCCATTTGGAAATAACCGGTTTTAGAAATGTTATTTATTTTATGCATTTTGCAATTCAGCAAACACAACAAACATTTCCAGATTATTTCTCTTTCATTAGAACCACATATATCGTTTAGCCATAATAAAGATCACACCTACCTAACAAAATCATAAATACATTATAATACTCAGGCAGTTTGCGTATATATTGGTTAAATAATTTTTTAAACTCCCTGTAATGGTCTATACTCGTATAAGTCAGAGACAATGGGGCTTCTACATCTCTGACGCATGGAATCTGAGTTCCTGCAAGATGTCTTTGCGGGCGAGAACAAAATGTACGGATCCATGAGGTCGGATCCATGATAATTGATCTCACTTAAGCCGGTGGCTATAATTTTTAAGTAATTTCAATAGTACAATGTTCTACTTATACAGATTGCGCTAGATTTTAACTGAAACTTGTAAATGAAAGATGTAAATAGCTCTAACATATAACATACTCACGCTCATCTACAACGGTCACATACACACACACACACGAAAACACACACACACACACATACACACACGCTCTCACGCACACACAACACACATACACGCAGGCACGCACACACGTATGTAAACCCCCGCTTATGGTCAACAAAGAGATTGTTGTTATTTAATTCTGTAAATGAATTTAATCCAGTAGATTATATGAATTAATTGAATTATATACTTTTTTAAGCTATTGCATAGCTTCTATCGCGGGCCTTGAGCGTGGAGACCGAATCCAGAAATCTCGTAACAAAAATAACCTAACATCTCCCACTCCGACCGGCACAGCGGTGATACTTTTTAGTTTTGCCATCTATCGACGAATAGCAGAACTTTTTTTAAGGTAGGATGTTCCTTGGACACCCCATGTTTGGGTTCGCCTGAACCGGGAAAAGGAGACGAACAATCTGGCCTCTACAGATTTTTTAGCTGGTAACCGCGACTTTGTTCGTGTGGAATTTGAAAACACTGCCTTAATGGGTTCGATTCCGGAGCCGGGCAAAATTCTATAGGGTTTTCCTAAGATAATTATTTAATACTAGCTGGTAGCCGCGACTTCGTTCTCGTGAAATTTGAAAACGCTGCCTTACTGGGTTTGATTCCCGGCCGGGCAAATTTCTATAGGGTTTTCCTGAGATAATTATTTAATACTTAGTTTGCTAATACTAGGTTGATAAAAATGCTATGCAATAGCTTTACATCGGCAGTCCCCGAGTGCCACACGTCTTTTTTTTTCTTCTATTAGTGTTTCTTTAACTTTATAATCTGATTTCAAAAATTGGTAGTAGCTGACTATAATTATAAATTGAGTTACCCAGGGTGGAAGCCGCTGACGACTGTAACACAATTTACATTAGTACGGTCGTCAAGGACGATAAATTATTGAGAATGTATTTGTTTTTTATTAAATTTGTATTACGATTTGTATTACCATCTAACATATACGGTGTCATAATATACTTATGAAACCGGTCAATAAAACGTCATTTACGCGATCAGATTACGCACATTGTAGAAATCCCCCTCTACAGTAGAGGCGAGTCCATTACCATATTTTATTTTATTATTACTTCCGTAACAATATTAAATTTATACATTATAAATTTTAAATGAATACTATGGTTTTAAAACTTCAGTCTATAGCGTTTAATTATACTATTATTATGATAAGACTACACTACAGAACATTTATATATATAATATTAAAATAAAATAAAAATATAGGTCTGCTCCGCTCCTGTCAACTGGAAAGGATGTACGGCCAGCGACGGTCGCTTTGCCCCCGCTATTTAAATCTTTGATGTATTTATGTATGTCTACTAATGTATATATTTAATGATATGCTGAAAGGTAATTTTGATCTACATTGAATGCACAACGTATTTTTTTGGATAATTAATAATATTGTATTGCCTAAAATAGCTTCATAAATTTTTTGTGAAATGTAAAAGATAAAAATGGTTACTGTGGGTTATCCTTACAAGATAGACATACATAGACTTTTTTGGAGATATTTTTAAGATATACAAATCCGTAGTACATTATTTTGATCTATCTCGTAATGTTTAGTAAGCTTTTGCAATGTAAGCCCACAAAAACCCCGTTGCGTAGTTTGAAAGATCTAAGCGTACAAGAAAAAAAAGCAACTTCATTATATATTATGTAAAGACATGTATGTATTTAGAAATATTTAGTTTGTTAATCAGCAGTCCTGTTACCATAACACTGGATCTGCCTAGTTTGGGGTCGAGCGGCCGTGTGTAACATGTGTGAATTAATTTTAATTATTATTATTACACACAAATCTATGTAGAACAAACCATAACTTATACTAAAAATGCGGAAAAAACACACAGTATGTCTAGAAATCTCCACACCAATACAGATAAACACACCAATATTTGCACGCAGCTGCAAAAGTACCCTCGATCTCAGACGTTGCAGTTAACAGCTCTATCACCATCACATAGGTCGTCATGTGAAACGATGCTGGCCTTCGATTAATCTAAATAATAAATTGGTAGAAGTGAATTACCGTGTAATGTACCCAGTCGACAATTGACACTTTGTATCTAGTAGCGGTCGGACACAAGTGAACAGCATAGCACAAACACAAGCATGTTTTGACAACACGACTCCACTCCAGTTTCAAATCTGTTTCAGCTTAGTTTCGAATTTCTGGCGATTGGATAGCCTGTTGTCTTCATGACTCTTATTTTTATCATCGTAAGAACCATAAAAATATCTTGTCTGAAAGATTTTAAACGAAATTTTAATTTTTTTTTAAAGACAACTCCCGCATAGTAATATATTACTTTGTCGCCGGGGAATTTGCAAACATACATGAAACGGACACAAAGAACACCCAGACTCAGGACGACAATTTGTGGATCACACCCCGTGGGTTCAATCGGATTCAGACACTCAGAGCAGTAAAAAGCGGCGAGGTGCCCGCTTAAACCACTAAGACATCCGTGCAGTCATATTTCATGAATTATAACATAAACGGAAAAATAGTTCAACCATGAACTAAGTGATACTGATAAAGGAGCTTTTTTAAAGAGGATAAATCAAGAAAGTAAGAAAATCAAAACTACGATTTTTAATCTATACTAATATTATAAAGCTGAAGAGTTTGTTTGTTTCTTTGAACGCGCTAAGCTCAGGAACTACTGGTCCGATTTGAAAAATTCTTACAGTGTTAGATAGCCCATTTATCGAGGAAGGCCATAGGCTATATATCATCACGCTAAGACCAATAGGAGCGGAGCACCAATGAAGAATGTTTCAAAAACGGAGAAAATTTATTACTATTGAGAGACGCAGACGAAGTTGCGCGGGTCAGCTAGTAGAAAATAAATCTAAGTATAAGAACGCAATACGAAGTTCTCCTATACAAATTGTAGTAATAATTTGGTGCTCATTTTGTGGTAGAGTTCGGTGTAGGTATTGAAATGCAATTCATCCATAATAGAAGACATCAGTGGCACTGCACTTTGAGTGTTGATTATAACATATGTACCTGCTTAAAAGTACTTATTTTAATTTTTGAATGTTTATTTTTCTAGAACTGAATGGAAAGAAATGAATCTGGTGTCAGACACCAGATTCATTTCTCGCTCGAGTAAGTCAAAAGACATAAGTGCGTTTCCCTTTAGTGCGCCCATCCTGAGTTTTGACTGATTTTACCTAATTTTATTAGAGGACTACCTTTGTAGTTACCTTTGTACCTTTGGCGGTCATTATGTTTGATGGAGAATATAACAATACTGAGTTTCGAATTAATAAGTATAAAAAAAATAGTTCTCCATACAAACTTGCACCCCGTTTTGCAGGTAGTTCAATAAAATATTGTAACAACGTTTTTCATTAATTTTAATGAAGAGTATTTAATGTGTAACGCTATTACTAAAAATAACGAAGTTTCATATAAATTTCTAATGCCCACTTTGCACTCTTAGGAGTGGATTTTTACAAGTCTTTTCTTAGTGCACACCTACGTCACCTAAGGAACATTTGTTCAAAATTTTATGTTTCCAGACCTAGCGCGGCGGTTTTGGCTGTGCATTGATAGATTATAACCATCTCGTGCGCGACCGTCCCGCGGGGTGACAGACAGTGGCGGGGGCGAGGTAGCGCGTCATTCTAGCACACGGCTACACACGACTCCCTTCCTCGCTACACCACCCGCTACCCGCTGACATCTCTTGAGTACCTCGTCCCCGCCACCGTCTGTCACCCCGCAGGACGGTCGCGCACGACGTTGATGGACTGTAGTCAGTGAATCAGTCTGTCAGTTTCTTCTTTTATAAGTATAGATTTTAATGTAGTAAGACATTTTAAACGTCTAATAAAACTAAATCTGTGTCCCTTATGCAGTTACATTGAAATATATTTACTGTATACCATTCAAAATGAAATGGAAAACTTGTCACATTGTGGACATTTTAAAATATTATTTCCACCTACATCTACAAAACAAATTAGTTTCCGTCCCTTGTTATGGAGACATTCTGTAAGCCGGACAGACAATGCATGTTCTATTTGTTAGTGTCGCCCACGTGTTACCCGAGGCAACTTTCCATCTTATTGTGTGTATTTCTACTAAGAGGTGCCCAGGATGGTGCTTTTTAACCGACTTCAAAAAGGAGGAGGTTCTCAATTCGATTGGTTTTTTTTTTTAATGTCACAAATTCGGAACATTGCTGTAGTTACTACGAGTAGGTATATGTCATTATTACAAATAGGGCTTTCGCTGTTTAAAAAGTAGTGTTTGTTTTAATAGATATTAAAACCATGTTGTGAAGAAACGATTTAAACTAAACCACTAATAGTCATTTAGTCAGTAAGTTTTGAAAATTTCATACTTGGATTTTTGAAAACAACAATATTAAAAACCCCCCCACACAAGAAAAAAACAGTATAAAGTCCAAACATGGTATATATGCTATAATTTTCTGAAAAGTTGGCTATCCCGCTAACTATTTGATGCAGCACCAAGTTCCAGGTTACCATGTCGTGGAAATATTATCAAAGTAACCATATACTAAATTTCAGATCAATCGGACCTGTGGATTTTGGTGAGATCCCTGAAGGTGACGACCTAGGAAGTGAGCTGATGATCTTCAAAACTTATAGCTAAGAACCATCTCGATCACATCGGCTTTCGAGCAAATAAAGCGTATCGAATTGGTCCATCCGTTCGGGAGCGTTGATGCCAAAGACAGACAGACAGATACACGGATACACAGGCTAAACTTATAACACTCGTTTGCCGTCGGGGGTTAAACATCATTGTAATTGATAAAATAAAACAATGTCCAAGCACACATTTTTATTTCATAACTAAATAAAGTTGATTATTCCAATGACTTTTATGAAAATAACAAAATAGGTTTACAGTCTCGCATTCCTTCATCAGCATTTATTTCAAAAATAAAAGCCATAAATTACAGGGTGACATAGAGTAATAACTATATTTTTGCATATTGCTAGCATATTCATTAGAATTTCATAAATCGTTGAACAAGAAGCAGGATGCACAGCTACACTAAGCTTGCGTGTATTATAATGAAAATAATCACCATTTGACTGTTTACTACAGTCTGGCAATTATGATGCACGTACGTGACATGTGAACAACACGTTGTCTATGGACATCTCATTGGGGTAAGTAATGTATATAAAATTATAAAATAAAATAGACCGTTTTGTACAGATTTAATCCAATCTTCAAATTTGACAAAACTTATGATCCTAAACAAACAGAATTAATTTGTATTCATAATATTTCTAGAAAAACATGTGTCTATCTATATACGATGATGAATAGGTATCCAGATGATTTCGGAAAGATAATAGGCAATTATAATTTCTGAATTATATATTTCAATTATAAATTGATAACAGGCAATTATAATGATCCTAAACAACCAGAATTAATTTGTATTCATAATCTTTCTAGAAAAACATGTATCTATATACGATGATGAATAGGTATACACATGATTTCGGAAAGATAATAGGCAATTATAAGTGCTTATTATCTTTTAATAGATAATAGGCAATTATAATTGCTTATTATCTTTTAATAGATAATAGGCAATTATAATTGTCTATTATCTTTTAATAGATCTTTTATATTATCTTTCTAGAAAGATTATGAATACAAATTAATTCTGGTTGTTTAGGATCATTATTTGAGTTTTGTCCAGTTTGTAGATTGGACCAAATCTGTACAAAACGGTCTATTTTATTTTATAATTTTAATTTACATCACTTCCCCCAGTGAGATGTTCATAGACAACGTGTTGTTCACATGTCACGTACGTGCATCATAATTTCCAGACTGTAGTAAAAAGTCAAACAATGATTATTTTCATCCCTCTCTCCCCTCCGGACCTCAATATTGAGCAGACGTGTACTAAATTCACGGAGTTATTTATAATTTGATGATATTTAAATAAAATTAAATATAAAATATTGGCTGAAATAATGGAAGTGCATAAATAGTGAAGAAGTTGCTGTGCGGGTGTTTGCACAGGGACCGCCCAGCCGCCCTCCATCGCCTGCGCAAGCTCCTGTGAGGTACCGCCCCTTCGGGTGAGAGAGACAAACATTTTTCATTCTAACGAAATATACAAAGTACCAGGCCAACAGAAACAACCAGCAGTTTAATAACCACAGTAACTACGATATAGAAGCGTTAATCAAGCAAAGCGCATAACTGTTACAGTGGCGAAATATGCCAAACCAGTCACCTACAATTGTGCGGATCAAGTTCAAATCTCAGTGATCAATTCAGTTTTTGTCAACGTATTATAACATTTTTATCACTTAGTACCACTAGGAACAAAATTACTGCAACTAGTATTAAATTTTACATCGAATATTTAATATATCAATTTTAAAGAAGAACCATGCCGATTAACCGATCTCCACCTTCAACTTTACAATCGTCATCTGCATTGGCGTTGCCCATTCCTCCTAATAAAATCACAGTTACACAGGAATCCGACACTGCCTCTGACATAATGCAATCCGATATTGAGCAGGGATATTCTGGTAACTCAAGGAGACCAAAGCGTAAACACGGTGACTTAGCCACTTCCGAACTTAGAGAGCTCCTTTGTACAATACAGAGGAAGCAAGAAGCGGAATTCCTATGTATTAAACAGGACATGGGAACTATTAAGCAACAAAACGTTGAGACTCAGAAATCATTGGAATTCCTATCAAGCATGTATGATACCCTTTTACAAAAATTTGAAACAGTTTCAAAAGAAAATTTATCGCATAAAAACCGCATAAAATCATTAGAATCAAAAGTAGATCAATTAGAACGGAGCCTTAAGTCGTCAAGCTTCGAAATACGTAACATCCCTTTGGCTAAGTCAGAGACAAAACAGGACCTCAAATCTCATGTTTTGCACCTTGGCAAAGCAGTCGACGATTTCAGAGAGTGAAATTCGAGACATTTTCCGTATTAAAACTAAGAAGGAGCCAGGACCTATAGTGGTGGAATTTACTACAACCCTCCAAAAAGAAAATCTGATGAAATCCGTGATTAATTTCAATAAAATGAAGGCAAAGGACGAAAAGATCAATACTGGCCATCTTAAAATACAAGGAAACTGTTCACCGCTTTATGTGGCAGATAATCTAACTTCTAAAACTAGACGCCTGTTTTACTTAGCCCGGGAATTCACGAAATCTCACCACCAAGCCAACTGCTGGACTGCTTTCGGAAAAGTTTTTATCCGGCTCAAAGAAGGACTTCCAGCTATACGCATACATTGCGAGGAAGACTTTACTAAGATAGGTTCACAAAAGTGACTAGAATATAAAATTACTTTTTTAAATTGGTATTATAATCATTTGAGATCTTTTTGCAAAAGTGACTCTGTTCATATTGACCCTTCTGGCACCTTTAGCTTTATTGTACCGTATTGCTTTGTCGCAGTAACCAATTTACGAGTACATCTTCATATTAACCTCTTACAAATAACACTCCCAAAAACTATGCATAAACTATTACACACATACTTAAACACAAATAAAGCCTGCTTAATTCGTAAACAATATCTAATTAATATTAAATTACACTACACAAATGTACTTTTCAATGTACTTACTATAATAGTGGTAAAATTAATCTTGTCCTCATCACGAAGTTATATAATATGTTCATACACGGCCAATACTTGCCCCTTGGATTATAATATTAAATGTGCGACTGATTTATTATACATAGAATTCGCAAAGGTAATAAACATAATACTAAAATGTTCGATCTAAATAACACTCAGATTAACTACGAGTTAGATAGCTTATCATCAGCTGATAGTTTCACTTGTGATCTTGAAAATATTTGTACCAACATGCTCTATCGAACCAATTCATCTCTAAATATAATAATTCAGAATATTAGAAGTATTAATTGTAATATAACGCACTTCGAAACATTATTGCACTAATATTCATTGGGATTTAATCATACTGACCGAATGTTGGCTACGCAATAACGACCGTATACCAGAGCTAGACGGCTATAAACACGCTTCTACAAAAAGCAATAAGACTCAAAATGAGGGTGTAGTGGTATACTCAAAATCTTCAAGTACTTACACTATATCAGAACCACATCTTGAGGATGCCAATTGCCTTATGATAAAAGTTAATAGCACCACTATTATTCTTGCAATATATCGTCGCCCTGGTCAAAAAAATATGTCTATTTTTTTAGAATCATTAAATAATTTTCTAACCAATCTAGCATCATTTAAAAATATTATTATTACAGGAGACATAAACATTGATATTGCGAACACATCAAAAGACAGCAGAGCAGAATCTTATCTGAATCTTTTGGCCTCACATGGTATGTTACCTGCCCATTGCATTCCAACCCATACTCATACATGTCTTGACCACGTCGTCCTTAAAACCAAATTTTCTGCAAAATGTTTTGTTGCCCATACGACTATAACTGATCACTACAGCGTCATACTTAGTCTAGAGATGCTATCCAGAAATTATAGAAATATGAGAGATATCAAAAGAGTGGATTACAACTCTCTTGACAAGGCCCTCAATAAGATAGATCTAAGTCCAATATTAACAATGAGCGACGTTAATGAGACTGTTGACTTTCTTATTTCCACCTTAAGTAAAGAGTTGGAAATTTGCACTAAACTCACGCGCACTCCTAAACGGCAACATATCTTAAAACCTTGGATTACAAAGGGAATATTAAGATGTATAAGAAATAGGGACAAACTATATCAGAAGACAAAAAAAGATCCGAGAAACGAAATTCATAAGCTGACCTACACAAGATATCGCAATTGCACTAATTCACTAATCAAAAATGCTAAAAGAGAATATGAGAAATCAGAAATCAATAACGCTAAAAACAATACTAAGCAACTTTGGAAAGTAATTAAAAATATTGCATATACTAATCAAACTAGAATTCCAGCATTGGACTTGATAACCAACAATAACCCTATAGAATCAGCTAACTCAGTAAATAGATATTTTACAAGTATTGGAAAGATCATAGGAAGGAACATGCAGATGACTAATTTACCAAATGTTTATGAGCCCTATCATCCCGTGGCTCAATCGCAGTCATTTGTGCTTCGTCCCACAGATACTCATGAAGTGGACTTGATTATATCTAAACTGAAGAATGATTGTGCTATTGGCCTAGATGGTATTTCCAATAACTTCATTAAAAGATGTAAAAGTATTTTAGTTGAACCACTGGTGTATATATGTAATCTGGTATTCTCATCCGGCATCTTTCCTAAGACATTCAAACGAGCACATGTACATCCCATTCATAAAAGTGGCGACAGAGACTGCGTAAATAATTATAGACCTATTTGCATTCTCCCTGCCTTCTCGAAGATCTTTGAAAAAATTGTCAACGATAGACTTGTTAAATACTTAGAAGCAAAACAGTTACTCTCGAATTCACAATTTGGCTTTCGCAGGAACAGGTCTACCGATGACGCGGTCCATGAGCTTACAAACCATGTAGGTTCTAATATGGACGAAAAGAAAAAAGTACTAGCCATATTTTTAGATTTAGCCAAGGCATTTGACACGGTCTCTGTCCCACTACTGCTCAATAAACTGGAACGGATGGGTGTTCGTGGCATGCAACTGCAGCTTTTCGCAAGCTACCTCACCGATCGCTCACAGTGTGTTCAAATTGATGGTATACGTAGTCATGATCTCCCTATAGAAATAGGCGTGCCCCAAGGCAGTATCCTCGGACCGACCTTGTATCTAGTTTTTATTAATGACCTTTGCCAATTAGATGGAAAAATACTAACACTGGAAAAATAATCACTTTTGCAGACGACACCGTTCTGATTTTTCAAGGCGATTCCTGGAAGGATACGTATCAGAATGCTCAAAAGGGCATGAATCGAGTCACATATTGGCTTAACTGCAATTTGCTATCGTTGAACGTCGATAAGACTAAATACGTAACATTTCAACTAAAAAATAAAAAACTACATTTTGAAACACCTCAGCCCATCATTGCACATCTATGTCATAATCGAGATGTAATTCCAGTCCCATGTACGTGTAAAGAACTAAAACTGGTTGATACAATTAAATATCTAGGAATCATTATTGATAAAAACCTAAACTTCGAAGCTCACATAAATGTATTAACTTCCAGAACAAGGAAACTAATTTTCATTTTTAAAAACTTGAGACGAGTGTGTGATAAAAAGATCCTTTAAATAATATATCTCGCCTTATGTCAATCAATACTGATGTATTGCATCACATCCTGGGGAGGTGCAGCCAAAACCATTTTGATCAAATTGGAACGTGCACAAAGGGCAGTCTTAAAGGTAGCACTTTACCTACGTTTTTTGTATCCCACGAGAGACTTATACCAAAGGTTTGATGTCCTTATAATTCGGCAACTTTTTATTTTTCGTCTTATTCTTAAGTCTCACTCATTAACTATCTATGATCCCCTAATTGTTGCAGAAAAACGTCGAAAACATAAAATCTTTCAAGCTGACATAATCCATAAAACCACTTTATCTCATAGGTTCTATTGTTTTTTGGGCCGATACCTATATAATAAAATTAATGCTATCCTTTGCATATACTCCTGTAATAAATATAAGTTAAAAACAGTATTAACAACATGGCTACAAAACCTAACCTATGATGATACAGAAAGCCACTACTTGTGCCACTAAGTTAAACATGTCTATTTATTTATTTATTATAGTTTGAATTATACAAATACATAACATGCACTAGCATAATCATGTACACATACACAAACAAACACATACCCACTTACAGACACACACATACACGTATACTCGCAAGCAAACCCACACTCACACTCACACACACGCACACACACACACACACACACACACACATCTCGTTTTGCTATTTTTTATTGCTTTTCTCTTGTTTGTCTACTTATACTAGTATAATGTATTACAAACTAGTACATGCTAAAGAAATATAACTATGTTCCGTCCAGAAGGTGTGAGCCTGGTGAGCTGTAACACAGGTTTTACCTACCGCAGACACCAGTCTCTCACAAAGCAATGATGTACCCAATCTGACTGATCTGTATTTATAAGTTCTTTGTGATGAGAGCAATAAATAAATATTATTATTATTATTATATTATAATACATGCAAGCTTAGTGTAGCTGTGCATCCTGCTTCTTGTTCAACGATTTATGAAATTCTAATAAATTTGCTAGCAATATCATCATCATCAATAGCCTTTAATAGTCCACTGCTGGACATAAGCCTCTCCTTAGAAAGGAGGTTTTGGCCTACTATACCACGCTGGCCAGACGGGTATGCAAATAATGAAAATTTTCTCACATAATGTGATTAAAATATATAAAAATACTGTCTGTAGAACGCAGCATTATTAATGCACTAGCCTCCTAAAGAATAGTTAATAATATTTCTAGGGTTCATTGATTTCAAGTACACTTTTTTAAAAGAAACGTAATACTCGTATTATACTACTAAAGCAACTGAACCAAACATCCTATCACATCATTGCTGTTGGTATAGTAACATTGCCGTACTAAGTAGGTAATCTAACAAGTATTCACTAGTTATCTATAAAATCTGAGGGATTTTATAGGTAACTAGTGATCATAGAAGATACCGACATACCTATTACATTAATCTTAATGGAGCTTAGAGCTCACTTACATTGTGGTATCATTTTCAGCTTTGCTAAGGCGGAAATAATCTTCTTGGATTCCATTTTTATCTCGTAAGTATTTTATTAGTATAATAAAAAGTTGCTTATTCTTTCTAATCATGATTGGTACGTGATTATCTATCTACTTATTTATGTCCATTACGGAGATTGTCGGGGCGTGCAACATTCTACCGAGGTCAGTCACACAAAACAAAATTGTTATTGACACTGTGACTACTAATATTAGATAATTTAAAAAATGTATGTGATTAGTAATTTGCATATTACGAGGTAACTATTAAAAGCTATCCAATAAATATATTTTTATAAAAACCAACAAACTTATGTTTCTATTCTAGTGGATTTTACCCGTTTTTCTTGTAAGAAAACTTAAGATACACATTACAGTCAACTTCAAAGCGCAAAAGATGCCATTGTAAGCGCAAAAATACATATTTTTGACGGCATACAACAACAATGTTTACTAAAAAACAAAACTAGTAGGTATTTACAGTTACATCTTACATTTTTTTCTTTTTACTTAGGCTATAGGTTTTGACTATATATCATATCTTCTGACTGCGTTGATTTAGAAGCTCAATTTCATTAGACTTTCAAGTGACCGCAGACATAAATCTTAAATTCGACTTTTAATAAGTTTCTGATAAAGGGTCCTAATAGACAGATAGTCAAACAAAGAAGCGATCCGGTTCTGTTTTTTCTTATGGGGACCAGAACTCTAAGATCGGATACCTAACACTAATTATCATTATTCGTTGATATAGACACAATGTTGCCAACATTAAGTCTCATCGAGATTCCTAATCAAAAATTTGGTAAAAGGTATGCATATACAGCAGGCTATGGTATATATTAATGTACTGCTTTTAAGTTTTAAATTCACAGTCTTCTAAAATGTATATAAACAGTCCTATTATGTGCTGTGCAGTATTATCTAACGCCTACAAGAAGATATTACCAATAAAGTGAGCAAACAAGCGCAGTAAAGGACAACCCTTAAATATATAAATATATATCCTATATATTTACATTTTAAATAGGTGTTATTTATATATACCAAGAAAATCGCGATTTAGGCTAAGTTTTGGTAGTAGTCTGACTTATTTTTCAGCAGTTCGATGGTTCGATGCCCCCGATTCGATACTCGGATATCGGTTCTATACTCAATGGTATAAACTCACACATTGCAACAGTCTTCAACAATTAGATCACTTAACTGCCATACTTTCTGAACCTTAAAAGGCAAGTTAAATTAAAGACGCCTTTTTTCATTTTTTTGTAAATAAATTGTTTTCTTTTTGGTCTGTAATGTTTTTTTTTATTACAACATCTAGATACATTTACGAACTGGTTCTGGCCTCAGCCATTAAGTACCTAAATAAGATTTTAAACATACCATAAAAGTGGCGCTATATACTAAGCTACCAACTCAAAGTACTTAATTATAAACTAACGGTAATGATATTGAGAACAAGATTAGGTAGTTATTTATAAAATACCTCTGTCACTTTTTTTTGTAGGAACTAGTTATTGTAAATGTAAAGCCAACCAAAACACTTTTAGGACGGTACAATTAATACGAGATAAGGTATAGTAATATACCTAAAAGCAAAAGCGACAATTGTCACGTGCCACCGTCCACACTCCCATATAAGTTATACGACAATGCAGTTGGTGGTTGAGCCTTAAGAGCATCTCTGCTCTTCAAAGTCATGAACTTTGATTTTCACAAAGCGCCTCAATATTGCAACTCTTCATGTGTCTTTTCAGAACATCCTTGAAACGTAAGAACTGTCCACCTTGTTTCCGCCTGCCGCTCTGGCGTTCAGAGAAGAAGATGCCTTTTGCCACCCTTCATCAGACATTCGTGAGACGTGTCCACTCCAATGAAGCTGTCGCCGGAGAGTTGAGTTATTATTTTAAATTAATTGAAAAAACCAAACCTCCTTTCTAAGGAGAGGCTTATGTCCAGGAGTGGACTATTATAGGCTGTTGATGATAGTAATAAGAAAGAATGTTTATAGAGGTAAGAATTTTCAATTGGGGTCGAAGTACGTTAATGGATCGTTACGGGATAAACCAAATAATGTTACGGGTGGATATCAGATTTCCAATGGACAAGGCACTTTATTGATACTTAAATATGTCAGGCCAGTCAACATGCTTTACAAAAGATGTTCTGTTAACACGAATACCTTAGGATTAAATGGCTATTTACTTGTTTGTACTTTAAGATGTAAAGATTAGAAGAGATTTATCCAAATAAAGTAAGTTTGTGTTTTATTACAATGTTTTAAAAACTTCAGTACTCTTGATTTACACAAAGATAATTAAAAATATAAATAGAAAGTAAAATTTGCAAAATTAGTATGTTTAAGTATGTTTCAAACTTCACTGACAGAGATCAACGCGCTTAACATTAAAAAAAGACTAACAAATGACCCTTTTAAATTAGATAATGCATTATTTGGTATCAATGGTAAAAGCTATGATAATATTACGTATTGTGGGCATACAAATATCTTGTACACTTACAGTTTAAGAACTCTTATTAAGATTATTAATTTTACTGTTATAATTTTAAAACTTGTTGCATTGTTTCATCAGACTATAATTTTATAATAAATTTAACTAATCGTGGGTTGTGTTTGCCCCAAGGTATCTTATACACATTACTCATCTTTAAACTACGAAAACAACTTTAAAACACTTTAGTTTACTATTAGTGTCATTACTGTTACAAGAAGGTAGTAATTGTCTTCCATAAACGCAGAAAATTATAGTGGAATTACTATTCTTCAGACAATTGCTGTGAACGTATCGAGGTAAGTTAAATAAGTGAAAAATGACATATTTTAAGTGCACGCACTTACCTATCTCATTGTTCTAGATGTGTACAATATAAGAAATATTATAAACATCTTACTCACAATATTTCTTGTACTCAACATAATATATTTTATATTGTAAATATCCAGGAGTCGCACTGTTTGATGGAAACGCTGATGTTTTTACTGAATACCATACTATATGAATGGCCTGTTGGTCTAGTGGCCAGTGACACTGACTACTAAGCCAGAGATCGTGTGTACGATTCCTACCCTGGACAAATAATTATGTGATCAGCACGAACATTTGTGATGTGTCTGAATGTAATTAATCTATGCATCTAGAAATATACAAGTACCTATGTTTATGAAGTCTTACCATAGTACAGGCTCTGTCTAGTTTTAGATCAGAATGCTGTGTGTGAGACACATCTCACATCATCAAAACATCATCATGATGATGATAATATAAAAAAAAACACATTTTTTTTTATATTATCATCATCATCATATTAGCATCATCAACAGCCTTTAGTAGTCCACTGGCCAGACATAGGCCTTACCTTAGACATGAGGTTTTGTCCTACTATAGGTACGCTGGCCAGACCGACGAGCTGGTATAGGGTTTGTTTCAAGTTATCCTTCTCTTTGTAGTGTTGTTGTCCTGCGAAGATTGTTCCCTTAGTCAGCTCACGACACCCACGAATGAATAGGAGTGGTCAGTGGTGACACTCCGTATTCTTAATCTGTGACATTATTATCATATACTAGATGTACCCTGCCACGTTTCGCTGTGGCTCATTGAAATGTCAATGATGAGAAATGAAGAACAAAAATGACGACGACGAAGAAATAGATAATACCAATACTGGAAGCGGTTTGTATATTGTGTCGAAATTTGAGCTCAATCGGTGCAGAACTACTATACCGGTTTTTTAAAAATGGTTTTTTATCGATAGAAATGTGACAGTAACTCCTAACTGACGATTTCAATAATTAATTTGTCATTTTTCTGTTCATTTTCTTAATAGTTTTGGGGTCCCTCTGAGGAGTTGTGGCTAGTTGCTTATGACCGGTAGCCTCCTTGGGTATGAATATTTATATTTACTCTCACTTACGTAATAGGAGACAAGGCTATTGCCATCAAACGGGAACTTTAGGATGTATATTTTTTTTGCTTCATATCTATGACATCACTGTATCCTGCAACACAGTTATAAATAATAATAATATTTTCGGACATCTGACACACAACGCCATCTAGTTTCAAACTAAGCAGAGCGGTAAATTGACTGATAGAATACTTATATACTTTTTTTTATAAATACATACATCGCAGTACCAATTTTATGTCAATAAATTATTATTTTCTTTATTAAATTATATATAAATATTGATTACATTTTTAAATATATTACGAAATTAAAAAAAGCTCCAAGATTCAAGCTCCTGAAACAAGAGACTAGACGAGCACAGTACGCAGTAAGGTTCGTTCTCAGCTCTGTGACCGGATAATATGCCCGAATTACATTCTTATTGATAGAATTTGTCCACTTCATGCGGCGCACATCACCACCGGTAGCGGGGGCCCTGTTTGAGGTCAGTGGTCCTCGGGATCCCAATCAGGTCGGTGGCCGGTCTCCCCTGCCGACGCACAGATGTCGGCGACGTCGGTGGAGAGAAATACTCGTCGTTTGAAGTCGAGCTCGTCGCCTCAGCCATGGCCGGAACTTCTGTTGTGGTTTCCGGGGCCGCCAAGACGGAGTGGAGCGACGAGTCCGGGGATGTTAAAACTAAAAGTGCTCTGGATCTAGGTCTGGTTATTATAGTTCCGTCGAATTTCTCAACTGATAAACATTTTCTCGTATTTCGACATGACGTTAGACGTCTTGTCTTACCATACTGTATCTATTGCTTGGTTTCTATATTTTAAAGGCTTTTTTTTATTTTTATATTAAAAAAGATTTTAGATTTTTAGATTTTGAAAATGTGTAATAGAAATGCCGATTGCTTTAAGTGTTTCTAGTATTCTTATAAATTAAATTATTATTATTTGATTAAGAAATTAGGAGTACAATGACAGGGAAAGCAAGTAAGAAAGGAAGGAACCTAGAGGTAGGTTAACTAAGATTAAAAAGTGTTCCTATTAACTTCTTAAGATACATTGTTGTATGCATTGTAAAACGTTTAAAGACATTCAATCTCTACGAATATAATCATCGAACCGAATGCAAAACATTAATTATTTTTTTTAAATACCTTGAAGAACTAAATAATAAGCCATAGATTGTATAACATGGTCAGAATTGTAAAGATTATAATGTAAACCGGCGATGTTTACCCGTGATCCGAGTGATATCATCCCAGATGTTTCTTGATAACACACGACCGTGTGACGTCACTGAAGGTTGTTAATATTTGCTGATCACGACTTTTGCGTTATTACCTTATGATGTAGGCTTTTGTGTAAACCATTTGTATAAATCTGCAATAATCTTCATTTATACTACTTCCTATTGTAGTGTTGTTTCCTGCATTCGATCGACAGATGTGTAGAGAACAGTTAATTTTAGCCAGTTTTAGTCATAGAAAAAATAGACCGACGTAATCTGTGAATAAACCTGAACCCACTCTTGAATACACAATGTTACCCGTTAGTAGCTTTTATTAAAAATAATGATAAAAAGTCTCAGCATCATGATGTTTTATAATAAACTCCTTCTTTAATCCTTAATCTTTACTCTTAAGGATGTAATTTTTCTTGAAATTTGAATACAAAATGGGAAGTATACCTTTTCAAATTAATTAAAAGAATTTGCGAAATCGGTTCAAAAACGTCGGAGTTCTGAGGTATCAAACATAAAATAGAAAATAATTCAACCGATTTGAGAAACTCTTTTTCTGAGGTCGGTCAACAAAATCGATCTTTACCGATGGTGTATATCAACGAATGAAAAGCATATTGTATTAACCGCCAATTTAGGCGATATTGAGTTATACTTATATACCGTTGGAATCTGGAGAATGAGCTCTATCGAATAGTTCTTGTTTCAGCTTGATCTGACAACTTTTGTGGTCATTATGATACCATGATTTTTAAGAGTTTCATGTTTTTTTTTTTTGTATAACTCAGTAGTAATTGGTGTATTTTGTCATTAAAGATTTGTCATTAGGTAATAGTTTTATGTGAAAGGTGTCTTTCACATAAAAATATCACCTTATGTTACTTTGCCTTGCTTAACTTTAAATGTTAAAATAATATTCCTAATTTTAATATTATAACTTTTTGTAATTGATACATTGTATCCAACTTGGTTTTTCTTTATCAATGGAGTTAAAACTCTTACTCCTGTCTTTGTTCGGTTTTGAAAATTTAGTTTGCAGCTAGAATTAAAGTGTATTGTCATCGAATTTAAAATGATTAACTTGTTAATTTATAATTTGGATATAATATTGACTCCCTAAAACAATACAAATATTGGACACATATTACTTTTCATAAAATGTGTGCATTAGTAATATATTTTTTTACTAATTCACGTAAATTTCATAGAGATATCTTCTCTCATGAACATTTTACTAAATGGCAGTTAATATATTTTGGATTTCCATTATCGATATTGTTTATTTATATGTGTACGCTATGCCTATAAGTTAAAGAAAAAATAAGTTTAGATAAATAAAAAATGAGACCATTTGGGAAATCAAACATTTGGGAACGTATCTACTTTCCTACCTAGATAAGCGAGTCTATTGGGATTTTACTGAGAACATAAAAAGCATATGATTCCTCGGTTCCAAAACTGGGATCTTTTTCATGGTATCCTTAAGTAGCATAAGAGATACCATCATCGAGTAAGTGAGTCACGGATCCGGGTGAAGATGGTAGGCATGACGTAATCATTATTCTTCACTATACCATGAGTTTTTTGATCATCACGATCACGATTTAAGTTCATTATAAGATTGTAAGCTGTTTCTGATGTAATTAACATATTTATTTGATGCGTCTATGACTCTTAAATTGACGCCGCAATTACTTTTTGTGATTCACGGTATAACACGTGCCCCATATGTAGTCGCTTCAAAAGCCCCTCGAAAGTGTACTAATACTCATTAGTATTAGTACACATTTTATTGCTTTGGAACTGATATTAATTTATTCGGTTTTGTGTGACGTTTCCTCCATCTACTAGCATTTTCTAAATATATATTTTTTCAAAGTTCTTGTAAGGAGGATAACACATTTTTTTTTATCAATAATAAAATGCCGTAACAATTAAGATAAATATAACTATAAATCTAGTTAAATACAGGACTTCCATCAGTCCATCATGTCTGTATCTAATAAGCAATAGTAACCCATGGATCATGGATGCTTAAAGTTCCTTTGAAAGAACACCATCGCAGGTCTTACCGGGCTATCCCGATTCCTGTCTTCTTTTGTTCCCACTTGGCTATGTATTGCATCGTCTTAGTTCGTCGTCCAGCAAGATCTGCAGCAATCTTTCGGACGCCCGATTTAGTTGCAAAGTAGAGACACACAACCAAGTAGCAGATACGCTGCGATATAGCGTTTTTTCACAATGATTACACATTCAGTAAATCAATCTACTCATAACTTCAAAAGAATTTGAGATATACAAACTTCAGTATGTCATCTTTACAAAAACCTTCCTTCCTCATTGCTAAACATAAGCACTTCCTTCAAAGTTCTAAAAGCAATAATTAAACAAATAAATTATAGTTAATGAGCAGCCTTTAAAAATATTTAAATAACGTGACTGGGCTGGGAACCTATAAGATATTTTATATAATACGGAATATATGAACGATTCTCTCATCACGTTTTGGTTACTCATCGCGAACTATAGATAACCTTAAAGCTATAGGCTCACTGCATTATTACGATATTTATATTCAAAAAAATCTACTTTGAGGACTTGAAATAAGTATTACACATTCCTGTTCAAAGAAGCAGCCGCTCTTTACAAATCGCGCGAAAGGTCGACCCCATTGCACAATCTATATGACCCAGCTCTTGGCCATACACAGAGCTTCGAGCGAAATCCTCAACTGCAGTGCAGTGCAGACGGTGACAAACCCTGGGACTCTGCATCCTCTCGCGATCCAGGCATGCCGAAACCTCAGCGAGGCCTTGACTCAGGGCAAAGATATAACTTTGTCCTGGATCAAGGCCCACGCCGGCATCAGTGGGAACGAGCGCGCCGATCAGTTGACTGGAGGCGGCACTCTCGAGCCGGAGGAAGCCCGGTTATGACCTGGGCCTTGGTTTCATTCGTCAAGCGACAAATACGCAGCGACTTGCCCGACGAATGGAACCGGAAATACCAGATGGGCCTGCGTCACGAGAGTGTACTTCGAACGCGAAGGATGCCTAGTGCTTGGTGCGGAAGACCCGACACCAAGGCGTTGTTACGCAGATGCTGACGGGACATGGGGAGTTCTCTCAATACTTGTACCGCTTCAAGTATCGGAAGATGTATCACCTGTCATGTATCTGCGACCCAGCGTAGGACGAAGATGTTCTGCACGTCATTTTGGAGTGCCCAGTATTTGGCTCTTTACGGCACGTAGCTAAGCCATGCGAGAGGTTGACAGTTTCCAAAAAAAAGTCGAACTCACACGAGAACCTGGCAAGACAGTTTATTGCTGTTACTTTTATTTAAATTATGAATTTAAGGCAAATTTAATGACTTCGTCTGAATAATGAAAAGATTTTGTCTGCCAATATTTAAAAATATATAAAAAATACATAATTATAATTCTACAAATATGAAGGGTTTCACCATCTTCTATAATGTGTTCTCTAAATTATATTAACATACGTTAAATCTGTAATTCAGTTAAATAACGACCGAGAGGTCTATGCTATATATGTAGGTACATACTACGTTATGTATTTAAAGTGAATTGTCTATCTATATATTTGTTAATTTACACATACCGGTAATATTAAATTAAATTTATTAGTGGTGTAAGCATTGAACTAATATTACGTACGAATTTTCTTCTTCAAACGACGATTCACAGACGATTGACGGTATTGCCGATGTGGGTTAATACTCTACTGAGGCGGCAGCATCCCATGGTTTCTACTGCACTGTTTCTTTGAGTTTTCTTTCTCTATTAGCAGTGGGTACAGAAAGGAACGGCGTGGTAGCAGATAGTTGAACGAGTCTATTCGGAATGATAGCCACTGCCTGTGCTTGTTATTTGGTTATCTATAAATATGAATTGCCCTGATTCATTCATCATCATCATTTATTCATTCAGAGCTTAAACCGCTGGGGCTATAAACTTGAAATATAGCTTTTTTATGCTGAGAGCACCCTCTAAGAAAGTATTTTTGGCAATTTCACCACTAAGGGGGTAAAATAAGAAATGAATGGTTGTATGGGCATTCGTCATTTTCAAAGTTAGAAACACGAAGTGAGAAATAATCACGAGAGCGAAGCCGCCAGCTATAGCTAGTTTAAAGATAAGATGAAAAGGCTGCTTATATATTTATACATTTCATCATCAGGGAAACTGTATCCATACAAATAAATAAAATTGAAGTGTCTGTTTGTAATGTCAAAATAAAAGCCTTCTTTCATGCTTACTGCTCACACGGTTATTTGCACGACACCTAAACCTGAAAACCAATATTTTTTGTCTCTCTGTCTGTCTGTTTGTTCCGGGTAATCTTCAAAACGGCGGGACCGATTTAGATAATATGCTACTACCAGGTATCTTTATAAGAAGTAAATTAGGCTATTGTTTCTTCTCAGGAAAACCCTATAAAATTTTGCCCGGTCCGGAATCGAACCCACTAGGGCAGCGCTTTTCAAATTTAACTATTTATTCTAGAATATAGACAAAAATTCTTTACATAATTAATCGAAGCAACACGGCTGTCAATCGCACTTCAAAATATGCAACGCTCCTAACTAAAACGGCTAGTATGAGAGATGTAAAAAATTGAGTACAATGCTTTATCAAGTCAGCCGTTTTCGCGTCTCAACATTGTTCGGGTCATTGACCTCTCGTTGGAAGCTCCACTCAATGAAAACACTTCAGAATGTAGATATTTATACATCGTTCTAATATACATCAAACACCTTAAAAATAAATAAAATAAATGAAGAGCATAATTCAAGACAAGACAAATAATGGGGTTGTTCCGTCTTCATCCCACTAAATCTCATCCCACTGCGTCATTTTCTTAACTGTTAGTTTGTTTTATATGCTATTCCTAACTAAATTCCGTACCAAAAATGTCTTATAAAAACACGTTGTGTAAGGACAGTTTGCAAAAAAGTTCAAACAACTGTGAAAACAGTAGGTTATTAACACTTTGTTGCATTGAGTGAAGAATTTCCAGTGTACGAGTACCATAGTGTACCATAAGTGTACCATAGTGTAAAACCAAATTATTATCGGACAGCACTTATTTCTCATTACCCAGTTTTAAAATAAGATTACAAACTTGTAATCAAGGAGCACAGTGATTAGCACACCTACTTTTTTATTGACGGGGTGGAAAATTCTTACGTATCTCCTGCTCCTCAGGGGCTCTAGAGCCAGGAGTATCTGGTGATTCCACTAAAATCCACCCAGGCAGCCGGGCCTCAGGCGCCCTACTCTCGTAAATCCTGGACCTTGTGATTTCACTTAACAAGTTACTTATATCTAAATAAGTATAGATTTTACTTAACAATGTGCAGGTAGAAAAAGGTTATCTATTATTTTAACTATCTTAAGAACCTATTCTAATCAAAGGGGTTATGTCTGTGTCTCACTCTGCGATAACTATGTCTTTTCCACTTTATCAGTATTTGTGAACAGTTGAACGTGTGTCCTATACAAAAATTATATTGGTTTTAAAGTAAAACACATACAAAAGTACGCATTGCTTTGTTTACTAGATGATTGTGCTATCCATACCTTTTCAGTACTTGTTGCGTTGGGATGACTTAAGAATAGAAATTGGGCTGAGTTAAGAATAACAAATTAATTTTAAAGGTGGGATGAGGACGGAATAAAGCGTTTGGAATGATATAAGAATGGGATGAGATACAGTGGTATGAAGACGGAACAACCCAAAAAATGTCCTGTATCACTTATTATGTGTAGTCAGTGATACAGGACATTTTTCTGTATCATAAACGACAAGCTTAACTAACCATTCATATACGTGTTTTAAAATCAAATTCATTGTCGGACTTACAGTATAATGGTGATATTTGTTCCACTTTTCGGTCAACTCTCATTATGTCAAATGAACAGTTCAGTCATTCTGAGACTGAATTTAATGAAATACTTGATAACAAAATGTCGTTCATCAACACCTACACTTAAATACCTACGTATAGTAAAATTGATTGGCAAAAAGTGCTGCGAGGGTTCCGTATAAAGAAACGGTTGGTTGAAAAGTTAATAACTAATGGTTTTCAGATATTTTGTGCTTTTGTATGTAATAATCTTACTTCTTTTTCTTTTTCTTTTTTCTTTTAAAAAGACAACGCCCGCATTAGGAATAAATCCTGTGTCGCGGGGGACTTTACAAACATACATGAAACGGACACAAAGAACACCCAGACTCAGAACAACAATTTGTGGATCACACAAAGTGTCGTCCCATGTGGGGTTTGAACCCACAACACTCGGCGCAGTAGGAAGCGGCGTGGCGACCGCTTAAACCACTACGCCATCCGTGCAGTCACCTTACTGCAGGAAGTAGGCACAAATACCATTAATCTTATAAAAAAAAAGTAAAACAGTGATTTGTCATATTATTTAATCTTCATAATAAAGCTTCCCAGAAGCGCGACAGCAAAATTGCCACCTTTCTTTCCGGGTCAACGACCGATTTTGACATTATCGCGCGACATTTAATTGAACGCAATATTAGAATAGTTTTAGTTAGTATTTTTTGAAATAATGTTATGAAATGCTTAAAATAGCTATTGAAATTAACAATGTAAAAACTGTTACCAATATAAAATATTAATGTGTTTTTCCTTCTACTACTAGTATTATTTTCAGAAGATATTGCATTTACGTCCTTTATTACTATTAAGTTCTATATCAATCACTTAAACCATAATATTTGATAACAGTCTTTTATACTGATTGTCATCAAACTGTTGTAGAAATGGTAGGTATAAAAGGCTACCCACTAGTAATAAATAGTTTTCCATTGTTTCTTGATTTGTGTTCTTTACTTAGTTATTTAAAAAGAACACTGGTTGCAAAAAAATACGGTGTGTACTAGTGAATATGTTAAAATAACATAAATGTTTTAAATTCTCGAAAAATGAGTTAAGACAGCCTTTATATGTATAAACCTTCCATAAATCAAAAATACGGTGTAAGGACGAGCCAAATAGCTCTGCGCCAACGAAGTTCGCGCGTGTTACGCCGCAAAACACAAGTTTAGGTATCAGAGGGGAAGTCCTGCGCATTTTAAGGGGACGAGGGGCATTAGTCCGAACAATTCCTCGGAGCGCTCACCATGATATATACTCGTACGATAGAGAATGCAGAGTAAAGCTACATCTCTACGTAACGTCAAGGGATCGAGCCGGTCGGAGATCTTTTGGCTATCGATTATTCGGGTCGCTCTTCGTTGGGTAAGGTCGGTGTTTTCAATGTAGGTACTATATACCTACCTATTTATAGCAGAATCACTACAAGGAGAAAAAACAATTACATCCCTTAAACAAACTGCGGGTGTGACTGTCCGCACTGTATAACTACTATATACTGCACTGTATACTTTAGTATACTTAAAGAAGGAAAAATTGTGAATTTGCTCTATTGTGCCAAATGCCTGGCATAATATATATGTAAATGTCTACCTACATGTCACCTACCTTTTTAATCTGCTGCTACTAAAACTCCGATGTAATATGAATTATTTCAGATAAATTTAGTTAGTTATTAGACTAAATATTGAACATCATTTTAGAAGGGTCAATTTATTGATAATGTGCTCGTGTAACTAGTCCGAAGAACTTTAGACTAGTTAGACCAAGCTTCATATATATATATATGTATGTATATATCACTTGCTTGCTACTTTAGTATTTAAAACATTCACGTTAACCTTTCGAAAATAGTAAACTAATGTCTATACCGAATGCTGACAACAAAAACGGTCGCGTACTTATGTCAAAAGCTGTCCTGAGCTCGCGGCATGTTAAGTTTGTTTGGAATAACAACTTGTGTATATGCTCTTTCACAGTACATAAAAGAAGAATGGTCAATATTTCAAAGTGCTAGTTTCAAAAACGTGGAAAACAAACTTACAAACGTAACAAGATACATATCTACTAATATTTTGCACCGAGTGAGTTCGGTTACCTGCACTAAAACCACTACCTTCCCGCTGGTTTCAGAGGGGTGAGACTCAAAGGACTGCAACGCACTTGAGTGGCTAGGGTAATGGATGTTGTTACAATGGGCGACGGTAGTTACTTACCCTCAGGTGACCCGCATAGTCGTTTGGGGGTCAAACGAGTAGATGGTTCACCTTAATAAAAATTGCGACTATTAGAAATATCATATGCATATAGTTTGCAATCAATGCAATACCCTATCAGATTACAGGCTAATAAAAAATCATGTTAAATAGCTTATGTTCGTAAAATGTATTATCGATCATTTTGAGGCAATTTTATAAATTTTATTTCAGCATCAACTTGAATCTCATCATAAGTATATCGAATTTCATAGCACATTTCGACATTACAAAACTTGATTAAATTGCTCTTGGTCTTACAAAATATCAAGACCCACATTCAACGACTTCATCTTCGAGATCGTAGATCTGGTATAGTGATTAGTGTAAAGAGAATGCAACAAGTTCTTACATAAGTCTAAAACAAACGGTACATGCAGCATTTTATCTTATTTTTATTGTATCACCGATAAACATTAAAGTTGGTTTCGTTAGAATCTGCATGCAAGTTGTTGTCTTAGGTATATATATAGGTTCAGCCGCGAGGGGGCGACGTCCGCGTGTGCCGGACGTCGCCTAAAGAGAGGATTATCCGAGACGGAGCCCGCACCAGGAGCGGGCTGGCGCTGGGAGGGGTCCAGAAGGAGATAACTACCTGGACCCCCCCCCCCCTAAAATAGAAGCGCAAAGAGCGCACACCGTGTGCTTTTAGTGGGTTCGAGTCCGACACACCGCCCCGTCGAACTGAGAACCCGGCGGGGTGACGGTCCGAGGGGATTTCCACACGTTGACAAAAAAAAAAAAGGTATATATATAGGTTGAGCGACTACCTCGGTCATCAACCGGGTGTCAAGATGGAGAGTGGCGGAAGAGGTAGTTACTTTATCGCCCCCGCCACATCGTGTTCATTGTGGCCATCCGCCACACGGGCGCAGATGCGGTTGCTGCCCTCCGTGACGATGGGCCCTCAAGCGGTTTAACCGAGATATGCTCGTCGCCGCAGACATCGACGCGAATTGGCCAGAGGAAAAGGAAGTACAGGTCTTGTCCGATCCAGAAGCGCAAGCTGCCTGATTCCATGACATCATGACTGACGTCTGTGATGCGTCCATGCCACGAGTCAGGCCGAAGGGAGAGGTTCTCTGTACTGGTGGACACCGGAACTTGAGCAGCTTCGCACAGCGTGCTCGAGACGACGACGACGGCGAGCTATAGCCGAGGAGATCACTGAAGTGACACGGGAGTATGGCGCTGCCACGGCAGCAAAGGCTCGGTCCTGGAAGGAACTCATAGAGGGATTGGACAGGGACCCATGGGGGCGCCCTTACAAACTTGTACTGCGAAAGTTCAGACCGTGGATCCCCGCTGACGCAGACCCTGGACCCGGAGTTTGTGGGAGGAGGGGTAGATACAATCTTCCCCAGGGACCAGAGTAGTCCCTCACGGCCCCCGTAACCATCGGATCCAGTTGCGTATCTTGATGACTTCGACGTGACGGAGGAAGAGCTGGACCGAGCCGTGAAGCGACTCTCCGCCGGCAACGGGCCCTGATGGAATTCCGGGGCGAGCATGGGTGTGCGCTTGGGCGGTCTTAGGGAATAGGCTGAGGTGGCTGTTTACCAGCTGCCTCCGTAATAGCGTATTCCTTTCCGCTTGGAAGGAAGCCAGGCTGGTACTGATCCAGAAACCTGCCAGAGCTGCAGATTTGCGGTGAACATCAGTCTCCATCTCCATCAGAAGTCTTGACATAGTCAACGCCTTTAACTCTTTCCCGTGGTGGGCGATTAGGGAGGCACTGGTGTATCACCAGTTGCCCTCGTACCTGCAAGACATCGTTGGGGTCTATCTCCGCGACAGATCCGTATCGTATATGGGTCGAGACGGCGAAGAATTAGATGGTAGTTGGCACCTATCGTTTGCATTGTGTATGTTTACGATGTTCCGAATATTAAGGGCAGAGCATAGAAACGTCCCTGATGGATTGTAATAAGGTCACCTCTATTACATGGAACCAAATATATTGTTGTAGTCAAATTTTCGTCCATAAACCTTTATTATACTATTTGGGGGATATGACAACGGACATATAATATGGATTTTATTAATGAAGTCATGAACTCTAAAAATTAAGCGCCGCATTTGTCATGTTATAACGAGAGCCGGTCGCTAACAAAAAAAAACGTCCAGTCAGACGTAAGGCAACGAACCTGTGAATGGATACGCACAAAAACTATCTGGAGCTAGGAAAAAGTATTACACATCGTTAATGCCAAAACTATTAAAGGTAACACAGATTACGGTACTCTACATGCGGATAACGAACTAAATTAAACAACTGTACATACTCAATAGAACGTAACACTCAATGTGCCTGCTGAATATCAATTTGCGTTTCACTATATTACTTACTGTAAAATTATGGAACTAGCTACTAGCAATTTGATGAGATAGGCTAGGCGAAGTCTGGGGAATAGATCAATAAACCTAAACGTATAATGGGAAGTATACGAGCCGAACTTTTTTGATTCCAATCATAGACTTTCTTACGGGAGTAGTTCAGAAGAAGACAGAATGGTTCTAGTTATTCTATCTTCTAGCTAACTACATCCGTTATGCTTAAGTGTGCACTGGCCACGTAAGTGAATGACAAAAATAACAATATAAAATAATAATAATATATATTAAAGTCAAATGTTTTTATAGAGGGACGCCAGAGAGGTGCTAACTTAGGTGAACTTAATTTGTCACTGTTTGCTAACTTGGTCAATTTAGTTGGACACCTGGGAGGTATTAGATTCCTGAGTCTTAAAGCTTCTTCTACTATATGTATGTATTATAATTTATGGATTCATTTATGGATTAGAATTAGTAGATATGGATATTCATATTTTGTATTCCATTATGTTGAAACGTGACGCTACGAGAGCAATGATTTTTGTAACTCAAAACTACCTCACGTTTTGTACGAAGTAATTCTAGCCCAGAAATCCGCGGTTAACCAACACTGGTGAGAAAAGCTCTGGAGATTCATAGATGATTGGATAGGATTGGCAACGAACTGTTGATACATACATACCAGGTGGTGCGGGTGTTTATAGGTAACGTAAACCATTTATTATTAGATGGGCTGCGTCCTATTTTAGTATAAAAAGAAAGGTACTCGTATACTTTATTAGCTTTTTCATAGGGCTACGCTACCGTAAATATTATTTTTCAACATTTCGTGAACCCTTTGTTCGTTTCTGTACATCGTGTAACATAAAAGCATTTTTTTTTATTTCACGATGATCGCTTAACAAGGTTTTCTCGAATTTCGCATTCATTATATTAAATTAAGATTAATATTAGCACAAAATCGTCAAGCAATTTAAACGGGATATTCATTTCAATTGTGAGTCGTTAAAAGTTCGCACTAAATTCACATTCAGGTAATACTTACTTCTAAGGAAGTGATTAACATTTCAAGCTTTGGAAATATATAAATTAATTCGACCGTAAATGGCATATGGAAATGAAACTGACTATAAAATGCGCAACATCGTTATAACAATTATACCTATAGATATTATTTAACGTTTCATAACTCTACAGAAATAAGTTAAGTGGGTTAGTTTCATAAAGATATTTAATCTATTTCATATGAAAAAGTTATCTTGATAGTAGTGAAAGTTTATGGTTATAGATATTGCCAGCTTGCGAACGATGTTACGCCTGTTATAGATGTTGACTTAGTTCTTCAATGGTAAATATTTTTTGCAAATACAACTAGTTGGGAAAAAAAACACACACATAAGTATACACAGCTTAAGTGTTATTTATCTTGAATATATTACCGACTTCTTTTAAATACTTCGAAAAAACAATAATATTTTGTACATGAAAATGTTAAAAATGATAACATTTGTGTAAGTTTTAAGTCGCTAGAAAGTTTTTGTTATCATTTTTTAATGGTAAATTTTTATAAGTGGCTTAAATAGTATTTAGACACCTTTATGTCCAGCCCAGGAAAATATATATTTAAATAAATAAATATGTCTTATTCTAACGATATTGTTACAGCTCCATAAATCAAATTCAACTAAACAAATTTTGTTAAAATTACCTTCTTACCTATATTTTACAACTTTGTCCGAGTCTCTGAAAAAGAATAATTTTCCGTGTTTTTACGAGATTTTTCATTGATCCTATTGGTGAAAGCGTGATAGTATATAGCCTTCCTCGATAAATGGACTATTCAACCCTAAAATAATTTTTCAATGCAAACCAAATAGTTCTTGAGATTTCAGTGGGTTGAACACAAACTCTTCAATCATTCTTAATAAAATAGTATTAACATTTATAAACCAACAATGCATGCAAGCAATGCATAGGTTAATGCTATATGTGGTTATTAACCATAAATAGAAGTTTTGCTGTTAACAGAATATAATATGTTAATAATAAAATTATAATTAATTATATTTTACGATCATGCTTAATAAGTTCATATTAATGGTTATTACGAATATTATTGACCAATAAATGTAACTTAACATTAAGGAATCTGTATAATAACAGTAACAAAGTATACAAGAAGAACCCTTGACCCAAATTTTTAAGCTTGAGTTGAATGGTCACTCGCTTTTCTTCAACAACTTAACCTTTATAAAAATGGGTGCATATTGTTCAATCATAACACTAATTTCCTTGACACGCTCTCATACCAGTTTCATGCCTATTAAGTATTAACGCTATTTACTTAGTATTTGTTACTTAATCATATCTTCGGTGTACTCACCTTTCACTCTTAAGCCCTCTTAAAGTGCAGTCAGAATCTGCTTACTCATGATTTTATAACACATTTACACGCTATTGCGCGAATCTTCTACTCACCTTTTCTAATTATAATCACATTTCGAATTATGTAAATAAATTATAATGATTAGAAAACGTTGAAATACAACACGTAGTGCAGTAGTGAGTGTTTAATGTTTAACGAAAAAATAATACCAACTATTATAACTAAAAGTCGGTATACTCGTACATACAATACGTGTATAACAATGTAACGATCTCACAATATTCAAATTAACTAGTTTATGGTAGAAACCTTTACAATTAATGCTCATCTAAGATAAACTTAGAAAGAAGCAATAGTGAATAAACATATTGTAGTTGAATTATTGATAGAGAGGAGATTATTATATTTTTATTAAATAAAATAAAAGAATTAGACGTGAAGAAGAGACCTGGTCCTGATCTTTTACCCTGAGTCTCTTATTAAAAAGAGATCCTTTATTAAGCGTTTTGGAAAGGAATTATCACTTCTTTTGTTTATTATTTTTAATAAGTCATTGATTGGCAGCAACTTCCCTAAATGTTGAAAAACAGCACATATGATTCCCATATTTAAGAGTGGTGACAAGTCAAATTGTGAGAACTATAGCAGATATAGTATATAAATTAGTGAAAGACATCCTCCATAGTGAGTTGGGTTTGCATTAGCATTCAGATCGGCATCACATTAGCTGCTTACTTACTTTGTTACTTATTGTTGTATTACTTACAGTATTATGAATCACTCCAGAGCCACATTACCACGTTACTACACCGAAGACCTGCCAGCAGTCAGCACTGACGAAATCGAGATGGCTCTTAAACCGCTGAAAAATGGAAAAGCCCCTGAAGAGGATGGCGTTACAACAGAGCTACTAAAGGCCGGAGGTAAACCTGTACTTAGGGAGCTCCAAAAGCTTTTCAATGCTGTCCTGTTTGAAGGTAGAACTCCGGAGGCGTGGAGTGAGAGTGTGGTCGTACTGTTCTTCGTAGTAGATTGGCGATACATCCAAGTGATGAAATGTCTCTACCAAGCCGCCACCATGTCCGTCCAAGTACAGAATCAGCAAACAAGTCCCATACCGTTGCATCGAGTTGTGAGACAAGGGTACTTTATTTCCCCGAAATTGTTCACTAATACGATGGAGGACATGTTCAAGACGCTGCACTGGAAAGGGCGTTGCATGAATATCAATGGCGAATACATCTTTCATTTGCGATTTGTAGACGACTAAGTCATCATGGCAGAGACACTGCAGGACCTACAACAGATGCTGAATGACCTAGCTTACTCTTCTGTCCGCATCGGCCTACGGATGAACTTGGATAAAACCAAGGTCATGTTCGATGAACCTGTACTACCGGCACCGATTGCGGTATACGGTGCCGTTCTCGAAGTCGTGCAAATTAGGTGGACCTCGTGTGGCAGACATTGCAGTTAGGTAGAAACAAGTTTAAGGACGAGGTGAACAGAAGAATTCAGTTGGGTTCAGTCGATCCCACAGTGCCTTAAGACGAAAGTCTTCAATGAGTGCGTCCTACCTGTTATGACATGCGGAGCCGAAACGTGAACACTTACGGTGCGGCTGGACCATAAGTTTAAAGTCGCTCAACGTGCTATGGAAAGGGCTATGCTCGGCGTTTCTCTGACGGATTGTATCAGGAATGAGGTGATCCGGCGGAGAACCAAGGTCACCGACATAGCTTACCGGATCAGCAAGCTGAAGTGGCAGTGGGCTGGCCAAATTAGTCGTAGAACCGACAGCCGTTGGGGAAAACGAGTTGTTGAGTGGAGACCGCTGCTCGGCAAACGTAGTGTAGGACACCCACAGGCCTGGTGGAGTGACAATTTGCGCAAGAACCCCAAAATCGATCTAAGTGGCGTGAAATAGGAGAGGCCTATGTCCAGCAGTGGACTGCGATAGGCTGGTGATGATTATAAATCAGAGATAATTTTTGGAAAATCTTTATTGTTTTTCTTTGTGCACGTATGAGTTACGTTACGATCCAGATCTAAACGATGTCTTTATGATTTATGTTTTAATTGATTGTAATGTGTGTTGTGCATTTATTAAACAAAATACAAGTACTGAAGGTCAGAGAGCTATTGTTTATTTTTTTTTAATTTGTAATATTAGTAAATAATGTAAGATAATTATCTCGTTAAATTAAAAAAATATATACAGAGAACCAGTAAAAAGATATTGATTTTTAGATTTATTTTGCATTTAACATTGAGGCTTATGAGAAATCATAGTTTATATTTCATTTTATAAAAAGTATCTTTTGGATTCCTTTCGAAATTGAGAAAATGAGAGTAGGGCCCTAGTTTTTTTTTTGCACCAGGGCCTTATTCTTATGATCTAGCTACGCATCTGATTCTATTTACCTAAGATTATTATAATCCGATAGTGACCCTAATATTCAATAAAATCTAATCTAATTAAACCCAATGAAGAAACATATGGCTGTCTTGTTCCGCATTACAGTACATACTGTGGTTAACAATGATGATAAACCAAATTAAGTTTATTCTCATACAAGTAAGTATCCATGAAATATCATGAACAATAGCGTGTGGATGTTCTGTGACAACAGATGAATTACAAAATTGTTTGCAACTACATACACACGGAGAAAAGAACGAGTTCAAAATTTTGAAATAGTGAACGGTCTATTGTTGAGGCTTTTTTCATATTTGATATTAATCGCTACCATTATTTTTACTGTATTTACTCTTAGAGACGCTTGTTACGACCAATTTGTGTTCTAACACAAGTGTTCTTACAAAAACAAAAAACAGAGCCGAGATGTCAGACGTAATTGAATGAATGAGATTTATCATTTGTTCAATATGTCATTGTAATGTTACTTTTGGTGTCTAAATCACGAAGAGCCGGCAGCGCAAGTGGATTAGGGTCAATTTTGTGTGCGTAATGCTATTTTCGCGTGTTATGGTTGACCTTAGGTTATATACCTTTTGTAATATTTTTAATGATGTCAACATAAAAGTTGCACTTACACTTTTAATGGTGCATTTATTTTATGCTAATGTTTTACTATGTAATTGACTTGTAACTAATTTTAATGCAATATTTATGCTAAGAGCGTGATGTAATAAGTTTACATATTGTGAAAACGTCTATTAGTAACCATATTACGGCTGGAAGAGAAAAAGAAAGAGAAGGAACTCATTTATTATATATACATTTCTTGAGGTCTTCTTAGTCGCTTGTCGATTCTAACAATTACATGCATTACCAGTATTATAACGTTACCGTTTTGCATATTTTGAAAATCTTTGATAATTACATTAAAAACGACTTAATATCAACAAAAAAAGAAAGTAGAAACATTTTATTTTCAAAAACTTTAGGGTCATTCTAGATTAAGTAGCAAAATCCTCAAGAACTTTTAATAGTGAATTAAATATTAACCTTATTCCATTAACATAGAACTTAAAAAATGTACTTCGCTGTCCGAGGAAAGAAAATAGAAGAATGGACAAAGTATAAAAACGTATGCTCTCCATCTCATAGTTGCCTGCAATGCGCCAATAGTAAAAATCACTTATTATAAGTAGTTACAAATTACTAGCTGTATTAGATAAACGATGAGAAACGACGAACGATAATAAAATAATTTATTTTCATTAATATTACTTACGTGTAAAACATTATAATGAAATGTTTCTGTCGTTAAAGCTGCAATCTTTCACGGTCTTCTTCACAAATGATTAATACATAGCCAGCAATAAAGCACGTTGATGTTAAGCAAGAATGTAGTAATTTGAATAATTATGTATGTAATGTAAAAGCACTGATCCGTGCTATTATTTTTGTTATTTAATACGCCCATCAAGAAAGTGCAACAATAAAAAATAATAAACGCAATTTTTTTGATTTTTTTGTTTGTCAAACGCTTTGTTGAAATACTATATAGACGTAAAAGTACGCTACTAAGCACATAATATAAGTTTGTAATTGCAAAAATGTTTATGTGATAAAACAAATTAAAGACTTCCGGATTGTTTCCTTAATTACTTTAGCTGCAAAACCTTGTTGTGTGACTTTTGTTCAATGTAAAGTAATTCTTAGGGAACGGAACCCTAAAATATCCTCTTTTGCACTTAACTTGCGCAAAGAGCTTAATTTAATGTTAATGGTTTAAAATGTATTCATCTTAAGCTAAGCTATTTGCCCCGACCCTATGGAGCTCTGAATATTATTTTTATTTCTAAAATCACTAATTGCGTAATTTACATTTATTTATTCTTTTGAGGAAAAACGTGATTAACTATATATAAAAAGATTAATGAAAAGCATTAATTAAAAAAAAGTGCAGTCGTGAAACTAAGGCACACACAGAAAGGTACAAACGTATATTTAAGACTTTTTTATTTATTTATTATACACGTTATTATAGAATTATTAAAATTAAATACACAAAAGATTAATTTGATTCTGTAATTAATATACTAAAAACTTTTAGTCTCAATTGACTGATACAATCACATATGTATTATACCTATTAACTAATGTAATTCTAAAATTATTAAAATAATTACAACAGCTGAAATCTTGTGCTAAACAAGATTTCAGCTATTGTAATTATTTTAATAATGATCAGTTATTTAATTTATAATAATTTAAATATCATTCATTAGTCATGCAGTTACGTAGTGAAAAACTACGTACGCGAAGAGAAACAATAATGAAATAAAGATCTTGAATTGAAATTGACTATGTGTTAATTATTTTGTTTTCAAATTTACAAAGGCAGACATTTTATTGCAGAAAAAAGAAAAACTGTTAGCATATAAAACTTACGCGTAGTTATAAAATGGCAATAGCGCATGTGTATTGTAATATTTGTTAGAAGGTTGACACCATTTTTTTATTACGGCTGTATCAATATTGATTAGCGTATGAGCATAGATTGAAAGAACATAGACTTAATAATGTTCCAATTAGAGTAGGGTTGCCACTAACAATGGAATAGTGTTTGTTGTCTTTGAATAGAAGTCTCTAGACGACTTTACTAGATGCAAACACAAGTTATGATATTTCATTGATTGCTTAAAGGCTTGGGTTCAGCAATTAAGATGATGGCTGACTTTAAATTATTGTGATACTTTAAAAGGTGATTTCATTCTGTGATTCTAAACTAAACATTTAACATCGTTCATTTTAACGACCATCTATACTTATGGTATAAACATGTGAGTTTGTTTGTTACGCTTTCAAGCCTAAAACACGAATTTTAAAAATTAATTCACTAATAGAAACTACATTATCAGCGAGTAACATAGCCTACTTTTTACCGCGATAACCGTCATACACGAGGGCGGAGCTGCCGGCTAAAGCTAATTAATAATAATTTGGCCCTAATACAACTGTCTGTTTGGTGAAGGATTAGGAATTCAGAGTGTGACCACCTCTATTTATACCGTGGGTGTCGTAAGAGCTGACTAAAGTAGCAATCTACGCAGGAGAACAGCACTGCAAAGACAAGGAAAACTTAAAACACACCCTATATCAATCCGTCTGGCCAGCGTGGTGTAGGCCAAAACCTCCTTTCTAAGGAGAGGCCTATGCCCAGCCTCAGCAATGGTCGAATAACGTTACTGTTATTAGTTTAGATTTCAATCTCAGTAATGTCCATGATGATTTACAATCCCCGATAAATCTGTAAATTAGAACGTATAGACTAGATATACCAATAATTGCATGGCCGTCCCTTGAGTGCCTTTCTCTCAGAGTTTAGGGGGGGGGGGAGGGGTGGATTGAGTTCTAGTAACCTCACTTAGTCGGTGAAGAGCTACGCAAAAATTGCTTACCACTACTGGGTGGCCGTTTTATCACATAAAATCTTATACGTGTAGTAACTAAGTACATTGTACTCAAAATAATGACTTTCTGTATCTTTTATAAATAGTTATATTTATGCCTATGCGTTGTCCAATTTATATTGTCTATGTCTAAAACCATCTTGCGCAAATCGGCACTCTACCTGGCCTGTGGGCGTCCTACACTACGTTTGCCGAGACGCGGTCTCCAGTCAACAACTCGTTTACCCCAACGGTTGTCGGTTCTGCGGCTAATATGGCCAGCCCACTGCCACTTCAGCATGCTGATCCGGTATGGCTGGCAGGAGCTGGATGCGAGAAGCAGAAAATCGATCTAAGTTGCGTGCAATTCGAGAGGCCTATGTCCAGCAGTGGACTTCGATAGGCTGATGATGATGATGATGTCTAAAACCTGTAACTATATAATATAACCTTTAACGTTGTCTTCAAAAGTTGTATCTAAAAATAGGGTTTCAAAATAGAATTGAACAAAAGACAATCGAAACTTAGAGATCTGAGTGTATAAATACCGTTATTCTTTACTGCTGCCTAGGTCAGCTGATAGACGTTCTGTACAGAAAGTCAAGTCTGGTCAAAACTAGTTGGATTAGAAACCAACGCTGACCTCTTAAATCTGTATAAAACTGTGGAATTGATATGAAGCGTGAAAATTAAAGTTACGTTATATTACGCTAATTATATACACAATGTAATAATAATCTTCATGGCCATCACATCTTCACTCGTTTAGAAGTGTAATAAGACGCAAAAAACAAGCTCAATGTCAGCAATCGAACCTTACTACCGAACAATAATGTGAACAGCTGTAACCGACACACTTAAAACATTACAAAGTATTTGATAATTATGAACTTAAATTATGTAACTGATTAATCTCAAAAGACAGACAAGTCACGGCTGTACCTAATTCTGTGTAGCCCCCAACAATAGAAATGAAGCATTCTACCTACACTGCTCAATATACTATATTTATATATTAGTATATTATTATTGTTAGATTATAATACAATTATTTTTAATTGATTTCATTTAAATAAGTTGTGCAAACAAAATAGAGCACGACCATCTTTTTTCTGTCTAAGGAGAGGCCTATGTTCTGCAGTCGACTAGTTAAGGCTGTTGATGTGATGTGATCTTTTTTTACCCCAAGTCATTTTTGACCATTTCTTATGTTGGCTGCTTAATTACAAACTGCTTAGTATCGTGTTACTGTATGGGGGACAAAGTACAGAACATCAACATAGTAATGACAAAATAAGTATTTAAGTCTAATAAATATTTTAGGGAGTTTCAAAAATGGATGCACAACTAGAAGATTATTATTGACTCAGTCAATATTGGACTGGTACATTATAGTTTTAGCTTTTCCATTATTTTTTTATTAATTTACCGAAAATTGGGAAACTTTTGGAATGATGTACACAGTAATTCTTCAGTCTTCTATTAATTAGGTGATTCGTCAGTCTTCTATTAATTAGGTGATTGGCATTCGATGAAACGAGAGCTATTATCTAGAGGTACACACATATAACACAGATCATTCGTTGTACGATGAAGAAAAGTATACAAAATGGGACAATAAGTGATACTATTATCTAAATAAATAGCCGAAAGTCATGAACCATCTGTATGTTACCTCATCTAGGGGCTAGACGTCTCTTCTATTGTTTACGAGATAAACACACATTGTTTTATTCTTGCTTGCACCAATGCCGAGTTATCTCACTTATGGCACTGTGTGTGTAAATTACTTAAACCGGTAACGTGTAACATGTTTTGTAACGCCGAGGACAATTTTGTTGCATCAACATTGACCCACGAAGCCAAAGCAAAATGACACATGACTTGTGACAGAACAATTAGAGCTTGTAAATGATTGTTATGTAAGCATTGACAACTAGTTGCGACACTAGATACTATTAGTTTTTATATTGTTTAATACACATTTATCTATACTACACACAAAACCTAACGATCAAATTTCAACCGTTTTGATTTTTGAACTAAAACTTCTTTAAGTGTGATCGGGCGAGGCGAACGGGAGTTAGAGGGAGATCTAAGTTAGTGAAGAAAGAGAGAGAGATAGAGAGAGAGAGAGATAGAGAGAGAGAGAGAGATAGAGAGAGAGAGAGAGAGAGAGAGAGAGCGCGAGTTATGGTGGTCACATCTGCAACCAGCTTTGGTCAATCGGTCGTCTCCACTGCTCCTTCACGACAACGCGCGACCCCATACTGCGCAACAGACAGTCTCCAAGCTGCAAGAGCTGGGGTTGGAAGCTCTCCCTCATCCGCCATACTCACCAGACCTTGCACCTACCGACTATTACTTTTTCCAAAATTTAGACAACTTTTTAGTGGGTAAAAAATTCAATTCCCGAGAGGCAGTACAAAATGCCTTTGAAGAGTTTGTTGCCTCCCGTCCAGCTGATTTTTACAAGAAGGGCATCAATAAACTGCCAATGGCGTTGGCAAAGATGCGTTGATTGCATGGGTGATTACTTCGAATAACAGAAATAAAAAAGTTTGAAAAAATAAGTACGTTCACTTATTGCATACAAAACGGCAATTTCATAGGTAAAGACCTAATATTTGTTTAAACAAGAGAACAATAAATTATCTTCATGTAGTCTATATATAGGATACATAAACATACATAACATACATATGGATACATAGTCTATATTTGTATGTAAACATAATATATCAGATAATTTAAAATTTAGATTAAAATGGGGAAGGTGACGGTAAATGTCCAAAAGAACGAATATACGACAGATTTCAATACTTTATTGAAAATTTCATCTTAAAACGGCGCGTATGCTGAGAAAGGGCAACGTAATACATGGACCAAAGAATTTATAAAGTCGATTCGAAGTTGCAGATACGAAGATAGCTCGTTGGTATAATTACGGGCCTCGGATGCCGACGATTAAAATGTACTTACGTACGTACGCCTCTGCTTTTCTCAGTATATGTGAATTTTGGGAATTCGCCCAATTATAAGTTTACGTTTAACAATTATTGGCATTAAATTAAGTGCTAAACAAAACAATGCTTTTTCTTCATATTTCTACCACTCTGTGATGGAAACTAATTCGATGAAATGAACATGATAAATATCTCGTCTTTAAATGTATATATAATATAAGACAACTCCTTCAATAGGAATTTATCCTGTGTCGCAGCGAACTGTACAAATATACATGAAACGGACACAAAGAAAACCATGACTCAGAAAAATAATTCGTGGATCACACAAAGTGTTGTCCCATGTTAGGATCGAATCAACAACACTCAGGCAGTAGGGAGCGGCGAGGACCACTACGGAATCCGTCCATTATTTTCATCAAATACAATAACTTATCAAGTAAGAATGACCATGGTAGTTTATATCAATACATGATTTTCAATTACGACAGATGAATAGATCTCATTTCTATCGTCATTGACTGACCTCGAGGAACAGAGGATCAAGCGAGGACGATTCTACAAAACAATAATATTAGACTACGCTGCCACCGCTGCTTAATTAATTGAACAATAGATGAGAAACAGAATGTATCAAGTTTGAGTCCTAAATACATGATAAGTACTACATTTATTAAATCTACGTATTCTAAGAACTTCCTACTACCTATTACATAATGAGGAGTAAAAAAAGGGTGATGCGATACCATTGATTTTATTTTTAATTTGATTATTCTGAAACTATAATAAATTGAATAAAAAACAAACAGCGGAACTGTCGCCTTTAAGTAAATGTTTTCTAATAGTGCTAACTAAGTTAGATCTATTTAGTCCTCAACAGTCTTTAGTTTCTACATTAAGGGCACTGATTTAATTTTAGTATGTTTAACTGCTTGTAACATAAATATCACATTTGCACCTGTTTCTTTGAATTGCAAAATTAAGCTAATGTACTTTAAAAATGTATAATTAATTCGTAGCACATAACAATTGTAGTCAACTTGGCAATTCTTATGTGGATTTGGACTGACTGTGGCTTGATTGTGGATTTAAACATCAATTTCAGTACTGATAAGTCTATCCACACTTATATCAAAAATGTGAAAATGAGTTTGTTTGTTTGTTAAGCTTTCACGCCTAAAGCACTAAACCGATTTTAAAAATTATTTCACCAATGGAAAGCTACATAACTAGTGAGTAACATACCTTTTTACCGCGATAACCAACATAAGTTGGTACCATCAAACCACTACCAATTTATTTATTTTATTTATTTATAATAAAAATAAAATAGATACTAATCCCCCAATCTATCTATTTCCTTCAACTTTTTCCTATCTTTCTCTTTTAATGAACGTGGTCTAATTACTCTGGACTTTAATTGCCAAAGCGTTCTTTTACTTTTTGATAGGAACCCACACTTTGCTAAATAAATTAGATTTAGCGAAAAAACCTACAGCATGGTTTTATAAACCCTATAAATATACATATGTTTATAGGTTGTATACAATCCATATACAATACAATCCACACAACAATGAGACAAATAGGACTTATGGACGTTGAGTCCATTAAAAAAAAACAAGTCCCGATACTTCACTGATTCACAATAACTTGCTATCTTAATGATATCTTGAAATGAAATTTATTTCCGTATTGGCTCATTAGTTAACTTCAGTCAAGAGAGAATAAGGCAATATATTCTAAAGCTAAGTGGTAGTAAACTTCGTCGAAATAAATACAAACATGATAGGTCGGTTTAGTAGTTTTAGTGTGACAATAATTTTTGCAAGAAATAGACAATCCTTAAAAATGAATTATTTAAAATTCTTTTACAGTTATTTTATTCAAATGCTATGAGGTCATGCTTTAGACATGTTTTATTTAAAAGCATCCGCACCATAAATTAATAGTTTTATCATTATCACATTACCATCACTTAACTATACCCATGCAGTATAATCTTGCAGTGCCTGACTCACAAGAATTAGCTCACTTTACATTAATTATCTCGAGTACATGTATGTACGTGTACGAACGGAAATTTTGCCCCAATTATAAAAGCGTTTAGTATCACGAAGTCAATAAAAATCCATGTCACGTATGGATTAGTTTTATAATTTACTTCGAGCCAAGACAGCGAGAATCACTTGTTTGAAGTCTTGTCGAGAATCACGTCCCGTAATTTCTCTAGAGTAACAATATAAGTCCTTTGCTCTTAAACTTGAACTGAACAAAGAACAATAACAAAAACTTTCAAATCCAAATACATTATTTTAGATATTCAAAATAAATTAGTGTTTAGTATTGTGATAGACGTAAGCACACTTTTATAAATTAGGAAACTTTACTTCATAACCGATCCCTATCTTAAGTCCATTAACTTGAATATAATTCTATAGTATCCTAATCCTAACCAGCCTTGACTTTTAATGCAAATTGAGTTTGTTCGTTTCTTTGTTTATTACTCTTCTCAATCCATTGTCAAGAAAAATTTCAGACAGTGGGATAGGGTACCATTACTAAAACAAACTGCTGCGTACAACGCCGCTCGAAGAAGCAAAAACTATTATAATTTATACATTATGAAATCTAACTCACTTGTACTTATATTCCACTATTTATTTAATTTGACCTAATTTGTTTCGCCTTATGACCTTATCAAAGGTTACTTTAATGCCATAAGGCGAAACCGGTCAGGTCAATTTAAATTAAATAAAATAGTGGCAAAACATTATTGAGTTACAGAATAAAGTTATACTCGTATAGTACAGTTTAGTAAAAAAAATCGGACATCTGACACACAACGCTATCTAGTTTCAAACTAACCAGAGCTTGTACTGTAAAAGATAGGTTGACTGATAGAATACTTAATTTTTTTTGTACATACATACATATTATACATAGAAAACTCCCAAACTCCTAAACAAATATTTGCAGATCATACAAACATTTGGTCCGACCCGGGAATCGCACCCGAGACCTCAGCACAGCAGTCGCATACGCTGCACCACCGAGACAGTGTATATATGTATAGTATGTTGTCTATTGACACAAATTTATAATAAAGGCCCTCCTAGTTACAAGCAATCACCGTTCACCTAACCTGAAAATAATTGAAATCAACAGAGCGTTACGCTATAAACAAGAACCGAAACAGCCAATTTTTCATTTCCTTGAATTATTTATTACGAGACTGTAAAATGTCCCCACACACTATAATTGTAATAACAAGTGTATCCTTGTCCCCATTTGTTGTTTTTTATGCTAATAAATTGTTTGATTTATGTATCTGTGGTTAGGAACACAATGATTATTATTTTGTAACTGTTAGTAGCCGTTGACGGTCGTATCATTATTTCCTTGATAACTACTGACACGGACAATACGACGAGCTGTTATTATGAAGAACTATTCATTATAGATTAAAAAATAAGTATTCGACACAATATTTTGAACACATAATCATACACTTTAATCGATGATTCCACCAATATTTAGTAAGATTGTAAGTGATAACAACCATCCATAGGTGGTTAAAGTATTCGGGCACGCCGTCATCGCGGCGGTAAGACCCGTTATGGAGGATTGGCTCCGATTGGGACCGATTGACGCAGGTGATCACTGGGAAGGGATGTTTCGGGGATCACCTGTGTATGATCCGCAAGGAGCCAACGCCTGAGTGCCACCACTGCGATGGCCAGACCGTGGACACGGCTCTCCACACGCTGGCAGAGTGCCCGGCGTGGGTTGAGCAGAGGCGAGACCTCGTGGCGGCCATCGGAGTGGGAGTTCTCTCGCTCGATAGCATGATTGCGGCGTGCGGAGCGAGAGTGCGTGGAACTCTGCCGTCTCCTTCTGCGAGCAAGTTATGCTCGCGAAGGAGACGGCGGAGCGGGACCGGGAGAGGTTTAGGACTCTCCCGGCCCGCCAGGCCCGGGAACGGGCCAGGTACCGTAGGCGACTCAGGCGCCGGAGGTCGCAGAACGACCTCCGTCCTCCATAAGCGCAGGCCTGGGGGTGACACGTGAGGCCATCTGTCACCCTAGCAGAAGCAGGCCGGGGTGGCGGCGAGCGCGTTGCGAAGCGTGCTCGCTTCCAGGGAGCACAGGGAACATGGGGTTCCCACACGGGGGGGGGTCGTCTACTCGTCTGTAGATGACCCGAGGTATGTCGGGGTACCAGGGACTTCCTTTCTAGTTTATACCTGGTTCCCCGGCTATTAATACCCGAGACGACGTGCGGTTTTAGTCGGTTCGAGTCCGACATGCCACCGACAGGTGGTATCCGAGGGGATTTCCGCACGGAAAAAAAAAAAAAAAAAAAAAAAAGAGGTGGTTAAAGTATTCTATATTGGGTCCAATTTATGAATACAAAGCCCGCGTGTTAAATCTCTAAAATGAAGAACAGTTGAATCGATGCTTGAAAGTGAAAACAAAGTTTTATATTATTCATTTTTAACATCACCTACCACTACTACCACCCACCACCTTCGCAAGAAAACACTGGAAATCATATCAAACGTGATTGCACCTAATGTAGTATTTTTGGAATCTTCACTAAATATCCTGGTAATTATACACTTCGCTATTTAAATATTATTACACAACAATATGGTACAGAACTACCCAGACCAATGCAAATAGAAATAGTCATATATAAGAGTATTTGCACTGAACCCGCCATCCAAGGAGGCAGTCAACCCCTTTATCAAGATTTTTCTAATACGCTAATAAAAATACATATAATAACTAGCTGACCCGGCAAACCTGTTTTTGCCAAATACATAATTTCTTGGCAATATTGAAAAAAAAAATTAGGGGTGGTAACTAACATTGTGACACAAGAATTTTATATATAAGATAAATGTACCACAAATTTAACACTTTATCTTTGCACCTACCGTATCACATTTCTGCACCACCGAAGGTCGAAGTGGAGAGAACGCCTCGAACGAGAGTGATTAGATCCGCCTTTGTACAACATATATGTAAGAGAAGGATCGGTCATAATTAAAAAAGAAGTTCTTTTTAAAACTTGATAATAATTTATTCAATCAAACACAGAAACAGCAAATCACAGGACTAATAACAATTTGATATTAATTAGTCATTAAAGTAGACTATATTATAAATTAACACTTCGATAAATAAGCCTTAAATAATCGGGTATAATTAGTCCAGAAACCAAATTATAACCCGGAATAATAATTAATTCGTTTTCACGAATTAATTATCCGAAGTGTCTAGGTTAAGCTAGCAGCGAGGTACAGCTAGTGCACCGAGCCACGCCAGAGCCAAGACTGCCTTCAAAACGATCGTTACAAGTCTTTTATACCGGCAAATCTAGTAGTGATGAGAGTGGGGGCATCGAATGACGCGCTCGGTGGCGTGATCGGTGCACGTGTTGTTTACAGTTTCGCTCAGGCGGCGCGCGGGCGCCGACATATACATTAAATAAATAAATAAAACACGTAATCTTTACATCAGACGTTCCCAAACTTTCTCATACACCAATTTCAAAATTTACTTGGTTCCGGTGGACCCCCTGCAGCTACATTTCTACCATATTATCAAAACTCGACCAAAAATGTGAAGATTAGATTTAACTATGGAAATGTGTCGTTGCAGCTGAGCTCCAGCCACAAATTAATAGTTTTCGAAAAAAAAAGTAAGAATTCATTAGTTAATTAATTAATTGATTGTGTTGTGCTATCAAAAGCTTTCTTGAAATTCCCCACAGTCCAGGATATTTGCCGGGTATTTCTGACTGTGGCCAAAATGTTTGATTTGAAGTCTTCATTATTTTCATCGCACAATTGTCCGTATTCAACGCATTGTTTCTTATTTTGTTAACTACATTAATCACAAATTGAAGCGATTAGTGCAATCTATCACTCAAAATTTTTTTTGCTACTAGTTGTTGTCGGTGGATAACGCAGTGATTGCAGTTACCTCTGATTGGTTTGTTGTCCAGTTGAATAGAAAACTGAGTTGTTTGCAGATAGTTACATAAGAAACTTTCAATGTCAAAGCTCATTTCATCAATACCTCTTTGTACAGTGTTGTTACTCAAAGGAATTCTTTTGAGTATGTCAAACGCAGATTTGTGCAGAACAGTTTTTAAAACCACTTCAAGAGCGGATAAAATTAACTGATTTCTAATGGTGTGCGGTCTTCTAGGTTTCGCAAGCCATTATCGTTAATTTTAGATGTTAAAGCAAACATACTTTAGTTTTCCTTCAATGCTTGAAAATATTTCAAATCTTTACCTATTTTATCAGGATGACATCTTAGATGAGCTTCGAATGTTTCATATAGTCATTGCTCAAAACTTTGTTGCGTAAAAGGCATATTGGCAATAGCTTGTCTGCCTTTGATGGAAGAAAACCAAATTTTAAATAATCAACACTATACTGTCGACATTTCTTCTTAGATTCAGCTATGTTTCGTATCAGATACCTACCAGTAAATAAAAAAAAACTTTGTTTTAGCAATAATAATGCGGTCTTACTCAACAAGATATGGCTATATTAACAGAATAGGATTACGCAATTAGTTATTGCAATGAAATAAACAAAGATTATTTCATTTCAAAAAAAATGAAAGAGATGATTATAATTATTAAAAGCAATAAATCGCTTCATAAAACTCTATTATGAATCTTAATCCAAAATAAAGTTTCATGAATACGGCTCAACCGATTTTAATGTAATGTAAAACATTTTTTCATAAATATATTTTGAAGCAAAGCTCCGCGATTTTAATTATTTATTTATTACTTTGATGCACGTTACGGGTACGTAAAGCCGCGTACAATTTATAAAAATATATTTAATTAAGGCATTTAGCATTAGGAACATGAAATATTTACAATCATGCAGGTCAATCATAATATATCTCTCCTTTAGTGAACCACACACACAGTCGGGTAAAAGAAAATTACTAATAAAGTAGGGACAAAAAGTTCAACCTTTCTCGGCTTTTTGTTCTTTTATCTATGTATCTAAAAATGACTCTGTTCAGTATTTAATTTTTAATAAGTACCTACAAGCAAACATTACAAATATACTTGTTACAACATAAAATAAAAGTATGGATAACAAATAGGCTGCTAAATACTTACTTTTTACGACAGTGGCAAACACTAACATCGATTCACTTTAGTTTACTTTTTTTTTCAAAATTCCGTCAACAAATGAGTAACGTTTATCCTTGGCATTCGTATTTATATTGGTGAAAAATCAAACAAGTTCATGCAAGATTGCAAGCACACACACCACAAGTCGTATTTCGTCACTTTGCGCGTCAGAATAAGCGTTGCGTTGCGTTGTACTGAACACAGAATATGCAAGTTTTACAAGTGACAGTCGCTGAGCTTCTTAAATTATTATCTGCCTACATTGATAGGTGATGTCAAGCCAACATTTTAGTTCTTCACTATCGAAAGCAGATAAATTTTTGTGGACTCTCGCTTACGAATTGTTAACCCCCAACAGGGACTCCTGGGGGTCTACCTGGACAACTTTGGGAACTAAGGCTTTACGTAGTATAAAATGAAGTCGTTTTCTTGTACGCTTAGATCTATCAACCTGCTCATCGGATTTTAATGCGATTACCAATAGAGAGTGATTCAAGAGGCGAGTTTGTATGTATAATATATGCATATTAAAATTCGAGAATTTCGAAGATGTGAATCATAAATGTAATAAATGATATTAAGTCGCTAAAAACATGTTTTTGTGCGCTTACATTGGCTTAAACCTTACAAGATAGATCAAAATATAATGTACTACAGAATTATATATCTTATAAATATCTACAAAAAAGTCCGCGATGTTGTATGTCTATCTCCTAAAGATAAACCACGGTAACCATTTTTATCAATCAATTTCAATACAGTTGTGTATTTAATGTAGATCATAATATGTATATCTTCCTTCGTAAGGTGATGACTCTTTTGCAAAGTTGTTTAATATACTCATATTAAATAATTTAAGTTAAGCAGCTAGCGTATAACAGTGATTAATTAAGAAAAAATATTTGGCTCCAAGTGAAATACTATTTTAAGATGTCAATAGATATACTAAATAATTTTATTTTATTGTGGTTCTTTAATTTCGAAATACCACAATAATCACCTTATGTTATTGTTCTTTTAGTAGATAATCGTTAATTGTAATTTGTAAGTCATTGTAGTAACACTAGGTTGACACTAGATGGCGCTCTACTCTACTTACAAGGCGAAATACCTGATGGACCTGAAATCACATGGTCCGGGTCCTCCCCAGAGTAGGGCCCCTGAGGCCAACCGTCGAGGTGGTTTTTAGTGGAAATACCACATAGTCTTGACTCCTGCGTCCCCGCCTAGCTGGAGATCCTAAGGGATTTTAGACCTCGTCACTTAAAAAGAGGCGAAAAACCCGATAAAATAAAATGACCTTTATTTTCTTGAAGTAAATTTACACTATTTATTTGTTGCCTAGATTATTATTTTTATTTAACTACTTAGACATAATATAGTCGGTAGAGCCAAGATAGTTTATACATCGGAAGTTGTAAGTAGGTAATAAATTTGTATCATTTTCTATGGCAATCCTTGAAGCCGAAGCTGATTTGACTTGGTTTATAGTTAAAACCTATAAGAATTTGCTCACTCATTCCCTGCCAAGATATAACAAACGATGAATAACGAAATCATGAACTATTACAGTGCCATCTAGCGAAATTGACGTAAACAAACCAACTCAGTTATAAACTACTTATTTTCGTACACCCATTATAATTTAGATTTCTGATACTCATGTATACACATATATTCACACTTCTATAATCGAAAGGATAGACAGAAAGGTTAAACACACAAACAATAATTTGCCTACTATTGAATCCCAATCACTTAATATGGATACTCAACATACGAGTACCTATTCGTTTTAAAACTATTTTGTATGTATATTAATTAAGTAAATACTTTCAACATACAACAGCACATTTTACAACAACATACTTTAAAACAAACTTTATGATGGTTTTGAACCAACAACTAAAGTGTCAAAGCCTGTGAATGCCTCAGGGGGCTTCTACGCTTCTGGAAGAAGATGAGTTGGCTCACCTAGCCAATCTTACCACGACGCAAAAAGGTCCGTTATTGAGAATAACTGCAGAAACCAGAGCCCACCAACAGTACCAATACCAATAGTTGTGTATGTGTTATTTTATGGTATAAGAGGGCAAGCGAACAGACGGATCACCTGATGGTGTCTACCGCCGCTCAAGGAAATAATTGCTTAAAACCTGTTTTTTTCGAGACTCTGGTATTACTCCGGATAAATAAAATTAATTATACTTGTCACTAATACGATTAAATGTTTTTAGTACTTGTGAAAAATACAGTGATAAGATTGAATATACATGTTTTTAATCTAAATTATTGAAATGCTTAGCTTGAATTGTCACTTAAAATATATTTCCTCAAATCTCTCAACTGACATCGATTCTCTGAAAAGACGTCATTATATTTTTACCTTTTTAACCGACTTCAAAAAGGAGGAGGTTCTATGTCCACTATTTCCACTGTACCTATGTATGTTTACCGATCACTCAGTCACTTGTGGACCGATTTTCAAAATTCTTTTTTGTAATGTAAAAATTACGGACGATATTTTTAATACACTTTTAAATATGTTATCTAAGTAGAATAAACATATTATCAATAAAAGAAATTCCTGCATGACTGGTAGGTACTACCCAATTGGGATAGTAGGTATTTCCCTGCGTGCCTGTGTTAGCATTGATCAGAAATGAGTAACAAAACTGCCGCGATAAAATAGATACGAACTATCCTTAAAGCGGTTTGTAGGTATATTGTATCAAAATTTAAGCTCAATTGGTGAAAGTCAAGAAGTTTTGAGTTTTTGAAGCGTACACAAACCGTTCAGTTGGTTTGTGTACGCTTCAAAAACTCCATATAGTTACATATAGAAAAAGCCAAAAGCAAATTATATATAGATCCAGAAAAAAGAAGATGAGGAGAGTAGTTAAAAGTGTTTATATGAGCGTCCGATGTGTCTGTCCTTTTTTGCGTATTCAGTCGTATACAAAAGAACAGTAAACACTAGTAGGGTACTTTTAAATTACAATCTAGGACTCCGAGATTGTTTATATAGAGGGTGGATATTTTCCGACGTTCAAATTCTAGATACGGACTTAAACGTCGGCAAAAATTGGCCCTCTAAGTATTATTATATTTTCCTTGTAGCTGTTTTATTCAAGTGCAAGCAGAAAGCATAATAAGATAGAAATCTTGAATTAATCGAAAACTAAATAAATTGATGCACAAAGCCAAAGATCGAACCAAGTGGCGTGCAATTGGAAAGGCCTATGTCCAGCAGCGGACATGATGATGATGTCCAGCAGTGGACAACTCAGCATAATGTCGCTTCGTATAAATACTATAATAACACGTATTTTTTTAGATACTGAGGCCGATTTCCAAAGCGACGATAACGACACCGCAAACGATAAAGACACCGCATAATAACTGTCGTATGTCGTGCAGTGTCCTGCGATGTAGCGGCGTTGTGTGTGAAAGTCTAGACGATTTTACATACGAAACATTTCGAAGATCGGCTAAATCGTCACAGTTTTATTGCGGTGTCGTTATCGTGGCGTCCGGGCGTCTGGAAACGGTCGAAGTGTGCCCGCCTGACTTTGGTCGCATGTATGTACCTACATATTTATACTTTGAAGTGGTTTAAGTACCGTCTTAGTCACGATATGTATCTGTGAAAATGTTGTGGAAGATAAGTTAGCTTTTTCAGTGTTTGGCTAGTTAGACAAAAAAAGTGTGTACGTACCGTGTCCACATTAATAAAATGACTGTTTTTTGACATTACAGTTGCTTCTATTTTATGTGCTTGCATTTTAAGTTGAATATGAGGTCAGTTACCTTTTTTCTTGTTTTTTCCTGTGCGGAGATCCCCTCGGATACCATCCATCGGTGGTTATGTCGGACTTTAACCGACTAAAAACCGCACGCCATCTCAAGTACTAGTAGCCGGGGCACCAGGTGTACCCTAGAAAGGAAATCCCTGGAAACCCGACGCACCCCGGGCCATCTACGGCATGTAGATGAGTCACCTGCATCAGCCGGTATGAGAGGGTCACGTGTTGCCTCTCGAGCCAATTCTTCATAACGGGGATTACCGCCGCAATAACGGCGTGCCCGGCGCTTCGTTGCCCAAGTCGTTCCTTGCACTCCTCCACGAGGACCTGGCGGAGTTGGGATTTCTGATCCTCGATTTCTCGCGTCTCAGGACTCCGACCTAACTCCCGCGCCTGCTTGCGCCACTGATACAGAGCCGCAAAGGCTCTCGCTTCCAGGTCCCATGGTTGAGTTCCGGCCAGGAGACTCTCCACCTCAAAGGAGATCGTGCGACTATACCAGGGCCCATTAAGGGTCATGGATCACACAACCCTCAAGTAGAGTCTCCTGCAGAAGTCATCGGACCCCTCACGTTGGGCAGCAACCGCGCCAATGCCTGCGATGCTACAACTAACTTGAGGACCAGACCTCGGCAATGATATCCGAAGTCCCACCGGTCATGAAGTACGATCCCCAGATATCTCATTTAGGTCTCGAAGCCGATGCGAGTGCCTCCTACTGTGAGGCTGGATCCCTGAGGTGGCTTTATCTGAGGCCCATGAAAGAACAACGCCTCAGTTTTGTGCAGAGCCACCTCGAGACCCAGTCGCCGGATCCGCTGAACGAATTTGTGAACCCCGGCCGTGTCCTTCAGGGTTGCTTCACTGTGCGTCTTGCCGCACACCGTCACAACCGTGTCGTCTGCATAGTACTTGACGGCGATACATTCTAAGAAGGCACCACCGAAGCACCCAGTAGTAGCAGTTGTTCCACAAGAGCGGCCCTAACACCGAATCCTGCGGTACACTGCACGACATTTCACACCGATCTGGACCAGTCCTACTTGGGTAGAGGTTAATTACCTAACTTAAATATGTATTAGCTATTAATACTCGTAACATTAGCTCTCGTAGTAAATGTGCCTAATTAGTTTTGAAAGTATTTATTACTTTTTTGATGGTAAGTGATTACCGTCGCATTATGGTAAGAATTATGGTTTAATAGGTTATTAGTAAAAGTAAGTATATATAAACGATTTGCGAATTTTGATACTGGAACTTAAAAGTTACCCATACCATTAAGTCAGTCAATAAACTTAAATATTGATTAAATCACTAGCTTTACTCAAGACTAAAAGTGTAACTATTACTTCCAACAACCTAACTTAAGTAACCGAGCTGCGCAAAAGTTCAACATCGTCTAACTAATCTAGTCTCCAATCATCATAAAACATCATATCTAGACATGTTCCGAAGGAAACTACAAACGTGGTTATGTCTAGCGAATTAAAGTCCAATTTAAATCTCAACCCAGATTAATATAAAGGCAAGAAATAATGAAATAGATATGAGATTTGAGGTACGTAACCCAGATTGATGATACACAGAAAAGTGCACATATAATTATATAATTATTTTGAATGTACCGTAACGTGTGTTCATAAATTTAATGTTTGACTAACGTCAGCCATATTTACACCACTTTAGTCCGAATCTTTTTGTTACTCTTGCGAACAGAACTTTTATCTTCAAAATGAAAGTTTAACGTGTCTTGTCAGACTGCAAGATATATACTTTCCTCCCTGGAGACGCTTTGGTTCGTATTCCATGTTCTCTAACTTGTATTTGGGGCATAAAACTTTGATTTATACAACCGTATATTTTTAGATGATTCATCAGTTGTTGTTCTTTTCCCCCACTGTTATACTACGAGTATTTCCTGGCATAGTATATTATAATATTTCTTTAATCCGAAGATGTCAGCCAGTTCAAATTGAATTGCCGCCTCTTTGATATCAGGCGAATGTTCATATCCTGAGGAGTACCATTTTAATGAACTATTTCTGCTAAGTTTATGCTGGATGACATTAGTTATAGCCGTGTGTAGTATTTACAATCAACATGCTAAACGTACTTCTTGTTTCTTAAATCTGAATACAGATACTAGACAAGATGACATACTTATTTTGCAATTTATGAATATAAATAAGCTTGTAAGGAGCAAGTGATAAAGAGATTATCACGTTACTTACAAGTTTATGAATAAGGTTAAGGCCGACTAACGGCTGGTTTAACTGTTTTAAATTTACCATGACGTGTGTGTTATTTCATCTTAAGGTCTTAAGAGCACTGACCATAAAAGCACAAGTAAGATCTAGATAATAATGCAAGGCAATCATCATACTTATCTTGTTTGCACAACCGCCATGTATATCCTAGTCTCAAGCTTGTATAGACTGAGTTCTTGAGCGTGTTTATAATTTAACCTTCCACATTAAAGGTTGTTCATACTGGTCCCACAACATAAGTCAATCAAGTTCACTAAAACATGGCTATGAAAATAGGAAAATTTAATATTGACAATCTATAAGAACTAATTTTGTTACGAAATTGTGTTTGTATGTAGGTATGTGAACGGGAACGACTCACGGGCTATTGAAAGTTTTATGAAACCAATATTTTTATTATTATTAATGTTTGAAGTCAGGGTAGGCTGCTACGCTAAAATACTTATGAACAAATATGAGTGTTAATAATATAATCTGGTGAGTATGGCGGATGAGGGAGAGCTTCCAATGCCAGCTCTTGCAGCTTGGAGACTGTCTGTTGCGCAGTATGGGGTCGCGCGTTGTCGTGAAGGAGCAGTGGGGACGACCGATTGACCAAAGCTGGTTGCAGATGTGACCACCGGACCTTGCACCTACCGATTATTACTTTTTCCAAAACTTAGACAACTTTTTAGTGGGTAAAAAATTCAATTCCCGAGAGGCAATACAAAATGCCTTTGAAGAGTTTGTTGCCTCCCGTCCAGCTGATTTTTACAAGAAGGGCATCAATATACTGCCAATGCGTTGGCAAAGATGCGTCGATTGCATGGGTGATTACTTCGAATAACATAGGTAAAGACCTAATATAATCAGGCTTCGCACAAAATAATTGAAAGTAGTTTTAGATGTCGGTGTATAATACGATCAAGAACAATATAATATTTCACCAGGAATCGTGAATGCAAATAACATATTTAGTGATGTCATAAACTAAAAGTTAAATAAGTTTAGAGAATTATTTTAACAAAGTGATGGATTCAAGTACAAAGTTAACCAAACAGCTATACGTAAAGTCCTCAGAAAAGTATTTCAAAATGTTGTACCATACATCTACTTTCATACATACAACGCAACTAAATAACCATTTTTAGTTATTTCGTTTATTAAGTCAAAGTACTTGTTTCTTTTTAAAGCATAACCTTATAAAGGAAATCCGTAAATTTCCCAATTCATTCGAATGATATTTATCTAGTTAGCCCATTTATCTAGGACGTTTATAGGCTGTATAACATAGTCATTTTAATAAATCATTGACGCTATATTGAAATTATTAACTACAATCTAGTCGAAATCCGTGTGGTAACGGATTAAGAATACGAAATATCATCCCGTGGGTGTCGTAAGAGCCGACTAAGGCAACAAACTGCACAGGGCAACAGCACTGCAAAAAGAAGGAAAACTTGAAAAAACCCTATAGTAGGCCAAAACCTCCTTTCTAAGGAGGGGTCTATGTCCAGCAGTGGACTATTATAGGCAGTTGATGATGATGATGATGAATCTAGTAAAATATTGTATCGAAAAGGAATATCAGTATAATATCATGATATGGCATGTTTTATATCATTATATTATATTTCTCACAAATGATCATACATAAAGCATATGTAGCGAACATATCATACACAACATCAGCAAGTCTCTGTGATGAACTGATGAATGATGATTTACGACTCAGCAATTAGAGCACAAGGCGAACAGATTTAAAACGGATACAGCCAAGTTCATGCTGCCGTCCGTCCCATATTCAAATCTCTGTTACCAGCTTAACACAAATATTTTAAAGGTCCTTTAATATTTACTCTCAATAATGAAACCTTGTGCAACGGCAAAACTTAAAACCTTCGCTCAATTGAATGGAAATGTAATTAGGTTAAGTGTATTCAAACAAATATTTGACTTTTAATTAAATTTGCTGCATGCACAAGTCAGTGACCCGATTAATATTATAGGCAAATTGATTTAAAAAAATGGTAGGTAAATAATCTAGAGAGTAATTATGCTATATCTAAATCGTTATATTACTAGTAAATATTGACCGTTGCCCGCAGGTTAAGGGATTTCAATCTAAAACAATTAAAGATAAAATATTCTTAAATTTTGTCTCGAATAACGTTCACTGTTGAACTCTTCTTATTGCAGGATACTTTAACGGAGGCATGGTTGCAATAAACGGTCACGTTATTAATAAGTCTTTGCCAAGTCTATGCTTATCTTAGTATAAATATCTATTGCATGAATATGGCTAAGGCTCATAACATAGGCTGTTATAATAATGCATTCGTTATGTGGTTGAATCGTCAAAGTATTCGTCAATGTCTTAAAATCGATATTTACATCAAATTTAAAACAGCTTGAAGCTGAAGAGGGTATTCAAAAGTACCTGACGCATGATCATACTTGTTATGAAAAAAATATTAACAGAGAACTAGAAAACACTCAAAACATAAGTCTTTTTTTTTTGGATTGGCAGAAATTATGACTTAATTATGTAATAAACGACAATGTACGTATATTAAATAGCGGTATTGTCTATTACACAAACTTAACGAAGTGTAACTTATAAACATAAGAGTAAACCAAGATAAGCAGTAGACTAGTCAGAAGGATGGTGGCAACATAGTCCTAATTTTTCACTTTTAACGATTTTTTTAGTTTGGTGACCTAACATTTTACATGCGCTTAAGAACTACTCGAAATGATTTGCTACATAAAACTGTTTACACTCAATGAATTGAAATTATTGATACACTTTAAGGTCGTCCCTTATATTATCCAATTAACAGAGCGCAAAGTGGTTTGACATGTAAAAGCAGTTTTTTAGTTTGCTAGATGACGCAGTCCTGCAAATTGGAAAGTGAAAACTGGCAAGGGCCAAATTTCATATATGAGGATACACAAGTTTCATATGAATTTTAATTTAAAAAGTAAAGATAAAAAAATATTATTTACTACCTACAATTTATTTTTCTCGTGGGAGAGCCATGTCTTGGCACGTATGGGCTAGCTCTGCCACCACGGGTTCACTGAGAACTAATTTTAAGCAACTCTATCGTGTCTTTTCGCCTAGTGCGTGAGGTACCAGAGGCCCAAAGCCTGTTTTTCTGCCTTCGCTCAAAGGGTGGCAACGCACTTGTGGCTCTTGAGTTGCACGCGTCCATGGGTGGCGGTAGTCACTTACCATCAAATGAACCGTGTGTTCGTATATAAAACAAAAAAAAACTAGTTCTAAACAACGAATTCTGCTACAGTCTCCTAAACTAAGACAATGACGCAATGTTTACTCACATAATGCACTACAATAAAAGTACGTAGGTATAGATCAATGATTTAGGTCAACGACGATTCTTGCAAATTGTAGTTGCTCAATTATTACATGTTCTCTATTTGCAGTAGTAATATCACATCAGCATTGTGCAGTAATTTTATCGATAAGGTCGTTCTGTCTCGATTTGTTTCTATGCACTTTACGTACGTTAGCCTTAAACAGTAAGTTGTAACTGTCACATTTGATAATATACTGCAAATAAGATATACTATTCTATTGACTCAGGTCCAGACTTGCGTCTGAAACGTAATTATAGACGTTGGTTGCTATTACTTCTTGTTAACCCCTCTAACTAAGCAGCTAAGAATTGAGTTCAGTTCAATGTACTGGATCCGATTTGACCTTCAAGATACGAGGTTTAATGTTTAATTTGGTACAGTCCCATAAACATCCTCTAGTACGTTTTTAGGGACCTGCACCACAAACAAACCGTTTTTACCTTCTAACCTAAAGGTTATAAAGTCACTTCTTTATTTATTTGTCTGTAAAGTGTTGATGTATGAAATAATAAATGGCAGTTTCTCTATTAACTTACAAAGCTGTAAAAAATTCGTTACTGAGTCAACACAATCAAAAGATACGGTTATTAAACATCATAATTCAACCAATTTTAACACTTACTTGGCAAATCAAAATCTTCTACCTTCTTATCATTGATCTAGTAACACGCAACTTGTCGAGAAGCAAGGTCTCAGCACAATTAAGGAAAAATCTGATCATCATAGATTTTTTGTTATATCACGTTTTTTGCTATTGCAAACTCGTAATTTGCACTTTTGAAATTACCTGTGTCGATTGTTGATCGTGTATGGAGGAGTATTTTTAGAAGAGGCCAAATAAGTTTTCGGAAAAAGTGTTCTACCATAGATTCCTGAGATGGACAGAAGAGTGTCAGGATCTTAAGTGCACGAGTCAGATTCGCTCTCACGCAGAGTATTTGCTGTTTCTTTTTGGATGATGTTTAGATACATAAATAAAGCGTCGAAATAAATATTTTTGTGTATGGTATTATTTCACATCAAACAGTTTCCAAATTTAAACCCAAAACTCATGCTTATACCAGACTACTTGTACTTTAGAACTTTTATTGACGTTAAAGAAGAAATAAATTAAACGAAACTTGAACAAATTCAGTTTTACACATAGTTTGTGGTTGCCAATGTTACTGTACCTACTTATAGACCATTGGTGTTCGGTATTAGCACCACCATTGTAATTCGCCAAATGATATTGTCAGACAAATCCGTTAATAAATTCATCGAATAATTTTCTTTAAATAAATAATGTACCTTAATAAGTAATGTACCTAAGTATATTATCTCTAAGTATTCGCACTAATATACCTTACACTACACTGTATTTCGATCAAGCACACAGCAGGAATCTTAGTGTTCTAGCTCCAGGGAGTACACGTTAGTATTTTTAAATCAAAAACCTATTCATAAATTTACTCACTAGAGACATTGTTGCGTGATTTCAACTGTACCTACTGTTTGAAAATGTTAAAATTATTTATTGTGCTGGTAACTTGCCGCTCAGCTAGACATTTTGAGCTTAACTTATTGAATAAGTTATCAGATATATAAAATATTGCCTATAATGCACCATAAATGTTTGAACTGTACACAAAAAAGCATCATCTACACTGTGCTTAAATGCAGTTGTACAAATAGACGCTTCATGTCCGCGTTATGTAACAAAAAACGCTAAAATTATGGTTTAAATGAAAAAAGACAAGAATTTCGGTAAGTTTAAGATTTTTATGATGGCTTTATTTTATGAGGTAAAGATCGAGGAACTGTAACAAATAAATAATTTAAAAAGTAAATTGTTTTTGAAGTTTTTGGAATATGCATCTATCCTATTCTCTCGTGTCAAGCGCCTTATATGCTATGATTAATAATAAACTACAAACGCTTATATATGTATCCTACAGCAAACTATTATGGCATACATTTACAATATATACCCACTCATTGCATGGTCCCGTGAGTGCGTTCACGAAAATTATGTACTACTATCTGGTATTCGACGTGATTTTTGTTAGGGACCGTGTATCTATAGTACGGTTGATTAGAGTTTTTTTATATAGGAACAAAGTACTGCCGGGACCAGCCGGAACTGCCTCCGCCGGGACTAACTACCGTCGCCCATAGACATCTGCAATTCAGAAGTCACAAATGCGTTGACGGCCTTTAAGGCATGCTACTATAGATCAAAATACAGAAAACCAACACAAATAGAGGGACATCGAAAGACGTGCAGCAGCCCTGAAAGTCAGCAGCGAAGGCAAGCTATGGCAAGAGTGTACGACTAAGAAGAAGAACATAGATAACGAAATCATTATCAACAATATCAAAGATGTCCGGGTGAAAGTGTTGTCCTATGTCTGGGTGTTCTTTGTGTTCGTTTCATGTATGTCTGTAAAGTCCCCGGGACATAGGATAGAGTTGACTTTAAACTATATATTTTATTTTTATTTTATTTATTATATATATATGCAAAGGTTTATTTCGATACAAAATTAAAAGTAGGTTAGTAACACGATAGTTTAAAAGTTAGTCAAGTATTTAACATATTACAACTTCCAATAGCGAAATACCAATTAAAATAGCGAGCTTTTAAATGTGTTACAATATTATCTACGCAAGTACATATTTTCACCTTGATCCGTGGGTAAGAGCACAAACAAGTCCAGATACGACCGGGGTAATGTATCAATAATTTAATGTTATTTTATTTGAATTTATCTTATAATTATATTATAAAATATTTTCTCCTCCTTTCTGAGGAGAGGCCTATGTCCACCAGTGGTTTATTAAAGGCTGTTGATGTGATGATGATGTGAAAATATTTTCTAATTTGATTTTATTTGAAAGCATTTGTAAGCCTTAAGTCTAAAGGCAAATTACACGTCCTTTAAACATGATGGTAGTCGGATAGTTACGTTACTAATAGTCCCACAAGTAGGAACCGGCTCTAGGTGAATATCGATTCTCAATAAGCCATCTGGCAATACTTAAATTATAATTATTATACTTTAGGTCAAATAAAAATACGCTTTAATGGTGAAGTAAGTTAAAAAGTGTTCTATTACCCATATCCAAACTTCATCATCAAAATATCGTTTCTAAGTCCAAACTCGAGGGATTTCGTAACAGCTACTTTACTACTACTACTATTAAAGTTTTCCAAAATCAACTTCCGGTCTCGAGCCAGATAAAAAATGATTAAAATTATTTTTTAGGATTAATTTATATTATTAGTAATTAATTTACAACTGAACCTGACAAAAGCGTGTTTGCGTTGTGTGACTCAAAAAAGACTAAGTCTAGAGTACATGTTTCCGTAATCTTCTTTTTGTTGTCTCCAAAACATACTTATTTTCAAAATCTCGGAATGGTGAGCAGGGGCGGATCTACTTAAAGGCTTTTTGGGCTGCAGCCCAGTGCCCCGTGGGTACAGAGGGCCCCCAACCGAACTGGAAACAATAGACGATATTGTCAACAATAAAAATTATCTAGAATTAAAAAAAAACGATCACAAGGTTGACAACACTGCGATCAATCCACCCGTGTGCGCTATCTATCTATTTATCAAACGGAACGGGGAATTCTCTGTCGCTTGTTTTCGGTCGGTGTATTCCGTGTATTGTCTATTACTGGGGACTTCCCTACGCTTATCGCTTATCGATATATATTTTAAATAATAGAAGCCAAGCCTATGAGATATAGCAAAAAAATTAAAATTTAATGGATTTGCAAGACAAAAATTAAGAAAAAGATCTGGAAAGTGGACGTAATATTATTTATTATTATCCAAATGACGTAGACGAACATATAGTGAATGAGTGCATTCAGTTAAAATCTTACTTACTGCAGTCTAAGACAGAGTCTTACACCTCTTGCAGTGAATTTTTTTGGCTAATTTATGAAAAGAAACTTGTTGATGTTTTCCCAAACCAGGATGTCGTATATAGAAAACAAATACAGGACAACAATGTCGAACTATCGACTAAATCATTTACCAGTTCTTTCCATAAATTGCGATTTAACAAAGGACTTACAGTGCGATGACCAAATAAAAGAATTTGCAGCACAAAAATGCAGCAAGGTTGCTTTATAATTTATATAATATAACCATTCATAACCTGTCAATTTATTTAGCAATAAATAATGTTTTAATAATTAAATAAAATATTTTGTTTTCCTATTTTCTTCCTGTACTTAACATATATTATATATACCTACATCACTACAGAAAACTGTTTTTTGACAAAATGGCAATTGGTTGGGAATGGGAAGGGAAGCAGTATTAGCCCACAAATGCAAGATCTGACAACATTGAGTGTGAGGACATACTCGTACTCCATAAATAACACAATGAAAAACTAGTTAGTAAATTAGAAAACTCGGGCCAAATTTATGAAAAATAAAAATTATACTTACGTAAAATTGGCGTAACGTATCTATTATAATTGGTAATACCTGATTAATCCATCTCAAAACAGAGCGAATCAACAAAACGCACCAGAGGGAGCTAAGAAGAAACAACACCCAAAAGAGTTGTGCAGTCCCACTACATTTTTATACAAGTGTCAATTTTAAAGAGTGATGATATTAAAGTAAGATAACGAATGTTTTTGTAAAGATTCTTTTCATATGTGAAGTGTGTGTGTATGTGTGTGTAAAGAAGGCAACAGAATATAGTTGAAATAATTCTGCAGATAGTCTTTCTTTTTGTTTTAGTTTTTAAGAGATAATATCTTTATACATTTATCTTATAATTTTATAACATATGATTGCATCGTATGTTTTTTTTATTACTGTATTAAATCACTCATACTTAATTGAGTGCCTAGATGTCTTAGTTTAGCAGTAATTTTAATAGCATTCAAAATCCTGCTTGACTTTTAAAACTATACAAAACAATAAATACATATGTGTTTATGATCAAGCTACATTATAAAATACTTATTAGTAATTTTAGAAAATGATCAAACAATAACAAAATAATAACAATTAAATTAACTGAATATTAATACAAAATATATGTCAGATCAAATAAAAAAGTTAAGATTATAGTTTGTGAAAAAAGAAGTGAGGCCAAATAAAACTACAGCTTGACGTGTAAAAACACAATTATAACCACACACGTACAACAAAACTACGCCTCGTCAGTCAAAACCTCCTCAAAAATGACAATCATATTATTAAGTAAAAATGTTGAATTGTTATGTGTAAAAGGGTGTAAAAATCAATCACTTGTAGTTTGATTTTATCTCTCCCTCTCTGTCGTGTAATTTTGATCGAACTCAATTTTCATACAACGAGTACCTAACATGTTGCATTGCGAAGTGCGAATGAACTCGTCTGAAAACGTCCTGTCTGCAACCGGGAACCCGAGTCAACAGCTTTAAGTCCGCCGTTATAATATTTGACTTCACTCGATAGGTATTTAAACATACTCCAGGCTCTTAGGAAGTCATTGACATCATATTATTTACTTGCAAAGACGTCTAACATTTTTTATTCGTTACTAACATGATTTTTGCCGCATAATTTAACGGTACCACTGTCATTACTAGTTCATTTATCTTCATTATGACATGTTTTTTTTTGTGATTCGGTTTTGATGAATCATTACATTAAAACTAAATTTACATTACTTAGATTGGATTGTAACATTTTGTCTAGAAATGGCATTTTTAACGACCTTTTCTTTACCAGTTTCAAAATATGTAAGTTTTGTAAACATCTATGCATTGAGATCAAGAATTTCATCAACATTTAATCCTAGAGCTCTTTAGCTGTGGACAGGCTTAGTTAATCATGAGTAAACAACGACTAAAACGATGAACGATCAACGACTAAACCTAAACCACCCAGCCAAAAAACCAGTTTAATTTTTTTTTGGCTGCTTGATAATATTTTACTACCTAGTCTAGCTAGCCTAGCTGTGTAGAATAACTTACGCTATTTTTCTTCTTAGAAAAAAAACTATAAAATTTTGCCCGCCCGACCCGGCTTAATTTTACCACTTCCAATCAATAAGTACTGCGACGTCTACAGTTAGGATAGTCTTATTGATATTTTCGTCTGTTTTCTTTTGAAAACTTCGAAAATTCAAAATAAAATCTCAGAATCTAATAATAATGGATAGATAATTTTAAAAACACTGAATAAATTTCATCCTTGATCGACAAAAATTCTTTAAGAGGACGGACGGACAGACGACCTGACCGACATGACAATATTATAAATAATTATAAGATTTCCTTGTTAGGACTTGACTTCAAGACAAAAGACTACAAAAAGGAGCGAATTATATTTGTGTATTTCGTGTAGGGTAGGTACCTACTTATTAACTGTGTGTAAATATTCTCACAATCTATCATATTGATACTTCTTAACTTGGCACTATTTAGTTTTCACATCTCTATACTCTAAAACAACTATAGTGGGAAAACAGATAGCCGTTGGATCACACAACGTATCAAAAATATTATGTTACGTTTCCCATCCGTAGCAATATGGCTATTTTCTGTCATTGTAAAAACGATGTCGTTTCGGTAGTAATAGTAAGTCCAAGGTACACTGAAAGCATATGTGAATGTATACTTTAATCAAAAACTTATTTGGATTTTATTAATTGTTCTTCTACCGCCTAATTACCAAACTTCGACTGACGAAAGTAAAGAAAGACTTCAACAAAGTAAAGTCATTATACTGTCAAATATCTAAAAAATCTTTTTAAATAAAAGTATTTTTTTAGATAAAATGGCGATATTAATAACAAAAAAAAATTGAATCTATTTAAAACTTAACTTTCAAAAATTTTACTGTCCTTTTCTGATGCTTATTATCTCGTATCATAATTCTTTTATTTATAAACAGCAATATAATTTTAAGCAACGGTCAGTGCTGAATAGGTAATGGGAATTAAATACTTTGTATGTACATATATCTTGATCTGTGGAATTAATTTACGACATTAAATCGACACGAAATATCCGTGTGGCGGATTAAAAATACAGTGTCACCATCCCTATTCATCCCGTGGGTGTCGTAAGAGCCGACTAAGGGAACAAACTACGCAGGACAAAGACACTGCAAAAAGACGGAAAACTTGAAATAAACCCTGTCCCAACCCGTCTGGCCAGCGTGGTATAGATGGCCAAGGCCTCCTTTCTAAGGAGAGGCCTATGTCCAGTAGTGGACTAGTAAAGGCTGTTGATGATGATGATTGATGATGTGCAAACGAAAGAGTTGTGGTGTGTTGCCACGAGACACGCGGAGTGTCTATGGTTTCCGCAATGTACCAGCTTATTAAAAAAAGTGGCTATGGTGGTACAAATGCCCCCGTGGCGGGGAATTAGGACGTGCGCTTTTTGTGGTCCTAATTAGGACCCTCACGTTTTGTGCGTTGGTCTACCTCTTGTATGTATATAATATCATTATTTTTCGCACATTCTTGTGCTTTCCACTTTTCATCACCAGTGATAAATCTTCTCAAAAATGGTTCGGTTTTATTACGTTTCAATAGAGTAGCGCAAATGAGAACACGATTTATTGGGATTCTTCCATTAAACTCGTATGGCACCCAAACATCGATGTTTTTTCTATGGTCAGATTTCTTTAAATGGGCAGTTTTTGTAATAAAACTTCTATGTACTTATTTTGGCAAACAGGAAAACAATTGCAAAATGGCGAGAAAGTGTTTTTTACTTTTTCTTGCCTTTTCTCTTTTTTCCTTAAACTTCAGGTTATTTTAGCGAACAGAAAAACAATTGAAAAATGTCGGGCAAGTGTTTTTTACTTTTTATTTTTCCATATGTATCGATGTTAAAATCAGTCAGATAGAACAGTACCACCAAAGAGATTTTTCTGATCGGGCTCGGGTAACCTCGGTCACTTAGCAAAAGCTTGTCACCAGTTTCCTGTATTTAAATATTTTCAATTTAATTATTTTTAACCCCCAACGGAAAACGAGGGGAGTTATAAGATTAAACAGTGTATCTGTCTATCTATGGCGATGCGGATTTTTTGGTTCGAAAGCTCACTTTCTACGTGGTGAAGGGATCTCACTAAAATCCACAGGTCCGATTGATTTGAAATTATACTAGTAGGTATACTGTTACTTTGATGGTATTTCCACGACATGGTAACCTGGAACTTGCTGCTGCATCAAGTAGACCGTGGGATAGCCAACTCCTTAGAAAATTACAGCATATATACCATGTATTATACACCCTTATTAGAAGTCTCCATGAGCAGTTGTTGTTTTTAAAGTTTTTAATTATGCTATTATTAAGCAAATATTTTGATGATAAGAGTACGGTAAGAGTTATTAAATAAAATTAATTGCTTATTATGTTTTTGACTTATGAATTGATGTTTTAGTTTTCAGAAACTACGGCTTAAGAGCCGTAAGCTTTCTAAATTAACGAGAACACTGAAGCAATTTTCCTAATTATCAAGCTCAAAAACGTTCTCTATATATCTGTGTTTAAAATCATAACAAATGTAGTGATGGAATGAATTACAAAGTAAAAGAGTTTGATAGCAATAACATCCTCTCTTGTCGTAGTATCCGTCATGAATTACGACTTTGTAAAATTATCCATATAACGCTTGTAAAAGATAACAATTTATTCATTCTTATTCTTTCATTCTCAATATTTTTTTGGCTCTACCACAGCTCTACATAAAATCCTTCGACAGTTTGTCTTTCAAATACATGACATTGGCGAAATTGTGGTTACACTCTACCACAAAGCCATTAACCAAAAGTTGAAGTTGAAGTATCCATATGACATTTGTCAAAACAGGGCTCCGGTGAAATAATTGTAACTAATTTAAACCACAACATACATTTTTTCAAGACCATGATGGCAAGACCACTTAGAATAGGTGTAGACATAGCTATAGGTATGTACAGAGACGTGTTCTTAAAATAATGTTACAAAACGAAACTGAATATAATAGTTTATAATTGTCCAACTTTTATCAGGTTCCTTAAGAAAAGTTCGTCCTGTTGTATCAAAAACATGGTGTGCTGCTAAAACTTATGTTGCAAAAACGAACGCGAGAATACTTGTATGCAATCCAGTGGTTTCTAAACTTGAAAATGTATTCGCCGGAGCAACAGATTTCATGGAATCAAAAATAATAAGTGCTAGAAATCAACTGCTGAAAAAGGAAATTGTAGAATTACAACAACAAATAGAGACTACTAAGAAAAGAATAGAGGAAGGTAACTCTTCTGATAGTAATAAAAAATAACCGTGTGTTGTGTGTGTATTCTAATGATGTTATGAAACTAAGAATCTGTTTTTTTTAATGTGTTGTTTCCGTTCAGGTACAATTTAACATGAAATAAACATGAAATAAGAAGCTTTAAATACATTTTGTTTATTTATTTATATATATATCTCTTTTCAGACACTAAGATATTCCCCCCGAATGGGTTTATAATGCCAGGCATTCCTACAAATAAGTCATAGCCATATAGATGTAATAAAACGCTTTTGTATGTACAAAAGAGCTACAACTTCAAAAACAATTCCAAAAACATCAAATTGATCAATGCTTTCTCTGACAATCGCGTCAATCGTGCCACGTATTTCTTTATATACATTCCTAGAACGTGTCTCCATTCGTAGATGTTATAGCGGCTATGCGACGCGACGGTTGGCTAAGAACGAGTAAAACAGCGTTGTATCACCGCGCGCTCGTCGCTACTCCCTAAAAATATTACTGAACAACTCTGTGGTACTACGCTACTGGGGGCAAGCACGCTGTGCGCTCACCGTGGAACGTGGCGCACTCGTGGCTAGAGCGCGGCGATCGTCCTGCCCTCGTCATTTCTGCATTGCCTGTATGCTAAGCAAGAACGTTATAAGTACAACCAATATAAGTACAAAAATAAATAATGTTTGACATTGAACAGTTTATACTTGAAGTGAGAGAGAGAGACTTGCACTTTACGAAGTGCAGTTGCCAGAGTACCGGAACAGAGAAATTAAAGCAAAGTATTGGTTTGAAGTGGGAAGTGCTAGGTTCCCAGGATAATGGAATTAATAACAATAATTGCATATTGACTAGCGTACTTCCATAAGCACCCACAATACTACATCCCTTATAAGTAATTATTTTATTTATAATGGTGACATTATGTATTATGACACGGTTTATTCCGCTCTCGTCTGGAACGTATATGTGCCGAACGAACACTGAACAACTTGCGAAGTGTGCGTTGCGCCAGCTGAAAAAGTTCGAATTATATTATTTGAGTTTAACAGATATTTAGTGTATGACGTCGTGTAATTGTGTATGGTAAGTAAAAATTTGTGCATCCAACCATTGGGGAGTTATTCACGACGGCCCTTTTTTATCCTATGGACGTAGAAGAAAAAAAATGGTTTCACGTGGTGTATGACGTGATGTAATTGTGTATGTCTAAATGAAATTTGTGTGTCAATAAACTGCGAAGATATTCAAGTTTTCGCTGCGACAATGTTTGGTCATTCGCTAGGTTTCATATTTAAATAGAATAGAATTTGTTTATACTGTTTGGTAAAAATGGATTTAAAAAAAAAAACATACCATTTAGAAGATATAAATGTTAACGTAAAATAAGGTTATTAGGTCCTAGTACTTAATGCTTATGCACTAGGACCTAGTTGAAAACGTTTATGCATATCTTGTAAGCATCTACAACGTCTTGCCAAGTATCATTTTACAAGAGCTCACTTAGCGGTACCCACTAACTTTTTGTTTTTTTTAATTATTATTTCCGATTGCAATTAAAAGGCTATATAGACTACAATTAAAAGTCTCGAATCGATGTCTGGTCGAGGAGACTGCTAGGCCTAGGCCTTGCAGTCTCTTCTACCAGACATCGATTGTAATGATTCATTAAAAAAAAGATTATATATTCATTTAACATATTTACATAAATAAGTACATCAATATGTTAGGAACTCATCATGTCCATTTTTTAGGCGCTCCTGCGCTTTACAGAAGTTAGTATCTTTTCCGATTATGAGGAACACAGAAACTTTATGCAATTTAGTGCAGTAAGATTCATGTTAGAGGCAAAAATTGCCATAAAATAGATTCAAAATGTCGCACAATAAAATTGTTACTTTGGAGATGTTATAATTAGTACTATAACCTAATTATTGTTTTCCTAATAATTAAAATTATACTACATACTTTTCTTTTTTTAATGAATATCATTTAGTCTATGGAAAATAAATATTAGTACCCAATAATGTTCGAACTTAAAACACGGTGTTCCATCACAAGTGGGTGTAAGCTAGGCATGGGACAAAATCAAAATGAACTGAGAAAGACCGGTGATTTTGTCATTTGATTTCTTCGTACGTAGGTTAGAGTTACTACTTACTCACGCGTTGTTGCTGATAAGCTGTTTTCAGACGATGCATAAAGACCATATTTCGCCTAGTTAGCCGTAAATCTAGTAATTATTTTACTATATATATACCTAGCTAAAACACTATACATAATTATTTAAAAATACTAGATTTCCTGTTAAATAGCGTCTAACCTACCTATCTAGCAACCCTAACCTACGTACGCAAAAATCGAATGATAAAGCACAGTTCACTGTGATTTTGTGCCATGTCTAGTTTGAGCCCATATTGGTGACGGTGACTTAACAGAGCGTTATTCAAATAGATATTATTCTTACTTAACGTAAGTTGACAGATTCACATAAGAGGCTAGGCTTATTTCATTCCCGATGTCACAATTACAATTGAAACTGTTATTTTTTTCATACTATTATACATTATAATAGTATGAAAAAAATAACAATTTCAAACTAACAGTTTATACTACACAGCTCGTGTATAGTTAAATCGCCGTAAGGTTGGCCCTCCTGATGGTTTGGGGGACGCGGGGCGGGGGTGCATTCAACCAATTAGCTAGTGCGTCGCTGTTCCCCGCAGTTTCAGTATATTACAATGTACTCTGTGGCCGGCAGTGACTGACGTGAAAGCATGGCTGTACGTGTTATTTTTCTTAAGACTGCTACACACGGTATTATTTTGCAACAGGGATAATCTGCCGACTCTGCGTCACAAAAAGATTTAAAAACTTGAAATTCGGCTTACAGAGGTTCTACTGTTAAAGTTCTAATAAAGAATATTTATTATTTTACTTAATTTTTAAATTGTATCTGAATATAATTTACATGATGAAGATAAGGTGATTTTATTAAAATTATTTTACAGTATTAAATTTTACAATTAATCATAAAAACTTACAATACACTGACATTATAATACATGGAAATAAATTCGATTTTTATTACATCGTGTGTAGATTAAATCTCAAACAAATAAATCTGAAGATATCGAGTCAGTACATCGTGTCATGTATAGCCGAGCGCATCACCCGCCCCGCGTCCCGCAAACCATCAGGAGGGCCAAGCTTACGGCGGTTTAACTATAGTATAAGTTAATTTCCGTAACTCACGTACTGTAAGAAAAAAGGTTTAATTATAAAATTAACCATAATATAAACATAGAAGAAACCATAAATGATAAACTAATAGTTTGGCATAATGTTTGGCATGGCATGACATCCCTTTGGGCCTCCAAATTTAAGACATAAGTGGTTTTTTGTTCAATATCACAGAAATCACAAAGTAACTAATAAAATAGTGGTTTTACAATAATATGTCGAAGATTATATCAATATTGCGAGTGGCTTTGTGTATGTATATTGGTTAATAGCTCACTATAATATTAGGCCGTGTGGTAACGGATCAAGAATACGGAGTGTCACCACCCCTATTCATCCCGCGGGTGTCGTAAGAGCCGACTAAGGGAGCAAACTACGCGGAACAACAGCACTACAAATGCAAGCAAAACATAAAACAAACTCCATATCCATCTGATCAGCATGGTATAATAGGCCAAAACCTTTCTAAGGAGAGGTTTATGTACAGCAGTGGACTATGAAATTAGATATTAAAGTTGAATTTAAAAATGTGATGTGATATGATAATAATATGTCACTAGTTATAAAAAATATTGTAGAGGTACGAGGTGTACTATATTATTATTATTAGTAAATATTTAAACAAACAACAAAATGTCTTTTTTATAGACGCAAGGGCATGGGCGAATTAAACTTTAATGATATAATTCCAAAAAAACTTAGTAAATCAAGTCTTAGCTTTAGTAAGCTAAGACTTGATTTGCTAAGTTTTTTTTTACTAATTGATTGATTGATCTATCTTAATCTTTTACTAATTGATGAAAAAAAAAATGAAAAAAATAATGATTTACTAATAGATGAATCCTACAAAAAATTTAACCATAACAATGCCGCATTATAAAGTATACGATTTGTCTAAAACAAACAGATTTATAATTTGTCTTGTATAAGTTTCATCTTTTTTATAATAATGTTAGGTACATTTCACGATGATGATTCTTAAATTCATAAATCATATATCTTTTTAGATGGTGCACATAAAGCAAAATCAGCGGGTGAATTAATATGGGACTATTTCAAAATAGAGGTTACGCCTCCAATGACTTTATCATTGGTGAATGGACCGTTAGGGCAAAAGTTAGAAGCTACCGCTGAAAAATTAGTAGACAGTGTCATTAATGGATTAAATGGTCAAATTAAGAATATAGAACACCAAGCAGTACTAGCGGCTAAAGCAAAGGAAGCTGCGATACAAGCACAATTAGCGAAAGAGAAGGAAGCAGCAAAAAAAGCAGAAGAACAGAAAAAGTTAGCCGCTGAAGCAGCTAAAAAAGCGGCTGCATCTAAAGCTGCTGAAGCAGCCAAGGCTTCTGAGGCCAAAAAGGCTACAGAAGCTAAAAAATCTTCAGCATCTAAGAAAGATTCAGCAGCTAAGAAACCTCCTGCACCACCAAAAAAAGACAAAAAGCCTAAAAAATGACACAAAATTTGAAGACTCCAAATCAACAACTTTCATTCATAACTGGAACAATTTTCTGAAATTTTGTTACATGCTAATTAATATTTTCTCTGCAGTCAATTTATAAATATAAAATAAAAAAGCTGGCAACCATCTTATTCATTCTCATAAAGGAAAGGGTGACTCATGGATCACTCTTTTTGGTAACCCCATCAGACCGTCATCCCATCGGGGTTTCTTGTGGGTGGTGTCATCGGGCGGTGTCATGGAATCGAACCTATTAACTGTGTGCACTACTGCGCCTTAAATAGAAGGGAAATGGAAACAGCTTTTATTGAGACACTCGGCTCCCTCATAGCGCCTGCCCGCTCCGTGGTTATTTCATGTTTGTAATGTTGAAAATGACGAACTGCCATACAACCATTCATCCCTTTTTTGTCTCCTTATGGGTGAAATTGCAAATTATCCTTTCTTAGGGGGTGCTTACAACCAAGGAGCAAATACAATTAGGGGAAAGGTCCTAAGCAACTGTGCACTGTGATTCTAACTAGGTCCTGACGACATCACAGTGGGCGTGGCTTGCAAGTTCTAGACAATTCTCTTAGTGTTTTTTAAAATAAAGCTATACCCATTCGTCACTATAGTCTAGCCTTTCCCAAAGTGAGCGATAACGCCCCCTTATGGGCGCTGCGGGCTTAAAGGGGGGCGGTAAGAGACCCAGAAAAGAAATAGGGGCGTTGTGTAGAGGCTTTAAGAGATTGCTCAAACTCGGTTCGATATTTCTCTCCGCGTAATTCATATATCTGTCCTGTTTTATTGAATAACTAAAATAAAAATCATGTCAATCGGTCCCTCCGTTTCGAAATGAAAGTAGACACAAACAAACAAATAACAAGGCAACAGAGCATTTTAATAGTTATTAGTAGATAATAGACCGCGGGTAATCACGTTATAGCAAGTTTTTGTTAAATAACCTGATTTGTGCATTCCTGTATCAATCGGCTGGTTCACAGAATACTTATCCTTACTTGTTGAGTACGATTAACGATAAACGAGTTTATGCATGGTTATCTTATTCCCGTTGGTGCGTGCTGCTTATGCAATTCTGTACAAACAACGTAATATTTTATTTTCAGTTGCGGTTTCGCGTGTAGTAGATAAGCAGTACTTAAGTTCAACACTTTCTTACGTATTTCTCAAAACAAAACAATGTGTAAAGTAAAAAAGAAGAGACAGCAATACTGTGCGAAATTTATTAAATTGGGATTCATTGAAAATCCCACAAACCCATCGTCGACTTTGTGCCTTCTGTGTCTAAAAACATTTTCGAATGAAGCAATGAAGCCATCAAGACTGGAAGATCATTTGAATAAAATGCATCTAGATAAGAAAGACAAGAATGCAGCATATTTTCAAGACCTAGACAAGAAGCATAATACTCAGCCAAGTGTAGTAAAACTATTTTCAGTGGCTGCTAAGCAAGACGACGACGGACTTCGAGCTTCGTGCAATATCTCTTTGTTAATTACTCAAGAAGGCCAACCACACAACTTCGGAAAAGAGTTATTTTGCCAGCAATAAAGGAAGTAAAAACTAATGTGTTTCATAAACCGGCCGCAGATATTATCAGAAAAAATCTTTTGAGTAATAAACACTGAAGGATCATCATCTGAGGACGAGTCAATTCTCAATTCAGCTCGATGAGTCCACTTTACCAACTAATGAAGCATTGTTGCTGTCTTACGTGAGGTTTATTAAAGATGATAAAATATGTGAAGAACTATTGTTTACTAGAAATTTAGAGATCGATACAAAAGGCGAAACCATATTCAATACATTAGAAAAGTTTTATGATGAGAAAGACATTTCCTTGAAAAATATTATATTAGTTGCTACGGATGGCGCTCCGGCTATGACAGGATGCGAATAAAGGCTTCATAGCGTACTTAAAAAATAAAATTCCAGATGTCCTTGCTGTACATTGCGTTATTCATAAACAACATTAAGTTGCTAGAAACTTAAGTGAACGACTGTTTCAATCAATTAAATCAAATCAAGTACCATTCTCACTGGCTAAATTTAAATGATTTTTTTTTAAACAAAGCAAGAAACCAGTATATACAATAGATGTTTTTTTTTAGACTTAGTTTCAATGTCACGTAGCTAACTACGTGACTTTGAAACTAAGTCTACCTTCACCGTAGTGTTGTGACTTTTCAAATTAACTTTTATACGATAATAATTCTTACATTTTAACGATAATAATCGTTAAAATGTAAGTACAATCGAACTTATTAATAACCTGCCATTTTCAATCCAGACATCTTTTAGTATTTACAATACGTACCAGACAAGTCAGACCAGACAGTCTTTTTTTTCGTGTGGATACCCCTTTGGGTCGTCACTTCAAAGGGGTTTACGGCGGGGTGGTGTGTCAGAATCGGACCGACTAAAACCACACGGTAAACCACTCTGCGCTTGTGATAAGAGGGATCCGGGAACTACAGTTATTAACACACCCAGACCCCTTCTAGCGCATGCCCGCAATGACACGGGCATCACCTTCGGGTACATTCTCTATTTAGGCGACATTCGGCACACGCGGACGTCGCCTCGGCTGAGCGTTATGGCGGGTGGAGAGGAAAACCCGTCCCGTCCCGTGTACCGCAGGAACACTCAAGGCGGCATAAGGCGCTGGTAAGCACGCCTCCGCCGCCGTGAAGGTCATCCTCCCGGGCCCTATCCGCTTCCTCCTTCTTTGACATGTCATCCTCAAAGAAGGATGTGACCGTAGTAAACATCTGTCGCTACCGGCCATGTACCATAAAACGGCCGATCATGAGATAAAAATATAGTAGCATCATCTGCATACATCACACATAAATGTTTTATTATATTAGGAAGGTCATTTATATAAATAAGGAACAACAACGGCCCCAGTATGCGCCTTTTGGTACACCTAGTAGTACTTCCTTAAATTCTGATTTAATAGAGACTAGAGGTTTAGAATCGCTATCAAAAGATTTAATGACTGTGGCGTATTAAGTAGGTTTCTATTAGTTTATTGCCTGCACCTCTAATTCCGATGTGATTGAGTTCATTTAAAAGAATATCAAAATTTACAGTCGAATGCTTTTGACATATCTAGGAATAAGGTTGTACATCTCTTTTTTTCATTCATAGTATCCCATATGTCCTTATAACGTTTAAAAATGACTAAGGATGTGCTTTTATTTTTCTGAAAACCAAATTGGTTGGTATTTAAAACATTGAAACGGTCTATAAAAATTATTATTATCTGTTATGTATGATTTTCTCAAAAAAAAAAACAAAAAACTAGGAAGTAATGCGATAGGCCGATAATTGTTAATATCACGTTTAGGCCCTTTTGTTATGTAAAGGTTTAATAATGGCAATTTTAAGTTCATCTATAAATGTACCCGTTTCTAACATGACGTTTATGATATGTATCTACGGGTATCTACGGTATAATTTATGGCATATTTAACAACATTCACTGTAATGTTGTCAATGCCATAACTAGATTTAATTTTCTAGAATTTTGTTATGCTTAGTACTTCGTTTCTATCAGTAGGGTAAAGAAATATGGTGTGTGTGTATTTGTATTTGATGTAGGCCCTGATCCACCAATGGATTGTTATTTTGTGTGGTGTAAGGGTTGTTAAAAGAATTTGCGATATCAATGGGTGACATTATCTCGCATTTATTTTGTAGGCTTTTTGTAGGCTTTAATATATTTGTGGCCTGAGTTTGTTGCTCTATTAATGACTATGTAGCTTTTGATATGTTATCGCTGCTGGTGATGTGTTTTATATTAGATATCTTTTTTGACTTGTTTATGACGTGCTTCAAGGTTTCTAGTATTTTTTGTATTTCACTTTGATGCTCTTAAGGCTACTTTTTTGAGTAAATGGTCCTTTTATTTTTAATGGATGTAATAATACCTTTAGTCTTCCACGTTTTAAGTTTTTTTATATGTCAGTTTAGTTTTAATGTTCCTGGGAAACAAAGGTTAAAAATCAAGGTAATTTTATCTAATAATAATTTATAAGCTGTAATGGCATCTAATTCTTGATAAATATCGTAGAATTTTATTTCAGAAAAATACTTTATAACTACTACGTATACTGATAAAGGGCGTCTCAGTAAGAGTGCACTTTTTAAATTTAGATTCTTTTTCTTTTCGTGCAAGTGGCAACTCTGAAATTTGACAACTGTCACCTATGTTTATTACGAGTATTAAGAAAGGAGCGCTTTTGGAAAGAACAACGCGTTATAACTGTGAAAACTAATTACAAAAATGGGAAAAGTAACGCTGAAACCGCTCGCAAACTTCGCCCAATTTTCAGTCGAGAAAGTGCACCTAATGTGTCAACCATTCGAAGAGTAGTCAACTGGACGGCATGGATCTGGACAACATGTTGTTTCAGCAGGACGGCGCCACATGTCACACCGCACACGAAACAATCGCCTTATTACAGCAACGATTTCCACATTATCTCACGAAATTCTGATGCCAACTGGCAATCAAGATCATGCGATTTAACGGCGTGCAATTTTTTTATTCGGGGTTTTGTGAAATCTCAGGTTTATGCGAATAAACCAGAAACAATTACTGAGCTCAAATCAGAGATCCAACGCGTCATCGGTGAGATACAGCCACATCTCTGTGTAAAAGTCATGGAAAATTTCATAAAAAGAGGCCTGTCATCAGAGCCGGATTTGCCGGATATTTTATTCCATAGGTACTTAATCGGAAAGTCTTCTTTACAATCGCATAAAAATATCACAACTCTTACAAAATACGTGTTTTTATTTTAAAATGAGAAAGTGCACTCATACTGAGACACCCACACACAAAGACACAGATATTATATATAATAATATGTAATATACAATAATAATTGTAAGAAATATATTTGTACTTAATAACATATGTTTATACAGGTATTATACTTATTTGTACATTTTACATGGGGTCTTTGTTTATTTATTTATTTTTGCTGGGGTTTAGTGTGTACATAAAACACTCATCTACGCTGTAAAGAATATTTTTTTGGGTATCATTTATTGAATTTTGCCAGCATATCCTTTTCCTTATTTTGTGTATACTCTAATTTTTAATTAGATAGACTAATATAAAGTTTAGTGAGTTGCAGCGTTATGATAATGTAAGAAAAGAAAAGAAAGAAATAAAGAAAACATATTTTATTTCATACACATGGCAACCCTGTGCTAGAAACATGCTGTTTCGAATGTGTCATATCACATGTCACGCACAATGCAGCAACACTGGCTATGTGGCATTCACCTATAACCCTATATACCTATATAACCCGTTCCACAGATTGGTTGTGCAGGGCAAAAAGTGTCACGAAAAGCGGACAATAATGGAGCGCCAACTATCCAGGTGATGAAGATGAAAATTTTGCTTTGTGGAACGATTGCGGAAAGTTGCGGCTGGTATTAGTCCGAACAATTCCTCGGAGCACTCTCCATGATATATGCGATAGAGAATGCAGAGTGAAGCCACATCTCTACGTAACGCCAAGGGATCGAGATGTTTGGGCTATCGATGATTCGAGTCGCTCTTCGTTGGATGGGGTCCAGAGGGTGAAGCTGGTACTGGTACCTTAGCTGGTACCTTAAATATAATCAAATAAAACTGCGCTGTCTTTTAGATTTTATTTTCCTTACTGTCATTATATTATGTATCTATCCTGGACCAATACTATGGTAACTTTAGTCACACTTTATTTATTGATTTTTAAATTATTTATTTTCATATAAAAAAAGATAACTTCCACACTTCCTTCTCCTTCTCGCGGTGGACTTTACAGACAATCATGTAACGGACACTAAGAACTCACAAAGGTTTGTAACAGGAAGGAGCGAGGTGACCGCTAAAACCACTACGCTCGCCTTGCAGTCAAGTTTAATTGAAAGCATGAAATTTTATTGCCTTACTATTGATAACTTTTTTATCCTGTGGAAACCACCACGGCCCACGGGTAGTTCAATATACCAGAGCTCACTGTGAAGTGGTAAGTCGGAATCAAACCGACTAAAACCACATGGTGCTCCGTTACATGTAAGTCTATCTATAGTAAGGAAATCCTCGAGTGTGTTGAACACAACCTATGACTGACCCCCCTCCCCCGGCTTTGCACGGTTAGTAGAGTATATTGTGAACACATATTTTTTCGCATCAGCTTGTTGCGTTGAATATGTATATTAGCTTCACCGGTGTGAGACGCGCGCGGTGACCATTGTGGCTTTTTCCAAAATTTTCAACAATTATTGTCATATTTCAACCAATTTACACAAACCTTGCCACTGCTAGACGTACGTACGACCCGATGGGGCCTGTCCCCACATTTTAAAACTGATCTGATAATCATTCCTAAAAGCGGCATCCCCAAGGTTAATTTTTTTAACGGATCTCCCATGATCAAATGACTACCATTATTTTCTTCCCGTTCAACTTCAACAAAAAATTAAATAACTTCTTACAGCTTCGATATATTCAAATATTCATACAGGCCTATATATCCAATCCATGACTATTATTTTTTTCCTATTTTTTTCTTAAAATACGCGCAAAATCTTTGTTATCCAAATCGTGTAGCCTAGTTTATATTCATAATTTAAGTTGAAAACCTACGTCAATTCCTTGTCACATCATCATACAATAAAAAATGTAGCACATAATTGTAATAAAAATTAATTTAATCAAACCAATTAAATCATGGCCACCTGTTTTGGAATAGTAAAATTACCTATCTGCATCAACCGTGAGTGTTAGATGTTACTATATAAATTTGAAAAACTGAAAACTATGATCTCGAAGCAACGCCTTTAGAGTCCGAGTTTTGTACCAGTATAAATGGTACAAAAATAAAGTACCATTTTTTTAAATATTATATCGTATAATACAATAAAATAATAATAAAATCACTTTGTGCTTATAAATAAAAGATTATCGAGACCTCATCTCATATGAATCTGATATGTATTGCTGTGTTTTCACATACAAAAATGTACGTATTACTAATACAACATTATAAATTTTCAGAAACTTCAATACCGATGAAGTCACTGTTCTGCACATCAAGCCACTATTTAAGATCCGATTCTTCATCACCATTATTTAAGCACATAATAAATCGGCGCTACCTTATAGCACCTACATCAAAAGCCACCCAAAAGCATTCCTTCTCACATTCTGCTACACATAAAATCCGTCTAATAAAACTGACAGGTGTGTCTGATGTTACCGTCAAGAAAACTCATACCTCAGAATCAGAAAAGAATCAGAAGTCAAACGTAAAAAATGATGAATATAATAAGGTAGTGCCGAAATATGTGTCAAGTTCTTCAAAAGCTTGTTCTAAATCAGTTCCATCTTGTCCCGTTTTATGCCCAATGTGTCATGGAAACGTTGGTTACTGTTGCAATGATAGAACTATAAATGATCTAATATCATTAAAACCTGTGACTATCGCTGATGAATCTTCAGCTGAATTGAGAAAAACTGAAACACGAGCAACAGAAATGAAAACAGAAAATAAAGTAGAAAAGGATGAATTAAATAAAGTAATTCCAAATTTTGAACTAAATAACACATGGCCCTCCGCAAAATCAACAGAGAATACCACAGACTCGCAGCGTATAATTCTTTGTCCAATGTGCCACAGGCATATAGTACATGGTTTACGTAACGCGGAAAAACGAACATACCGTGTAGTACCCATAATTGCAAATCAAACTAAGGCATTAAATTTTGTAGCTGAAGTTAAGCAGACTACGGGTATTGACGCTACGGTTAAGACCTTAAACGCCGAATATAACAAAGTAATACCAAAATGTCCTGATAATGACTCGTGTCCCTCGTGTCCATCTCCCTGCCCTCCTTGTCCATGTCAACCATTTCCATGTTGCCCACCCTGTCCCTGCTGCCCACCGTGTCCTTGCTGCCCACCATGTCCTCCATGCCCATGCCCTCCTTGCCCATGCCCTCCATGCCCATGCCCTCAGTGCCCTCGGTGTCCACCACAATCACGTTCACCCACATCTCTATGTTCGCCAAAAACAACCGATGGAAAATAATCGCATGGATCTTTGCTAACTTTAAAGGCGACTAAAATACAAATTGTGGATTTCACTAAGCTCTGAAATGAGTACTACAACTAAAAATAAACGTAAAGTTTGTACAACTTAATATAATGGAGTGACCCACATGGATGTCTGTTTTTATACTGTCACCGTGTCTGTCAAAGCTGCATTCGCAGTTCTTATGTTAACCGAAGTTTAAGATATAATAAATTAAATGATAAAACTAAAACTGAAAGAGTATTAAGTAATACTTTATAATAAATATAATATGATCTACTTTTACTTTATGTAGTTTCATTCCATATTTATTAAAGTAATTAAGCCTAATAATGAACATAAAAAGTTTTTAAAAATAGAACAGTAATTTCATCTCACTCACAATTATTTAAAGGAACGCTTTGTTTTCCTCAGTGATACATTCACGATCCTTCAGATTATCTCTGTCCCACTGGCAGTAACAACTCACTGTACTGTAACCCACTGTACCTTTCTACGATAAGTCGTTTACTGTATAGGCTGTCCGACTATAGAATGCTTTGCCAATGGATATAAAACGTGCTAAAACTTTGCCTATCTGCTCTTGGTCTAAGAACATTACCTATCATCTTCATTTATACTTTACATAAACCATAATTATTATATTTTCTTTCCCTCCGTAATGAAAAGGTAGATCTTATGTATTTATGTAGGTATGTAAGATACCTGATACAAAAAGGCCTTTGCTCGATTAAGGCCTCTAGTTAAAAGTCATTCAAAATGTATATTTACATTATACATACGTCTCACACTCATAGACGACGACAGCTCCACGGATCGGGAAACATTACACAAGAAGTTTTTTCGCATTTACAGCGACAATGGAAGCAGTGTGAAAGAGGGAAGTTTTTCCATCGAGTTTTATTACGTAATGTTATGAAGTTTTGTTTGTATGTATACAGACCACAGTGTTGCTATTAAAACTGTGACTATACCTCTGAATTATAGTCGCGGCCCCAGAGACATGAGAATTAGGGAAAGTGGTGGTCGATTTCATCAAGCCGAAATTTGGCTTAAAATTAAGAAAAACATACGTATCTATCGAGACTTCGATCGTCGATTATATCGAGACTTCAGGACTCATCCTGAAGTGTCTAGAAAAACTGAGATACGCGTCATAGTTTTATATTGCAAAATAGTTCGAAAATCGGCTTTTTTTTGGTTCTCGAAAGTTATTTCAAAAAGTATTGTATAAGTGTAATTATATATGTGTATAAGTTTCGTGTAAAAGTTGTTCAGGAGACCATTTAACATAGAGATTAATGACTCTGATTTTTGGCCCTAAAACCTGGAATTGGAAAAACGGAAAAGTGAGTGAAGAAGTATCTTAAAGACGTTGGAATTTTAGAAATTTTTTTAGGTTGGTATTTTGTAGATATGGTTATCTACAAAATATCCGTTAAGTCCCCCTAGTTCTTTTTTTTTCTATTTTATGGAATGGGGGCAAACGAGCAGACGGGTCACCTGATGGAAAGCGACTACCGCTGCCCATGAACGCCTGCAACTCAGGAGTCACAAGCGCGCTGTCAGCCCTTAAGGAAAGGGCTCTTTTCTTGAAGGTTTGAAGGTCGTATCGGTCCGGAAATACCGCAGCCGATAACTTGTTCCACAAAAAGTTCGATCGCGAAACTTCAAAGTGGCGGACTACTGCAAAATTGTTACCTAAAAAATTTAAAAAGCAATAACTTGTGTCCCAACAGTCAGATCCGAACTAATTTTTTTGCAATCTGTAGGTAATAATAAGGCCGGGAGGTTACGGCACAATGCCACCATTGCAGGTCCGACCGGGACAAGGCCCAGCACACGCTGGAGGACTGCCCTGTATGGGAGTCCGAACGTCGAGTCTTGGTCGGACAGATTGGACCAAACCTGTCACCGCTAGCATTAATCTGATGGGCAGCCGCGGTCTCCTTCTGCGAGGACGTTATGCTCCAAAAGGAGGCCGTAGAGCGGGATCGGGAGAGGGCCGATCCCGCTCAAAGGAGGCGGCGAAGGGGACGCGGCAGGGGTCGCTAACTCCCCAATCGCCGCCTAAGGGTCGCTGCGGCCACATCTTGGGGCGATGTGACCGCTGTAAATGATCCGAGACAGATGACACTCCGGTGCGGCCGGGGGGGCGTCTAAGGTGGGACGCCGTTGCGCCTTTTACTCTGCAGAGCAGTGTGAGGCACGGTAGCGTCCTGCCCCAGGGTGACTACGGTCACTCTGGGATGTGCCTCAGTGGGTAGACCGGTTCTCCGGGAGGCCCACACACGCCCTGCGTTTCTTGCGAAAAAAATAATAATGAAATAATAAGGCATTTAATCAGTCCAAACTTTACTCAATTTTTTTTTGATTCAAAAAAGTTTTTTTTATAAATAAAATTGTTATTTAAAAAAAGTAAAAACGCACGTCCGTATCTTTACGAATTTTGCACTTAGAGATTTGAAATAAATTGCATGCATTGAGGAAGCTAATTATATAATTTTTCGAATTTTTGAATTAATTATAGCATAAAACATTTCTAAGCTATAATCTCATTTTGTATAAGTTTTTTTGGCTAATTCTTATTTCTTGTTAATGTGGGACTTCAAGTCTGACGAGCAATGTATGTGAAATATTTAGTAACTAACTTAGGAAGTGATGCAAGGATCTCATTTAAACACGCTTAGAAACACATATATTTATATAATTTATACTTTAAAAAACCATTAATATAATTTGAGTTTATAGGCTTGTTTTAAATAGGCCAAAGACTAAGGTTCCGGTATTACCTCTGTTTAAGTGTTTTTTTAATAAAATATTTTTTTTTTTAACTGTTTAAAATCTGTAAACCAAATAATTTTTATTTAGCTTTTCAAATATTTATTAAGATATGAGTGTTTGAAATAAGTTAGGCCTTATTTTTGTCACAAACTTTATGTATTTATTTATATTATATTATTTGTTCTTTTTTTTTAGTTTTCTTTTACTCAAGTTTTTACACTTGGTATTTTCCTAGCTTCCGCCCTGAGACTCTCAGGGATAAGGAATTTTGGATTCCTTTGAGTTTTAAAATATCGTGTCCCCTAAAACTTTACTTAATATGGTGGATGTCTGAATGGCTGCCTGGTTTTGTAGTATGTGTATTATTATTGTTTGTATTTAACTTATTTATATAATCTGTGTATGCTCTTAGCCACTATTCCTGTTGTGTCTACTCATATTACTATGGGAATGGTTTCAGTGTGTGGTCAGGTTGTACAAGATGTGCGTCGCAAAGTACCTTCATATTTAAAAAAAATATTGGTGGATTTTACAACGGGAGTATTCCTTTAAAAATTACTTTAGAAAAATCCGTTCATGGCAAGTTATTGAAATAATATCGAACTGGTGCGAAAACCGGCTTATTAAAAAAACAGGGATTTTTTTAATGGAAAAACAAAAAAATGTGAGGAAGTGGGAGAAAAAAAGAAAGAAAATGAGAGTTGCTGAAGTCAAATTCGTTAGAAACTTTACGAGAAAACACGCTTTTATCTCAAAAAATCGTGATTTTTCGCTCTTCATTTGCTCATCTTCTGTGACTCGTAGGAAATCCGTTCGAGGCTTCAATTATAGCTTTAAACACGGGTTTTTTGTAGAAAAAAAACTGAAGAAAATGTTAAAATAGGTGCACAGAACAGACAGTACACTTAGTGGAGTTTTAACACCTCCTGGATTATGATGAGGGGGCTGATGATGTGCAGTATTATTGTCAAGGACCCGATTGAATCTAACCTCTGTGTCTATGGCTATTGCAAAACACAATTTTTCTCCTTAGACAAAATCATAATCTATGATACTATTTATGATTTATGTCATTTTATAAGAACATTTATACCAGAATTATGAGCTAAATTGCTAAGTTGAATAAATTTAGATATTAATGTAGGTGTGCAAAAGGAAATTTAAATTATATCATAAATTTGCCAATAATATGCTTTGTAAGTTTTATTTTCATTAAAAACAATTTATATAAATATACCGGCATGTATAGACTTGAAATAAATGGAATACAATCACATGTTTTACATGCTTCAATGTATTTTTAAAGTTCGAAAGATTTATTCCAATTTTAGATGTCATGTATTTATGTAGAGGACATATTCATGTCATGAGAAGTTTAGAATAAGCACCTTTAAACCGAGTTCATATAATGCTTTCTTTACACGCTATTTAGATTGGAATCTCTTTATTGCTTTAGCAGTTTTCAGTTTTATGGAGAATAATGTCGTCTAATAGAGCCGCTCTTCATTCTACATTAAAACTCATTGAGAAATATTTGTATGTATTTTAATATTTTTATTACTGTTTGTCACATTATACCTGGTGTGTTTTCAGGTAATTCTTACTTCCTCCCATTCATCCTCCGTCACGTATGTGTATGAACGCGGAGTGTGAATAGTATTAGCAGCATAAGAAAGAATACTAAACGAGTATTAAAGAACAACAAGATAAAGATTGTGCTGTCAAAATGGTGAATGGAGACATAGCTATAGTTGTAGATGTAGAGGCCATGAAAGTTGCCTTGAAGCCCTTAAATTTGCCTGTAAACAAGGCCAAGATAACAAATAATGTGCCTAAAATGGAGAACCGAAGTACTCAAACTGAAATCAGTATATGGGGCAAAAACAAGATCGTTTCCTCATTATATTGCCCTTTGACGGCACAACAGAGACCTAAAAGTAAAAGCATAATATCTAGAGTTGCACCTGAAAGCACCAAGGAGAAGAAATATAAAGCAAAGCGCGGCGCAACTAAACCAAACACTAAAGTGGAAAATTTAAATGCTCCTTCATCAAAGTTAAAAGAGTCAAAGCCAAAGAAAATGAGTAGTGGGAAAAGAGCGTCAAGGCAAAAAAAATGTACTCAGAAACCAAAATTAAAATATTTGTAACCGACACAAAATATCATAAAAGCCTAGAACCCTAAAAGGGTGAATTATAGTTAAATCTTAGTGAGTACAAAGTACCAGTGTTTTGACGTCTATGTATTCGTTCTTTATTTCTGTCTGTTTAGATTTATTACATTTGTTTGTACTTTTAATTGTCGTAATATATCTTTAAAAGGTAGGTTCTTCTAAATCAGTAATAGATTTTTATTAATAGTCGGAAAATGCACTCTTCTTTCCATTCAAGTGTCTTTGGCAGGCTTACAATCTTAAGTATTTTATTAAAATGATTAAGCACAATCATAACAACGTATTTTATTCTAGACCCTTTACTTCTCAGTGCGTCCATTATAATAAATAAAAAATTAAAGTTACGTATTCACGGTAACAGACCTCTCCTAAAAATCCTAATAAAGAGTCACCGAAGATTGTGGCCGAAGAAATCCATTCATCCAGCCATCTGTCTAGTTCTGATATCAGAGATATCGTTTTTTTAAACCTAAAACATTAGGAACCTACTTAATTACATACTACTTAATTGAGAACCCCCTGCTTTTATGAAATCATTCGATTCGATCGATCGAAAATCGAGCTAAGCGCGAGCGAAGTTCTGGATTAAAAATTACTATTTAATAAAGGAACTTCGTTCGTATAAGATTTTTTTTTAAGGATTTGGGGGCAAACGAGCATATGGGTCACGTGGAGGAAAGTGGTATTGTCAACGAAACCACGGGTCCACGTTACTGGCGCGTTGTTTTTAAATTGGTCTTTGACAATACACGACTTCCGCCGGCCATGGGCGCCTGGACCGAAAAATGCGATCGGGCCTCAACATATTATAAAGATTGGCGGATAGGCGGGGGAAGCCTTATTTCCCCGTTGTAGGGCCTGGCTAGGCGCGGCGTCGATCCGGGAGGGACCTGAAATAACATGGTCCGGGTCCTCCCCAAGGCAGGGTGCATGAGACCGGCTGTCGGGGTGGTTCTTAGTGGAAACATCACATACTCCTGGCTCCTGCGTCCCCGAAGAGCCGGAGATCTAAAGGGATTTTCCACCTCTTTTCTTGAAGTTTTGGAGGAGGGTTTGGAGAAAAGTTAATTTATTCAAGGAATTATAGTTTAAGTTTACTTTAATAAGGAATTAATTTGTATGTAATATACACCAAGCTATTATCTAAAGGAAGAATTGTAACATACAAATCTACATAAGTATATAAAAATGTAAAGTTGATTTGTGTACGCTTCAAACACTCAGAAAGTTCTGCACCGAGCTCAAATTTTGATACGATATAAATCCTGGTTTAAAGATGTTTTTTTATTTTTCGCGTCAGTTTTTTTTCTCATTTTTCATTAATGCAACCACAATATACCACAGCACAGCAAAGCGTGGTAGGACCCAACTAGTCAAATACAAGAGGCCAGTGCTTCAAATATCACTGGTTAAAAGAGTAACTCTATGGTTTATAAATGACCTCTTTGTTCATTAAATATTGTTCTTTAAAAACTTTTAAAAGTTCTCCATATATCTGTCATGTGAAAATTTTTCAATCGAAAAATGGATAAAAATTAAATATTTAAATTTCATTTAAAAATTAGTGGACATGGTATAAATTTTAAAAGTAAAAACTGTAAAATATAATGGCCCTAAACGTAGCCAATTTTTGCAAGAATGTTCGTCGTAAGTTGTTATTTTTTTATCTTTTTCTTTAATTTATGATAAGTTCCGTTTAAGAGGCGACTAAGGGAAAAAACTACGCAGGACATCAGCACTGCAGAGAGAAGGAAAACTTGACACAAACCCTATACCAACCCGTCTGGCCAGCGTGGTATAGTAGGCCAAAACCTCCTTTCTAAGGAGAGGCTTATGTCCAGCAGTGGACTATTAAAGGCTGTTGATGAAGTTCCGTTTTTTTGCGTAAGATTTAAAATTTTATCTCCCACAGTCAATAAAATGCTGTCTGTTTCATTATTTTGAAACGCTCAGAACAAAAACTCCAGTGAGTTGTAATAATTATGACACATAGGTACATAAGTCGTGATAGGTAATGCCTACTACAGATGTATAACATTTGTAAAAACATTTATTATAAATTGCTATTTCGTAATATAGTTGCCTTACGAGCAGAGAGCTTTATTTTCCATTTAATAGTTATCACAGTTAAAACATTAAAATAAAACAAAAAAATAAATAAAAATTAAAACGCTAAACGTAACCGCTCTCACGAAATTTATTGACGTCAATTGCTCATAAGCGAAGTTTTACAGTCAAACCGTAATAACGCTTTCATCACTTACTACTTTATTATTACAAAATGAGAAACGTAACTATGTATCCATTAAAAAGTCTTTTAGTTATTAGGTATTATTCTCTTTATTTACTTTATATACATATTATTTACATTTTTAAACATACACTTTATAAAAAATTATAAAAAAATTATTATTATTATTAAAGTATTAAAATACAGAAGTATGCTGACTAGTATAAAAAGACTAACTTCATGACTGTCCGGTCAACCGCCAAGGGCCTGCCACATGTACTCCAAGTCTGCAATATGAGCCGGCACTGGTACTGTAAAGCTGGTCACGTATTTGTTCACCACGCCTTAACAATAATAATTCTATTTTAATAATTTTTTTAAACTTGTATCGCTACATACGAAATAATCGACCAATTAAACTTTAATTGGTCAAGGGCTTTTTGTTTGATTATAGTGTGTCTCCATTATAAAATCGTGATTAAGTTAATATTAAAGTTAATTCTTACAATTTCGTTAGATTATAAAAATGTACTGTATTGTAATGTACCTATTTATAAATAATTTTAGCTCATGATCAAATAAGAATCAATACCGTCTGTAATAGGTTCATGATACAAAGCAATGTTAAAGTAAAAATCAAAATAATGCAAATGAAAAACAACTACCTAATCATATTTCTTAAAGATAAATTAGATATTCCAATCACAAAAGTATTACGCCCTCATACAAATTTACGCATAGTATAAATACTGAAATCATAGTAGTCCAGTAGCAATTTAAAGTAAATAATCCTGATTCACAAAATTGTAACGATGTTAACTCGTTTTATGTCTTAAAATCTCCGAGAAGTCCATAACTACTGTCAAAGTTTGCTTAAATCTTAAATCTTTAATAAGTAGGTACTTATGACAGTTATTATAACATAACACGTTTTTTATTGTTAATAGAAAAACAGACTTCTCAAATAACATTCGAATTAACAGTATGTTAGTACTGTACAGAATATCAACTGTCAACCAGCAATCGACGTCACTTCACATACTATATTTTGTGAAAAACAAACATATTAAGAAAATGTCTTACAAAATTTTTAATTTAGTAAAATATACTTCAACATGAATTCAACTATTACACTGACGCAGATCACATGTTATTGAGTGGCGAAAGTCCAATTTCTTCTTCAATCCAAAAACTTTACTTTAGTACATGCATACATACATTTTGCTGCCCTAAATGTATAATCGTGTCTTAAGCCATTTTCATTGCATATAACCATATAAAGTATATAATATGATGAAAATAAAAGCGCCAAGGAACTTTTCACTTATTTGATCTTAACTTTTTTAGGATCCGTCGGTGTTATTGTGATTTTAGCGCTGCAATCTTTTGTATCATGTACGCTGCCGTATTATTCATCCAATTATCATAAGTTTTGTATATAAGTTGACAAGGATGTTTTACTGATAACATGTACAGGGCTCATTCCAAACAGAAACAGGTTCGTTCGTTGTGCGTTCAGGATCAGTGCAATGCGATCGAATCAATATAACCATAGTGAAGTTCAGGGTACTTCGAATATACATACAAATATTAGCTTATCTTGATAAGCTTTATCAATCCTTTAAAAAAAAAAGTTGAACCGACTTCAAGTAATCCTATCAAACAGCACTAAAAACCTACAGCAATCGCGGTTGATTTGCTGTCATTTTTGAAGAGTTCCTTTGTCTGTCTCCGAAACTCCAATCTATATGAAATTTAAATGGGACCGTTTCGGAATAAACCCCATTCGAACAAAAAAAAATTTGCAAATCCGTCCGTCATATAAAAAAAACATCTGAATTGAAAACCTCCTCCTTTTTGAAGTCGGTTAAAAAAAACAAAGAAATAGTTATCTACTTAGTGCACTGGCAAGTCTTGTGATATTTGATGTTAAATTTAAGCTGTAGGAAAAAAGTTTAAGATTCTTAAATGATTTTTAATCATTTTTGAAGACCCACATTATGTTTTACTATATACTTCGGTTCATTTTAATTGTGCTTATCTTTAAAACGGTCTATTGGTTATAAAAATGGCTCGAGCAGCACCACCGCCAGAAGTTGTTTGTTTAGGTATTCATTATTTTGGTAATAATGAATACCTAAACAAACTGCCAAAATAATTTCATTAAGTGGCTTATCTTTATGATTATAAAATCAATGATGACATCGATGTAATTAGATTTTAGTACGTAGTTACGTCGATGTTTTCTGACACTGAGTATAGACAAGGCCGTCTTAGGCTATGCCGGGGCCCCTGGGCACACAAGATTTTGGGCCCTGTTGAAGAGTAAAACAAAATGAATGACTAAAATATTTTTCTGATCATAATCAAATTTACAGGTAAATTAGCTTGGAGAAATTTTTGCGTTTGTAGTAGTGTATGGTTGTGCGTGTTTCCACTTTCCACTATCAAGTGACGATTTTTTGCTTTAGATTGAAATATCTCGGAAACGGTGCGTCCTAGGCCAAAAATAACAAAAATTTTGACCCCCCCGTAGAGCCCTCGGAGTTTTAAAAACCTAGATGAAAGGAAAAAAAAAAATTAAATATCGGTCTCTCCTCTTTGAAGTTTCACTTCTATCGTGTGTGAATCTTTAAAATAAAAACTTGTTTTTATTGAAAACAAAAATCAGAGTGTTGCTAGGAATAAGTATAAAATTAAATAGTAATCTTAGGATATCGAAACATTTTTGTATAGGCCAGAACGATATAGTGGAAACGCGCTCTAAGATCTGAGTAATATACACACCACTACATATGCAAAAATTTCTCGAGACTAATTTCACTGTACACATGGTACTAATTCGATAAGCATGCTGATGGTGTGAATCAGTTACGATTTTAATAGTGATTTCTTTCGGGATTTTGTTGTGCAAAATCTTCAAAAATGTTCAAAATCTATTTTTTTGAAGATACAGAATAGATGACAAATTAGCTAATCGCTCCTGTAACATAATTATGTTACAGGAGCGATATCGGAATTACGAACAATTGTTCGTAATTCCGATTTTAATCTGTTTAGCTGTGAAAATGCGCACTTCCCACTACAGTTGGTAACTAGTAAGCTTAGTATCGCTTAGATCAATTTCTTCTAGGCAACCTTTGGCTGAACTCGTTTGCCCCCTCTTCCATAAAAAAAACTATTAACTTTAAACAGGTGGTATGTATAACAACAAGTTCGAGCAATAAGTAACGTGTAAACCTATGAAATATATCTATTTATCATAAATAATTTTTACTCATCCAAATATAAATTAAAAATACTATACATACTACAATACATACTTACATACATACTGGTACACATACTACAAGTTCTTTCTAACTTAAACGAAAACATTCTGATTTGATCTCATATGCATTTATGTATTCTTATTGTTAGATGTATGTATATATAAAATATTGTTCTTATTGAGAACGAAAATTAACAAGATTCACATTTGAAAAATCGTTTTATGATAGGGAGAACGTATCGCAATCTTTCTTTTCCATTCTACTGTACAGTCCTTGAATAATATACTTCAAAAAAGTGGCAAGTGTGCTGCAAATTCTTTGGATTTTTCTTTAGCAATTATTGCATACGTTACTGACAAAAGAGATCAGATTTTTTTAGTAACATCCATGGTTAGAGTTATTTTCTGAACAAGCTTGTTTTTTTTTATAATTCCCAAAAAAACATTTTTCCGATTTCCGTTACATATATACTTACTCTTAACTTTATTGTTTTCAGACGCTTCAAGACATTTCAAGTCAGTTGGTACTTTAATAAACCAACACATAAGAGAAGAACCCCGACTCGCATTGAGAATTAATACAGGTCCACGAAAAATAAACAAAAAAAAAGATCCTTTGAAAAAACTGGCACAGGAACCTGTGAAACTACTGATACACAACACTGTTTCATTAGGACAGGCAAAAGGCAATAAAATCGTACCGAGATGTCCAAATGCGCCTGATCACCTTAAACGTGGCCCCACTACACCGTGTTACCCTTGCAAAACTCAAAGTAAATCTAGTCGCTCATCAGAAGATATATGCGCTGCCTATTTTCCAGGTGGTGCTCGCAAAAAACCATGCGTCTGCAGTAATCCTTGTGGTCCTAAAAAAGATCCATGCCCCAAATCAAATCCATGCGGCCCTAGAAAAGACCCATGTGGCCCAAGAAAAGACCCATGTGGCCCAAGAAAAAATCCTTGTGCACCAGCTCCGAAAAAAAAATGTGTCCCAGACCTGTGCGCTCCAAAAAAATGTGAACCATGTCCAACTCCACCCCCTAAAAAAATAGTATGTGATCCGTGTAAGCCCCCTAAAAAAGGCCCATGTGGTTAAAACACTTCAATGCATAAGAAAAGCAAAGAAATCAACGACTTCTACAATAAATATACATGTTTGGTAAGGTTTGGCAAAATAAAAATTTCTTCTTCCGCACATCCAAGTTTGTCCAACTTATGTTCATGACCACCATGTATTTTTTTACTTTTGTGAGTGCTACAGTAGGCAATTGTTATAAAAGAGAAATAAAAAAGTGCCTGTTACCAATGCCAATTGCAAATCGTCTATCATCTGTATTGTATTATTATTTCTTTACTTTCATTAAAGACCTATAGTGAATACAATAATTATTTCATTTTTAACACGCTTTTACTAACTTGGTATGTATGTGTGTAACGAAATCTTCAAACGGGATTTTGACCCACTTCAAAACTTTGAATGAAATTGAAACTTCGCATACTTATCAAGGACTGATGACAATACAATAGTTTGATAAATTGGGCAGATATCCTGATCAGGATCTTTAGGATTTAACAGCTTTTTTCATACCTAAAAATACGGTAGTGTCTTTTACTAGGAAGGAACACGTTTTTTGTACTACAATGTTACAAAACTAAGTGATTAAATAAAGTACCCATTAATTAGATGATTAAATTGTTTATGATTAAAGTTGTTGCTTCTAGCTTGTTACTTTTAGCCTTTAGATCGAAATTGAAGACTGTCCTGAGATTACTACTTACATGAAATGAACACTTTCCGGATAAGACTAATAAAAAACTACTTCCTGAAATGACTACTTGCCGAAATGAACACTTTTATAAAATCTTTAAATTACTCGCCGTAAAAACACTAAGTTATTGGTAATCCGCCCCGGCTTTGGACGGGTGCAATGTAGATACTACTAATACTACTAACATGGTGTCAGTGTGGAGTATTATTACTATTATTATGATAAGACTAGTATAGGAGGACATCTTTATATGCAATATTTATAGGCCCGCTCCGCTCTTGCCGGCCACTGTCACTCGGCCTGACGCGGTGACGGCCCCTTTGCCCCCGCATCCCTGATATCTACTAAGCTATTAATTTGAATGATATTCTGCAAAAGGCAATTTTGATCTACATTAAATGCATCGAACTCTGCCGACAATTCGTTTTACCTTCCTATTAGTACTTATTGAAAAGTAACAAGATGCATGTTTGTGTGTGTTGCATCCACAAATGATGCGTCAGGATGTTTTACTCCTCGATAAAAAGCCTTCATCGGGACGAAGCTGCTCGGACCTAATGGAGAGAAACTTGTGAGTAAACTCGTTTTCTTTGATTAAAACTATGTAAACAAGTGTATCATCGTCCCGTCTTTCGTTGATAATATTCCTTTAGCTTTCTGAGAAAATATCAACTTTATTGATTTCAAAGTTTGTGCAAACCAAGGCAGTCTTTTGTGTTTTATTTAAAGTTTTCGGTACCCATTATGTTAAAGGTCTTTTAACGCCCATAGTTCAATTAGACTTTGTGACTACAGATATAGTTTATTTGGTAGTAGTTTTCTACTAAGTATGCTTTCATTATAATGTTAATTGCGAGTAGTATGTCAAAATAGTGCAGTAAATAATTCAATACCTATAAAAGAGTATTCATTATTCATTGTAAATATACATACTTTTTGAATTAACCGTGTGTTGAATAAATGCTAAATATCTACGGATTTTTTTTCATGTGTCAATTGTCAACCGGAGTTACAAAAATATTCATGAATCCTTTAACATAACATCATGGCCCCATTATCTAGCAGTTTAGGCGTAGCAAAATTTGCTAGCAATGCCATTCGTAAGTTTTTGTTTCACTGATTGTTGCTAACACCTAGAAATTACGTTTTTTTTAAAGATGCGGTTTGGCAAAAATGGTGATGTACAATTAAAAAATTAACAGGTTCAAAAGCACATGCAATTTTTTTCCTTAAATCCGTATAATATGTCTATCATGAAATGTTAAAACTTTTCTAAGCATTTAACCAAACCTATCGTCACAACCTGAATTATTTTTTGTGTAGAAATCGCCATGGACTTAACGTACCATAATTTCACATATCTATCACTTTTACTATTACTATGTAATATAAATCTTTCAAAGTTGATACCACTATAACGATAAAGATAAGATGTTTGGAGGGAAAGGTGGTGCGACTTGCTTCCGTGCTCTGGCATAGAGCCCCGTGCAGAGCTTACATGTTATTACTGGAACTATAAGAACTGAACGTCTTTAAAATTTACTTTTGCCTGATAATGTAGTCAGAGTTTATATTTGAAATGTAGAGTTTCATAACAGAACAGGGATCTGTCATAGTCAGATGAGTGATTATCGCAATTGTTGATCACGTAATCTGTGTTAGTAAAATACCGGTTACCTACTAGTCTCATAAATTTCTTTTCAGGCCACCGATTGACAATGTTTCATCAATTGACAGAAGTCTACAGGCCTTCGATAACTAAACGGAAAGAAGAATTGATTGAAATGATTAAAGGTATAATAATTTGTTGACAATCACACACCCTAAATAGAATTATGTTGATAGGGATACATAACAGAAATTTTGCAGATGTGTACTAAACTTTGTTTATGGTATAGCGGCCAAACGAGCATAAGTTACAACTGATGGTAAGTGACTACCGCCGAACTCAAGAGTCACAAGTGCGGCCTTTAAGGAAGGAGTACGCTCTTTTCTTGAAGGTCGGAAGGTCTTAACGGTTCGGAAATACAGCAGCTGACACACCCACAAGCGACTGGTCGTGCGACTGCTTCGGGCTGCTTCCTTTCCAGCCTTTTTCGTAGTTTTAATGACATCATCACTAACAATATGTACCTAAACGGTTAGAGTTTGTGCTAACACAAATAGAGGACGTCTCACTGTATCTCTCAATAGCTAGCTCATAATATAAACATTTAAATAATATCAACTGGATAAAGTGTTTGCTTATCTTTATATTACTCTACTCCATTTTGATAACACAACAATGTTTTACAACTATTCGGTATACTCACCAGGAGATCGATTGATTTAAATCAATCTCGTATTGAAATTCCATATGAAATTGTATAGATCCTAATCTAAATCAAATATATTTTTATATAACAGTATTAATAACCAGATAAGTACTAAGTTATGAAATTGATGTGTCTAGAAAAGGCAGAAATGGCCCGGCAGTCTGAACTTGCAAAAAAAATGAAAGTTTTCAAGGGGTTTTACACTCTAGAAATGTCACCACCTAGTATTAATGAAGGAAAGGTAAGACTTTTTTCTATTAATAGAATTCTAAAATAGTTCTGTTCTCTGAAAGTACCTACACTTTAAATATCCCGAGTGATGATAAAATAATTTTAATTAGACATATACAACGTACTTATAATGTACTAGTACACCATTTTGAATAGTAATAGTACGTACACTATTTTGAGGAAATAAAATATTGTATTTCGTATACCAATGTATGCACATTATCAATTTCCCTGAATGGAGCAAAATGGAAATTTTCTTACAACCTCGTTTTGGAAAAACAGAATGTATCGGATAAAAACGCGCCTCAGCACATATATGTTTACAAAAAATTGGACGTTCTTGTCGAAGTGCGGACACAAGAAGGACTTTCAACGCCCGTTATTTACACAACATTTATTACTTCGTAGCATTTTTGTTAAGAATCAACGGTGAGAAGTAATAAAATCTTAATGATTATCCTCCAAGCCTTTTGGCCCAAGCTAGGTTGGGGTTACCTTTCAGTCTTCTGCGACGTGGCTGAACTTCGATTTTCGACCTCCACACCCCAAGTCTATCTCCAGAAGACTGTTGGTGGACTATTTAGGGCTCCAATTACGATTTTTTACGAATGGTCACCTATTTATAGACTGACCTGGCTGGGGTTGCCTAACTTTGCAATACGTTACCACTTAACCACGAGCTCTTCAATAATAAATCTTGATAACTTATAAAAAAAAGATTATTTTTCTTTAAATCGTACCAAGTGTTGTTATTCTGCTGAGAACAGATGCAGTTAGGTACCTATTTATGGCATTATAGTATAAACTATGAACTTCTATAATAGCTGTAATCATGATTCAACATGTTTACACAGTTCTTTTTTGTGTATATTCAGCTGCTAATAGACTGCCGATGTATTGATGAATGTAAACCCATATTTAGATTGTTTGCTGACGTAATTTCCTGCCCTCTGCAGCACGTAGGAATCTAGGCTTACGTAAAAAATGTTTAAAGCGGAGTTTTTTCTTTACACGTCCATTTTAAGAGTAAAAGTATTTCCACACATACTATATGCATCTATTTTTTTAAGAAGTCTTCCGCACAAGGAATACTCGGTGTGTTGCGTGTGATTATATAAATTTTAACAACAGACATCCAGAATCGGGACACCTATTATTTGGTCTCACAAAATTCAATCCGTTTCCATCCAGAGGCAAACGAGCAGGTTGTGACACCTGGTAGTAAGTGATTACCGCAGCCTTGATTACACCCGCAACTCAAGAAAAACAAGTGCATCGTGTGCAGTCCTGCCCCTTTTTTTTTTTTTTTTTTTTTTTTTTTTTTTAACGTGTGGAAATCCCCTCGGACCGTCACCCCTCCGGGGTTTGCGGCGGGGTGGTGTGTCGGACTCGGACCGACTAAAACCACACGGTGTGCCACTCTGCGCCTGTAACAGGAGGGATCCGGGAACAGCTGTTGTTAAGACATCCGGACCCCTCCTAGCGCCAGCCCGCTCCTGGTGCGGGCTCCGTCTCGATGTAGATGTTCCTCTCTTTAGGCGACGTCCGGCACACGCGGACGCCGCCCCCTCGCGGCTGGCCAACTAATGCGGGTGGAGGGGAAACCCACCCCGTCCACCCGCGGCCACACTCAGGGCGGCATGAGGCTGTGGTAGGCGGGCCTCCGCCGCCCGGTTCGCCGGCGGCGGATCGGGTCCGAGTGGAGGTCGTCCTCCCGGGCCCTTTCCGCCGCCTCCTTCCGCGAGATTACTACCTCGCAGAAGGTTGCGACCGCGGTAAAAACAACTGTCGCTACCGGCCATGGAGCGTACTACGGCCGGTAGCGAGAGATCCACTCCGATGACTGCAGTGAGGGCCCGGCGCTGCGCCGCCCATGCGGGGCAGACCGCCAGCGTGTGCTGGGCCGAGTCCTCACTGCAGTCGCAGTGGTGGCAGGCGGGACTCAGTTCCCTCCTAGCGACCGTGTGCAGGTACTTTCCGAAGCAACCGTGCCCGGAAAGCACCTGCGTCAGTCGGAAGGAAAGGGTCCCGTGCTGCCGCCCTGCCCACTCGGCGATGACCGGCTGGAGAGCCTCCACGGCGGCGAAGCCAGCGCGTGGAGTCTCCAGCCGGAACGACCAACGAGCCATCGTGGCTCGGCGAGCGGCTTCGCGCCACTCGCGCACATCCTCGGGCGGAGGGCGAAATCCGCTCTCCGCCCGGTAGTCAGCCACTCGCCGATAAACTTCGGCGAGCACTTCCGCCTCCAAATCCCACGGGGGAGTTCCGGCCAACGCGCACGCCACATCCGTCGAAACGGTGCGGTAACCGCGTATGGCTCTGACCGCCATTACCCTCTGAGGGCGCCAGAGGCGTACCCTATTCTGGGCGGTCAGAGCCGCCGCCCACACCGGTGCACCGTACAGTGCCATTGACCGGACAACCCCCGTGTACAGCCGTCTTGTCGCGACGCTGGGTCCACCCATATTGGGCAAAAGTCGCCCTAGGGCAGACGCAGCGCCGACCAGCTTTGGAGCAAGCTGTCGGAAGTGCTCGTCGAAGAGCCACCTCCCGTCGAGGATCAGGCCCAGATATTTCATCTGGGCCCGAACCGGTACGAGGACCGAGTTGACCACGATTGAGGCGCCAGGGGGTGGACCACGACGGGGCCCATGGAATAACAGGGCCTCCGTCTTATCTAGGGCCACCCGTAAGCCCAGCGCCTCAATGCGCCCGACCACCAGGGAGACTCCCCCTGTGGCCAGGCGCGCCGCCTCTTGGAAGTTTGCCCCCCGGGCTGTCACGAGGGTATCGTCTGCATAACAGATTACACCCAGCCCGGGGGGGAAATCGGCGCGAAGGGCCCAGTCGTACCCTATGTTCCACAAGAGGGGTCCAAGAACAGACCCCTGTGGAACACCGCACGACATGGGCCGACACCTCAGATTACCTTCTCGGTCCTCGTACACGACGGTACGCTCCTCTAAATAGTCTGCCACTAGCCGCCTCAGGTACTTTGGCACCCCATGATAGTGGAGTGCTTCCCTGATGCAGCTGAATGGCAGACTATTGAATGCGTTGGCGATGTCCAGTGACACCGCCAACAGCACGCCGCCACAGCTCACGGCCTCTTCGGTCACGGCCCTCAGGCGCAACACGGCGTCGACTGTCGAACGCCCCGCCCGAAAACCAAACTGGGCGTCCGACAGATCGGGGCCCACCTCGCAGAGGTGCCGGACGATGCGGGCAGAAAGAACCCTCTCAAACAATTTGCCCGCCTCGTCCAGCAGCACGATGGGCCTATAGGCCGCGACCGAATCGGCTGGCCGTCCCGGCTTCCTCAATAGGACCAGCTTCCCGCTTTTCCAGCACTCAGGGAAGCGTCCCGACGCCAAGCTAGCGTCGAACACCTCCCCGAGGCGGTCTGCCATGTGGTTGAGGGCCAGGGCCAGCACTCGGGCCGGTACCCCCGTCTGGCCCAGGGGCGGTGTTCTTGGAACGGATCCGTAGAACAGCCGCCCCTACCTCCGAATCCCGGACGGGCGGAACATTGTCCTCCCCGTGCTCCCCGTCGTCTCCGGCCAGGGAGGCCATCGACGGGGGAGTGTGTTCCGCTCGTTGTGGGAAAAGGCCCTCAACCACTTCTCGCAGGAAGCTGGGCTGGAGAGTCTCCGTAAGGGGGGGGCCCGACGCGCGGAGCTTTTGTCGCACCGCGCGGTAAGGGCGACCCCAGGGGTCACGATTAAGACCCTCCAGCATCTCCTGTCTCTTTTCCTCTTTGGCGCGGCTAATGGCCAGCTTCAGAGTTTTCCGCGCCCGCCGGTACTCCTCATGAAGCCGGTCCTCCTCACCGTCTCCACGGTGACGCCGCCGACTGCGTGTGTAGGACCTCCGGGCACGTGTACAGGCCGCACGGAGGTCCGCCAGCTCCTGGGACCACCAGTAGACCTCCTTCCTTGGAGGCCGACGACCTCGAACGCGGGGCATGGCCGCATCGCATACATGCGTAATCGCATCGCGAAAGCGGCCAGCCCCCACGTCGACCTCCTCGGTCGGAGCCTGAGGAGACAGCCACGAGTGAATTATGGCTGCCTCCTCTAGTAGGTCCCGGTTCAGCCTGGCAACAGCCCACCGCGGAAAGCGGGATAAACGCCGCGCCACGTGACCCCTACTGGAGTCCTGGGTCCGGGAGAGCTCAAATCGGATATACAGGTGATCCGAGAGCGTCTCAACCTCTTCCAGGACACGCCAGTTCCTTACTCGTGCGGCGAGGGCAGGGGTAGCGAACGAGAGGTCCACTATCGACCCCCCCTGCTGTCGCACGCACGTGTTGGTGGAGCCTCTGTTTAGAAGACAGAGGCCCACCGAGGCCGCCCACTCCTCTACGGCCCCGCCCCTGGCGTCCGTCCTGGGGGAACCCCACGCAATGGACTTTGCGTTGAAGTCCCCCAGCACAAGGACGTGCCCAGACGCTAGTCGCCGTATCGAGGTCTCCAAGCTGATTAGGAAAACCTCGAAGTCGTTCAAACTCCGGCTGGGGGAGAAATAGACACCATATATGGTGATCCCCCCCCACTCGACGGCAACATATCCAGTGCCCTTGTCTCTTAGCGACAAGGGCGGGGAATGAGCCGTCGTGGAACCGACGACTGCCACGGAGCCGTCCCAGTCACCCATCCAGTTTGGACGGGGAGGGACAGAATAGGGCTCCGCGACTACGGCAACACCTATCGACCACTGTGCCATGGTTTGCAGGAAGAGATCCTGCGCCGCGGCACAGTGGTTCAGGTTCGTCTGGACCAGGAGGTTGGAGACTTGATCCATTACTGGATCGTCTCTACAACCTCCTCCATGGGCGACGACGTCGACGCACGAACTACATCGGAGGCAGCCTGGGTCGACTGGCTAACCCCCGACGTCTGCCGAGAACTGCGGGGAGGCTTGCAGCCTCTCTGCCCCATCTGGTGATTGGCGGGCTTATTGCCCGCCGCACACACTGGGCAGTGAGGGGCGGCAGAGCATTCTGCCGCCTTATGCCCCGGTTGACCGCAGCGGAAACACAGTCCGCCGCAGTCAAAACAACTGTCGCACTTGACGCGCGTGTGTCCCGATGCCAGGCATTTGTAGCATCTCATCGGTCTCGCCGCCAGGACTGTGATCCTGGCGCTCACGAAACCGATGAGCAGCCTGCCGGCGTCGGCCAATACTTTGGCCGACGCTACGGGACAGCTGACCCACACGGCGCCAAGCCCTCCTGGACCGGGGCGGATGGTGCCGACCCTGACGTTGTCCGCGCTGCACCCCGTCTTCTCCCGGATTACAGCGCGGACATCTTCGGCCGTCACTGAGTCGTCCAGGCCCGAGATGCGCAGTTCCGCGCACTTGGTAGGCCTGGCGACCCTGACACCATCTGTGGCTGCAAATATTCCCCGCAGCTTCTCAGCGAAGGAGTCCGCCGTCTTTGCGCCTTCAGCCCCAGGGAACTCGAGAACTCGAGCTCCCGTCTGGGCGAGGCGCATCCTGACCCCCACCGTTCCGAAGTCGTTGGCGAGGCTGTCCCGGGCCTTCTTGAAGACGGCCGCGTAGGACAGCCCGCCGTCCGCCGCCTCCGGGGACACGGTCACCACTACAGCCGCGGTTTTGGGCGGCTGCAGCTTCCGCGGCCTCTTTGTGGAGGCCGTTGCCACCGGTGGCGAAGGCTGGGCCTGGGCTGCTTTTTTGGCAGCCTTTTTGGCCCGCCTTCGGGACTTCTTGGAGCCCCTCGCCTCCTGCCAACCCTCGTTGGAGGGGGCAGGTGCGGAGGGGCCCGGCAGGGGTGTCGGAGTGGGGAGCGGAGGGAATGCCACTCCGCTCCTCGGCGCCGTTTTAGGCCCCGTCTTGGCCGGCGCCTGGGGATGTGCCTTGGCCGGCGCCTTAGCCGGTGCCTTGGCCGGCGAGTGGGCCGGGGCCTTGGCCCCCCTCCTCGGCTTTTGGGGAGCCGATGGAGTCGGGGCAGACGCCGCCGCCGCGTAGGAGACGCGGCCTCCCACTACGGGCAGCGCGGTCGGAGCGGCGGCCTTAGGCCGCTGTGCCGACGCGAGCGGGGGGCGCATACTCGGCGCAGGGGGCAGTCTCGCCTCCAGGCCAGCCAGGCGTCCGTCCAGCATATTCCCAACTGCGATGAGGATTTCTCGCAGTTGGGAGTCAAATGCCCCTGAGTTGGTGGTAGGGGCAGGCTGGGACGCGGACGGGGCTTCCCGCTCGGGGAGGTTCGCCTGGAAGCGGGCGAACTGAGCACTCAGCTCGTTCACCCGCTCCGTCAGCCTCTCGTTGGCCACCTGCAGGCGAGAGACGTCGCCCGCTAGGCCCTCCACGACCTCCGACAAAGCGGAGGAGGAGTCCTTAAGGGCCCTCACAAACGAGCCCTTAAGGTTCACGGATTTGGTGGCCACCTTGTCGATGACGGCCACCGCCGCTTTCGCCCTCTCCTGCACGGACACGGGAGCCTGGGGGGCATTTCCCCCCACCGGCTCCCGAACCTTGAGCAGGAGATCCGCGATCTCCTCCTCCGCTACGGCCTCGCCGTCCACCCGTACGCTCCTGTACGACTCCGCGTTGGAGAACGCGGAGCCTGACGGGATCGCGACCGAGGCCGGTTTGCGCGCCCTCCCTCGGCGGCTGCTTGCCACCTTTGGTGGCATCATTTCGCCGGACGTGTCGGATTCCACGTCCCCTGAGCGTCCGCGTTTCCGGCTGTCGCTCCGCTCCGCTTCCATGGCCTCCGCGCCATCCGATGAAGCGGCGGATCCGGAACGCAGCCGATCCGATGCTCTTCGGCTCCCAGTGACCAGAGTCAGACTGACCTCTGGGAGCCCCATCGAGATAGGCGTTCCCGACACCATCTCGCCCTCAGTGGACGACCCATCCACTCCACTGTTCCTGCTCTTCGTCTCCTTGTCCGTTAGGCTTGCCTTTGTCTGTTGTGTTTTCTTTCCGATCGTTTTCTTTTTGGTTAAATTAAGATTTTCCATAATAATCCCACGAGTGGGGGAGAACTAAAGGTCCACCCGGGCAGAGATCCCCCATTACCCGGGCAAGCGTAAGTTTTTAACCCAACCGAGGGGTCCGCAGGTACCTCGGCTTGGAGTGCGCTCGCGACTGAACTTCCCATCAGCCATGCATCCCCTGGCCACGCACCAGAACACGGGATTCGGGGAATTTTTTAGAGAGGTTATCTTCCTCGCGGTCCGGGCGGTTAAGCCAAGACCCTCGTCCCCGATCAGAGCCGCGAGACTTAACCACAGCGCTCTTCTCGGGATTACGATATGCCGACGGTTGACAGGGAGACTACGTCCCCCTGCCTGCTCGGTGGTAGTGTGAGTACACGCCGAGCCCGTCCTCCTTTCTCCACCGCTATCAGCGGAGAAACTGTGGCCCCTACAGGGCCCCGCCATCAGGTTTTTTACCGAGGTTTCCTCCTCCATGCTCCGAAGAGCGAAGAGCCAGCAGGGCAACCGGCAGACACGCCCACCCTGCTGGACCAGGCCTTGCCCGAGAGCCGATGAACGGCTGCCTCTTCTGCTAGAATATTGGCCGCTGGCGATAATCCTCTCCTCCAAGAGGACAAGGAGGAAACAGTACCATCGCCAGCGTTTCCAGGGTGCACCACGAGGAGGTTTTCTAGCCCAGCACCCCGCAGTCCTGCCCCTCCCCCAACGTATATAGTTTTAAATACATACATATTATGGTTAAACTAAACCTAGATACAGAAAAAACAATATTTTATTTTGAGTGGGAATCGAACCTACAACCTCTGGCTCGCTATATCGCTAACCACTAGACCAACAATCTACTTAGTAAGATATGCAATACGTTATTATTATTTTCTGCTGTGACATTCAGACATCAAATCAAATTTCAAAAACTAGCAGACATAATTATGAATTATGTCTGCTAGTTTTTGAAATTTATTGGACTTTTTGAAATGTAGTTTTACATGCTTTTAGTTCGTCTCTTTTGACACCAACAGTCGTTTGTAAATGTAATCATTTTCAGACAGGACAAAAGTAGAAAGTAAATTGGAGTAAGGCTCGAATCTGAGAGTCCTCTGAAACAGGATTATTATTTTGCCAGTCATTCGATAAATCATTAAAGAAATGAAATATAAATATACAGTATGCTTATGAAACCTTGCTTTTAAATTACCTTAAAATTCGGAGGTTTTCAATCTTACAGTTGAAATGTAACTTTAAAATAATTTAATTTAATATTAAAAACCTAAAGTGTTGTTGATTTTTTATTGTAACTTCTTGTTAGCCCTAACTCGGAAGGCTAAGCTAAAGGTCCAAATTATTTTATTAAGCAGTTAAAAACCAATGTAGGTTTGGATAAAGACTGATGTTAGCTGCTGTGGTTTACTCACAGTGCGCCTTGCCGCACACTTCCTCGTACAACAAATACGGCCTTATTATAATTAAAAATAGTTACTTGTATCTCGTAATTGGCTTGAGTCAATTCTATTGTGTACAATAAACAAGTCCTGTTTTTTTAAATGTTTGCATTCTTCTACAGCAACATTTCATACCTTTTCTGATTTTGTTATCATTGTAGTCTTTTTGTTCCAGAGAATTGCGCATGACATTAAATTGTTCAAAGAATTTATGAAGACGGGTGCCGTAACTCACCTGACAGTGAAACAAGCCTGGTTGCTCTTTCTTGTCGGTCTGGAAGTTTATCTGTGGTTCTTTATTGGCGAGACTATCGCAAAGGGGCGAATTGTGGGCTACGTTGTCCCTTAGTATATTGAGAGAAAAAAAAACTCAGAATTCTCAATTACAATAAAAAAACATCTATTTGGTACTAACAGTACCTACATTTTAATATATTATGAATCAAACGTCTACAAGTGAACTTTTAAAAGCGAAACAGAATTGTTAATTTTCATTTGAAATCCTAGTCCTAGATAAGGTGCTTAAAGTAGTGTAAAATGAAATTAATATTAAATATATCCTTTGGAACTATTATAGTTTTTTCTTGTGCTCACTGTATTTTTTAACCGACTTCAAAAACACGTAATAGGAGGTTACAATTCGGCTGTATGTTTCTATTTTTTTGTATATTTGTTACGCAACATCTTCGTCAATTGTGGAACAATTTTCAAAATTATTTTTGTTATCGAAAGGGTATACTCCCGATGTGGTCCATTATCAAATCAAGATCTGATGATGGGATCTTAAAGAAATCGAGGGGAAACCCTCAAATTTTACAGCCCCAACAACGTGTTTTAGCTTGTTTCTCTAGCTATTTATGTAGGTATAGGCGTTTAGTAGTCTTATGTCATTTTGCTGAGCTGATGATGGAAGGGTCCTTGACCTTTAGTAGTTAAAGGACAACTCTTTCAAAAATCAAATTATACATTGACCTTGTTTTATTCTTTCTTTCTTTATATTTATTGCTTGTGTTGGGTTACAGAGATATGTGCACAAGGAAGTAAAAAGTGAGATTACAAAACATTTAGACAAAAGTATGTTTGTTACGCAATTATAATCATGTTTGTTACTTCAAAACTCTTCCATTTGTAAACCGATTTGAGAAAATCTTTTTTTATTTGGAAGGGTGTATTTCCCCCTTTGGTTCCACTTAAAATGCCACTCCTAGTGGTGGAAAATTATGTAATCTAAAAAACAATACATTTCGGTTTCCAATCTAACATCTTACTTACTACCTTATCTAAATAAAGTAACGGATTTACTGAACTAACATGCTACAGTTTGGTAATATACATTACAGAACGTAAGTAGTGTTTTAAACTTCGCACTTATTTAGTCATTACAAACATATCTTACACAAAAAAATGGTAAAATTAATCATTTAAAAAAAAACTTTAATGAGTGCGATTCTCAATATACATACATAACAGCTTCCTTCTAGCCTCCGTTCCTGCCAGCCGTTTCCACCCGGGACGAACGCACGGCCCGGCAGGAACGGAGCGGGTCTTTGCCTTCGCATTTTAAACCTCTAATATCTTCTAAAATATTAATTTTAACGATATGATGGTAAGAGCAATTTTAATCTACATTAAATGCAAAAGTATCTAACGTATTTGATTTTATAAGGAATAATATATTGTTTTTAAATAGCTTGGTAAATAACCCATTATTTTTTTATAATATTTAAAAGATAAAAATGGTTACTGTGGTTTATCCTTAGAGCGTTTGCAATGTAAACGCACAAATACATGTTTTTGTAGACAAATCTTTGAAATTCTCGGATTTTCTCTGCTGTTAACTGTAGTGTTAACGTACAAGCCGGGTAGTGACATTCTGTATTTCTTATCCTTCACTACACGGACAGCATTGCCATTTCTCGAAAATTAAATAAATCTTTTTATTACAAATTTAAAATGTACCTACTGTTTATCAAACTATTACAAAGACATCGACAACATTTGTATCAATGGCAGTTCAGTGACAAGTCATCGGGAGGCCATTCCAAAATTATTCCGGCCACATTCCATCGAGAGTCTATTGACACAATATTTAAACAGCAGAATTGGGGCCCAGACCGCGCGATAAGGAACTTCGTTTCAAAAGTAGTAGGTACAATGCCTGTCGGGCACGCCGTCATCGCGGCGGTAAGACCCGTTATGGAAGATTCGTTCGACAGGCGTCACGGGACCCTCTCATACCGACTGACGCAGGTGATCACTGGGAAAGGAATCACCTGCGTCCTTTCCCAGTGATCACCTGTGTCACAGGCAGGCACCTGCACACCTGCGTCCTGCCCGACAGGCTTTGAACCTAATACTTTTGGAACGAAGTTCCTTATCGCGCGGTCTGGGCCCCAATTCTGCTGTTTAAATATTGTGTCAATAGGTCGCAGAACGACCTCCGTCCTCCATAAGAGCAGGCCTGGGGGTGAAAGGTGAGACCATCTGTCACCCTAGCAGAAGCAGGCCGGGGTGGCGGCGAGCGCGTTGCGAAGCGCGCTGGCTTCCAGGGAGCAGAGGGAACATGGGGTTCCCACACGGGGCGGGGTCGTCTACTTGTTCTAGATGGCCCGAGGTATGTCGGGGCACCAGGGACTTCCTTTCTAGGGTATACCTGGTTCCCCGGCTATTAGTACCCGAGACGGCGTGCGGTTTTAGTCGGTTCGAGTCCGACATGCCACCGACAGGTGATATCCGAGGGGATATCCGCACGGAAAAAAAAAAGGTTCAATGCCTGTATGCATCCTTGCATTCTTTGTGGAAGATACTTCAAATATGGGCCGAACTGGGTGTGTAATTGTCTAATAATATATAGTATTTCACTTGAAATAAAGTTCATATGATATTATTTTCATATGCTATAGAAACTATTAACTTCATGTGATCTTAATACATGGCAAATATTAGTATAATTTAAATAATGATCTTACATAGATAATAACTAATTTTTACTATTCAAATTAAACTGAATTAACTAGGTTTTTAAGTATTATTTGTTTACATCAACAGAGTAAACGCACATACATACTAGTAATTAAATATTTAGATTAAACTACTTTTACAAAAGTCAACCCCAAAAGTGAAGGCCGTCCACCGCGCGCCATTTTAAGTGAAAATAACTCTAGGTAATAAGGGATGTGTGATTTAAATTGCACTTTGTTGTATCGGAGTAAGAAATTATTATTTAAACGATTGCAACGAGTTGTGGGGCCACGCTTTCGCTCTCCGCCACAATGCTGCGTGGCGTGACAGAGAAGATTTTAAATGCAAATTCAGTGCCAAATTACTCGTTATTAACCTACAACTATTCAGATATCGTGTCAGTTGCTGCACTCTAGAAGAAGCTATGCACTCTTTAAATTAAACGTAGTAAAACTTTAAACACTAAATTGAATCGCTTATAGCTAGGTGATTACCTACATGGGCGACGACGACGTTCGTCACCTTACCCAAGAGCGAATTGGTGTGAAGTTTGGGTTTGGATGTAGTTTTTTTAACCTCTGAGGACATTGCTTTCCATTTCCGTCACATTCATGTCATAATATTATCGTAGTTGGCAACTTTTTTCGAAGAACTAGTTATTAGTAGGTTATAATAATAATACTAATAACTAGTTCTAAACTACTAATTTTTTGGCAGCTATTTATCGGAGTCGGAGGGTCCTGGCAGAGGCGGCCTTTGGGGGTGGCGAGCAGGGCAACCGCCCAGGGCCTCGCTCATGCAGGAGCCTTTCGCACTCGCGACAAGTAGAAATAGTGCTTTACGCCTTGCAGTCTAAAACTCATATTGACAACCTGTTAGTGGCAACTGTCTTCAGTTTGTGCTTTTATGTTCGAGCAGCAGTAGGTATGTGTTGCACTGCATTTTTTTGTTTCAAGTATCAGCATTAAAACTAATTCCACAAAGACAAGGGCCTCGCAATTATCTACCAGCCCGAGGCCTCGCAATGTTCTACCCACCCCGGGCCTCGCAATGGCTAAAGCCGCCACTGGGTCCTGGGCTTAATAGTAGGAGTAGATAGCCGGTTCTAGACCTTTATTTATTTATTTACAACTTTATGCACTTATGTACAACGGCGGGCTTAATGCCCAAGGCATTCTCTACCAGCCAACCTTTGGAGGGGTGTAGAAATCTGGTGAGGTAGGTGCACTGAGGTTGCAGTTGCTATAGCAGTTATAACTAACATATACAATTACACACATACATACACATATCCTACACGCATATATAGATATAAATACACATAAAATACATATACTTTATATTCGTACACTGTAAAGATGGAGGTGTACTATTGAGTAGGTAATTCCGCCAGCTGAAGAAGGTAGTTACGTACATTCTTTTTAAATGTGAAACGGTTTGTGGACATCCTGATCTCAAGTGAGAGCGCATTCCAAAGTTGTACTGCTTGCACAAAGAATGAAGAGTTCACAAACTCGGAATTGTGGGAGGGACAAAGGAGAAGCAAATTATTTGTTGAGCGAAGATTTCTATCGTGATTAGTGGACAGCAGATAGGGATCAAGGTAAGTGGGTGAGGATGGGGAGTTGAGGAATGAAAAGAGAGAGGTCAGCGCTCGCTGATTACGGCGCAGGAGAACGGGCAACCATTGCAATTGGGAACGAAAAGCAGAGACGTGGTCATACTTTAAAGAATTACACCAAACTAAATAGTTCGTAAGCAAGGAAATTTCAAAACAAACACAAATCATGTAGTGGTGGATTATTCGCCAGCTGGTCATACGAACATGAAACAAATATATGTGTTCAGTGATTTCCTCCCAACTGAAAATTTATCAGATAATAGTTTGTATGTTACTGTTAATAAGTAAAAATGTAGGCTGGCTATATCTAGGTGGAATGTTTGTCAGCTGATGCCCTAAAAGGTGTAACGCAGGAGCCAACTGGCAGCATCTATCGCCTATTTAAATGTATCAGCTGACGAGTTTTCCCCCGGCATACTGCCAGTTGATTTTTTTTCATTATTTACAGGCAATAACCAGCATACCAATTTTCAACTATGAGGCAATGACGCATCAAAAGTTATTCAACATTCAATGCGCGAAATGATTAAAAATCATTTTTTATTACGTGCGTGGGCGGCTACCGTTGCTCAACCCACCCACGGAGCCGCAGCTGACGATCACAACGCTTCAGGATACAACTCTTTTACGCATTTTACGAGTTATCGACCAAAAGGAATTTGGTCATGAAAATCTGTCGCTGGCTCATGGACTTAAAATAATACTGTAGTTTCGAGATCTTACATTAGTCGTTTGACTTCAATTCTATCAGAAACCTACTGTGCCAATGCATATCTCCTTATCAAGTTTAAACAAAGTATCTGCGTTCGTTTTAAGGATACAACATAGCCATTTATAGGTATTACCGGTCTGGTAGTGGAGTGCTATAGTATTATTGTTTAGATCAGGGAACTATTTAGTGTTTTTTAAAATTGTTTTTTCTTAAGATGTGTGGGCGGACCCGTGCTTCACCTAGTTTCTCCACCTTGGTGAAGCACGGGGACTATATTTTATTTTTATTTTCTTATAATTATTTTTATCGAGGAACAAACAGTTATTTACATGTTTAACATATTTGAGGTGCAGTGCTGGTATCCTGCAGTGCTGTTATCGTGCGTATTTTGCTCCCTTAATTGGCTCTTACGACTCCCGCGGGATGACTAGGGGTGGTGAGACTATGGATTCTTAATCCGTCACCACACGGAATAGAAGACAACATTATGGTTTTTTGAACTCTTTATTGTCTTTGGATTTTGATTCCAACTTTCCCTTACGTATATATACGTAACTGAAAGTTGGTACTGTACTTGGTACTGTGCCTCTCGTTAAAAAAATTAAGAAAAAATATAACAAAAAATTATAAATTTATAATATAAATTCATTCCTCATTCATTCATTCATTAAATTCAATTTGACGACCGAATGGCGTAGTGGTTTGTGTAACGGACTGCTATTCCAAAGGTCGCGGGTTCGATTCCCGCTCAAGTCAAACATTTGTGTGCGTGAACATTTAATGTTTGATTTGGTCTGGGTGTTTCTATGTACAATAAGTATGTATTTACAAAAAAAAAGTATATATGTATTTATATCAGTTGTCTAGTACCCATAGTACAAGCTCTGCTTAGTTTGGGACTAGATGGCGTTGTGTGAATGTGATACAATATTATATTAATATGTTCCTACTAAATAATTGTTTAGATCTTTCGAATCATATAGGGAAATCAATTTCCTGCATCACTGTACAATTACGTCATCAGCTGGAGCACGGGATCCTATATAATCCCCGTGCTTCACCCAGGTGGAGAAACTTGGTGCAGGACGGGTGCGTCCCCTTTGCAATAGGTACCTAAGTGTAGTTTTTGAACACACTGGTTTTAAAATACCTTTTACAAGCTGGTGTTAAATGTTAGCTCACTATCTTCATTTCTTTGTCATTTTATGGAGTAAGTAATCTCAACTACCTATCTATTTTAAAAGGCTTCTTACCTAAGGTATTGGCAAGGAAGATATTGATTTGATTGATTCGATGTCAGATTTATTAAATATGATAAAATATTGTACCTAAGTATATTTAGCTCCATCGAGTGCAATGGCACCAACGCTGTAGGTCGTACGAGTCTTACCTATATCTACTTGCAGCTTATTGACAGTCGAGATTTAAACGGTGTTAGTTTCGCACGCTGCGGTACAGTAAAATAGTAAATCAAAAAAACAGAATCACAGTATGTTTTTGTATTGTACAACAAAATTCTTAAAAACCTTTTAAGACTTTTAATTAATAAATTAATAATCTAGCAGTTACAAGCACATAGGACATAATTTTTTCATATACCTATTTTAGTAAAAAGTCAGCATGCAATAAAAACTTTTTGACAATCATACGTCAATCTCTCAAAATGGCGGTGAAGGTGCAATGCGGTGTTTCCGCGGAAACGACAAATAAGAAATTATGATTTAAAACAAGCAAAAACTGAAAAAATGATCGTAAGTGCGTGTTGGTAGTGCTCGTGTTGTATAAATTACACCAATTTTTTTATATTCTTCGAAATTGTTTTGTTAGTGTCCCTAACGTGATGTTGCGGCGAGTTAACTTCTACTCGATATGTTTCGCATTTGGTCTCAGTGTTCTTTTGATTCTTGCTGGGAGTCGATATGCAGATAACACATACTACCGTCCGTCCATGGAAAGCGGGAGGAATGTCAGGACTTTTTTAAAAGTGGAGGATGGAGAGGAGAATTATATGCCCCAGTTACTATCAGCGGATCCATACGAAAATGGTCCAGAGGAGTCATCACACAAGGTATTCGAGGTAGCCCGAAACAATATTAAAGGAAGGACATCTAAATACAACTTCTCCTATTCAGGTGTACATGGCTTAGAAGATTTAGTTATGGAATTAGGTGGAAAGCCTTTGAGAAGTATAATTGTGTCTACTTGGAGGTCAGGTACTACGTTTTTAGGAGAGGTGCTTAATACTATCCCAGGTACCTTCTATCACTATGAACCTCTACTAAATTATGGAATTGTTCAAATAAGAGGGCCTCCAGAATCTAATGATGCATTGAGCACTATCAAAAACATGTTAAAATGTGATTTTTATGGAATGGATACTTACTTTACATATGGAAAGACTCATTTGCACCAGTTTAGCCATAACAAAAGACTGTGGGACCATTGTAAATATAATAGAGAGCTGTGTTTTGATGCAGAATTCACTTCACAGTTTTGTAAGCTATTCCCATTTCAAACCATGAAGGTGGTCCGTCTAAGATTACGTCTTCTTCAAGAAATTTTGGATGATAAAGAGTAAGTTACAATTAAATTAAATACTTCTTCCAGTATTTCTAGTATGGACATATAAACACACTTTTTTGTGTTATTATTTAGTGCTAAAAACAATATTGGTACTTTACAACTTATAATCACATTTATCACAAAAAATTAAGTGCACCTCTTTTATGTATATACATACATATATATTAACTTATACTACCTATTTCAACCATATGTTTGTTTACAGGCTTAATGTGAAGGTGCTTCTGTTAATCCGTGATCCCCGCGGTGTGATGCAATCTAGACAACACCGTGATTTTTGTCAGCCATCTGCTGACTGTTGGCACCCAGAACTACTATGTGCTGATATGATCAATGACTATGTAGCTGCGAGCCGCATACAGACACAGTATCCAGATAAACTTATGTAAGTTATCTTTAAGTTCTTTTATATTTACATACACGTGCCATGGCCTGCCTAGCAGTAAGGTATTGAAACTCAAGTCCTAGTTAATTAATAGTTATTATGTCATTTCTTATATTTCAATATGAGCATTACTATTAAATTGCAATGTTTGTAGATTAAATAGTGCAATAAAAAATAAAAATTGGTAAATATGTTATTTGATTCATAAAGTCTGAATGTCAGTGTCACCACCCCTATTAATTGTGTGGGTGTCACTAGAGCCAACTAAGAGAGCAAACTATGCAGGACCACTGCACTGCAAAAGTGAAGGAAAACTTGAAACAAACCCCTTAGCAAACCCTCTGGCCAGCATGGTATAGTAAACTTCCTTTCTAAGGCCTATGTTCAGCAGTGGACCGTTAAAAGCTTGTTTGTTGTAGTTGTTTGATTTGTTCATGATGATGATGCTAGTAAAACTAGCTGGTGATGAATGTCTTGCTATAAATTCCTAAATCAACCTCCTAAAAAAACTTAATTCATTTCTATTTTTCACATGTAAAGCATTTTAAAACACTAAATAAGTATTTGATTCAATTTACAATTAAGAATAGAACAACCCAAAACAAAATGCAATACTTCTCAACAATTTTTAAAAATATGTACAGTCATACAAAACCAAGAAACAGTAACAATACATAGGTACATGTCTAAGTTATAATTTAAAAAGCTTTTATTTTATTATAATTATATTTCATTTACTTACATTCAAGGGGCTAGTGATGACAGGTTTAAAATTAGTTATTCTCTCTCTTAGTCATTAAACAATTTAATATTCTTCTTCTTATTTAAGGTTAGCAATATAACAGTCAGGTATCAAATGATGGGCAATGTGTTATCTTATCAAATGTTGACAGGGACTGTTATCTGAGACATATGTCACAAGCACTCTGTATTCGATGCCATACCACAAGTATGAAGTGTGTTTTACATAAAAAGTTTTAATGATTTTGGTAACTTGAAGTTATTTCCACAGAGCAAATTAAAACTCTTAGGAAAAGCTCACCTTCCTATTATATTACTCATTACAGTCATTACTTTCTTAGCAGTTGGCTAAAGACAACATTTTAAGATTTAATAGTTATGTGTATGTATAATTATAGGCTGACATTGCTATGGGTGTTGAATGATTGCTACTCTGTGTTACAAGAGCTTTCCTACTTAGACAGTGTTGCAATAAGCTAACTTTCTCTTGAAAAGCCATATTAGTACTAATACTGATTGTATTTCTCTTGAGGTGGGAACTTCCAACTCTGTAAGTGTTTTAAATTAAATAGAGTAACTGTGATAGAGCATGGAGGTTTACTGGTCTAGGATTTTGAACTGGGGAAAATCTTAATAAAAAACCAGACATTGCGACGCCGTCGGCTCGAACTGTCCGCCGCCGGCGACGTTTTTAAAAACCCAGCGCTGAAGATTTGCGTACTTAGCATTCGTACACCGACCGACGACAGAGAATCCGCCAACGGTGGCGCCGTTGGCAGATTCTCTGTCGTCGGTCGCGTGCGGTCGGCGGACAGAGAATCCTGCGCCTTAGTGTTTATTTCTTTCCTTTTTTAAAAAGACAACTTCCGCATTAGGAATATATCCAGTGTCGGGAGGACTTAACAAACATACATGTAACGGACACAATGAAAACTCAGACTCAAAACAACAATTGGTGGATCACACAAAGTATTGTCCCATGTGGGGATCGAACCCACAGCACTCTGCGTAGTAGAAAGCAGTGTGGCGACCGCAGAAACCACTACGGCATCTACGCAGTCGAAGAGTAGTCGTTTATATTTACTTTCTTTAGTGTCACTAATCTCACTGAAAGGGCAGCAACGATCTTGTGTCTCCTGAGGAGCAGATGTCCATTAGTGACAGTAGTCACTAACCATTAGGCGACCCTTATTCCATTTCGTTTGCCCCTATACCACAGAGAACATGTTTACGATATTTTAAACAACCCTGTAACCACAGAATTAATTATTGCGTAATATACTGCATATTGCGTAGGTACAATAAATATATCACATTCATTTTACTGATGTGCATAGCCTTAATAATTTAAATTGAAAAAAATAATCGGCAAATACTGAGTAGAAATTATTCCTTGGGGGTTCCGTAGAAACTTACTGTTGTTTCTGTGCCTTTCAACCGTCTCTTCCTTCTGCGAACATGTGATGTGTGTGACAAAGGAAGCGGCAGGACGGGAGAGAGAACGCAGCACCGCTGTCTCTACCCGCAGAAGGCGCACCGGGCCAACTCAGGAAGTGGCTTGCCAACAATTCTGAGGAATTCGTCGTCCGAACAGATGCAGGCCCGAGAGGCAGCGCAGTGTTCCGTGTGCGCTCCTAGAGGTCTGCGATCGAAGGGTGACGGTCGCAACGGGTGACGAGACCCTTCGTGGGTATCAAGGGTCAATTGCGATTCTCGCTCCCCCGGCCATTGGCAATGAGAGGATTGAGGATCTCCCACCCCGTTAACAAAAAAAAATCGTTGCCTATCTTCTTGACAGTAGATCAACAGAAATTTATTTGCATGTGTTCTATAAATGACTAAATTGTTGAATGTTTACTTGCGTTGCTTGATATTTGCTAGTTCTTGTTATTTATTAAATATTTTGTTAGTTATGTTAATAGAAACGAAAAAGGTTCATATTTTAAAAATTCTCGTTTACTTTTGTGTCGTGTAGAACCCTAAAAAATAATTAATTAGGAATACAATTAGTGAAACCGTTAGTATTTATTATAGTATTTTTTGTTATCAGCCAGGACCTTGGCATGACTACCCATTATAAAATACAGTTAAAAACCTAACATTATTATACATATTATGAACATGAATAAGGAAGTTCAAATTCACAGTGAAGGACAATTTGTTTTGATTTACTAACGAATTCTAAACTATACAACAATTTGATGTTTTTTTTTTTATAGCAAATGCTCATTTATCATTATACAATTAACGTGTCAAACAAGAACCATTTCCGTAGAATCGTAAGAGAATAATTACTAACCCCCATATCTTTTGAAGAAGTGTTCAACTGCGATACTTAGCCGGCCTGGTAGGTCTTAGCCTGCCCTGGAAATCACTTCTCGATACTTTTCTTAATCTTTATCACCCAACAATGTGGGCTGGTTTATACGACATGTTTATTTGTTCAACTTTCAATCGTTTTGTAGGGCTCTAAAGTACCTACTGCGAGGTGCTCTTTAAAAAACTTTTGCCATAATATTTACTTACTTCACGTGTAGTATAAATTATGTTAATTTGTTTCATTGTTACAAAAGACTAAATATATTTATCCAAATGTTGAAAACCCTAGCCCCCTGTCGTAAACACTTGATATATATGCCTCAGGAAAACGAGCACACTCATGAGAGATCTAATTTCAATAGATTCTCCGCTACTTGCTGTCATTTAATCGAATCACTAAATATTAATAAAGACACGTTCGATTGTATGCCTAACAATAAATATTAATAATTTTCCTTTTAATAATATTATTAGGTACAAGGTTATCATATTGCAAAGGCTTGTACTAAAATATTCAGCATGTTTGCTTAAAACACGTAGGTACGTATGTCCTAAAGGTCTTTTATAAAACAAAAGTCAATATTTAAATAAAGCATCTATAGATTTAAAAAGGAAAATATCCGCTTTGCACTTTGTACCACCGCTTCTTCTTCCCGATTGAAACACTAGAAAGTGGTGATGGTTGGACATTTTTAGGGGACTGTCTTTATGTAAGCCATGACATTCAAAAAGTGCTGGCACTTAGTCTAATTTGAATAAATGACTTTTGAATTTTGTTTCGTGACCCTGTTGGAAACGGCCAGTAAATATATGTTGTTCATATAATATTGTTAATTTGTATTACTCACATTCTACAGGGTGCTCCGATATGAAGAACTGGCTCTTGATCCTAATGTTACAACACATCGAATTTTAAAGTTCCTACGGCTAAGTCCCACTGCTTCAATAGATGAGTTCCTGCAAGCACACACGAATAACGAAGTGGCTGGCGTCAGCTCCACTTACAGAGTCTCCCGCGATGTGCCTTTCAGATGGAAACAAGTGTTGGACTTTGCTTATGTTGATGAAATACAGGTATGTAGGTATTGAAGTTTTGTTAAATAACATCTGTTTTATCAATTTCGTAGGGAAACTCACATCTATAATGTACAATACTGATTTGAAATAAAGGAAAAACTTATTAAGCAAAAATTATACTTATTGTCAAGGAATTTCTTTTGTTCAGTAGCTATGGACGAGTTAAGTACAAAACACTACAAACGCTCTGGTTTTGCTACTGTAAAGTCTTTAAAGTCACATACGATTTTTTTTCTCAGTTTTCGCATATCCCACGATAAAGACTCATCACTGTTGTTGAAGAACATGTTCTCCCGTACAAATGTTTCATACTGCAAATGTATTGGGATGCACTATGTTTAGAGATTTTCAATAATTTTATCTACGAGGATATTTGAGGGGATTGTAGTCGATCTGTAATTATTTATGTTCTTATATGTGCCCTTTTTTATGTATAGGCTTTATAATGCCATTTTCTCCGGATACACTGACAGTATTTATTTAAACAAAGCATAGGGGTTATTGTTATCATTTAAATGGTCATCCATCATTTCTGGCCTTATCTAATCTCATTGTCACTTCGGGATAATTTACATATCTATTTTCCCTAATTAATTGTTTGCTACAGAAACAACAGAAGTTATTTATCTACATTATTTCTAAATCCATTTTGTCATTTATAACGATCATAGGAATCGATATGTGTACCAAACTTCAACTTAAACGTTTTGTACATTCAGAGAAAATTGTCTATGACAGATGAACAAAACTTCTATTCTTCTAAGGACTCCATTTTCAATTATTGTTATATAAATACTGAAAGAGTTTTAGATAAGCTTTAAAAATCTACGGCTCAAACGGTTTAAAGAAGCGGAATGATTAATTGGTTCCATTATTATCTGCACGGCACACACAAGATACGACTGTAACCTATATCCGTCTTTCGTCTAGATCATTCATTATTATTATCGTGGAGAAAGCGCAGATGCGCTGAGTTGAACGGAAATTACACTTTATAAACAAAACCATGGTTATAATGTTTCTATTCACACAATGATTCATTACAGGTGAGTTTTGAGAGTTGACTGTATATAACCGCAGTGTTTACCTTATGTCATTATCCTAATCTGTCAAACTATCAAAGATCTTAAACGAATTTAAGAGAGAGTTTTTGAAATGTCAATTTGTAACGTTCTGTATTTATCATAATACTTGTTATGTCGTATCGTAAAATGTGCCTGATTTCTTCATTATGTCTTATTGCCTCAATATCCGTGATCTGTAACTTCTTATCTATTTATCTGATTGCTTATGGCTATTTAATTGCCGTGCTAATGATTGAAACCTACTCAAAAAGAAATACAGGAATAAAACTAAATGAAAAATTCTAAAAAAGTGTTTGGTTGGTTTACGTCATAAGATTAAAAATTAGGTCACCTGAATGGCTGTCCTTTAATTGAAGTATGAATGGGGCACTGCATAGAAATTGTAGAAATTGATAATAAAAGGTACCTATGCATCTTTACATAGTATTAAATGAAGTCGCTTTTTTTCTTGAACGCTTAGATCTTTTAAACTAAGCAACGGATTTTAATACTTTTTTCACTAATAGAGAGCGTGATTTAATGTTTTTGTGCGCTTACATTGCAAACGCTGCCTAAACCTTACGAGATATATCAAAATAATGTACTACGTAATTGTATATCTTAAAAAGATCTACTAAAAGTCCGCAATGATTTATATCTATCTCCTAAGGATAACCCTATAGTAATCATTTTTATCTTTTACATGTCACAAAAATTAATGGGTTATTTACTAAGCTATTTTGAACAGTATAGTATTAATCCTTATCCAAATAAATATATCACATCAAAATTGCCTTTTTACAGCATATCGTTAAAATGAATATCTTAGTAGATATCAGAGATTTAAAATGCGGGAGCAAATCGGCCGTCTTCGCGTCGGGCTGTACGCCCGTCTCGGCTGGCAGCGGCCCGCAGGATTAAAGCGGGCCTATAAATATTGCATATAAAGATGTCCTTTAGTAGAGTCTTATCATAATAATAGTATAATTAATTACTCTACACTGACACCAGATTAGTAGTATACTATCTACATTGCACCCGTGCGAAGCCGAGCGGATCCCTAGTATACATATATAGACATGAACGAGATCGAGAATTCAATTTAGTCATACCTACTTAGAAACTACTTTCTATTATTGCCTTCAAACTTAAATAATTATTTGCTTTATAATTTAAACTTAGCCAATCAAAACAAAATACCGATGAAGGCTTGTTTAAAAACAGGTTCTGTTTCCGCTCGGAACTATATGGTCAAGAGTTTTAGTTAGTACTTGTAGTTAGTAAATGACTAAAGCCAACATGTTAAAGGGAAAATTAAAAAAAATGCATTTGAAAATATCGTGGCTACACCCTTTTGAAAAGTGTTGTAATGCGACCTTAAGCAGTACATAACAGTACATAACCAGAAAATAACAAACTTTATTTAATCGACAAGTGGCATTTCAATTCCATGTTAAATTGCATTAACAGAATCAATCCTCGTTATAAAAATTCGTTCAAAATTTAATTTCAATCTATTCTTGATCTCACAATTGTCTTAAAAGGTATTCTCATAGGAAAGTCTCATACTAAGACTAGCCGAATACCGATTCAACGTTCGGTTAAAAGGTACCATGTTGTTCATGTGACGAATGAATGACATCATGCCAGTAGTAAAATCATAAATCAATATGACTTGTCACTAAGATATGTGATAGAGATAAAACAATACATCATAGATCAATGTTTTAGCATTCTGTAATTTGACAGAACGAAAATTGAAAAAAAAAACCTATCTTGAAACATCTTTTTCTTGTGTACTTTCTGTCTTAACTAAAACCGTTGCCTAAGCTAGAATTTAAGTTAAATATACGTGAGTGATACAATGTAAAATACCATTTAATTGTTTTTTTTTTACTGATTTGATTATGTAATGCCTTAATTAAAAACTTTGGAATGAATTTTATTATTTATTACTTATCTGAATTTATGAAATAGAATTTTTCGATTGCCTAAACAAAATTAACTGACATTTCTATTATCTTTTCTTATCATTACATTCATAAAGTTAGTTTATTAAATAAAATGTAAAAAAAAAGATATATGATGATATTCATCATCATCAACAGCCTTTACTAGTCCACTGCTGGACATAGACCTCTCCTTAGGAAGGAGGTTTTGGCCTACTATATATGATGATATTATATATATGAAATTATTTATTCTATTGATTGATGTTTCAGAACGCGTGCAAAGAAGCAATGGAGCTTTGGGGATACCGAATGGCTCACAATGCGACACACATGGCCAGTAAAGAGTTTTATCCCATAGAAAATTATACAGTCACTCAGTGAACAAATTAATACGTCGCTATGGAACATTGACTTTTAACATGAAGAATAAAACTAAACTCACATTTTGTAAGTATCGTGTAGCTAATATATTTTTGGTTACATATAGTTTTTTGATGTTCAACATCTTACTTCTCGCTTTCTTGGTATTTGTGGGAATAAAATCGCGTCTAGGGACGGAAACATGTAACAGGAAGCCAGGGCAACATTCTTATAAGTTCGCGATCGCGCCAATAAGAGCATTGAGATGATAGGCCAGAAGGCCCTCGTAAGAAAAGTTCGGTCAAAATTCACTTCTGATCTACTCGCGATATCACAAATGTCATAAAAGGTATTTCCTTAGTAAAATAGTAAAGTATTACTAAGACTAGCAGATTAGCGATTTAACTTTTGGTCACAATACGATATATAATCATATTACAGTCAACGTTGGATGTTTTACACTTTACTCCGGACTAGATTTTTATGCATTTTGTGGAACCGAATTTTGACAGAACTTTTATTATGAGCAATTGGCCTTCAGATCCAAAATTCCGATAGTTGTTTCATCTGGTCTCAGTCAGCGTTCTTGGGACGATTTCATTTAGACGTGTTTTCCGTCCTATCTGGGAGTTGCTTTACTGCGATTTCCTAGCATAGAAGTACTTATTTGAGGGAGACTTATACGAATACTTCGCTTAAATTCATTCTGTGCTTAGTAAATCGGGACGGCTTAGAGTTTTAGTGAAAGACTGTGCATTAAACGTTTTCATTGTGCGAAAATTACCTTTAAAAAAAGGTGTTTAAATTCCTTAATTTATTTTCAGATGACGTTCCACAACTTATGCTCCAAAAAAATGGTTTTCTATTTCTTAGTAAAGCATTGCTATTGCAAAAATTAAGGTATGCTCTTTTAGACTAATTTGTTTAAAGCCAACATTTTGAATTTAGAAACTATAAATCAAGCTCCGAAACAGAAAATGTATTTAAACATCGTAAGTATTATTACTTAATTAATATTTTTATCAAAACTTTTTAAAATACATAATTACATATAGTAATGTATAAGACGGATATGTAAAAAGATTAAGTAATTTTCATGTTATTTTACAACGAATAAGCGATATTATTTATTTATTTACCTACTGTAATTATTATTATTTGTGTGACTTAAAGATTTCTTTTTTTCTCTTTAAGACTGATCACTTATCCATTTATCCGATTCTTCCATACATTTACGACAAGCGTTGCGCTTTAACATATAGGTCGTGGAGAAACAGTACTTTGTAGTAGTTAATTAATGAACTCAGGTTGTGTAATATAAGCACTGCGGGTGTGTCATTATATCAAAACGTAAAAGATGGACCATTGAAGATGTAGGGGAAAAAATTGCTTGACAATATCATAGATCATATGCATGGTCAATAAAGCGCAGGCAATTTTCCTCGCCTTAACGCATTTAATTATAAGCTTAGGCAACGCACTCATGGAATTGAACGATTGTTGATGCTTCCATATAGACAAGTATAGATGCAATATTTTTATTAGATATTGAAGTGTAAGAAAATCTACAATACACCTCTATTTAGCAATAGTTACTATCAGTTGTACGGTTGCTTGCACTAACAAATAAACATACTCTTTAGTATAAGCGAAAACAAATAAACATACTCTTTAGTATCCTTGACATTAATATCTGTGATTTATTTTAAAATTTAAAAAAAAGTAACACATATTTATTGAACAATGACAACTCTGCATTATCTGTAAATAGATAATAAAGATGTCATTAAAAAATATATCAAGTTCTATAAGCAATGTGCCACTGACGCACGAATTAAAATTTTACAGAATTGATAACTTTGAATACTTAACTTTATCAGCTCTCTAAACAATCTTGGCTTTATAATCATTAACTAATGTTAATGTCAAAAAATCGACCAAATCTTCTAAATATAAATTTTGAATCAAATATATAAAAAAGCCATCATAATATTAAGCATATCGCATTATACTAACGTTGTTCTTGTTCTGTTCGAAAACATGTCGCTTATTTGCATGAAAGTGTCTAAAATTAAAAAAAAACAATGTCTAATCTGTTTTAGACTTCAACCCAAATTAATATTTATATAGATAAAACGTCTTCCCGAAATCAGGGTTTCACAATTGAGTTATAGTTGGTATTACTTTTTGTTCATTTGCAATTGCAAATTTTATTTACTTTGTTTTATTTTCAAATGAGCGATGCATATATTATATAATATACAATATGCCAATAATCTTGAAACTCAGCGTAAACTCCGTCCATGAGATAAATTACGATCCACGACGATATTAAACCCCAAATGCAAATTTCGTATAAAAAAATACGTGTCACTTTTATAAAACACTGCAATAATAATAGTAAGGATAAGTAGTTGTTGAAATCCAACATGTGAAGTTCAATGGATCTTCAAACGATTCATTTGCATTTATCCTGTCATATATCTTTACAATTTGGAAAGAGAGATATTTTACATATTTAAATAGGTAACTACGTACAATAAAAGGAATTTTAATGTTGTAATTTGCCATCGGACAAAATTTATTTTTTATTTTTGTGAATAAACTTGGTATTTTTATGCTTTGCGTACACGTACGTTTGTACACGATTAATTTAAAAATATATCCAAAGTCAAAGTAACATGCTCAGTTGTCACATAACACATTATTGCCTACAAGCGTATACGTTATTGCGAGGTACTTCGTGGCCCATGTAGAGTAAGCTCCTAGGATTTCGGAATGATTTTAATGGTACTATTCCAGCATGCTGTAGTCGATAAATCAATTAGAGACGTGCTTATAGCTTAGAAAAATAACATATACAATTACGCACATTAAAAGTAACTATAACGAATTGCTAGTGCAGTCTGTGGACCATTTTACATGGGACACTTAGTATTCCTGTAGGTATAAGTACGCTAATAATTAATGTAAGCCAATGGAACTAAACGACGTAGTGAGAATTCATTAAGTGCACTTGATTATAAGGTAGTGAAAAACTAGGATTAAACGATTTGATTATATCTGTAATTTAATTTTTGCGTTCGGTATGACGAAACCCTCTCTGACTTAGTTTCTTAGTAATTTCATTAGCCATCAAATGTTTTCAGGAATGAATTATCAGTTATATCGATATCTTTTGATTTGAGAAAGTAGGTCATGGCTTTTAAAACGTTATTGAATATATCTGCTATGAGATTTTAATAAAGACTTTTTAAAATATAATTTTAAATTTGTCTCTTAAACTAGTATAATTAAATCGCAGCAGGACCAATATGAACGACCGTGACAAATTCACGTCAATGTTTATAATACGGTCTATTGACATTGAATAGGTAAAATTGATATTAATTCGAAACGATAAACGAAGCTTAGGTTAGTAAGGGAAAAAATTCTTGGACCTCTCTTTAACACGGTCATAGAGAGAACATACATCAAAAGCAGTTATGACATTACCTCTAAAATGAACGTATCGAGAAAATTTTATTAGTTAAACGTAACTTCAAAATAAATAAAGTGAAAAGAGTAAACTCTACGACTACGTTGAAACCCTACAAAAATGAGAAAATACTGGTTTAACTAGTTTTCTGTCTGTTTTTTGCTCGGTTATTTTTGTGGTCATACCAATTAAATTCTAGTTTTCATTGGAATAAAAAAAGGATATTTTATAACCAAGTATTAGCCATAAATGTCGATGCACGTTTGCCTTATAGTGGCAATTTATTGAGACGGAAATCGGACAATTTTTTGATTAAAAGCGTTTTCACCGTCCCATTTACCATTATAAGAGAAGCAAGCTTAGGTATTAGGAGGTCGATTTAAAACCTAAAAGCGAAATTCAATACATCCCATGTCCCACTTTAACTGATAATCACATTTATATACGTGAAAAATTATCTAAGGGAACACAAAAGATAAAATAGGAGCACAAAGAAGTAGGTTGATATAGAATAGGATGGGGTTCAGAGTTAGTTTGAAATTATGTTAAATTTTATTGTATTAGACAAACGACTGCACTTGTCTCTCGCTCGTGTTTGAGCTGTTAGTGTGTGCGAAAGCGACACCTATAGTGACGCATCGTGAGTAGAAATTGTGACACGTTGATCAAGCCCCGACTCCTTACGGTTAGGGCCTAACCAATCAGGTTCCAAGTAATTATCGTCTCGTACGAAAGCTTGGAAACTGATTGTTCAAGGTGCAAGGCGTGATCGATGCGTCACTATTTTCTTAACGCGAACGGACTATAGTAACTGTTGGTGTCACATCTACGCACAAGTATTGTAAGGAATGAAACTTAAAAACACCTAACGTCAATAAAGTACCATCAATTAATAATTAAGATAACATGCTTCCTGATAGATTTGACAATATAATATATTCATTTATGCCTTAACGAAATATTGGTAGTGATATAGGTAAGATGTATTATTGAATTGCATGTTAGTAATTTACATACATAGTAATGGTTTATAAATCAGAGTTCTGGTGGCTGGCTGGATCCAGTGTAGATTTTTTATCATATCATTAGCATATCATAAGGTATACACTTATTATAAAGTATTTATTCTCAAAATGTGCTTATATTTAATCATTATTGTAAAAAAAAACTATTATTGTAATTTTGTTCTGTATAGTGTGATATTTTGGTTGGTTGTATGTTTGATAAACATCATTTTTTATGAAATTTTGTTTGTTGTACACTTTACTTTATAGAAATGCATAGTTTAGATGCGTCTAGGTGTAATGTGTGGAGAAGTGAATAGAACGATTTTTGTTTATATTTACATCAAAATGCTATCGAATTTATATGTATGCGTAACTGATAGCCTCTTAGATTCAGAACAATAAATAATAAATCGATTTTTATTTATATCTTGTATTATTATAATATGCAAGCAATAATATAATAAAGCCATACTTACTTAAGAGTGGAAGCGGTAGAATTTAAGGGTAGCCTTACTAGAATAAGAGTTACGATTGAATGAATAAGAATGTTGAAGTTTTAATCTGTAGATTGTAATAGCACGGCCGGCGTTATTATTGCAAACATTGTACCATCTTTTTTATTTGAGGTTAATAAAGTTACAATAAATATATTTTAGTTTTATTTTAATATACTCTTATTGATTTACGAAGCAACGAGAAACGGTTATCCTAAGTAGTGTTTAATTCAGTCATAAACATATTTACCTAAAACTTAAACGTTTAAAAACTTAATAAATATTTTTTCTATGATTTATCATTACACCACCATGTGTTATGTGGATATTTTTGAAGAACTTATTTGACCTAAGTATGTGTGACTTATTCGCTATCACGCATAACTGTCCAAGGAAGCGTGATGGCATTATTATATTATCCGATAATCGATTTTTTAAGATTTGGCTACAATCCAAAAAAATCTAGACATATCTAGAAGACAATATTATGTCTATATTTTAGTCAAAAATAATTTATGTGGTCTATCAGGCACTATAGAATATTGCTGAAGTTGCTTGGTTGGGCGCCGCACTGTAGGCTGCTGCGCTCATGCCATGACAATTGTTACGTATTTCGGATGGGCCAGACCTGAAGATAACATATCTGCACCTGCAGAATTCCTCAATACAAATTTTATAAACGATGATGTTATAAAGTCGAACGATGTAGTTTTATTTCTCTCCAAATGTAATGAAGCCAATCAACCAGTAATAGCCTTTTGCAGTCCACCAAGAGGGAATTTAGCCCACTAGTACTACTCTTTGCCTGGCAGGTTGTTGGTGTATAGGGTGTAGTTTCGAGTTTTCCTTCTGACGGAGTGATCGTGTCTCTAAAAGTTTTGAGTCCTTAATTGACTGGCATTCTAAATCTGTCAGCACACGGCAATAGCTATTTCTACATTCGCTTGGTAAGCAAAGTCATTATCTATTGTTTTACAAAAACATGCCAAGCATAACCTTCGCCCTTTTAGAGAGCCGGCTAACAACAGCAAAATAGGGTTGCTATTAGTTGTTATGAGTATTAACATGTCAAGCAAAACAGTATGTTATTACTTAACCTCGAAATATTTAAAATCCAATATCTTTCTTAGACTTCTTTTGCTAGTAATTTTGTTATAGGAATGGTCAAGTATAAATTCCTGTGTTTTGGTCATTTTTGATATTTTAATATAAAATAATATATTTTACTACAGTCACACAACGTCATCTTAATGCTACCTTTCACTTCAAATAAAATTATGTATGGGGACATTCCTTTGTCCTTTGCTCTAGAATGGAAATGATAAAATGTTTGCGGTTAAAGATTTATTAATAAAGAAAGTTCCTTCAAAAACACTGGAAAAAAAAGAAAAAAAAAGAAACGTTGATTGTTATAATAGTTCCATTAATTCAAATATTTTTTTATTTGCATGGTCTGAAATTCATCTGCTAGAAGACTTGTATTAATATACCTTGCAATAAATCTTGTCACCACCGGAGCTCTGTTTTCTTCCTTGAATATTATACCTTTAAATATAAACATAATGCGTATACGAGTTTAGATCACAATTTGCAGCAACCTGCAATCGCAAGTTTTTTTTTCATAGAAGAGAGGACAGACGAGCAGACGGGCCACCTGATTTAAAGTGACTACCGCCGCCCATTAACGCCTGCAACTCAGGAGTCACAAACGCGTTCGGCCTTTTAGGAAATAGTACGCTCTTTTCTTAAAGGTTTGAATAGGAAAAGAAAATCTTTAGTTTGCCTAGCACATTTCAAAATATAGGGTCCATGCCTATGTATAAAAACTAGAGATGCCACGAATAGTGATTTGGCCGAATAACGAATATTCGGCTAGCGTCTTGTCCAAAGAGCCAAATATCCGGCAACACTTAGTACCTGAAAACTGAATCAGTAAAATGATCAGCAATTGCAAAACAATATCCTAACCTAAGCGAATTTGCTAAGATTTATTTATAATCTCCAGGAAGCAATATATACAGTGAGCGGCTATTTTCAGAAGCAGGTATAATTTATGAGGAACAAATGCTGAAAAAAATTGTTTTAAGTATTAATATGAGAAGTTATTGGTAAAATAAAAATCTTTGTGAGTAATATTATGCATTCTTTGTTTCGTGATTTACTATTCGGCGTTCGGCCAAATAGTTCGAAAGATTCAGCCGAATACCGAATAGTGGAAAAATATTCGTGGCATCCCTAATAAAAACGTATTCAAATTAAGACTATAAAAGTATTGCGATCGTTGTAATTTAATCGTTTAAAAAGTTGAGATAACAAAACAAAAATTAAAGCTGTGGTCGTCTAATTTAGCCGTTTTGATACTTCGTTAATTTCGTTGTAGGTACATAGGGATAGCAAGACGAGTAGCAAAAAGGAATGTAAACTTACCCATAGCTGTTAGAGTTAGTACAATGTTAATACTTAGGCAAATAGCTGCCCCAACTAAATTTAGTGACAGGAGAATGTATGTTCGGATTGAATAATTTGTTTCACTGAAAAAAAAATTACAGGTTCAAGCTACTACATAGATGAGAGTATAAATACGTATGCATACATTTTCTCCTCTGATCTCCGACTTTTCATGGGCACAGGAGCCAGGAGTATGTGGTGTTTCCACTAAAAACCTCCCCAACATCAGGTCTCGAGTGCCCTACTCTGGGTAACCACCGGACCATGTTATTTAAGGTCCCCGTGAATCGACCAGGGCTAAGACAGGCCTTATCTCGGGGAAGCAGGCTTCAACCCGTCTATCGGCCCAGAATTAATCTGCCACCAGACGTCTCAGCCTGCGGCCCCGTCGACTGCTTATATCTCTGACAGGTCTCGTCCGATTTGTTAGAAGAAGACCTCGCGTTCAGACGCGCCCACGCGGGGCAGTCTTCTAGGGTATGCTGGGAGGAGTCCCAGTTGAAATTCAAAAATACTCTGGATGAAGATAATCTGCGTTTGTGCCGAATGGATGTCTAGTAAGTATTTAAGAAAACACAAGGAAACTGAACCCGAATCTAGTCTAACCAAACAAACCAATAGTAATTACAAAATAATGTCAGTTTAGTAAATAAAAATAATGTTACTATACCTCGTGACAATAGCTTGTTGAACCTGCATTTTTAATTAGTATCAATTTAAATATGGTATTAAATATTCTTAGGCAAATAAAAAAACCACTGTTACTTGTTATACTTATCAATTAAAAGCCTCTGCCTACAATGTTACAGTTGCCTTAAAGAATATAACTGCTCATTTCTACCCTTAATAATAAGTTATCCTCTATTGATGTCATTCTGTTTAGACACCTGTCATGTATTTAAAAAAAAATATAACGAGAATATTACGTATTGACCTCTTTTTAAATAATGCTTTAAATTCTAGATTCTCATTAAATGCGGGAATGCTATTTGCTTGATAGGTACCTTACTACGAAACAAAACTTAATGATTTTCTGTGTGCGTTACCCCAGCAAAATAATGTCGAAAATGGTCATTTAAACGTTATAGATAATTAGTTGCTCCCCTTGTGTAATTGTTAAGCACATTTTTAAATTTGTTTCTCTTAAACTTTTTTAGTTATTTCAAAAAAACATTTCCTGCTGGGGTAACGTTTGAAACGTTACCGCAGCCAGACATTTTCTTTTTTAATTGTAATATTGAAATAAATTTTAGCTAAATAATTAGTTATCTGGACTAGGTAAATGTTACAATTTATTTGGTATTTGTATTTTCTTCGGCTGCGAAGTTATTCGAGATCCTGCTGGAGTAACGTTTGTGGGTTTGCTGGATCTTTGAAACGGGTAAGCGGATTGTAACCATCTTTTGTACATAACTTCTTAAGGATTAGTTTTAATTTGTTCGACAGTAAAATAACAAAAATAATGGACCGTTTAAAAATTATTTAGGTAAGTATGAAAACACTTCAATACGTCCTAACACTTTGAATAAGACCTCTAAAGACTTACTTCAAACGTTATTCTATTGCTTGTAACTACCTTCAAATGTATACGAATTTTCGTAAGTATACTGTAAGTGACTAAAAAGTTGTGATGAAATATAGCTCTCCACGTTCACGATCACAATGTGTGCGGCCTTTTTTGGCCACCGATAAACCTGTGTGGGGATATATAAACTGAATGTTATGCCAATAATTAGTTGTTTAGTTCAGTTGTCTACCTGTAAAATTTCAGCGTCGTACATATAATAATTTACGAGATAATTAAATAAAAGTCATTAGAAGGTGCAAGACCGTGGTAACCCGACCATGTTTAGGTGGTTACATAAAAGCGATCACCCAGTACATTGCGCTGTCTTTTAAAATGTTTAGTATAATACACCTTACGATTTCGGTACAGTTGCGTACAGTGTTAAATACATTCAATATTTATTCATTATTATTACCTATTATTTATTTTGTTCTTTTTTCCTAATTGATCTTAAGCACTAGTTTCTTTACTTAAAATTTCTTTAGTCTGTTTAACTACCGGAGCTACAATCAACAGAAAATCTGCACTGGCCCGCTAAAATTATAAATATATAGATACATGTATGAACGATTCACGTGACTGCAATAAATTGAAAATTTAAACCATTAAGAAATCGTTTCATTTCTTTGTTTTTTTTTTGTAAAGAAATAACACTGAAGTAATTATATTTTATTATGAGGTATATATAGAGCTTAGACTTGAATGCATCAAAATATTTAAAGAAACAAGTCATCTACAATTAGTTAAAATAGACCATAATAGTAGAAGAATACAGTTGTAAATTAGAATGCATCAACATTGCATCGCCCAACAGTCGTATACCTCGTAAGAGTAGGTAATATTGTTCTGTGGTCTATACCGAGAGCCGAGAATTATCTATACCTATGTACCTACCTGTGACTGTTGATTTCTGTTAAAAACGAACAGTTGTTGAATGATATTTTGATATAATAACGGTAATTTAATTTATCGAGTGAAAGTGATAGGTACATTTTTATAGATAAAATTATTGGTCAGATAATATTTGTCAATCAAGAATCGCCGATAATACATCCTTAGCTAGAACGCGGGAGGGGACGGGCGAAGGGATACTTCATTGTTTGCAATTTGCATCTAGTGCACTAAACTTGACCCTTAGGCAGATAATATACGTCTTGTAAAGTGCGTGTGCGCTTCCGCTTTCTATTTTTGCAAATATTTATCGTATTCTTGGGAGTTCTTCAATATGTGTGTACCTAATTACTAGTAATGGGAATTAATGCTAATTAGATTCAATTTAAGTAATTGCGAATTCTTGTCTTAGGATGTTAATTACTAATGCTAATATTGAAATTTCGTTCGGGGTGAACAAATTAAAAACGATCATAACTTGTAGGTATATCACTATTACTAATTTTACATAAATAATTTATTTTATTATAATTTAACTCACCGCGATTTTGTGATCAAATATTTAATTTTCTCCAACATTATTACAGAAATAATGCACTGCAGAGTTTGTTCGCGATATGCCAGCCTAAGTCGATTTATCACTTTAAAAAAATCCCAATCTATTTACAAAATACCTATTTACAACGCATACGTTACACTCTTCAAAACTTAAATTACCTATACCTACCCTAAAATTAAACTTCAATTAACAAATACTACACAGGTACCAATTCTATGAACAACTATAAACAATTCACCTAAACATTACGAGAAAACAAAAGCATTCAAAACAATACCTAATCTCCCGGCTGATTACTAATTATGCAATAAACAATCCTAAATAAAAATTATTTAAAAACATGTAGTTTTTTGTTCCACTTATGTACATATCCGTAGTAAACTTGCAAATAATATCCTACATATTTTAAAAGCCAGCACAATGTACTGGGTGATCGCTTTTATGTAACCACCTAAACATGGTCGGGTTACCACGGTCTTGCACCTTCTAATGACTTTTATTTAATTATCTCGTAAATTATTATATGTACGACGCTGAAATTTTACAGGTAGACAACTGAACTAAACAACTAATTATTGGCATAACATTCAGTTTATATATCCCCACACAGGTTTATCGGTGGCCAAAAAAGGCCGCACACATTGTGATCGTGAACGTGGAGAGCTATATTTCATCACAACTTTTTAGTCACTTACAGTATACTTACGAAAATTCGTATACATTTGAAGGTAGTTACAAGCAATAGAATAACGTTTGAAGTAAGTCTTTAGAGGTCTTATTCAAAGTGTTAGGACGTATTGAAGTGTTTTCATACTTACCTAAATAATTTTTAAACGGTCCATTATTTTTGTTATTTTACTGTCGAACAAATTAAAACTAATCCTTAAGAAGTTATGTACAAAAGATGGTTACAATCCGCTTACCCGTTTCAGAGATCCAGCAAACCCACAAACGTTACTCCAGCAGGATCTCGAATAACTTCGCAGCCGAAGAAAATACAAATACCAAATAAATTGTAACATTTACCTAGTCCAGATAACTAATTATTTAGCTAAAATTTATTTCAATATTACAATTAAAAAAGAAAATGTCTGGCTGCGGTAACGTTTCAAACGTTACCCCAGCAGGAAATATTTTTTTGAAATAACTAAAAAAGTTTAAGAGAAACAAATTTAAAAATGTGCTTAACAATTACACAAGGGGAGCAACTAATTATCTATAACGTTTAAATGACCATTTTCGACATTATTTTGCTGGGGTAACGCACACGATTTTCTTATGGTAAAATTGGTACAAATCTATGAAGCCACTTGACTCTCCAAAAAAACCGTGTAGCTAAAATTCAATCATCGATGCTAAAATGCTTCGAAGAGTTGGCTGGTAATTATGGGTGAGTGATTTTGTACTTATAATATCTTTATTTATTTATTCTCGAAATTTTTATATCTTTACAGGGGTGGGCACCACTGTACGTCGAGTCGTAGGTGAACATATGCACAGTTAACGATAGTGTTTCTGCGCTTGGTAAAAAGAGGAAAAGGGAGAATAAGGAAATCAACTCGGAATAGTATTGAAGTGATCAGGAATAAAGTAAAAATATATATTTATTGAACAAAAGGTTTTAAAAATTATAAGAAGCCATCACAGTAATAAGTAAATTTTCATAAGGCCTTCGTGTAGTGCACCCTGGGCAACGAAGACGGCAGCGCCTCTCTCCCTAGGTGGGACAGGCGCACCTACGGCCAATTCCGGCCGAAGTGGGAACGGCCCTCCCGAGGGTTATTCGGCCTTCCGTGTGTGAGGGACACCTGAGGATTTGGCGGAGGGCATAGTGGAGAGCAAGCTAAGGGGCGGGCGGGTGCTCTGCCGCTGGCTTTGTCCAGAGGTGGTGGACACTGGTCTGGTGCACACCACCGTCCGGCCAAGTCGTGAGCTTGACTGGCAACAGTTAGGAATGACGGCTCTTTTAAGAGGAAGGCAACCTCTAATAAAAAAATCATGGGGCGGACGGACCCGGTCTGGTGCAGATCCCGTCCGGCCCAGCCGTAATTCTGAAGGAGAGGACCAGTGGCTCTTCGGATCCGCGAGGACGTAAACCTCTATAAAAAAACCTAAGCCCACGCTCTGGCGCCTGGCAACGGCAAATAGTGTTGCTTGAAGGGGTGTGCAAGCTCTTCGAAAGAGCGTTTGCAAGGCGCCTCATCGAGCATCTCGTCATGGTGGGTCCGGATCTGGCGGACAACTAGTACGGTTTCCGTCAGGGGCGCTCCACCGTGGATGCAATCATGCGTGTGAGGGCTCTGGCGAAGGAAGCAGTTTCCCAAGGCGAAGTGGTGTTGGCGGTGTCCTTGGACATCGCCAACGCGTTCAACACCTTACCCTGGAGTTGCATCAGGGAGGCGCTCGTGTATCATCAAGTGCCTCAGTACCTCCGCCGCATAGTCGGGGCATACTTGTCGGAGAGAGCCGTCGTCTACCCAAGTACGGCGGTACCGGTCTCGGACGGCGTGAAATGTGCGGTGTTCCGCAGGGTTTGGTGTTAGGGCAGCTCCTGTTGAACATCGGCTACGACTGGATGCTTCGCAGTGCCTTCGTAGATGGTGTCGCTGTCACGTGTTATGCGGACGATACGCTTGTGACGGCATGCGGCGACACGCACCGTGAAGCAACCCTGAAGGCCACAGCCGGGGTTGCCCAAGTCGTGGAGCGGATCCGGCGGCTGGGACTTGAGGTGGCTCTGCACAAAACCGAGGCCTTGTGCTTTCATGGGCTTCGGAGAAAGCCACCTCAAGGATCCAGCCTCATAGTAGGAGGAACTCGCATCGGCATCGAGGCCTCGATAAGGTATCTGGGGCTCGTACTCGATGGCCGGTGGGACTTCGGACATCATTTCCGAGGTCTGGTTCCCAAGCTGGTTGGACCTGCGCGTGCATTTGCGCGGCTGCTGCCCAATATGAGGGGACCCGATGACTCTTGCAGGAGGCTCTACTCGGAGGTTGTGCGGTCCATGGCCCTTTATGGGGCACCAGTATGGGTGGAGGCCCTGAAGGCCAGCAACTTTGCCTTATTACGGCGACCGCAGCGAGTGTTGGCTATCAGAGTCATAAGGTCGCAAAACGACCGCCGTCCTCCATAAGCGCAGGCCTGGGGGTGACAGGTGAGACCATCTGTCACCCTAGCAGAAGCAGGCCGGGGTGGCGGCGTTACTCGCTGTGGAGCGCGCGAGCCTTTTAGGTGCAGAAGGGGAACACCGTGGTTCTCACACACGAGGGGGTCATCTACAAGCCGTAGATGGCCCGGGGTCCGTCGTGGTTTCCTTCCTAGGGTACATTTGGTCCCCGGCTACTGGTACCCGAGACGGCGTGAGGTTTTTGGTCGGTTCATGTCCGACATAACCACCCAGGTGGTATCCGAAGGGATTTCCGCACAGACGAAAAAGAACAAAAAGGGGCGCTCTACCGTGGATGCGATCATCCGAGGTCCAGACTCAAATCGAGGACCAAAAATCCCAACTCCACCGGGTCTTCGTAGAGGAATGGAAGGAACGACTTGGGCAACCGAGCGCCGGGCACGCTGTTATTGCGGCGGTAAGACCCATTATGGAGGATTGGCTCGAGAGGCATCACGGGACCCTCTCATACTGGCTGACGCAGTTGATCACTGGGCAAGGATACTTTGGGGGTTTACCTGTGTCTGATCCGCAACGATGGCCAGACCGTGGGGGGGTTCTCTCGCTCGGTAACATGATTGCGGCCATGGTGAGGAGCAGGGGAACTCCTCCATCTCCTTCTTCGAGCAAATTATGCTTGTGGAGGAGATGGGGCGCAGCGGGGCCGGGAGAGGCTTAGAACTCTCCAGACCCGCTAGTCCCGGGCACGGGCCAGGTACCGCAGACGACTCAGGCGCGGGAGGTCGCAGCACGACCTAGGAAAACCTAAAAAAAAACAGTAAAATTATCGGTTCCTTGTAACGCCAAGTAAAATGGTCAGATGACCTTTGTGTTAATTTAATAAACATTCCCGGGTTTTTTTTTCTATCTTACATGTCGCAGGATCGAGCGATGTGTTAGGATGTTATTGAATTGCCTGATTAGGTCTCTGCAGAAGGATAAATTTAACTTAATTTGTTTGCAAAAATGAGTTTTTGTATCCATAATCTAATATATTTTGGTACGGTATACGGTCTTAACAAGTTTCAATTTTTAAAATACTGATAAAATACCATGTATCTTCATTTTACAACAATTAAACCAAACATAGTACAGAACAAATCAATGTATTTTTACTGAAATAATAAATGCTAAAAGTATTATGCTGCATACAATAATTATCATTATTGAAAGCTCAGTTACGTCCTTCGAAATGTAGGAGTCTGTCGAATTGTTCTCTGATCGCCACATAGAGACGTCTGGTACAAACTGATTAGGTGGTGATTACTGAAAAGAAAACCAAGGCACATGACGGTTATGGTACTTTTTGTTGACATAGGGGCAAAAGAACAGGCGGGTCACCTGATGGTAAGTGACTATTGCCGTCCATGGACTAGAGGTGTCCTCGAGAAATCATGAGTTTGTTGCTGGCCTTGAAGGTTGTGTCGGTCCGCAATTATTTCCACAGTTTGGTTGTGCGAGGCAAAAAGTATCTTGAATAGCCAAGTATCTAAATTATGGGTATTGCAATTTTAAATTCTTACATAGTATTGACGCCTATTAATGACACTAAGGAACGGAACAGTAACTACAAACGCGGGTATAGCTAATTGTAAGGAATGGCTAACTTAAAAATATTTTTTTAAGTATGAGTCACTTATATCATATGATATTATTACTGTGAATATTAAAAGGCAGTAGGAGAAGAGGAGAGGGTACTTCTTCCTCAAAGGCCGGCAACGCGCTTTTGACTCCTGAGTTGCAGGATGGTGGTAGATACTTTCCATCAGGTGACCCATCTGCTCATTTGCCCTCTTTTTTTTTTTTAATTGGGACTAATCCCGCCCACATGCCCACCACTGTAACTCCTGTACACCAGGATCCACAGCAGTGACCCACGAACACACCGAGTTATGACACTCGGGAAGTCCCAGGAAGAAATTAAACTGTCTTGGAACCCGCAACGAAATTAATCAGAAGAAAATTGGAGGAGTTGGAAACACAGTAAATCCACTTCCCTCCTTAGCAAAGCGGGAGACAAAATGAAATAAAATGGGCATACACCCTTTTAAACAGGGAAGCACCACGGCCACGAAATATTACGGGTCCTACGTGAGCTATATTTGATTTCTATAATATGTATGACAGAATCGCCTAAACGCACGGAAATTCACCCTAGTTGACACAAGATCCCCATAGTATACCGCCCCAGATGTCACCTGCAAGGTATTCAGCATTATATTACGTTCATTATTTTTTTTTTTTGCCCTCTTTATCAAAAAGAAAACAATATTACCTACCTTACTTGCTACATATTTTATATCCTATATAGTCTTCAAATCTGACTTTGCAAAATTCCTAAGAAGTTACAATAGCCAACGTAATATTTGTGTTATCATTGGTTTAAATTATTAAATAGGTTCTATTTTAAAATTAAAAAATAATTTATCTGTGGTGAAACAAACAGAAATTTAAAATGTTCCCAAGACTATTCATTTTTTATGCTGACAAATTTTGTGTGATTGCAAACATACTTTTTCATATCTCGTAAATCAGGAATTTTAAAAATGAGTAGATAGTATATTAAAAATAATATAATACTTAATCTTTCAGGCATACAATTTAAACAAATTACGATAATATTTTAACCACTATTAATTTCGCAGCTGGCTACAAAGTCGATGGACAAATTTACCTACCTATTATAAAATGAAGCTTAGAAACGAATCACTATTTAAAAAAGTTATAAGTATTTACTTACGTAGGAATCCGGCTTTAAGCTCTAGTATGATATCTTGTGTGCATAATTTGACTGAATTCAATGAGGGCTTTATGCGACTGAGAATTAATCTTATCAGTTATATTTATCATACCATATAATCAAATATTACCTAGTAATATACATATACACTTGCGGCTGTATAGTAGCTTTCGTTTTCAACTGTCTGAGTTATCTGTTAACCAATTTTTATCGAAACTCATTAAAGGGTAGATATGGTTACAATAGTATATAGATGGCTCTGTGGTAAATGTCTAATACTGATTAGATTTTATTTGTTTGTTTCTTGAAGCAGGTGTTCTTACTAAGATCTAATTTGTATCCGTGAATTACCTTAAACACCTCAATATCCTTTAAGTAACACTTTTATATTAACAAAAAAGGTCATTGTCGCTCTTTGTAACCCATTACAACTTTTGTCAATACAAAAGTTGTGATGGGGGCAAAAACTTGCTTATTCCCGTTTGCGTTTGCGTTGCGTATTGACGGGAATTAACAAGTTTTTTTTTTATGTTTTCAAGCGTAGGATAAAGCGCGCACGTGTCTGATACGCAAGTAGCCAACGCCTGAGTGTCGACACGGCGCTCCACTCGCTAGCAGAATGTCCGGCGTAGATTGAGCAGAGGCGTTACCATGATTGCAGTTATGGTACGGAGCGAGAGTGGAACGCGTGGAACTCCGCCGTCTCCTTCTGTGAACAAGTTATGTTTGTGAGAGGTTCAGAACTCTCCCGGTCTTCCAAATTCTAGTTCTAAATCTCTCTCTCTCCGCCCGGGAACAGGCCAGGTACCGCAGACGGCTTAGGTGCCGGAGGTCGCAGAACGTTCTCCGTCCTCCATAAGCGCAGGCGTGGGGGTGACAGGTGAGACCATCTGTCACCCAAGAACAAGTAAGCCGGGTTTTACGCACAGAGAAAAAAGAGGAGTTAGGTCTAGGTTCTCAACGACCTAGATTAGACTAACATAACTTTTTTGTGCTGCCCTCGAACCATTTCAAGATAACTTTGATAAATCTGTTTTTAACATAGGTATTAGCTGCCAGGTTTAGATGGATGGAACTTTGAACCCCTCTTATTTGAATCTCCAGTCCGTAATGAGCAGTTAACACGCTTGATTCACAACATCTGATTTGTTGTTGAATATAAGTATTCTAAATAATAATAAAAGCTTACAATTTATAAATTACAAGGCTATATAGGAAAAGGTTTGCCATTTTTTGTTCTTTCTTTCTTTTACGAAGGAAGAGGCTTAACATTTTTAAGTAAAATGTCAAACCTCTTCCTTCGTAAACTCTTCGTCGTTACCCAAGCGATGAATTATATTAAGAAAAAAATAGTTTGAGGTTAAGTTTGTTGAAGTAACAATATAAATAATATAATATTGGAATCACAAAAGCAAGAAACCCTATTTTCCGTATAAGTAATTTACAGTTGTTATAGTCATAATTCTTTGATTTGTAATGAGTATTTAGAACTAGAGAAGTTTTGAAGCATTGATATGAGAGGATAAACAAATTACCGACATTGTGAGTAACGAAATTGATCTTGAGAGTGTTTTTCATTTACTGGTATAAGACATCAGTGTATGAATAATGTTCTGAGCATTTTAGATGATACGTTTACTTGTTACAATTGCTCCTCTACCCACGCGAAAGATACCAATATTTAATCGTATCGCAAAGTTTTTACCCCCGTGTAATGGATTTAAAAAACTCTCGTCATGATCTTCCCAAGCGACTGAATTTCTAGAAAAAGGGTAGAAAAATATTGTTGAATTTTTAACTAAGCTTAACTTTAAGACTGCTTTATATTAAAATAAGCAGGTAACGTATATAAAAGTGTAATAACTATATTACTTCAATATATTTTCTTATAAATTATACTTTGTTACATAATTATTAACAGGATTTTAAATGAACTAAAAAATATATATATTATAATGCAATTAAAATATTTACAACATTTGCATTTTACATACAAGTATCAAAAATTCATCATCGCGTTCCTATAAAACTGGCAGCATTGCCACGTTGAATGGTTTGCAGAAGAATTATACGTTATCTACTCATAGTAGGTAACGTATCATTCATCTAAACAAGTATTAACTAACTTTTGTATATGTAATTCAAATATAAGTTTTTCTTCATAAAAATAAATAAATGTATTCCGTCATAAACAGAACATAAAATCCTCAAGTTGCTAGGCCTTTTATAACTTTGCTTCAATACCAAATGGTTTTACGGTCCATTCAATATTATTATTTTCAAGTCTTATGTAAACATACCGCTACAAGCCTTTTAGCAAATAATTATACAAACATTGCACCCTGTTTATGAAACTTGTGTGTCTGCTAAAAGTGCCTCAGAATTTTGACGATTTGTGAACGGTTTGGAGACCAATTTAACTAACTTTATACTAGCACTTTACTATATTAAGCACCATACGTACAACAAAGTTACAGATTTCATTCCACCTTTACCAGTTCTTTCCATCAGTTTGCGAACGGTTGTCGAGGACATAGCTTAAAGTGAATCACTGTGTCGCTCAATTTCTAATAGGTCACAGTAACCTTACGAGCAAACTGCGCTTAATTAGATAAGTCGGGTCACCATTGTGTACATGCTTAATACTCAGTTGGATCATCAAACCAAGTGTCAAACCTTGAGCTATATAGCTAGTCTAACCCACCCTGATATTAAATCCTTTGACTTTTCTCCGGTATCTTCTGAGGACATCAAAAAGATTATCCTATCCATTCGTTCCAATGCTGTGGGATGTGACGGTATCAGCCGTCGCATGATTGTTACCATCCTGGATCACGTTCTTCCAGCAATATCTCATATCATAAACTTTTCCCTTGACTCTGCAACCTTTCCCTCACTCTGGCGTAAGGCCTTCATCATTCCTTTACCCAAAAAAACTAACCCCTCTCTTCCCGAACACTTTCGACCAATTTCTATACTTCCCTTTCTTTCTAAAGTGCTAGAGGCCTGTGTACATAAGCAGCTCGCACAGTTTGTAAATCAGCAGAATCTTCTTAGTCCTTTACAATCTGGGTTCAGACCTGGTCACAGCACAACCACCGCTCTCCTCAAAGTGACAAGCGATATTAGGGAGGGTATGGAGGAGACTAAAGTCACAGTGCTGGCTTTGACTGATTTCTCGAATGCCTTTAATACCGTTAGTCATGACGTTCTACTGGCCATCCTTTCCTATCTTATGATCTCCTCAGAAGCTCTGGAATGGTTCTCCTCCTATCTTCAGGGACGACAACAGAGTGTTCATATTGATGACTTGTCGTCGAGTTGGTGTGATCTTCTCACTGGCGTCCCTCAAGGCGGTATATTATCTCCCTTATTATTCTCAATATTCATTAATCTCATAACCCAGCACCTTCAGTGTACGTATCACCTGTACGCTGATGACTTACAAGTGTACACACAGACAAGGGTTGAGGACATAACATACGCTATCGACAAAGTCAACAAGGACTTGGATTTTATAAAGAGCTGGTCAACGAGGTTTGGTTTGTCGGTAAATCCAACCAAATGTCAAGTGATCGTCGTGGGGAGCAAACAAATGATAAGTAGGTTGGATATGGCGGTCATCCCACCAGTTGTCTACAATAATGTGACTATACCTTATAGTGCAGTGGTAAAGAACCTGGGGTTATATATCGACTCGACACTTGACTGGCGGGCACAGGTTACACACGTCGGCCAGAAAGTCACCACATGTCTCCGTGCCTTATATCGATTGAAGAACTTCCTTCCCGCTAAAACTAAGGCTACGCTTATGCAATCCTTAATTATTCCCATAATCGACTATGGTGATGTGTGTTATTTCGACCTGAATGCAGACCTTCTCAATAAACTAGATCGCCTTCTCAATAACTGCATTCGATTCGTTTTCAATCTTCGCAAGTATGACCACGTGTCTGCTTTACGTTCCCAGCTGCAATGGCTCCCAATTCGTCAGCGCCGCAGTTTACGAGCACTGACTTCTCTCTTTTCTTTCCTCAACTCTCCATCGTTACCTGAATACCTCGTACCCCACTTCCGTTTCCTATGCCTAAATCACGATCGAAATCTTCGATCAACCAACAATATGCTTCTTCTATGCCCCCCTCACACCTCTAACTTCATCAACTCCTCCTTCTACGTCCAGTCAGTCCTCCTCTGGAATGCCCTCCCTGCCGAAATCAGGATGTCAACAAATCGCCTCGCATTCAAGCGAAAAGTGCGCGATCTTCTTCGGGGTGAATTGGCGAAATAGTTACAGCTCTAGTTCCCGACTGAGTATTTATATATTTTATTAAATTTGTGTAGGTTTATGTATGCATGTGTGTTTTTATATTGTGTATGTTTCTGGACCTAAATTATGTTAATTTCATATTTTATTTTGCACCTACCGCATCATATTTCTACATCACCTGAAGGTTGACTGGGAGAGAATGCCTAATGGCATTAAGTCCGCCTTTGTACAATATGTGCATTAAGTTTAAAATAAATAAATAAATAAATAAATAAATAATACCTGACTCTAACTGTGAACAGTTCTTCAGATCGATATTATATATGTTTTTTTACACCCGGCCTGTGACCGTCGGTTGGAACAATATGGTTAAAACAGATCAATTGTAAATAATCTATCTATCTATCAATCTATCTAATCTATTAGGTATATCTGGTTCTCATTATACTTTTGATTGTCCACAGTTACAAATACATCCCATGTCTCACTTCTGTATACAGCTCAGTATATGCGTGATAATTATTGTCACATTTATTACATTTCTTATACTCGCAGCATCCAGTGAGTATAACCTTCTTAGTATTTATGATTCTAAAGAATTTCCTGTTCTTTAAATATAGTAGATATGTCTTCGTGATATCGACATACGCCAACAGTCAATAACCGCTCAATAAGGTCATAACATGGCATTTTCTTCTAACCGTTTTAATAATTCATTCTCAAATTTTCATGACTTGAATAACAAACAAATTACAATCAAAGTTTTATTACCAAGTCTTCCAAGTGCACGTTTTTATAATTTGTACACCTATTCTACACCTGTCACACGTATGGCGCGAACTTTTAAATTCATTACCTTTAATAACTGCATCTAGTATTATTTAACTAAGTAATTATAGTAACTAAGTAAGTAATTATAGTTTGTTCCAACCCACTTCCCCCCTCCCCTCCCCCATTATCAAATCATGCATTACTCCGTGTCGGCTGCATCAGGGTGTTAAATAGTGAACTTAATTCGGGACTGAAGAAATCTAATGTAATGGGGAGAAGACCGGAGGCATGCCTTTCCCTTTTTCGGTGAGAGATTATGTAGCATTAGGTACTTTTTAATTTTTGTTTACTCTCCTAATCATAAGTATGAAATATGTCATAACTTTTTCAGATATGATCCCTAACTTTACTGGGTCTGTCACTTCCACGTGGGGAACAGGAAAGGGCATCCGTTATTTAGAAACGTTTATGAACATGTCAAAAAGTTGTGCACACTTATAAATATTATTTAGAAAATATATAAATACTTTGTAAATACTTTGCATTTATTTACTGTCCTTTCTATTACACAATAGTTATAGTGCAGTACACACTATTATCCTCTTGCCATATGTCCATAATACTTTTTTTAACGCAAAGAGAAGGAAAACTTGAAACAAACGTAGGGTTTTTTTTCAAGTTTTCCACGCTGGCCACACGGGTTGGTGTAGACCCACCTGTGTGGCCAGCGTGGTATAGTATGCCAAAACCTCCTTTCTCAGGAGAGGCTTATCTCCAGCAATGGACTAGTAAAGGCTGTGGATGAGGATGAATATATTCTCCTTCCATTTTGTGATAATGCTATAACCGCACAAATAATGGCGACTATAGACCACTGCTAGCATAGGTTTCTATTGACGAATAAGGTCACCTAAACCCCTTTAAAGGTGTGATAAAGCAGTTAGGCTCCGTTAAGTACCAGCGTGTGATAATTTACTAACTTGATTATAAAACATAAAATACTTGTAAAGCTACATAGTAAATCTTAAGTCGGTGCATGTTATATTGCCTTATGTTTTCTTACAGGCTCTGTGTATAACGTTTGTGTAGCTGTAAAACGGCTACAACCCTGATCCGTACTTCTAATGACAAATGTAAAAGTGATTTTGTTTGTTTATTACGCTTTCAGGCCTAAATCAGTAATCCAATTTAAAAAAATCTTTCACCAGTGGAAAGCTAGGAGGAGTAACTTAGTCTACTTTTTACCGCGATAACCGACACAGGACCACAGGGTAAGAGCGTACTGACATTTTCAAGGGGCAGCAATCAACATTCAAAGTAAAAATCAAACATTCTCAGAATTTGCATGACTAATATATTTTATATATTTTTATTACGTCATTATAGTAAAATCTATTGATCGGTGTACGAAAAAAAATGCAAACATTAATAAGCTTCGAATTACTTCATTATAGGTAAGCCCATAACGTAAGTCCCGCGCCTGCGTCTTTACTGATTCAAATTATACATTAATTGGAATTAGTCCTGACGCAGGCCTACTGATTAAAAAGTTTTAAAATGTATTTTTTTTACAAAATGAACTATTTGCCAGCTACAAATAATGTTGATAAAATTCAACCCACCCATTTTTGTAACTGCTTTGTATGCATGAGTCCCGTGCATGAGTTGCGCACCTGTTGTATTTATTTCATAGTTTTGCACCTCTATATGGGCACGCACGGAAGTTGAAACAATAAAGGAACCAGTAGTACCTACTAACTATCGTGTTACACAATTAACAACGGATATTTATTTTCTTAAATATTTGGATCGACATTTTACAATTATTATAGAGCTTATTGTTTTCATTGTCACTTATGTGGCTTTCTGCAACGCACAATTGTGTGGCTCTAGCTGATCCATAATTCCAAGTAGTTACGTTACGAAGTATAGTACGTTAGAAGTATAGTTACGTTACGAAGTATAGTTACGTTACGAAGTATAGTATGTTAAGTTTAGTCATTTTTAATCATAGGGAATACACGGCAGCTGCGTCTAGTTGGTTAGCATTCACAGGAGGAAGTTCTTTTCAAACTGCATAGTAGGCAAGCTTTCTGGTTTGCATCATTAAACTTGAGTAAAGTGCGAACGGTACGTGAACCGTTGTGTAAACTACAGACGCGCGATACGCATTATAATTAATAAAGTCAATAGTTCCTCACTATTTATGTATTGAAATTTTATACTTACTCAAAAGTTCTATATCTGTTTAATCACACGTGATATAAAGTTAGTAATTTAAGTTATTAAATTTAGTATTGTACTTGATTCTCTGTGACATGAAGCCATACTGGTGAGTACTGAGTACTGAAGTCTTGCTGCTACCATTTTCTCCAGGACTTTTCCCAAGAACGTCTCCGTCAGGTGAGATTCAGATTTGGCGGGGCTAAGTGGTAGGCCAGGGCTACGTCCTCCTGCCTCTTTGCAGTTCTCAGTGAAGACTTCTGCACCAAGCAAGATAGGAAAGGCCCAATCCTGCTTGGACTGACTCTAGATTTGGGCACACCTCGCTAACCGTTCATATACGCTTTTCTTTTGCAGGTACTTAGAAACAGGTACACAGCGGATTCTCCTCTTCCTGGTGACGCATTCCCACTTCAAAGCAGCGAGCTCATCCGACCACAAAGGCAAAGCAAGTTTGTTTTTGCGTTTCTTTTTTAGAATACTAATTTCCCATACTTTTTAAATGACGTCCAAATTTGACTCTACATTTTCATCAAACTGGTTTTTATCATTTTATTGTCTATGTTAATTTTGTGAATTTTATTTGCCATTTGTCATTGGGCCGGTTTTCATGAAACTGGTTCCAATTAGCATTTTCATTGTAGAGTCGGGTTGTTGTTTTAATGTTAACGCCAGATGTTGTGTTTGTGTTTTTTTTGTTTTCTTGCCGAATGTTAAATACAATGCCGCTATGGTCGGAGTCTACTGGCCATCCCTCCACCAATCCGAATAAATCCGCTGAGCAGACAGTGAGATCTACGTAGCTACTGCGTATCTTACCGCTTCTTACAGTATAAAACGTAGATGTGTTGCCGCTGTTGAGCACCTGCAAATCCAACTCTTCTCCTCTTGTCTTTGGTGTTACTTTCCCACCAAGAACTCTTGGCGTTTACATCCCCACCAATGAGCAGGCCTCGGGGACCTAGCTTCCGCTGGGTGTCTCGGAGACGCTCGAGGTAACCATCTTTTGGGTTTTTCGGGCTCGTAGAAAACGGAGACCACCGTGAAGTCTCAGTTTCGGATCCTCACTACTACGGTGTTGTGTTTGGTGAGTTCTGGACACTGTTCGAAGACTGCAATCGCAGTCTTCGAACAGTGTCCAGAACGCCTTCCAATGCCTGGAATATACGCGCCCCACGATAGTCTCGCATACTTTGGATGCTGCTCACATACGGCTCCTGGATTAAGGCTTTTGCCACCTTCCTTGCCTCGGCAACTCCGAATAATTAGGCGTTCGCCAGTCGAAGGTACATGTTAGAATGAAAATCATAAAAATGTACAGTAAAAAATACAGTCTTATATTACTTGCTTAATAAATCTCTGTGATAAGGTTTTTTGAGATGGAGAAGTCTCAGTACTAATTACTAGTACAATACTAGTTACTAGTTTCTAGCGTGCTGGGGACTGGGACCACACATTCATTTCTAATTCTCTCTAATTTTGTGTCTACAGTATTGCCGTTGAAAGTATGCCTCTGTACGTAGCGTACATAATGGTCACCGGGGCTTGTGTCTTATTAATTGTATGTATACTACTGTTAGCTTTCAGTAAGTTGTAACACCTGTTTTTCATAACCTTACTAGAGAATTCGTTTGCCAATTTATGATCATTAGATTTTTTATTTGAGACGTATTATGTCCATTCCACAGATAAAGATGTTTGAGCGTACATCTTATAGTTCTTAAATTTTAAAATGTAACTTTCATATGAAAAGTTTTAAATCATTTTTCTGCAAATCAGTCAATCAGTTCTGCAGTCACAACAAACAGTATTCTTTTATTTCTATTGCTTGTACGCTTAAAGATGATAAGGATTTTTTATCATAAAAAGCTCAATAAATGAAGTATCTACTTTCATGAAAATTAATAGAATTTGTAAAAGTCCCCCAACAAGCATGACTAGCAAGTACAATGTCATTTCGGCCACATCAGTTACAATTTTAAGACACCATACAGACATCTTTTTCACGGCCGTGTGATCCAAAACAAGACAGATCCTGTACTATAGCTATACTATAGCTGGATTGATCAAATATATTTCTGTAAGCTCTACACTTGTTTAGCAAAGTAAAAATAATAGTTCGCTACTAGCATCTTGTAAAACTTCATATATGTCATCATATTGTTTAGAGGCCGAAGGCTTTATTCACCCTCAAAAACATAATGCCTTTTTCAGATTTAGTGCCTCCAGAATATTCTACTTCACTGTGGGGTCTAGGGAAACATTTATCTGATGAACCTCCACTACCAGATAAGAAGATCGTGCCGATGTAACATACTCGTACCTTGGACTTAATATTAGGTGATTAATCCTCTTTATGATTACGTAATGTCGTATGATTTAGAGAAAAAACGAGTGAAGGGTCTATGGACGCGAAACAGACCTACGGACCCGGGCGAAACGAAGTTCCTTTCGCTTTATATGAAAAAGATGTGTGCAATTGAAGTGTGGGAAAGAAGTCTTCGTGCACAGTTTTGGTATGGCATCCATGCGCTCAAAGCGTGTAAAGCGCGATATGGAACTTCGTTCCTATAAAATACATAAAGCTTTACTGTCTACTGATAGTAGTTTTACTCTAATATATACCTGAACTGTTTGTAAGGTACTACTAATAAACTTCTGTAGCAGGACACAGGTTTGGTGGGTGCTGAAACTATATATATTAAAAAATGGACAGAATTCTTAAAAAAATCACAGCACAGACCGAATAAAAAGCAAGCATGGCAATGCAATCATTGAACTATAGAATACAGTCGTTATTGGTCGCCAGTCAACATAATAAATAAACAGCGTAGCGACAAACCACTTACTTTCCACTTACATTCACTCTTTGTTACGTTCCGATTTTGTAAAAATACTGCATAGCTAATGTAAGAATCGGACTGCCGAATTTTTAAATTAACACAAAAAAGTCAAAGGGTCTCTTATACAAAAAAAAACAAACAAACAATTTAAAGACTGCCGCTGCCTTGCCGTTTTACTTTAGCTACTGCATATTTCTTTTGCAAGACCCTTTTACCTATACACATTTTATCATCATTATCAACAGTCTTTCATAATCCACTGCTTGACATAGGCCTCTCCTTAGAAAGGAGGTTTTCGCCTACTATTCCACGCTGGCCAGACGGATTGGTATAGAGTTTGTATCCAGTTTTCCTTCTTTTTACGGAGCTGTTTTTCTACTTATTTTGCTCCCTTAGTCGGCTCTTACGACACCCACGGGATGAATAGCAGGGTGGTGACCCTCACTACACTAACCTCCTCATCGACCATGCGGACACATGCACATTTATGTAATGTATTAAATCTTTAAGAACTTAGTAAAGCTATCTGTAGTGATAAGGGTTATGCAAGTATTTCTGTTTCACAATTATATAAAATGAAAAATATTAAGGCGAAGGCGGTTGTGCTGCTCGACTACGTTCCAGCGCTGCTGTGATGTGAGCTTACGTATGAAACATATATAATGTGGTCTTGGTGTAATGATTATCATGTCTAATTCATTGTAATTGTTCATCACCGTACAAAAATTTAACTTGGTCACTACACCGCTCCTATGGATTGTTACATCTTCACGAGTAAATACAAAGAGATGTTGTAATTAGATTGCCCTATGAAATAACTCGTGACAATTTGCGGGGTGAGGGGGTGTAAAGCTCCGCCCACCACTTTTTTCCATCTACCAAATAATAGCAAAACTATTCGCATCGTTCTATTTCGATGTGGCTATATAGTTTAGCTATCTCTCAAGTGTAGGATGCAAGGGACATCTTAGAATTTTCATACCAGTGAGTTTTTTTAAGATTATTTTTCTAAATCATTTTGATACTTACATCTATTGCAAAAATCTTACTCGTGTTATAATCGTACTAACCTACCTGATATTATAAAATCGAAAGTTTGTATTCTTTCGTTAGCGTTAAATTTTTTCACGCTATGTACTGTGTATGTGTTATTTTCCACGCTGAAACGAATGATGATGACTTTTTTTTTTTTTTTTAACGTGTGGAAATCCCCTCGGACCGTCACCCCTCCGGGGTTTGCGGCGGGGTGGTGTGTCGGACTCGGACCGACTAAAACCACACGGTGTGCCACTCTGCGCCTGTAACAGGAGGGATCCGGGAACAGCTGTTATTAAGACATCCGGACCCCTCCTAGCGCCGGCCCGCTCCTGTTGCGGGCCCCGTCTCAAAATTATCCTTTCTTTAGGCGACGTCCGGCACACGCGGACGCCGCCCCATCGCGGCTGGCCAAACTAATGCGGGTGGAGGGGAAACCCACCCCATCCACCCGCGGCCACACTCAGGGCGGCATGAGGCGGTGATAGGCGCGCCTCCGCCGCCCGGTTCGCCGGCGGCGGATCGGGTCCGAGTGGAGGTCGTCCCCCGGGCCTTCTCCGCCGCCTCCTTCTGCGAGATTACTTCCTCGCAGAAGGTTGCGACCGCGGGAAGCTGGGCTGGAGACTCTCCGTAAGGGGGGGCCCGACGCGCGGAGCTTTTGTCGCGCCGCGCGGTAAGGGCGACCCCAGGGGTCACGATTAAGACCCTCCAGCATCTCCTCTCTCTTTTCTTCTTTGGCGCGGCTAATGGCCAGCTTCAGAGTTTTCCGCGCCTGTCGGTACTCCTCATGAAGCCGGTCCTCCTCACCGTCTCCACGGTGACGCTGCCGACTGCGCGTGTAGGACCTCCGGGCACGTGTACAGGCCGCACGGAGGTCCGCCAGCTCCTGGGACCACCAGTAGACCTCCTTCCTTGGAGGCCGACGACCTCGAATGCGGGGCATGGCCGCATCGCAGATATGCGTAATCGCATCGCGAAAGTGACCAGCCCCCACGTCGACCTCCTCGGTCGGAGCCTGAGGAGACAGCCACGAGTGAATTATGGCTGCCTCCTCTAGTAGGTCCCGGTTCAGTCTGGCAACAGCCCACCGCGGAAAGCGGGATAAACGCCGCGCCACGTGACCCCTACTGGAGTCCTGGGTCCGGGAGAGCTCAAATCCGATATACAGATGATCCGAGAGCGTCTCAACCTCTTCCAGGACACGCCAGTTCCTTACTCGTGCGGCGAGGGCAGGGGTAGCGAACGAAAGGTCCACTATCGACCCCCCTGCTGTCGCACGCACGTGGTGGTGGAGCCTCTGTTGAGAAGACAGAGGCCCACCGAGGCCGCCCACTCCTCTATGGCCTCGCCCCTTGCGTCCGTCCTGTGGGAACCCCACGCAATGGACTTTGCGTTGAAGTCCCCCAGCACAAGGACGTGCCCAGGGCTTATTGCCCGCCGCACACGCTGGGCAGTGAGGGGCGGCAGAGCATTCTGCCGCCTTATGCCCCGGTTGACCGCAGCGGAAACACAGTCCGCCGCAGTCAAAACAGCTGTCGCACTTGACGCGCGTGTGTCCCGATGCTAGGCATTTGTAGCACCTCATCGGTCTCGCCGCCCGGACTGTGATCCTGGCGTTCACGAAACCGATGAGCAGCCTGCCGGCGTCGGCCAATACTTTGGCCGACGCTACGGGACAGCTGACCCACACGGCGCCAAGCCCTCCTGGACCGGGGCGGATGATGCCGACCCTGACGTTGTCCGCGCTGCACCCCGTTTTCTCCCGGATTACAGCGCGGACATCTTCGGCCAGGCCCGAGATGCGCAGCTCTGCGCACTTAGTAGGCCTGGCGATCTTTATACCATCCGTAGCTGTAAAGAGTCCCCGCAGCTTCTCGGCAAACGTGTCTGCCGTCTTAGCGCCTTCAGCCCCAGGGAACTCGAGGACTCGAGCTCCCGTCTGGGCGAGGCGCATCCTGACCCCCGCCGTCCCAAAATCGTTGGCGAGGCTGTCCCGGGCCTTTTTAAAGACGGCCGCGTAGGACAGCCCGCCGTCAGCCGCCTCCGGGGACACGGTCACCACTACAGCCGCGGTTTTGGGCGGCTGCAGCTTCCGCGGCCTCTTTATAGAGGCCGTTGCCACCGGTGGCGAAGGCTGGGCTTGGGCTACTTTTTGGCCCGCCTTCAGGACTTCTTGGAGCCCCTCGCCTCCTGCCAACCCTCGTTGGAGGGGGCAGGTGCGGAGGGGCCCGGCAGGGGTGTCGGAGTGGGGAGCGGAGGGAATGCCACTCCGCTCCTCGGCGCTGTTTTAGGCCCCGTCTTGGCCGGCGCCTGGGGATGTGCCTTGGCCGACGCCTGGGCCGGTGCCTTGGCCGGCGCCTGGGCCGGTGCCTTGGCCCTCCTCCTCGGCTTTTGGGGAGCCGATGGAGTAGGGGCAGACGCCGCCGCCGCGTAAGAAACGCGGCCTCCCACCACGGGGAGCGCGGTCGGAGCGGCGACCTTAGGCCGCTGTGCCGACGCGAGCGGGGGGCGCACAATTGGCGCAGGGGTCAGTCTCGCCTCCAGGCCAGCCAGGCGTCCGTCCAGCATATTCCCAACTGCGATGAGGATTTCACGCAGTTGGGAGTCAAATGCCCCTGAGTTGGTGGTAGGGGCAGGCTGGGACGCGGACGGGGCTTCCCGCTCGGGGAGGTTCGCCTGGAAGCGGGCGAACTGAGCGCTCAGCTCGTTCACCCGCTCCGTCAGCCTCTCGTTGGCCACCTGTAGGCGAGAGACGTCGCCCACTAGGCCCTCCACGACCTCCGACAAAGCGGAGGAGGAGTCCTTAAGGGCCCCCACAAACGAGCCCTTAAGGTTTACGGACTTGGTGGCCACCTTGTGGATGACGGCCACCGCCGCTTTCGCCCTCTCCTGCACGGACACGGGAGCCTGGGGGGCATTTCCCCCCACCGGCTCCCGAACCTTGAGCAAGAGATCCGCGATCTCCTCCTCCGCTACGGCCTCGCCGTCCACTCGTACATTTCTGTACGACGTTCTCAAACGCGGAGCCTGACGGGATCGAGACCGAGGCCGGTTTGCGTGCCTTCCCTCGGCGGCTGCTTGCCACCTTTGGTGGCATCATCTCCTGGGACGCGTCGGTTTCCTCGTCCCTGGAGCGTCCGCGTTTCCGGCTGTCGCTTCGCTCCGCCTCCATGGCCTCCGCGCCATCCGACGAAACGGCGGATCCGGAACGCAGCCGATCTGATGCTCTTCGGCTCCCAGAGACCAGCGTCAGACTGAGACCAGCGTCAGACTGACTTCTGGGAGCCCCACCGAGATAGGCGTTCCCGACGCCACCTCACCCTCAGTGGACGACCCATCCACTCCACTGTTCCTCTTCTCCCTTGCACCCTTCGTTTCAGTGTCCGTTTTGCTTGCCTGTTTTTGTTTGTTTTCCGTTTGTGTCCGTTTCTTTGTATTTTTATTAGTATTCATATTCATAAGGCCACCCGGTCATAAGGTCCACCCGGGCAGAGATCCCCCATTACCCGGGCAAGCGTAAGTTTTTAACCCAAACGAGGGGTCCGCAGGTACTTCGGCTTGGAGTGCGCTCGAGACTGAGCTTCCCATCAGCCATGAATCCCCTGGCCACGCACCAGAACACGGGATTCGGGGATTTTTTTAGAGAGGTTATCTTCCTCGCGGTCCGGGCGGTTAGCCCAAGACCCTCGCCCCCGATCAGAGCCGCGAGACTTAACCACAGCGCTCTTCTCGGGATTACGATATGCCGACGGTTGACAGGGAGACTACGTCCCCCTGCCTGCTCGGTGGTAGTGTCAGTACACGCCGAGCCCGTCCTCCTTTCTCCACCGCTGTCAGCGGAGAAACTGTGGCCCCTACAGGGCCCCGCCATCCGGTTTTTTACCGAGGTTTCCTCCTCCATGCTCCGAAGAGCGAAGAGCCAGCAGGGCAACCGGCAGACACGCCCACCCTGCTGGACCAGGCCTTGCTCGAGAGCCGATGAACGGCTTCCTCTTCTGCTAGAATATTAGCCGCTGGCGATAATCCTCTCCTCCAAGTGGACAAGGAGGAAACAGTGCCATCGCCAGCGTTTCCAGGGTGCACCACGGGGAGGTTTTCTAGCCTAGCACCCCGAATGATGATGACCTGGATTAACTCATAGGCGCTGGGTAGTGCTAGTGTGAGGATAAAAACGTTTGTGGTAAATTAGGAATAACGATTAAAATTTGTTATCTAATTTATTCTTTTTTATTTGTATTTATGTGTACGCTTTCTCTTTTTTTTATTGAAAAAGGAACACCAACAGTTATTACATAGTGCTTAAAATATAAACATTCAGATTTTACAATGCTAGTTATGTATAACTACTTACGGGTGAACTCAGCATGCATTAAGATACGTACAGATTAGCAAATGTAAACTAAAATTAGGCATTTAAATATGAAACTTAACATTATGATTTTAAAATAAGCTTTATGCCTTGTACGCGTGATATGATGTGATTGTGAGTATGCGTCTGCGTTTGTGAGTGTGGCCTCTGTCAGCCACATGTCTTGGGATCGGAGGTTAAGCCACTAAATAGAGGGGTTTGTGACTTCGTATAATTGTATAGTGAAGAGTGGATGTACGGGTGTCTTTGTTGGAAATTTTGACATGTGTGTGTTTTTGTCTTATTGTCAACCCACTACGAAGAAAAAGAGTGTTATGATTTTCACCCACAGTTAAGAATACTAAATATTTTTGCCGGAGAACAAATAATTAACAAATCATAGCAATGAATGGCATACATACTTTTGAACGCCAATCTAATAAATAAAATAATAAACGAGAAACCAAAGCCTAAAATAACTAAGCTACAACTCTTATAATAGATGTCTTGCGGTGAAAATTCAATTTCAATATTGTAAAAAAAGTATTTTCTTTCAAGGAGACTTTATTTTATGACGTGTAACTCATAAAAGACCATATCTCGGGTTGACTTTTACGAAATATTAAACATATTAATTTTTTTTAAATGTTTTTGTAATAATTATAACTTAAACATTTCGTAAAAATCAGACTAAGTACAATTTCCTTTATTTTCATGTTAAAAGTACTTTATTCGATTAAAATTAAAGCTGAGATCTACGCACCTTTGTATTTTTAGTTTTCATTACACAAAGTTTAGTCATGTAGTGACTGTACTTCAAAAAACCCTAAGAGAACTTTCTAGAACTAATTTAATAAAATAAGTATAAAATTACTTACAAATGAAATGTGATGCAATCCATAGCAACAAAACGTCTATCCGAATAATATTTACATAATAAAATACAAAATGTCATCCTTTTCTTCTTAATAGGTGCCACGAAAAAATACCGATTTGCGATTTTGCGACACAAGCGCACAGTACGGACGCTGAGTGTACTCATTTTAAACCACACCCACTGTGATGACGTCAGGACCTAGTTAGAACCACAGTGCACAATTGCTTAGGCCCTCCTCTTTTATTTGTTTTTGCTCCGTGTGCGTTTTCTTCTAGAGTGCGATTGTCATTACAAAATGTAACATTTTCAAACAAATAACAAGAAACTTAAGGTGTATTACGTAGTTATATTACATTTTTCTGCACTGTTTCTAAGAGCGGCAATATATTTGCTAAACGTGTTCGTTTACTGCAGTTTGTCCTTTTCACATTCTTTAATACACCATTAACCAGATCACGCTGAAATACTCGATAAGTCAGGGTAAAAACGTTTCGCCGCTAACTTGCTCACAGAAGGAGTTCTGTGAGCAAGTTATGCTTGCGGAGGAGACGGCGGAGCGGAACTGGGAGAGATTTAAAATCTCTCGGTCCGCCAGGCTCGGGAACGGTCTAGGTACCGCAGACGACTCAGGCGTCGCAGGTCATGGTCATGACAGGTGAGGCCATCTGTCACCCTAGTAGAAGCAGGCCGGGTTGGCGTCGCGACGCACTGTAGAATTTTTTTAGTATACTATCTTTTTTTAAGTACCCGGGCCATCTACATGACTCCCTCGGGTGTAGGAACCACGATGTTCGCCCGGCCTGCTTCTATTAGGGTGACAGATGGCCTCACCTGTCATGACCATGACCTGCGGCGCCTGAGTCGTCTGCGGTACCTGGACCGTTCCCGAGCCTGGCGGACCAAGAGATTTTAAATCTCTCCCAGTTCCGCTCCGCCGTCTCCTCCGCAAGCATAACTTGCTCACAGAACTCCTTCTGTGAGCAAGTTAGCGGCGAAACGTTCTTACCCTGACTTATCGATTATTTATCGAGCTTTGCTTATAGAGGGAATTTATATTTATAACTACAAAGATTTATCTTGAAAGTAGTTTACCAAGAAATGGTGTTCTGCACATGTTTGTTGCTTGGTGTTGATTTTATTACAATGTCTTTAGTTATATCATTATGACTAAAATATATCATTATGACTAAAATATATCATTACATTTTAGTTCTAGTAGGTATCTGAGAAATGACCTTCAACTTAGATAAGAACTTATGTCAAGCGATGTACAGGGAGGTACGAGGTAGCACATTATACGTAATCTACATATGTGTTTGTTTACCTACAGCTTCACTTATCAAGTCTCCTTATCAAGTACGTATGGAAATGCAGCAGAGTATAGCAAGTCCCTTAAAAATCTCAATTTTACAGAATACTTACAACGTTGTTTACATATTACAATATTTTTTTGAACCTATCTAGCTGTGTTAGGTTAGGTTAGGAGTTGACTTACGAGTGGCGGCGTGCTGTTGGCGGTGTCATTGGACATCGCCAAAGCATTCAACAGTCTGCCATTCAGCTGCATCAGGGAAGCACTCCACTATCATGGGGTGCCAAAGTACCTGAGGCGGCTAGTGGCAGACTATTTGGAGTAGCGTACCGTCGTGTACGAGGACCGAGATGGTAATTCGAGGTGTCGGCCCATGTCGTGCGGTGTTCCACAGGGACCCCTCTTGTGGAACATAGGGTACGACTGGGCCCTTCGAGCCGATTTCTCCCCCGGGCTGGGTGTAATTTGTTACGCAGATGAGACACTGGTGACAGCCCGGGGGGCGAACTTCCAAGAGGCGGTGCGCCTGGCCACAAGGGGAGTCTCCCTGGTGGTCGGGCGCATTGAGGCGCTGGGCTTACGGGTGGCCCTAGATAAGACGGAGGCTCTCTTATTTCATGGGCCCCGTGGTGGTCCACCCCCTGGCGCCTTAATCATGGTCAACTCGGTCCTCGTACCGGTTCGGGCCCAGATGAAATATCTGGCTGGAGACTCCACGCGCTGGCTTCGCCGCCGTGGAGGCTCTCCAGCCGGTCATCGCCGAGTGGGCAGGGCGGCAGCACGGGACCCTTACCTTCCGGCTGACGCAGGTGCTTTCCGGGCACGGTTGCTTCGGAAAGTACCTGCACTTCATGGCTAGGAAGGAACCGAGTCCCGCTTGCCACCACTGCGACTGCAGTGAGGACTCGGCCCAGCACACGCTGGCGGTCTGCCCCGCATGGGCGACGCAGCGCCGGGCCCTCACTGCAGTCATCGGAGTGGATCTCTCGCTACTGGCCGTAGTACGCTCCATGGCCGGTAGCGACAGTTGTTTTACCGCGGTCGCAACCTTCTGCGAGGTAGTAATCTCGCGGAAGGAGGCGGCGGAGAGGGCCCGGGAGGACGACCTCCACTCGGACCCGATCCGCCGCCGGCGAACCGGGCGGCGGAGGCCCGCCTATCACAGCCTCATGCCGCCCTGAGTGTGGCCGCGGGTGGACGGGGTGGGTTTCCCCTCCACCCGCATTAGTTTGACCAGCCGCGAGGGGGCGGCGTCCGCGTGTGCCGGACGTCGCCTAAATAAATAGAGAGTTTACCGAAGGTGGTGCCCGCGCCGTTGCGGGCAGGCGCTAGGAGGGGTCCGGATGTCTTAATAACAGCTGTTCCCGGATCCCTCCTATTACAGGCGCAGAGTGGCACACCGTGTGGTTTTAGTCGGTCCGAGTCCGACACACCACCCCGCCGCAAACCCCGGTGGGGTGACGGCCCGAGGGGATTTCCACACGTAAAAAAAAAAAAAAAAAGGAGTTGACTTACGAGACAGTTTTGAACGTGATGTTCATATCACAAGTCCAGTATCATAAACTCTTTGTCAGTTTTCATTTTTCTATGCGCAGTGAGGTGACAGCTGTATATAGGATCCTTTTCACAATAATTATGAATGTGGTGTGACTTGATTCTTGATGAATGGCTTTTATCAGTACAAAAAGGATTAAATTAATATTCGATAATTATAATTGATCTACTGAGGGAAAAGGATGAAAATCGATTTTTCCAAGTCAACAGAAATCTATGATAAATTAATGCTTTTGTTGACAACATTTATTTAAAGTTTGAGTCTTTAGCTACCGCTACTTAAGTAGTTGGCACGAGTACAATGTGGGTAAATGTGTTTAAAGTCACGTCGGATAAGTGCTCAGTTAATAGACTTCCTTAGTAATTTTTTCACTTCAAGGATCACCTGGCGGTCTAATTTAGATCATTTTGTATTTATATATTTTAATATAAGTATATCTAAAACTACCATTGTATAGTTACCTCACATAGTTTTGTATCTTGTAATGGCAAAATATATCTAGGCACTAGGTTATCTAGATTATTATTTCAGGCCATTTATGCCCTCGCATCGGCATCGAGCCCTCGATCAGGTATCTGGGGCTCGGACTCGATGGCCGATGGGACTTCGGATATCATTTCCGAGGTCTGGTCCCCAAGTTGGTTGGGGCAGCGCGTGCGTTGGCGCGGCTGCTGCCCAACATGAAGGGACCCGATGACTCCTGCCGAAGACTCTACTCGGGGGTTGTGCGGTCCATGGCCCTTTACGGGTGCCCAGTATGGGCGGGGGCCCTGAAGGCCAGCAACGTCGCGATACTGCGACGACCGCAGCGAATGCTGGCCATCAGGATCATAAGGGGGTACCGCACGATCTCCTTTGAGACGGCGAGTCTCCTGGCCGGAACTCCACCGTGGGACCTGGAGGCGAGAGCCCTTGCGGCTCTGTATCAGTGGCGCAAGGAGGCGCAGGAGTTGGGTCGATGCCCCGAGATTCGAGAAATCGATGACCGGAAATCCCAACTCCGCCAGGTCATCATAGGGGGGTGGAGGGAACGACTCGGGCAACCGAGCGCCGGGCACGCCGTCATTGCGGCGGTAAGACCCGTTATGGAGGATTGGCTCGAGAGGCGTCACGGGACCCTCTCATACCGATTGACGCAGGTGATCACTGGGAAGGGATGTTTCGGAGATCACCTGTGTCTGATCCGCAAGGAGCCAACGCCTGAGTGCCACCACTGCGATGGCCAGACCGTGGACACGGCTCTCCACACGCTGGCAGAGTGCCCGGCGTGGGTTGAGCAGAGGCGAGACCTCGTGGCGGCCATCGGAGTGGGAGTTCTCTCGCTCGATAGCCTGATTGCGGCAATCGTGCGGAGCGAGAGTGCGTGGAACTCTGCCGTCTCCTTCTGCGAGCAAGTTATGCTCACGAAGGAGACGGCGGAGCGGGACCGGGAGAGGTTTAGAACTCTCCCGGCCCGCCAGGCCCGGGCACGGGCCAGGCAGCGCAGGCGACTCGGGCGCCGGAGGTCGCAGAACGACCTCCGTCCTCCATAAGCGCAGGCCTGGGGGTGACAGGTGAGGCCATCTGTCACCCTAGCAGAAGCAGGCCGGGGTGACGGCGAGCGCGTTGCGAAGCGCGCTCGCTTCCAGGGAGGTTGTTCACAAACAAGGAACTGGGAACATGGGGAACATGGGGTTCCCACACGGGGGGGGGGTCGTCTACTCGTCTGTAGATGACCCGAGGTATGTCTGGGCACCAGGGACTTCCTTTCTAGGGTATACCTGGTTCCCCGGCTATTAGTACCCGGCGAAGGCGTGCGGTTTTAGTCGGTTCGAGTCCGACATGCCACCGACAGGTGGTATCCGAGGGGATTTCCGCACGAAAAAAAAAAAAAAAAAAAAAAAAAAGGCCATTTATGCCGATTGTACTATACATTTCAGATAAAGATGTTTAATTTTGCGATGGGAACACTTAATTATTTAACAAATTAATAATTAGGTAACGGTGAAAGAACTGTGTTACATTTCTTTTGGTTTAATACTCGTATACTAATAACATTTTGGATTCTATACATTTCTACGTGTACGTTTTAATAGTCATCTGCAAAATTCTTTAAATATACAGTTAGTATAAGTACTCGTATATGAATTATGGCTCAAATAGGGCTCAATTTTAATTAATGAAAGAAATTAAAAATGATCGATATAAAAATTGCAACATTATTGTAGATTGACCCACAATTTATCACGATATTACTAACTAACTTTTGATTTTTATGTTATAACGTAAAGGTTTCTGAAGGATAACATAGTAAATTGGTTTAAATCTATTTACATTAAATAAATAAAATCTTTATCTATCAACTTAGGTATTAATCTTAAATCTTTTACTCCCGTAAAAGAGTAAGTAGATTTAGTAGTATTTATTCAGATGTTAATTTTAAGTGTAAAAATTAAAGCTCTAAAGAAAAGAAAGAACGAAAAATTGAAGTCTTGTTGGAATATAGTACTTACTGCGAAAATAAACGTATAGTTATCGTTTTTCGCACGTGTTACAAATATTTTTAAAAGTTAGGTAGGTACTTCGCATTAAAACAAAGGATCTTTAGAGATAACTCATACTTATGAGTTCTGTCACCCAACTTATCAGCATACTGCACAACATATTGGAATTAACTGCTAATACTGGAAGTAAACATGACAAATGAAGCATCGATAACTGTGTTATCGGTAAAACTTATGGTCAGGTTGTCGGTTGTTCGGTGCCGTTTTATAATTAGACGTGTTTGACCGGGCACAGTGCGCGGGCGTGTTCACAATTCTCGCCGACTGCAAGCGTGTGCGCGCGTCATCTCCTACAAAACATAATATTTTGTTTACTAACACTGACTCGGTTTATGAAAATCTTTTAACAAATTAATTACGTGTTGGAGAAAGCGGTAAGTTTATTAATTTGTTTATTTGTTTGTATGTCTGTGGTTAAACCATGCTTGTAGTGTGTTCATGTTTTAAAATATATGGTTTGTTCATATTTAGTCCGTGATACAATTTACGTACACCGGCATTGACAAAGTCGTGTTTATTACAGAACTGGTGTGATATAGATTGTGTACAATAACCATTTATGTTTTTTAAAGTTGTAATACTACTGTCTGATACCTCTCTTATTATTCGTATTAATTATTACCCTCGTATTAATATGAATATCTTTCAAATTATGTAGGGCAGATATATTTTCTTTTAAAAGCACTATGAAGGTGTCGAAAAACAAGATTTTAGGGCGGGGCTTAATCATTGCACGTGTCTTTAGTTATATTATCATCATTTCTGTGGCTAGCTTGTTCTCACAACTGGCTATAGAGTTGCGCTTGTTAGCTATTTTTTAAGTTTCTATTCCACGGGTTCCAGGCGTGTCACACCTAAGGTAAGCTAGGTTGAGCAAGGAACTAAATAATAAACGTGATAATAAGTAGGTACCAAACTCATGTAAAAATACTAACTGCGCCCCGCGGTATTACCTGCGTTTGTTGTTGTACCTTGCTCATCCCACGAGAATACTATATTTTTACGGAATAAAAAAGTAGCCTATGTACTCTTCCCGATTATAATCTATCTCTGTGCCAAATTTCATCCAGATCTGTTCAGCCGTTTTTGCGTGAAATAGTGACGAACATCCATAAAAACTTTTGTCTTTGTAATATTAGTAAAATTTAGATTTTATAATATTAGTAGGTATGTGTTATCAAATAATCACCGTCATGATGTTTTAGTCGTAGTTCAAAAAAGGTGCCATGGCTATGCTGTAATGGCACTAACCGGTTTTCTGTGATTTGCGTGGCATGACTTTGAATCGAATTATGCACAGAGCTGTTTAAAACACTTATTTGCCTAGCTTAATTAAAATAAAAACAACAAAAGATTTTTTTTATGTATTTAATTGCGCACTTTGGATTTGACTTTGAAATGGCGCACACTTTTATACGATTGGTCACCTGCCCTGTTAAAGTTTTACCTCAACGCTTTTCCATAGACCCGATCAAAGCAACCTAGTAACGTGGGGAAAAGCTACAGAAAATGCTTGTACGATGTGCAGTGCGGAAATAGGTACAGCCAAGCACTTACTGACTACTAGATTGTAAGGCGCTATTATTCGGGGTCATTATTCACGTCGCCATGATAGGGTATTACAAATTATACGCGAAGCTATAAGTTTATCACTGGCGACAGCGAAAAAAGGAATAACAATAAACATAAGAACTAACATCGCATTTGTAAAGGAAGGCTTAACAGAAAAGACTTCACAAAAGCCGTACTCACTACTAATAAAGTGGACACGTATGAAAGTCATTACAGAATACCGGAGGAGGAGGAGAGGTTTAGAACTCGCCCGGCTTGCCAGGCCCGAGAGTGGGCAAAGTACGGCAGACGACTCGGGCGCCTGAGGTCGCAGAACGACCTACGTCCTCCATAGCCGCAGGCCTGGGTGGCAGGTAAGGCTATCTGTCACCCTAGCAGAAGCAGACCGGAGTAGTGGCGAGACGCGCTGCGGAGCGCGCTTCCCCTTTTGGGAGCACCAAGTTAACATGGGGGTTCCCACAACACAGGAGGGGGTCATCTACCCACCGTAGATGCCCCGAGGTACGTCGGGGTACCAGGGATTTCCTTTCTAGGGTACACCTGGTTCCCTGGCTACTGGTACCCTAGACGGTGTGCGGTTTTTAGTTGGTTCCAGTCCGACATAGCCACCGGTAGGTGGTATCCAAGAGAAAAAAAGGGGTTATACCAGCTAAATCCCTCTCATCAATCATCAACAGCCTATAACAGTCCACTGCTGGACATAAGCCTCTCCTTAGAAAGGAGGTTTTGGCCTACTATAACGCGCTGGCCAGACGGGTTGATATAGGGTTGGTTTTATGTCTGGTGGACACTGCCTCCGCCCTAGGGCGACTTTTGCCCAATTTGGGCGGGGCCAGTGTTCCCACGAGGCGGCTGTACGCGGGGGTTGTCCGGTCCATGGCGCTGTATGGTGCACCGGTGTGGGTGGCGGCTCTGACCGCCCCGAATAGGGCGCGCCTCTGGCGCCCCCAGAGGATATTGGCGGTCAGAGCCATACGCGGATACCGCACGGTGTCCACCGAGGCGGCTTGCGCCTTGGCCGGAACACCCCCGTGGGATTTGGAGGCGGAAGTGCTCGCCGAAGTTTATCGGCGAGTGGCTGACTTCCGGGCGGAGAGCGGATTTCGCCCTCCGTCCGAAGACGTGCGCGAGTGGCGCGAAGCCGCTCGCCGAGCCACTATGGTGAGATGGTCGTTCCGGCTGGAGACTCCACGCGCTGGCTTCGCCGCCGTGGAGGCTCTCCAGCCGGTCATCGCCGAGTGGGCGGGGCGGCAGCACGGGACCCTTTCCTTCCGGCTGACGCAGGTGCTTTCCGGGCACGGTTGCTTCGGAAAGTACCTGTACTCGGTCGCTAGGAGGGAATCGAGTCCCGCCTGCCACCACTGCGACTGCGGTGAGGATTGGGCCCAGCACACGCTGGCGGTTTGCCCCGCATGGGCGACGCAGCGCCGGGCCCTCACTGCAGTCATCGGAGCGGATCTCTCGCTACCGGCCGTAATTCGCTCCATGGCTGGTAGCGACAGTTGTTTTACCGCGGTCGCAACCTTCTGCGAGGAGGTAATCTCGCAGAAGGAGGCGGCGGAGAAGGCCCGGGAGGACGACCTCCACTCGGACCTGATCCGCCGCCGGCGAACCGGGCGGCGGAGGCGCGCTCACCTGCGCCTCATGCCGCCCTGAGTGTGGCCGCGGGTGGACGGGATGGGTTCTCCCCTCCACCCGCATTAGTTGGCCAGCCGCGAGGGGGCGGCGTCCGCGTGTGCCGGACGTCGCCTAAAGAGAGGGTCCACTGAGACGGAGCCCGCATCAGGAGCGGGCCGGCGCTGGGAGGGGTCCAGAAGGAGATAGCTACCTGGACCCCTCCTAAACTAAAAGCGCAAAGAGGGCACACCGTGTGGTTTTAGTCGGTTCGAGTCCGACACACCGCCCCGCCGAACGAGAGCCCCGGCGGGGTGACGGTCCGAGGGGATTTCCACACGTAAAAAAAAAAAAAAAGGGTTGGTTTTATGTTCCCGGATCCCTCCTATTACAGGCGCAGAGTGGCACACCGTGTGGTTTTAGTCGGTCCGAGTCCGACACACCACCCCGCCGCACACCACCCCGGTGGGTTGACGGTCCGAGGGGATTTCCACACGTTAAAAAAAAAAAGAAAAAGGGTTGGTTTCAAGTATACCTTTTCTTTGCAGTGCTGTTGTCCTGCGTAGTTTGCTCCCTTAGTCGGCTCTTACGACACCCACGGGATGAATAGGGGTGGTAACATTCCGTATTCTTAATCCGTCACCACACGGAATACATAAATCCCTCTATAACCTCCTTAAGACCTTGGACTGCCAAGAGCAGTAATCTCTTTTCTTGAACGCATATCCAAAGCGGCATTACCAAGCTCGTATCAGATATGGTTAGAAGAGGTTGGTTGGTGGAGGTGAGCGCTGACGCGTGGGAAGGAGAACTGGGTCGCGATTCCCAGGCGCTGTCGAAGTCATGTGTTGCCCAAATCTATCACGCGATGGACCCGGCACCTGCACAGTGAATCTATGGAACGCTAAGAAGTAGGTCATAATAAAATTAATAAATTTCGTATTATTATTACGGAATCGCATTTTTGGCCCTCCGAGCATTATTATCTCGCCGGGCCTGTGGATCCATTTTTTATTTGGAGGGACAAAACACCTGTTCCTCCACAGTAGTGACGCTGACGTGATTGTAAGCAGCCTTTAAGGTGCTATACACTACTTATCCTTCGTTTGTTTTCCCGTAGCTAATGTTGAATACTATCCTTGCAGGAAATATGTCATTCAACTCATTCAATACTGAAAAAACTGTACTAGCAAAAAAGTCTTATAAGTTGACTGGGTAAGTCCTTGACAACTTTGTCTACAATAATAGATATGCGTACCTAATTTAGTTATTTTACACCTTTATAATTTTAAACAAGTTGACAGGCAGCCTGATCTTGGTCATAGTAGTCTCTGAATATTTAGAATTATTTGTATGCCTTTTTGAGAAAATACAATAATATTTTCATTTAATAAAACTAAAACAGTGACAATAAAGAGTGGAATCTGATATCATCCTTAACAAGTCCTTAGAACTCAAATTCATTGTAAACATAAACATTTTCTCCTAATATTTTTATTTTGTATTGGAGTGTATGTCCTCCATTATACTTGCATTTAAACATGGAGTATTGCAATAAAAAAATAACTTTTTTGCGGTTAGAAAAGAACTTGTTTTTTAGAAGTAATTCGGTTAAAAGATTTTAATTCCTTAAATACCAAGTCTGCCTAGCTGAGGCCATCTAATCATGGTAGGATTAGACAGACAATAGTATTAACATTATTAAGTAAAGTAAGTAAGTAATAGTAAGTAAGTAGTAATACTTATTAAACCGATGTTTTCTTCTTTAAGCATTATAGTGATCACATTCACTTTTTAATGTAAGCAAGACTTCAAAAGTTTTTTTACGGCTAATCCAATACTGTGACACCTTATAAGTGTCAACGGGCCGGTTCACACTTACATACCTAGCTCGGGTTACCAATGAATTTCTCTTTTTACTTTCGTAGCGTGTAATTTTCTTTTCTAAGTTATATGGTTTATAAGTCTATAATTTAAACTCAGAATATTATAACCTGAGACTAAGTTTATAATATTATAGCTTTAGAATATTTTGACTTATACAAAAGGCATACTCCTTGATTAAGCTCAGGTCTAATTCCAATTGTTTTCCTTTGCCCATTCATTTATTTTTATTGAACACTGTGGAGTTGGACAATCTTTTGTCAAAATTCGCTGCATACACTCACACAAAGTACACTCTTTCTGAGACCCCCTTTATTTTAATTTACTTATAACTGTGTACCCTTCGGTGACGTTATGATAATGTAAATTTGACAGGTATTTATTTTTACATAATATAAAATGAAGTCTAGTAGAACTAGTTCGAGCCTATAAATATTGAATCTAAAGATGTCCTAAAGTATAGTCTTATCATCATTATAATAATATAATTAATCTGATACCACATTAGTAGTATTAGTAGTATATACACATTGCATCTATGCGAAGCCGGGGCGGTTTTTTAATAAGTTATAGTCTTATGCCATGTAATTTTACTTTGTTATTGATATTATAACATGATATTGAGAACAAATATTTATAAATCGATAATATAATTTATATAAAATCAGTATAAAAGCGTTTTGTTTATAATTATAAAACTAATTGAGTTTAATTAGATATAATTGGAAAAAATAACATCATAACAAGATATACACGAGAAAAGTGATACCTGTCTTCTCAATGAATCAAAATCTATTTCATAATATGAAATTTTATTTTCAATCATATTTGCAACGTTTTACGGCTCGAAGTATTTTAAAGAATGGACAAAGTATAGATAATATCGCGATAAACCATTCAGATTACATTACATTTACATCATTCGCATAAATGTTGACCCTATGATATGTGAACTTTATGTAACGTTCTCAAGAGTTTTTGTACATTCAAGACTAATATGACTTTATGTTTATCCAAACTGATAAATAGACATGAAAGATAATTCTCTATCTTATATACCTACATATAAAATAAATATTTATTGATTAGTATATTGCTGATAACCTAACGTATTATTGACCGCAATGACCTGATCTGTACATTCTCAACTGATATGGTACAAATTATGTAACCTTTGTTCATACATACGTAAATTGTGTGGGGGTAAGGGTTGGGTACTTACTTAACATCAGGTGACCCGTCTGCTCGTTTACCTTCCTAAAAAAAAACATTTATTTATCCTTTGACAGGTCGACAAATAGTTACCTACTTATCCATATACTTCACCTATGAAGTTGGCGATTTTTAAAACCAGCATTTTCAGATTTAATTGTCTGTGTATTGGCGCGATATTTTATTCAAAAGCATATTTTCATTAAAATTCAGTCATTTGTTTAAGATGTTTTTTTATTTTTGTGAAATTGTGCTACGTAGGTAACTATATAAATTTTGAGATACGCAAAAGTTAACAATACATTTTTTTTTTTTTTCAAAATACTCTCCATCCAAACCAGTCTTGGAAACAGTTATCCCAACCTTCCTCCGACAGGTCAAAAATGACCATTTTTGCCCTGTTCTGAATCGCTTCTTCGGCACTTGAAAAAAACTTGGCTTTTATAGTGGGGAATGAAAAGAAGTCACGAGGAACTAAGTCGGAGATCTAAGGTGGGTGAGGTAGTGTTTCTATACCCGATTCTTGAATAAAGACCTTTATTCTGAGGGAAGAGTGTGAAGAGCCATTGTCGTAGTGCAGAATTATTCCGCGGAGCCCTGTCCAGGCTTACAATTCTCCAGCATTGATGTTGCAAGACGTCCTGTCCGTGAAAAAAAGCTGGCCACCATTTTTTTTCCAATGTTCCACAGTCTTTGCAATTTTGTTGGTAACTGGCCATCATGAAACACACATACTGAAGAACGCTTCTTGCTTGCCGGCTCATATTGATGTATCCATGTTCCGTCACCGGTAATGATTTTCAGTAACACGTCTTGACCTCCCATTTTGACGTAGACGCAGCACCATTCCACACGAGCTTCTTTTACCGTTTAGCAGAGCAAACGAGGTATTCAACGACAACAAAGCTTCCTCATTCTAAGATGTTCATTTAATATGGTGTGAACACTAATCGAACTTATGCCAAAAAAAAATCTTTATGTCCCTGTATGTAATTCGTGGGTCATCTCGAACAAGAATTTCAGTAGTCCACACATTTTCAGCAGTGACTGCTGTTGGCGGGCGTCCATGTCTGTCATCATCTGCATGACTAGTTTCCCCCCTTTTAAATTCGTCTAACTATCTAAAAATGGTAGCCCGAGAAGGAGCGGACTCACCTAAAGCTGATTTTAAACGTTCTAAGCTTAAACATTCAGATACACCACATTTAACATCTTAATATATCATAGTACAGAAATGTTCATGTTAAAGCGCCAATGTAGCAGACGAAAAAGCCGAAAATAAAACTTCAAATTATTTTTATTGCTGTAAATGGCCTTTTGTCTTCAACTTTCAAATAAATTTAGTCTTATTATAATATATGACACCATTTTCAAATTCAAAGTTCCATTTTCAAATTTCGAGCATCTCAAAACTAAAGTAGTGACCTACGTATTGTTAATGTTACATATGACTCAGTGACGCATCTCGGATGTATCGTCTTTTATTTGGTTACTACCACGGAACAAATATAAAGAGGTGTTGTAATTAGATTTTCCTATGAAAAATCGCGTGATAATTTGAGGGGGTGTTAAACGCCGCCCGCTTCACTTTTTTCCATCTATCAAATAATAGCAAAACTACTCGCATCGTTCTATGTCGATTTATTTTAAATTACATAAAGTTTAGTCATCTAGTAACGAATAGAAGTAACTATATTCCAAAAAAACACAGAGATTTTGAAGTATAAAAATTACTTACAAATGAAATGCGATGCCATCCATAGCAACGTCTATCCGAATTATTACTATACGATAAAATACAAAATTTCATCCTGTCCTGCGTTGTTTGCTGTCTTAGTCGTCTTTTACGACACCCACGGTATGAATAGGGGTGAGTGACACTCCGTATTTTTAGGCCGTCACCGCACGGAAGAAGTGTTATCGTACATCTATTTTGTAATTTAACTTAATTGGTAATCAAACATCGGGACCACGTGATTTTCAGTTTGCACTAATGATCGTTTCATCGGACATCCTAATTATCATCATGATTCGTACCTACGCTACATAAACAAAAAAGCGCAATAAAATATAAATGAAATAAATCAAGCTGCAGCAAAAAAAAAGATTACAGAATAAACTCACATTCAACAAATAACGCACAAATTGAAAACCAGTTTGTTCCACTGTTTTTTTTTTTACAAAATTATGCAAAAATCGTTCTTGTGATACGCGTTTGCTGGTATTGTAAATACTCTCCGCTAAAGTTACACAACCTGGACAAGTTGATGTCTTTGTCTAAGCGACCTCTTTAACCAGGGCGTAAGCGACCCTGGCCATTTCGAACTTCTTTTCATGGGATAAATCCCTCCCACACGCCCACTACTGTAACTCCTGTACAACAGGATTAACAGCAGTAACCCACAAACACACCGAGTAATGACACTCGGGAAGTCCCAGGAAAAGTTAAACCGTCCTGGAACCCGCAACGGAAAATTAACCAGAAGTGAATAAAATAAAAATATTTATTTTGGAACTGATAACAAACGAATTTACAAAAAATGAATTCGATAGTGACTGCAATAGTTCAAAACTGTGGCGCAGTTACTAACGCCCACATCCAGGAGACATCAACATTAGTCCCAGGAATAGCTAAATGATCTAGTTGTGATTTAAGTAATATACATACTAAATACTATATACTGCTTCATCATGCAGTGAAGCGGTAGTATGTAAGTCAAGTATAGAAGTACAAGATTTCTTGTTTTTGTCTGTAAGTGTGTGCGTGTGTGTCTGGGGGGGGGGGGGGGCAAGCTTATATATGTAGTTGATATTTTTTATTTTTTTTATCATTTACCACGACGACATGAGAAATGATTCGGTCTCATTGTATGTTATGCCAAACAGCCATTTTGTAACACGTTTTTTGCATCGTATAGCCGTGTCAGGGTAAATATTTAAGTTTTTATTGACCCTATTGTAGAAAGAAGGTGCAAAATAATAGAAATGTCGTTTCGCTAGTTTTAATCTACATTTTTCTGTTGAACACACCTTATCAATTCTACGTTTATTTAAATTGTTATCAAAGGGGACGTTAGCATGTTGCCTCGAAATAACATTAAGTAAGAATAACTTTCTGACTGTAAGAATTTGCAAGTCACTGTATAACTGATAGGTGGGAAACCACATCGGCCTAAAAATCATCACTTTTAAGACACCTCTATGCGCTCTTTCCAGACTCAGAAATTTAACTTTACCAGCACAACCCCAAGCGGTTATGCAATAACCTGTTATGGATTGTACAAGAGCGAAAAAAACTATTTTGAGTATCTGAAGATCAAGAAGCGACCGTAGATTTTTAAAGATATACATATATTTTCTAACTTTGGCAGAGGTCACCTTAATGTGCTCCTTCCAGGATAGACGATCATCAATCCGAACCCCCAGGTACTTAATAGTGGGTACCTCTGTAATCTGGAAACAGTTACAGTTGGAGCACGCGTTATTACACTAATTTGCATGGGAGATTAAATTAAAAGATGTATCGGGCAAGGTGGTTGCGCTTAAAGGTCATAAAAATTGGAGGAGTTGGCAATATAATAAATTCACTTTGAGTTACAGCTGTCTCAGTTGCCTTTCTCCATCTAAGACTTGCGGCAGATATCATGTACCATTGGTAACTGTACCATGGGTTTTTGTACCATTTACATTACATTACATTAAAACAATTCCATTTTTAAGGACCGTAAAGGGAACCTGGCAAATCTCAGCGATGATACATTTAGCGCCTGTAGTAAGCGTGTTTATAGGCCTACCTATGAGACCGGGAAAAGTTCAACCGACAAAAACATATTTTGCATTTTTTTAAATAAATTCTTATCTCTCTTTGCAAAAGGCAGACGTATACCCATGACACCTACTTATCTAGAAGAATGAAATGAATCTAAAAGAATAAATGAAAAAAAAAAAAACAGTGACACGTCGGGAGTGCCAACAGATGTAAGAACTTGAAAATTAAAAAATGTTTGATTACAACAGGAAAAATTGTATTTTTTTTCAATTCGAAAACTTCTGACATGAATATATATATATATATATATATGTATATGTAGTACGTATATACACAATATGTGTTTATTTATTTATTTGGGAAAACAAACAACAGTATAATGAGTATACATATGAAATCTTTGTAACTAAACTTAACTAATATACTACCCACTACATTTTCCACAGATTACCTTATAAAATAATTCCATTGTTAGCAGACATGAGCTGCTGCTGCCGCCGCAGTTTAATCAATAAGAAAAGCGGTTACTCAAAAGAAAACGTTGGTAACTGAGACAAATAAAGTTTCACTTAAACAAATAAAGTTTCACTTAATGTTTATATTATATATAGTTATATTATCAATGTATTTCAACTTAAACTTAACTCTTGTGTTAAAACGGGGCCAATATATGTAGATACTTATATACAGTGGTGTCGGTAACAGTAACAGTGTCGCGAGTTCAATGGTTTTTTCCCATCTCAAAAATACATTATTTTGTATGTTGTTTAAAAATGCTAAACGCGCCTAAAGAAGTTTTACTTCAGAAACGTTATATACTTCCGTACTTGCGTCAATAATGTTGTTTAGCCATTGTATGATATGATATAACCTATATGATAATGACGCATTTGCGTGATCTCAACGCGAATATCATGTTTATTCAAATAATTCATTAGAATAAACAATCATCTTGTAATATAAGGATCGACTCCCTTGAGGCTTCGCAATTGTAGGCTCTTCATCTCAATTCATTACTACAACTCCCTTGCCTTAAAAATCACCCACCGAAATCGACCATGTGACTGCAAAAGAAAGATAGTTATTCTAAGCCATGTTAGATTTTGTCTATGAGAGCTTGAATTATTCAGACACGTTTGTACGTAGGCTGTCAAAGAATTGCCATATCTTTCAATCTTCGATCAAATGTACTAAGGTATAGTATGATTGTATGACCGAAGCGCTCTACACAATACCTATTTTATAAAATCTATCCAATTAAACAGCTTGCAGCAATCTGAGCCAACATAAAAAAATATGACCCTGACATTAGTTACAAATAAATAAATGAATAAAGTTTTCAATCCTTTACCTCAATTGATAGTTCTAAAAACAACTTAAGATAAGATACAAGAACATGAATGGATAATTATACGTGGGCATAGCGTTAGAGCGGCAAATAACTAATATTATGAAATATCTCAGTAAAAAATTATAGTACTAAAAAACACGCTTTCTATAGAAAACCAAACTAAAAAATAGAAAATAAATTTGAAAAAAAGCGTTGGGTGCCTGTTGTCAATAGTAAAAAGCACCCCCAAAAAAATTAGTTTTTTAAAACTATTCTTTTTTTAAATTCTATTTTTTAAATTAGTGTATTGTCATCGATCCTCGATATATCTACAAAGTTTGAACGAATTCTGACCGTTTAAAGTCAGTCTAAATCACGCCCAAAGGAGTCGGCTACAAACATACAAACAAACATACAAGTGAAGCTAATATAAAGCGTGTAAAAAGAGACGAAGCTATACGTTTTGAGGGCCTTTTAACATGACATAATACCGAAATAAACAGGAATGTTTCTAGAATTTTTTGACTTTGAGTTTTATAGTATATATAAATCTATAGCTATGCAATTTGAAAATTTTAAGACGCTTCTTCTTTACTGTGTAAGGTGACTCAGGTTGATCTTCCGTCTACGGGTATATAGTCTAATAATTTAAATAACGAAAGAGACAAAAAAGAGCGTCGCTAACCCGTTGACGTCAAATCCTTGTTTTGTAGAGATATTATTTTTAGTTCACCGATGCGTAAAATAAAATATATAAACACCGATGAGCAACTTCTGTTTATCTGATATCTGATGAGCTAAAGTACTTGTTTATACATGTAAATATTCAGTTATATGTAAATATATAGGTTTTATATTCCGTAATGCCGCGCATGTTAATGTTTTGTTTATTTTTATTCATTAAACTTAGGGTTGTCAGAACTTGGACAGCGTGAAGGCCGGAGCAATACGCTTCGGCCCCGGTGGACAGGGGGCAGCGGTTGTCAGCTGCCCCATCGCGGCGGCCCAGAAGGTCGCCGATGGACGGAGCCTCCTGGTCGGAGGTTTCCTGAGGGCGCAGGCACGGCTCCTGCAGGCCCGACCGGCAAGGTGCTTCAGGTGCCTGTCGGTGGGTCACGTAGGGGTGCACTGCACGGCGGAGGCCACCGTAGGTGACCGATGCTTCCGCTGTGGCCAGCCCGGTCACAAGGCGGGTGGCTGCAACGCTCCGCTGCGTTGCTTTAGGTGCGCAGCGGAGGGCAAGCCTGCCGACCACCGGGTTGGTGGTAAGGCCTGTGCCCTATCGCGACCGAAGCCGGGAGGCCGACCTTCCGCCTCCGAGCCGCTGATCCAGACGGAGAGTGCCGCTGGACAGCCGCAAAGTTCGCTGCGGGATGCGGGGATGGAAGTCCAGTGATGGACCCACATCTCCGCATCCTCCAGGTGAACGTAGGCCACGGTGCCGATGCTCAGGATCTTCTGCTCCAGAGCATGGCACAGTGGTCCATCAACATCGCCGCTATCGCCGAGCCATATGTCCATCGGTTTCTCGGGCCTGCCTGGGAGACCGACTTGGACGGCACGGCGGCCCTAGTGCACGGTACCGCAGCCGGCACTCCACCTCTTGCAGTAGTTGCAAGGGGACGGGGCTGTGTAGCGGCGATAGTTGGAGATATAGCGGTCGTGGCCGCTTATTTCACGCCGAACCGAAACATAACTGAGTACGAGCAATGGCTCGCTCAGCTGGCCGTCGTCGTCGATGCCTGTCGCCCCCACCCGGTTCTTGTGCTGGGGGACTTCAACGCCTGGTCGCAGGCTTGGGGTTCCCTGCGCACGAACCCGAGGGGCAGGGCATTGGAGAACTGGGCTGAAAGATTCGGCCTAGTTCTCCTAAACCGGGGGGCCGTGGCCACGTTCGTGACGGCGAGGGGTAGTTCGATCGTGGACATCTCGTTCGCATGCCCCTCGCTAGCGCGTCGTGTCCAAGGCTGGCGCGTCGTTGTCGGGGAGGAGACAGGTTCGGATCACCGATATATTCGGTTTGACGTCTCCGCCCCTGCAGATGGCGCGCCGGTCAGACCGGCACCACCTGAACCACGTTGGGCGCTCAAGCGCTTAGATCGCGACCTCCTCCTGGAAGCCGCCATCGTACAGGCCTGGGCTCCTGCGCCGGACAGGCCTGTCGACGTCGATGCTGAGGCACAGTGGTTCCGGGAGGCCATGACCCGCGTCTGCGATGCGGCGATGCCTAGGGCTCAGCCCAATACTGCAAGGCGCCAGGTCTACTGGTGGTCGCCGGAGATCGCACGGCTGCGTCAAGCCTGCGTGACCTCGCGCCGCCGGTGGTCCAGGTTCCGCAGGAGGCGTCGCCGCCCCGAAGATGCGGCAGCGAGAGAGGCGGAGCTGTTAGCGGGTTACAGGGTTGCCAAGAGGACCCTTCAGGCAGCGATAAAGCGGGCCAAGAGCGAGGCCCGCCGCGAGATGCTGGAGACACTGGAGCGGGATCCGTGGGGACGCCCCTACCGTATGGTTAGGGGCAAGATGCGCCCATGGGCCCCGCCGCTCACACGGTGTCTTCAGCCAGAGCTGCTTGAGAGGGTCGTTGGCTCCCTGTTCCCAACGCGAGTGGTGGAGCATACTCCGCCACAGATGGCTCCGCCTCCGGCGCTTGAGGCGCCTAACGTGGATGACGACGACGTGCCTGAGGTCACTGGGGTGGAACTAAGGGTGGCGGTGTTACGGCTTAAAGCCAAAAACACCGCCCCGGGACCCGATGGCATTCCTGGCCGAGCGTGGGTCCTGGCCTTAGTCGACGAGGCTCTCGAGCCCCGACTGCGAGGGTTCTTCAGCGCATGCCTCGAGCGGGGCCAGTTTCCGAAATTGTGGAGGACGGGGAAACTGGTCCTCATCCGAAAGGAGGGGCGCCCGGCGGACTCACCGTCCGCCTACCGGCCCATAGTGTTGCTTGACGAGGTGTGCAAGCTCTTTGAAAGAGTGATTGCAAGGCGCCTCGTCAAGCATCTCGTGATGGTTGGGCCGGATCTGGCGGACAACCAGTACGGTTTCCGTCAGGGGCGCTCCACCGTGGATGCGATCATGCGCGTGAAGGCTCTGGCGGAGGAAGCAGTCTCTCGGGGCGAAGTGGTGTTGGCGGTGTCCTTGGACATCGCCAACGCGTTCAACACTATGCCCTGGAGCTGCATCAGGGAGGCGCTCGTGTATCACGAAGTGCCTCTCTACCTCCGCCGCATAGTCGGGGCATATTTGTCGGAGAGAGCCGTCGTCTACCCCAGTAGGACCGGTCTCGGTAGGCGTGAAATGTCGTGCGGTGTTCCGCAGGGGTCGGTGTTAGGGCCACTCTTGTGGAACATCGGCTACGACTGGGTGCTTCGTGGTGCCTTCTTGGATGGTGTCGCCGTCGTGTGCTACGCGGACGACACACTCGTGACGGCGCGCGGCAAGACGCACCACGAGGCAACCCTGAGGGCCACGGCCGGGGTTGCCCAAGTCGTTGAGCGTATCCGGCGGCTGGGTCTCGAGGTGGCTCTGCACAAGTCCGAGGCCCTGTTCTTCCACGGGCTTCGGAGGAAGCCGCCTGAGGGATCTAGCCTCACGGTAGGAGGCACTCGCATCGGCATCGAGCCCTCGATCAGGTATCTGGGGCTCGTACTCGATGGCCGATGGGACTTCGGATATCATTTCCGAGGTCTGGTCCCTAAGTTGGTTGGGGCAGCGCGTGCGTTGGCGCGGCTGCTGCCCAACATGAAGGGACCCGATGACTCCTGCAGGAGACTCTACTCGGGGGTTGTGCGGTCCATGGCCCTTTACGGGTGCCCGGTATGGGCGGGGGCCCTGAAGGCCAGCAACGTCGCGATACTGCGACGACCGCAGCGAATGCTGGCCATCAGGATCATAAGGGGGTACCGCACGATCTCCTTTGAGGCAGCGAGTCTCCTGGCCGGAACTCCACCGTGGGACCTGGAGGCGAGAGCCCTTGCGGCACTGTATCAGTGGCGCAAGGAGGCGCAGGAGTTGGGTCGATGCCCCGAGACTCGAGAAATCGAGGACCGGAAATCCCAACTCCGCCAGGTCATCATAGGGGAGTGGAGGGAACGACTCGGGCAACCGAGCGCCGGGCACGCCGTTATTGCGGCGGTAAGACCCGTAATGGAGGATTGGCTCGAGAGGCGTCACGGGACCCTCTCATACCGATTGACGCAGGTGATCACTGGGAAGGGATGTTTCGGAGATCACCTGTGTCTGATCCGCAAGGAGCCAACGCCTGAGTGCCACCACTGCGATGGCCAGACCGTGGACACGGCTCTCCACACGCTGGCAGAGTGCCCGGCGTGGGTTGAGCAGAGGCGAGACCTCGTGGCGGCCATCGGAGTGGGAGTTCTCTCGCTCGATAGCCTGATTGCGGCTATCGTGCGGAGCGAGAGTGCGTGGAACTCTGCCGTCTCCTTCTGCGAGCAAGTTATGCTCGCGAAGGAGACGGCGGAGCGGGACCGGGAGAGGTTTAGAACTCTCCCGGCCCGCCAGGCCCGGGCACGGGCCAGGCAGCGCAGGTCACTCAGGCGCCGGAGGTCGCAGAACGACCTCCGTCCTCCATAAGCGCAGGCCTGGGGGTGACAGGTGAGGCCATCTGTCACCCTAGCAGAAGCAGGCCGGGGTGGCGGCGAGCGCGTTGCGAAGCGCGCTCGCTTTCAGGGAGCACAGGGAACATGGGGTTCCCACACGGGGCGGGGGTCGTCTACTCGTCTGTAGATGACCCGAGGTATGTCGGGGCACCAGGGCCTTCCTTTCTAGGGTATACCTGGTTCCCCGGCTATTAGTACCCGGCGAAGGCGTGCGGTTTTAGTCGGTTCGAGTCCGACATGCCACCGACAGGTGGTATCCGAGGGGATTTCCGCACGGAAAAAAAAAAAAAAAAAAAGGGTTGTCAGAACTGTATTTCACACATTTTTTGGGGTGAAAGTAATACAGACGAGTTACTGCCGTTGCTCTTCAATAAAAATCACCCGTATAAGCAATATCCTTTTCCTTTAATTACCTTGCCTTCTTAGCTAACTTTTATCTTTAATCCCTAAAGGAAACCGGTTAACAGCATCAGATTTGCTTGTCAGCAAGAGCTCATAGTTTGCAAAACGAATATATTTGTCGGGGATAAATGGGTGACTTTACGTGTGTATTTATAAAGTTGTTATAATTAAATTATTTGCTTTACATAAGTCTTTAACAATGAGTAGGTTTTAACTGGTAAAAGAGCAGACGAGTCACCTGATGGTAAACTACGGTAATAGCCCATAGACTTTGTGTTCGTTATTTCAATGTTTGTAAAGTTCACCACGACACGGGAATCATTCACAGTATGGAAATCGTTATCTTTATATAAAACAATTTTCACTCATGACTTTGCTATTGTTTATGTCAATTTTCTCAGTTATTTTTACCGGGGTAAAAAGTAGCCTCTGTGTCTATCTCTGCGCTAGTTTTTTACCAGATCCGGTCAGCCGTCCTGGTGTGATTGAGGAATGTTTTTAAAACATATTTACAAACCATTACATATTGCCCATTACACATAATTATTTAAGATTCAAAACATTAAGTTCTTCTTAAAAGACAACAAAAATTATAATTATTTGGCTATTTCCCACGGTTTCGATCGCGTTATTATTTCGCGTTTTTACTTTGAAATTGACGAACTTCATTACAAGCGTTCAGCTCTTATTTTACCCCTTTAGGTGCAATATTTCCTAAAATTCTTACTTAGTAGTAGTTTACAACATAAAAAGCATCATCTGCCAAAACTTCAAGGTTGTAGCCCCAGCGGTTTAAGCTCTGCATTGATGAATCAGTCTGTCAGTGCAAGTAAATTTATATGCAAATACACTGGTACCTTCTAAAATACAGTACATACCTTCAATTTTTCAAATTATTAGTATTTATATAATATAACTCAGATGACACTTTTAGAAAATTATGTTCAATCAAGATACTGACCTAACAATTGTGAGGTCAGTGGCATTATTTAATTATTTAAGTGTAGAATAATGAACTCGTAAGACCTTCATGCTGTTTTGGGATTATTTAAGTTTATATTAAATAAAAGATATTATTAGTTAAAACATAGTTGTCAATTTTGAATTCCAGTGCAATGTAGACTTGCTAAAACGTGCAGGTACGCCAATACGTTGATATAAATACAAAGAAGAATATTTAACACGTTATCTTATCTTCACGTCTTTGTAGTAGGTATCAATGTCAAGGGTGTTCATCCGACATTAATGCGTCATGTTTGAAGTGTGTCATTTCATATTCTGAATAGGTATTATTTTACTTGAATCGCTTATAGCTATACTAGTGAACACGACTGACGCTTTCCTGCTGAATGTAGATACCTCACTCAAACTACGCCATTTAATCCGGTTACTGCCGTTGCGGTTTCGGTTACCGTGCTACTTCTTCAGTTTTCTCACCTTCATCCAACTATTGCGTTTTGGCGTCCTACTCCGCGTTAATTTCGACCCTGAGGCCTCCATTCCAATACCACTTTGTCAAATGGGTCATTTTTAAATTTAAGTGCCATGTGTTTTACCTGTATTGGCCACAACCTGTATAGGCAACATTTCCCATTTCTTTCCTACCTTTTTTTTATTCCCGTCGAATTCCTAAAGCGCTCGGTTGACGCCAACAGGCTTGTCCCCCAAATGTGTTAGTGGCACTAATATTGTGGTCGGCAAAATGTAGGTACGCCTTTACCTACCCTTTTTGGGATATAGCGTGAGTGTATATGTCCTGTTCCCTGCTACTTCAGACTTGTTATTCGTTATGCATCTGTGACCTCACTTTGTCCTCTAAACTAGGTGTTTTGACCAAATGATCTTAAAAATAATATCTTTAGCGGTTGCAGTGTCTACTGGGTCCAATTGGGCCCCTTAATTAACTGCGGGCACACTCAAAAACAAAAAGAGAGAGCAGAGCCATATATTGCCTCAAAATGTTTCTCTAAAACACACTGAAACCCACTTATACACACGGAAATGTTCATAAAAATAGATATAGCTATTTAGGAGGAAGTAAGGACCGCAGGCGACTCAGGCGCCGGAGGTCGCAGAACGACCTCCGTCCTCCATAAGCGCAGGCCTGGGGGTGACAGGTGAGGCCATCTGTCACCCTAGCAGAAGCAGGCCGAGGCGGCGGCGAGCGCGTTGCGAAGCGCGCTCGCTTCCAGGGAGCATAGGGAACATGGGGTTCCCACACGGGGGGGGGGGTCGTCTACTTGTTGTAGACGGCCCGAGGTATGTCGGGGCACCAGGGACTTCCTTTCTAGGGTATACCTGGTTCCCCAGCTATTAGTAGGTACCCGAGACGGCGTGCGGTTTTAGTCGGTTCGAGTCCGACTGCCACCAATAGGTGATATGCGAGGGGATTTCCGCACGGAAAAAAAAAGGAGGAAGTGACATACACACCAAAGAATTACATACGTAAAACAATCGTAAGGCGATCTCTAGTTTTAATAATTTGACAAACTTTATGGGTTGTAATTTTGTAACTTTCCTTTCTTTAAATATTTTATTAATATGCAAAAACGTAAAAAATAAACATTAAACACTTAGAACGAGTAGGTACATAATACATGTTTGGTATCCGTTTAATCTCAAGAAATGACGAGTAAACATGAGTACCTGATAACAATAATAAGAGTAAAATAGTATATTCCTTAATAGTAAACAAGTTGACTTTAAATAAAACGTCAATAGAAAAAAAAAACATATAAAAAAGAAAAAAAAGTACAGACGAATTGAGAATATCCTCTTTTGTGTTTTGGAAGTCGGTTAAAAATAGTGATTGATAGATCGATCAGACTTTAACGTCTCAGTTGAAGAAAACAATTTAAATGTTAATAATACCATTAAAGGATATTATAAGTAGCACATCTAAAAGTAAAAACAGTTTTTCTTTAATTCGATTCTAAAATTAAAATAATAATAACTTCATATATGGTACTACTACATATAATACTTCACACGGACGTCTGATTCCAAAACTAGGCAGAGCCTATGCTATGATAATCAGACTGCTGATAAACATACGTAAATATTTCTAAATACATACATTTATATATATTACTGGGTAACTGGGTAAGTCGACCTAAATACTGTAAGGGGTTGTAGTTGCCATCATTTCTGATATATTTCACTGGGAAATACCATATCCCAATATATATAATATATGATATATCCCATATCACGATATTTCACGATTAGGTGAAATTTCGATAGAATTATTTGTCCTGGTGGAAACCGAACCCACGACCTCCGGCTTAGTAAAAGTCACCTGCCACAATACGAACAGACCCGTCCTACGAATACATATTGTATAAATACTTCTATACTATTTTCTTGAAAATTAAATTGAAAATGCCACACGTGAGTGAGAATAAAACGTATTATAATATTCATATCTTATTCTCACTCACGTACAATCACTCACAAAATAAAATTTAAGGCTTTCAACGCATAAGTGATACTGTACGTGTAGGCGTAAGTAGGTACCCTATTATCTTGTTAAATGATGAAAAATGATCCTTTGTACAAAACAAACATTCGAAACTGTAACCTGGTAACAAAGATTAGCCTTTTTTTTAAGATTTATAAATAAATCTGGCGCGTAATAATAATAATGTCGCAGTGGTTTTGTAAATTAGTCACAGGTGTGATTATATGATTTATTACAGATGATTGTGTGTTTATTTCATCCCTATGCTCTATTATTCATAAAGAATCTTGAATTGAAATTTCAATTCAAGGGAACCTGATCAAAACTTTAGACTTTATGAGTAGTCGTGACCTTGACATATTCTCTGACTCGTAGTAAAAAGACATAAAGGCGCACGGACAAGAATAGTTGAAATTTATTTAATTTATTAAACCTAGTAAAAGAATATGAGACCTGCTGAACAATCATGTAACGTTTTGGTAACATATTGATTCTCAGAGATTAATATCAAACTTTTTGCAATAAGTTAATAATTTTTGTTGAATTTGCTCATGCTGCATAGTTATTAATGAAAAATAAAATAATTATTAATTAATATTTTAAGAAATATTTAGGTTAGAGTATTTTTGGTATTATTTTTATTAATTTGTTGTATACTAAAGACCTGGCATGGTACGATTGCAATTTACTTAATCAATAAAACATACCCTACGGCGCATAACATCTCCGTAATATATTTTCTTATTCGGAAATATCATATTAACAGCAATGGTGACATTAAAAATAATTACTTACCCTTAGGCCTTAACTCAAAAAGGATTTACATGAAACGATATTTATCAAGTTATGTAAAGTATTGCATGCAAAACACTGCTAAGAATATTAGCAGTACTTTCGTATGCAATTCTAAGATTATACCCACTTAATATAGACATGTCCACAACTTTAAGTAACTAGAATCTTACTAGTATTGGACGGCTTTTTTCTAAGAGTTCATGGTGACTTTTTACCCCTGAAGGAGGTTGTGAGTGAGGATTTTCGAACCGAACGCGCTCGCTGTCGAGAGCGAATAAAGTAAAATAAACTTACACTAAGCATTATGTATTCATTTTCTCCGAATGGAACTCTCCCGCCTCGGATAATTAGGTTAATTAACACATGAACGCAACAATTTGAACTTTGAAATTAGGCAAAGATTTACTTCGTTATATTTAGAAAGAAAATTTCAAGAAAACGGTAAAGAGATCCATATAGTATGAGTACAATATTGAATATTAAAGCTGATGTATAATAAATCCTTTAATACTAACAAAGAGTGTTGAGGGCTCCATCCCCACACAGGCCAACACTTTGTGTGATTCACAAATTTAAGTTCTGAGTCTGGGTGTTCTTTCTGTCTGTTTCATGTTTGTAAAGTTCCCCGCGACACTGTATTTATTCCTAGTACGGGAGTTGTCTTTTAAAAGACAACAAAAAAAAGGCACTAAAAACAGATAACAGAACTCTTCGAAGAATGATAGCAAATCGCGATTGCTGCTAACAGCCATCATTTGCTGTCATTTTTCGAAGAGTTCTGTTGTCTGTTTCCGAAACTCATCATCAGATATATGTATATGAAATTTAAATGGTACATAACTTCATCATATATAGACGATGTTGGCGATGTCTATATATGACGGAGTTATGCCCGAACATACATTAAAAAAATATAAAATCCCGAATTGATAACCCCCCCCTTTTGTAGTCGGTTAATTATCTATACCTATATACATACATTTAAATTACCTGACATTTCGATAAGTTGCATTGGCGGTGGTCACAGGCCAACTGGCTCAGTGATGCACGCTTGTCATCGTCGTCTGTGAGCTAGAGATTTCTCCACCTTTCTTCATATTTTCGTTTTTTTTTTTATGTTTTTACCTGGAAAAGCGAGGTGGCATATTCTATCTTCAGACAACTATGTAGTACCAGTTACGGTAGTACCAGTACTCTAATGTTACGTGATCGAGACCCCATCACGTATCATTAGAGTACATTTTAGGTACAAAATAATATATATTATGCTAATAACAATAAACAAACACAACACAATACGCTCCAAGGTCAGTATACAACGTATTCGTTGCGCACTAACCAACTTTTAATAGGCAATTCTTATTGCTATAATCCTATTTTTAATAATGTAATCTGTACATAGCTAACTATATAATTGGTACAAATAATTCTTTTACATAGTTTATTCGAATTAACATTTTTAATTGTTGGTCCGTACGAAACGAGTACGTTTTGTACCAGTCAATTTCATCGTAACCTTTGGTTATCTGTCGATGAAGTACAGTAAAACTAAATAGAACAGTTGAGTATAATATCATCATGAAATAATGTTCTTATTTCGAAAAATAAAATTTCGTCGACATCCAACATGTCACAGGTAAAAATAGGTATTCACTTAAGTCAACAGTCTTTAAATATGTTTCAACTGAAGTAAAAGGAGTAGTTTCAGAACACTGCTTAGATCAGATTAAATAAAAGGAACTACACATAAATCACACCTGCCATATAAAACATAATGTTTTTTTCCATTTGTATGAAATTAATGCGTTTGAAGTTGAATCATCGCAATTCGTGAATGCGTAAATACGCACTGACTCATTGTTTTGGATATTTTTTGTGTTATGCAGTTTTATTTATTTTACAATAATTGTACAATAATGTTAAGTCGAAGTTTCCCTTTTAATGCTTTGCTATGATCCGTGTCATCCGTAGTGTTGTTGTAGGGTTTTGTAGTTCTAACAATAAACCGAACGAAGTAGTATTTAGTAACGAAAAAATGTAAGCGACTTTAGCGGAATGGTTACATGTCAGTAAAGACTTTTTGTCCAGTTGTTGGAGTCACCTATTTTATTTGCTTGTTGATTCTACTGAATTTAAATGAACTTTAGAAGCATTTTAATCTTTCTTAAATAAAAGTTTTAAAAGGAAAGGTTGATTGCGTTATTGTTTGTACCTAAAAAGAACACATTGGTCATATCTATTTTAGTGCATCTAAAATAATAGAAACTGTGCGAATTTACTTCTACGCCGCCGGTTTTTTTTACGAGATAGGTACGTGGGTAAAGTACAAAAAGTGACTAACACAATTTTAATCAGCCACATACCGTGAAGGACGAGGCGCTATGTCGCGTTACATACAAACTGTATTGCAGTCAAATAATTCGTCAACAGGAATAGTAGAAAACAATCTGTTGGAGCGCCTACGTCAAATGCGTTAGCAATGTGTTAACGCTACGCTCATAGTGTAAGCTCGTTATCATAATTGAATAATCTGTATATTATGTATCATATGATTTTTGTCATTGTGTAAGTTCAGTATAAAAGCTCAAAGCATACGGTCCACACGCCTCCCTTTTATTTCGAGAAGTCCTAGACACAATCGCTTCTGAAACCTTTAGAAAAAACGTATTCTTGCATGGATGAATATATGTTACAATATAAGATCTTAATTTATTACGTCTCTTATATCGGTTTGCCTAGCAATGTTAAATAATGCATAACAGACATGCATATAATATTAGGTCTTTACCTATGAAATTGCCGTTTTGTATGCGATAAGTGAAAGTACTTATTTTTTCAAACTTTTTTATTTCTGTTATTCGAATCACCCATGCAATCAACGCATCTTTGCCAACTCATTGGCATTTTATTGATACAAAATGCCATTGAAGAGATTGTTGCGTCCCGACCAGCTGATTTTTACAAGAAGGTCATCAATAAACTGCCAATGCGTTGGCAAAGATGCGTTGATTGCATGGGTGATTACTTCGAATAACAGAAATAAAAAAGTTTGAAAAAATAAGTACTTTCACTTATTGCATACAAAAAGGCAATTTCATAGGTAAAGACCTATTATACCAGTGAACTGATATAATATGTATACTTAAGCAGCAAAAAAGAAGCCAAATATCTTTTGACAATTTACTCGTATATTTACGATACTGAATGTCATCGTAGTAAACTAGAAAGAATCACTCATTTTTTCAAGATTGAATTCAGGATTCAATACACCTACAACTTTTCGAAATTTATTACACTTTCTCTATAGACTAAGAAAGTATTATTGCTCAAAAGTAAATAAGTAATAAAACGATGAAGGTAGAAACTTTTAGAATAATATTCTTATTTGGCCTTTTTTTAAATCGCAAGAACAGACTTGGTTCGAGTACTTACTTGAAAACATACATCAACTCGTTGGTACAATAGCTAGCCAGGTTGAAAGATTTATACTTGTGAAGTTTTAAAGTATTTTTGACTTGAGTTTCTTCAATGGTAAACCTAGTTTTGTATTTATATAGAAACGAATATACTTTCGGAATGTAGAAGTATTTGGCTCATCATTCGTAGCTAAACTGAAAATTTGTATTGAAGCATGATTGCGCCCTTTATATTTAAATTAACTCAGTTTGCTGACACTCAGCGTCTACTAAATTGGATCTGATTACCGTACGATACACTCGAATAAAGTAGGCGTGGAACATATATATCAAATATTAATATTGACACGTTACAAAACCATTGAGATATCAGATGGCAATTTCTTAGATTTTTGCGGTTAATAGCATACAAAAGCTTATTAAATCACATCACATCATAACATCAACAGCCTATAACAGTCTACTGCTGGACATAGGCCTCTCCTTAGAAAGGAGGTTTTGGCATACTATACCACGCTGGCCAGACGGGTTGGTACAGGGTTTGTTTCAAGTTTTCGTTCTTTTTGCAGTGCTGTTGTCCTGCGTAGTTTGCTCCCTTAGTCTTACGACACCCACGGGATGAATGGGGGGGGGGGGGGGGGGTGACATTCCGTATTCTTAATCCGTCACCACACGGCAAGCAAAACCTTATTAAATACGGTAACAAAAAGCGGTTGTCTTTGGTGGTATTAATTTTTTGTTGTACAAATGACTATGCTGAGATAAATAAGATAAAATAAAACATCTTCTACCTTTAAAATTAATTGAATAGCTGCACTACTACTTTCATTTTCTGGTATTATGTTATGTAGAATATAAGAACAGAATAACAAATAATTTCTACTAGGAAAAAGAACATAAAATATGTTCTTTGCAAAATATTCTGAATACATATTTACACAATTCCTAATCTACATATTACCAAGACCTGCATTGTTATCGCTCTTGCGATTGCAACACCGAAGGATTATTTATTTATCATCGTGACACGCAGTAAAGTCCAGCGCTTAACTGACAACAAGCTACTTTCCTATTTAAGCTTGGCAGAGACACATTAGACGTGTGTGAAGTTGCTCCACCCTGCTGGAACAGTGTTCTTTGGTTATATCCAAAAACGTTCTGCAGTTCAGGCAACAAAAATACATAATAAAAATATCACTTCACACATCACATACCCGGCCGTCGGATTCCAAACTAGGCAAAGCCTGTGCTTTTTTTTTTTTTTTTTTATTTAAAAAAGACAACTCCCGCATTAGGAATATATCCTGTGTCGCGGGGGACTTTACAAACATACATGAAACGGACACAAAGAACACCCAGACTCAGAACAACAATTTATGGATCACACAAAGTGTCGTCCCATGTGGGGTTTGAACCCACAACACTCGGCGTGGTAGGAAGCGGCGTGGCGACCGCTTAAACCACTACGCCATCCGTGCAGTCTACTGTGCTATGGTAACCAGACTGCTGATAAATTAAAATTTATAAAATATTTCTTTGCGATGACATTGCAGCCTTTGGCGAATAAAGAGGTTTCTGATGCTTGCGTTTCGGATTGGTTGCACTCTAGTAGCGGAAGTTCTGCTCATTTACGTAGCCCTTAAGGTGAAAATGTGCTTCATCTGAAAACAAGATGTTAGTAAACGTTTGTAAGCGCTCAATTGCCTTGTTTACGAATTCTTAACTCTAAATGGCATTTTGCTTCAGCTTTAGATCTTTGTGCAAAATGCGATGTAGGGATGATCTATGCACATTTAAAGCACTTGCACGCTTCCGAATGGAGAGGTCGGGATCATCACGAACAGACCGATTTACCCGTTCCACGTTCTCTTCCGTTCTTAATAACCGGTTTCCTTAAGCTTTTTTACATAGGAGGACCAGGTTCTCGGATTTTTATCATGCACTTCGAGAAAAGATTTGAATTTTCAAATTTATTTGATTTTGGTTCCACAAGAATGGTCCTGTTACTTCCTTACTTACTTACTTTATATTATAAATGTAAAAGTTAGTTTTTTGTTTGTTTCTTACGCTCTCGCACCTAAACCACTAAACCAAATTTATACTTCACCATTTATATTTCACAAATGGAAAGCTATCAGCGAGTAACATGGGCTACTTTTTAAAAGAATAAACGACTAAACTACTACGAGTAAACCTAGTAAAATAAACGAGAAACGTTTTAAAGAGATAAAGTTAAAACAAATTGTAAGAGCGTCTTAAGCAAACAAATTATTCCCTTTTAACGTTTACAAGTAGATACGAAGGCACAACGTGAACATAGTGAGTTCTCGCATACTTTACCAAGCGGTTAGTGGTAACTAAACTGGTTTTGTTGTGGTAACGTTACAAGTGAATTTAAACTCGAATATTTTTGTATACAGTTTAAGCAGTTGTTAGTCAACGTTGGACCGGTGATACAAGTTTGTTTTACACCATTACGAAGTTCATAAACGTTATTTAGAATCTATTAGAATTAGTGTAAAGAAACAATCAGCTGTTTCTTATGTGGTATAGATGTTTGTGTTTGTGCTATGAGTTAAACATTAATTACACTCTGATATCGTAAAAAGTTGTAAATTCCATGATTTTTAATTGAAATTGCACCAACGTCTAAAATAAAATTGTTACAAAGTCTACGTAAGTACTATGCTACGAGTATAAAGTGTTGTTTAAATATAACCAGTACAACTTGAACTGTCATTGTACAGACTCATACGTCAAATATTTTAATGGACATCATTTTAGATGTTTTACATAATTTTGAACTTTATAGTACGTGTTGTTAACAATTGTAGCTTTCTGCACTTTACCGATATATATACAACTAGCAGCCCGCCCCGGCTTCGCACGGGTGTGATTCCATAAGAAGGATTAATATTTAATTATTTAGAGCTTCTCTGTAAACGACATTTGATGTTACATTATTATGGGATAATAAAATATATTGTTTTTCGGGAGCTCCAACTCGCGATAAGCCAGCATACAGTTGGCCATGAGTAAAATACTCTTTTCGTAAGTCTAATTATTTTGTCGCTCGAATATTTTTATATTGCGATATCTTCTAAGATATTTGTTTAAAGTATATAGAAATAAGGAAACAAATATTATATATTAAATTTATATTCTAACAAACATATTTATTTAGATATAAGTTTATGTAACCCACATGGTATTCCATATGGGTTAAATAAACTCCCAAAAAATCATTCTTTTTAATCTAAAATGTTAATAGTAAAAGTAGTTATTGTGAGTTATCTGTCGGAGATAGGCATATGCTATCGCGGACTGTTTTAAAGATATTTATATATTCTTTAATATTGTACATTGTTTTGTTTTATCATCAATAGTTTAAGCAGCGCATGCGATGAGAGACATTTTTGACAAATAATTTTACACCTTGGGTCACATTATTCAAGTTTTAGTAGGGATCCCTAATTATTTTTGTAAATAAATATAGCCTATGTCACTCGGTAAAGATGTAGCTTTCTAACGGTGAACGAATTTTTAAAATTTTTGAATTAAGTCGTAACAAACCAACAAATAAACAAACAAATCTTTGCTCTTTATAATATTAGTTTAGATAATTACCTACCTATTCCAAAAATAATTGTACTTCCGCGCGATATATATTATGTTTGAAAAGATTTGTCACTTATTAATATATAAATATAACAAAGAAAAAACATTTACCATTAGTAGGAAACATAACATTGTACACGAACTCAAACAAAATACTACCTAAAAAAATTTTCGGTACTCAAAGTTCAATACGCTTCCGATAATGTCGCATTGCGTTAGTGATTGTTGTTAGTACTGAGACGCTAATTAACAAGGCGACACTATTTTTCGATATGAAATCTGGAATATGAAAAAAAAGCTATTATTAATATGGGTTATTCTTTTTTATTTATATAAGTCACGAATAAAGCTATCTATCTTTAAAGAATATTAGAGCACTTTATTTTAGAATCCATTTGGAATGTAAATTACACAATGGGACAGCAAACTTAGAAAACGGCCTTAATCAGACAATTATTTTACATTCAACATATTACTCGTAGGTTCAATTTAGCTTGATATGCTTGTTCTTATAAGGGTCCTTTCCTATCGGTTTTTTATCTGTTAGTAAAACTGAATCATCACTGCGATTGCTCTCACTTCATGTTTGCTAGTGCATTGGCAGTTAGTCATCAATTAGATAAAAAAACTATTTTTTTTTTTTTTTTTTAAAAGACAACTCCCGCATTAGGAATATATCCTGTGTCGCGGGGGACTTTACAAACATACATGAAACGGACACAAAGAACATCCAGACTCAGAACAACAATTTGTGGATCACACAAAGTGTCGTCCCATGTGGGGTTTGAACCCACAACACTCGGCGCAGTAGGAAGCGGCGTGGCGACCACTTAAACCACTGCGCCATATGTGCAGTGAGTCTTCGGTGGCTCGAATACATTTATTCCCGCCAACACAAAATAATTGCTTTGCATTGGAGTTTGAAAAACAAACCTAACCTCAGTAGGTTAAGTTTCAACAAGGGAACAAACCTAATTTTGGTGTACTCGTGTTTTTATGAATGCACTGAATTCGTAAATAAATTTAGTGACCAAATTTATTTAGTCTCGGGGTGATTTTAGTTAAAATAAAGAAGATAGATTTATTTAATTGGAGCGTGCCTCTTATCCGTGTAATTACACTCTAAATTAGTCGGCATACAATTTTGTAGGCCTTCGAATGTCTCACTTATGTAAAACTGGGTTTCTGTTAAAATATTTGCAATGATTAATAGAAGGGAGGGTCTTGTTACCGGGGCTGTTGTCATGCAACCATTGTAATTTATTACACAATATTTCTGTTTGCCGTCATTATTTTGGATATTCAAATTATCTACAAACAGTTAATTTAAGATAATGGTTTATTGTTACAAGATAATTTTAATAAAGTATATTGATACTGTTTTAAACTAAAACTATAGATAGACGCCATTAAACCAATAGTTGATTGTTCCCTTCTAAAAGGTCATATTAAATAACTTAATTATATGCCAATAAAAACAATATACTGATCGAGGTTTTTTCCTCAATTATTCTAATCAGATTTTCAGTAGTTGGTTTTTGCCACGAGAAAAAATATGCAATGAAAAGTTTTATCATTCATCAGAGTAATTACACAATAATAAAATTATTCAGGAGTAATTGCATAGATTCTGCCTCCTTTAATAACGCCTAAAAGACTGGTTGTTAAAGGAAGCCAGTGTTTGGCAGAGGACGTCCTACCTCTGGTCTGATAATGATTAATGACATACAGTTGGTATTGATTGCCTTCAGTGTAATTATTTTATAACATTTATCTTATAACACGCATAAAGTATTGAATTCATCAATGTTGAAATTTGAAACAATTTAAACCAAGAAACTCAAAAATGTAATTTGACTTAGCTCTAACACTAATCTATGTATCTGAATACTCTTGAGTCAACGCCAAAAAATATAAATATAATAAAATTAACAAACCACTTCCACTTTACAGAAAATAATTCTGGAACCCTTAAAGAGTAGAGTGAATAGGTTTATCCTGAAGAGGCCTGTAGCTACTTCGTCTTTAACATAACACACGTGAATTGGAAGACAAATGTCTCTTCTTATAGGACTCACACACTAATATTATTGCACTTTTACAAGTCCATATTAACTATTTACGGAATAAATTTAGTTGGTACTGAAAAACGCAATTTTACATGTTGCAGTTAATATAGGGCAGTATAAAAATCAGGACATAATGTATCCCACGCATACTCGTAACAGTTATGGGCTTACGGTACAAAATTTACGATCCGTAAAATTTGGACCGTCTGAAGTTGAGTTTCGGTGACACAATTTCCTACAAATTTCATATTACTGTTTGCCAGAGATACTTTCGATGTTTGAATTTATCGTATAGATTTGAAATTTTATTTTCTTAACGGTCCTACTGTAGGTTAGTATCAAAGTAGCGACAAAAAATCGAATGTAGTTAGTTTCGACCCGAACATTACATTATGTCTTCATGGATTTTAATGATTCATATTTTATTGGAAACTAGTACCTAGTTACAAGTATAATTATAAAAATGTCAAGGGTTTTAAAGTGTAAATGAACGTCTAAGTGGACAATTTAAAACCTTTGACGTTTTTATGATTTAAAGTCAGTCATATTATTTTTAGATGAGCAGCATCTTTTCTCATGTTTTCCTGCAATCTCTGGGAGTAATTCTGTAAATAGGGACGGATGTGTGTCAAAAGGTGTCAGGAAGAAAAGCGCGCGCCTCGCTGGCCAATAAGCGCGCTTAATAGATTATAACATGAGAATGTTATAATCTATTAATTAATTATTATTTTAAGAAATACTTTGCAAACTATTTTTTAAATTTATTTCTTATTGTCACTTAGGTACAAAGAGGTAATAACTTTAAGAGATTCACCATGCATATTTGATATCATATATGTGTATATCTTAACAAATGAGTATCTCCACCTTTTTTAGATTAAAATTGGTTTACATAATGCAATTACTTTCAAAAATTAATAACGAATTTTAAGTCATCACCTGCAAAAACTTTCAACTCATATTATCAAAACCATGTAAATAATAGTTTGATCTAATACTTTTCTATTGCTTTATTTAAGTTATCGACTTCACAAGTTATTGAATTATGATGAATTATGACATTATGATTCACTCGGTTATTTACATATACATTAGAATTCATTAGATCTCATATCTAATGTATTCTAATGTATATGTATATTTGTGGGATAAGGTAAACATACTTAATAATGATATTTACATACTCGGATATGATCGATTAAAAGTACGTAATTACTATGCAAATACAATAGATTCAACATAAAGCATTTCACAAAAGCCACTTATATAATACTTTATTTTGATCTGTTATTTTGATTCATTTCAGTTACTGTTACATACATTACATTCAATGAAATGATTGCGATAGATTTTTTTTTCTAAGTAAATCAGTTTCTATTGTGTTAAATAAGTACCTAAAACCAATAAGTAAGTAAGTGACACTTTTTTACTTCTACTTGTCACGATTTTAAGTAAATTAACGACAGTAAAACTACAGTCTAAAGAAACGTAAAACGATGTAGACGTACTACAATTCCGTCCATAGAATTCCAGTTAACTATTGGAGTGTGAAGGTACATTGATATTAAATAGACTCATTCGCTTATTTTACACGGTTCAGTACCAACGAGGTAGAATATATGGTAGTATCCGCAATACTAGTGCTGTTATATTGTACAAAACATTGTTTATTTAGCACAAAGATAAGTGGTTCTAAGATAAGACATCAGCGGTGTGATGTAATTATTTGATGATAACTATGTTGGTATAAACAGTTTATCGAAAACTTGTTGATGTTTAGGAACAGTTGTATTTACTGATAATATAGCGATAATGTTTCTAGTATAGTCTGCCTTGGATCCAGACTCAGTTATGAAGTGTGCGTTGTGTAGAGTGAGATCGGTGTGCCTAATATTGTTTAAAGAGATTCGGTCCAGATTGCTGAGCAGAAGGTCTAAGACTGCGGCAAAGGTATTGTTTTTACCTTAATAAATGGATATAGTATCTGTTGTCTTTATTAAATTGTGTTGTAGTATAAACAAAAGAAAAAGCTTACATTCATGAAAGAAGTAAAAAAAATGCGACTTTGAGAAATACTACAGGAGATGAGGCTATGTCACATGAAACAACAAATTTCATGGTTTGTATACTTAGAACGTTAATGAATAATTATTAAAAACTCTTGTAAAGTTTTAAATAATAAAAATTTTCGTGTCAATCAAAGGTAGTATTTCGTCTTTATGTGTTCGTTTATTTAGTGGTTAGTGATACTGATTGTTGAGCCAGAGGTGGTGGGTTCGATTTAATTTCAAAACGATTGTGTGTGTGATAAGCGCGGTCTTTTATTTATGACTGTGTGTTATTTATTTATAATATGTATGTATTTAGTTAGTTTCTTGATGCCCTGTCTTGGTGGCTCCTCCTGTCCTAGGATGGACACAATAGTGCTCCTCCCGAGAGTAGTGCCAGCCCGAGAGTATTTATACCCTTTAACCTAACTGCATCGCGCTATTCATTCCTATTATTATTTATCTATTATTTATCTTTTTTCTTATCCCTTTTTAAAAAGGACTACAACTAAAGAAAAATTGGGTTGGCTGACTATAAAATAAACCAACCAAATATATTTGTGATTTTGCACGTTGCGCCTACCTTCAAAATAATAGGAGATTAGTAGAAAAACGAATACGATTAAGAAATATGTTTATTAAAAGCCATTACCATAACATTGTACAGGCTTTGAACAGTTTGCCTAATTTTTTTTTTCATATAGCATGTAGATTTCATAAATCACCTTACTATCCCTCGGGAATTTTATTTCGAGGTACCCACCATAATCATTCGGTGAGTACCTGAATCGGATTGGACGCGAGGAGACGGTACAATGCCAAAGTCTTGGTTGACCAAATCGGACGAGACCTATCCTCGCCAGCAATCATTACCGCAATGCTGGCGGGTGAAGAAGGTGAGGCGCAGTGGCTTCTTTCTGTGAAGCTGTAATGCTCCAGAAAGAGACCGCTGAACGGGAGGGCCGATACCGACCGAAGAAGACGTCGGTGGCGGTATAAGCCACCGATTGCTGTGGTAGGAGATAGGATAGTGGCCTGATCGCACCAAAAATGTGATCGTGAAATAAGCTGATAGGCAGGGGGAAGCTACTTTCTTCCCCTCTCGGGTGGTTTTTACTGGAAACACCACATACTCCTGGCTCCTGTATCCCAAAGGAGCCGGAGATCCGAATGAATTTTCCATCCAGTCACCAAAAAAAAGGTACCTCCATAAATTCTGTTATCAATTTCAATTTCATAGTGATTCGTAAAGTAATTAAGGCGTGAAAATATAACAAACAAACAGAATCATTTTTGAATTTAAATTACTAGTCAATGGCTTTACATTACAAAGTAAAGGAAATGTCATATAACGTTGAATTATTCTTTTCTGTGTTTCCTTTCGTTTTTACTACGACACATTTAACTATTATTATTGGTAAAAAATTACAGCTCTATAGAATCTGTAAATACTACGAAGAAACTATGAAGCCGTAACGTGTAAAACCGTAAACCTTAAAGAAATTGCATATCATAAACGCGATAAGGCATAAAACGCGATAATCTTAACTTTTTGGCTATACTATAGTACATCTCTCATTCAATGGAATTTACAAAAAAAAAACAAATGTTTCACATTTTTCCAAGTATGTTGTGTACCCGGAAATTAAATAGCTCTCGTAGCTAAGTTATCGCTTAGAATATCTATGTATAAAAAGTTACAAGTAATTTATTTTTTTCAAATTCGCTTACAATTATAAAAATGGTAAACCAATTTGTTGTCAATTCGAAGGGTTTCAGGCACAGTTAATTAATTTTGTTTTTTTCTCAAATGAATATAATTATCATAATTAATATTAGGATCACGGTTTTTAAACGAAACAATAGAATAAAACATTGAATCATTGAGCACGCAATGGAACCTTAATTTTTCTGAATTTGAAATTCTAAATAATCTAATTCCAAAAACACTCATAGTTTAATGAATTTGCCAACAACACTACACTGAATAAAACAACAAAAACCGTATTAATGTGGTGTATTATGATATACAAAAGGTATTATGTAAACAATACCTACGCTGGAAAGGCAACCAAAAGCCAACACAATCGCAGCCACTTACTTCACGAGTTGTCTTATTCTTCTTGTTGTGAAGAAATAATTGGTATTAATCTTACAACAAAATCAAACAAAACCCTACAAAGAAAACACAAAACACTAATAATAATTAGTGTAATGACTTGTTGTAAGATTAGAGAGAATTAGAATTAGAGAGAACTGATTAAAATAACTAGGGATATTTTGTTGGACTACTCATGTTTTACTCGTAAAGGCACATCGCCTTTATGAGTAAAACATGAGTACCTTAAGGTTTTAGTTTCTTCATAATATAAATAGTCATACATTTTCTAGTCTACATCGTTCCATTATAACGTTGTAGCAATATCATTGTAGAATGCATTGTCAATCGATAAAATCTATCTCATTCCATACAGTCATGTCTTTAAATCAATAGTTAAAAGCTGCGGCTTACGAAATACGGTCATAATAGTTTTGATATATCTATTTCCTAAGTATTTGTGTGTATATGATTGCTTATAATTTAGTTCTACATACGAGTATAAGTGCAAGTATGTTTGAATGCATGTTCACCGTCAGCTATCACTAACTCCTAAAAAGATCGCTATCAGCGATAAGACCTTTTGTTGTATCTAATATTAAAGTTAAGATCGATTTTAATTTAAATGGTGTACTTTTTTTGTAAATTCTATTTTATCCTAATCAATTACTGTGGTACTGTTATGAAACGTGATAGTTTAAAAGTTAGTATTGTTAACATTATCAATGTCCTCTAAGATAATTAATCTTTGAACTAATTATCTAGTTAACAACAGGCTAATAAAATTTTTAAAGACAATTTCTTACCCGCTTATTGTTAATAATTCATAATCAGACAATGGTTATGAATTTTTAACAATAAGCGGGTACACGCACCACGAATGCGCAAGAGTGCATCAATTGTACATCCATGGAGTTATTTCATTTTATCTCTACTTCACATGATTATCACTTGTTACGATGACTTTTGATTTCTGACACGCCGTGTTATTTTATTGGTTTAACGGATATAATTTGATTATAAAGTTAGACTATCTTTCAGAACTAAGTAAATAGACTCAGAACCTCAAAAAATGAGGGCAAATGTACAATATTGTTACGAATGTACGTTAATTCGTAATTAGTAGTAACTACTCGTACATCTCTATTATGATATTATTAACACTAATTTCTTTAACTTTAATTGTCAAGTTTTTAAGTGCTATAATAATATTGGTTAATGTCTATTTTTAGGTGCAACCTCAAGCAAATATGTCCGTGATACTAGAAGCCATAGACCTCGACAGGGAGTACTCTCCAAGTAGGTGGTCGCCGAGATTCACCACACCCAACGAAGTATATGAAAATCACGTAGACTATGTCACTGCAGGTAACTAAAAGATTATAATCAGTTTTTATCACCATGCGATTTGCTTTTTAGGATTCCGTACCCAAAGGGTAAAACGGGACTCTATTACTAAAACTCCGCTGTCCGTCTGTCTGTCGATCTGTCCGTCTCTCACGACTTAGACATTTGAAATTTTCACATCTGATGTATTTCTGTTGCAGCTATAACATCAAATACTAAGAACAGAATAAAATAAATATTTAAGGGGGCTACCATACAAAAAACGTGTTTTTTTGCCGTTTTAATAGATTATGGTACGGAACCCTTCGTGCGCTAGTCCAACTCGCCCTTGGCCGGTTTTATTATATCAAGCAAGAATGCGACTCACTAAGCTGTTATCAGTACCTATAAATACTAAACAATGAAAGATATTGTAATAATAAACGGCAACTATTGCACAGTGTTGATTAGACTTAGCATACCTTGACTTATATTTACCTGTTTATTATCATATTCATTTATTAGTTTTATTTCACATCTCTCATCATCATCATAGATAACAGAAAAAACATTCTTTAACTTCAGAAAGGTAACTTGTTTAGAGTTGGAGAAGCTGGTAAATCTGTCACACAGGTCCTCCTAGCGCAGATGCTGGTCTCTCGCACAGATTCACCTAACCAAACTCATAACTCCTAGTTAAGATGGAATAATTGGAATTATTCTGTGCAAGAGAAAAAAAAACAATCATTATTATTACCTTTTCCATTCTTTCTATCGCCTAACTCTTGTCTCGTTTGTTGATGTTCGTGTTGTCTTTCTTTAAAAAGATATTAATCCGATTACATAATTATTAGTAAGTTACGTGTCTGTTACTCCACTTTGTAAAGAAATAACGACTCAAATAAATGCAAACTAGGAACCTAGGCCCGTATTTTAAAAAGTTGTCTCAGTCGTGAATCTAGTCTTAAAACTAATTTTAAGTGGAGATTTTATTATTGAACGTCACTTAAAACGAGATTCACCACTCCATACTCAAGTGAGTGATAGCTTATTTTAAAACGATGTTTATGTCGAAATCATTACTCAGGTATAGATTTTGACATCTGTGATCTTTGTTTACGTGAGACAAGCTGAAACTAGTCTCAAGCGGTGATTTCTAGGGCATTTTTGGGAAATGAATGTGTTTTACGATGATTTGTTTTTGAATAATTTCGAAAGATTTACTTTACTTTATTTACGAAAGAATTACTTGGCATACTATAATCATTTCACATTAATTTACCTTAATTGATATGAAATTCACCAAAATTCACATTTTACACACACAATACCAGTTTTAATTACCACAACCTTTTGGTTTATGTTAAAAGTATAGTATTATAAATTTTAGAAATATCAAATAAAGACATCGTTTGACATTTCAATATGACAAGTGTTGATAAATAACTTGAACGTTCCGTTATAGCCTATTCATACAGCTAGTCATTTTTATTTTAATATTTATTATCCTTAATTTTGAACGAACAACAAGCTTGTTAATATGTTAACACTGCTACACTAGCCAATAGTATATTATATACAAATTCACAGAAATTATTTTTGTAAAAGAAAATTATTTTTTGAATAATTAGCTGCGTAATGCGGACTAATAATGTCAATCATGCGGAAACGTAATTGAGAACAGACTGTAAGTTCAAATCAATACTTGAAACTAGTTTCAACTGAGTAAAACTTAAAACGCGTTCTATAATAAGATCGATACTTAAGATTTGATCTGCACTTAAAACTAGTTTCAGGCAATCAGAGTTCAACCGACGTCGAACTCAACGTTGAGACGTCTTTTATTATACGGGCCCTAAAGCTATATTTTTACCAATATAATTCTTTGCTATTACAAACTCCTAATACTAATATTGTCACTAATTCATTGTCATAGAGTTTTGCTAACCTTACTTTAATCAAAAATAAAATTCCATTTCGAAAAGGGTAGACTAACAGACGTGACCTTTTGAATTTATAAAAAACTTACTTAATCAGTTTAAACACAAACACGCGGTAACGAACTTGTAGTTTTGAATCACCGAACAATAGAAAACTTTAAATATTTCTAATGGTGATTCCAATACTGACAGTTTATTTTAATTTTTATAGCCAGTGATGAGGCGACTAACAACATTCCACACAAATTGGAAATCGAATATGGATCTACCCCTGGACAGAAGCTGGACATAATGGGAACAGATTTACCAAATGGTATGTGATAATGACTTGTAAAATATAAAATGATTATCTTAGAGGTACACAAATAAATCAGAAAGTTTTAGATCGTCTTTTTCAAGATTGCTTCTATTTTTATCTTTTGCATTCAAACTGCATGTTTAACTGTTAAAGGAAAGAAACCAATCAAATAAGAATAATCTTGTGATTTATATATCTATATTAAAACGGTCACATTCGGAACGTTGACTATTTTTTAAACCGGGGTAAAAAGCCTTAATTGGCTACTATGAAAAGTTATGTATTATAAATCTTAAACATCTCGATGCTTCTCATTTGTTTGACTTTAAGCTTAAAAATAATTTTGTAAACATTTATAAGTTTAAACAGTCATCTGATTAAATCTTTGTTGTCAGTTTGATTAGTATCAGTGTAAATTAAGAAGAAATACATTAACTCTTTTGTTCAGTCGTCAAATATGAATACCGCATACTACATATATTCTTCTTATTACAACAATCTAGCAATGTACTTCTACGACTAATCTTTAAGTAAGTATACAAATATTACTAAAACAGATTATGTAACATCTTATTTCTTAATATGAGTCCGTGACTGTGTAAAGATTTTCTGGGCAGATTATCTGGGATAGCGCCACCGAACAGTCATAAAGGCATAGCAATTAAGAGCTCGTCAGATAACAGAACTATTTATGTCAATGGGGCGCACCTAATCCTTCTTTTTAACCGACTTCTAAAACACAAAATAGGAGGTTATCAATTCGTCTGTATTTTTTTTTTGTATATTTGTTATCTTGTTTGAAATCTTTTTGTAACCATGCTCCTGAAGTCCAGTTACCACCAAATCAGGATGTGATGATGGGATCCTAGAGAAATCGTCAACGTGTTTTAGCTTATTTCTCTAGCTTTGTAGGTGTTTGCGTTTAGTAGCCGTTATGTCATGTTGCTGAGCTGATGATAGAAGGATCCAAGGATCCTGCCTGGCCAAGGCCTTTAGGAGTAAGAAAATAACTTGTTCAAAAATCTGATCATGTATTCATGTATCCTTGCTTTATTCTTTCAAGACATTTGTTAGGTGCTTTTGCGAGGTTACAGATTTATGTGCAAAAGAGTAATAAATGAGATTACAAAACATTTAGTAAAAAAAAAAAATTAGAAGTGTATATTTCACCTTAAGTTCCATTACAAAGAAAAAATACCCCTTTTAATTTATGAAAATAAAGTAATCTGTAAAACAATATATTTTTAGGTTCAAATATAACATCTTACTACCTTATTTAAAATAAGTAACGGAGTTATTAAACTATATTTAATATAATCTAACATCCTCTAGTTTGGTACTATGTATTACGGTACGGTGTGTTTTAAATAGCGTACTTATCTACGCATTACGATTATATCTTACACTGAAAATGGTAAAATAAATCCTTTAAAAAAAAGTTGAACCGACTTCATACAATTCTAACAAAAAGCACTAAAAATTAAAAAAAAAAATACAAATTTAAGCACAAAAATTATAATATAACAGGTAACATTATAATAGCAATAGTCCCTTCTCGTCTGTTTGAAGTTGGTGCCAAGCCAAATAGGTGCTTGATGGGCTTGGCAGAATGTTGCGCGGCAGCTGGAACAGTCTTCATGCTGCATAATTAAGAAATTATACCAAAATACGGTTTTAGACTGTTAGACTATCAGCTTAAAAATCTAAATTGTTTAATTAACTGACACTTTATAACTTTCGAAATATTCAGGAATCCAGAACAGATTACTCGTATTACAAAGATGGTGACTTCATAATTGGTATGTCATATCTCATTTAGCTGGTACCTGTGACCTGACCGTAAGATTTTAAGATTAAATCTTCGCGAAAACTCGAACACCATAATGAGCACAGTACACAGTTTAGAGACAGCTTAGTCTAATCCTTTTGAACCATGTTTCGTAGTTTGAAGTAAAAAAAAGTAGTTTGAAGTTTAAGACAATTAATTGTGTCTTTAAATTAAATAATAAAACTTAATAACTAAAGCACTTGCAACGCAGTATTAACTGTTTTAATCACAAATATAAACGTTATTCTTACCCGACGCGTTAATAAATTGTAAAATATCAAACTTTAAATTGAACATTTTGGTTCATACAACATCGAAATTGTGTTAGCATTACCTACTAAATGTTTAAGTTTCAGAACGGGGAATAATTAAATGTGGACAGGTTGTTGGTGAGGCCCACGGAGCAAACACCCATCTGTTTATTAATTACATATTATACATCTTATACGGTGTTTCTTAGAGTCGTTTGTCATTTTTGATAAACTTGAAATGTTAGTAAATAATAAATAGTATTTATATCATACATTTATTATTTGTTTATTTAATATTTTTTGTTTTCTATATTTCTACTACTACCAGCTCAAATACTCTGAGTAAAATTGATAAGTGAGCTCTGTCAAATTTAGATGACACACCTGATTTTACAAGTATTTGTTGGGTTACCGTACTTTCTTAGATGGTTTCGTCCTTTACATCCCTGTAACCTTGGCCATAGACTGAGGTAGTAAAAGACGAGTTTAGTGTGGCTCTAGAGTCCTCATTTTCGGGATCAGGTCGAGATGCATACGAAGCGTATAACCGGCCATAGAAGCTTTCCACTTCCAAAAGGACTGCCGGCTTCGAAGCAACGACTTCTCCACACTCTGTTGTCAACTTTGTCAGGTGGCTTCTTCCAAGAGATTGTACAAACACTTTTGACCCCCGATTTTGCTCGATCACTCTTTCAATTGAAAGAGTATTGGAGCACCGGAGGTCGTGTCGTAGGAGTTTACTGATCTCTCAGTTTAGAGTCCGCTTTGCCGACAAAGTGACAGGTGGGTTTTCACGTCGTTTCTTCATCAGCCCTAGGGTCCTTTCTGAAAGCTTCGACTTCCTGCCCCTTACGCTGCATTTCACAAAATCTCGTACCTTCTTCCCCGAGGATCCGAACTACATTTTCGAGGTTCTGGTTTACGTAGATTTTGGTCTCCACGGCAGCGAATCGGTTTTTCAGTTTTGACTGGAACGTTTCAGATCCTGTCATGGCTTGGAGCAGAGTCGGTCGGAGCCTGGATTTCATCAAACAGACACGTTCCACCTTAAAGTTGATATTCAGAGAGCCCCGGACAAGTCGGTGCTCACTACCTATATTAAACCTATTGATCACTGAGACGTCTCTCAATATGTGCTTTCTATCCGTCATGATGAAATCGATCTCACTTCTGGTCATAGCGTCGGGGCTTTGCCACGTCCACCTCCTTTGAGGCTGTTTCTTGAAGAAATAAAAAAAGAGCCCCTCCCGTTCGAGGAAGTTGACCAGCATTGGCCCCCTATGATTCCTGCTTCCAAATCCATGGGATCCTACTACCGATTCGCCGCAATTCTGTACTCCCACTTTAGCGTTGAAGTCACCCATAACAACGTTGTAGTGCGTCTTAGTTGTGAAGTGTAGGGCCCTCGATATTTCATCGGACATATCCTCCACCTCGTCGTCCGAGTGTGTCGAGGTCGGTACGTACACTTGCACAACCTTGAGGCTATACCTCTCGGTGAGTTTGACTACTCTGTTCGACACACTGGAAATTTCCACAGCGTTGTCAGATAGGGACTTATTTACCTGAAACCCAACGCCACCTTGGGATTGTTGATCTCCCTCGCGGAAGTACATTAGGTGGCCTAACTCGAGGGTTATGGTGTCCTCCCCCCCTCTTCGGACTTCACATAGCCCTAGGATATGACACCTAATCTTCCCAATTTCCATCTCAAGTTGCGCCAAATGCGAGTCTAGCCGTAGCGTGCGTCCGTTGTACGTAGCCAGGGTAAATCGGTTGCGGTGGCCTCCCGTAGCCCGGAGATTCTTCGCACCCCCTGCCCCGTCTTTACCGTGGTCACCACCATGACCAGGAATAGCGGGGCCGCCGGGAACTGGGGGCCGTGGCCTTTGTTGCGTATGCATGAGGAGGGTTTGCCCATAATCGCCACGCTGGGCAGGCGGGTTGGCGATCGCAGGGCGTAGCTTGTCGCACCGGTAACGCTGCTGCCCGTCACCGGCCTGTTGTATTTAGCTACGCCTATTGGGATGGATATACCGCCATCGGTCGGTCGCCAGAGCCTCGTTCGTCGTTCAACAGGATGCACCGCGGGCAGGTGAGGTTGGCTTGGGGCGAAAGATGGTGGTTCGCCCCTCACACCCCCAAAGACGAGTAAAAGGCTTTTACTACCTCAGTCTACTAGTAGTACACTAGAAAGAGTCTGATTACAAAAAAGCAGTATGTATTAAATACAGTCAAAACATAACAGTAAAACAGTTAACAAATACATTCATTGCGAGTGACTGAAAATAACGACGTCAATACAATGACAAAGGTCTTTATTGCGTCTATGGCTAACAATAAGCGTTAATTCAGATGAAACAACAAAAAGGTGGAACACTTTTAAATTAATAAAATGTGAAATGTCTATTCCATTAAAATATAACTTATAAGATTATATAACAAAAAAATATAATATTTTTGTTCATGGCTTTAAATTGCGCAGTAACTAAATTAATGCGCATGCGAATGTTCGAGAATGCGTTTATGTTGCATGTTAGGCGAACTTAGGCTAGTATTGACAGGCTTAATCTGAGTTCTGTTGACTGCTATTTCAACTAAGTTTCTCAACCAGTTCCATTACCAGCCAGCAATTTGTGCTACTTTTTGCCAGGTTTATCGTAACTGCTCGTCCTTAACTTACTATATTTAGTTTTATATAAACTTTTACTTTTTAAAAAAGAGTATATTAATAAGGTATGTTTTTTTTTATGTACTTACATATTTATGTTTATAAATAAGAATTTACCAACCACCAACCAACCGGTAGTGAAGGAAATAAAAACTTCTATCGCTGAAATTTTGTTGCAATAGCGCCCGAAAAAACCTGACTTGTCCCTAATAAACCGTCCTGCCGTTTCATGTAATAGGCGTCTTAAAACAAAGATATAATCATACCGCCTACCATTCAGTTTACTTTAAAATTTAAATAAAATTAAATAAATAATTTTCTTTACATTTGGCATTCAGATTGTCTTATTTTGATAATGGTGTTCTAATCACTTATTTCATTTATTTGCCTGCTAATTGATCTTAATGGCTATGACAAGTTACATTTAAATGTCTAAAAATAGATAACGAATAGATTTATAATCAAATATGTAGTCACATACACTAATGATGTTTCATGTCACATTGCGACAACTATAAGATTGAAGTTAAATAAATATTTTTTCTCAAAAACGCTTTAACTGAGACTCGAAAAGAATTACTAATAATATCTGTCAGCTTTGCGCACCCTTTCTTGTACATAGTATAGTATCGCTAAATTAATTAATAAAAAAACTAAATTGTTGCAATTTAAATCTATTTTCAAGTAGCTTATAAAAGAAGGTCTTTACAAACGCTATAATTACAAAGACGAAATCGCACGTGTATCGCACGTCAATGTTTCAAACGTTACAAGGATGTACAGTAAAAAACCTAATATTTGGTAAAACAGTCATTTCTTTATAATAATTGAACATCAAAATCCTTAAAAAAAGCTTTCGAACCGCTGTGTGTAGTTAAAATGCTTCCGTTTAACAATGTTTCAGATTCACCAATCCTTGTTTTCATTCATGGTGGTTATTGGCAACAGCTGTCCCGTGAAATTTCGCGGTATCCAGCGCTATCTTTACACAAAGTCAAAGTAAAAACCATCGTCATCGGCTACGATCTATGCCCCAGCGCAACCCTCCCCGATATCGTGAGCCAAGTAAGAAGCGCTGCGAGATTTGTGTTCGAGTATGCTGAAAAAATGGGCTCCAAGTAAGATAACCTTTATCTGATAAATAAATGTATTAAACCGAACAAACGACAGATATAAAGTACCTCACAATTCCTGTTGAGAATAACAATGAGAATATTACGTAAACAGAATTATCTTCATTTTTTTATGTTTATTGAAGAGATTACTGTAATGTTTCTGTTGAAGAGTGTAACGATTTTAGTAGATAATAATTTATTACTTATTTATTCACCTAAATGCGCCCTGGGCTCTGAGTTTATTTTATTTGCGTTGTGTTCACATATTTTACCTTTGAATATGCTGAAATTCTTCAACCACAACACTTCTATTCCCAAAGAGTTTCATGGATTTTTACTTTTAATTATTGATAGTTGTGTTTGTGTGTAGTTCAGCATGAGCACAAGACTTTGTCAATTTATATCGAACATTTTTGAAAAAATTAAACTTTCGTTAACAATAATTCATAATTATATGGCATAGTATAAAAATAATATAAAAAAAATGATTCAACGTATAACCAGCAAATAATAATAACTCACACACTGCAGTCTGATCCCAAACTAGGTAGAGCCTGTATACTATGGTAACCAGACTACTGATAAACACACCTATACATTTCTAAATACATACATATTATAGATTGAGTAACATACGCGTACATACGCTTAGTTGACAACTGTATTAACATATTAAATGACTATTTACAGAGGAGTATACTTTGCGGGTCACTCAGCGGGAGCCCACCTTGTGGCTAAAGTTCTCGCAAGCGCAGATCTCTTTGAGAATACTCCTGGCTCACATCGTCTTCAAGGAGCGTTCCTCATTTCTGGAGTCTATGACCTGCAAGAAGTTGTCCACACGTATGTCAACGACGTGGTCCAAATGCCAAGTGAATGGGCGGTACCTCTCTCACCACAGTTTGATAGCTACACTCACATTCAAGAAAGAAGAGCGCGTCTTTACATCATAGCAGCGCAGCACGACAGCCCTACGTTTAAAAAACAATCTAGAGAGTTCTACGAAATATTACACAACACATGCTTAATGCAGAACATGTATTTGGAGATAAAAGACGGCATGGATCATTTCGAAATCATCGAATGTTACACTAACGATGACAATTACTTAAAGAGTCTTTTGGTTCACGATATCAGGAAGCATTTATTGTAACTTCTTTATTTTAACATTAGGTTAACGTTTAAGTCGTTGTACTGTATAGTAATGCATTTTATATTAATATACATTATGTATACATATTTATCTACATGTGTAGGTCGTTGCTATATTCGTGCCACTTTTTGGCAGTTTCTAAAAAAGGTCTTGGTTTTCACTGCCAGCGAAATTACAAATCAATTTTATAAAATAGAGTTTTAACAGAATAACGACTTACAATACCACATAAAACTATTCTTCAAGGAAATTATTTGTGAAAGCAGAACAAAAACTTAGAAGTTTTCCAGACGTCCAGACAAATAAAATGAACAAAGACTATCTATATGCATATTATTCTGATTAGAGTAAGTATTGAATATATTGTTGTTTAATTATGTGTTGTTTATATAGGACAAATGTATTGAAACAAACATTTTATTTGCGCTAATGTAAGCCAAGACGGTAGCGATACGTCTTTCGCACTCTTCTCCAAAGCAAACGGGTTGGGCATAAACCCATACATCATAACAAGCTCGCTTACTGTTCAAAAAGAGGTAAAGTCATTCCGGGCTAACTAAAAAAATTCTCGTAGCTCGAAGTCGCCGCGAACCGACGCGACCGAATTCGCGCGATATCGCTGACACGCTGCACGAGCTCTTATCCACTTCACCAAAAAATAAAGTTTGCTCAGCTTCTTCTCGTGTCATGATTTATATTTACAAATAAAACATTGTGCTGCTGCGTTAGAGTAATCATTTGTTTATGTTTTTTCTTTAATTTAAAAATCTTGTTCTTCTAGTGCTTCACACACACTACAGATAAATCGCACAAGTAAGTACATAAACTATTTTAGTCATAAGTCCAGTCTAAATGAAGTACTAAGCAATGTCTTAGGTAATAAATAGTTGTAAGGAGATTAATTACGTGAATTAAAATATTTTAGTTTATTGAAATTGTATAGTTTTATACCTAGTTGTTATAACATTTTGTAGACTTACATGTCTACGATAATTTACAAAATATATATCTGGGACATAGTTATAAGAATTAGTTGCTCGTAATCTTCACAGGATTGTTTAGTTCAGTAATTTCAAGAAAATTACAAATAATTATTGTTAGGCACTCTATTAGTTTATTAAAACAGTCAAGATAATTGAGAATTGATAAATCTTTTATTGACGTCGTGGTTACGTGATCCTCATATCGATTTAACCTTATAAGAACTTTTTTACAAAGTCAAGTCAAGTCAAGTCTGGAATGATAGATTAGCCGAACTACGTAGAAGCTACCGGAAAGCTCGTAGAAAATTAAACACTATTAAAAAACATAACGTAACAGGAGATTTGTACAACATTGCTCTCATTGCTCTTAGAGTTGCCAGGTCCCACTACAGAGCTGCTGTGGAAAAATCCAAGGGAAACTTAATTCAGAAACTTGTTAATAAACTCGATAGAGAGGGCCCGTGGTCACCTTTGTATCACGAATTTAAGGCAAATAGATCAATCGACCACGCATACATACAGAACATCAAAATTAATAACAGATATACCACAGGAGTAGAACAAACAGCAGAATATCTTTTAGACTCACTTGTACCTGACGATCGACCGGAAAACGACACTGATCATCACCGACAGATCAGGCAGTGGGCCATCGAACCACCACTGTCTCCAATGTCTGATTTACCATCTTCAGACGAATTTCTCGGTATCATTAGATCCTTGCCGCTAAACAAGGCTTCGGGTGATGATAAAATATCTAACAAAATGATAAAAGAAGCTTGTAAACTTTCGGGTGACACGATTTTCACTGTCTTTAAACGTTGCATTGCTGAAGGAATATTTCCTCGTATATGGCGGTGCGGTAATATTCGTATAATACCAAAAAGTGGCGACAAGCCACCGGATGATCCTAAATCCTACCGACCAATCACATTGTTACCATCGTTAGGAAAGCTTTTAGAACGTCTTGTAGTGCCCCGGCTTCTGCCAGGTGGAGTCAAATTTCATGATAGACAATTTGGATTTACGTTGGGTAAATCGACAACTGACGCTGTTATATCGGTTAGAAAGTTTGTCACAGAGTCAAAATTTCAATACGTGCTGGCTATTTTCTTAGATATATCTGGCGCCTTCGACAACGCATGGTGGCCCATGCTGTTGCTGAAATTAAAATCACGGGGGTGTTTTAAAAATATTTATTCCCTTATCTCTTCGTACTTTTCACAAGGTACAACTAAACTAAGACTTGGTCATCATTCTGTGTCGAAGGCGCTTACAATGGGATGTCCTCAGGGATCGGTGCTAGGTCCATACTTGTGGAATATCGGCTTCGACGATTTTCTTACGATACCAATACCATCCGGATGTACTCTGAACGCGTATGCTGATGACGGCTTATTACTGGTGGAATCTGATACTAGGGCGGGGCTTGAGAGATTAGCCAATAGATGTTTGAACTTGATATCTCAATGGGGTGAACGTAATCGCTTAACTTTTGCACCCAACAAAACCTTCCAGTTACTTTTAAAAGGTAACCTCAAATCACCGCCGAGCATTAGATTTGACAATGTTACTGTAAAAAATAAAACCACAGTGTGTTATCTAGGATTAGTTTTAGAAAGAAACTTTTCATTTATCGAACATATTAAAATAGTTAATGAAAAGTCTAAAAAGAGTTTCTGTGCATTGACAAGGATATCAACTGCGACATGGGGTCTATCATTTAATACATTAAAGATCATATACGGAGCTACTTATTTAGGTTCTATGTGCTATGGTGCACCTGTATGGGCCGATAGGGCGACCGTAGGCGCTGTCCGTCGCAAACTGTTACAAGGCCAACGACTGGCACTGATATTTTTGTGCAAGGCATATAGGACGGTTAGCACTGAGGCTTTGCCGGTGTTGGCAGGTGTCCTTCCGGTCGATCTCGAGGTGCAGAGACGTGCAGCCATGTACTATTCAAGACAAAACATGGAATGCGATTTCTTGGGCGCGCGGGATCGCGGTAAAATTACAAGATTGCTTCAACAGCAGTCCGATGTCTATAATGACCTCATAGACGAATGGCAGCAACGCTGGGACGAATCATCCAAGGGGCGCCATCTTTACCAATTTTTTCCATCTGTTCGCGAACGGTTGTCGAGGACATGGCTTGAGGTGGATCACTGTGTCGCTCAATTTCTTACGGGTCATGGTAACTTTAAGAGCAAGTTGTATTCATTTAAATTAGTCGAGTCACCATTGTGTCAATGCTCAACACCTAACTCTCATTATGAACAGTCTGCTCATCATATCCTCTGGGAATGTAGTCTTTGGTATAATGAACGTAATATAATGCTGAATAGCTTGCAGGTGACATCTGGGGCGGTATACTATGGGGATCTTGTGTCAACTAGGGTGAATTTCCGTGCGTTTAGGCGATTCTGCCATACATATTATAGAAATCAAATATAGCTCATGTAGGACCCGTAATATTTTGTGGCCGTGGTGCTTCCCTGTTTAAAAGGGTGTATGCCTATTTTACTTCATTTTGTCTCCCGCTTTGCTAAGGAGGGAAGTGGATTTACTGTATTTCCAACTCCTCCAATTTTCTTCTGATTAATTTCGTTGCGGGTTCCAAGACAGTTTAATTTCTTCCTGGGACTTCCCGAGTGTCATAACTCGGTGTGTTCGTGGGTCACTGCTGTGGATCCTGGTGTACAGGAGTTACAGTGGTGGGCGTGTGGGTGGGATTAGTCCCAATTTAAAAAAAAAAAAAAAAAAAAAAAGTCAAGTCAATTGAATGTCTTAGTTAAAATGGCATAATATATCAATTGAAATTAAGATTGTTTGGATGAATAGTATAAGAATATTGTTGAGTGCTTGCTGACATAAACGTCTTCGTTTAACACAATAGATAATGGTCAATATGACAAAAAATATGTTTATTCTTTGCAAATTTAAAAAACTAAGTTGAAATTATTAAAACTGTGAATTTTGCTAAATTGTTTGATGAAGCACGTCCCGTACGGTATAAACAACTAGCTTAGGTTTTTACTTATGATAAGTATATGAGTATGTTTAGAATTATTTTGAGAATTATAATAAAATTATATAATAAAGTTGTGTTATATTAAATTGTGTTTATTAAAGATTGTAATATGATTTTCCTACAAACTGTTTTTTTTATTTTATTTAATGTCTGCAATAAATTTTAAAGAGGTAAATAAAACCAACCTATGTTAATAAGCCTTACGAGTACATAAAATAAATAAATATAAAAACACATCTAGTTTTGATGTTTTGTTTTATATATAATCGCAAAAGTAAACTTCTTTACCGGTCGTTTTGAAGATTTTACACATTACCAGAGATACAACAAAGGATTCAGGTGACTTTCACTCAGAAAAAGTTGAAAGGAATAATATATTACTATTGTTCGAGCGAAATCACATACGTAGGTAATAATTATCTATCCATTCTTTTATATAAATAAATAAAATCAAAGTCGTTTTTGATTTGAAACACAAATATTTTCTTAAGCTCCTATGGTTATTTACACTATACCAAAGCGAAAACATGCCTTTAATTTGTTTTTCTCAAGAAAAGTCAATTCAAGATGTAAGTAGCTGTGTCAAAGATTACTAAGTACCTGCTATGTTTAGAACATTTTTTTTAACTGATATTTGTTGTAATGTTTTTAAGACATTGAAGTATATTCTTAGTTACGATATTAGAATGTGGGATACGTTTTTATAAATTTCACAATCCCATAACTAATTAATTATTTACTTCAAAAAATAATTAAATTAAAAAAATTAAATAAAAAATTAAAATCTGACTGCAAAAAGACAATTTAAAAGTATTGCACTAAAAAGACCAAACAGCACGAGATCCGACACAAACATGGCCCGTTTTTTTAAACCTTTTTAAACCAATTTATTATTCCCTTTAAGTTAAATATATAGGGGAGAGTTATCAATATTATAACATTTAAACCTTATTTCTTTTATTTACTTCCTTAATTATTTTAGTACAGTAATCCACATTTTTTTTCTGTTTTTGCAGCTTATTATACTACTTAAATTTTAGACTGTCACTTTAGTGTCCATTTCAAATTCGACATCGAACCTCTGCCTATCGAAGGTTGGGCATTGCGCGATAAGTTGAGGGACGGTCTCCCTAACATCCGGGTCACAAATGCATGATGGGTTCTCCTTGCACTTGAGTCGTGTCAAGTATTTTGAGAACCCACCTTCCCCCTTTAATAACTGGGTTGTAGTGCCGGGGACCTCCATCCTACGAACGACTGTACGAGCAATAACAGCCTGATCCTTGGCAGTCAGGTAAAAATACCTATGGGTACATATTATTTTTCCAACCTACTATGGCAATATCAAGACCTTTTAAGATAACTTAGTACCATAGCTAGAAGAAATAATGCTTCATATACATATTCTACATATACAAATAGTTTAGAAAAAATAAGGCATTTCAAAATAACAAACCTTTTTTTTTTAATAGAGTCACCATTACACACAAATTGATGTACAATACCAGATTTTTGAGAAGTTTACACTTCACTTTTATAAATGGCGATGGCGTCTAATTAAATAGTTTTGTGATATCATGCACTTCGGATTCAGTGTCTATTTAAGTACGTATACAAAATATAAGAAAATGCGATTCCGGTAATTGAATGAATTTATTTATTAAAAAAAACTCAATAATTAACTATAGTTTAGTAAAAAAACACACTGTAATGGTGGGCCGATTTCAAAAGTGTAAGACGGTGACGCTATCTGATTCCTGATATTTTCATCAGATCATCGTTACTAAGAAACTGAAAAGTTGAAAATCAGCTTTATGAAGACAAATTAGTTTTATCCATAAATAAATGTTTATATGACAAGGTTCAAAGGTTAAAATTAACTGACAAGATTTGTTTACATAGTTTCTTGCTTAATTAGCTAGTTGTAATGTTAATTTGTAGTTAAATTTTGTTACTTAGTAGCTAGCGTGTTTATAAAAAGATAATACCTATACTTACTTTAAAAATGAATCAATATTAACCTATGGGTGTTTATAAAAATTATGTTGTGATCCCTGTGTCACATAATACTCGGATTGATGAATAATATACAAATGTAAAGATACCAAACAAAACTGCATATACAACAAAATGTATCTTCTAAAATTATTTTTTAAAATCACAATCTTTTATTTTTTTAATATTCCACCAATGTTGTAAGATTTTTTTATTTTTTTTCCTTCTTTTTTTATTTATTTTTGTATTGGGGTTTTTATCCACATGGATACGTCAACCCCATCGTGCCTTATGCTATGTTGTAAGATGAAGTTTGCTTTGCAACATATTCAACAACGATTCTAGAGAAAAAGAAAATAACTCTTATGTAAAGTAGAAAAAAGTACAATTATTTTATAACAGTTTTATATGGTTAAGAATCCAAAGCCGTCTAGGCAAACGCTAGGCAATACAAACTTAAAGGTACATTATTAATTGCTTCTGTTGTAATTTCAATTCTAAACTAATCACATTAAATTAATTAGTAGTTTGAACCCTTCTGTTTTTTTTTGGGTTTCAACTTTGAATGCTACTTGAAATTGAAAATGTTTAAGTACAAAATTTAATTGCTCTGAAAAGGTCTGAAGAATATTTTATTACTGAGTACGAAACATTAAATCGAAAAAGTGTTGAAAGCAATGCAACCATGTTTTATACTCTTAAGATAATTAAAAATCTACATAACGATCCTCTACTGTCAAAACGAAGGCAATTGATTACTTATTCGGAAATTATTCTAAAAAACATGATCAACGAATTATCTAAATGCATTTTATATAAAGCTGTACCAAATACACTTGTGTTTTGTAATGCTTAAAGAGGCATTTCTGCATACGTTAATCCTCTGCATCATTTTACTGAATATCACCTACCTACCTACTAGTAGTAGATAAGAGTAAATGTCAAGAGAGGCCCTTATTCATGGTAATGTTTATTTACAATATAACGGGTAAACAACTATTATGGTCGTCATCATCATCAAAAGCCTCTAATATTCCACTCCTCAGAAAATAGGGTTTGGTCTACTATACCACGCTGGTAACACGGGTTTCTAAAGGTTTTGTTTCAAGGTTTTCTTTTCTTTGCAATGCTGTTGTCCTGCGTAGTTACCTTCCTTAGTCGGTTCTTACACTTACACCCATGGGATGAATAGAGGTGGTGCCAATTCGTATTCATCCTATCACCACACAGATATCTAATATGGTCAATCTTAGTCAATTATTTTGTTGTCAAATGACTACAAAATATTGTTTAGATGTTTACAAATAAATTGCAAATCAGACGACTATTGCATAGCTATACTTGCTCAGTAATTTTTTTATCTGCATTCTGTAAGTTCGCTACAATATTACTGGCGTTACGTGTGTATTCAGACACCAGTAACAGCAAACCAACAGGACAGTCCAAAACTCAGATGTATTAACAAATCGAATAGATTAAGATTTCTTTTTGTTATTTTTTCAATAAAAAGACCTTTCGTTTTTGTTTTCTTTATTTAAAAGCAATTCTTGTATGTATGTTATTAGAGGTATTCATACAATTCGTTAGCATGGTAAGCACCAATTTTGATGGAGAGCTATTACTTACACTTTCGAGCCGTCAAGGAAATTATGTCTAAAGTACCTATCCGCAAGCGTGAAATTGAATAATGCAGGCTATTACGCTATAAGGAGTTCGCGTCGATTGTTACAAGCAAATGTTCCAAAACAAATCAAATCATTTATTTTAACTGTCTATGCCGTTTAAAAAAGTTTATTATATTATAATAATTGTTTGTGCATTAAATATCGCTCCATTTTTTATTTTATTTTATTCGATAGGCACAGAAACAGACAGCAAATTAAGAATCACATACATAGTTGTTATGCTACACAATAAACACGCTATAAATCTGCAGTCTAATTACAACTGTGCAACTATAGACTCCAACTAAACCATACTAATAATACCTACTTGATTGAAAATCAATACCGTCTTTTAACTAAATATCGTTTTAATTATGCTCATAAATATTTGAGTGTATTTCTATACACTTGCTCACAACTTCAACATAATTACGTTCAAAATATTTGACATTTAAAACGTCTACAGCGAGTTGGAAAGTTCACGCACTTGGTGAAATGTGCTTGCTTACTTATTTGCGTCTCGTTAGAAAGTACGAGGGGCTTATTTCATTGGGCTCCCTCCTTCTTGACGTTTAAATTAATTCCTAAAGCCATTTGTTTTCTTTGATGTTTAGTTTATATGAAACGAACATTACATACCAGAATAGCTAGGTATTGCAAGACGAGATATTTTGAGACGCTTTAACCATTTCTAATAATCTATATATTTTTATAAATGTTAAAATTGTTTGTGTACGCTAAAAAAAAACGAAACGTGTCAGGGTACAGTAGTATAGTGTATTATATATATATATATGTACGTCATAAATCATTTTCAAGAAAATGAAAATTCATTACAAGTCTCTTTAAACATGTTTTAACGATTATATAAAGTAGGTTACTATTGAAAATTTACATTTCTTATAACAAAATCTGGAATCTGATTTATCGCATATATAAAATTATTATTGAGCCCCTTAACCTAGCTGATACTATCATCATCAGTTCATCATCAGTTCAGTTGTTGACCGCTTGACTAAGCAGACGTGTTTTTTTGGAATCCGACAAAATGCATTAAATAGAAATATATATAATTTCTAATAAATAATTATTTTGTAGTGTAAGTAGTTTCCGCTAAGTGTGTCACGTGCGAGAGTGATTCATGCCTATTGTTTGCAAACTGTGTATTTAGCATGATCTAATCTTTGACTTATAAACATAGCTATAAACAGTTTATATGTGTTAGTGACTATGTCTAATATCGAGCCCGTTTGGCCGTAGCCAGTTAATATGGAGGAGTCCTCCACCGGCGCCAACACGGCAACATCAGCCCATTGTTGAAGAACCGCCCTTGCCCAAGAACAATGATTTACCTAGCGAGGTAATACAGACGCCGGAGATCCAGAAATGGATGTCAAGCATTGATGCTCTGTTGGATGAGGTTTGCTCTATAGTGTCGGAGGGCAAAATGAACACGGATCAGAAGATGCGTGTCACAAATATTTGCCGTAAGATCGGATCTGGCACATCTCAAATGGCCGTATTATATCAATCATTAAAGCAGAAGACTATCCTTGCGCATACCACCATACAGCACCTTCAGGAAACCGGCTCATATTAGAAAAGCGCTCATAAATCAAGGCAGAATTTACATAAATTGGACTTCCTGTCCCGTTAGAGACTTCACGCTGGTGACCAGGTGCTTTAACTGCCAGCGGTTTGGACATGCAGCTAAATAATGCCGTGAAACTAGCCCAACCTGTAATCACTGTGGAGAGTCCGGGCACTCCTTTAAGGATTGCAACGACAAATCTACACCACCTACTTGTGCGACGTGCAAAAGGTTCAAACGGAAAAGTGATCACCAAACTGGTGATGCAACTTGCCCAGCTCGGAAATATGCTGAGGATAAATATTTAAATTCTATAGACTATGAGGGCGTCTAAGAGCGTAATTGATTATTTTAGCGTAAGCACTTAAACCTATCTATATTTAATATGTAATGACTAATCAGTAGCTCTGTGGCCTAGATCATTTTTCTGTCTGAAGTTAAATATTGTGATGTCGAAGAGAATATGTGCCGACTACTGACAATTTACTGGCACCAATAACTCATTATACCTAATAATCAAAATAATTGTAGTGTTTGTTAAGACATTTTATTTATTCTTAGGATCTTTCTTATATTGTAACATTAATAATATACTAAATATATATAGCTTAGAACTATAAGAAACTTAAATTATGCGGAAACATAAAATATGTTAGAAATTATTATTACATATGTTTCTGAATTGCTTTTGCACGTGTACACTATGTAGTATTTTTATTTTCATTATTATTCTGTTATTGTTACGTATTATATACATATTATTACGTATTTATTATTCTGGACATTAATATCTAAATAAAGTTTGTTTAATACTCTAAGTCAAGCGATCGCCTGAAACACAGGTTTATTCTAGTTCAGACAGGCAGTGATTAAAGTATTCGAAATAAATTTTATTACATATATGTGTATAAAGATCTGTATAAATAAAATATTACCTTAGTTTTACACTAGTCTTGCTTAATGATTAACGAAACTACTGAATGTATTTTAAATAAATGTCTTATATTGTAACATATTATTATATTATATTGGTCAAATAAATAAATAAATAAAAATAAATAAAATAAATACACGACTGAAAACTGCAACCCAAAATACAAGCCTTCGCTTAGTTTGGGAGACAGTATCAGTACCTAAAGCACAATACATTTAATTGTGTCAAATTATAAGTGTGAACCCTTGTGAACTGTATAATTTTTGTGACAATAAATAAAGAAAGATTATATAACAATTTGTGAATCACAACTACCTGTATAAGTTTTTAGACGCTCGAAATTTGAAAATGGAACGCATCTGTGTCATATATAATTAAAAGGCAGATTTATTTAAAAATCGAAAGCGAACGGCCCTTTACAGCAATAAAAAACATAAAAACATTAGAAGTATTATACTGTCATCCTTAGATTATTAATTTGTCTAGATAGACAGTTAAAGTTGTGAAATCAGAGGAAAATATAGCGTTCAATCGTTGGCCTCTAAATGCTTTGCTCGCGTTAGGTATAAAAAATACTGTCACTGGATACGCACACGTTGCTATCATATTTTGTGTTGTTTATTATGAAGATTTGTGTGACAAAATGATGTAGAAATTAAAATTAATATTTCTAAAATAAATTATTATTGTGTTCACCATTTTGTATGTGTAAAGAAAAAAGATGGAATAGAAATGAAAGTGACGAAAACATAAAAAAAAAACACTAGCACTAGCACTGTGGCTTTCTGACATAATTTACTTTTTTTTCGGATCCAAATTTGTTTATACTTGTATAGTCTTGTTTATTATTTGGGATTTTATTTCTTTAAATTTCTACCTCAATGAACAACGATTGCCTAAATTATAAATTACTCACTTCTGTAGCACAAAAATAATTTGAATGTCGGCAGCATTCCCCCACATTAGAATACCATACGATATTATGCTATGCTATGCTAAAATAACTGAAGTAAATAAGTCGTGATGTATCAAAATCAGTCAACTCTCTCATTTTTCTTACTGCTTATGCTGCTGATCTGAGTCTATTCGATAATTTATCTTCGAAAGGAACTTCGTTCCGACCGGGGGTCCATAGACCCCTCACGCCGTTTTTTGTTCTTATGTGGCTGAAATGCTTACGTATTTTTTTTTTATAATTTAATTTAAGCATTTTGATTAAAGTACTATTAGCTTATACTACTACTTTTTTTTGGTTTTGTTACGAAATTAAAATATAAAACGTGTGAGTCTCGGGACGCCCGACAGAAGTGATAACTTAAACTAATCTAAGTTGAACTATTTAATATTGAAATTGTTTAGACAGACAGACAGACTGGCGCCGTAACGCGTTACGTAACGAAGCAGTTTACCCTCCCATAAGAAGTTTATCACTTCAAAAATAAATCATAATTATTACTAAACTATTATTATCCATGATGAATATTTCATTTCATTAAATTAATTATTAATATTTACTCATATTACTCTAAGGTAATTGCTACATATAAATTTCTAAGCTGTTATTTTAATGCGAATAGATATAAATGAACGAAGTTGTTAGTTGAATGTGGTTTTCTATTTCTAGAAGCGCCTGTAACAAAGCTATTTATTTATAATTATAAGTATTTAATACAATAGTGAACCATTTCTTACGACAAAAAGTAACAAGCAAATAAGATGTCTTTCTCAGTTTTTACTGTACCAAAAGTTTGGAATTTTGGCCATCATCTTACAAAGGCAGATATCCTTTTTTACCTTGTCCTTAATAATATTTTGGTAACCGTTTTGCGGTCAGTAAAAACAACGCTTTACCGCAAGAGGAATTTGGTTAATATTCAAAGCACAATTGTATTTTATGTCATAAGAACTTAATTATTCGATTGTATTATAAGCGTCAAGAGATATTTTTAAACGGTTTTTAAAGTATGATGATAAAAGCATCTTTTCACTTACCGGTAAGTATGAGACTCATGTAACTACAGATATAATAATACAATATTATATAGAAATACCTCGGGCAAATACACAAGTTTGAGCGCCACACTCAAGTACGGCATCTAGCAACGACTTGATTGGCAAGTCACTTCACTCCTTGCCCTGGTCAGGCTACACGCCTAGTCAGGCATAGGTATCTAACATTTAAAAAGTTTTCAGAATGCTCATTATGTAATATTTGACAATGATGACGAGTGATAAAAGCTAATCTTATATACTATACGATGTCTTTTACACAAAGTTAATTAATATATAATAAAACTTTGAACTTATTCTACCCTAAACAACCAAACACAACTTAAATGCTTAGACTTAATTTGCTCTTTGTTATATATAATTTTTTTTTTAATACTCTAACCAATTACTTCTGAATAGATTCTGAAGATTCTTTTTTAATATTTACTTATAAATTATTTCCTACGCCAAACTTTGACTTTTAAATAAAAAGGATCATAACCATTTTTCGATTGAATATCTCGGCCAGAGTAATTCTAAGCCATTTTGCCAACAATTGGCAATAATGTTTTTATTACGTTTCAGCATTGGATCCCGCCCCTGGAAGCTACATAAACCAGCAAAGTTCCTGTAAGTTTTAGAACCGTACAACAAAATGCAAACTTTGTTTGTCAATAAATTAAAACATTCTACACTTGTTCCACGGCTAGTTTATATTTCTATAGAAATCCTCTATGAAATATCTTGACATGTACAAATAAGATGTTTTAATAACGAATTAGAATCTTTTACATTGAATGTGTATAAAAATGCACCTAAAATAAACCAACCGACAACAGTAGGTATTTGATATTATACCAATCATCTTCTTAGCAAAATAGATAGGGTAGGCAGGGCTAACTCACTCGCTAGGAGGGAAGTAAGTCTCGACTATCACCACTACTATTGCAGTGGCGATTTGATCCACCTAGGTCGGTCTTATTGCAGTCATCGAAGAGGATCGCTCTCTACCGGCCGTCATCCGCGCCATGGCCGGTAGCATGTTTTACCTCGGTCACAAACTACTGCTTAAACGTCATCTCGAAGGGGGGGGGGGGGGGCAGCGGAGAGGGTATGGTATGAAAACCTAATTTGCTGACGACGGCGACGGAAAAGTCTCTTTCAGCGACCCATGCCGCCCTGAATAGTGGACACCCGCGAGGGAGCAACATCTACGGTTGCCTGACTATTAAACTATTGGCGATAAGTGACTGCTCGTGTTTTTCTAGCCAGCTACATTTAGAACTAAACCTCGACATGAAGAAGATGCAATCAACCTCAACAAGCTTTTTCTTAGACCACAGTTAATAGTGTACATTTACTAATAGCACAACAAAAATTTTGAACACATATTTTAAACAACAAACTTACTTGACACTTGAGATGCCCCAAAAATACACAATGAGTAAAACTGTGTAACTTTAATCAAAATTATTATGCCGAATAAAACTTTCATCAGTGGTATTTGAATGTGATTTATATATCACTCAAAGTTTTTATTGTCTATACAACAACAATCCCTCATGAAAATCAAAAGTTAAGCTTTAATAAGCTCTATAAATTAAAAAAGTGTCTTCACAGCTTTTGTATATAAAAAGGAAACATGTGAGACAAAACTCGATCGTAGGAGAATTTAATACACTTGTAATCCTAGTTTCATAAGTATATTCTATATGCTACTTGTAATTATTTTTTTTTGTTAAAATGTGTGTGTTAAGTGTTCTTTTGAACTAGTGTACAACTAAGTTACATGAGTAAAATCGAATTTCGTCACACTTTCTTAAACTAAAGCCGATAAAACTTATCAGGAGTCACTCGGCTCTGCCTAGTTTAGGAGTGTATAGTTCAGAGTCACTTGTGTGACATGTGTGAAGTGAACTTATTGTTATTATCATTATTTTTATGGATGTACTTAAAGAATAAAAAAGACTTCACTTTGACTCATGGTTCTGTTAAAAAAAAACAATCCACCTAGTGCTAGTAATCTGGCCTCTCTTAACAACCCTGTAAACTCAATCGATATTATGGAAGTAGACGACCCTGACATTGAATCCATAGTATTGCAACTCCGCACTGACTGTGCCACAGGCTGGAATGGCATCTCATCACAAATAATAAAACAATGTGGCTACATTTTAATACCCCCTATTACTCCATATATGCAACCTCCCAATAAACACAGGAACATTTTCAGAAATGTTTAAATCAACAATAATACACCCTATTTACAAGAGTGGAGACAGAGACTGTGTCAGCAACTACCGCTCTATAGCGGTGCTATCCAGCATCTTGAAAATTCTAGAGATAAAACTCAATCAGGCGCTAAAGGCATTTTTAGCGACATTTAAAATACTAACTGATAATCAATACGGTTTTCGTTCAGGTTACTCTACCGAAGACCTGACAACTGCAATTGTAAAAAACTTGGATAGTAAAAATAGATGTTTATGTATATTTCTAGATCTCTCTAAAGCATTTTACACGGTATCTGTTCCCATCCTCCTTGCTAAATTAGAGAAGCTAGAAATACGAGGAAATGTATATAAAATTGTTAAGGACAACAAGTCAGAGTATATAATATCGATTGTGATGAGGCTACACTGTCCTACGGTGTTAAACTAGGGAGTAGTTTAAGTGTCTGGGGACGGGACTGGAATACTTTTAAGGAAAGAGCTGAGTATTCTTTATACAAAATTATGAACTCGCCAAAACGTACTATGTAACCTTCTCGATCAGAAAAACTAACACTCCACCACAAAACTTCTCTATCACTGTCCAAACTTGCCTTTCATAGAACGCCTGCACATGCCAACAAATCGATCGAGCTGAGCATATAAAGTACCTAGGAGTATACATTGATAGTGAACTGATATGGGACAAGTAGTGACAAAGGACATAGGACATAGGAGTGACATAGGGACAATAGACACAGTGACCTTCAGAGTGAGGAGACAAATACACATATTAACATCACTAAGAGACTGTGTTACACTAGAAAAACTAAAACTTATGTACTTAGCCCTATGTCAGTCCATTATCCTTAATTGCATTCCAGCTTGGGGTGGCGCCAACAAGACTTCTACTACATACGGAAAGAGCACAAAGAGCTGTGATCAAGGTAACGACTAAGAAGCTTTATAGATACTCAACCGAAAAACTATATACAGATTGCAAAGTGTCAGCAGTTCGATAGCTCTTTGTGCTCAAGTCCACCAAGAGAAGACAATTTAATCCTTAGCCAGAAGACATCCACAATACCATAAGCATAAAATTATACAACGATATTCACAAGAAACTTAGTATCGCAGGACTAACAACCACAAACTTAAAACCACTCTTATAGACGTAAGAGTTTTAATTTTAATTAGTCCTGCAATATTCAATTTCTTGTGTATATCGCTTCTAAATATGAATTATAATAAAACTGAAGAACCATTGACACACATTGCGTAATCTACACACATAAACATCACCATCTTCAAGCATATAACACAAATGCGAAATACCACAAAATCACACAGATACCTTTATCTAAACACCCATACATACACACGCTTGTAGCCGCTTTTCTTCTCAGGCGGACTACTCACCGGCTGACCCAGTGGAGAGATTTATGAGATAACCTCAGGGCGCCTTTTAAGAGAACAGAAGTGTGTGCGTGTGGGAAACCTACGGGATTCCTTAGAGGAAAACAACTTACACCTCAGTCATACATACATGTATATTTCAAAAAAACAAAATTAAGGTTACAATAGAAAAATAAATAAATTAATCAGCGGGTACAAGAAAAACCGCAGCGGAGCGCGTCAGAGCCGAGCTGATGATGCTCGGAGCCTCCTCGTCTTCACTCCAGGAGGTCACTTCCCCTTCCGCCCGAGTCGGCTATTTATATTAGGTATTGAGAAAAGATCACAATTGGTATTTATAAATTTAAATAGAGGCACGTAACCCTTGGGTACGGCTGTCCGCTTGCTTCGTGAGCCGCGTGACTGCCAGCTTGCCAGAGGGTACCGAGAAACTTGTATCCGAACCAGAAGGCCACAAACGAACAAGCACGCCGTCTGAGACTGACCGTCTTGATCCCGAAATCTGGGACCCTACGAATGGATTAGCACTCATATTATTGATCAGGTTCCAGAAACAAATAGGTACAAGAAAAATTAAGACCATACTCACCACTTTCGTGGGTACTTTTGAACAGATAATATATTACGAAAATCAAATCACACGACAATCAAAACACTATTTAAGATTGGAAGACACGAGATAGCAGAGTGTCTCCCGTGGCTGAAAGCCGGACTTATATATCTTCGGTTTCCGAAGCTTCCAGAAATACTCCCTACTCAACATTTTACTTTGACATTTAAATTATCAACGAGGTTAACACGAACAAAATCAAATCAGAACAGAATCAAAAGTAACTTGCTTCCTACCATAACAACACACTCTTAATACCTATACAATTTGTCATGATAAATTAATAAAAAGACTTATCTCAAACAAACGCCATCTAGTGGTCCGACGACGAACGAAGAAGATCAATACTGTAGTTATAAACTACTTAGGATAAATCAAGTACATGCGACGCAGGCAATAGATGTCGCTTTTGGCAAGTCCGTACGCATTACAAATATACTAAAAAAAAACTGTTACAAGCTCACCTATACACATACCCACTCCATAACATATGGTCCCCTTGCATACAACGACCACGTTCACTTGCACGCACAAAAATTCTAATTTGTAATAGAATCACTTACACGGCTGAAAACTGCAACCTAAAATACAAGCATTTGCTTAGTTTGGAAGACAGTATTGGTACCTAAAGCATATATATTTATATAATAGCACTATATTTATTTGTGTCTTATTATATGTCACCTTGTGAACTGTATAATTTTGCGACAGTGAAAGCTTATTATAATCATTATTTAGAGTGCACTAAAAATATTGAAGTAATGTTTTTAGTTCATAAAGAAGACACAACCATTAGAAAAGTTCTGTATTTATTAAAATTGCGTCTAAGGTAAATTTATACGCAGCCTGATTTAAAAAAAGCGACAAATATTTACAACGATATCGTCGCTTGTTTACAGAGTAAATTACTTATTTCGTAACAAATGACGGCGTCGTAGATGGATTTTCTTTAATAAACAATTTATTTTAATATTTTAGGCCTCATTGCGACGAGGTTAGCGAGTTCTTATTATTTGTTTGTATAATTTGCTAATTTGAACTATGTCATAGGAAGCAAAAGTATGTAATATGAACAAATTAATAATATAATTCATGAGTTATTATTTAAAAAATCAAAGTAGTTATATTTTTTACAAATAAAAGGGGCAAAGATGGTGATGAAAGAGTTAACTGTACGGTGTAACAGATTGTTTAAAAGACCAAGACCATTAGCTACACGTCTCTCTATCATAGTCAAGAAGATGAAATCGCCCGATTCACAAATATCGGCTTCCAGTCGGTTGAAACAATAAATGCCCTAAGAAACCGTGTCTGTTGAATATCGGCGACAGCCGTAGACGTGTCTGCTATAGGTACCACTAATCCTCCATGGTTGACCTCAATGGTAATAATGTGTCATAGTACAAAAGTTTAATTTAGTTAGTGTTAGTGTTAGTGTTTGTTGTGTGTTTTTGTTTTGTGTGTTGTGTGTGTTTAGTTTAGTTTAGTTTTTGTTTTCTGTTAATGGTCGGCTAAAGACTTTTTATTTTTTTGTTTAAGTTAGAGAAAAAAATGTGACAATGATATGCCTTTTTCGTAAAAGGGTATATCATATTTGGGATTATCATCCCAAATATGATCTCAAAGCTACGATTAAGTTATTATAATAACGAAAAATCTCAAAAAGAATTCGGTTAAATCCAATAAGCCAATTCGTCAAGCACCCAGGACCCAGGATTTTTTCCTTTTCCCCTTTGTGATATTATTTGTTCTGTAATATCTCATTACTTTTACCTTAAAAATTATATTTTGTATTGTTGTTGGTTTTTGTTTAACACATGGTATTCTGGTATTCATACTGTTTATATGGTGGATTTAATTTCTATTAATTAACTTGAAAGGGAGAAAAATATGTAAATGTATGTTGTGTACGAAATAAAATGTATTGAAAACAGTCGTTTTCTTGAATATTCATTACAGATATACAATAAAGAGCTTTGTAAGTATTTCCACTATTATTCCTTAACTTTGAGAACAAGTTAAGCATTAAACATTTTTTTTCGACAAGAGCTTGAACTTAACTTTGTGTATTTGCTTGAGGCTATGCATAAGATAGAGACCACTATTTTATGTACTTAATTTAAGAACTAACGCCCAATAATATTTCTTTTTGTTAGAATCTAAAATTTTGAAGACTTATTAGATATGCTTGCAACAACATTTATAAAGATAAATACATAAGCATGTGTTTTCAGGAACATTGTATTGCTACTAGCTAATACGTTTATTTTTTTGTAAAAAGCCAACACCTTTTATTTTCACGCTTACATTACATGTAGTTTAGTTACTCGTAAACGTTTTAATTTAGTTATTTATATAAGTTGCTTGAGATGGATTGTAAATAAGAAAGAGAATACTTTTAAGAGGTTAGCACAGCAAAAATCGTATTGCGAGTGTTGAACAACTGGTAACTAACATATTAGCATGGCTAGCAAATATTAATCAGATAAGCAGTCCGACAGGAAAGTAAAACTATAAAGGATAAGTTCTTCGCTTAACCTATTACTTAGAGACGGAGTAAGTTAGTTTTGAAATATTACGCAAAAAAGCTTTAAAGACGTTTGCAGACGGTGTGCAAACAGTTACTAATGACCTTTTATACCGTCCGAGAGAGTGTTCTGGTTCCGAATTGTTTGATCATTCTCTTCACACCGTTGACCTGCCGCCATGGATCTTGAACACAAATTTCTCTTTAATTTACTGGGTCTCTGCAAAAATAGATTTTTGGTGTATAGTTAACTAAAACTGTAAGGGCGAATGTCAGTTTTTCGCACTTTAACTATATAACAGATCATCATGAATTTTTACATGCATGTATAAAAAAACTTTTGTTGTAGCCATTTTCTGATTATTTATAAATGAATATTATAGGCATGAAAACAAAATTTAGCAGAAAGCTGTTGAATTAATTATGGTATTTTTTAGGGTCCGTGACATTAGGCTGACTCCATACCAGAAAATTAGAAAAATAATAAAAAAATATATAATATGTAAAGACCCATGCCTTCGGAACGTATAGGCCAGCTCGACCGGAGTGGTACCAGGGTTTTCCAGAAAACCGGTGGTATAAAATTCTTTTGTTTCTATTAGCCAGGTGAATTTCTTTGCATAACTTAACATCGGGTGACCCATTTACGAAATACAATACCAATAAAATAATTGAAAAACGTTGTCTTGTGTATCAACTTTTTAGAACATAAAAATTTTATAGACTTATTCAAGTAGAGAGTAAAAACCAATATGAAACCGAGTGATACTTGTTATGAATTCCTAACACAGCTCTCTGTCTTGTCGACTAGAATACAAAATTGCTTAAAACTTGTAAGAATTGGACATTTACATTTAAACAACACTGTTTGTTCCATACCGCGTCATAAATTAACTATATTGTCAAAATTATGTTTCCTAGGTTTATTAATTCCATCAATATATTTTCCTAAGTAGACGTCTTTTACGGAATAGTGGGTTATTTACCAAGCAATCGTATGCCTTCACTGCTTAGCCATTGTGAGAAAACCTTAAAAATCTATTTGAATAGGCCCGCAAGCTTAGTAGGCTGCATTGTCCCGACATTCTTTCGCCCAATATAATTCTATCGAGTCTTCATATCGTATGTATCATACGTGATCTAGAACAGGAGGCTCAAGTTATTGATCAGATTAGTGTTGACTTTTTATTTCCTTTTTATTTAAAGACGAGAAGCAATCGGGTTTGTAAATGAAAGAGCTTCACTAGCTTTTATCGTATTTTTTAAAGGTTGACAATAGTCATACTATTTGATATAGTTGAGATTACCTTATATTATAAGCCTGTCTCTACTATAATATTTAGGGTCTAACTAAGGAATTATTGATACCTAGGTATTGTATCAAATGAAGCGGCAATATCGGTAAATATGTAATTCATCTATTATATATAACTAAGTATAAATCAATGCACTTGGAAAATAAAAGGATATTTTTTTCTTTTCGTTTGTGTCGACGCAAACTGTGGTTTGCGTCACCAGGTTCAGTCGATTCGCATAGTGGTGTGGATCAAGTAAACTTTTTGACTTAGTTCTGGAGCCCAAATCGGTAATTTTAAAAGGTTAGTTTGGGTGATTTCGAAGGCGATTGAAAACAAAGTACACTATATTATATACGACTACTTCTTTAAAGCGATCTAAGAGTTGTCAACACTTAAAAATTGTTTGAAATGCTAATTTTAAACACATGAGTTTAAAATGGTACCTGTAAAGTAATATTTAATTTATTACTTTACAATTATTTTAAATAAAAGTATATTTTTAATTAAAATGAAAATGCCAAAAAACGCAGGTGACTACGCAAAACGTCATGCTTTGAAAAATAAAACTTTACTGAGACAGAGTAGTTTATAGGTAGGTATATTGTATTGTATGATAATTTCATCAACAGCCTTTAATAGCCCACTGCTGGACATAGGCCTCTCCTTAGAAAGGAGGTTTGTATGATAATTTACTGTAATTTTAAAAATAGCAGTGTACTCAACAATGTATTTACAAATACAGTGTAATATTTCTGTATTCAGAAGAACATAATTCCAAATGTGTGGTAAAATAGTTTGCCACAAATTAAAACAATATAAGCAAGACAGCTAATTGGTTAATCAGCTGTCAAAAAATTGACTGATCACGTGACTCACGAAAAAAAAACTATTTTTCTCAAGGGAAAATAAAATAAATTAATATCTAATTATCTTTTCTTCATTTATATTTTTTTAGCTTTCTTATCAATAGAAATATTTAATTAAGTGGTTATTTTCACTTTTTAAAAACATTGTCAAATCGCGTATTCCGTTCCTTTTTACATAAATCGAATAATTGAACGTTTTTTGCTGCAGACGGACTCAAAGCTATTACAAATAATATGTTGTAAGTCATGATAGACCATAAATTAGAAATAACATAAAATGAGGATCCATTAAAGCGAATAAGTGCCTGTCAGAATCATACGAAAGCCACATCTTAAAAAATAAACATAAGTATTTGCACTTATAACTTTATTAAGTAAATACAGTGAAAATAGAATACATTTCATCCTGAAATACTTATTACGGGTAGTATTATGTTAGCTTTGAGTTAAATTAAAATATAAACTCTAATTATTAAAATAATATCTTTCAAAATTAAATCTATATATATAAAAGAAAGTCGTGTTAGTTACACTATTTATAACTCAAGAACGGCTTTACCGATATGGCTGAAAATTGGTGAGGAGGTAGCTTAGAGCCAGGAGACGGACATAGGATACTATTTATTCCGAAAAAAAAAAAACAAAGTTTGCACGAACTTTGCTTTACTCGGAGATGCCAAGTTATTATACTTGGAATGCTTCATCGAAGAATTTTCAAAAACGGAAGCAAGACGATGCGGTTCCTGGGTATCCGGATGTGCGTTCTACTGATGTTCTTGGTCGTATGTATACAGTTCATCCAAAGAATGATGAATGTTTCTATTTGCGGTTGTTGTTGGTAAATGTGCGTGGGCCAACGTCATTTGAGACACTACGGACTGTTAATGGTGTAATATTCCCAACATATCGTGCTGCATGTGAAGAACTGAACTTATTAGAAAACGATACCCATTGGGATACGACAATCGCTGAAGCCATTATCTCTGCATCTCCAAGTCAGATACGCACATTATTCGCTATCATAATTTCGACATGCTTTCCATCAAACCCATGTAACCTGTGGCACAAATATAAGGATAATATGTCAGAAGATATTTTACATCAAATTCGTATCACTTCCAGAAATCACGATGTTGAGATGAATGAGGAGATATATAATCGTGCTTTACTCTTGATCGAAGATATGTGTTACCTCATGTGCGGTAGTTTATTTATCAGGTTAGGAATGCCAGCGCCCAATCGTGAAATGAATGACGCATTACATCGAGAATTAGAACGGGGACGTGAATATGATCACCAGGAATTAGATTTAGTAGTTCAAACAAAAGGAAGTTTAGATACTTCAATGAAGGCAATCGATGATGGAAATGGTGGTTTATATTTCCTAGATGCCCCTGGTGGAACAGGTAAGACATTCCTCATGTCAGTAGTTTTAGCCACTGTTCGTGCGAGATCCAACATAGCGGTTGCAGTTGCTTCTTCTGGAATAGCAGCCACATTGTTAGAAGGATGCCGTACGGCTCATTCAGCATTAAAATTACCGTTAAATCTTCAAACTATTGAAGAACCAACGTGTAATATTACGAAAAATTTAGCAATGGCCAAAGTTTTATCGGCATCGAAAATCATCATCTGGGACGAATGCACAATGGCGCATAAACGTGCATTAGAAGCACTTAACCGAACATTTAAAGATTTAAGTAATGACCCGAGATGTTTTGGAGGAGCAATGATTTTACTGTCTGGCGATTTCCGCCAAACACTGCCAGTAATTCCAAGATCTACGGCTGCCGACGAAATAAACGCTTGCCTCAAATCGTCGAATCTATGGCGCTATGTGAAGAAACTGCAGCTGACAACAAACATGAGAGTTGCATTGCTTAATGATACATCTGCTGAAGATTATTGTCTTTAAGGCGGAACAGAGTTCGCCGGGTCAGCTAGTTTCTAGATAAAACGTTGAATCTTAATGCAATCTCTTGTGTCCGATAAATACAATACCTCCGCTCACAGTAAGTGTTGATTAGTCGCTTCGCTACTTAGACTTGATAATATGTAATCCTTATGGAATCGTGAGCCTCTACCTACCTCTTTAGGTATATAAGCGTGAGTTTTAAATAGGTATTTTAATATTAGCCTCTCTTCTTATTATTACGAGTACCTTGGTGGTAAGTTAATAACAGACAATTTGAGTAGTAGACTGCTGCGTCTTATTCTGACAGAGTATGAAAGAAGGTAAAAGAAACTGAAAATATAATTAGTCTTACCTTTAGCTTAAGTTTTTTTTGTGTTTCTCCTGAAAGACTAGCTCTTCGATTAAATAGAGAGAGAAATCAAAATTATGGCTTAAAAGTTATTTTCATCAAACTCGTAAATTCGAAGAATTTTGCAGTTGAACGGCTTTCTATGTCTCAATGGGGAACATCAGAGCGCTCAATTTGGACACTGCGGTCTAATCGAAGCAACTGTGCGGAAAATTATATCAAAACTTGTTTGTTGTTGTACCATGAAGGTTTCATTGATGTAGGGTTACCCTTACATCAATGAGATCTGTCCATTCGATGATACACAGCCGAGTAGCGCACCTAACAGTCGCTTAAAAAGAAAAAATTTAATGAATAAGAATAATGGCAACATTATCCCGATTACATTAATCGATGATTAGTTGACCTTTATGATCTATGTTTTGATATCAAATCTTTTGCAGTTTTCATGTCTCGCATTCCTTGTAATAACATTCCATGCTCTATAATAGACAAGCAGACAGACAAGGTAGCAATTTTGGCAGTGATGATCGATTTACATTTTTTTAAATCAGTTCATAACAAAACACAAATTTTGTTATATAAACTGAGTTTTTAAACACACACAAACTAAAATTTAAGTTGTTTTCAAACACAAATTTCATTATTTCTGAGTTAAACTTCAAATCCGTTTTTTAGTGATATGGAGGATATCACTACAAAACGGATTCCCGTGTAGGGATGGATTTTAGGTCTCTCTAACACAGAGGGAGATTCCTCCGCCCAGACGAATCATGCCGCGGACCGTGGCCAAACGGTTAATGATAATAAAGCAATATTATTTTCAATATATTATGAACAATATGTTAGAGGGAGCAGACTCGCAGACTAGTCATCTGAAGGAAAGTGACAATCGCCGCCCATGACGTTTGCAATTTAGAAGTCACAATTATCGTTGTATTTGAAAGTCACACAGCAGTCTCCATACATATGATTATATGAATTACATTATAAATAAAGAGAATGAAACTAGTTGATATGCTTCCATTGTAGACAAAACTGCGGACAAACAGAAATACTTAAATATAGATCGTATTTCTATTGGTGAGACTGGAAATGGAACTGGGACATGGCGTAGCAAAACTTTAATTTTTAATACTTCCTAAACTATATTTCAAAAACATTTTTGTCATTCTCATATTGTAAGAAATGCCCGTTAATCAGTCTTATTTCACTTTTTTAATAACTTAGATATTTATTATGTTATTTAAACATAAAATAATATTAAAAATTTAAATGTAATTCGTAATCTATATGGTCACAACATGGTGGCTATTTACGGAATAGAAGGAAATTGCGAATAAAAATGTTGAAGTTAATTACAACTTTATGCTACGTTATTAATAAATGATTAACAGTGATGCATAAAAACCTAAAATCCCATTATATGCAACTCACTTTAATTATAATACAATTGTCTGTTATAGACTATAATATAATTTTCATTTATAGTGCAGTTTAATTCAGTCAAGAGATGTCCCTTACTAACTAAAGTAAAGAGTTATTTTGAAACAATTTATTATACCATAGCTACCTTTAAAACAACCATTAATATTATTATACTCTGCTGTCTGTGCAACATAGGGACAGGTTGGGCCAGAACAAAGAAAAAGAAATTTAGTAACTTTGATAAAACTGCGGAATCATTCCTAGTTTGTTAGTCTTGTTATCCGCGAAGATGAAAGTAAAACAAACAACTTTGTGTATCGCAAAAAAAGATACAAAAGAGAATATAAATAATGCCAAGTTTGCTTTTGACTTGTGGAATATGTTGATGTTTCAGGTGAAACTTAGATACTGCTTTGTCGGCACAGGGGCAGAGCTATGTATACGATAAACACATTTACTTACGTATATCGAAGAACTTGGTCGGATTGATGTATATTTTTTTAAGAATCCAAATTTCTATGTATACCTCAGTGATGCAACGACGCGGCGCTTACTGTACATAGTTCTTGAAAAGTCACACAATTTGAATTCATGTTAATTTTCATAACAGTTAAGAAAGAATATTTTACTTAGTAAATTTATTGTAAATATACTAAATATTCTAAAATAAAATGTTAATTATTATTTACGTATATTTGTTATGCAATGACTGCACGGATGGCGTAGTGGTTTAAGAAATCGCCTCGCTACTTCCTACTGCGCTGACTATTGTGGGTTCGATCCCTACATGGGACAACACTTTGTTTAATTTACAAATTGTTGTTCTGAGTTTCTGTGTACTTTGTGTCCGTTACATGTAAGCTTGTAAAGTCCCCCGATACAGGGATATATTAATAATGCGGGTGTTCTCTTTAAAAGGAAATGTGTATCTACCCTCTATTTATCTCAAACCGAGTTTCATTAAAATTATGCAGATTTACCGATTCTCGTTTACTGTTTAAAATAAAATTGGTTTTATATTGGATTTTGCTTTCAAAGAGTACGATTTTATCTAATCCCATTGTTTTATTTCTCCACTTCATAAACTAAATAATATATTTACACAATCCCACGTTCCTTTGCTAACTTAATAATATTAACACGGCTATCGAATAAAATAAGTGTTAAGACTGAATACGGGCTTTAAATTGCTATACAGATAAAATTCCTTCTTTAAAAAAAAGGGGCTTCATACCCGACTGTTTTAACATTTATTTACAAAATAACTTTTTATCAGTAACACTCAAAAAAATTACAAATTTCTCAATTTTTTATAAGTTAAGTGGTAAATGCCTTCTTAATGATAATATTTTTATATTAAAAACTTAGCGAAAGATAAGTTGAAAAGATATTATTATTATCGATATATTTTCACTTAAAACACTTTTAAAAAAGCTAATATATATAGAAGCTAAACTAAGTTTTTTAAGGTTGGGATAAACATTGAAATAAAGAAAATTAAAGATCTTTTCATGTTGGCTACATATTTTAATAATGACTAATACATATTTTAGTAATAACTTATTTGATTACAGTGACTTATAATATCAAGCTAATGTTTAGTAAGTTTAAGATCATATTAATACTATGCCGAAAACAGTTACGGAGAATTTAAAATAGAATCTCAGTATTCATCAGGGCTTCCAACTACAACCAATTTATTGAAACATATTAATTTTGTTATAATAGGGAAAATCTTAAAGACAGGCAGCGTTCTAATCTTGAAATATTTATTACAGAAGCAATGGATTTCATAGACGTATGGACTTCATTGCCAACTATGTGGTACCAGCGACTTCGTTCGCGGGGATTTTGAAAAGCAGTGCCTTAGTGTGTACGCGATTGCAGCCCATGAGGACTCGGGTTCGATGGTTCAACAATGGTTTATTTTATCAGATTTTGTTTAACTTGCTTTGTATGTATGTGTTCGAGTAAAATCTTATCATAACACTGTAATTTAATAATTAAATGAATACTGAATTAGGCCCTAGGCCTCAGGTATTTCAATCTGTGGAACAAGTAAACGTCTGCGTTATTTCCGGACCCTTACGACCTTCAAGAAAAGAGCGTACTCTTTCCTAAAAGGCCGGCCACCGGTTTGTGACTCCTGAATTGTAAGCGTTCATGGGCGGTTGTAGTTACTTTACATCAGGTGAACCGTCTACTCGTTTGCCCCTTCTTGCATAAAAAAATATTACGAGCCATTAAAAAACCGCATTGATTTCCTTTGCCCTGACTTTGTTTTATGTCCATATCAAATACTGACTTGATATATCCTCACCAAACCCTCCGAGATAATTAATTAAACTTTAATTTATGTTTTAATTTTGATCCTGTGGGTGTATGTAAAGAAAGAGTTATTTTAAAGGGCCCAATTCATGTCTGATAATTAATTAGAATTTACTGACATTAAAAAGATTATTTTACTTATCCTATTATACAATTACACACATTCTGAAAGCCTATTATTTGCAATGCTCATATCTGACCAAATAGAAAGGAATTGAAACGAATAATCGTTACAAGAATAAACCAAAACCTTAGCTAACACTTTAGAAGTTCCTCAGTAAACATTAACGAACCTGTTAGTCTAGTTGTTAGTGGTTCGACTCCCACCCAGGACCTGATTCAGTAAAATTGTGCTTTTATAATTTTTAACCACGTTTTAAAAGCGCTACCGCTAAAACTTTGGTATTCAATATGGACAAAAACGAACATAGTTTTGTTATCTTTGGAGCGTAATTGAAATACTCACTAACATTCTGAATGTAGTTTTTTCTCTTAGTCTCTTACGCTTTCAGGCTCTTACGACACCCACGGGATGAGTGGGGGTGGTGACACTCTGTATTCTAAATCCGTCACCACACGGACGCATAACAACAGCACTGCAGAGAGAAGGAAAACTTGACACAAACTCTACGAGTATACCAACCCGTCTGGCCAGCGTGGTATAGTAGGCCAAAACCTCCTTTCTAAGGAGAGGCTTATGTCCAGCAGTGGACTGCTAAAGACTGTTGATGATGATTCTGAATGTCCTCTAAGGACTTTTCGGTTTGAACTGGTATCGTTTGGTAAGGACTAGGTAGTATAAGTATAAATTATAGATTAACATTTGTTTGACAGTATTCGTAACTGAACACAGATGATGTGATGTTTTGGATGAACGTTATCATTGTAACATTCCGTTTTGTAAGGTTTTTTGTTTTTTGATCAACCAAATACGTTACAATATTAAAATACTCAGTAGTACAATTTTCGGTTTAAAATTGAAATCTGAATCGAATATTTAACGAGACCACGAGTGACGTTGGGGTTCATTCAACATACTTTCACAAACGGACACATTTGACGGATCAAAGTGAATACCAAAATTAAACTTTTCGAATTGAAATCACGTGTTCTGAAACCGTGGCGTTACTGAATCGGGGTCCCAGGACAAATATTTGTGTAATGATCATGATTGTTTGTTCTCTGTCTTAGTGGAATTTTGCTATAATATGTATGTATTTGAAAATAAGTATGTAAGTGTGTTTATCAGCAGTCTAGTTAGCATAGCACAGGGCTCTGCCTAGTTTGGGATCAAACTGCCGTGTGTGAGATGTGTGAAGATATAATTATTGAGGCTAATTATTAATTAATTAGCCTCAAGTAGGTTAGCCTACTGAAAATGATTTTATGGGTTGAGTCCCATGTCACATAAGGAATGAGAAAAATGGTTTTTAAAAAGCTCTCCTAGTACAACAGAACTGCAAGCATATGCAGTAGCAGTAAGACTACTGAGGTAGTAGAGATAGGGATGTCTTAAGATAATCAGTAAAGCATCTTACTCTGGCTAGCAAGAAAAAGACAGAGATCTATATTTCTGCTCTCTTTAAGCAAATTTACGAAACATTAAGGCATATTTTGTAAGGAAAAGTACGCAAAAACCAACTAAACAATTTACGGAATTTCTTGCGTTTTTGCTATATTTTGGGGCTTTGAATTACATGACAAAATTCCTATGTTCCTTTCCTAAGAAAGGTTCAGATTATACCTACTTAAATATTTTTGTAAGCTTAAACATTTACCAAATTATATTAAATTGTTATCTAGAACTACTAAAGTAGAGGGGGAAAAACACAAAACTAAATCAAAAACATAAATGAACATTATACATTTTCAAATATGACAGTAAAATAATACAAGAACATAGTACATCAACAGCCTTTAATAGTCCACTGCTGGACATAGGCCTCTTCTTAGAAAGAAGGTTTTGGCCTACTATACCACGCTGGCCAGACGGGTTGGTATAGGGTTTGTGTCAAGTTTTCCGTCTTTTTGCAGTGTTGGTGTCCTGCGTTGTTTTGCGCCCTTAGTCGGCTCTTACGACACCCACGGGATGAATTGGGGTAGTGACATTCCGTATTCTTAATCCGTCACTACACGGACAACATAGTACATCGTACTTGAATAATTATTTCTTGTTCATATCTAAAACACTAGAAGTGAGGTTAATTTGCAATGAGCTTACCTTTATGCTTGAATTTCGAACATCGAACATTAAAATTACGGTCTTAACATAGAATTATTTTTTAATAAACCACCTGCTGTTACTGACACCTGTGTTTTGAATAATACGATTAAATATTTGTTTTTTTTTGTGTATGTTTATATACGCGTGTTTTTGTATATGTTAGTGATGTTTCCTCTGAAGAAAATGTAAATCTACTACATTAAATATTACACTACAATATTGAATATTACTATATAGTATCACATCACACATCACATCAACAGCCTTTAATAAGCCCCGCTTGCCAGACAGGTTGGTATAGGGTTTGTGTCAAGCACGAGGTGGGCCCCGATCTGTCGGACGCCCAATTTGGTTTTCGGGCGGGGCGTTCGACAGTCGACGCTGTGTTGCGCCTGAGGGCCGTGACCGAAGAGGCCGTGAGCTGTGGCCGCTTGCTGTTGGCGGTGTCATTGGACATCGCCAACGCATTCAATAGTCTGCCATTCAGCTGCATCAGGGAAGCACTCCACTATCATGGGGTGCCAAAGTACCTGAGGCGGCTAGTGGCAGACTATTTAGAGGAGCGCACCGTCGTGTACGAGGACCGAGATGGTAATTTGAGGTGTCAGCCCATGTCGTGCGGTGTTCCACAGGGGTCTGTTCTTGGACCCCTCTTGTGGAACATAGGGTACGACTGGGTCCTTCGAGCCGATTTCCCCCCGGGCTGGGTGTAATTCGTTACGCAAATGACACTCTGGAGACAGCCCGGGGGGCGAACTTCCAAGAGGCGGCGCGCCTGGCCACAAGGGGAGTCTCCCTGGTGGTCGGGCGCATTGAGGCGGGCTTACGGGTGGCCCTAGATAAGACGGAGGCTCTGTTATTTCATGGGCCCCGTCGTGGTCCACCCCCTAGCGCCTCAATCGTGGTCAACTCTGTCCTCGTACCGGTTCGGGCCCAGATAAAATATCTGGTCCTGATCCTCGACGGGAGGTGGCTCTTCGACGAGCACTTCCGACAGCTTGCTCCAAAGCTAGTCGGCGCTGCGTCTGCCCTAGGGCGACTTTTGCCCAATTTGGGTGGACCCAGCGTCGCGACAAGACGGCTGTACACAGGGGTTGTCCGGTCAATGGCACTATACGGTGCACCGGTGTGGGCGGCGGCTCTGACCGCCCAGAATAGGGCACGCCTCTGGCGCCCTCAGAGGGTGATGGCGGTCAGAGCCATACGCGGTTACCGCACCGTTTCGACGGAGGTGGCGTGCGCGTTGGCCGGAACTCCCCCGTGGGATTTGGAGGCGGAAGTGCTCGCCGAAGTTTATCGGCGAGTGGCTGACTCCCGGGCGGAGAGCGGATTTCGCCCTCCGCCCGAAGAAGTGCGCGAGTGGCGCGAAGCCGCTCGCCGAGCCACGATGGCTCTTTGGTCGTTCCGGCTGGAGACACCACGCGCTGGCTTCGCCGCCGTGGAGGCTCTCCAGCCGGTCATCGCCGAGTGGGCAGGGCGGCAGCACGGGACCCTTACCTTACGGCTGACGTAGGTGCTTTCCGGGCACGGTTGCTTCGGAAAGTACCTGCACTCGGTCGCTAGGAGGGAACTGAGTCCCGCCTGCCACCACTGCGACTGCAGTGAGGACTCGGCCCAGCACACGCTGGCGGTCTGCCCCGCATGGGCGACGCAGCGCCGGGCCCTCACTGCAGTCATCGGAGTGGATCTCTCGCTACCGGCCGTAGTACGCTCCATGGCCGGTAGCGACAGTTGTTTTACCGCGGTCGCAACCTCCTGCGAGAAAGTAATCTCGCAGAAGGAGGCGGCGGAGAAGGCCCGGGAGGACGACCTCCACTCGGACCCGATCCGCCGCCGGCGAACCGGGCGGCGGAGGCGCGCTTATCACCGCCTCATGCCGCCCTGAGTGTGGCCGCGGGTGGACGGGGTGGGTTTCCCCTCCACCCGCATTAGTTGGCCAGCCGCGAGGGGGCGGCGTCCGCGTGTGCCGGACGTCGCCTATAAAAAGAGAGGAAAATTTTGAGACGGAGCCCGCAATAGGAGCGCGCCGGCGCTAGGAGGGGTCCGGATGTCTTAATAACAGCTGTTCCCGGATCCCTCCTATTACAGGCGCAGAGTGGCACACCGTGTGATTGTAGTCGGTCCGAGTCCGACACACCACCCCGCCGCAAACCCCGGTGGGGTGACGGTCCGAGGGGATTTCCACACGTCAAAAAAAAAAAAAAAGGGTTTGTGTCAAGGTTTCCTTCTTTTTTCAGTGCTAGTGTCCTGCGTTGGTTAGTCCTTGGTCAGCACTTAAAACTCACACTAATATTGAAATCATAGTTGTAATTAATAAATGAAAGGGAAAAAAATATTTTCTACTGGTACAATAATTTTGTTCGTCAGTTGACGGGCCTGTTGGTCTAGTGGTTAGTGACCCTGACTGCTAAACCGAAGGTCGTGGGTTAGATTCCCACCCAGGACAAATATTTGAGTGACGAGCACAATTGTTTGTTCTGTATCTGGGTGTAATTTATCTATAATATGTATGTATTAAGAAATATATAAGTATGTTAATCAGGAGACTGGTTATCATAGTACATGGGATCAGACTGCCATGTGTGAGATGTGTGAGGTTTATTATTACGGGTCATCTAATAGTAAGTGACTACCGCCGCCCATGGACACCTTCAGCTCAAGAGTCACAAATGCATTGCCGCCCTTTTAGTTTCACCCCTAGAATCAGGTGGAGAGGAAGGATCTGTGCTCCGGTAACTTCAATCACTATGTGTAGAGCAACGAAAGAACTGCTTAACACCGGTATTCTGTGAGGCCTTTACATCACTCCGGTCGAGCCTGACCCATATGAGCCAAAGGGCTTTCGCGGAATAGTATAGTTAATGAGATTCAGCTGTAATTCTGCAAATTATTGATTAATAGTAAAACTATGTTGAAGTCAACGAATATTTAATAATACTGTCCTTAATTTTCGATTCAAAAAAAGCCTTTGAAACTTCTCACTAGCTTCAAAAATCAGAAAATTGTTCAATAAGTAAAAAGATTACGAATAAGTACTGTAACCAAATTTCTTCATTGTTGAAAATCAGTATTTTTACTACAGCAGGGCATTGTATCAAAAGCTAAATAAACAAGAACGTAGACGTGCCGCAGAATGCGTAGCAGGCGTAGAGCTCGTAGCAAGTTGGAAAACTGCGTACAAAGTTGTGGTGCAAGTTGGTTGAGCGGGCTGACAGTAAGGGCGCGCGGCAGAGAGTCGCGCGACGTCGCCCGGGCTGCACATCGCGCTTCAACAACAACCATGCGATCCAACAAATGTTAAACTGATCGAAAAACTTACAATAAATATTAAACCTTTTCCTGACAACCGTCGTGAGGCTGCGACGCAACACAATACCATTGTCTCCTTAGCGCTTAAAGTTTAAAAGTAGTTTCAAAGTATTTAAAATAACAGTAGTTTATGTGTTAGTTGTCGATAGTTGTTGTGCTTATCAACTGCTTAAAGGTAAGTTATTAATATTGTTTTAATTTTATATAAACATTTCCTTATTAAAATATGTGAGTAACTGTCGTTTAAAAATAAAATGTTATCTGAACAAACAATATTAAATAATATATTAAAAAATAGATAAAAATTAATCGAGCAGATGTTACGACTTTTCCAAAAAAAGCTTTGTTTTCTTTTAATTTAATAAAGTAAGGTTTTTTAAACTATTAAGAAATCTCTTTACTTTGACACTTTTTCAGAAACATTCATTAGTTAATTTGAAAACAACAGACAGTAGCTATTATACTCAAAAATAAGTAATATACGAGTAAAATAACCAAGTGTTCAAATTTTAACTAACTTGTACTAACAAAACTTTTGTACTTAGATTTACTTAATATGAATTCAAAAGTAATATAAAAATAACTAAGTGTTCCAATTTTAACTAACTCGCAGTAACGAAACTTCTAGTAACTTAGATTTACTTAACATGAACTTAAAAGAATCAGATGAAATATAAGGTCCTACTCAAAGTTCTGAAAGTATATTTTTGTTTAATTAGGATAAATTATTAATTACTTGTATAGGGAAAAAACATATTACTCTCTAAGACCCAGAGTTAAATATTTGACGAAGTAATAAATAACTGCAAAAGTTTTAGTTTTTTGTTGTGTGTGTATGATTTTCATACATTTTAATGTTAGGTTGGAGAGGTGACAAATAATATCAAATGTAGTTGAAGTCTGTAAAAATTACAACACAAAATTAAATTGTTTTCTACAGTAAAATCATTTAACACCAGTTTTTTGGTTCAAAACTAGCATATGTTACTCCCTGATAATGTAGCTTTCCATTAGTGAAATAATTTAAAATCGGTTTAGTGGTTTAGACATGAAAGCATAACAAACAAACAACTCACTTTCACATTTAAAAAATATACATTACGTAAACTAAGATAATTATACATTATGGATCTTACATATTGAACCGTTTTTATTAACTAAAATGTACTTGCTTAACTAACTCCTGTAATATTTAATCAAATTCAACTAATCTTCGACTGTACGAATGGCGTAGTGGTTTAAGCGGTCGCCTCGCCGCTTCCTACTACGCTGAGTGTAGTGGGTTCAATCCCCACACGGGACGGCACTTTGTGTGATCCACAAATTGACGTACTAAGTTTTTTTTGTGTCCGTTTCATGAATGTTTGTAAAGTGCCCGCGACACTGGATATATTCCTAGTGCGAGAGTTGTCCTTTTGAAAGAACAAAGAAAGAAAGAATCGATTAATTTTGATTTTTTTTCTATATGTTACTTGAAGAAATTTATTTTTACCCTTATTTATTTCAAATAGAAAACTTTACGGTAACTTTCATTAACATTGACCCTATTTGTCTAGTGGTTGGTGACTCTGACTGCTGACAAAGACGTAGTGAGTACGATTCCAACCCAGGAGGAATGATTATGTGATTAGCACCATCATTTCTGATATATAAATATGTTTATCAGCTATCTTGATACCATAGTACAGGTTTTAGCTGATAAATTTGACAGATAAAATAGTTTCTACATAGTTGATTATTACATATCTCACATCGCCTACAGCCATTAATAGTCCACTGCTGAACAGAGACCTTTCCTTAGCAAATAGGTTTTGGCCTACTATACCATGCTGGCCCGGCGGGTTGGAATAGGGATGTCTTAATAACAGCAGTTCCCGCATCTCTCCTATTACAGCATAGTGGCATACCGTGTGGTTTTAAGTTGGTCCGATTCCGACACACCACCGCAAACCCCGGTGGGGTGACGGCCCGAAGGGGTTTCCACACGTAAAAAAGGGGGTTTTGTCAAGTTTTCCATCTGTTTTTGCAGTGCTGTTGTCCTGCGTTGGGGATGAAAAGGGGTTGCTACCACCCCTTTTCATCCGGTGGGTGTCGTTAGAGCCACCGAGTCCGTAGTCTTAATCCGTCACCACACAGATAATTACATATCTAATTTTGACTAATTAAGTGAAGCAGGTCTCTCATCTTTTCTTTGCTCATCTTAGCATCTCATCAGCTTATAAATATTAGCTTTGCTAACAACTACTTTTTCTGTAACTCCTTAAAGGTCTGTACGCAATTATTTTTATGTTTGTTACCTCAAAACCTTTTGATTTGTAAACCGATTATAAAAATATATTTTTTTTATTTGGAAATGTAATTCAAATGTGAAGGAAAAATACCAGTCCTAAGTACCTTTTGGAAAATTATGTAAGGTGGAAAAAAAAAATTCGGGTTCAAATGTAACATCTCACTACCTTATCTAAATAAAGTAACGGACTTATAAACTATATTTAATATAATCTAACATACTTTAGTTTGGTACTACATTACGGTACGCAGTGTTTTAAATATCGTACTTATCTACTCATTACAAACATATCTTACAATAAAAATAGTTAAAAAACCTTTTAAAACAAAAATTGAACCGACTTCAAGCAATACTGACAAATAGCACTAAAATTAATTACAAATCTAATCACAATAACTATAATAAGTACCCTCAATATAACAGGTAACATTATAATAGCAATAGTCTCTTCTAGTCTGTTTTTAGTCAATGCCAAGCCAAATAGGTGCTTAATAGGCTTGATAGAATCAAGCGCGGCAGCTACAACACCCTTCATGCTTATTTTTTCAAACAATTTATTTTTTCACTTTATCATTTGTAATATATTAGTCAGTATAGATTTTTTTATTGAAAAAATGTACATACATCATGTTGCTAAAGAGTACCGTAGTTAACGAGTAGGCTACGTTGGCGTTGCGCAAGAAATAGTTTTTTACAATTAAGAAGTTAATATAAAATATTTCAATAAATTTTGATTGTGTTCAGTTTTGTATAAAGGTATAAGTCATATGTCAATGTGACCGTGACTATTTTAAAGTATGCGTCATATTTCTTAATCAATTCTTAATAAATAAATAGCAGTAACGACACAATAATGTTCATAAAAGTAATACTGACTGTTCAAAATGCCTTTCAATATTACTGAAATGCGTAAATTTATTTGTTTAGTTACAATATAGGATAGGATAGGAAATATTTCGTAAAAAGCTTTATTTTTACGAAATATTTCTACCAAAATTATTAATATTCATATCTTTTTATATAATTTTAATATATAACCAGAATTCACTTTTAATATACTCACTATTTTGCCATCTCTGATTCCCAAAGATCCCAGTTGGCTGCAATAGGTTTAGGCGCATTGCATTTCATATTTGGAACATTTAATGTTTATATGTAAAAAAAGTGAATGCTAATGCAAATAAACATTGAAGTAATGTGTACTCATACCTTTCTTTTTTTTTTTTCCGTGCGGAAATCCCCTCGGATACCACCTGTCGGTGGCATGTCGGACTCGAACCGACTAAAACCGCACGCCGTCTCGGGTACTCATAGCCGGGGAACCAGGTATACCCTAAAAAGGAAGTCCCTGGTGCCCCGACCTACCTCGGGTCATCTACAGACGAGTAGACGACCCCCCCCCTCCCGTGTGGGAACCCCATGTTCCCTGTGCTCCCTGGAAGCGAGCGCGCTTCGCAACGCGCTCGCCGCCACCCTGCTTCTGCTAGGGAATGTGTACTCATACCTGCTATAAAGTTAACTATTATGTAAAAAGGACTACATAAAACCATAAGCGTATAGTTTATATTTTAAATGTTATAGCATTAAGGTCTATATAATGATAGTTCAATATAAAATTATAGCTTTATACTGGTTAATGAAATAAAACAAACAATTCAAAATAGTAGGTAATAGTGTATCATACTAACACTGTAACAATAATTAGCAGATAAAGAGTAACCATTACGTACGTACGTATAAATTTAAACAAGTTGTCCTCGTATAAGACTGAGTTATTTTCATCCACATATATATATATTACACATATCATATGTTTGTTATACATAAACATCACACTTTGAAAGAGCTCAGACTTAAACGATTTCAATATACCTTCCGATTATTTACTTTCTTGTTGTTTTAGTAACTCCAATACAAAATCAATACCTACATTACGATTACTAATATTAAGCATTTTAGTTTGCTAACAAAATACGATAACTACGCACTAGCCCTAATGTTTTGTTACGCAATGTTTTAACCACTCACTTTAATAGATATTTTTCTAAAATATCAAGTTTCCCTTCTTCTTTTCTGTTTTTGTATAGTCTAGTGTACAGTTTTATAATCAAACCTGGGGTTGACTAAACAATTAGCAGTATCATATATTTATAACCTTATCTTAAAATACAAATAGACAGACACAGTTTTTTTATTGGTTTCTTCTAAATATTTACTAAGAAGTAAGAGTAATGTATACAAAACAAATGCAAAAACAATTAAACAAATTGTACAAAAGCGTGGTTTTAAGGTGAAATAAAAAAAAAGAATCGATGAAAGACAGGAAAGGAGAATGCCCATTTCAGTATGAAAATCAGTTTTACACTTTTTTTTTAATGTGTCAAATATTTATAAACTGCTTTACTAAGCCTGCATTGAGTATTATCTGAAATATAATACTAAATAAATATAACGTGAGGTTATTGAGAAATTAAATGACAATATTTTTGAGAAAATAAATGTCAACTTCAACTTCAACTTTTGGTTAATGGCTTTGTGGTAGAGTGTAACCACAATTTCGCCAATGTCATGTATTTGAAAGACAAACTGTCAAAGGATTTTATGTAGAGCTGTGGTAGAGCCAAAAGAAATTTTGAGAATGAAAGAATAAGAATGAATAAATTGTTATCTTTTACAGGCATGATAAAACTTAAACTAGTAAAATATATGTACAGCTACTAATATATATACATATACAAAATAATAAATAACCAGTAAAACAAAAACAAATATTACACTGTGATAAAATAAATGTCGATAAATACGATAATAAAATATTGTGACACTGACTTTGAAATTTTTTAATAATGTTTGTGGCATCATGTTTTTGACAGGGATACCATGTAAAAATTAAGGCAAAACTAACGCTGCAGTATATATTCACTGAATAAACTACTACTACTTACACGAAATAATAAGATTACTAAACTAAAATATATTTTAATGTGAAGTTACAAATTATTATAAGTTTATTTTGTTTTATATGTAACTTAAAATGGAAACGGCAATTATTTCAAGTTTTAGTCCTTCATCATCATCATCACCATCATCAGCCTATCGAAGTCCACTGATGGACTCGTTTAAGTTTTAGTTCTTGTAAGATTTAATTTCAAATCCAAGTTCTAAAGAGGAGATCGGGGTCGAACAGTCACATTAATTTTAATTTGAAATAATGACTCGAACGTTTAAATGTGATACCAAAAATAGGCATGAAAATGGTTGAAAAGGGACAATGTTTATATGAATAGATCAGGGCATCTAAGTAAAAGCCCGAACAGGTCAGGATTTCATACATGTATAGATGGTTCAACTCAGATGTGCGCGCGGCCCTATGTGTGGGTAAACCTTGTACATATACCTACAGTGACTTTGTGTGCGTGACAAGAGGTACAGTCGTACAAATACAAATATAGTTATTTACGGGTTATATACGGGTTTAAAAAAAAAAGAGTTATTTCGTAATGTAATGTTTATTTATTGAACATTATTCTGAATCACTACTTGAAAAATCAAATGATGAATTTTCGGATTCGCTGCTCTCACCAAGGTTAATTATGAATTCTGACTCCATGTCAAAATGTCTATAGTATTCTTCTTCTTTCTTTTGTACATGTCGACAAGTATTACCCTACATCCCTTCATCAATTTGACTTAAACGTTCATTTATGAGTTTCATTATTTCCGTCACATTTTGGTCGACATTATGCGAAGCAATACAATTCTTTAAAATTCCCCACACATTTTCTATGGGGTTTAGTTCAGGATGATATGGTGGCAGTCGAAGAATTTTTATGCCATATGGCTGAAGTATGTCGTCAATCTTGTAACAGATATATTTTTTTTTTTTTTTTAACCAAATCATACAGTTCAATTTTTTTCATATCTTGATTAAAAGCTATATTTTTTTCTGTCAGCCATCTCTGCATTTCTATTTTTTTGGAATTAGAATTTGGGGCTCTGTCATTTTGAACGTTATGGTATGAGGCATTATCAAGCACAACCACAGAGTTAGGTGGAAGATTCGGTACTAGACGTTCTTTTCGCCCCTTTTCATAGTTTTCTGCGTTCATGTTAGAGTGGTAATCACCAGAAACACTATTTGCTTCGTATGTCAATAGTGCGTTAGGTACGAAACCTTGTTCTGAACCAGCATGCACAATGATAATTCTTTGTCCTTTCGACAGGTTTCTCTTTAAAGGTGGTCCATCTTTATTACCCCATCCTTTGTTTTGCACATGATTAGTTAAGATGTAGGTCTCATCTGTATATTCGATACACCAATTTTCTTGACGGTATCTGAGTAAATTTTTTAGGTAGGAAAATCGTAGTTTTTGGATGTCATGCCGCTCTATAATAACACGTCTGTTATCCACAGTTTTTCGCCATTTGTATCCCAACTTTAACAAAGCTGTACGCAGAGTCGAAATACTTCCATCATAGTTAAGTTTATCTTGAAATATTCTTTTCAACTTTAGCAAGGTAGGTAACTCGCGATGTTCTAAATGGTAATTTTGAATAGTGGAACGTATAACATCAACGTTAAAGTTGTCTAATTCTAACTTTTATAAACGTTTTTTACCGTCTTTATGCGGAGATTTAAATTTAGAGTCAGATTCTTTTCCTTCAGCCAATATATTAGTAATTGTTCTCTCTGATACCCCCACTGCCATTGCTGTTCTTTTCCGTACGCTATTTAAATGTTCACTTAATTTCGATATTAAAATTGGATTTGCACTCCAAACTGGATCACTTACTAGTTCCAATATATCTCTCGCATCTATTTTCAGAAATTCGTATACCTTAGCAATGGTTTCTCGAGTCTAAAACAATAATACGTAAACGTCAACAAGGATATATTTTTTCGTATATAGATGCATAATAAATATTAATTACATCTAAATTTAAAAAATATTTACCTGACTCCTTAAACATTTTCTCCGTGAAGAACTAGACATTTTCGTAAACGACTGTACCCTTAAGAAAAAGCGATAAGAACACGTCTTGCTCGGACGACGACTGCCGCGTCACTGCCACACGAATGAAAGTTGTATATTTACAAGCCCCCGCACACATAGGGCCGCGCGCACAACTGAGTTGAACTATCTATAAGTCGAACGGGCTATGGGGGGCATACATAAATTATGTTACACGTTAAGGAGGAGGGAAGGGGTCGATGAACTGTGACATTGTGTAACAAGGTTTAAAAAATAATTTAAATGATTTTCGAACTGCTGTAAAATTGCTAAATATATGACGCCCCTTGCCAGGAAGTCGGAGCCCTGTAATAGTTTTCCACACATCATAAATTAATACCACTGATTGCTGACTTCGTAATTCTTTTTACAAAAGCTAACATTTAGGGAATCAGCTTATACAGATATAGCAGTAACAGAGTTATTTACATTTATTTAATTGCAGGAATCCTTGCTTAAATTCACCCGCCAGTTCGTTTAGAAAGTGTTAGCATAAATGGAGTTTTACCTAAATAAACAATATCATAAAAATCAATTATTTATATTTTTGATCGAAGTATTGAATGTTATGTAAGAAGTTTAAGTGCGTAAATAACAAAGTGATCTTGTTTTAAATTGAATTAATCTTTATAAATAGAAATGAAATACTTTTTGTTGGTTAGATTATTAATTTAAAAACTTTTGCATCTAAATTAAGTTACTATGTTTAAAAATGTTCACAATAGCCTGAGTAAGCTTTTCAGCAAAAAATGTGACTTAAAAATGTTTTGCTTTCCTACGTATTAGGCAATAGACAACGGTAAACTATTATCGCAAAAAAAATGAGGCAGACAAGTCTCCCACAAAAAAAAAGTGTAGAAGGATAGTTAATATACCTAATTCACATTGAAAAAAAAATGTAGGTCATTTAGAAAGTCCAAGGAAGGTATACCCTAAAAGTCCAATTCCTTATACGACCATTTCTTTTTAAAGGCTATGTAAAGGTACACCACTTCTACCGAATATTACATAAAGTTTTACTGGTATTTACATTTTTTACCTATAAAAATGTGAATATTACTGCAGAGTGTTACGCTTAACATCTTGTATAAAATAGTAGGTCTTGATAAGCAGAGGAACAGTCATTGACTTGATAGTTCCGTCTGAACCCTAATGAGTCCTTTGGGTACGGAACTTTCAAATGTAATAGACGATTTTGAAGTTACATGGCCCTTATCTTTTGCTATAAAATGTAGAGTTATAAAGTAATAGGTCTCCAAATTTTTAAGCGTTGTTCAACCACGTGTAAACGAGTAAGCCTGTATATAAACATGTTGTAGCTCGCCAAGAACCCAAAGAAATGAAGGAAATATATTAGGCAAGTGAGACCATGGTATTAAATCTCGTATCTTCTTATCTTATCTGTAATTTTCTTTACGTATAAAAAACATTTTTTATCGGAGCACTAGTTCGAATATTTGTATTCCTCTGGGTCTCTTTAGCATTCCTTTATACATTTTTGCGGCCTCTTGAAATAGTTTCACTTAGTAAGTTTCCGATGGAATAGAACCAGGCACAATAACATTGATACAGTAACCAACATTAATCTTTAATGCAAATGTCTCTTTCTTTTAGCTTTAGCATTATTGGATATTTTTCATGAACTTATATTTGATTTGATTATACATTACACATTTTTGATTATATTATAGTAGAAATTAATTCTAATATTCAAAAGAAATGGTGCCGAAAGAATAGTGTTTCTTTTCCCAAAAAATTCTGTTTTTATATTATAATTTTCAAAACGTAACGATTACTTGTAATTAAATGCATTACAAGTAATCGTAGACTTTGTAAATTCATAGACTTTGTAGATTTTGTAAATTCTGGCTGTGTTTCATCTAAACATCGTATGTCTATCAGACGACTGGATACAAATGTATTCAAGCTAAATGTACCTAAGTATTTCTATGAAAAAAATACTGTGCACAGTTTGGTAGTTCTTCAAAACATATGAAACTTCAACGTTGACTAAAAAAATGCGGAGCAACGTTAGTTTCACAATTCAAGTGGACAACACACCGTGTGCTAAAAACGGTCATTCCACCCCAAAACTTTTCAATTGCACACTGGTCAGCCTTGCTTTCATAGCATAAAAAACCTACCATAGTTAAAAAGAAACTGCAAAGGAAGTACATAGTAACTTATCAACGAGTTTTTTTTCTGAAATTCAAACTTACCTTTGCAGTTCTAAAGATCTGTCATTTCTTCAATAAAAAATGTGTTAGTAAACCTGTACCTTTATGATAGAAAAAAACGAGTATGTACCTATATCGATGTATGGGCAAGTATTTTTAGATTAGCACAGTTAACTATGTCACACGAAAAAACAAACCAATGTTTCGAGAATCGATTACCGAGATGTATGTACCATCTTCTTGCAGTTACACCTAACCCTCGGTCTGTTTTTTATTACCAAAGGTGTATGAACTATAATAGGACGAATAAAGAATAAGCTGGACTTCGAGTAATAAGGAAGTTAGTACCGTGGGAGGGCCATATTTCGTGCGGTGTAATACAAAAAACTGCGTCACAGAAAACTAGCGTTGGGCAATTCTTTCATTGGTTTCGTGCGGAGTGAGTAAGGTTACAAGAGCTCTTTTCCTCTCCCCCTTCATTCTGGGGGGGGGGGAGGCAGCAGTAAAAAAGCACTTGTGGGTTTTGAACTGCATGTGTCTATGGACGGCGGTCGTTACTTACCATCAGGTAAACCGTCTGCCCGTTTCTCCTTTATACCACAAAGAAAAATGAAAAAACTGATACAAATGATTTTAGATTTTAAAAGCGTTAAAATAATTGTGTCTTTATTCAATCGATAAATAAGTAGGTACAACGCTGAGAAAATAATTTTTATGTCTACAATTTTCAAGTGAAGTTGTTACTTAAAACCGTTTTACAAAGTCGATATAGTATTTCAATCATGTGAACGCGTGATTATTTCGTTTATTTTCAGTATTCTAACATATAAACATGCTCAATTGTGATACAAAACGTTTGCCTGATTCAAGCGACTAAAATATTGAAATAATTAAAGGTCGACAATAATTTTAATGTTAATTTAAAGTGCCATAAAGACTTACAAAATAGGTCTTAATTCCATTTCAAAGATAGACATCTTAAGTTACTAATAGACAAATGTAAATATAGCAGTCTTATAATGACAATAATCAAATCAGAAGTTTTCTATTTAGGTATAAGTACATCATCATCATCTTCATCAACAGCTTTTAAAATTCCACTGCAGGACACAGGCTTCTCTTTAGAAAGGAGGTCTTGGCCTACTATACTACGCTGGCCAGACGGGTTGGTATAGGGTTTGTTTCAAATTTTATTTATCTTTTTAGTACTGTTGTCAGGAGCCAACGCCTGAGTGCCACCACTGCGATGGCCGGACCATAGACACGGCCCTCCACACTTTGGCAGAATGCCTGTCGTGTGTGGAGCAGAGGCGTGGCGGTAGTATGATTGCTGCCATGGTACGGAGCGAGAGTGCGTGGCACTCCGCCGTCTCCTTTGCGAGCAAGTTATGCTTGCGAAGGAGATGGCGGAGCGGGATCGGGGGAGGTTTAGAACTCTCCCCAGGGCCAACGGGCCAGGTACCGCAGACGACTCGGACGACGGAGGTTACAAAACGACCTCCGTCCTCCATAAGCGCAGGCCTGGGGGTGGCGGCGAGACGCGTTGCGGAGCAGGCGTGCCCTTTTTTGAGCACCAAGGGAACATGGGGGTTCCCACACAGGAGGGGTTCATCTACCCGCCGTAGATGCTCCGGGGTACGTCGGGGCACCCGGGATTTCCTTTCTAGGGTACGCCTGGTTCCCCGGGTACTGGTACTGGTTTTTAGTCGGTTCGAGTCCGACATAGCCACCGGTGGTATCCGAGAGGATTTCCGCACAAAAAAAAGGGTCCGCCTAATTTAAACCCTAAGCTATACCACTACCAATCCTAGAACACTCTTATATATTATTACTAACTTGAGCTCTCGATTGCCATGTGGGCCTCGTTTCGCACAGTAAGAAGTAACCTATTTGTTAATCCAGGTCATTCACTAATTGTGTGCCAAATTCATCTTTTCAGGCGTTCTGCCTTTTACATGTGAAAGATCAGTAAAAATCCATCCATCTTCTTACAAGTTATCAAGTGTATAATATTAGTAAGGTATGGCATCTATTTAATATGTCTGTAATATATTCGTTACTAAGCCACGGATAATGGCTACCGAAATCACTAGCTACTTTAAGCGATGCCTTTCTTTAGCGCATTATCGACACCTGTTTTTTTTATGTATATCTGTAAAAACATGATTTATTTTTTTCTTAAATAAGTTTTGAGCAGCAAATGTCTATGTCCTAGTAATACCAGGACCGAATTTCAAATATCTTACAATCATATTGATTCATATTATTAGAATGTGATATAAATATGAGTGCGCTAATTCCTGTTCACTAATAATGATTATATGCCGTAGAACGCAAATGTCTTTTTTTAAATTATTTATTGATAAACTTGACAAACATCGCGTTTAAAATCGTTTCCATTGTTATTGCATCAATTAAAAGAGACATTTAAATGTTATTTATAAAGAAATATACTACAATGAGATTTTGAGAATCTGTTCACCTATCTTCGTTCAACGCCAATATATTATCAAATTATATAATTATTGAACCAAATTAAATTCTTTATGAAGGCGTGTAGGGGAGCGCAGGTCATTTAATTTTCATAATCCATCGAGTAATCAAATTTATTAGGCAATCGATTCCCTCAACGTCTGATAACTGAAATTAATTGAAGCGAATGGGCCTTTTCTTTTGTAATTTCCGTAAAATAATTTATTCTATGAAATGATTTAACTAGATAAAATATTGATAATGTTTATTGATACCTACTTATTTATAAAGAAAATAAGTGAACCACCAAATTAAAAAATAACAATACGACTGAGAATGATCAATACACTGAAATTATGTGTTCAATAAAACACTAAAAAAATATTAGATTTCTCAACTTCGAGTATGTTTTTATACTTGAAAACAACACCAACCTTCGGTGAGTTTGGGTTTTTAAATAATATATAGGCTTTTGTGCCTTTTCTTCAAAAACAAACTAACTGAAAGCTATTCGTCGTATATTGTAGTACTTACACGTGGTAAAAGATTCATTTAAATAGGTATTTCGAAAATAATTGTTTACTTTCACAAATTATATATTATTTTTTGACTTAAACGTAAAAAGTGGAGCTTCAAGTTTCAATATATTTATTCACCAATCTTACTTTGGCTTCAATTTTCAGTCAATCAGTCGACGGTAAACCCATTTACCATTGAGAAATTAATCTATTAATTTCAGGAATACCGACGCCTACACGAAATGATTTACGGATGCTTGTCACCGCATAGTTAACCTGATATCCATTGAGGCATTTTCGAAAACGATTGGAGACGGTATTCAATTTAAATAGGACTGCTGTTACATAAATTATATGTTATTTTGTTTTGATTGTTATTTAAAATAATGTGAATACGTGTAAATGTGGTTTGGAAATAGTTATCCTTCCACAATCGTTAAACATTCTGATATCCCAATAACATGAAATTTCGTCTAGGCTGTTACATGAAATAGGTAGTTCTAACAGGCTTAAACTTAGGCTTAACTTTCTAACATCATCATATCAACAACCTTTAATAGTCCACTACTGAACATATGCCTTGCCTTAAAAAGGAGTTTTTCGCCTAATACGCTGGCCAGACCGATTGATATAGGGTTTATGTCAAGTTTTCCTTCTCTTTCCCGGTATCCTGCAGAGTTTGCTCTCTTAGTCGGCTCTTACAACACCTACGGATTGAATAAGGGTGGTATTAATTACTTATTTTGAAGTCTCTAACCACCAAATTAGTAAAATTTACGTGTAAGTACGCATAAGAAAATGTTGACATCATCTTCCGCAATCCTCATAGATGAACATTGATTCCAGCAATATTTTTGTATTTTTTTTGAGTTCACTATCTGTCTGATACAGACTGTACGAAACCATGCTCTTAATAACCTGGTAATAAATACGTCCCGTTTGATGATATTTCAGAACTTATATATTTCAAACCGCACAATTCACCGCTTTAGTCTCAATATGATATCGTGACATCTGTGTTTGACTCAAACGGCAATACGCAGTAACAGTATTATACAGTCGGAAGGCGAGCGATAATTTTTCTTTATTCCGCCCAGTCGCACTTAAAGCCTCTTCTTCTGCAAGCTTCAATACCGCGTTCACAAATTTACGTGTGTATGTATGAGAAGTGTCACCCTCCTCTCAAAATGTAATTGGAAATCGTATTCCGAATGACGGATTCGTGGCACGGTAATTGAGTTAGATATGAAATTTAATTTAACGACTTAGAACGGATTTATCACATACTTTTCCTAATAACTTAATCATGTTTATAGATTACGTATTTGTTAAATTCACAACTGAAAACCGCTTAAACGATAGGAAATGAACATTCAAATTAGAAACTTTTACCATTTTCAACAATCTTGAACTTTCTACTGCTGTTGACAAACCTTTAAAAACTCCAAAGGCTTATGCTACTAATCTTTAAAAAGTCTTATCAATAAAAGTTCAGTCGTTAACCTGTTTGCTCAAAGGAGCTTTTTCGCCGCACTCCTATGTGATATTGACGTTCCTGGAGACAAACTCCCTAAAGATCGGGAATTAGTCCTGTAAAGCGAGACCTATTAGGAACGCGTCTTGTATTATTGATATATTATAATTTTTCTTTTGTATATGTTCTTCGTGTTGAGACAGTAGTTTTCCCTTGTGATTTACACTGATAAGCACAAATAAGCAAAAATATTATAAAATATGCAAGTGTTTTTTTATAAAATATTTGTTTTTGTAATACAAATTTCGAATATAAAACGAATATAAAATATACAGACTCAGTGTAATATTTTATTATTTACCCAGTGTGTTCAATTTACAAATTACCAATATGCGGGCGGTTCGAGTTAGTCTAGACATGTACTGAACAAACCAGTTGCAAGAAAACCCGGCAAGATCGTTTTGAGTACATAAGTAAAATAAGTTAATATATTTTAAGTCAAGATAATTATTATGAGATAATAAAAGTCCTAATATACTCATATAGTTAGTGCTAGTAACTTAATAGTTTTATATTCTCCGAATACACCAATTGTATAGATACACAAGAAAATCGACACCATGACGCCGTCACATCTTCTAAGCACAGCTGGTTATGCCGGCGCTGCTGCTGCATCCGCAGAAAGTCTCAAACTTCGTAAATACCAAAACTTAGTATTAAGTAACTTAAATTAAATTTTTGACAAGAAATGTTTTTATTCACTAATCCATTCCACAGGGTAGAATGAAAAAAAGGAATTCACAAATGCCTTTCGAATACGAAAACGTACATGAGTATATATATTTTTAAATGTATACACAATATAGATAAATTACACTCAGACATATAACAAACAGAATAAATGCTCATCATGATCATCACATAATAAGTTATCCTGGATGAGAATCGAACCCATGCCCTTCGGCTTAGAGTTAGTGCTCGGTGATGCTGAGGTCAACGACCACTACCTAGACAAACAGGCTAGTCACTCGGGGTCTTTTCCTTTCGTCCATAGATAAAAATAGGAAAAACTTTTTTTCTTCGAACATGTTCGAACTAGCAACCTTGTGGACGGCTAAGACGGCTTGTATAAAAAGGTCTTGACCCCGAACAAGTTGACGATAAATAATAAATAACTTGACCTAATAAGGTACAGTATAGTTATTTTATATGCTTGGAAGCTTTCATAGATTTATAAATAGAACATATAGATTTTTATTTAAGCGTAGGGGAGCTATTCTTCTGAACATATGGGCCGACCCGACCAGAGTAAAACCACAGTTTCACATAAAACCAGTGTCAAGCAATTCTATCGTTGCATTTCACCGAGGGAGTGAGGTTATAAGAGGCATAAACCCCAAAGGCCAAACCGGAGCAGACGGGACACCTGCTGGAAAGTGACAACCGCCTTCCATAAAGACCTGCTAGTCACAAGCGCGTTGCTAGTCTTTTGAGGTAGGAGTAAGCTCTTTTCTCGAAGATTTGGTATCGGTCCGGTTATACCGCCGCCGACAATTTGGTTGCTTATCAAACTTTTCTTCATATAGTTAGGAAGTACTACAGAGTAAAACTAATTTGTCTACTATATATATAGTATACCTACAAGCAGCCACAGAAATTAATTTTCGCGCCTTCTTAAACAGTCCTGTCTCTCTAATGAACGAACAGCTAATGAATAAGAGTAAAATCAATTTGTAAACGATCATTAGTGTTCAACCCTCTCTAATTACTGGTCTTGGAATTTGCCGGAGAATTTCTTAGGAATGATCTCATTTAACGAGTGACGAAGGAAGGGAATGAGATGTTGGCATTTACTTGACGCTTCATTTCACAGCTCGAGGCCATTTGACGCAAGTAACGAGGTGTTACAAGAAATTTAAACTTATGTCATTACACCAGATTATTTAAACGCATTAGGCTAGAATTTCAAGGACACACAATTCATTTTTAACGATAATTTGATTTGATGATTGAACTTACGTTTCATTATGTTATTGACTAGACTAGACCGAATTGAATCCTACGACCTTTTTGAACCACACTATCTAAACGATGCAACGCAACGCACACTCTCACTCTATTAGCATCTGTTCTCTGGTTTTAAAGACTCCAATATCAAACTTATTTATTTGCAAAAAGTATAGCTAATATTTACTAATAAAGGATATCACTGCTGTTTCTTTTTAAGGAATGCTAATGATAAAATTTAAATGAATTAAAAAAAAATTATTAAATTATTTGCATCGCTGACATTTGATACAGTTACTGTCGTGCACTTAAATATTTTAACTACAACATACTTATTCTAAATACAGAACTTATTATGATCAAATACCGCTTGATCTAACTTTTAATTTTTATAATATATAATAATATAATATAATAAGATATCTGATCCTAAACTAAGCAGAGCCTGTACTATGGTAACCAGACTGCTGATAAATATACTTATATATTTTTAAATGCATACATATTATAGATAAATTACACCCAGACACAGAACAAATGACCGTGCTCATCACACAATATTTGTCCTGGGTGGGAATCGAACCCACGACTTCCGGCTTAGCAGTCAGGGCCATTAACCACTAGACCAACAGGCCCGTCGTATTTATTTATACATATAAAAAGTTACCAATAAAAAAGATTTGAAAAAAGAACTTGGAGTGCGCCCTGGGTTCTGGATGCAGTACTCCTTGCGATACAGTATCTCTAGATCGGGGTGAGTTACCACTGCCTCGAGAAGTAGAGGCACACCGAGCTGAGCTCCGTCAGATCTTGGTGGCGGAGTGGGACCAACGGCTTTGCGTGGCCCAGTGAAGAGCAAGCCGCAATTGCGGCGGTAAGACCTGTCTTATGAGAGTGGTTTTTAGTCGGTAAGAGTCCGACAGACCCCTTCGCCATCCCCCAATGGGCGAAGGACATCCATGAGGATCTTCCAAAATTAATGATATATTTTATTATCTGTTACAACTATTTCAGTAGTCAATCGCAAGTCATTGCTTTAGTATTAATTTGTAATTAATGAAGATTTGGCTGAGAATAAACTACATCAAATTATTATTTTTGTCTAAGACTCAAAAGGTCAGCGAGTGTCTAATATTTATTTTTTGATGAAAAATGTTAAGAAGCAGTTTTTTTTATTTCATTTCTAATAATTTTATAGATTTGGCAACACGTCACGTAAAAGTTTTTAGGTAAGGTATAGTCTTAGGCATTTTTAGCAAAACCTTTCGTCCAGAATTTCTTTAAATTCTTGACAAAAATTTAAGAGCCTTTATAAAATATTATAATGTTATTTTACAAATCCTTCGTCCTCTAAGACACAAAATACACAGATAGAATGCACGATGTCAGCAGTTTTAGCATATTAAATAAGCATTTATAGCCTAATGAAATATGTTTGCAAAAAGTCTCAATAAGTTTATAGAAATTTAAATGATTCCCAAAGCGGAAATACTACTCCATGAGAATCCGTGGAGATACCCCAGAGTTCAAGCCCAGCATCTCAATATTAAATCTGCATAGCAATGTTACGCAGTAAGAACGATATCCCTATTTACTGTTTTACAAAGTTGATATAAAAAAGAAAGATCTATTGTGAGCGTGCTATTGTTTTATTTTGTAAAATCACGACCATTATATCAAAAGAGTGTTGCCTAACGGGAGTAATCCTCCTTGTTGTTGTGTTGTCCTTGTGTTATAATGTTAGCCCATATGTTTATACTCGTATGTTCTAGTTTAACTTCTGACCTAATTTAGTTCTACAAATTTAATAATGCATTTTTAGGAACACTTTGATCGCTGGTTTAAGGTTAAACAAATAATTAGAACTGCCGTAGTTATATACCAAAGTAAAGGCATGAATTTGCACATATATATTAGATGTCTTGATTTAAAATACCATGGTCAGTTTCATATTTTATAAACAGGATATTTACTATGCGGCATTTCGGGAATCAGTTTCCGAAATGTGTAAGGACCGTGATCAGTAAGATCTATCACTATGATCATGAAACTAATTCTCGAAAACAAACATGGTAAATCCCATTTATAATAACGTAAATATAATATAACCATATTTAGCAGTCTCAATAGCGGTTATTGGCACTACTCCGAACTAAGATTCATAGTGTATTGTTACATAGCATGTTATATTCCTCGTTGATTTGCTTTAGTAGTTACTTACATTAGTATCACAAAACTCACTTAAATTAGACTAATAATTTCAAGGATTTGCGCAAACATTTCAAGTAGCTTCTAAAGGTACATTATATGTATGTCAGACACATTATTATGTTGGAATAATATCTGTTAAATTTAAATTAAAAATTCCAATCCATAACCATAATTATCAAAACATTTGATGCTCTGAGGGGTTGTTAGATTAATTAGTCAAGGTACGTTGAGTGAATACTCAAGATTAATTAAACAACCGTTTGATGTGAGTTCAAAAAAAAATTATTTCGAAAGCTTATATACTACGGCCGGAGACTTTTACTTCTAAATTCATTCGTACAAGCAGTATCCCTTTCCTTCAATTGCCTTCTCTTCGTGCCTACATTTTCATGGGGAAATTCATTGATTTATTGGAATTTATTGAAAAAAAAAACTGGTTTTCGTCTATTATGATGGGACCAAATGCTAGTTGGCACAATGTCGTCACTTCATCAGTCTTAGATAGACTAACTTCCTTGACAAGACATAGCAATCTAGACACTTGTTATTCATATGTTATGTCATATTCTCAAGCAATTTAAATTATACTTAGGATAATTTTGTAAAATATAAAGTTAAACAATTATGGCTAGTAATGTAGTACGAAATATGATGATACTAAGATACATGGTACTGTACAAATTATATTAGTTCAATTAATGTTTCGTCAGATAAGGTATTAAACCTGAAGACCCTTTCCAAATCATAGTAGTCCCGATTACATTCCACCAATCTTTTAGTTAGGTCAGCGGAAAGCCTAGTTGTGACAATCTGTATTATTTTTAGTAGATCTTTAACAGAAGGCATAGTCCCACTGTCGGACACGAACAGACCAAAAACCAGACGCCGTTTCGGGTACCAGTTGCCAGGGAACCAGGTGTACCCTAGGAAGGTAATCCCTGATACCCCGACTGGATGGATGGATGGCTAGGCTAGAAAGGCAGCTATACTTGTAAAAACCATAAGTAGTTACACCAGAAACTGACATCATCAAACAAATGCCATTTTTTCGTACTACAAGTATATTCGTTATACCATTGACACACTAAAGTTGGCTGTTCCCCGCAGTTTTATTACGTTGTTGGCTACTATTCTGCTTTCATAAATCTTAACAATTATTATATAGCTTTACAGATAGACCCTTTCATAGGAAAATACTAATAAAGAAATTGGTTTTTAGGAGAGCATTGTTACGGTACTAAGAAAATCTACATTTTTTTATATTTTTATATTTAGGTACATGCTTAGATTATACCTACAGCTCTTTACTTGAGATAAGTAAGTAACACTTCAAGTATCTTCTTGCTAATTCATTCTGTCATAAACCAATGCCGTTCGAAGTAAAGTAGAGTATAGTTTTGTTAGAATTTACTTTCAGGTAGGTTCATTTAATCTTTAACTTTTTTACCAATTTGGTCACTGGTTCTTTAAATTCAAAAGCCTCAAAGTACCTACTTAATCGTACTGATTTGATATTTAATTTGGAAGATTGATGATTGAATGATGATGATGGTTTATAAATGAATCACGTTGTTTTTAGAGCAAGCTTCTTGTTTAGCTATTTATTCACTATAATTAGAATTACCTTAAATATATGTAATAGATAAATTGTATTCCTAACATTATTACTCAATATGAAGAAAGAATCAAATTAAAATTATGTTTTAGATAAATTAATAGTAATAATATAAATTAAATTTACGAATTTAAAAAACATCTTGAAACATTTATTAGAATTGTAAAACGGTGATTTAGTACACAAAACTTAAACCAACTTAAGTAATTATTAAACGACTAAAGTACTGCAATAAAAAGAATTTATTATCATCACCGAAAACTTGATAACCAATCACAACGAAAAAATATAATCTTTTCCTAATTTCATATCGAACGCCCAAAATGGGGGCATCATTATCGAACAAAAAACTTGTATGACAAAATATAAAAGCTTTGAATGATGCAATTTAATGGTTTCATAAAGAAGGCACAATTTGTGGGGATAAAAGGCCCTGTATTGTCTTTTATGTTCGAACGATTGAGGGTTTGAGTCTAGTCGCGTGTATTGTCAGCTTTATGGAGGAATGACATTAAATAACTGCCGTTATTTGGCGATAATTTGGTACACCAAAATTTTTTTGTGAGACTTAAATTTACAAATGGTGTGTTTATATTCACTGACAATTAACTACTTCACTCTGTTTATTTATTTAAATTTAATACAAATGGTACAGAAACAGTCAAAAGATTATATAAAACATTAACAGCTTAGCCTATCACATACGTAGTCATCATATAAAAGTTTACAGCTTCGTTAAGATGAAGACAGATACATAAACAAACAGAGAAATAATAAAAATGAAGGGTCTAAGTAATGTTTAAACAATATTCTTCTTATATACCTTTCTGTGTAAAGTTATTTTCATTGAAATTAACGCCTATGAGTGTCTTGAGACTCAAATGTTGCAGAACATCGTGTGGTTTAGTCGGTTCGATACTTGACCTACGACTTCTCTGACCTGTGGGGTTTCTGCAAGAAAAAAAGGGAATAACGCGTTCAATGGACATTACGTACCTACCTAATTTTCGATCAGGTTGCACTGACGGTGATTACAGGCTCATAGTCTGTTTTTATGTATATTGTATTTTGCAAGTCATTCTATAAAGTTTGACAAAGTTTACAGTGTAAATAGCGTTGTACTTATTATAAGAAATTCAGAACCGATAACAAAAACACCATGTAGCTAGACTACTTCTTTGCTACTTTCTTTAATTAGACTCACACGAATTTATAAATTGAATATGTAGTATATTAATAGAACTCATATTTTTAATACTCTTGATTAAAAACACGACTTCCCTCGTGTAATTACATACCGTCGCAAAAAATGCGAAAATTATAAATTTGTTTACAACGTCCAAGTAATTGTCTTACGATCCTTGCAATTTTCTTTAACGATATATACATAACTATACAACCTAAAGTCCTTACTAATATTATAAATTCAAAAGTGTATCTATATGTCTGTCTGTGTGAACTCTTCACGCTTAAACTGTTGAACCGATTTAGATAAAATGTGGTACAGAGATTGTCTGAGTCCCGGGAAAGGACATAGGGTAGTTTCTATCCCGGCAAGCATCCTATAATGGGGTGAAAAGGGAGATGGAAGTTTGTATAAGAAACCAATAAAAGATATACACGGATGGCGTAGTGCACGGATATGCACGGATGGCGTAGTGGTTATGGCGGTCGCCACGCCGCTTTCTACTGCGTCGAGTGTTGTGGGTTCAAACCCCACATGGGACGACACTTTGTGTGATCCACAAATTGTTGTTCTGAGTCTGGCTGTTCTTTGTGTCCGTTTCATGTATGTTTGTAAAGTCCCCCGCGACACAGGATATATTCCTAATGCGGGAGTTGTCTTTTTTAAGAACAAAAAAAAAAAAATATATACCAATCTGGATGAAATTTGGTATGAAGATACTTTGATTCTTAAGGAAGGACTTAGGCTTTTACTGCTATTACCGACATTTATGTGGTCGAAGCCGCGAGTAAAAGCTAGTGATTTATAAACTCAAGACAAAACTACTAACTAAACCTAATCCACCTTTACAATGGAAATACGTTATCACAATTATCACATCACTAGGGTAGTTGTGTCTTCCTTTTTAACATCCGATTTAGAATTTGTGCACACATATGTAATTTATATTCAACTATATTAACACTTTTAAATTAAAATCTGAGTCATGATACATTTTTTCACTTAAAGATAATAATAAAATAATATTTTCAGACCTCTGACACACAACGCTATCTAGTTTAAAACTAAGCAGAGCTTGTCCTATGAAAGCTAGATTGACGAGGAAAACGAAGAAAATCATAACATGTACTTATGTTAAAACGCTGTTAGTATTTTACATAATCTTTTGTTTGTTTCCGTATCAGTTTAATGCAAAAGAAGAGAAATACCCAACATGTCTGAACAGCGCGGTAGGCCAAAATCTCTTTTCTAAGGAGAGGCCTATGTCCAGCAGTGGAATATTGATGATGATTATGATAGTGAGGTCTGTACCTATGTAAAGAAATTACGATTTTACACCTTAATACGCAAATAAAAATGGTGAGGTTCCTTACTTTTGCAGTATGTGTAAAATAAAATGGTTTTAAATTGAAAAAAATATTTAATCTGGTGTTAAGAATTCATCCATCTTGGCAGACTTATAAACAAATAGGTATACATATAGACAGATAAAAAAGTTAATTCTAACCTTTACATATACATATGTAGGTAAATTTTACGTTCCGGTTTATGTGATAAACACACACAGAAACTAGCTATATCGTGAACGCTTGAAAAAATCAATACAACATGTTATTGATTTTTTTATAATTATTACCCGCAGACTGCAATAAAACTCACTAGCTTTTTCTAATAGTTAATTAAACTGCAATAGTGAAATCCAGCGCTCTTTTTCAATAGTAATTGTTGATTGTTTTAACAAATAGCATATACATCACTAAAGGATTTGGTGTGCGGTTGGACATTTCTTGTTAAGCTATAAGTAAAGAAACCTTTTATACAAAAACTTTAACCAGCAAAAAATATACTTTGTGCATAAAAAAAACATTATTGTGTCAAACAGGCATAAGTCTGAATTCATTCACTTTTTGGAACTATTTTATATAATTTAAAAAACACTTAAAATTCTTGGTTTTAGATCGTTAAATAAACACAACCTTATAGTGTGAGGGGTAGTTGATATTATTTATGAGTATGATGCAAATTATCCAAAGTTTTATTAGCTATATAAACAGAACCATAAAAGTAAACAGAAACAATTAACCTAGAAATCTTGTCGGTACAGATATAACGCAGATAACTTGCCAAATTCTAGCATTGCTAATATTCAGTTATTCGTAATCATTAACATAAAGACATATGTTGACCTCATTCCTCTTCGAAGGCATTATATACACAATAATGAAAACATTTCCCTTATAATGAAAACTGTAGCATATTTAGTTTGTGTCAAATTAAAGTATGGTGTCATTATGTTCCCTGTAGCTGCACGGTAAAGCAGACTTTTCCAGAACTATGCCATTAAGGTGACCCAAAATTTTATTTATCTTAGTTGCCCACAATTCCTAATATTTAAACCAGGTTTATATCATCACTTGAATTTTTTTAATCCTAAGGTAGTTTTTTAAAAGTAAAGTGAAGTTTATATGGCCACCTAAGAAAAATGATTTTGATATACGATTACTCTCGTATTTATTGATACTAATGAAACATGGTAGTTATTATCTATCAGTTCTAAGATGATGCTATACGCGAACTTAAAGAACACTAACGCATTGTAACTACAATAGTAGGAGTTACTTATAGGTATGTCAAAAATATAAAGGGAGTTTAATATGTAAACGACAGTACGTAAAAAGGGTACAAGTTATAATAATAAAAATAATAATTTCGAATATCTGACACACACTAGGCCATCTAGTTTCAAACTAAGCAGAGCTTGTACTGTGAAAGCTATTGATAGAATACTTTTTTGTAAATACATACATATTATACATAGGAAACACCCACACTCCGAACAAATATTTTTAGATCGTACAAACAATTGGTGCGACCAGGGAATGGACCCCGAAGTGCGCGTATGGTTTGTATAGACTTGCAAAAAAATTTGATCAACCATATTTATTTATTTATTTATTTTTTTTTACACTTCCTGCATTACAGTTTGCACGAGGCGGACTTAATGCCACATGGCATTATCTACCAGTCAACCTTAAGATGGTTCAGTAAGGGGCATGGCAGGTGCACATATATTATGTAATAAGAAGAGAAGCTATGAAAATATAACATTAATTTGATAATACTATTTGAAAAAGATAGACGAATACATAGATAACTATTAATATATTATACATACGGAATATAATAAATACAATAAAGTTTGGGTGACGATATCATGAGGATATTTCTGCTAGCTGTTTCCTGTACAATTCGACTTTCATATATTATTCATATATTTAAGAGAAAACCATAAAATATTTTTAGGAATTTCACAATGGCAGGTCTCGGAAGTTTTTGAATAAATTGTCAACATTCATTGCTACCAGAAGGTATAATAGCTACAGGATGCCCACTGACTACATTTAATCAAAACTAACCGTCGTCATTTTAGGTAGCAGATGCTACAGATGTTTCACGTTCATGTCATCTCATACAATTTATGATGAACCCTTTACTCGGCATTCATTTGAAGCAGCCACAACAATCGCAAGCAGGCGTCCCTTGATTACCCACCCCACCTGACATGCCATAACTTGTTTTACGACTCTTCGTTCAGTGTTATTACATTTTTAACCGCTTATGAAGTAAACTTGTAGTTTAAAAAAATATTGAAATTGAATCATATGCAGACTTGAATGACATTTTAATATTGACCCTCGAAGCGTTTTACATGAAGAAGAAAAGAAGTAAAAACTAATAGTACTTTGGCCAATTATATATAGACCTTATAAGATGTAACTCTATATCTTACAATTTATATTTATAAGGGATGGAAGTTCTAATCTTGTCCCACAATACAAGCGGAGACCCTTTTCCATAATTAAGCCCATAGTAATTTTAATCAATCAAATATCAGAGAAATAAAGCATGTTTTAAGAATTTCTACGGTGTAGTGTGTAATACTTACACTATTAGTTAAAACTTTGTGTAGGGATTTGAATTCGTTCCTCAAGACTATGCTTGATGCTGATGTGTATCATAACAGAGAGAACCAGTTTCGTGTAAAGATACTGAAATCGTTTGGCAAACTTTGAAATTAAAACTGTATTTTGAAGTTAAGCTGCTAAAGTACGTACTGATCGTTAATACAACCACTAAACTCACTAGATTAAGAAAATGTAATGTTATATTTGCAAATACCTATATAACAATGTGATTTTGTTTTAATATGTTGTCTTAACTGTAAACGCTGTGTTAGTTCGTAAGTGGCATGTATATCAGAACCTTTTTACCTAAATTTTACCATAAATGTTACATTATAATGCTGTGGGTTAACAAAATAAATAAATAAATACCATATTAACGTAATATATCTTAAAACTCTTAAGTCTCTCTTAAGTAAAGATACACTCCACTTGGTCTGTGCTTGGAAGATCGTATCCGTACTCGTAACAACATGAATACGAATGCAGCATCAGAAAGTAGTATCCAAAGAGCCTAGTAAGTACTAATAATCGCAGTCATATTTTTTTTTAAATGATCGATACCTAACCCAATTAATAAAACTTCGATACACGAGTCTTCCACTGGAGTGAAAACCTTAAAGTATATCATGTCAATTAAAAACAAGCAGATTTTTATTAAATTGCTTGACAGTAGCTGCAGAAAAACAAATTTGTTTTTAGAAATGTAGGCAATAGTTAGACTGACCCCATTAAAACCTCAGATTAATGTCGCTGTAGGTACTTTATCATTTGTGTACAGATAATAAATAGAAATGAAAAATATTGACTTTGGATAAATTTGTCATAAAATAACATCGTAACTGACATTCGACATGCAAGCGTTTACTATGATGGAACATTGTATGCTTTTAACCTAGTTTATGACAAAACTATATATATATATAAATATAAAAGCTATAATATAAAATATAACTTAGGAACGTTTCACATCAACAGGTTATGTTGGATATTTTTAAACTAAATTATAAATAAATTATTGAATAAGCATTTCGTAATTTGTTGAGCAATGTGAGGATCCTCAATGTCCTTAAATCCTGTGTACCCACGTCTTATTCTTGCTTTTAAATGTATCCTATCCTGTGTAGTGCATATGTGTGTATTCAGTGTGCTATGTAAGTAATTTTATGAGTTTTTTAGTCTTATATTTTGTATTGTTCTATCGTATCGTACTGTAAAATTACAACTCCCCATGCCACCCTTAATGTCGTTCTATATCCAGCGGTTGCCTCGAAGAGATCGCACATCGCGATAAGGCCGCCGATTGTACAACTATTTTATAAAACTAGTTTTACTTTCTTTGTGTAACTGTCCCTAAATTATAAGACTCATTCAAATGTATACAAATTGTTTTATGATTATGTCCTTTTTTTCTTGTACAATAAGAGTTATCTAACTATCTAAATTACTATGATACTATTGGGATATTGTAAAGTGCTACTTGTGATTCTTCTATAAACCCGATATTAGCCAATTAATGAAGTCGTTTATTATTTTGAAACGAACTGATTACAAAGCAATAAATAAAAATATCTAACAATAATGTATTCACCTCCTCACAAATTAAAAAAAAAGTTAATATTGCACCAATATAAAAGTAACCAGTAAGTAGTTGCCACAGCATCATTCGCAGTTACTATTTATTAATATGGAGCCGCAGCTGACCGATTGGCAGGAGGAAGCTTGCTACTTGGCCCTGGGATAGGGCTAAGTTATGTGTGGCGTCTATTCGGGGGGAACCTAAAATCACATGATCTAGGCCTTCTTAGAGTAGTAGGGCGCCTGAGAGCCTCCAAGGAGCCGAAACCACTTGTTGCTGCAAATAATGTCGTAGCAACTACATTGCATAGGTACACCCATTCTAATTCTTTGCATAATCATATTTACAAACACTTTGAACGATTATATGTGAAGTGATCACGAAAATGTATTCATATATTGCAAATTTTTCTATTCTATGTATCTGTTACGAGATGTAAAAGCATTAAAATTAACTTTTTTTTTTTTAACTTAACGACCATTGGAGGTAATCTAATCATAAAATTATTATTGTGATCGATTTGCCTTACAGCAAATTAACGTAGATTAGATAGTAATCTACATGTCTGATACAAGATAACTGTATGTGCGATATACAATCATTTAATGTACTGAGTTCTGAATAGTTGAGTAAACTCATGATAATAATAATAATACACACACATCTCACACACGACCGGCTGATCTCAAACTAGGAAAACCCTGCACTATGGTAACCAGACTGCTGATAAACATAATGATATATTTCTAAATATGTTATGCTATAGCTATATTTCACACAGACATAGAACAAATCAAACAGATCACTGACTTGGGGTAAGGGATACCTCAAGTCTTGGATGAGAAACGAGACCAAGACTATAGCGGACTAAGAGGCCGCCGACACGTACCCGAATGTCCTTCTTGTGATTGGAGAGGACACTTGGGCACGGACACTGGCCTGGCCTTTGTCTAGCTTTGAATTAGTCAAATAATCCGGAAAAATCAATTATGTACTTTTAGATTAACTAATAGCAGAGACAAAGAGAGTCCGTATGATTCTATTATTTCATTAGCTGGCCGCCGGTCCAGAGTAATAAGATCTTCACAGTTATCGAAAGAATTTTTTTTTAGCTTTAAATTAATTATGTTAATAATTTAACATTACTATAACTTCTAATTTATCTTTATATAATGTTAATTAGGTTCACCTAACCTATCGTGGGAGAGCCATGCTTCGGCACATGGGCTAGGCTCCACCGGAGCCCGAACCACCCCCTCCTGATTCTAGGGGGAGGGACAGGTTGCAGGTACCCATGGACTAAAGTAGTCACTTATAATCACATGGCCCTTCTGGTCGTTTGCCCCCTACACCTTAAAAAACCGCTTGAGGGGTCTCTGGACCCCCGGTCGGAACGATGTTCCTTTGCTACAAATATGTATTTAAAACCTACGTACGGTTAGGTAACTTAGCTCTTATAACAACAGTAGTAGTTGTTTTGTAAGTTAACAATACATTGCAAATGTATGCAAGATCTTCAGTGTATTCAAGGACTAAGCCCACAAAAAAAGTATTTGAAATCACCAATGTCAAACAATTATTGTTGGAAGTATTGTTCTCGACCAAAAATAACCTACATTTGATATTTCAAAATTTTGTGATTTAAAATAAAAGCTAAAGCTATAAAGCATGATCGTACATACTAAAGTTAAACTTAATTAGAAGTTAATATTTTTTTGTATACTAGATTATAACTTTGTCACTGACAGTTGAGCATGGACTCGACGGTATTCAGAAAAAAAAACTCGAGCATTAATAAGTGAAAGATGTTATTTATTACAATAATGTATTATTATAATATATATTACAAATAATATTATTACGTATTTCGGAAAACAAAAGAGACGTGCAATTTTTTTTGCAGCTTATTTATCGGACAGATAATAAATGGCCTAAGACACCGCTATTATTAATTCTTTAATTGATGATTACACGTATCTACTGTCCATTAATTTCCTATGTCATATATTCGTGTCGTAGCCATTCACCCGAGTCATTTTCTCACTTCTTTAGGGGCAGTCTATCATTTCTCGGACATTATCTGATTTACGATCAAAGAACCATACTACCCAATAATGCAGTTACTATCAACAAATTTCGTTGTAGGTATAATATATTAGAGTTTAGTTCTTATAAAAGATTAACAGTTATTTTTGACTGCACGGATGGCAGTGGTTTAAGCGGTCGCCACGTCGCTTCCTACTACGCTGAGTGTTTGGGTTCAAACCCCACATGGGACGACACTTTGTGTGATCCACAAATTGATTTTCTGAGTCTGGGTGTTCTTTGTGTCCGTTTTATGTACGAGTATGTTTGTCCCCTGCGACCGGACATTGGAAGGGACATTTAGAATAAACACAAAGAATAAACAAGAAATTATCTATTTTTAGTTACACCATATCTGTGCTGGCTGAAACAATTTCTACAGATACCGCTAAGTTAACCCTTTTAGGGTTATGTGTACCCTCTTCTAACGTATGGGGTTATATATTTGGGCAATTCATCTGAAATTTAATCAACAACAAAAAATGTCTGCGCACTATTTATAACATGCATAGCACAGAATCTTTACGAGCTGTTTTTCTGGAAGGGGTTCAAGGGCCTATTTATATATTGGAATTGTGTTTTCCTAAAATGTAACATGTCTTCTTTTAATTTTAAATGTAACTCGAAACGCAATAAATGCGCAATAAATATAAATTCAATATAAACCTACCTAATATTAAAAATATGATATATTACAGAAACACTTACATAACAGGAATAAGGAAAAATAAAGAAATTAGATGGTAAAAGAACGCTCTAAAAAAAATGGTTAATCAAGAATGTGTTCTATAATTTGCAAGAGTATTTTCTCACAAAATAATTTGCATGATTGTTAAATTCATTGTAATCTTCCATTTTTATTTATAGTGTCTTTTACAATTGCATTGCTAGGTTGGGTAACTGTCGAAACTTTACCTACTACAAAACAAGTTATCGGCTGCGGTATTTCCGGACCAATACGACCTTTAAACCATCAAGAAAAGAGCGTACTCCTTTCTCAAAGGCTGGCAACGCGCTTGTGACTCCAGAGTTGCAGGCGTTCATGGGCGGCGGTAGTCACTTTCCATCATGTGACCCTTCTGCTCGTTTGCCCCCTATTTAATAAACAACATCTATATATGTAACAGTTTTTTTGCAAAAAATGTCTTTGTCTTATACCTAAATCGCAGCGTTTCTGCCTTTCTCTGCTCTTCTATGCATAAAATAGATGTATGGGGTTCATCTACACATTATACAGACTTTTGTTGAAAACTTTGTAGTAACTTCAGTAGTAGAAGGTTTATGAGCATGTGGGTAAGTCTCCGGTCTATGCGTGAGAGTTTCATTTGGTTGTGTGAAGCCTCCAGGTATTTAAATCTGGGCTTCACGTAGCGCCGTGTTACCGATGGAGATGATATAGAATGTAGGGGAACAATTGTTTCATCACTTATTGTTACCATCTCTAATCTTCCCCTCGCTAGTTTATAAGTAGTATCATTTTTATTTTATTTTTATTTTTTTTAAAGACAACTCCCGCACATGGAATAGATCCTGTATCGCCGGGGACTTTACTAACATACATGAAACGGACACAAAGAACACCCAGACTCAGAACAACAACAGTAATATATAAGTATGTTTATCAGCAGTCTGGTTACCTTAGCATAGGCTCTGCCTAATTTGGCCTAGTTTGGCCAGCCGCGAGGGGGCGGCGTCCGCGTGTGCCGGACGTCGCCTAAAGAGAGGAAAAATTTTGAGACGGCTGGCGCTAGGAGGGGTCCGGATGTCTTAATAACAACTGTTCCCGGATCCCTCTTGTTACAGGCGCAGAGTGGCACACCGTGTGGTTTTAGTCGGTCCGAGTCCGACACACCACCCCGCCGCAAACCCCGGTGGGGTGACGGTCCGAGGGGATTTCCACACGTTAATAAAAAAAAAAAAAAAAAGGCTCTGCCTAATTTAAAATCAGACGACCGTGTGTGAGATGTGTGAAGTTATTATTAATTATTACTGATTTGACCTGTAAATAACAAAAAATGTTAAAGGTCTTCAGGTTATCATTGTCTAAAGTTAACTAATTATGTTTTAAGGTGAAAAGATTTGTAACTATAATTTAATAATACCGAATGAATTCTCCAAAGAACTCAGTACTACATAATTTTCAAATGTTTACTTCTTTCTTTACTAACCTTGACGTTCCATTATGTGCTTATTGACCCATTACTTACATAAAACCTAAACGCGTGTAGATAGCACGTTAATGTTCACAAAGAATAGGAAAATGATATCCACCTGTAAGTAATTTACCAAATACTGTCATAAAACCAATATTCAGAACTCGACTAATTTATTCAAAGAAAACTCAACACAGCGATAACGTAATTTTTATGCATTTGTTTTCACGATTTTATAGAACAAGAGAATTGCACTTTGCTACCCAAACAATAAAGTAAACCTAGTCTTACATTTCAACTAGTCGCCTTCAGGTATAAGAAAGACATTGTTTTAAAGCGACTTTATTTATTTAAGAGCCGAGCCTTTTACTACTGGATTGACAGTGGCGGGCAGTAGAAGACTCGATGCGCCCACAAATAGGTTAGATTACACGATGAGATCTGTAAAGCTGATTTAGTTCTAGATTGCGTCTAACTGCATTTGTTGAGATGATGTTTCTGATGTCGTATTATTTATATTCCAACATCGCTGAAATATATTTAAAAAGTAAAATTTGAAACATACAACACTTCATTAAAGTATTTAAAAAAAAGTTTTTTTTTTAAGTTGATGTTCAAATTGTTTTGTAAACAAAAGATAAATTGTAAAATATAATTGATTATTTTTTAATTACTTTGTGTTAACCTATTAAATGTTTGATAAAACAAATAATACAATTTCAGTTTTAGAACTGTAGTATTTCAAATTTATGGTATTTTGTTTTAAGTTGTAGTGACTTTTAATCACTTAATTAATTAACTAAAATTACTTTTCAATTTTAATTTCAAACTATACTGAGAAGAATAGTCACTTGACTTGACTTCCCTTCGCGGCACTGTGCGACTAACGTGTGACTTCATATGCTAACAATTTAAATATTGTTTTCTGTGTTTTTCTGCGACTAGTTCCCGGTTTGCGGGCGGCTAAAGGTTGTGTATAGTGTTTTAAAGAATATCAGTAAGTTTTTATTGTTTTTAAACAGAAATATAGTGCTGAATTATTTTATTACGACTATTGGTGAGTAAATTTATTTTCTTTCTAAAAGTGGGTAGGAGGTATCCTTTGTTTATATTGATTTTTCTCTGCGTATTGTTTATTTTTAAACTTGTTCCTTTTGAAATTGTTGTTTGGTGTGTCTTTGTTTGGCTATGTCGGTCGTTAGCGAGTTGCCGGACCCCGGCGGTACAAGTGAATTTCTAACACCAACCGGGAAAAGGACATTTAACGAAATGTCACCTACGGATTTCTCGCCGAAAGACAATAGAAGTAAACGAATTAATAATTCGGATTTAAGTGGAAATGTTTCGTCTCTTAACGGTCGTGATAACTGTGGGGAATACAATTACTGCGAGTTAGTCTCACAGGCTACCGAGTACTTGGCAAAAATCAATGAATTAGTTAATGATCAGGGATCTCGGATGAATGTAGGTAATAAAACGGCAATTATGGATATTACTCAACGAATTACCGGTATCGTATCTTTGTTAGCAATAAAATCCTCTAGCAACGAAACGAAGTTAGCGAATTTTGAGCGACAAATTGAGGGTATCGCAACTCAACAAACGAGTTTAACGTACGCGGACAAACTTAAGCTTCGATTACCACCTAAATCTGCTCCGTGCCCGGTACCTACTGAAGCGCGCGTTCCTAGGCCTTGTGTTATTGCCTATCCCACTACGGAACGCTTAGCGGACTATGCGACCTCGTCAGCAACGAAACAAGCTCTCATGAAGGCTATTAAACCGAGCGATGAGGGATTTCAAATTGTAGGCGTTAAAAAAACCTCTAAGGCAGGCGTCGTGTTACGTGTAGCTAACGAACGGCAGCTTAAGAAACTGGAATCTGTGGACGCCATTAAATCAGTAGGGTTGCGCTTAGAAAAACCGAAAGGCCGTAGGCCCCGTATAATTGTAAAAGACGTACCCGGTTCTATGGAAGATCGTGCCTTCCTAACAGCTTTATACCGTCAGAATATCAAGGACGAATTAAAATTAAGTGAGAATGATTTTATTAAGTCAACCAAAATTGTTAGGCATCGTAAACTAGAAAATGGGCGTCAATGGATAGGCTTAGAATTAGAGGCAGCAGTTCGGAAACATCTAGCCAACACAAAAGATAAACTTTATATAGACTGGGCCACATGTAGATTCATAGACGATATAGAAGTAGTTCGTTGCTTAAATTGTCAGCAATTCGGTCATGTACAAAAGTTTTGCACTATTAAAACCCCTACTTGTGCTAATTGCGCCGCCGCACACGAAACGCGAGCTTGTCCAGATAAAGACACACCAGATTTTAAGCCCACGTGCGCACAGTGTAAGCGGTTCAAAAAACCATCTGACCATCGATGCGGCTCATACGACTGTGCCACATACAAATTAAAACTGGAACAGCTAATATTAAATACCAATTACTGAATAGTTTAACTTAGTTTAAAAAAAAAAAAAAAAAAAAAAAAAAAAAAAAAAAAAAAAAAAGTTTAAAGAGTAACTTACTAAGTAATGAATAATATTTCGATAGGCCAGTTAAATCTTCATAACGATAAAATAGCTACATCAGAATTAGACCGTTTAATTTTAGAACAAAAGTTAGACATTGTCCTTTTACAAGAACAATATCAGAGCGCTCACTTGCGTCGTAATGTAGTACAGCTTGACTGCCGTTCGCAGGCTGGGATATATGTTGCAAGTTCTAATTTTACGGTAACATCTTTGCGTAATCTTATGACGTCACACTGCGCCGTTGCTGAGATCTCATCCTCTACCTGTAAGGTTTACGTAGTGAGCTGCTATTTTCAATATTCACATCCTATTGATCCTCACTTACATCACTTACGTTACGTCTTGCAGTTCCTCGTGGGACATAAAATTATCATTGGCGCTGATGTCAATGCGTCATCTTCATTATGGTATGGCAAGTTGCGTTCAACCGACACGGTTCGACGTTGTGCGGTTGAAGATTTCATTGCGGAAATGAATCTTATTATTCACAATACCCCCGATGCACCACCAACTTTTTGCAACCCAATGGGTGAGTCTTCTATTGACGTGACGCTTACGCGCGGCGACGTCTCGATATCCGGATGGCGTGTCCTTCCGGACGCATCCTGTAGTGATCACCGCTTGATCGTGTACGAATTCACACCAAGGGTTGCACAGGATCCACAAAGGGCTCCCTATAATTTTAGATATAAAACTAAAGGTGCGAACTGGGCTTTGTTTGGTTCACTCTTTGCAACTCATACCAAAGACTTCAGTCGCAGTAGTTTATCAGCTGAGGAAAGCGCAGAAATACTATCAGAAACTTTTACATACTGCGCTGATGTAACTATTGGTCGCGGATCTATCACTAACACTCGTAGATGTGATTGGTGGAATGATAGATTAGCCGAACTACGTAGAAGCTACCGGAAAGCTCGTAGAAAATTAAACACTATTAAAAAACATAACGTAACAGGAGATTTGTACAACATTGCTCTCATTGCTCTTAGAGTTGCCAGGTCCCACTACAGAGCTGCTGTGGAAAAATCCAAGGGAAACTTAATTCAGAAACTTGTTAATAAACTCGATAGAGAGGGCCCGTGGTCACCTTTGTATCACGAATTTAAGGCAAATAGATCAATCGACCACGCATACATACAGAACATCAAAATTAATAACAGATATACCACAGGAGTAGAACAAACAGCAGAATATCTTTTAGACTCACTCGTACCTGACGATCGACCGGAAAACGACACTGATCATCACCGACAGATCAGGCAGTGGGCCATCGAACCACCACTGTCTCCAATGTCTGATTTACCATCTTCAGACGAATTTCTCGGTATCATTAGATCCTTGCCGCTAAACAAGGCTTCGGGTGATGATAAAATATCTAACAAAATGATAAAAGAAGCTTGTAAACTTTCGGGTGACACGATTTTCACTGTCTTTAAACGTTGCATTGCTGAAGGAATATTTCCTCGTATATGGCGGTGCGGTAATATTCGTATAATACCAAAAAGTGGCGACAAGCCACCGGATGATCCTAAATCCTACCGACCAATCACATTGTTACCATCGTTAGGAAAGCTTTTAGAACGTCTTGTAGTGCCCCGGCTTCTGCCAGGTGGAGTCAAATTTCATGATAGACAATTTGGATTTACGTTGGGTAAATCGACAACTGACGCTGTTATATCGGTTAGAAAGTTTGTCACAGAGTCAAAATTTCAATACGTGCTGGCTATTTTCTTAGATATATCTGGCGCCTTCGACAACGCATGGTGGCCCATGCTGTTGCTGAAATTAAAATCACGGGGGTGTTTTAAAAATATTTATTCCCTTATCTCTTCGTACTTTTCACAAGGTACAACTAAACTAAGACTTGGTCATCATTCTGTGTCGAAGGCGCTTACAATGGGATGTCCTCAGGGATCGGTGCTAGGTCCATACTTGTGGAATATCGGCTTCGACGATTTTCTTACGATACCAATACCATCCGGATGTACTCTGAACGCGTATGCTGATGACGGCTTATTACTGGTGGAATCTGATACTAGGGCGGGGCTTGAGAGATTAGCCAATAGATGTTTGAACTTGATATCTCAATGGGGTGAACGTAATCGCTTAACTTTTGCACCCAACAAAACCTTCCAGTTACTTTTAAAAGGTAACCTCAAATCACCGCCGAGCATTAGATTTGACAATGTTACTGTAAAAAATAAAACCACAGTGTGTTATCTAGGATTAGTTTTAGAAAGAAACTTTTCATTTATCGAACATATTAAAATAGTTAATGAAAAGTCTAAAAAGAGTTTCTGTGCATTGACAAGGATATCAACTGCGACATGGGGTCTATCATTTAATACATTAAAGATCATATACGGAGCTACTTATTTAGGTTCTATGTGCTATGGTGCACCTGTATGGGCCGATAGGGCGACCGTAGGCGCTGTCCGTCGCAAACTGTTACAAGGCCAACGACTGGCACTGATATTTTTGTGCAAGGCATATAGGACGGTTAGCACTGAGGCTTTGCCGGTGTTGGCAGGTGTCCTTCCGGTCGATCTCGAGGTGCAGAGACGTGCAGCCATGTACTATTCAAGACAAAACATGGAATGCGATTTCTTGGGCGCGCGGGATCGCGGTAAAATTACAAGATTGCTTCAACAGCAGTCCGATGTCTATAATGACCTCATAGACGAATGGCAGCAACGCTGGGACGAATCATCCAAGGGGCGCCATCTTTACCAATTTTTTCCATCTGTTCGCGAACGGTTGTCGAGGACATGGCTTGAGGTGGATCACTGTGTCGCTCAATTTCTTACGGGTCATGGTAACTTTAAGAGCAAGTTGTATTCATTTAAATTAGTCGAGTCACCATTGTGTCAATGCTCAACACCTAACTCTCATTATGAACAGTCTGCTCATCATATCCTCTGGGAATGTAGTCTTTGGTATAATGAACGTAATATAATGCTGAATAGCTTGCAGGTGACATCTGGGGCGGTATACTATGGGGATCTTGTGTCAACTAGGGTGAATTTCCGTGCGTTTAGGCGATTCTGCCATACATATTATAGAAATCAAATATAGCTCATGTAGGACCCGTAATATTTTGTGGCCGTGGTGCTTCCCTGTTTAAAAGGGTGTATGCCTATTTTACTTCATTTTGTCTCCCGCTTTGCTAAGGAGGGAAGTGGATTTACTGTATTTCCAACTCCTCCAATTTTCTTCTGATTAATTTCGTTGCGGGTTCCAAGACAGTTTAATTTCTTCCTGGGACTTCCCGAGTGTCATAACTCGGTGTGTTCGTGGGTCACTGCTGTGGATCCTGGTGTACAGGAGTTACAGTGGTGGGCGTGTGGGTGGGATTAGTCCCAACATATACTGAGAAGAATGAAGATCAATAAAATGAGACAGAGATTGCTCGAATATAAAAAACCTTAACCAGTACTATTAACATTGTGTTAAACTTTTCCTTCTAAATGTTTTTTCTTACGGACCCTCTCATACCGGCTGATGCAGGTGATCACTGGGTAAAGATGCTTCGGGGATCACCTGTGTCTGATCCGCAAAGAGCCAACGCCTGAGTGCCACTACTGCGGTGGCCGGACCATGGACACGGCGCTCCAACCGCTGGCAATATGCCCGGCGTGGGTGGAGCAGAGGCGTGACCTAGTGACGGCCACCGGGGTGGGAGTTCTCCGCCTGAGAGCAAGTTATCCTTGCAAAGGAGATGGCGGAGCGGGACAAATCACAAAGGGAACATGTGGGTTCCCACACAGGAGAGGGTCATCTACCCGCCGTAGATGGCTCGAGGTATGTCGGGGTACCAGGGATTTCCTTTCTAGGGTACACCTGGTTCCCCAGCGACTGGTACCCGAGACGGCGTGCGATTTTTAGCCGGCTCGAGTCCGTCATTACCATCGGTGGGTGGTATCCTGTGGTGGTATTCCGCACAGAAAAAATAAAAAGGTTTGCTAAGTCCGAGTCTCTTATTGCCATGTATTAAAGGTTCAGATGGCTCATGTCCTTGTTTTGCAGTATTAGTCTTAGGAATAGCGGTGTATTATTTAGAGGGACTTCCTACTTGGGACTTCCTTCCGACTATTATATAGTGGTACATATAAGAAGAGCGAATGTCAATTATAGTAAATGGCAATAATGTTTAGAATTTCTAATCTTGCAAGTCCTCATTGTCGGATTTCATCATCACAACCACATCACGGGCGCTCTTAAATTTCGATACTTTAATAAATTATGACTTTGCTCAAACAAAAGAACAAAATGGTGTCATTCAATAATGACTGCCTATCATTAATGCAAGTTTCGATAATGCGTTTTGTGGACAAGCAAAGTTATATACAATGTCCTACTGGCACACTTAGAACCGACCTACAAAAGGTTCTTTGGTAAAATTGTATGTTGAGTGTGGGCTCGATTGAGGTCAATAGCCTCTACAACTTGTTAGAAAAATATTTTATGCAAGGATGTTGCGACATTTATGCCAAAATGAAGTTGTAGCTGTGATCGCTTTCAAATTCCTGGATTTGATTAAAGGACTATTAAATGTGCGTGTGCTTGTATGGGTGGTTTAGAGGTCGTAACGTACGTAATGATCCAGATATTTTCTGAGCACGTCTGTACCAGCAGTCGATCGCTAGGAGTGAATTGAGCTGTGCCCGTCACCACTGCAGGGCAGTTTGAACTCGGCTCAGCACGCACTAGTCAACGTAGCGTGCTCTCATTACAGTTATCAGAGAGGATTTCTTGCTACCAGCCATTACAAGCTACACGACTGGCGTGCCTTCGAGCGCCTCATAGCGCCCTGAGTGGGGTCTCAGGAGGCCGGGTTTTTCCTCCACTCACGCCACGAAGGCCTGTGGCCAGGAGGTGACGTCCCCGTGTGGCGGACGTCTTCTAAATGGGAGTTTATCCCCGAAGCTAGAGCCAGCGCTTTTAAAGAGCAGGCGCTAGGAGGATCGGATACGTCATCTACCTAAGTGGGATCGGTCTCGGTCGGCGTGCGAACCCCTGCGGAATAAAGCACGACCATTCTTAGGGCCGCTCCTGTGCAATATTAGCTACGACTACCCAGTCGTGCTCCACACCACACGCTCCACAGTGCCTTCTTGAATGATGACGCCGACACATACTACGCGGATGACACGCTCGTGACGGCATGCGGTAAGAAGCACCAGAAATCCAAAATCTGGCAGGTCCTCATGGAGACTTGGGCAACCAAGCGTCGGGCACGCCATTTAGGGCGATAAGGCCCGTTTTGGAGGATTGACTGGAGAGGAAACACGGGACCCTCTTATACTGCCGGAGATCACCTGAGTCTGATCCGTAAGGAAACAATGCCTGGGTGCCACCATCGCGGTGGCCAGAGCGTGGACACCGCCTTTCACACGATGCTAGAATACCCGGCGTGGCGTGGGTGGAGCAGAGGCTTGGCCTCGTGACGACGACGACGACGACGATGCCATCGGTGTGAGGATTCTCTAGCTCGGTACCATGATTGCGGCAATGGTTCGGAGTGGGACCTGAAGAGGCTTAGAACTCTCCGGTCTGCCAGGCCCAGGAACGGGCTAGGTACTGCTGGCAACTCAGGCAGTGGAGGTCGCTGAATGACTTCCATCCTGCATAAGTGCAAGCTGCAGGTGAGGCCATCTGTCACCAAAAAGAAGGAAAGGCTCGGACGTCTTAATAAAAACTCTTATTAGATCCCTCCTATCTCAGGCGCAGTGTGTGGTTTTAATCAGCTCGATTCTTATACACCACCCTTTCACAAACCTCGGTAGGGTGAAAGCCCATGTATGTACGTGGGTACATACATGGGCTTTCACGTAGCCACACTTAATAAAAAAAAATCTGGTGAATAAGTTCTACTAAGGAAATGACAATTAAACTTTGGAGATGGTCTCGAGCGCAGGGCCTCCCCCTGCGCTCGCATTATATCAGCTATACTAAATCAACAATTTAGCAAATAAATTTGGTTTTTTAGATTTGTTATGGAGACAAGTAACTAACCATTGACCAGTACATTCACATGTGGGCTAGCTAGCTACACTAGTGTAACAATGTAAGTGTAAAATACCGTTTCACTCAATCGATAAAGTAGCGAGGCATTAAAATTTCACACATGGCCGAACCGCTGCCCATAGACGAATGAGTTTTATTGATTTGACATCTTTAAAATGTACTCTATGTCATATATTTATTTTATTCTATATTTAATAAAATTTTAGACCTGGCAATAAAAGAATAAAAATCCATCTTAGCATAAGATAAGATAGCCCCGATAATTCCAAATATGATATACTATCGTGTTCAAAGAGCTACTTAGAATTTTCTTCACGTATTAATAAATAAATATACCGATAGTAATTATGAAACAATTATTTTCAGAAATTCGCAACTCATACTAACATATCATTTTATAAAAGTTTACATTGAAAACGTTATTTAAATCACATAACATCTAAACATCGCGACTTCATTAAAACAATACATTTTCGCTTGCAAGGGCTGAAAGTACACCCTTTATCACACTTATGGTGGTGGAAACGACAGCAATTTTATCCTTTGTTGAAGTTCCGCGCCCTGCTACTAAGTATCGGAGGAAATACCTTTTGTTAATGTTCGGTTCAATAAATGGTATATTTATTTTTAGATTAAAATAATTACGGAGTTTTCCTTAATCTTTCATTCATAGCTGTATTTAGCTGTTAAACGTTATTTATTTAACATATCGGTAAAGAAAAATATTCTGATTAAAATATTTGTATTTTAAGGGCAGGTACATTTTAGTTTTTATGGCACGGTTGGCGCATTTGTTAACGGAGTCACCGGGAGTTGGGGGTTCAAGTCCCGCTCGGAAATCCATTCTTCGACATCAGGTCGGGTCGGCTCGACCAAAGTGATATCAGAAAACCGGTGTTAAGCAACTCTTCCGTTGCATTTCACCGATTTCGTTGCATTATTGCGTGTGGTGAGGAATTAAGAAAACAGAGTATCACCACCACTAGGTATTCATCTAGTAAGTTTTGTAAGAGACGAGTAAGGGCGTAAACTACGCAGGCCAACAGAACTGCAAAGAGAAGGAAAACTTAAAACAACCCCTGTAAGAGCCCGTCTGGCCATCGTGGTACAGAAGGCCAAAACCTCCTTTCTAAGGAGAGGCTTATGTCCAGCAGTGGACTAGTATAGGCTGTTGATGATAATGATTTCACCGAATAAGTTACCGCAGGCCCAAACACTCAAATCCCGGCTGAGGCACTCAAAAGTCAGCAACGCATCTCAGGTCCTTGAAATGTCCATGGGCGGCGGTAGTCACTTATCATCAGGTGACCTATCTGCTCTTTGGAGCAAATAGATGAGGCAAAAGAGTTTATTTTAGCCATGCGGTCACAAAACTCTGGAACGGAAATAAAAGTGAAGTTTCTATTTTATTACTAAGTAAAATCTTAATCTAATCAATTAAAGCCGGAAAAAAATATCTTATTATTTGTCGAAAAATAGGTTGAACAAATTGTAGAGGCGTGTACTATAGTTAAACCGCCGTAAGCTTGGCCCTCCTGATAGTTTACGGGACGCGGGGCGGGTGATGCGCTTGGCTATACATGACACGATGTTATAACTCGATATCTTCAGATTTATTTGTTTGAGATTTAATCTACACGCGATGTAATAAAAATCGAATTTATTTCCTTGTATTATAATGTCAGTGTATTGTAAGTTTTTATGATTAATTGTAAAATTTAATACTGTAAAATAATTTTAATAAAATCACCTTATCTTCGGCATGTAAATTATATTCAGATACAATTTAAAAATAAGTAAAATAATAAATATTCTTTATTAGAACTTTAACAGTAGAACCTCTGTAAGCCGAACTTCAAGTTTTTAAATCTTTTTGTGACGCAGAGTCGGCAGATTATCAAATGTTGCAAAATAATACCGTGTGTAGCAGTCTTAAGATAAATAACACGTACGGCCATGCTTTCACGTCAGTCACTGCCGGCGGACAGGGACGCACTAGCTAATTGGTTGAATGCACCCCCGCCCCGCGTCCCCCAAACCATCAGGAGGGCCAAGCTTACAGCGTAAACTTATAATATTTAGTTTAGTTATAACAGATTTAAAATAAACAAAAACACATCTAAATAAGATTCATTAGTTAAAGTTATAGTGAATAGATCAGAAACAAAATTAGCGATTGTTTCGTAGACATTCATCGTAACTGTTTTTATAGGGTATTCTTCGTTATTAATTATTAGGTATACTATAATATAATTTGAATTAAACATTTTGCCAGACCAGTCCACATACAGAAACAACGCATTGTAATTAACTCATAAATCTAAGTTAAATAGTTCAATCATGTAGTAAGCTAAGGTAGACTGCTGTTGCCAAGTCTTTTGCAAGAGTCTTACACGCAAACAAAAAGTAACAAACTTTAAAAACATTTTTAGTTAATATGTGTTCAAATGATAAATAAATGTCTATACAATTACAACTGTGATTTACATTTTAAGCGAAACGAATAACTACGTTGTATGAGTTAGGTAGCCCAACACAATGAAAACAACATAAAATTTATAATGGTTTAAAACTTATTACAACTATCTATTTGTTATGTTTGTTGTGACATGAAGCTAACCTTGAATAAAATTGACTACAAAATATAGTAAAATAATGATAAAATATTATGAGAAATAATATTATGTAAAGAAATAAAGCAATATAAGAATTTACACAGTATTTTTTTACGTAAGAGTTCATCCACACTTATATGTGTGAAAAAGAATTTGTTTGTTACGCTTTCACGCCTAAACTGCTAAACCAATTTTGAATATTTTTCACCAATGGAAAGCCTATGTCACACATTAACATAAACGCGGGCGGAGCCGCGGGCAAATGTTTGTATTATAATAAAAAAAAACTGTTAAAGCTATTCTTGTAAGCTTAATAATTCATTTGAGCAGGGTTCTCATTGGGTTCACCTCACTTTAACGATCTAGGATAACTTTCAATATATTTATATCTAAATATTATAGGTACGTCAGTATCGTAGTCTGTCCCAAATCAACGTCAAAATTATCACTCCGCCGACTTTAGACCTTTATTTCATAATTCATTTTAATTATTCAAAAGCATTCTCACATATTTGAATAATTAATACGGTTTATGTCAAACAAGCCCACAAAAGCCAAATTTCTTTTTAGATTTACACATATGTGTTCGTTTTAGGCAGGGCTATGGGGTCCGGTGTCCGTACGTTCTATTGTGAAGCAACTAATTGAAGCGTGTTGTGAGCAGAGGGTTGGTATTTCTTTGCACAAAGGATTAGCGTTGAAATTCAATGTGGCAAAAATACCTAAAGATGACCTCTGAGTAGCAATCATGCAAGAATTGCGACGAGATGGAATGCTATTAAATTTGTGAAATTCAGAGTACTTTTTTTATCTCTTAATTTCACAAATAATATCTATGTTTAATAACATTTATCATCATCATCATGAACAGCCTTTAGTAGTCCACTGCTGTTGCAGTGCAGTGCTGTTGTCTTGCGTAGTATGCTCCCTTAGTCGGCTCTTACGACCCGGTGGTGGACGACGGGGTGGTGGCACTCCGTATTCTTTATCCGTCACCACACGGACTGTTTAATTATACCATCGGACAAATATCAACCATTGCATATTATCATATGTTTTGTACGATGCAAGCCCGCACACTATATTCAACACAACTATCGCCAGAGTATCAATTGATTGCATTCGACAGTCAATATGGGAAGTATGTGTGTGATTGCTCATTTGCCGCCTTCATTGTATAACAGAGAACAAAAACTGTTTAAATTTTAGCCCAGAGGAATAAAAAATAAGTTAGTATTAGTATTGGATATCGTACAAAAGATACCGGAAACGGGTATTTTATTTATTTGCTTTCCAATTATTGGTCGTACTTATATATCTCAGTAAATTCACAATTGCAAGCAAAATATTTGAAATAAATACAATTTCTCTCTAACTTAATTTCAAAACATGTCTTATCAGTCTGTCAAGACGTTATTTGAGTTATAAAGGCGTTTAATTCAATATCGCTTTGAATTGAGTTACGTAGTTAAAATCCGCGACGAAATAAGGGTCTTTGCCCCAATAACAAAAATTGGACGGTAGTAAAAACAAATAGAAAATATATTTTCTATTTATTTTTACTACGGTCCAATTTTTGTCTAATTTTTGTTTGAAAATCAGACGCTAATAAAGACAGAATGTGAATTGAGTAAGAGATTACCAAGATGAGTTGGCTGTTTAAAAGTTCAAAATCATAAAAGTTTATGCGAAATTCGAAATAAGTCTCCCTGTTCGCACTTTTCTGCTCATTCTCTAGGACAATGAATGATCTATTATAATTAAGTTAATAACAAATAATAATATCGGAATGATATAAATTTTAATTTCAGAAAAAAAACAATAATTATTCACTATTAAAAATATAAATAAAAGTCAAAATAGATTCAAATCATTTTTTGAAAAAGTCTTGTCATCATTTTTTGAAAATGTGTAACTCAGCTCAGCTTTGACTTTTGAGGTGCAGGTGTCCATGGGCGGCGGTAGTTGCTTACCATCAGGTGACCTGTCTGCTCGACTGCTCCGTTATACCATAAAAAAAAATGTTAGGAACAAATTCGTTCCAATTTTTATTTATCCTAGTGTGCTTTGTATAAATTTACTCGTATGTCCTTCTAAATACGAAATATAACCATAAGATCAGAGTGAACGAAAATACAAATCAACTCGTTCATATAATGACTAACCTTAATAAATTACGAGACTATTCTACATTTATTATATACAAAAAAAATATGCTCTTATTTTGGACTGGCAAAATATTCATCATTCATTCATAAATATTCATTCATCTTGTTGGGGCCGTAAGAGCCGACTGAGGATCAAACTACTCAGGATAACAGAACTGTAAAGAGAAGGAAAACTAGAAACAAACCCTATACCAACCCGTCTGCAGAGCGTGGTATAGTAGGCCAAAACCTCATTTCTAAGGAAAGGTGATGATTCAGGCCATTTTCAACACAACTTAAGACTACTATTTAAAGAAATTGTTTTTTTTTTAATGTACATATGCTCGGGCCTGTATCCCTAAAGGCTTATTAAACACAAACATTAAAATTTACCGACTGTAATTTAGTCCCACACACGTAATTTTTAGGAAACCTCAATACGCTCCAGGCGTACGCGGCAATCCGTCAACCGGGCAATTTGGTCATTAAAAATTGGAAAAGTTGAGATTATACACTAAAAGGGCGAATAATTTAGGATGAGAAGGGGATTAAAAACAATTCAACATAATCTGTCCTTACGTTCTTAAAGAGTAAAAGAATTTGTTACTGGTATTACTCACTGTATTTGAAAAAATTAAACAACAATAAAATCAATACAATATCGAAAAATAATTGTTGTGCGCTATGCATATTCGTAGTGTAGGAAAAATCTCAATGTTCTGATTGGTGTGAACGAACACACTTGACTAGACAATCGTTCACTTCGTTAAATTATCGCAATCGCTGGCTCGGCGATACGTGATCGATTCTCTTTGACTCAATTCTCTTAGTAATTTGTTACTTCCACGTGACGAATAAAAGAGTTATAGAACAAAATGATGCACGCCGATTTTACAACCTATGATGTCTTATTTCGAGTTATATAAATATGAGGTAGAGAGGTTTTTTTTTAGAGTTTTTTTTTTGTAAATATAACTAGTTTGTAAATAATTAGCATGTTAAGCTGACGCATCGTTCGTCAGCTTAACATGCTAATTATTTAAAAAATAAAAGTAAAACGAATGCTTGAATGTATATCAAAATTTACAAACTGGCGATTTTAAGTTTTAAATTTTCATGTCATTCTTACAATAAAGACGAATCTAACGACACCTCAAACGCCAAAATCCATCTAGCCGTGTTGTAAAAAGTAAATCATATACATATGTATATGATGTCCTTTTTGTAACTGCTGTAGTAGGCGACAGGATGGCGGCCTGGTAGCAAAAATGCGATAGGGCTTCAACATTGGATTGGAAGGCGGGGGAAGTCCATGGCTTTCCCAGCTTTACTAGGCGCGGCGTCGATCCTCGGGGGAACCTGAAATAACATGGTCCGGGTCCTCCTCGGAGTACCTAGAAAAGCCCTAGTTTCCTTCTGGCTTAGCGCCACTCCGCGGAGCTCTAGTTCGTCCACATTACGCCTTACCGGCCTTGTAGAGTCCAATGCGTGTCTAGTTTTATTGTTGGGGGTATTGTTCCCGCCTTGGGGGGAGGTGCTTGAATTTTCCTCCCCATCACAAAAAAAAAGGAACCCGCTATACACACGATACCTTTTATCCGATATATACTTGATTTAGTTGGGCAACCGAAACCGCGGGCGAAGGGTATTCCAATAATTTGCTTCAATATCGTTTAAGTTGCGGTTAAACACTACATAACATATATTGGTTGTGGTCTTACTAGTGGGTCTTATAACAGAGACCAAGATAATTTAAAAGGCACATAACAGCAATATATGTATCTATTATTATTTTTAACTGTTTCTTAAACTCTTTCCTACAGACTAAATAATTTTAACAGACTTCAAAAACGAGGGGTTATCAATTCGGTTTTTTTTTTGTATTGTATCTTCGGGCATAACTCCGTCATATACAGACGGATTTTCTAAATTCTATTTTTGTTCGAAAGGGGTTTATTCCGAAATGGCCCCATTTAAATTTCATATAGATCTAATGATGAGTTTCGGAGACAGACAACGGAACTCCTCAAACAAAAAAACAGCAAATGCACCGTGATTGCTGCTAGGTGCTATGGTATTATTGTTTGAAGTCGGTTCAACTTTTTTTAAAGCTTTTATAGTTTTGTTATTATCCATGCCTACAAAACATAAACGTAATAAAACAGTAGCAATTTAAGTAAAAGTGTTTTATACATTTACTTTTTAATCTTCGAAGAAAAATATCGCGTAAAAATTGAATGAATTATCCATGTTCTTAAATGTTTCTTAATATTCTGAAACTAAAGTCAGTCAGTTCTGTTCTCATAAAATAACATAAACGATACAGCACTGTTATTCTGTTATCGATCATTTTTAAGCTCTAAATAAACATATAATTTGGGTTTCTGGCGTGAACTAGGTAACACACAGGTGTTAAGCATGTCGCCGGTAAATAGGTCATTCCAAACATATGTTGTGAACACAATACTGCTTAAAGCCAGCCAGTCTACCGTAATGTATGAGAGGATCAGTTCCTACAGTAACAAATGACTTGATTAACTCATAAATAATGGCTCTAATTAGTACTCAGAGTTGCCAGAAATTGTAATTTACTACTTAAGCAATTATTAGCACTTACTGAATATTATTTATGATAATCCTAATTTATTTCTTTTTGAATTAAAATACACTTAGTTGAGGACAATACTTATAAAGATTTTATTTTATAAGTTAAAACTATATATTGTATTTATATATTGTTATTATTATACCTATATATAGTGTATGTCAATGATAACATAAAGATATTTTTTAATTGATCTGACCACCAATATAAGACTCTTTTTAGAGTTATGTTCCTCAAATGTAAAACGGAACCCTTAAATAATCATATCGTTGTCCGTCTGTCTATCTGTTTGTCTATCAATCAAGACCCCTTTTCTCAGATCCTCTTGGTATTCCCAAGTTCAAGTTAACACCAATACTTATGTCTCTTCATACGTCTTGGTCGGAAAAAAATTAAAAGTGGAATGAAATGTAATTAAAAATGCTCATTTTAAAATTTACATTAGAACAGGCAGCGAATCTACTACAGTCTCGATACTTCGGTTTCACGGTGGAGGGGAAATGTGATACAGAAGCGTCAGCGTACCACAACATTATATTTTAATACATGTTCTAATTTTAATGTGTCTGTCGTTGTTAAGTAATATGTAAATTTCGAGATCGATTTTAAATTGTTAAAAGTGTTCAGGTATGTGTGCAGGTCGTTCTCTTTGTATTGTGTTCGTCTCAGTAAATTAAGCCTGCCTATCTGGGGTCTTAAGTACGGTCTGCAGAAGAACCCAATTAAGATTATTACTATAAGTGTTTTTACTATTGAAAATAGTGGGAAGAGTGAAGTGTTGTTTTGACTACACATGAATCACTTCATGACTGCATTCGAACACTTCATTTCATACATTCCTCAATACATTCATAAAGATAACATTCCTTTCCTAACATTGTCTTCCAATATTACTTATTGTCCCCGGTTCATCAAATCTGTGCTAAGTCCTACTTTTTCCATTATTTATCTCAGAACAAATAAATAAGTTAAGATGGAACTTTGCGAAAAACGGAGTGACGCCGGTTTTATAAACATGTGTGCGTGGACCGGTGCTGCCATCATTGAAAATCATTTTATTGAAAATATTGGTTTCTAAGCTTACTTATGTGTGAAATGCGATTCCTTGTATATATATCTAACTTTTGTTGTTAAGATTTTTACACCCTTTTACAGCACAATTCGGCATTTTTAGGTACTTGTTAATTATTGTTGACATTTTTGATTACGTTTTGACTGACAAGGCATAGTTTCGTTGTACGTGTGTGCGTGTTATTGTGTATGTACACGCTAAAGCGGAGTTTTAATTGGCCTCACTTCTTTGTTCACAGATTACCATCTTAACTATTTTATTTGAACTGAGTTTTTAAATCCAATCAACAATACTTACAATACTACACTGACAATGTACGCACTGAATGGCAGAAAAGACATTATCATATTGAACATTGAAAGGTTGAGATTTTATTAAAGGACCTTTTTTACTAAGTGTTTTCCCTCACTCAGCCGTGTCAATAAAAACTTAATTCAATAAACAAACAAATTGTGGGTTAAACAAAGAAAGGGGAGGTTCTCCATTTGTTTCAACATATTGATCACATATCACTTATTTTAGGGTAATCTATTTCTAATGTTTATGTTTTATTGTATGGTGAAATTTGATACTTTTTATAAAATCCACTTAATATTTTATGTAACATAAAATATTATATTATTAGAGATCGCCTGGTTGTCGAATTTCGACCGCGGTGAAAGACTTAGTGCTACTTTTTAATCATATTCATAGGATGAAATGATTAATTTTAGTCACAGCGATTTAACATGCGATTGTGTTTTCACTATGGACAAAGATGTGGCATTAAAATCAATCAAAATTCTTTTTATCAAAGATTACGACCTATTTTTAGATTTAGTAATAATAATAATTAAGTAGCAGTTTTGTAAACAGGTCGAACCTTTGATGAAATGATTTTTAAAACATATGATTTATCACATGTGACTGTGATTTTGTTTCAACCCTAACTCTAACTCCCATTATACAGACTTTTGTTCAGTAAATTGGTAGGTAAGTTGGTGAAAAACTGAAGCCTTAAACGGAGTACCTATTAAAAGTATTCTTCACGTTTTAATACATAGACAACATTCAGAACGTAGTATAAGTTAAAACGTAAAGAAAAGAATAGTCCGATATAATATTATGATACGTCATTAACATGTTATGTCAGTGTTATTATGACAATAACATATCGTCAAGGCGCTAAAGTATGTTTTGAAGCTAACATATAAATTAAAGTAACCAATTTTAAATTTCAACTTTATTATTAGGTACCTACTAAGCCTACCTAGTACCTACTATTAATAATGATGTACCTGTTAAGTATATGTGTATATGATGTATCAATATCAGTATTTCCTATGTTAGGCGCCATTTTATATAGGTACATATTCATTTATCTGATTATCCTCAGCCTTGTTGACTGTAATAAAAGTATGTATCGTACTCAATATTAGTGTGTGAATAAAAAAGGTCCAAGTCCGTATAAGTTGTTTACGTTTATCAGAAATGTAATTCTGCGGATAATGAACTGGAGCATAGCCCTTTCAACCAAGGGCATAGCAGGGTTTTACAGAGTTATATTTATGTTTTGTTCCACCTATGTTCGACAAGAAAATAAATGGCACAATCCTGTTACCTTTGCCTGAAAAATGATTTGTTTTTACTTAACATAAACGTGTTTACACAGATACGATAAATTTGCCACTTTGGCACTTACATAGCTTACATATTATTATGTACGTTTACCAATATACGAAATAAAAAATATTTTTGCATAATGTCTTTTTTTCCGCATACTTTGCAATGTTATTGTTGTTAATGATGTATACATGTTTTAAAGGGTTCTCTAAGTAGTCTGTAATAATTTGTAGTACTATTATTTATTCTGTGCAAGTATTTAAAAAATCTGGACCCAACGACGGTTCCGTACATATTTGTAAGTACATATTATAAATAGTTCAGGCATCGAATCTCGCTGTTTTGCCGAGCTTTGCCCGAAATTCAGTTTCCTATTAATACTTATGTTCTTGAGTTTTAAAAGAGCACTAGCTGACCCTGCAAACGTTGTTTTGCTATTTACATTGTTTAATGTTTTTTTTTTTAATTTCTTAAAATCCGTTCTTAGCTGACCTCTACTCGGTGAAAAGAATATTCCTTCCAAATTGACAACGTTGAACAGAGAGACAGAACGTTGAACAGACGAAAAACAGATGACAAGGGACTGACTTTTTTTTTAAGACAACTCTTGCATTAGGAATATTTCCAGTGTCGCGGAGGACTATACAAACGTACATCGAACGGACAACAATTTGCGGTCGTAAATATTCCTAATGCAAGAGTTGTCTTAAAAAAAAAGTCAGTCCGTTGTCATCTGTTTTTCGTCTGTTCAACGTTCTGTCTCTCTGTGAACAGATTTCCAGTGTCGCGGAGGACTATACAAACGTACATCGAACGGACAACAATTTGTGGATCACACAAAGTGTCGTCCCATGTGGGGATCGGACCCACAACACACAGTGTTGTAGTAAGCGGCATAGCGACCGCTTACACTACGTCATCCGTTCAGTGTAGACTTGAGTTGGATACTTGCATATCATTTAAATAATGCTTTTTAATTGCTCCCCCTTGTGTATATCAGCTATCGCGGTAAAAAGGTTAGCCTAGTAACATAGGCTACTCTTCCTACTCCTCCTTCCCCACAACTCAAACTATCTCCATGCCAAATTTCATCTCAATCGGTTCAGTGGTTATTGATTGCCCGTACAAACTTTCACCTGCCTTTTCACCTCTTAAAGGATGATATCTTATGATAATATGTCCTTTCCCGGGACTCGAATTGTCTCTTCACTAAATTTCATCAAAATTGGTCCTGCGGTTTAATCATGAGAGTAAGTAACAGAGTAACAGACAGACACACACTTTCGCATTTACAATATTAGTATGGATTTGACAATCCCCACTAATACCATGAAAAATAAAACAATTAATTTAAAGGGATTATTACTTTTCTTGTAAATATTTATTTACCAGCAAAGTATGACCGTCTTAAGCGACCACCTGTTTAAAGTACATATGTGTCTGTTAGCATTTATACCACAAAACCGTTATACCGTACACAGTGTGGTCTTATGTACTTTATTACTGTACCTCTTCGTACAACTGATGACCATCAAACGTAGATCTCTGACATTTACGAACGTCACGTACCTTTATCAAAACCTTCAAGGTAACATAGGCCCTATTTCGAATAGTCTTGATTGAATAACGGTACTCTAAGTAGATTTTAAACACTATTGAGTTATTTGACCTAAAAGGATCCGCCCGATCCCGACCTTTCCATGATACCGAGGATGGGTATATTACACCAAGTAATTACTTATACTCAGGGGTGTTAAGGTTAAAAGGGTCTCCAAGATACCGTTTAGATTTACTTAGGTGACTCTTCATCGTCGTATTAAATGTGTTTTACCGATTTTGAAGATTTTTGATGTAAGTAAAGCAAGTAGATGAGTTTTGTGAGTAAATAGGACAACGACAATTGTGGCTTGCACTTAACTAACTAAACATCAGATAACTTGACACTGGCTTCAAATATACCAAAAGGTACCTACTGCATTTTTATATTTAGTGTCAAACTTATTTTAATCTTTTCAATTAGGTTTGCAATAAATTATTTTTAACTTTGTTAGTAGTTTTAGAAGTTGTAATTGTTTTCTAATAGTGTAGTTTTTTTATTAATGTTTACGTTTATCCATTTCATTTGATATTAATGCTTATGATTTTTAAATAAGGGTTAAGAAGGAATGAAGAAGAGAATGTAACTATAAGACGTTGCTCCGTCTGCATATTAAATTTAGAATAGGGCAGGTAGATAAATATGATTAATGTTTCTTTCTTGAAAGCCTAAAGCTGGTGGACCTTGGTGGATCCAGTTTGTTACCGGACAACGTTACGATTTGGACAAATCTTGAGCGGTGGTAGTCACTTACCACCACTTATACAGGCAACCCTACAACATAACAACATTTACTTTAAAATATATATTTATTATATATGGATCCAGTTTATTCAAGTAGTTACTGATTTGTAGACATAAAACAAAAATATAATTGGCTAAACGTTTTTTACTTAAGAATAAGCAGAATCAGAGATTACAAACTCCATTTTAAGGATGAAAAGAATTAATCTATAAGTCTATAGCGGATTTAATGGATTTTCATAATAAGAATAAGGACAAATGGACTTAGGCAAAAATGCAAATTGAAGCGATTTTACTAAGAACATCGGAGGCATCAATAAATTAAGTTAAATCAAATTCGAGGATCACATAAAAAGCGTTTTCCTCGATTTTTCTAATTTGTGTCCTTAACACAAATTACAGCGGTCTTATTGTCAATCTAAATTTTACTACTGTAAGTATACCTGAATTTCTGAATTCTTGATATGTCTAATCGTGAGGAAAGCTGGGATAATGCATTCTGATGAATGCATCCCAGCTATCCCAAAACTTTTTTTCTTCTTTTTAAACTAGTAACTTGTCTGCCCTCGACCTTTTGTCGAGATCAGACATTAAAAACGGAATTAATTCTATAGACTTATATCTACTAGTAGTCAATGTTTAACCAAAAAAGGAAAACCGTTTTAGCTGACACACGTAACAACAAACTTTGAAAAAAAGAATAAACTTGTTACGAAAGAAGTTTCTTTGCCATAAATTATTACTTTTAACTTCAGCGATTATACTTAGTAAATAAAAACACATGTATTCGAGAAGGAAAAAGTTTGCCCTAACAAACTCGGCACTCGCAAACATTAAAGCTCTCGGGATGATTGATGAAAGTTTCGCAGATAACATCACAGGATACATAATATGTAGGAGGTCTATAGGTGAAAGCGACTTGGGAGCGCGACTACACGACACGTATGTAAATTGAACGGAAATCGCCTTACTATAATCTCAAATTTCCATCACAATACGTAGAAAAAACCTAATATTTTCTACTTGCTGCAAAAATTTACCACTGAGACCGTACGCATATACTCGTATATTGGCTGATACTTTGATAAATGACTATAACTATATTTTTGTACGTTATTTATTATTTGTTTATTTATTTATTATTATTTGTAGGACCCGGTTGGATTGTTACAAACTGTATTCAGGCGAGCTACGGCGCGCTCAATGCTTTTTATGCTAACTTTAATATTGTTTTAAAATAAATTTGGTTAAACTATTTATAAAAGTGATAGTAGCGCATAGCGGATTAGTTAAAAAAAAGATGTTTTCTTTAATATTTAATATCAGAATTAAAGAAACTTAAAGGTAAATAGAAAAGGTTTAATTTATTTAACAGATGTTTTTGATGTTCATCAAAAACAACTGTTTTCATAAAATACTGTTACTGTAATATTACGTTTTTAAAAGCAATTTCATGTTGTTGTTTATAGACGAACTAAACTTCTTAATAAATGTGTACACAAAATGAATCCAAACCCATAGAATACCTTTCCATGGATGTGGATGGTAAATTGAGTAAACTAGGTTATGGTCACTAGTAGGTAGTAGGATGTGTCACTATTATCACAAGTGATTACACTCATTTGGCGAGGGCGGTATGTACACCTCTTCGCGGATTCAATCAAGTAAGTCAATCAATCTGTCAATATTAGTTTAATTGTTTGATTTACTTCTCTCTTATCTTCTCTCAATCCTAACTTTTTCAAATCAAATCAAATCAAATTGTTTATTTGCGTATTACAGATTATACAAAGATCTTATATACTAGTTTTGGCCTCTGTATACTACCCTTTCAGGTGTGCAAATATTAAGGCCGGAGCAATAAAGGCCGGAGCAATACGCTTCGGCCCCGGTGGACAGGGGGCAGCGGTTGTCAGCTGCCCCATCGCGGCGGCCCAGAAGGTCGCCGATGGACGGAGCCTCCTGGTCGGAGGTTTCCTGAGGGCGCAGGCACGGCTCCTGCAGGCCCGACCGGCAAGGTGCTTCAGGTGCCTGTCGGTGGGTCACGTAGGGGTGCACTGCACGGCGGAGGCCACCGTAGGTGACCGATGCTTCCGCTGTGGCCAGCCCGGTCACAAGGCGGGTGGCTGCAACGCTCCGCTGCGTTGCTTTAGGTGCGCAGCGGGGGGCAAGCCTGCCGACCACCGGGTTGGTGGTAAGGCCTGTGCCCTATCGCGACCGAAGCCGGGAGGCCGACCTTCCGCCTCCGAGCCGCTGATCCAGACGGAGAGTGCCGCTGGACAGCCGCAAAGTTCGCTGCGGGATGCGGGGATGGAAGTCCAGTGATGGATCCACATCTCCGCATCCTCCAGGTGAACGTAGGCCACGGTGCCGATGCTCAGGATCTTCTGCTCCAGAGCATGGCACAGTGGTCCATCAACATCGCCGCTATCGCCGAGCCATATGTCCATCGGTTTCTCGGGCCTGCCTGGGAGACCGACTTGGACGGCACGGCGGCCCTAGTGCACGGTACCGCAGCCGGCACTCCACCTCTTGCAGTAGTTGCAAGGGGACGGGGCTGTGTAGCGGCGATAGTTGGAGATATAGCGGTCGTGGCCGCTTATTTCACGCCGAACCGAAACCTAACTGAGTACGAGCAATGGCTCGCTCAGCTGGCCGTCGTCGTCGATGCCTGTCGCCCCCACCCGGTTCTTGTGCTGGGGGACTTCAACGCCTGGTCGCAGGCTTGGGGTTCCCTGCGCACGAAAACGAGGGGCAGGGCATTGGAGAACTGGGCTAAAAGATTCGGCCTAGTTCTCCTAAACCGGGGGGCCGTGGCCACGTTCGTGACGGCGAGGGGTAGTTCGATCGTGGACATCTCGTTCGCATGCCCCTCGCTAGCGCGTCGTGTCCAAGGCTGGCGCGTCGTTGTCGGGGAGGAGACAGGTTCGGATCACCGATATATTCGGTTTGACGTCTCCGCCCCTGCAGATGGCGCGCCGGTCAGACCGGCACCACCTGAACCACGTTGGGCGCTCAAGCGCTTAGATCGCAACCTCCTCCTGGAAGCCGCCATTGTACAGGCCTGGGCTCCTGCGCCGGACAGGCCTGTCGACGTCGATGCTGAGGCACAGTGGTTCCGGGAGGCCATGACCCGCGTCTGCGATGCGGCGATGCCTAGGGCTCAGCCCAATACTGCAAGGCGCCAGGTCTACTGGTGGTCGCCGGAGATCGCACGGCTGCGTCAAGCCTGCGTGACCGCGCGCCGCCAGTGGTCCAGGTTCCGCAGGAGGCGTCGCCGCCCCGAAGATGCGGCAGCGAGAGAGGCGGAGCTGTTAGCGGGTTACAGGGTTGCCAAGAGGACCCTTCAGGCAGCGATAAAGCGGGCCAAGAGCGAGGCCCGCCGCGAGATGCTGGAGACACTGGAGCGGGATCCGTGGGGACGCCCCTACCGTATGGTTAGGGGCAAGATGCGCCCACGGGCCCCGCCGCTCACACGGTGTCTTCAGCCAGAGCTGCTTGAGAGGGTCGTTGGCTCCCTGTTCCCAACGCGAGTGGTGGAGCATACTCCGCCACAGATGGCTCCGCCTCCGGCGCTTGAGGCGCCTAACGTGGATGACGACGACGTGCCTGAGGTCACTGGGGTGGAACTAAGGGTGGCGGTGTTACGGCTTAAAGCCAAAAACACCGCCCCGGGACCCGATGGCATTCCTGGCCGAGCGTGGGTCCTGGCCTTAGTCGACGAGGCTCTCGAGCCCCGACTGCGAGGGTTCTTCAGCGCATGCCTCGAGCGGGGCCAGTTTCCGAAATTGTGGAGGACGGGGAAACTGGTCCTCATCCGAAAGGAGGGGCGCCCGGCGGACTCACCGTCCGCCTACCGGCCCATAGTGTTGCTTGGTTGGGCCGGATCTGGCGGACAACCAGTACGGTTTCCGTCAGGGGCGCTCCACCGTGGATGCGATCATGCGCGTGAAGGCTCTGGCGGAGGAAGCAGTCTCCCGGGGCGAAGTGGTGTTGGCGGTGTCCTTGGACATCGCCAACGCGTTCAACACTATGCCCTGGAGCTGCATCAGGGAGGCGCTCGTGTATCACGAAGTGCCTCTCTACCTCCGCCGCATAGTCGGGGCATATTTGTCGGAGAGAGCCGTCGTCTACCCCAGTAGGACCGGTCTCGGTAGGCGTGAAATGTCGTGCGGTGTTCCGCAGGGGTCGGTGTTAGGGCCACTCTTGTGGAACATCGGCTACGACTGGGTGCTTCGTGGTGCCTTCTTGGATGGTGTCGCCGTCGTGTGCTACGCGGACGACACACTCGTGACGGCGCGCGGCAAGACGCACCACGAGGCAACCCTGAGGGCCACGGCCGGGGTTGCCCAAGTCGTTGAGCGTATCCGGCGGCTGGGTCTCGAGGTGGCTCTGCACAAGTCCGAGGCCCTGTTCTTCCACGGGCTTCGGAGGAAGCCGCCTGAGGGATCTAGCCTCACGGTAGGAGGCACTCGCATCGGCATCGAGCCCTCGATCAGGTATCTGGGGCTCGTACTCGATGGCCGATGGGACTTCGGATATCATTTCCGAGGTCTGGTCCCCAAGTTGGTTGGGGCAGCGCGTGCGTTGGCGCGGCTGCTGCCCAACATGAAGGGACCCGATGACTCCTGCCGGAGACTCTACTCGGGGGTTGTGCGGTCCATGGCCCTTTACGGGTGCCCAGTATGGGCGGGGGCCCTGAAGGCCAGCAACGTCGCGATACTGCGGCGACCGCAGCGAATGCTGGCCATCAGGATCATAAGGGGGTACCGCACGATCTCCTTCGAGGCGGCGAGTCTCCTGGCCGGAACTCCACCGTGGGACCTGGAGGCGAGAGCCCTTGCAGCACTGTATCAGTGGCGCAAGGAGGCGCAGGAGTTGGGTCGATACCCCGAGATTCGAGAAATCGATGACCGGAAATCCCAACTCCGCCAGGTCATCATAGGGGAGTGGAGGGAACGACTCGGGCAACCGAGCGCCGGGCACGCCGTCATTGCGGCGGTAAGACCCGTTATGGAGGATTGGCTCGAGAGGCGTCACGGGACCCTCTCATACCGATTGACGCAGGTGATCACTGGGAAGGGATGTTTCGGAGATCACCTGTGTCTGATCCGCAAGGAGCCAACGCCTGAGTGCCACCACTGCGATGGCCAGACCGTGGACACGGCTCTCCACACGCTGGCAGAGTGCCCGGCGTGGGTTGAGCAGAGGCGAGACCTCGTGGCGGCCATCGGAGTGGGAGTTCTCTCGCTCGATAGCCTGATTGCGGCTATCGTGCGGAGCGAGAGTGCGTGGAACTCTGCCGTCTCCTTCTGCGAGCAAGTTATGCTCGCGAAGGAGACGGCGGAGCGGGACCGGGAGAGGTTTAGAACTCTCCCGGCCCGCCAGGCCCGGGCACGGGCCAGGCAGCGCAGGCGACTCAGGCGCCGGAGGTCGCAGAACGACCTTCGTCCTCCATAAGCGCAGGCCTGGGGGTGACAGGTGAGGCCATCTGTCACCCTAGCAGAAGCAGGCCGGGGTGGCGGCGAGCGCGTTGCGAAGCGCGCTCGCTTCCAGGGAGCACAGGGAACATGGGGTTCCCACACGGGGCGGGGGTCGTCTACTCGTCTGTAGATGACCCGAGGTATGTCGGGGCACCAGGGCCTTCCTTTCTAGGGTATACCTGGTTCCCCGGCTATTAGTACCCGGCGAAGGCGTGCGGTTTTAGTCGGTTCGAGTCCTACATGCCACCGACAGGTGGTATCCGAGGGGATTTCCGCACGGAAAAAAAAAAAAAATAAAAAAATAAAAAAAAAAAAAAAAAAAAAAGGTGTGCAAATATTTCATACAAATTAATTACTCTAAACACAACAAATATGTATTGAATAGAATTGTCATATATTAATAAATAAAAAATAAAGTCTCTTAATCCTAAATTATATCAGTACCTGAGCAAAATCGCAGAATTTTTAAATTATGTCAAATCAATAATCCAGTATTATCTATATGTACATGTATATATCCATTATCAGTGAATCAGTAACAAATACTAGTCACAATCATTGAACAAACAATTGCAAATGTCATTAAATAATGTCTAAGAGGAAGTCATTTATCCTGTAGTACGTTTTTTCAATCAGAAACGCTTTTAGATCACGTTTAAATTTACATATGTCACATATTTGACGAATATTTTTTGGGAGCTTGTTAAATATTCTAGGAGCCATACCGAGGATATTTTTATTAAAAAGCGCACTTGTGTTGGGCGTTGCGTGGATTCTATCACGTATCTTTGGCTTTTTAGGGATTGAAAACATTCTGGATGCAATTTAAAAAAAACTGCCAACTCAAAAATGTACAGTGACGGAAAAGTCAAAATCTTCAGTTCCTTGAAGCGAGGTCTACAACTGTCCGGCAACCTTAAACCACATACGGCTCTAACGCATTGTTTTTGTGCTCGAAACGCATCGTCTCTCTTAACTGAGTTTCCCCAAAAAATGATTCCGTACCGTAGTATAGCCGTGACGCAAGCATTATAAGATACATTTATAATGTTAAGTATAGATTCATTTATAATCTAAAACAGAGTATTATAATACACTAATATTGAAATCATTTTCGTGCTGTTAAATTAATAATTATTTAAGAGTTTATTTTATTAATTTAGAGTAATATTCATTTAGAGTAATATCTCGCAATCTATTAGCTAACAGAAAAATGAAAAGTTCCACGTGATTTTATAAAACGCAGAACTAACTTCACTTTACTAAACAATATTATTAAAAATTCTGATTTAGACTTCCAAGGCTTGAGCTGATTTAATTAAATTTGTGACACAACAACGTTTCTTACCACAAAAGTATTTAACACCTTTACAAAAGCAAAGCTCACAACTTTATAAGAGGTCTTTGTTAAACTCTTTATGTTCTTGCTGGTTCATTGTTTATACAACTGCTTATTGATTCATTTTCAATTGAAATACTTTTAAATAACACATTTTCGATGGCGATGGTTTGATGTTTAAAGGATGGAAGAAGAAGAAATGACAAAAATAATTTACGAGTATTAAGGATCCTGTAAGAGGGCAAACCCGTGCGGGCAGGTTCCGTTCTGTATCTGGGTTGGATGTAATTTATTTATAATATGTGAGTATTTAGTAAAATATAAGTATGTTTATCACCTGTCTTGTTATCATAGTACTATGTTGAAGAGAAAAATGCCTTGAGATATTCAAAGTTTATTATTATTATTGCATTTACAATAAATTAATTTAAGGTGGTACTCATATTAATTTATTACTTAAGCTGCAAAATATATGTATTTATAACCTTTAAGTACTCACATATATATATACATTTTCAGTCACTGTGACACCTACTATCGTTATTTTTTTCTATAAAAAGTACTTTTGAACACACAAGATGGGAGCACAACAAAGAAAAGTTTTAAAGATTAAACTATTATAACATCAAACTGCAGTGTGAAAGCGGCTTATAAAACCATTCCAAATGATACCGCAAACATAACTTTGTACGAAGATAATACTACTTTTACTACTACTTATACTACTTTATATATCATGTATTTATATTTCAACATATTCTTGTTATATTATATAAAGGTTTAATTTCATGAAAATGCCTTTGAAATTAAGTCTGCGTTATGCAATATGTTTGCAGGAAGTATACGTGATTACAGAATGTCACCAACCCATTCATTCCGTGGGTGTCGTAAGAAGCGACTAAGGGAGCAAACTACCCAGGACAACAGCACTGTAAAGAGAAGGAAAACTTGACAAAAACCCTATACCAACCCGTCTGGCCAGCTTGGTATAGTAGGCCAAAACCTCCTTTCTAAGGAGAGGCCTATGTCCAGCTGTGAACTATTAAAGGCTGTTGATGTGATGATGATATCTGAATAAGTATTTAAATAGACGACCGGATGGCGTAGTGGTTTGTGTAACGGACTGCTATCCTAAAGGTCGCGGGTTCGATTCCAACATTTGACTCAAGTCAAACATTTGTGTGCATCTTTTAATGTTTGATTTGGTCTGGGTGTTTCTATGTATAATATGTATGTATTTACAAAAAAAAAAGTATATATGTATTTATATCAGTTGTGTAGTACCCATGGTACAAGCTCTGCTTAGTTTGGGACTAGATGGCGTTGTGTGAATGTGGTAGAATATTATTATTATTATTATAATAAAAATTAATACATGTTTGTTCGTTAATATTATATATATATATATATTATATAACACTGCCTTACGGTTCATCTTTGCATACACTTTACCAGGGATACGAATAAGGATAAAGATTACCTTTCATCCATGTGACTGTAACGATAGATTTACGCGATTTAAGTCACCGGCAAAAGTCAGATGATCCTCGCAGTTGTACTTCTATCATTTAAGACATCATCATCATCAGAAGATCATTTTGTATGAAAATAGTTTTAAAAATTATCTTTTACCAAAACTCCCCAATTTAATAACCGCCATTAAAAAGCGTGGTTTGGCTTTTAATCAAATTTATACTATTTACCAGTTCCCCAAAAACTAAATCTCTTTATACAGACAGATTTTTACATATTAAGTGATTTATTTTACTGATATTGCATAATGTAGACCGTATATGAAATCTAGTAAGCTCTATTCTAATGGACGTTTAAAATTGTTTGGTACTCGAGGGACATCGTGATATTCGTATAGTCTAGTTCTATTAAACTTTATTTAAAAGGCGTGGACTCCAAAACTGTTAGTTGTTTATAACAAATACACACTTATGTATATACAATACTTATGTCTATTAGCTTGTTTTTAGTTGTATATTTAACAAAAACAAGCTAATAGACATAAGTATTGCTATACCGGCCCATTGCCCGCTATTTTCAAGGCATTTGTACAGCGAAAAACATGGCGGGCAATGGATGGATAATAAAAAGGTTAAACGTACATTATAAGTGTAATAACGGGCATTTGAGGTTACTAGTGTAGTACAAAATATAGAGGTTACTAGTGTTTAGGAAATTTCATAGTGTATAGCAAGTGGTGACGTTATTGCTAATATGAGAAGTGGAAAAATTAAACGAAGCCACACAAAGTTCTTTACTAAGCTTAACGTCATTTTCTTCATATTCAAAGGCCTAGGCAATAGCGACCCGAGAATCATATTGTATCTCATCTTTTGATGTTTTTTTTTTGTCAGCGAGTAAATGATCGGTAGGTACATTTGCTGGTGTGCGTAGCAATGACAAATAAAGTTCATTTATATTCTACTGTGCAAAATTGTAATAGTGTAATCTCCTCTGCCGACTCTATGCTACAACATTAAAAACATTCAAACAATAAAAAATGAAGAATTTGTAAAATATAATGAGTTAATGAACTATATACTGAATACGAATACGAGTCACTGCATCTACTCGTATATAGCTATTTATCTACAAAATAATAAAGATTTTATATTTTAATACTTATAAATATTTTAAGCAAGTTAAATTGTGAATACAGATTGCGTTACCATTATCACTTTTCGCAAAGTATATATTTCATTTTCAGCTATACCACTGAAAAATGTTAAACTATACGCTGTATCAACTATGTCACAGCTTATTTTATAAATATAAAATTAGCCTAGAGTGAAAATTTGTGAAAACCAAAAAAAAATTCTCAATAACATTGGACCCGATGGAATTGATAACACCATGGATCGCTGCGATGGCATCCCCAGGGAACCGACAGGATATCCGAGGGAATTTTTTACCCTGACACAAAAAAGGGCACAATTCGTTTTAAGTTATTTAAACATACGAAGGTTTGTAAACACGCTTTCACTTTTGTTCAGCAAACACTCATCACTAGCAACCATTTTGACACTTTTCACTCACAAAATGCCTTTGACAGTTTTTAATACCTGTCATGTGCTTAATTTTGGTTCAGCATAGTTAGAGTTCGTTGACCAAAGTTACCAACTTCACAAAACGGCTTCGAGCTTCACTAAGCTTATGAACACTCGATTAGTCAAAAGTTGAATGCTCATGAAAGTAATTAAATCTTTTTGAACATGTATTTGACTTTGGAAACATTAATATGAAGAACTACTTCTAACTTACTACTGCTCAGCAGCATTTGTTACAAAATAGAAATTTATCTCGCTCAATAAATTACATTTTATACGAGTGATGTTGAATCAAATTTGAGCCTAACTGAACTACGATCTTTATAAATTGCCTAAAAGCTAAGACACAAAAGATTATTTTAGTCGAATGTTTATCTGGGTTACTTTAACTTGCTAATCCAATTTATGAGGGTTTCTTTATCTTTAGAATCAGTTAGAAAATCCATTTTTGATGACAATTATAAGTGGGAGTTCGGAAGTTCGGATTGATGCACAATATTCTATTGTTAGTTATTGAATTACTTATTCTTATTTCTACAATTTCATTCAAATCTTCGTTTAATTTAAAAAATATTACAAACATTCTAGTACTTCTTGAGATATTGTTGATTTAAACTATAGGGTAGGTATATGGGGGGCGAACAAGCAGACAGAACATCTAATGGCGGAGGGGGGAGGGGGGGTTCTTCTGATAAAGTCACTTATTCGTGTACTGCTTGTCTGTGTCACAGCTTTTCAAATGCAATCCAACTTAAACGGAAATTACTAAATCGATCTTGAGCTTTATTAATTAAATATTAGTTAAGGCGTCTCCTTTTGAAAAAAGACTTCGTTTTAATTACATTTACCTTTCAGAGTAATTAATGAACGCTAATTTGATAAATTTCAAAAGATTTTATTAAATTATTGTCATTATTGTAACGTTATGTGACAATAGAATGTTAAAAGTGTGAATTTCTTGAAATTGTTAAATTTTAACATTTTGGGATTTTAAAACATCAATATAATAAATGTGTCTTTTTAACTTTCATTTAAGTAAAAAAAGTCAAATTTTAAAATTCTGTAGAAAAATGTGTTTTTTTAATCATTCTACATGAACGTACTCTTCTAATATTAAATTACATTGCATTAACCACAACAGTCTTTCGGATGTTTGAATAAATTTCAAGACTTTTTCATTTGCTTCATTTATACACTTGTACACCAAGTCAATGTTATAAGAAATTCGAAGCTAAGTTACGGCAACAGTACAATAGATGACCTTATCGAAGCGATTTCTATCAAATCTATGTTTGTCAGAATGAATAAGTATATCAATAATTTATGTGTTCCTTAGCAATGTATCTTTATTCACATATTCGATCACCACATTTGAATACGTATCTACATTATCACGACTGTATTCTCGAAGAGGTAGACAGAGGCGTGTTGAACAACCATGTTGTATCTAAGTATTTGCTCGTGTATGGATTCATTGAGCATCTAGTGGTACAAAATCGAAGTGATGCATTTACATCACTTTATACATTTGTAAGTTGGTTACGGATCCCGCCTTCGCAAACGCCCAAAGCGTTTAGCCTGGATGTCGCGCCTGCACGAAAGTTTGAAGAATTATAACTGCAATCAGTAATAAACGCGGAAACTCGTTCATTACTTCCAACCGTTTCCTGATCGTGGTTTATCTTCTTAAATAAATCTTCTTCTATAAATATATATTACAGAGTCAAATTCTTTATTTGCATTCATGTGCACATAATATATTATCTTAATTCTTATCACTATGTATGTTTAAATGTATTGTTTTATTTATTGATATAATGTAAAAAATTATAAAAAATGGTCAGTTTAAAAACTGAGGGCTATACCTAACGATTGTTTGATACCTTGATTATAGTCAAATAATGACTGTGTAATAACATCAATTGTAGAAAACTTACAAAATTTTGTCAATTTATGAAGGTTTGATTAATAAAAAAAAATGACGTGATTAAAAACTACATCAATAATAATTTGAAAGTTTATTTAAATAAACTTTCCAAATGTTAGTTACTAGTTGTACCTACCCTGCCACTATCAGATTATGGTTACATTGATGAGAAATTAGGAACAATGTTTGAAGCGGTTTGTCTACCGTGTCCACATTTTAGCTCAATCGGTGCAGAAATTTTTGAGTTTTTGAAGCGTTCACGAACCAACTTAACACTTTTATATATATATTAGATTATACCTTAATCATACTTAAGTAAAACTGGGGGATTATAATTAAAGTTTAAAATTTATTACCAAATAAATTTTCACAATAAAGGAATCTAGGAAGTTATAATTATTACAGACGGACTTTTCTAAATTTGTATTATAAACTATTAAGTTTCTCTTCTTAGTCATTTCTAGTAATGTGGTGATATATTAGTGTCACCACATTACTAGACATGACTAAATTTGAGTATCATAGATTTATTATTGTTTTATTATTCATAGACACATTTATCATCAAGAGATAAATAAAGGCAAAACACTCACCTTTACATTATTTCCTAAGTAAATTGGTGTCCCATCAGTATAAATTAAATTAACATGTTTTTTGTTGATAAATACCTTGAGTACATCGAGACCGAATAACTATTTATTTTATATATTAATCAAGGCAACGAAACAGAACAATCGGTCAGACAATCGGCAAATTTAAAACAAATTCTGGCAGGTCTGTTAGTTTGATATCTTTCTTTAATGTCCTATGTCCTCTGGACGGGACAGAGGGCGTCCACAGCCAGTCTCCTACTCCTAGCTTGATATAAGTTTTAGTTTTTAGAAGTAATTTCTATTTAGAAGTAAAAAGAAAACTTAAAACGAATATTGATTATTGTATCTGAAAGTCATTAGCATAAATGTATTTTAAATTAATGTTTGTATGAAAATGCTTCTAGTTGAAAAAGCAATAAGCTTCTGTGTAGCTACGAAGCGATGCGTTTAGTGCAATAATCACTCAAGCGTGGCCGCTTTGCGTCACCTAAACAGGCCAATATTGAAATACTTGTATATACATCTCATTATAAAAAAATAATTGCTCTTTTACAGAACAAGAAATTTGAAATAAATAATAAATATAATTTAAAGTAGTTTTCCATTACCAAGAATGTTCAAATCCTCTAGATCAAAAACCATAATAAATACTAGCACTCACTACGCCATGGAATTTGATATGAAAATGTTTATCTATAACATATTTGTATTTAGAAATATTTATTAAAAAATCTAATTTTGCTTCTAATTTCATCGATTTAGTTTTGGTCAAACCCCTAAATATTATTTATTTAAAAAAATAAAATATTCAATATTTTTTTCTTCTACATAAATAAAAATTAAGTTTCCTCCCTCCTAAAAAGTAATCACATCTTTTTGTAACACTCTGTAATACAATAATAAATAATGCCTCAATGCCTTGACAAAATCAATTAGAACATAACTGACATCCATGTAGGTACGCATATTAAATAATATTATGTGTGTACCTATTAACCTTTCAGCATTTACACATGAGTGGAATGTGTTGCGTTAGGAAAAATGTAAGGGAACGGGCCAGTAATGTTCGTAATTATCTCCGTAATTCCATGTGCCTACCCTATTAAAGAAACGGGTGAGTAAAAGGGACGTTGAAATAAAATTGACTTCAAAGCCTACCGAAGCAGTAAACAAAGATCTAACTAATGTCAGTATAAATACGGCCTTCTAGCGTTAGTCGTGAAACCGAAAATTAAATATGTACATACATATGTAACTCACCAACAGATACGTTACAAATGTTTTTGATAAAATTATAATATATAAGTTATAACTGCAGAACTAATAATTTTGTTATGTCGAATTGTTACTATAATTATTTCCAATTTCATAATACCTTTACTTTTTCTGTTCTAGTTCTTTAATATAAAAAATATAGATCTTTACACAAAGTCACTGCATAAATAGTGTGGGAATCGAAGTCACAACTTCTGGCTACAACAGTCAGTACTACTAATCACGGGCCCAACAAGCCAGTCATAAAAAAAAATAACGTATTATCGCGCCGTTTATTCCATCGTTATTCATATAGTATTTAATAACCTATATACAAGAAAAAAACACAGATACATGCTTTAAATGTAAATTAAAATATAATGTTATTTATCTGTCAGTTCGTTTATTTAATATTTTGTGGGGGAGTAAGAATACAGAGTGTCAACAGCCCTATTCTCATCCTGTGGGTGTCGTAACTACACACACACACTACACTACGCACACTAAGGGAACAAACTACACTGGATAACAGTACTGCAAAGGGAAGGCAAACTTGAAACAAACCCTGTACATACATGGAAGCGTGGTATAGTAGGCTAAAACCTCCTTGCTAAGGAGAGGCCTATGTCCACCAGTGCACCATTAAGGGCTGTTGGTGATTTTACAAATACTAAAATGATTGTAAAACAAATTGTGAAACAACACAATTTACCAATTATTATTCATTGGTAAATTTTGTTGTTTCACTCTTTTATTGTGCTCTATTGTCTTATTAACCTCCGAGCGCCCAAACATCAAATTGGATCTATCCCGCTAAGCGGCTAAGCTAAGCTAAATTTAGCGTGAGAATCTAAGTTAGCGGTCTACGTTCAAACACCGATGTGGCACCTAAAAGGTTAAGTTAAAAAGGAAGTAAAGTAAAATTAGGCTACAACAATTAAAAAACTGTAAAATTAGAAATGAAACTTAACGATAGCGAAGAATGCAGTCAGTTTTACTGAATAGAAATATAAAAATGAAGCTGCAAATTGCTGAACAAGTCTGCTCAATCATGCATCTCTGAGTCACAAGTAAATCAGATCGTACCAATTGAAGGAAACGGGGGGTGTTAAAATCATTATTAGTAAGGAGTTTTGTAACTACATATAATGTGATTTCTTTCCATCATCTTTTGATCTATGTTCAATAACAGAGTTACGTTCCTTTTTTACATACTACGGGAATCAAAATTTAAACCAGTCATTAAATCATTTCTTAGAAATTGATTAAATGATTCCAGTTAATCAGAAAACTTCGCGTGAGATGGTTTACCTAATTGAACCAAAGGAATAAATATTTATAAGATGGAATGCAAACTATTGGGCTGGAGCATTGTAAGATAAAGCCGAGGTATTTACATAAAGACAAACAGAATTAATTTCGGCTTGAATGAGAGTTGTAATGAAGTCAGTCGTGCCCTGCATTCCATCCATTCCATCTCAAAGCAATTCAGCCATTTAATCAAAGATTTTCGGAGATTTCATTTTTAACTATCTATCTATCGCGAATTTAATGGAATATTGAAACGATTTTCACGTTTTAGTTTTTTCAATGCTTCTTTAATTAATTTACCTAATGTGTTTTATCATATTACCTTGGTTTGAGTGCTTTTTCCTAACTGCTACAGTCAGCATGAGATTCATGGGCGTAAATGTACCATGCGAAGTCCAGTTTCGCGGTCACTTATTAGTTAAGCCTAACTAGAGAGTTAAGCCTTATTAGTGTGGAAGAGGCTTTGTGACATGGCCTACCGCCTACATATTACTATATTATCTTCTCTGAGGAGAGGGCACCTCAGTTCTCATCACTCGTTCTTCAGCTTTAAGGGAAAGCGACTCGAATCGCCGATTGCCAGGATGTCGGATCGGCTTAATCTCCTGGCGTTGTGTAGAGATGTACCTTTGCTTTGCAATCTCTATCTCTTTAACGATTTCATTGAGCACTCTCCACAATAGAGTTCGAGCTCCAAGAAATCGTTCAGACTAGTGACAGCTTTCAACCATCGTTAAACGAAACAAAACTTACATTCTCATCACCTACATTTTTTTTATGTTATTAGGTGGCAAACGAGCCTGGCATTATCATTTAATCATTTCATTCATTTGACGACTGGATGGCGTAGTGGATTGTGTAACGGACTGCTATTCCCAAGGTCGCGTGTTCGATTCCCGCTTAAGTCAAACATTTCTGTGCATGAACATTTGATGTATGATTTGGTCTGGGTGTTTCTATAATTTTTGTAAATACATACATATTATACAATATGTATGTATTTACAAAAAAAAAGTATATATGTATTTTTATCAGTTGTCTAGTACCTATAGTACAAGCTCTGCTTAGTTTGGGACTAGATGGCGTTGTGTGTATGTGGTAGAATATATTATATTATATATTATATTATTTACTGTGAGATCATAGTATCACCATGTCATGTGGTGGTCCATGGCTCGAAGCTTATAGTTTTAAGGCATTACAGTGACGGTGATAAGAAAACTCGTACCTAACTGGATTGCTAAGGTTATTTCTGTCTCGTAGTAGTTCCTAGTCAACTAGATAACATGCTCAAGATAGACAAATACTTAAACAATTTTAAACGTCAACCCTTCGACGTCAATCGGTCTAGATGTGACATGAGCGTCGACCATAACTTTAGTTTGACCAAGTACATACCAAGACTTACGCGTCGAGATGATCTATTTAAACTGTATCTTGTCCTGTTTCTTTTTAAATTGCTTGAGAGCCTTTGCCTTTATCTCACTTTGGTCCTTATCGGCATCTTTTACTGTTATCACCAATAACGCGTTATTACCCATGTTGCGTTTTTCATAAAACATTGATCAGGAAAATGCATCACTATGGAATTAGGAATACTGCTTTGGATCTTCTTATATCTTATTTGAGTAATAGGATCCAGAGACTGGAAGTTAATGGACAGAGGTCCCTGGGGTCTCTGGTCACTACAAGGGTGCCGCAGGGCTTAATTCTCTTTCCGTTTTTGTTTCTTATTTATATAAACGACCTACCTAATCTGATAAAAGATAATCAGAAGATAGTGCTATTTGCGGATGACACTTCACTTTTATTTAAACTTAAACGACAGCAATCTGTAACTGATGATGTGAATAGCACTCTCTCTAAGGTCGTGAACTGGTTTAAAATTTTACTTTTAAAATAAAACTAAACGCATTATATTTTTTAAACCTAATGTTAAGCAGGTAAAAACCAATGTTCTGATAAATGGAAAGGAGTTGGACCTTGTGAACACCACCAAGTTAAACTCTAGGCTCTAATGCAGTGGAGCCCACACATTGATCGGATGGACAAATAAACTCAGCTTTGCAGCATACGTCAATTGTTCTAAAATTCGTCAGTTTACCGATGTAAAAACAGCTGGACTAGTGTATTTTAGCTATTTTCATAGTGTAATGTAATATGGTATTTTGTTCTGGGGAAATGCCGCTGACATTCAAAGTATCTTTGTGTTGCTATTCGCTTAATTTATGATCTCGGTTATTGGCAGTCACTGAGGGATAAGTTTAAAGAAATTGGTATCACGGACAATCGCATCACAAGACATATATGTATGAAAATTAAGTGTATGTCAAGAAAAGTATTAATTTATTCACAAAGTTTAACGACATTCATAAAATATACACTAGAAATAAAGAAAAATTCGATTCTACAATAAAATGCCAAGCAGATTTCATGAATTTTAACAAAAAGTCTTTAGTAAAAGTAAAACAAAAACTATGTGAAAAGGCTTACTACACGAATGCAGAGTTACTTAGATAACAAATTTGCTTGGAATTGATGCTGCTCACTCCCACAGTTACGTTTATGTTTGAAAGAGATGGATATTTAGTTTTTGTTGTAATTTTTTTTTTGTTTAAGTATGTAATGTAAGTATAGTATGGTGCAGGCTTGTAATGTTAGTTCTTAGTTTTAGTAACTTTCTGGTGGTTTTAAGTGTTTCCACGGTCTACCCAAATGTCGGCTCCTTCTAGCTGTAAAATCCGACTTGTAATAATATCTGAAAAGATTTACTTACAGAAATAAATTTCATTTATTAATGGGGTTCTGTGGTCATCGTCGCTGAATCTAGTTATTTTTATAATCCTTGCTACAAATAGCTAAGCCCGATAAAAGATCTCGATCTCCTTAAGATTCTCGAACTTTGAGGTGATTGTTCAGCAATTCTCTGTTTTGAGTTCCATCAGTTGGGCTTCACTCAGAGCTGAGTGGATACTTTCGACCCTCCTATACGTTCGATCACATTATCTATTGTGTGAGTGTTGAAGTATCGGCGCGTGCGTGATATCAGCTTTTAAAGTTTACGCTTATGACTCAAATACAAGATAAAGTTAAAGTTTACATGTTCAAGGAATTCTATTAATACGGTCATAGAAAGTCCAATGTCGACATACACGTAATTAATCCCATTAACAACTCATTATTTTCTATTATACAAGATGTTCTTACTTTCTTTAAAGCGGTGAGTAACATCTGTTAACTCAATTTTAATACATAATGTTAAAATTGCTTTTCTTGTGTTTTACAAATGGGAGTTATGTGTAAGTATGTGATGGCTAATAGAGTACCCACCGATATTGTGACATTAAATATAGTTAAATAACAGTGTCTTGCAGTGATATTTTGTGCAATGCGTATAAATTTTGCAGCATCACAACTTTGCCAGTTCTAGGGGTTGCTCTCAAAGTGCATTTTATTTTAGATACTATTTATTTGTTATACACCATTCAACACATTCAAATAGAAGATCTAGTTTTTTTTATGCATTCAATGGAAATGGTCGCTTAAGTGCTTATTTGTCCTATTTACCATTGGGTGAATTTTACAGGACGAATTTTTTTTGCTCTATTAGAAAAAAAACAATGTTTCAAGATTTGAAATCTTTCTTAATACATGAGTTACTAATGATTTTATTGTTAGAATTTTCATCGACTGATGGTAACTAAATATACCTTATTTTACAGATTTTGTATAGAGATAAAACAAAAATGCACTAACAAAATTACGAATGTGGACTTAGGCCACTACCTCATTAGAAATAGCACAAAGTGACCGTTCCATTTGTACGAGTACGTGTTTATTTGTTCTAAGTGCCAAATGTAATAGGTTGTTAATTTAATCTTCACATTGACCAGCCTTAACGATAGTGTGTTTTGAATTATTTATTTGACTTTTAAGAGTTAATGTGCTTATAAATAAAAAAAAGCTTGTACCTCTTTTTTAACTTGTTATTTATTAATTGTCAAGCATAAAGAAACCTTAAACTGAACACACACCTTGCACAAACGTAAGACCCGGCTTAAAAATGTCGCCTTATTGGATAAATCAAAGAATTATGACCAATGAATTATCTATATAAAGTAAAAACGACCCCAGGTCGGAACGAAGTTCCTTTCGCTTTGTGACATCGCTTCATTCCTGCCAGCCGTTGCCACCCGGAACGGACTTTAAACCTACCTAAACTTAAAAAACATGATATGCTGGAAAGAGCAATTTCAATCTACATTAAATACACAACATGTATATAAAGTATTTAATTGGAAAAGAGATAATAATGTATTCTTTAAAAAAGCTTTGTAAATAAGCCATAATATATTTGTAAAATTGAAAAGATATTGGTTACTGTGGTTTATCCTTAGGAGATAGATGGATACCATCATAGACTTTTTTGTAGCTGTTTTTAGGATTTACAATTCCATAGTAAATTATTTTAGTTTATCTCTTAAGGTTTAGCCAGCATTTGTAATGTAAGCGCACAAAAAAATGATTTTTATCACAAATCTTTGAAATTCTCGGATTTTCTCTACTGTAATATGAGTGTATTATACATATAAACCTTCCTCTTGAATCACTCTCTCTATTGGTAACCTAACTTAAGAACCGCGTTAAAATCCATTGCTTAGTTTAATAGATCTAAGCAAGTACGTGTGTACTATAGTAAAAAAGTGTCGGATAAAAGTCATGTTACACTTTTTCGGTCTAGCTCCTATCCGCTCGTTATTGTTAGAACACGGGTAAGACAATTTAAAAATGTCGTACAGGATTTTTTTAAACATCTAACTCAAACTCAAGTCAACTACAAAGTACTCACTCTTCAGTTTGAGCTGGGGTCTGTTTATTTTTACTTTTTTTATATGTTTTAGACATAATTAAGTACTTGTCTAAAACATTTCAAAGCACAAAACACAATAAATTAAATTATTTTATCAATATTTTCAGCGTTTCTTTTGATATCGGCAGCTACGATTTCAAAATATACAAAATGGCGTCAATGGCTTTGTGGGCTGTGATGTGTGATGGTCGATTGAGTGGACATATAACACTCAAGCACTCAATACCTCTTACGATGTAGGACATAGAATAAAAACTGGACTTTGAACAAATAAGCACAAAATTTTCATTGCAGTATCGTATCACAAATTAAATTCTAATGGTATTTGTCGTTTCTAAAGCAAAAAGTTTTGAAACTTCATTAACCAACGGGTGTGAAATTTAAGTCTTAACAATACTGAATTTAAAGTTAATTTTCGATAAATTGGTCTAAAGGACAAATAAGCACTAGGGTGACGAAATAATATCACTAGATTGTTTCAAATACAGTCAGTAGTTCTCTTCCGTGAAGACTTCGTTTAATATACATTATTGCACTAAAAAATAGCTTACTTAGGTAAATCTCAAGTTATCTATTTTTTTACATTAGGTGTATGAATCCATTTTGATTTGACTTTTTTCATTGGACTTTCATCAATGTTGTGTGTTGTTCTGAATACATGTGATTCTTATTAGACAGATGTGAATATTCGATTATTATGCACGGTGTTTTCTTAGCTCACTGTTAATCCAGATATAATGAAAAGAAATGAAACGCATGAAAATGCGTTTCATTTGTTTATTATTCATTGCAGTGGAGAAAAATAAACTTTGCTAACATGCAATGTGATCTAAAGTATATTTGTTACTGTTCAAATATATTTTATGTATTTATGTTCGTTGACAAAGTTACCCCAATACTGAACATAGAAACATCAATGATATTATGTAAAACATATTGAAAAGGGTAAGAAAAAAGAAATCTTTTGACTTCATAAAGCGATAGGGTTGGGAATAGTCCTAGTGCCTAAAGGCAATCTCAAGAAAAGGATAGAATCAAAATTGCAAATGTCAAATCATTTTTCGAGTAGGTGATTTATGTTTGTTTACAATAGTACACTAATATAAAATATACTTTGAAGTAGTTTAAATACATTTGAAATATTGATATGGCAACATATTTTATGCTTCACCCATACTTAATTATTCCGTAACAATATGGAGTTCTTTTTTTCGGCATTTTATTTCTTTTATGTAATTATTTTCTAATCAAGCAGTAAAGATAAAGTTACCTAATTATATGTACACATACTTGACATAGCACCTTTACACATTGTGGAAATGTGTTATTATACGCGCCAATACTGGCTTAGAAGAATAGTTTCATTAATTTGTAACAAAAAAAATATTTTTAACTTTATGTCGGGGGATTTAATTGACAATTAGGGGCTTACAAAACTACTAGAAATATTAAAGCGAAGTTTTCTTACCGGATTTGAAATTGTGTGTTGTGAAACGTGTATTTGTGTGGTATGTAACAGAATATTCGAACGTGATTTCATTTCAAAGCGTCGAATTATATTGAAACTTTGCACACTAATCAAGGACCGATGACAATGCAATAATTTAAATAGTTTATCGTATTATCCTAATCAGGACCTTCAGGATTAACTCTTTCTATGCCTAAAAATACCGTAGTGTCTTTTGCCACGTACTAAGGTATGTAATAAACTTACCTGTTACTTTTTTAGTCTTAACAAGATAATAATCATACTTAATGGCTAAAAAAGGAAAACTAAACTAGAATTAAAAAAACTAAACAACACGCTCGTTAGACAAACTAAAAAGTAGGAAATAATTTTCTTTAAGAAAAAAGCAAGCGATGCTTTTCAAGGTAGTTTATAATATCATAACTTAACTTTTACCTATATCTGTCAGTAAAATATTTTATAACAATTGAGATCTATCACCCCGCGCTTTTTTTTGTGTACTTATAGAAAATTATTGTTCTTTGTGTACTTATAGAATTTTTTTATACTTTTTTAGTAGTTTACTAGAAACTTCTTTACATAATGCGACTATATTTCAAGGATAACTAACACTAAATGAGTATGGAGTATACCTACAAAATTATGTTGTTGTCAAATACGAGCATCAAGGAAAATGAGTTCCATGAAACTTGATGACCTAGTGCCTTAACCATTTTCCAATAAATGTCCTTAGGAAATGTCCACTGAGTTCTTCGAAAGCTTTTATAAACGTTTTCACTGACATCTGACTCATGTTTTTCGTCTACGTTGTAGTTGAGTCATTGAAAGCAAAAGGTTAAAAGTTTTGCCTATTGTGTAGATTGATAGAAAAGTGAGTCATTTTAATTTTTATTGATTCTAGACTCAATAACAACAACAAAATTCAATAGAAACGTAAAATTATTTAACAATTTTTAGTAACATTTTAGTAAATTACGCGTTCCCGTAGTATAATTCACTTACTCACACAGGTCACGGGACGATAGTGCCAGGTACTAGCTGGTACGGTGCTGCTAAAGTAAATTAATTTTTACTGTTTTTCTGACTCATTCACACTTTGTGTTTTAAAAAAATGCTATTTACCTAACTTTAATAAAACACTACTGTTGCAGGCACCTTTCTCTTCCGTTAATTAAACTTTCTCAGACTAAACAAGTTGACTTAAAATTCCTGTTATCCCCGTAAGCTACGTGAAATCACGTAGCTTACGTCGATAATAGGAATTTAAATTTTATATTTTATCTTATATGTGGCTAAATAGCCACTTTTATAATAATATGTAATTATTAGAAATCCATAGGTTAAGTGGAGTAAATAAAACATTTTTTTTTTTTTACATTTACCTAAAATACATACAAGTAGCCAAAGTTTAAAAATAAAATATTTATAGACTAGTCAGCCTGAAAAATTTAAATCAGTGGTTTCGTATAAGTATGATTTAATTTACTTAATTTTAGTAGACACCTGAATAAAATTATTTTTTTCTCCATTAACTGTGCTTTTGGGGTTCTGTAATTTAACCATGAACCATTATAGTTTCATTATGAAAGTATTGAATATGAATAAAAATAGAGATATTTATGTACATATCAGGGTTTTGCGAATGTCAGTATCAGCATCCGCAGATTTTTAGCATTGTTTTTAATATCAGCATCAGCAGTGTTCTCAACCACTAAACCGATTTAAAAAAATCTTTCACCAACGGAAAGCTACATTATCAGCGAGTAACATAGACTTTTTACTTTTACTTTAACCAGATAAACGCGCTACAGCTACAGTTGTCAGAAATAAAAAAGGAATTCATAGACCACTACATAATAAAAGAACTATCTGCACTGGCTCAGAGATTCTTGTCATCTCTGTTTTTTAAATATAACTTAAAATTAATCAGGTTCCAATATTAATGCAAGTCTGTTATCATCACTGTTCAGCCCAAGCCCCACAAACAATTAATTTTTTTTTTCTTTTAATAAATATTACATATACGGCCAGGGTGAGGAGCGTGCGCATTGTTGAATAATTAATATCTCATTATCAAAAACTTAAAAATGCTGGTGATTATTTTCTCCTTAATAAATAAAAACCAAAACTCACCGTTCGTTATTATTATAAATGATTATATTATTACAAAAACAAGTATCATATATGTATCCTTATACTAAGTATATTTTGTTAACAAAAAAAATTAATAATTATTAAGTACCTACTAGCTTTTCCCCGCGGCTTCGACCGCGTCTGTGTCGGTTATCGCGGTAAAAAGAAGCCTGTGTTACTCGCTGATAATGTAGCTTTCCATTGATAATTTTTAAAATCAGTTTCATGGTTTAAGCGTGAAAGAGTAACAAACAAACAAACTCACTTTCACATTTATAATACAAGTATGGATGGATAACTTGTGTTTAATTCAAAATTTTAGGTCAGATATGCTAATAATTTTATATTAGGAATTTTATATTTAGTAACTTTTTAATATCAGCATCAGCATCCGCTGATATTGATCTAAAAAAATTGAGCATCATCATCAATAAAATGCCTAATGGCATAAAGTCGGCCTTTGTACAATATGTGCATTAAGTTTAAAATAAATAAATAAACATCCATCTATACAGAAAAAACCTAAAAGTACTATTAATCTTAGAGAATTTGTAGTAAAAACCAAAACGTAGTTTTAAAGCTCCTCAAAAACTCCAAGGCTATTTGCCTTAGACATACATATGTTCAGGAATTAAAGAATTAACATAATAAGTATTACTTACGCACAATACTGGAAAAACTAAGAAACTAAGTCAATATAATAAAATGACAATGGACAATGGAGGTGAGAGGCCATGAGAATTAAACTATTAATTTGAATATCAGTAGTTTTTAAACAACTTTCGGTAAAACAAATATTAAACCTAAACGTCAATGGTAGCATAATGGCCTTGTTTTGTATCCGTGAGCATATAATCAATGCCGAAGCCATTAGGCCAACGCCGGTGCCTAATACTTAGCTAGTAGTCGGACTACTATACGCCGTAGTCCAACTTTAGTTGAACAAAGCAGTTGGACCACATTGTCTTCCCTTCGCATAATTCGCATTGCCTCAGTCAGCCTGATGTAACCTGATGTAACGTTTGAATCATAAAATTTCGTACACACTTATATATAATAAGTGTTTATAAATGTTTTTGTGTATTTAAATATATAACAATAACATAAACATAAAACAACAGGGCAGTTTCATATCATCTTAAAAAGGATTGAAATCGTGAATGTGGACGTTGCCACTTAGAGTATCTAAAGTATTTTGAGCAGTTGTTCGAAATGACCACGCAGCTACCACCAGTAGTTTCACACTATCCAGCAGCAATTTTAACCAGTCTAGTCTGGAATTTCAAAAAAAGTCAACACCTTTTATACCGTTCTTATACTTATCTAAGTATGAACCATTGCCGGTCTTGCATAAAGTTTTTGCTATTTTGACAACGCGTTAACATGTTCTGAAAGCTCTTCAGTAAATATGTCAGTTGGACCGTGTGTTCATTGTTGACCTCATCGAAGATAAATTGTAGTAACACTACAATTATAAAAATTTATAGATATTCACCGACTAGTGCCAACATTCTTACTTAGCAAACGAGTAGTGTAAAGTTAGGTCACGCTTATATAATCTTCGTGCATTGTACAAAATAAATATTCACCCGGTGGCCGTGATGGCTGACATAGCCCGTTGCGATTTTTATAAGTCATAAATTTTTACGAGTCATCAAAATTTTCAAACCATCTCTTTTTATGGCCGTTGAAAAGTACAGTTAGGCTGATGGTAGAGAAATGAATTAAAAGAAGAATTTAAGAGTGTAAAATGATATTTTTATAATGAATATTACGTAAACTACACCACCACTATTACTTTTATTTCCATTATTTTTATTTGTTACTTTTATTTGTCATTTCATAAAGCAAAAAATAAACTGCGGCAATGACCTATTTTTAAGATAAATTATTTATAAGCTCTCATAAAATCAGGAGTTATAAAGTTTTCCATTGTTCTTAAATTTACAACCCGGGTAATAAAATTGATTCCTTAGTTGTGGTGGCATTAAATTTATTGTCACGAATGGGAATCAAAACCGCCACAGTTATTTATTTTATTTCCAATTTTTCATAATTTCATCATATTATACGTATTTACAAAACGGGCGTATATATAATATGTATTTATAAAAAGAAAGTAAATAAATATTCCATCAGTCAATCTAGCTTTTACAGTACGAGGCCTGCTTAGTTTGAAACTAGATGGCGTTGTGTGTCAATCTCCAGAAATATTATTTTTGTTATATGTAAATACACATAATACTATACTCTGCAATTTGATATTTACACCTATAATAAAGTGTCACCTGTGTCTTTATATCTGTTGTCCCACACCCAACATTAAAAAATAATTGAAATAACCGCAGACAGGTAACTTACTACGGGAGAGCCATGCCATCGACACATATAGACCAGGCTCGACCGGAGTGATACCACAGCCTCACAGGAAACCAGGGCCGGATTAACCATTAGGCAGAGTAGGCAACTGCTTAGAGGCCCTGCATCGGTTAGGGGCCCTGCTTCTGCTGTTAGTTCCTGAGGAGTTACGCATAAGTCAGGTGATGCTGCTGATGCTATTACTCACAACACTTCAACGACTTACAATGGGCTGAATCTCCAAAAACAAGGGGCCCCGAGGATTGCATTGCCGAAGCATTTCCTTCGTTACCTTTCATGGAGTGAATGAGGTTACCGGAGTCCAAACCCTGCTTCCTCTAATTCTGCGGGTAGACTCAGAAGGCGACAATACACTTGTAACTCATGAGTTGCAGGAGTCCATGAGCAGCGGTAGTTACTTACCATCAGATGATAAGTCTGCTCGTTTGCCTCCGATAAAAAAAAAACAATAAAAAAATATTTTTATTAAAAATAAATTTAAATATATATTTTATGGCATACTATAAAAAAACCGGTCAGATACGAGTCGAACTCGTACGCCGAGGGTTCCGTACCTACCCAGATTTTACGTACTTACAAGTTTTCGCGTAAATCTAAATTTGCCCATATCTTTTTATCGTGTTGACTCAGAACCTTGATTTTTTACACCTAACAGGGACCATAGTCCTCAGTATGTGGTATAAATTTCAACTTGCTAGGTCAACCCGTTCCTGAGAAAATCGGTAGCGACACACGGACAGACGGACAAGAAAGTGATCTTATAAGGGTTCCTTTTTTACCTTTTGAGGCACGGAACCCTAAAAAGTCTAAATCTGCACAATTATAATACTTAATACAGCTCAATATGACTCCTGACGTCACTACGTCAAAACACTTGAAACATGCATCTCGGAAATCGACCCTCGCAGATTTTTGACCGCTTCTTTCGAGTGAGAAACTTAACTTTGCCCTTCTAAAAATACTCTCCCCTGGGTTTACGTCACAATCAGTGTTTCAATAGAAGTTGAAAATCGCATAAGAAACCTTTTTTTATATTTAAGAACAGATTCACGACTTTCAGATTTTTTTTCATTTATGCGACCTCGCCTCCCGCCAAATTTCATGATTCTAGGTTTTGATCTACAGACGACATGATCAAATATAATTTTTATATGGCCCGTGCCTCTTGATTGCGTTGCCTTAGAAGCTTGATTTTTTTACAGCTTCAACTAACTGGAGACATAGATAATAATGTTATTTGCAATTTGTTGAGTTCACACGTTCCTGAGAAAAAGAGTTTTGCTTGATTGGCAGACATACAACCAAGTGATCCAATAAGATAATAGTTCCAGGCAAAAGTAACTTTAATAAATTGATTTTCAATGCCATGAAAATAATGCTTGTTAGTAAAACGAAACTTAAACGTCACCAAAACATTAAAACTGATTGGTATCAGCTAACTTCTAAAATATGTAAAAGAAATTAACTGCTTTTGGAATTGGACTGAAAGATATACAAATCACGTGAATTGTGTATTGTTTTGTTTTTTAAAAGACAACTCCCGCACTAGGAATAAATCCTGTATCGCGGTGCACTTTGCAAACATACATTAAACGGACACAAAGTACACCCAGACTCAGAACAACAATTTGTGCATCACACAACAACTTTGGTCTGTGTGGTGACGGATTAAGAATACGGCATGTCATCACCCCTATTCATCCCGTGGGTGTCGTAAGAGGCGACTAAGGGAACAAACTACGCAGGAGAACAGCACTGCAAAGAGAAAGAAAACTTGAAGCAAACCCGATACCAACCCGTCTGGCCAGCGTGGTATAGTAGGCCAAGCACTCATTTCTAAGGAGAGGCCTATGTCCCACAGTGGACTAGTAATGGCTGTTAATGATGATGATGATGATGAAAACAACTTTCACTTCAAGTTACTTAAACTTAAGATGTGCTTTATCTTCAGATATTCTCGATCAGTAAGGAAAATCTGATGCTGTTAGAATTTTAATTAATAAATGCTTATTGTTGACGTCGTTCCAAAATGTTTAGATATACCTACCTAACATACCTAATGTACCTAACACATCTCACACAAGGCCGTCTGATCCTAAACTAGGAAGAGCTGTGCTATACATACCAGACTGCTGATAAACTTACTTATATATTTTTCTAAATACATATATATTATAGATAAATTACACCCAGATACAGAACAAATCATCGTGCTCATCACACAATTATTTGTCCTGGGTGGGAATTGAACCCACGACCTCCGGCTTAGCAGTCAGGGTCACTAACCACTAGATCAACAGGCCTGTCGATATGCGAATAGACTATCATATTCACACTGATTTGTGCTTATATCAGACATGACGTAACGTGACATTATTTTGTTTCAGATGGCGCAATGTTTTATCCCTGTACTGCTCCTCGCGACAGTAGCCCTCTCATCGAGTAATGTACTTCCAATGACCATGAACCACATAAGTAAGGAATCACTCGCCTTAAATGGCCAATATAATGACAATATATTTAGTAATAGATATCAAACAAGGAACGTTCTCAATGAAATATACAAACTGTACGAGAACAAACCGACAATGAGTAAATTACAACTAACATTCGCAGATCCGGACAATAATGGCGAAGATATTTTGAGTATTTTTAATAAAAACGATAACTACAATGGCGAAGGCTTTCGGAAAGAACAATGGCATAACTATCCAAGGCAATTAGACCGTCTTCATCAAACGAAGGAATACAATAATGAGAAAAGGAATTTTGAACCCGACCCTAGCAAAGAACAATACACTGAAGAAATCGCACCTGGTGACCATAATGTGAATGACATAACCAACGAATATCACCTAGACACTAATACTGATACGAATGACGTCTACGAGGCTGTAATAGCTGCTAACCCCTTATTAATACTTAAAATACGATTAGCATGCTTGAATAAAGATGTTGAGAATGCAAACACTCATTACGCTAATCTTTTGAGTTCAGAATTAGAATTTAATAATATGAAAGACGATGAATTGAACGCACACATTAGGAACGATAACCCCGCAATGAACGTAATAAAAGTTAAACGAGAAGATGTATTTAGCACACAAGGTGGAAAATCAGGTAAGTCAACAAAAAATTAATAAAAGAAGGGTTTCTCTATCAACGCGTTTTATTAGTTGTTACTTTAGCATATCTTTTTAGGATACAATAATTTATAATTCTGAAAACTAAACATTCTCATAAATCGAAATACAAAAATATTCATCTCTGTTTCAGACGCGACTAAGGGTACATTCCGTCCAGTCAAGTTATAATCAATGATTATAATTTGACTGGACGGAATGTACAGTACATACTAGACTGTATGACTATAACTTGGTAATGCTCTGATAATATTTATGAATATATGAAATATGAATTCACTCGTTTTCAGATAATGCTTCAACTGAAAATAAAGTTGTGAACAAGAGAATCTTTTCGTTGTGGAGTCGTTTGCAAAGTCTAAACCATAAGGGGCACGAGTTGCAGCACAGACGGCATCTCCACGCCTTCTATGGTCTACCCGATTCTGACGGAGGAGGGACCCTTACCGCAGAAACCAGAGCGACCTTTTTACGACCACCCGGCTCACCTTTACGATGGGGATGAATCTATAATCAATAATTAAAAGGCTTTTACTTAAGTCATTACTTTGCAAAGTTACATGTTACAATAAAAAAGACGTGAAATAAAACATAATTTTTTAACGGTTTTCGAAGTAAGTAGTGTTTTAGTCTTTTGAGATTAGATTAGACAAAATTGCTTCTGTTGACTTATGTTGTTTCTAAAACACTACGGTCGTCTATGTAGATGTACGTTCATCAAAATTTTCTTGAAGTTTGTTTGTAATATGCTCATTAACTAGTTAGTTCTTCTTAAGACTTAGCGCTAGATGTTTCGACATTAGTGTGGTGTGTAATTAAAGCAATAAATTTTGGTATACTGATATTCGCAATTTAATTAGTAACTTTATAAAAAGTTACTTTGATGGTTCAATCTAAAGCTATTATTTGTTTGCAAAGCTAATGAATTTAATTTTATAAAATTTAAAATGTTATTGAAGTATTATTGAAAGTATGCTGAATAGTACAATAAAATGACCAACTCAATACTATCATTTTAGATGGTTGTCTGGTAGTAAATAATTTACAACAAAATATTTGTATTGACTGTTTTACATTATAAAAAATGTAACAATAAGTACGTTAATCTAATAATTATTACTTAATATAATAAGAAATAATTGACTGTGGATAAAAATTTTTATGGTAAAATGCTTGATTTAAATGCTTAATGTCTTCTGAAATATATATATTTGTTATTATCCATAGAATATAAAAATATATTATCTACTTCCATGTCTAATGTGTCTATAAGGTTTTAAAACAAAATATTTGAATAATAATAGCGATACAAAATGATTACGTATATTTCCACTATATATGTAAATAAATAAAATGTATATCAGCTTCAATGTTTTATTTAAATTTGCCAGTGTAAATGACTTGATAAAAGTGCCATCTAGTTTATAAACTCAGAACTACTCTTATAAAAGAAACCAGATACCAAAATAGAATGAGAACAAACAATTATACAACTATTTACTTGATAACGTTTAGTAGGAATATCATATCTCTGTAAATAAACCCGCTGTGTTTAAGAGACATTTCCAAAACTGATCTAAATAGATTGAATCACTCGGTATATCTGGCAAGTTTTTACCAAGATGTCATTCTGTTGAAGGTTCTTCCTCGTATTTCATCTTTTAAGTTACTATACCTACTACTGCAATGGCGGTAAGTAATAATCAACTTTTATTATTGAATTTCGGTATAATATTAACTTCATTGTAGGTAAATAAATAAATACTTACAAAAACATAACAATAATAAAAGAGCATACCTAATTTATTAATCGTTAGCAGCCTGAATCAAAATTTAATAGACATGAAAAAGTTAAGTGATTCTAATGGCATTACAATGTATAGGAACCGATTTCACAACAATCTCTTTGCCGTCAATAACTAACCTAACCTAACCTCAAAATATTTAGAAACGATCTTTATTACTTTTAAATCATAATCTTTTACATGGTTTTTGACCTCAAATATGAATGTAACATTCACACAAGTCTTTTTGCTGCTTATCCTCGTTTATTTATACTCGTACTTTAACAAAGTGTGGACACATCAAACAGTGGACATCAAAAATACGGGTAATTTACATGCAGTCTCACTGAAATTTAGTGAATATAAGAATGAAAAAGTAAGTACACCTTCTTAAATGAAAAAAAAAAGGAAATTTCGAATTCCGTTCATAAGCGACGGAGTTCTGAAGCAACAAACATAAAAAAATGTTACCGAATTGAAAAAGTTGTCTTCTTTTAGAAATCGAAAACGTACGATGAAATCTGACATCAACGATGATTTAATTCTTTGTTGATTTTTTTCAACATAGTAAATAGGTATTATTATTGTTGAAAGATCTGTTCTACTACTCAGGTTTTGCATGAACATTATTTTTATGGAGACGTTTAAAAATATAAATTCTACTTAACAGCGTCGGATAAAAAGGAATATCGAAAATTAAAAAAAATAATAATAATAACAGATAAATATCATTAGGACCTTGAATAAGTTCTCGCTGTTTCATCAAAGACGGCAGTAGCAGTATTCCGTGATTCAAATTTCGAATGGTAACGCACTTGCAATGAGGTACTGTATCTAACCTAAAATTTCAGTGTATGATAGTTCACTTTAGTATAAACAAAGTATTTTTTTTATTACTTTTGAAAATATTTACTTTTGTGCCAAATAAAGTGTATTTGCGAGGAATTTTATTGCACTACTTTATTCAAAAGAAATCTGCACCTGAAGCACATAGAATTCTTGTTGAGACTTATGGTGATAATGCTCTGTCGGATACGACATGCAGAGACTTGTTTCGACGCTTCAAAAATAATGATTTTGAACTTGAGTATAAACAACGTTCTGGCGCACCAAAAAAATTTGACAAGGAATTGGAGGAATGACTCTATGAAGACCGATCTTGGAAAAACATTACAAGTTCATGAGTCAACTGTTTTAAAAGTGTTAGGAATGATCCATGAGTGCCATATGCATTGAAGCCAAGAGACATCGAATGGCTTTTTGTCACGTGTTCTTACAACTACTGCTTCAAAGGCAGAAGAAGAAACGTTTTTTGCACCGTATCGTGAATGGCGATGAAAGATGGATACGCTATGATAATCCAAATCGTAGAAAATCATGGAGCAAGCCTGGCCATGTATCAACATCGCGCGCAAAACCTCTGCTGATCCCACCAAATACATAGAAGAGGGTGTAATTTATTATGAGCTGCTCAAACCGAATGAGACTATCACGGGAGATCGCTAACGACTTCAATTGATGAGTTTGAGTCGAGCCCTAAAAGAAAAACGGCTTATCTGAGCATCACTTTCATTCTTACGAAGAAGCTAAAAAATGGGTCGATTCTTGAATAGTCTCAAAAGACATGTCGTTTTGCCGGCGCCGACATTATTTACTGCCAGAAAGATGGGAGAAAGTGGTCTCTAGTGACGGGAAATACTTTGAATAAAATGTTTTTGTTCCTAATATTTTAAATATAGTTTTTATTTTGAAATAAAACAGCGAGAACTTATTCAAGGTCCTTTTTATTTTACTTAAAGATGGTGAACGTAATAATAATCAATAAATTGCACTTACGAGTCATATGTGCTGTCACCGTTTGAGTTGTCTTTGTTGAGTTGACTCTGATAACCTCACTTACTCGTTGAAAAGCATATGGAATGGCTTAACATCGGTTGTCTGCAGCGAAACGATCGCATGATTTTAAACCTGGGTTTATGATTTTAGTTTATGCTACATTTAAATTTCAAGTGTAAAGCCATAATCGTTTTATTTTCTCTTTCATAGGGCATATAAGAACTTGAAATACGAGCTGTTGATTGCATGTAGGTACTGTTACTGCATGAAAATTGTTTTCCATTTAATTTTTTGTCATTAAACGAAAGTTTGAACTACTGACACACTGCCCCCATGCATTTAAGGCATTTTTCGAACTGTGGGAATTTATGATTAAAGCGATCAGGTAACTATAGTAACAGTGAATAAACCATTAAAAAAAGGAAGAAACCTCAGATCTTTTAGCTTAGGTAAGAAATATATTTCAAACTTCGTCATATTGTAAGCTTACAATTCTGTCTATTCACTCTTTAACAACAGTAAGTGTAAAGTAAAACAATGTCTTTTGTAAACTAATTTACGAATGATGTTTAAGTTTGCTCAATCTCAAATACTTTTCACGAAAGGTAAATAATTACACATAGAAATTTTCAGCCCAACTTAAAGTTAAATCATTTACAATTTATAATTTTCTGAAAAGACCAAAAAGCATCTACGAGTATAAAATGGTTAAGTTTTAAGATGATATGGAATAAAGATGACATACAAAAGATGATTTCTAAAGTTTAGGCAAGGTTAGTTTAATAATGGACGTTCTCATAACTAGAGACAAACAGTTTTCTAGTTTCATATTTAAAAAAATTCAAGGCAACAAAAGACAAAAAAATAAATATGCCTGCAGTAGAAAAAGTTTGCCTCTTACAGGGTTATAGCACAGTAAATCATAAATAAAAATATAGATAGCCATAAACATACTTTCTAACAAAAAACAACAATACCAGTCGTGCCATCCCGTTCTTGTTACTGTTTACAAATATTGGTTTTCCCTTATATTAGTTTATGTTCACTTTGTGCTTCGTGAAGACACGACCTGGCTTTTTCTGGTTTTTTTTTTATGGAAGATCGGCAAACAAGCAGACGGGTCACCTGTTGGCAAGCGACTACGGCCGCCCATGAAAGCCTGCAACTCAGTAGTCACAAGTACATTGCCGCCCTTTGAGTTTTGAAGGTCGTATCGGTTCAGAAATACCGCAGACGTTAACTTGTTCTTAAGTTGGTAGTACGAGGCAATAAGTATCTTGAAAAGCGCATAGTGGTAGGGATGAAAATTTTGCGGAACGATGGCGGAAAGTTGCGGCGGTAAGATTTGTACGATAGAGAATGCAGAACAAACTACATTTCTAAGTAATGCCTTTTGGCTATTGACGACACGAGTCGCTATTCTTTGGATACGGTCCTAAGGCATAGAGAAGAGAACAGTATTCCATATGCGGCCGGATTAGCGCCTTACAGAGTACTGGGTGGGCTGGAGTGAAATACTGCCTCGATCTGTTTAGCACACAAAGCTTCTTCGAGGCCAAGTTGACTTTACCCTCTAAATGACCGCGAAACTGGACTTTGTTCGATATGTCGATGCCTAGGATTTCGATACTCGCTGAGGCAGTTCGGGAGGTGCTCTCGAACCGAGGCGATACGACAAACGGTATCTTTTACACTGTACTGGTACAACTACCTAAGCATGAGAGAGCTATGCTTCGGCAAATATGACTCGGCTCACCTGAAGTGTTAAGCAATTTTTTCCTTGATTTTCACCAAGTGAATTTAGACGAAAGCTCCCCCTCTCCCCTACCTCACCCCCACTCAAGAACGGCAACGCACTTGCATCTCTTGACTGGCAGATGTCCATGAACGGCGATAATCACTTTACATCAGGTGACAAATCTGATTTTTTGCCATCTATACCATAAAAATAAACATTTAAATAATTTTGAAATCCAAAGGCTGAGAAGGGCGCAATCCTGTATGCCTACTGGTTGTCATCATGCTCTTGGCGGGTGCGAGCAGCCTTGACATTGAAAAAGATCCCGTTTGAAGAGCGCACAGTAGATATAGTAAAAGAAAAAAAACAGTTCACTGAAGACTACCGAGCTATCAATCCTGCGCAGAAGGTACCAGCACTGGCTATAGGTAAGTGAAAATAAAATACTGAATTTCTTAACACAACGAGTGCTGATCTGATGTCCCTGTCCTTAATAGTTAGTAGCTTGGTAACACATAAATATTAACCTGAATACTTGTCAACTATATTGTCATGTTTGTGAAATATTGCCCAACCTCCGTACACAATCATTTCTCAATGATCACACAATTAATTCATCTGCTGAACAATGACCATCTATGACGTCAGCGTATCAATTCCTCGTGTCAACAACCTAATCATAACGGTAATAGTCCGTCCAACATCGCTGAACTAGCCTATCTGTACTATACTGTACTCTAAACAGATGTCACCTACAATGTTGTAAACTGTCCCTAATTTATTAGGGACAGTCTACTCGTAGATTACCAACGCAACAAAGATACCGCACTAATGTAAGATTGAAATAAAAGGCTTAAGAAATGTCTTTTAGATGTAATCAACCAGAATATATGTAGTGTCAAAGAGTCAATATAATTGCTAACCACAGCTTTGGTATGCTAATGGTCATCGCTTATGAAATATATCAGAAATCATTCAGTTAGATAGTTACCGATAGAAATACAACAATAGTTTTCCGTAAGCTAGAAACGGTCAAACGTTTGGTACTTTATACATCCAACCAAAAATAAAATAATTCAATAAAAAATACAGTTTCAAACAGCATATGTCTGGACTTTACATTCATACATTTTAATAGTTTTTTTTTTTTCAAATTCCTGTACAACAACTTACGGCTTAAAGTCGGAGATAGGGAATATCAGATGTCTGTAAGACTTGGGTTTACAAGTCTTGTGTTTACAAGTCTTACGGAAATCTGATATTATAATATAAGTGGGTGTGGGGTGGTTTTCAAGATATTTTATAATATAATAGATATTTACTTTTACCAATATCTGTCAATAAAAGATTTTACAACAATTGAGATTTATACAATAAAATGATTTTTCTTTTTGAACTTATAGAAAATTATTTTCTACATTTTAATTCGGCTAGTTACAAAAGCGTGTTTTTTGCATATTTTAAAATTCAAATAAACATAAGCATATAGTGCAGAAAGAGAAAAGTGAAATGTTATTCAATGTGACGGTTATTACATGAAAGAATCTGTTAGTTGATTGCTTACACAATATCCCCGAAAGGACTAAAATCTAATTTCCCATAGGCAAAAGAAATAATAAGTCATTTCTACTAAAAGATTTCGATAAAGAATTTGATTAAATAAGGGTCCTTGAGGTGTTGGTGACATGTACGTAAGCGTTTCTAGTTACGTAATTAAAAAATATTGCTGAACTTTTCTCTTATTTATGTTTTTAATACAGGTTGTGAAGTTCTTAATAAATATAATAATAATAAATTTACACATCTCACCCACGGCAGTCTGATCCCAAACTAGGCAGAGCCTGTGCTATGGTAACCAGACTATTTATAAACATACTTATATATTTTTAAATATATTCTATAAATACGGCTGGGGCCGCGGACTATCCTGACAACAATACACAAGAAAACTTTCTTTAACCCGTAACAATATCCGGGACTTCAAAGTCTAATTTATTCTATTGAATCAACGAGTTTTTCCGTTTTTTGGATTACTATCAAAAGAATAAAATATACATTTTGTGCTGTGACCATTGCGTAATATGCAACCATTAGGTTTGTTTTAGTTTATACTTAACAGAAGAAGAAGGGATTTTTAATAATCAATTACCCTAATTTTTTGAGCCAAGAGTTAGTTTTGAATATTTATTTTTGGTTTCGATTATTATTCAGGAAGATGATGCGTGTGTACTGTTATTACACACTATTATCTTCACGATCTGAGCTAACTATGAATTCAGGTGAGACTAAAAAAATCATTAAGTTTATGATTATATGATGTAACAAAGGAAATTCGAAAATTCTACTTAAGCTGTCATATCATCACTGTACCCGATTTTTGTAAAAAAAGCGTAATTCGTCGGTCGTCATCAAATTGTACACATTTTGTAAAAAATACAGTACTTACATGTATATTAGTCATACATTAACTAAAACAAAGTAAAAACTTTCATTATCATATTTATTCAATTTATTAAATTATATACAGTTACATTCACATGTATTTTTCGGGAGCCTTTTCTCCAGAGGTCAGGGGAACCATTCATGTGTTTAGCATCAGGTCGACATCGGGTCCTAAGCTACTCGTACATTCACTAAACATATACTGAAGTGAGAATCATGCATTCTTAAATCAGTTTGGTAATTCAAAACATAAATATAGTTGCCCGACATTTGTATGTCTAACAACATCAAGTACCCTACAAATCAAACTAATCACCGTACCCTTGTTTCTACTAACGTGATTCCACTTGTCAAATATTAGGCCGATAAGTATTGTCACCATTTATGTGAGTGCCTTGAATATTTGGTTCAATATTCGCTGATGTCACCGTATCGCGACGGTTGGCCCTCGCCTCATTCGAGTGCACTCCGGCTTTGCTAATAACCGAGCCATTAACACTCTATATTGCTCTCACTTGATTAACCAAATCAGTACTTCTGCCTTCATTTTCATTTCAAAGGGGGAGTTTTGTTTGAAACCTCGGGCATTAATAGGTTATTTACAGTTTTTGACAGTAACGTTTTAGTATTATGTGGTTGTAACTACATAATGTTACTATTTTGACTAAAGTCGAAACTTGGCTCATGTTTTTGCACTAGAACCCTTTTTTGTGTATAAAATATGTTTGTAAAATAAGGAATCTTTAAAAAGTTGGAAACCAAATATTTATTTAATCTTTAAGAAATTCGGTATTTACTTACTTAGTTGGTAGATAGATATCTACTTAGTGGAAACCGGATTTCTTCCTCGTAAAAAATCCCATTTAGGATAATTTGTTCACTACATGTATGCCATGGTATCTTAACTCTTTCACGAATAATTAATTAATAACTAAAGGGTGTATCCGTAAGAGTGCACTTTTTCATATTAAAATAAAAACACGTATTTTATCAAAGAGTTGTGATATTTTTATTGGATTGTAAAGAAGATATGTGCTAAGATTGAGTATGGAATAAAATATCCGGCAAATGGCCCCCAATGGCTCTGATGACAGTTCATTACTCTTTTCATGAAATTTTCCATGACTTTTACACAGAGTGGCTGTATCTTCCCGATGACGCGTTGGATCTCTGATTTGAGCTAAGGAATTGTTTCTGGTTTATTCGCATAAACCCGAAATTTCACAAAACCCCAAAGAAAAAAAACGCACGGCGTTAAATCGTACGGTGTTGATGGTCAGTTGACATCAGAATTTCGTGAGACAATGTGTTCTGGAAATCTTTGCTTCAATAAGTCGATTGTTTCATGAGTGGTTTGGCATGTGGCGCCGTCCTGCTGAAACCATGTTGTCTAGATCCATGCTCCAGTTGAGGCCACAAGAACTCCGTTATCATATTCCTGTAACGAATGCCGTTCAGAGTCAATGCATGTTCGGCCTCATCATCAAAAAAGTAAGGCCCAATCACGCCGCCTGACCAAAATCCGCACCAGTTGCTCGTTGTGGGTGCATTTGTTTCTCTTGGATTGCATGAGGATTTTCTGAGTCCCAAATTCGACAATTTTGGAAATTCACGTAGCCATTCAGATGGAAAACGCGCTTCATTGGGGAAGATAACTTTTTCGAAAAATTGGCATCGACTTCACTCACACTCGCTAGTGCTTCGTAAAATTTGAAGTTGTTGAGAACGATGCCGAATTGATCTTTTCGGGTTTTCGGCAACACTCTCGTTTATAGCAGCAATGTTTTCATGAGACCGACCGGTACGTTGACGCAAATGATTCTTAATATCCATAATCGACCCAGTTTCTTCAAATTTTTTGACCACTTTTCGAATGGCAGACACATTAGGTGCACTTCCTAGACTGAAAATTTGGCGAAGTTTGCGAGCGGTTTAAGCGTAACTTTCATCATTTTTGTAATGAGTTTTACCAATTATAACGCCTTGTTCTTTCGAAAAGCGCTCCATTTTTAAGAATCGAAATAAACATAGGTGACAGCTGTTAAATTGAGTCAGTTTGAGTCGTCCAGCTTGAGGAAACCTAATGTTATATTAACTATCACGCCACCACGTATTTTATTACAACAATTTCAGCAGCAGTCAAACAACTTTATATGTTTTGAAAACAGATTTTTATGGATCTAGAGTGAAAAATAAGCATACATGTTAACTGAAGTAAGCGAGCGAGTAACGGTAGCCTATGCAAGTGCAAGCTAATGGAATTAAAACTTTCGTGAGTTATAAATGATAATCAGACGTCCCCAAAATACACACGTGAGTAAAACCTATTCTCTATAAATATGCAAGCAAGTGGCCGCCTAGGGGAGGAAAACTGACAAATCTGCATCGATACTTTATAGTTAATTATACAGGCCAAGAAAAGTTGACAAAGTTTTGTTGCCCAGAAACAAAATTATAATTTCCTTTAAGGATTTTAGTGCGTTGAATACAAGTTCGGCCGCAGAATTGCTTTATTAGATCAGGTTTTTGAGATATTTTAATCTAAAAGTGCAGAAAAACGCTATTTTTGTCCATTTTTGAGGTTATGTAAAACTTCAAATTTTGTTATGTCTAAAAAAGTACACGGGGTATCTTAAAGTTCAAGTTTTTAGCTTTCAAATGACGTTGAGTTTGTTCAAATATAATTTTTCATCGTAGAAATTTATAGCAATGTCTACTCTCGTCTGATGTTCATTAAAGCACCTCAAAAAAATCGATTAGTCTTGTCTATTCCATGGCAATATCAACAACTTACTTTAAAGATGATTGTAATTAGCGATTAAATAGAAATTGTTGATATACATAGTATGACACCGACACCCCAAAATAAATAAATTATTTAAAAATGACTTCAAAGTTTTTCTAAAAGCCAATTAGTGACAATGAGATTGTTGCTAGACGAAGTCTGCAGTCTTTTAAAGTCCCAAAAAATATACATTAATGAATAACCAGTGTGCACTCAATCGTACCTTCCATTCTTTGCAAGATTTTTTTGATTTGTGTAAATACAATTAATATAGTAAAACCCCTTTGACTATAATAATTTAACCCGCAGTCTAATAAATAGTAAGAAATAAGAGTAAGAAGAATCATAAGAATTTATGAGAACATGAATTTGAGACTAAAATAATACCTCTGCCAGTGTACACAATAAGTCGAATTTAGTAGGCGACCAGTTCCAATGAGTAGAGTCTTAATTCTGTACTCTTCTGAGTCCAGAGAAGTTACAACTGAAACGTGTCAAATAGAAACTATTTTAAAGTGTGCGGTGCGGTGTCTAGACAATAAAGGTAAGAAAACCAAGCGAAGAAAAATATCTAAAGGCATTTCATACTTATAACGGGGCCGAAAAATCAATCAGTTTATATGGTCTTTTTAACCCCGACGCAAAAACAGGTTATAAGTTTGACGTGTCTGTGTGTGTGTGTCTGTCTGTGGCATCGTAGCTCACGAACGGATGAATGATTTTGTTTTTTTTTTTTGTTTGAAAGGTGAATTATTCGGGTGTGTTCTTAGCTATGTTTGATAAAAATCGGTCCAAGATGGCCGCCGACACAAAATGGCGACTTACATATTTTTTCACAACTCCCTGAATATGGGTATCAAATAAAAGCTTGACTAGTAGAATATTATACATTATGACAAATTTCAAATCCAAGACGTGTAACGGGTTTTTCTTAATTTTTTAATTTAATTACGTTATTAAAGACTAAGGTTAGCCAAGCGATGTAGATAAGGAGTAAAGTTTTACTTAAAAGCTTAAATTTAACTCCAACTGATCTTGCAAATAAAATTTCATCTACTGATACTTTAATCTACAGCAGGCACAAACGTACAGTGCAAAATATAAACTGTAATAGACAAATACATCAAACAGTATGAAGTTCAACTCGTTTTTCTCGTTTCTCATTTATCTTAAATGCCGTCACCCGTTGCGCATCGTCAGCTTAATGATCAACGCTTACCCTTCAGTATTAAACTATTTACTAGCGCATAACCGTGTTTTTTATTCTTATATTTTTTACTGGACATTAAACCCTGCACCTAAAATTGATAATCTTTATCAAGTTAATGTCACAAGCAACCCGGACCCAACAGTACATTACGGGTTAATGTTCACAGCCCTATAATTTGCTATCTCGGGTGTAAAAGATCCGTTAGTACTCATGAAGCCATTTAGCAGAGATTATAAACGATGATTAGGGTTATCTCCAGTCGTCTGGTTACTATATTTTAGTTTTTGGGCGTTATTTTGTAATTGGCCAGACTTATCCGCCAGAATCGATGGTGAAAACATCATGTCCAAAACATCAACATGCCAAACGTCAAGACCATTATCTTTTAAAAAAATTCTGGCAAGCATTTATTCACTGACCTAGGTAGCTCAAAGACTTCAATGTATGTTAATCCAAATAATAATATGGATTCTCATAGTAATTAACAATTCTCAATGAGTCTTCGCTCGAAAGTCCTTATCTCATTGGAGCCCTGAATTGACTAGCACACCGTTCTGTTAGATGATTTTTTGAATTGAGATAAATAAGTCCGACAATGTACGATTCACTAAACTATGCTCCTTTTCAGAACCAATAACTATTTACACTTCTAGATCTGTTTATTAGAGTAACACTGTTATAGTAAATAATTCTGGCCCCATGAGCAGGAAAATAATAGTATATTAAGGTTAGAAATATACACATGTGTGAGTAACCTGTTATCTCAATAAAAGTAATGGAAAAATTATACTGCTTCTCTTTGAAATGATTAATTAATATATAAATAATACGGTAGAGAGAGAGGAACAAGAAAATAGCTCTCTTTACCTGTCAAGAAGTTGCGTAACGACTATAGACAAATTATGACCAGCTTCTAACCGTCCCACACTATAGAGGTGATTCCCTCCCACCCTTTTAAAAATGTTCACCATAGTACTTACACAGTGTGTGCAAGATTAAAAAAACCCGCAAACATGTCTGGACATTTTGAAACGACATTTATAATTGAAAATATCTTATTGGCTGGGGATTATTGACATAGCAATATTTTTGTTAAATTTTTTTTAAGTAAATCTTCTATACGCACGCTTGATTTGGGGAGTAAGCTGGTGAATGCGTGACGAGGGCGTTTCGAAAAGTGTGATCGGGGGAGACGAACGGAAGTTGAGAGGGAGATATAAGTTAGTAAAGATAGAAAGAGAAGTTCGGAAGTCGTATATTACTGTAGAGGCAAGAGAGAGAGGTGCGAGCACACATTTTCTTTCTCTCTTTCTCTCATAGCCAAGAAGTTTTACTTCAGTCGTGTGGTCTAAAGCACACTCGTTTTTATATATACGAGTATATTCAGTACTTTTTCCTTCAGTTTAGTCGGACTTTTAAATCTTTTTATTAAAAGTGTAGCGACGTCAGAGTAGCTTGAGCCTCAATCAAATACTTACTATTTGCCAAGCCGCAGTCAAGCGGCCGTTTGTTTAAATGAACCGGTCAATAACTCTGCAAACGCTATTTAATGAATGCGTCACCACTTTGTTATATCTCACATAAAAGTACTTCTGAATTGTGAACTATTTAGGTTAATGTATCCTCGAAAGATGTTGTAAATTTTTTAGTTTCTGTGATTGCATCTCCACTCTCTAATGATGTAAAGTTGTGTAATTAAAAACGTATTTACAATTCATTACATGTTGAAATAGGTAATAAATTTAGGAAAAGGAATATACTTACTGGATATAATATATGCAGATGTACATAAGTATACGATGATTATTTCATGTATGAGACACATTAAAAGGAACATAAAAATATAACCTAGAAAACTTCTACAGCTAGTGGACTATAATAATTCTTTATAATCTTTTTTATTTTATTTAAATGACACACATACAGTTATTATTATCAAATAATTATGTATGACAATACAAAAACCAATTTGAAAAATCGATAGCCATGGATAAATTGATAAATAAAGGAAACATTGTTCAGCTATGTTATAAAAGACTCTTTTATCTGTAGACTCTTAAAAAAAAATACAGTGCGTAACTAAAAAAATCAAATGCCCATAGCTTTTTTCCAAGGTTTCTCAAACAAAAATTGTTTTACACATAGATTTAAAAAAGCATAATTTGTTTAAATTTTTTTCACTACAAGACTGCAATTTGATTTTGATATTTTTTTTGTATGTAAACCCGCCATTGTTCTTTGAAACAATAAGTAAAATAAATAAAGTGACTTCCAGCAATTAAAAGTGTGAATTCTTGAATATTAACAAATTTGGTTGACTTAAGTATTTTTATTAAAAATCTATAGATTTAAGCCAAACCCATCAAATATCAGTAAATTTATTTTTGCGTACAGATATAGCCTGATATACTTTAGAAAATCCTTAGTAGAAGCAAAAAAAATATAACGCTGGTATTTTACAGCAACAAATTAAGGACGGCTTAAGTGCACCCTTGAAAAGATTATTTAAAAATGCATATAATTAACATACGTCTGTTTTAAAATAAAAAACACAAAGTATTGTTCTTGTGGCACAGAGCGCGTCATTTCAAATTTTAATTTTATTCACCTTTGGTTCAGACTTTCTGAGTTACAAATAAAGACAGCCAGAAAAATGTTGAGCTTTAATAACATTATAGAAATAGAGTGCAATATGACTGTAGCGACTTGTTCAACTTTATGATTAAAACAACTTGAATTGTGATAGACAATAAATATACATGTAGTAATAATTTGTAAAAAAAAAAAAAAATATAAAAAGTTTTGAATATAAGCTAGTTGTGTTTTCGCTCATGAATAATTCCTTATACAATTAGTCTAGGAATCTTCACTTAAAAAAGAGAAGGTACTAAAGGTACTAAGAGAAGATTACAGTGACGTTGGTTTCAAATTTGCCAAAAAATCATTATCTGCTCTCAAGTCTGCTCAACATACAGATGACTAAAGAAACCACGCACAAAAATGATCAGCCACCACACACACCATTCACATAATTCCAAATTAAGAAGAACTTAGCTGCAAAAAATTTCTCCTAGATGGCACATCTACAGCCTTTAATAGTCCAACTCTTTACATAGGCCTCTCCTTAAAACGGAGGTTTTAGCCTAGTATTTTATAGGACTAGACTGGTTGATATAGGGTTTGTATCAAGTTTTCCTTCTCTTTGCAGTGCTGTTATCCAGCATAGTTAGCTCCCTTAGTCGTCTCTTAAGACACACACGTAAAGAATCGGGGTGGTGACACTCTGTATTCTTAACCGGTCACTTGGTTAACGTTACATATAGGATGTGACGTTAACCAAGTAACGTGTAAGAAACGTTTCAAATATTGACATCGCATATAAACACATGTTTCTGGAACAACGATCAAAGCGTTTCCTATAGAAACTATAAGTTGTACTTATGGTTTCTTTAGGCTATAACACTTTAAAAAAGGTACTAATTACAGAAAGTTAAGGTTCATTTTCAATCCTTCTCTCCAACACTTACGAAAATAATAATATTGGTAAGCTTATTTACTAAAACTTTCCACCTCACAAAATTTGTGTAGTTCGATTTTTATGTCTGCAAATCAAAAACGAGATGAATTAAGATATTTGTCACAAAGGACAGTTATTTATTCAATGAATTGTAAGACCTTATAAGAAATATCTCTGTTCTCGAAGCAGACTAAAACAGATGAACTATAATGATCAATCAAATCAGAACTAAATAGAGCGTGTTAATATTGCAATTTCTTCATAAGAAAGTATTTCAATGAACAGTAGAATTCCATTACAAAAAGCGTTTTTTTTATCTTTAAAATAATAAATATTTTTAATAGAAAATATATTCCACAAAGTAGACAAGTCTAGCTTTCGCAACATCGTTTTTGATAGAAAGGAACGAAGGATACGAACTACTCAGAACACTTTCAGCTTTTTTTTTCACTTTTCGTTTATCAACACTTTTATGAATACGTACTATACTCATTAGTGCAAAATGAGATACAAGTGTGTTATTTTATAATCAAATGAAAATACTTTTAAAAAAAAGTGTATGTACTCGAGCATCCGCACAGAGCAATTGTAGAACTTTTTGGATGTAGTACAGGCTGAGAAAGTTCAGTTCGGAAAAATTTAACTGGCTGGTTTTCCAACGTGATAATTCGGGTAAAAGTATTAGTTTAAAAAAAATACTCTGGAAAAGTGTTAGTGGCAAGGTTTTGAAAAAAAATGTAACAGGTGCGAATAACCGAATTGCATTTTATTCGATAAGACTTGCCCTACAACCTCTGCAAAGTCACCTTCTACTCACACTGTCTATAGTATAATACAACGCGATGGCACATCCAATAATTTATTTATAAGCAAACTTTGCAGTAGAAGGATATAATGACACTGCGTGCCTAGATACATGTTTATACCCTACTTCGGCTATAGACACGGCCATCATGTTTGTTAACATGTAATAAAATGCCTTAGATGAAAAGTACTTAAACTACTGTAAACAACTTATGAACAGCTTTGTCTAAAAAATTATAGTTTTAGAAAACTAAAAAATACGCTTTCTATAGAAAACCAAACTAAAAAATAGAAAATAAATTTGAAAAAAGCGTTGGGTGCTTTTTACTATTGACAACAAGCAGCCAAAGCTTTTTTTCAAATTTATTTTCTATAGAAAGCGTGTTTTTTAGTTTTTTTAAACTATATTTTTTTAAATTAGTGTATTGTCATCGGTCCTCGATATATCTACAAAGTTTGAAAGAATTCTGACCGTTTAAAGTCAGTCAAAATCACGCCCAAAGGAGTCGGTTACAAACATACAAACAAACATACAAGTGAAGCTAATATAAAGCGTGTAAAAATCAATACTTTTATAAATACTTCGCAATTACATTCTATGTTATCTACATATTTTTTAAAATATTGGTTTGTTTGTACACAGTCATTAACTTGATATACTATTGTATGTATGATATACTAAGCTGGTGTACAATAAAGCTTATTCCATTTTATTAATATACAGACAATGTGGTACTCGTGGAATCAATGGCCATCATCCAGTACTTGGAGGAAACCCGTCCGCAGCCAGCCCTAATACCAAAAACACCGCTGCTAAGGGCACGCATGAGAGAAATATGTGAGGTACAAAAAAAATATATCTTATCTCTATGCTGAATTTAAGAAATTATAACTTTTTTCTATAATCTGTTAAAAACTAAAACTTTAGGACTATGAAATGTGTATCTTTATAAAACAGGAAATAAAACATAGTTAAAGAATTCATCAAGTGCTGGGTACTTATAAAATACTAATAGATCCGAAAGTACTGTTTACTAAGACTAAAAATACGCACGCAAAAATAAATCAGCCGAATCCATTCATATTGCATTCAGCGACAAATGGATTGCTAAAATATTAACCCTACAGGGTTTATTAATATTTTAACAAGTAACAACTTCATCTTGCAGTTAGTTTTCTATGATGGTTCACTGTTAAGATTACAGAAAGAGTTCCCTCCTTGTAAATTTGAATATCTTTAGACCATCGTTCCCGCAAGCCCAATCTATTGCTCGTCAAAAGAAATCATCTTAGGGCGATGGATTTACTAATAGTTCCTGTTAAAGACCAGAGTTCTTATCATCAGATAAGCTTCACTTTGCGAAATTCTGGTATTGTCATCCTAACCACATATTCATACAAGTTTAGATACTACAATTATAAGTAGGTTAAAATAGACTCCTGAGATGTACTACCAATTTAGTTAGCGGTTAATTACTATTAGACTTGAAAATTAAAGCGTATTAAAACCACTAATTTGTAACAACAGTTTCTGTAGTCAAAATTGTGAATTCTGAGATCAATGTTTTAAAACAAATAAATCTTCAAGTTTATACTCTTAATACTTCAAATACTTGTTAAGGACGCAGCTAATAAACATTACCTACACACTTAGGCTCGTTTATAATTTTGTACCTTCTACGTACACACGTATTGTACATTAGGTATGTGAAGCCCATAAATCTTATGCCTGCGAGGGGCCTGTCAAAACAGTCTACTAATAAAAAGGACTAATGACTAAAGTTTCTCAATTTCACAACGAAACTCTAAAATGCGTAGGTAGTATTTACTGTCCTCGTCGACAGTGGACATTAGGACAATCGGTATGTTTAAAGACCCATTTAAAATAAGAATAATTATGTTTAAAAACATGTGTGTGAAATTACAACGTTTTGTTGTGTATCATCGTGGGATAGCCATGCTATGGCGCACATAGGCCAGATCGACTGGAGTAATACCACAGTCTCACATTAAACCGGTGTTAATCATTTCTGTTCACTGATTCAAAAAGGTTACCGAAGGCCCAATCTCTGTGTCCATCCTAGTTGTCCTTCTAATATCTTAAATCGATAAACTATTTTTCATGTATTTACATGTATTTTTTCATAAATTGTTAAATTACCTTTTTACAGATTGTGGTATCAGGCATCCAACCTCTACAAAACTTTGGTTTAAAACCCCAATTTGAAACGGAAGATCAATTCCAGAAATTCACCAAACACTTCTCGGAACGCGGGTTTGAGACCTTAGAAGATTTAGTCCAAAAATCAGCAGGAAAATACTGTATCGGAGACCAGATTACCATTACAGTTTTATAACGCTTATTCGAGGTACAGTGAGTTTTATTTTCATTTTTTATGCAACCTTCATTACTAAGATAATAGGCACCTACAGAAATAGTAATGAAACTCTATTTAAAAAACCTGAAAGTACATTATTTAGATTCTAAATGTTAGAAGAAGAAAAGTATTTTTAATAAATATAAGATTCTAATTTACAGTTAATATGGAGTGAGTGACAAGGAGAGGCCTATGTCCAGCAGTGGACTAGTATAGGCTGTTGATGTGATGTGATGTGATGTGTGTGACAAGAATAATTTAAAAAGCTTGGATTGTAATAAACAATATTTCCATTAAAAAATACTTTTTAGTCTCATTTCAAGAAATTGATTTTTGTTAGAACTTGTATTTATTTACGTTTGAATGTCTCTCACGCAAACATATTTGTTCCAATCAATTTCTTTCTTATTTGTGAAGTCGTTTCTGTCGTTTCGCCAGTTGCTAACGTCGCACAATTGCTTCTGAAAATACTTTCCCTATTTACTTAACTTTTCCCCTGACACCTCTATGGAACTAATATACCAATATATAACCAAAAACTCTACGACCAAAGCATAATTCATGTTAAAACAAGTCTCAAACTTTTAAAATAAAAAACGTTTCGGGTGCACAAAACATGTTTTAGTCTTATATTTATTTATTTATCACTTTATGCACAACGTGTACAATGGTGGACTTAATGCTACAAGCATTCTCTGCCAATCTACCTTTGGATTATGTAGCAATGAGTTATAAGGTATATATGCAGGAGTAAGAGTAGGCATTAAAAGTATATGAGAGTGTTATGGCCTATTAGTTTTTTAGGTATGAATGAAAAGGAGCTCGGAATGGTTTATGTAATATATACATAGGTCGAACGTCACACGAACTTGGCGGACACACTGTCGGATGTCTAGATGCTAGCGCTCTTTGCATGGTAGGCCTATCTGTTTTTCTTCCATTATGTGCGGCAAATATAAGAGCCACTAACCCTAAAAAAGTCTAAATTTAAAAGATAAGTATAATATTTTACTATCATCTCAAGTTGCGAGGGCTTGACTAATCTGTTTGGATTTAATTTCGCCCTTGTCACAAAGTTATAATCTAAAAACATTGTCCTCAAAATATTAGGTTTTAAAAGTTTAAATATAAAGTCAATGTTTTCGATAGATTTAGAGTTTGGTACATTGTAAATTGGTATTTTTTTAAATTATATTTTTGCTTTACAGATATTCGTTGGACTCGGCGAAGTATCCTACAATTTCCGAAATATATAACACATTGTTGCAGCATGAAGTTTTTCAAAAAACTCACCCTAAAAATGTTAAACCTAAAAAGTAAAACAAAGATATTTCAAATGAAAATCTATTCCTCTTTTATTTTTCAACCAGCTTTTACCCACGGCTTCGCTCGCGATAATTTCAATTGTGTCAATATATTATGCCAGTATAAATAGTAGTATCTGGGCTATTCTAGACTATAATCTATCTATGTGCCAAATCTCGTCCAGACCCAGAAAGCCGTTTTGGAGTGATTGATAATTAAAAAAAATACGTTTTGAAAAGTAAAAGAAAAGATGTCTAATTTTTATTATTTTTGATATAGAATATACTGTGAGTTTGGAATCGATTAGATAAAAGAAAATAGTTTCCTATACACATATACCCTTTTTAAGGGCAGTCAAAAATGAATAAAAAAGTTTTTTATTACTTTTAAGAGTAGAGTAAGAGTATCAACTGTAAGTTTGGAAACACTACTACCAAAAATAACGAAGTTTCATATAAAATTCCAACCCCCATTTTGCGCCCTTAGCGGTCGAATTCTACTAAAAGGAAATCTTTTAAGTAATCAGACTTCTTTCAAGCCAGTTTAAAAAAAAAATTAGCAATAAAACCTTTTCACATAACGATTACTTTTGAATTTTTTAAACTAACACAAGATTGTGCTATTCACAGAATTTTAATACAAATACATATTTTATATGCAATACTGTACGTCGGTAGAACTTTCGGACACTCCTTAAAATTAGTTTATTGGTAAGAAAAGTAAACGTTACTCTCTCAAGATAATTAATTTAAATCTGCGTTTGTTTGAGGACCATAACACAAAGAATTAAGTATGCCTTAAGAGGGCGTATAAAGCAAAATTACCAATCTTATTTTTGATTTTACATGAAAAATTCCGGACCAAATCTTAAAATAAAAATGTATGAATAACTACATGATATTTCCGAGGGTTCACTTTGATCAAAAACATGAAATAATAACATTTCCTCGATAGAAAAAATCACGAAGTAACCTCTAATTCTAATATTTTTCCGTTTTGTACTCGATATGGTAATGCCTATTGCGACAAAAATTTGATAATTAATTATACTTATACAAGAGTAAAGGCTTTGTTTAGGCATTTTATGTAATTCCTTTTAGTTTTGGATTTAGACGATATAACAGTTTTGGCGCATACTACGTTTTTATTCCGCGCAAGAAGTCATCGTCCGTCGCACGTTGCGGGAACTTCAAGCATATTTCTATTTCAGACATCAGTCGCACAGAGTACATTGTAATATACTGAAATAGAGGTATATCTCAATCGCTTTTGGAGGAAATTACAAAACAACGCCATCTGTTAGGAGCGAGCAACAACTTTTCTCTTACTCAACATTTGAAAGGATATATTTATATCTACATATATATAATATAGGTAATACTTATTGTATACAGTATTGTTTATATTATGTACAAATATACCTATGCAATTAGAACTTTGTAAAATAAAACAATGTATAAAAAAAACGTTTATTTTCTTCTTTTCAAGACAACAACGTTTAACAGACATTGCAACACAAAAATAAAGCGTTAAAAATAAGTGTCTCTACTTCAATACTACTCGAAAACAACACACATGGATAACAAAGATCAGAAGAACCTAGGCTCAACTCACGCATTAATGAAGATATCAGAGAATAATTGTTATTAGTTTCAAGCAAGTAAACATTCAACAACCAAAAAAATGCCGTTATGAATGTCATGTTGACGGACAACATTCATAACGACAGCTGTTGCAAATGTTGCTGCATTAACGCTGATGAAAAGTACCAAAACAATGGCAATAATGAAATGATACAGGCACTAAGTTAGGATTTCTTAGAATCGTGTGTATTAAAGTGCTAAAATTTTTTTAAAGTTTTCAAAAATTTTAATTTAAGTCTACATTTACCAATTTTATCATACAAAATAACTACCAACTCAATGTATAAAAAAAATAATGGCAACATTTAATTTCCAAAAGTCATTTTATAATGATTCCAGAAAATAGTGATATACGTTCCGGGATAATTAAAACTAAAACAACTCACTTTTTGTTTTATGCGGATTATACCGAAAGTAACGACATCTATAAGTATCGACTGGCGAAGTACACACGCATTATACGCCTAAATGAAGTGTACGTATTGTTGTTAAAAGGACAATGGCAGGTCCCCATACATAATTTTATTTGAACTGAAATGTTAGCGTTTAAATATCAAAAAATCCTTAACACTTGAGAATTTATTCTTGACCATTCTCATATCAAAATTACTTGCGAAAGAAGTCTAGGAAAAAAGATATTGGATTTTGAATGTTTCGAGGTTAAGTACTAACATATTGTTAATGTTTTGTTTGAAACTAGATGGCGTTGTGTGTCAGATAGCCGAAAATATTATTTTCATTATTATTACAGTATATGAAATAAAAGCATGACATCTATTCGAGTTTAACACTAAATTAAACAAAAATAAAATAACAAACGTGGTGAGTGCGGAACTTGACAGGATCTAAACCACAGATTAAGAGATATGTACTAAACGACGACGTATCGACATTTTGAAAATATCGATGTATGTCTATTTATGTGCCGTTATCAATGACAATGTATTTTTCTCATCACACTGTGTAGTGGAAAATAACGTAACTATGTTCTATTTCTTTAGTGTGTTTAAAATCGTTTAAAGAGAGTCAAAAATATTTTAAATCATTTCTAATTATGTTGATTCAGTCACTCTACCGTACGAGTGAAGACGTGGGCAGAAGCAAATTCATAATCATAATAGTGAACCTTCGGTAAATATTTCAGCCAAAGCTATAAGAATCGATTATCGATAAATTGTTCCATAATATAATATTGCCACCACGCATCCCTAGTTAGTTATACGTGATGGCGAATCTGACATTACGTACTTGGGTCAAATAAAATCTTCAAAAATATCTTATCTCTTATAAGACTTATACAACACATGGTGGTGTAATGATAAATCATAGAAAAAAATTTGATTAAGTTTACTGTGACTCGATTTTTTAAACGCTTAAGTTTTAGGTAAATATGTTTCTGCCATTGTTCTTTTAGAACAAATAAAAAACCATTGTATTTGGGTTCATTATTTTCGTAACATTCCCATTATTGACGACTAAGATTGTACCGCCTGATCAGTCGCTACCGCTCCGTTGAGACGAGAGGACTGCGCTCAAGTGTTTAGGCGCGCCGAGTTATTATCAATTCAATTATTAGATTATTAGGATAGGAGGTACTAAATTAGATATATAATAGGTAGCTATTTACTTTTGCTTTTTGTTATATTATTCTTCACAATAAAAAAATCTGATCATTTTCCCCTAGTGTAATTATGATATCTTCCAAAAGTCTACTATTCTATAAAAATATTAAAATAATAATAATTACATTCTCCATAATTCTATGATCACTCATAAGTAACGCGGGCAGTATAGTTTGGTATAGTATATGCAAAATAAAGACAAGCTTTTAGTTGGTGTCTGTGTTTGTTCGATGAAATATATTTATGTCGATTTGGAAGCTATTCAAGTATGTCCATTAGGTATTTAAAACCTATTTTTAACCGACTTCCAAAAGAAGGAGGTTATCAATTCGACTATTATGTTTTTTTTTGTGTGTTTGTTACGCGATTACTCCATTTATTTTGATTGTTCTTTTTTTATTTGAAAAATTATACTCCTGAGGTGGTCCCATTTAAATTTGGTGAAGATCTGATGCTGGTCTTCGGAGATATACAATGGAACTCTTCAAAAATAGACGTTAAATCGGTCGTGATGGCTGCAATCGCTTGGATGTTTATATGCTTGTCAAATATTTTTATAGGATATTACAAATAAAAATGGAAAAATAAAAAAAACTTTTTTGCAAAAAAAAAAACCGACATCAAAATAAATACAAATCGAACACAAAAAGAAAATCACTAAAAAGTGAAAAATAACTTTAGCTTCAGAAGCCGGTGACAAAAATACCAAATCAATCAAACAAAGGTCAAGCTTCAGAAGCCGGTGACAATAACACCACATCAATCAAACAAAGGTCAAGCTTCGAAGTCGGTGGTTGTGGGCTTCGGTTTCCGCATTTAGACTCAGAGTGGTCCTTTATGCTTCGAGGATTGGTTGACTAGGTGAGCCAGCCAAGCTCCTTCCAGAAGCGCAGAAGCCTCCTGGGGCGTTCACAGGCTTCTAGGAGCGACTTTATATCAGGAATGATACTTGCCCGTTGTATGGCCACTCTCTCGCATTCCAGGACTACGTGGACGGCCGTTTCTTCAGCTTCCAGACATCCCCTGCACAGGGGACTGTCCGTCGCATTGATTATGAATAGTTGTCGGTTCAGGGCTAGATGTCCTGTAATAGTTCCGACAACCATTCTGATTTCCGGTCTGCTAAGACTGATCAGTCTGCAGGTGAGTCGTGGTGTGACTTGATTCAGCACCAGTTTGGACTGTCTGCAGCCGGGTGAGTTTTTCCACCTCCGGTTGTGTGCTTCACAGGTCCGTTGCCTGACCTAGCATCGTATTTGGTTAAGCATCGTATTTGAGTGGGGTTGGGCCAGAGGTTGGGGTTGCCGAGCCCCTCCTTGCCAACTCATCTGCGGCATCGTTCCCGTGTGAGTTACTGTGCCCTTTAATCCATTGGAGGAGTACCCCATTGAATATAGCGAGCTGTTCCAGTGCTTGGTGGCATTCGAAGACAATACCAGAGGTCATTGTGTTGCCCTCCAATGCCTTTAAGACGGCCATGCTGTCGGATATTATTCGGATGTTGTAGTCCTTGATACCCCTTGACATGGCCGTTGTGGCAGCGTAAGTTATTGCCACACATTCACATTGAAATATGGAACTGTGTTGGCCTAACGCTAGTGATATGTTTATATTTAGGTCTTGCGAGAAAACTCCGGCTCCAGTTCCTGACCTAGTCTTGGAACCGTCCGTGTAAATTCGGATTTCGTTAATGCCGGATTGATCTCGGTCATTTCCATGTATCTGGATGTAGTATCTTCTTGTGAAGATATGGTGTTTTGGGATTCTATCGCATGGAGCTGCTATCAGTGGTTCGTATTCCACCAATTGATCCCATAATTTGGAGTGCGATCCCTCACTTTTGTGCCATAGACCCAGGTGTTTGAGTCTAATGATCGCCATGGCGGCCTCCTGCTGTATGAATAGATCCAGGGGTGGCAGACCAAGAGCCACCTCCAGTGTGGCAGTAGGCGTTGTGCGCATACAGCCAGTGACCGCGGAGCATGGGAGTCGCTGGAATTGCTGCAGTTTGTTTATGACAGTGCTTAGCTATGTTCTCTGCCACCAGACAACAGCACCGTAAGTGATTATTGGTCTTATGACTGTCCTGTATAGCCATAAAGTAATTTTGGGTGATAGTCCCCAGCTTTTGCCGAGTAGCCGCTTGCATTGGCAGAAAATAATGCAGGCTTTATTCAGTTTTTCATCGAGGTGCTTATTCCACAGGAGTTTACTGTCCAGTATTACTCCTAGGTATTTGACCTCTTTGGTAAGAGTAAGTTGTGTTCCAAATAGCTTGGGAAGTCTGAGATTTCCTAGGCTGCGTTTGTTTGTGAACATGATCATCTCTGTTTTGGATGGGTTCACTGTCAAGTTGTGTGCTACGCACCATTGTTCCACGATCTTCAGTGCAAGTCTCATTTGATCGCATGTAATGCTCTCAAAAGGACCGCTGATGAAAATAGTAAGATCGTCTGCATAGCCAAATTGTGAGGAATCTTTGTTCATTAAGTTGTGCGATGAGCTCATCCACAACAATGTTCCATAGAAGGGGGGAGAGTACACCGCCATGGGGGCATTGTGGAATCAACACCATGCCTAGACAGAGCTTGGCTAATGCTGGTGAAGTTGGTCTTGTCAAAGGCTCCCTCGATATCGATAAAGGTGGCCAGTGTTGACCTTTTATGATTTAGATTGTCTTCTATATATGAAACAACTCGATGTAGGGCAGATTCTGTTGATTTACCCATCGAGTATGCGTGTTGATTGAGGTGTAGAGGGTGACTGACTAACGCAGTTTCCCTGATTTCCCTATCTATTAGCCTCTCGAGAACCTTTAGTAGGAAAGATGTGAGACTAATAGGTCGGTGTGATTTGGGTTGTGTGTTGTGTGTTGGGTTCATCCCCAAACCTTTACCAGGTTTGGGGATGAAGACTACTTTAACTTCTCTCCATTTCAAGGGGATGTACTGATGCGCCAGGCAGCCCCTATAAATTTTTATAAGATGGTCCAGTAGTGTCATATCACACCATCTCAGTAGGCCTGGGAAGACACCATCTAGTCCTGGCGCCTTGAATGGTAGGAAGCTGTTAATTGCCCAGCTTAGTTTGTCATGGTTGTCAACTTTGCGGGCCGTATCCCAGTCTGTATCATCTGGTGGTTTTTCCCATCTGTCTTCCCATTTTTCCATCACATCTGATATGCGACTTCCAGGGAAGTGTGTTTTTAATAACAGCTCTGAGGCTTCCGAGTCTGTTTTGGTATACTCACCATCAGGCTTCTTCAGTGAGCCAAGATTGTGTTCGCCTCTACTACACAGTATGTTTTTGACTCTATTAGCCTGGTTGTTGTTCTCTATGTCAGTACAGAAGTCTCTCCAGCACTCAGTTTTCCTGGTTCTGATTCTCTTCTTATATTGTTGTCGGGCCTGCGTGTAGGCATCCCAATGTTGGTCTAATCGCGAGTTTTTTGCTTTATTGAACAACTTTCTCACTTTACGACGTAGTCTTTCCAGTTCCGGACCCCACCATTGGTGTTTGTTCTGTGGTCCAGTTCTGGGTGTGGAAAGTAGGCATGTTTGTTCAAAGCAATCGATCAGTGTCTGTGTAAGGTTGACAACACGACTGTCAATGTCCTTAACAGTCCCCGTAGCGTATGTTGGGTTGATGCTTCGCAGTTTCTCCGCAGTAAGATGTTCACACCGTTTCCGGTCCATCGTGCGGGGATTCCGTCGGGGTTGCACCGGCCGTGGTCACAGGCTGACTGGCTCATCGGCGCACGCCCTCCGTCGTCGAATCCGTGAAGTAGAAGGCTCTTCATCTACCCGCACATTTTCGATATTGTTTTTGTGTCGCCATGTACCGTCACATACCACACTAACAGTGTCCCTATTCTGTAAGCAAACCGATGAGTCCCTATTCTGGTCTTTAACCGATTGCGCAGAAAAGCGAGGTGGTATGTTTTTTAACACTGGATTCCACGCTGTAGATAATTTAAAACCATCTTCCCGATTGAAAGTTTTATGCTTTTTAATCTCAATCGCTTCACGTACAACTCTTGAGTAAAAGTGACGTTCGGTGGAGAGGACTTGCGTGCGGTGAAATTCAATCCAGTGGTTGATGCCTGCATCGAGTGCATGTTCTGCAATCGCTGATTTGCTCGTCTGTCGGTTCTTCACAGCAGCGATATGCTCTTTGACCCTTTCTGCAATAGTCCGCTTAGTTTGGCCTATGTATGAGCTTCCGCAGCTGCAGTCTATTTTATAAACACCCGGACACAAAAACAATATCGAAAATGTGCGGGTAGATGAAGAGCCTTCTACTTCACGGATTCGACGACGGAGGGCGTGCGCCGATGAGCTAGTCAGCCTGTGACCACGGCCGGTGCAACCTGGTCGAAACGTCAGGCAAACCAGAGGTATGTAATACCCTAAATAAGAGATCGCGTTAATTCCCGTTAAATAATATTAATTATCATGGAACGCGAAAGTTTAAAAGTTAGTATTCCGTCGGGGATCGGGTAGTTTAAGTTTCATTTCAAAGTTAAATTTGATCCAGCGATGGTCTGAGCACGATGCTTCGTTCGAAACATGCCAGTTCGATATGTGTTGCGATGCGTGCTCACTTGCTAATGTAAGATCAATTATAGTTTGGGCCCTGGATGTGACAAATGTCAGCTCCGAGCCCACGTTGATAATGTTAAGGTTAGTTGATAATAGGAACGATTCGAAGTCGGTGACAAAAGCACTAAATCTATCAAACAAAGGTTCCTTGTATGACGCGGCAAATCTTTAAAAAACCTGAAGAGAAAATATGTAGTGGGCCCTTAAACATATCACGTGACCAACCCGGTCTGAGCAGTACTGCTTCTGAAAGATTTATAATTGAAGGAGACCGAGACAACCCGGTCTGAGCAGTACTGCTTCTGAAAGATTTATAATTGAAGGAGACCGAGATCTCGTTAGTTCAAATAATTTTGCAGCTGGACCCCATAGCCCTTTATTACAAGAAAATATTATACCAATTACGGAATATTGATATGAAAGACGCGATTGAATATGATTTTTATTATGATTTTTTATTGATTGATATTTGATATGATTGATTGATTGAATATTTGAAATAAATATAATATTATTTTTTGGTATTGATTTTTTATTGATTCATGTTCAGTATCAGTGGTATAGTCACCTCCTACTAACTTACTATTTACGTATTATTCGTGTACACAAAACATTTCGTAATATTGTATAACGCAGTCATAGTTTGAATACAGTTGCTTCATCTGATTATTATACGTATACTACAGAAGATACGCGTCGAGCGAGCGCGTAGGTACACGCGCGATCGTTTTCGATGTGAGGGGAGCGGGCAGGGGAGCGCGGGTGAATTCTTAAATTTTGCTGGCTTTATACGCGCTCTTAAAATTAGAATCAAATAATTTTAGGTGACAATAAAAATTGGATACACGTTAGTCTTAAAAGGTTATAACCTTCAGTTTGTATTAGGTATACAAAATTAATTCTGTAAGTTAGGCCAGTTCTGCACTAATAATAATAGTAAAGATATCGATATAGTAAAGAGATAAGATAATTTAAATACTAAAATCTACTTCAAAGTATATTATCAATACAGCAATGTATTTCTATTTCACTAATAAAATCCGATGTCCTTCCAAATATACTATTAACTGTGTAAGTAATTTGAACGATTTAAACAATTAGTTTCCAGTAATTATTATTATTGTCCTGTCTTTCATGCTATTTAAATTTGTTTTTTTTTTATTTGAATAAAACAGGGGCAATGAAATAATTGAAATGTCAGCAGTGTTGCTGCTAATTGTCGGCTTATTACTAATAGTATATAAATAACAATCACTACACAAAATACTCTCATTCGTAATGATTAAAGAACTTATAGCATATTATAAGAATATGTTTAGAGGACAAGCGTTCTGCTAACGTTTATAAATGCCTATTACAACTTGTTAATTGAAAGCACTAATTTTATATCAGTCGTTCACGTATCTTACTTATGTTAAGAAAAAAATTACAGTAATGAATACAGAAATGTATTATTTTTAGTCTGATTGTGAAATATAATGAAATTAATTTAAATAGGTACCTTGTACAAGGCAAGCCATCTGTTGGAATGAAAATTAATCTAAACCACACAATCAGCAAAATATAATACACCTACCATTCGGGCGGTCTGTCATCTAATACAATAAACTAACGAGGCTTTGGCGCACAATCTTGGATAATTTGATGGGGACTACATTATTTTTTCTAATTTCAAAGCGTGTAAAAGAAGGTAGATGTTTCTTTTTTTTTTATTTCATTCGAACATCTAAATCCGGACCGTCAATGTACCTAGTTAGAATTGAACATGTGAAAATATGTACTGAATACTTTTTATTTTTTTAATATTTAGTCGCATCTACTACCTCAACACCTATATGTTGTTTGGTATTTTCTTAAGAAACAGTTAAGTACATATTCCTTTAATTTTTTATTTGAAAACTGTCTATGCATAATTATGTTTCAGATCTGTTTATTCAGTCCGTGGTAGAGCGAAAAGTGTAAACAACATCAATACAATATGTAAACACAATTAAAAGCATCGTGACTACAATCGACGTGAATTGAGAATATTTCCCGTATTTTTAATGGTTTTCTTTTCCTTCATTTCGTATTAAGGAGTTCTTAAACTTAAAAAACAAATTCTAGAAATGGATCTTGATTATAACTTAATACTGTAGTGAGATAAATTTTTGTTGATTAATTTATCTATATAAACGGTTTTCCAGATAAAAACAAGGCCGAGTGAAGCTTGTTGGCCCAGACCCTTGAGTATTTATTTCCAAGAGTTTGCCGTATGCAGCAGCTTTAGTAAGGTGAAAGTTGCGAATGAATTTTATTTTAAAATAATTTTGCGTTTTTATCGAGATCAAACGTTCACAATTTAAAATGACGTTGATTCGTCTAGTATTTATAAATACGAGTATAAGTTTGAATACAGAATACAGTCTTAAGTGATTGAAGTTACCAGCTAAGAAAGGTCTAAGTTTCAACATTATCTTACGAACACTTACACCGGCATGGCATCTTTAATATGCACGGATGGCGTAGGAGTTTAAGCGGTCGCCACGCCGATTCCTACTATGCGGAGTGTTATGGGTTCAAACCCCACATGGGACGATAGTTTGTGTGATCCACAAATTTTTGTTCTAAGTCTGGGTGGTCTTTGTGTCCGTTACATATATGTTTGTAAAGTCCCGGCGACACAGGATATATTCCTAATGCCTAATTCCTAATTGTCTAAAAAAAAGAAAGAAAACAATATCTTGTAAAAATCATGTAACAAAAAATATCCAATACGCAATACGCACACATAATGTTTCCCTACATTTCAAAATAACTCAATACTAGTCGAATCTTCTACCAGATTTTTCCTAATTTGAAATCTGCAATTCACATTACGAGATAAAGTACAAATATAAACAAACGAAATTTAATCTTCTTCCTCCGAGCCTTTTTCCAATCTAGATTGGGGTCGGCCTTAAGTCTACAACGATACGGTTGAAGTTCGACGTTTAACCGCCATCAGACCTCAACAACCAAGTCTAGGTGCTATCGAACTTCTGTAGAAAGACTGTTGTCTGATTTTTAGGGCTCTAACTACCCGTAACGATTGTCACAAAACATCTGTATTCGTTTGGCATCAAACGAAACTTAATGTAGGCTTCTTATTCTTCTGAAGAACAAAGACATCCATACATCATCGATACACTTACATCTTTTAATCCTCGGGGGGTTAGACAAGGCGTAATAAACGCCCACATTTTGCAAACTATAATTTTAGTCCCACTTACATAATTAGTGACAAACCTATTTCCGTAAACCGGGCATATATATTTCTCAAAATACATCCATATCCATACTTATATTATAAATGTGATAGTGACTTTGTTTGTTTGTTTTTACGCTTTTACGCTTAAACCTCTAAACCGATTTAAAAAATAGTTGGCTCCACTACTGTGCGCTTTTCGAGACACTTTCTGCCCCGCACAACCAATCTGTGGAACTTGTTATCGTCTGCGGTATTACCGGACCGATACGACCTTCAAACCTTCAAGAAAAGAGCGTGCTCCTTCCTAAAACGCCTGCAACGCGTTTGTGACTCCTGAGTTGCAGACTTTCATGGGCGACGACAGTCATTATCCATCAGGTGACCCGTCTGCTCGTCTGCCCCCTATAACATATAGATAAATTTTACCCAGACACAGAACAAATGATCGTGCTCATCACACAATATATTGCCCTGGTTGGGAATCAAACCACAAGCTCTGGTTAACCGCTAGACTATCTGAGACAGACATACATATGTGTTGAACATTCATCAAAACAGTTCTTACTTACATATAATCTCTGAACATGAATATTTAGGTCACAGCTGCAAACTAGCCATATTGTGTCTACTAAATAGTCAGAAACAGTCTCGCAAATATCTTAAGCAATTATTCTAATTGTTACTACAATTTAACAAGACTAATGTTAAGACAAACATATGTACCTATGTAAAACAAATGTAAATCCTATTTCTCTTTAGCAGGAAACATGTTAGATGTTACTTACGTACAAGTCTTTTTTAGATGACGTGAACTTAAATTAAGTCAAATTCAAAGTCTTAAACGTCACGCTTATTAGTTTATCCTGGTATTCTGGAAGAACGCATCACTTTTTAGAAAGAAAAGTGAGAACGCGGGAAAAAGATCTTTAAGAGGTAAAATGGATAAAAAAATAAATTTTATAGAGGGCAAACCAGCACACGGGTCATCATCAGCCTTTAATAGTCCAGTACTGGACATAGGCCTCTCCTTAGAAAGGAGGTTTTGGCCTACTATATATACCACGCTAGCTAGATGGGTTAGTAAAGGGTTTGTGTCAAAATTTCCTTCTTTATGTAGTGTTGTAATGTCCTGCGTAGTTTGCCCCCTTAGTCTGCTTTTACGACACGGGATGAATAGCACCTCTAGTGACACTTCATATTCTTAATCCGTCACCACACGGACAATGATGGTAATTGACTATCGCCGCTAGCGCGTAAATAGTTCGGTTTTATAATTGTAACATATATAACTTCTATCTAAATTACTTCTTACTGTATAGCCTTTTTAAATGTAGTTGAGCAACTTAAGTTCACAAAGTAAACAGTCACATTTTATTATATCTTTAAATTTTAAGAAGAAATAAAGCCTTTATCATAGTTTTACAGATAAAAGACCAATGGCCTCCCGATAACTTGTCACTGATACAAATGTCGTCGATATCTGTGGAATAGTTAGGTAAACGTTATTCTATTAAATATTTGACAGTTGTTTTTACAATGGTTTCAGGATGAATAACTGTTTTTAAACGACTATTGAACTGCAGGATGTGAAACATGCCTACTGAATTTAGTTTTCTGAAGCGAACATATTAAACATACTAAGAATCCTTTTCACAAACCTTTATATTTTATTCAATAAGTCTTCTTCCTATACGATCTCTCACTGCTGAGGATCGTGACTCCCTTTGATCCTGTCAACCATCTGTTTCCATCGGCTGGTGGAGCGCGATTTTCAATAAGTACTTCATTGGATACAAAAAATTTAGATTTCATTTAAAGACAACCACATGCGTGTCTTGTCATGAATTTCATTCATAAATCTTTTCTTCAGTCAATTGGACCAAGGTTCTTTGTTAAAAAGCAATCATATTTAGTCATGTTTGATGCTTACATTGAAATTTACTGCTGATATGTTGTACTCTCGTGAATATAAGCCTAGCGATTAGCGAACCCAACAAATGTGGTCGTCCCCGAACGTAATTTTGAATGAATAAAATATCATATGAACGAATAAAACAATGAAGAAGACCTATAACAATAAAACAATTTCTAGAATCTATAATACAAGATAAATGTGTATCTGAAACAACCTACACAAACACACAGCTAAATTTCTTTTTGTAAAACAAAAATAATAAGCATTCTTACAATCTTGCATATATCACCTACCGGAGAAAATGTAAATATGCACCAGTCTAAGAGTAAAACATTTTTAACGAAAACGTTAAGCATTCTGGAACCACCTTTAGCACCGCCATCTACTGGCACTCTTCATCTCAACTTTTCAAGGACTCACACATACACAAACATGTGTCACCAGATATCTCGATCTGGTCCCATTTCTCGTCAGAAAAATTCATTGATTTTTAAATGTCAAAATGTTCCAAATTTTCTTATGCCATTTTGTTTAATTTTTCTGTTGTTTCTTTTCTCATGCAAATCAGCCAAATATTTCAAACCTTTCACAAATGCTGCTCCAACACATACATACTAATTGATTTTTATCCATATTTACATAGATGTGCATAATATTGATGTGATGATGGTGAACTCTTAAAACAGACGAAAGTCTCACGGTAAAAGAAGCAAAATCCCTCAGAAAACCGAAAAATAAATAACGTATAATATGTATAGGTCTACACACCAATAGTAATGAATTTATGTGTTTGTCTCTTTTATTATAAAACAAAAATTGGTATCCAATATTAAGTGTCCTGAATAAAGGTGTTATTTTGGTCGGTTGTTTAAATGTTTATTGCTCTTCGCGACACAGATTTGATTCTCTAGAGTAGAAAACTTTATTGTAAAAAAATAGTTTGTTGTCTAACCTCTCTATCCCACTTCAGTTCAGCAGTAACATCAACATTAAAATTCAATTCGTGCTCTAAAATCAATCTCCTGAAATGAGTACATACGATGTACCTTCTGAGTGGTCACGCACGCTGTACAATCAATCTGCAAAAAGCCTGCTCCAGTGATCTTACGACCTTTAGTAGGATTATAGTAGAATACTATTGAAATGTCTTGCAATGTTATGCGCAATGTGTAAAATTGCAAAAGATTTTAACTGATTTCTTGTATGGCTGACCCTCGACCTGACGCCAACCCTTCTAGAGAATGTAATCGTATTCAGATGAGAAAAGGAAAAAGAAAAGGCTAAATTGGGGTAAGGTAAACGAAAAGGGGGATTTTCGATGTTTAACCAACTGCATTAGACTTCCCTTGATGCCAAAGATTGTTAACCAAGTTTTCAGAACTAGTAGTGTTGATCGGTCTAGCTCGGAATCCAGTAGGAAGATCAGTAACATTGAACAACGACATGCTAATGGTAGGAGTGGCAGCAAATCCTTGTCAAGAATCGAAGAACTGTCAAATACCTAGAACCAACTTTGATATACCTTTCCAGAACAAAAAAAAAAGCAGAAGCAGATGTTTGCGATGCAGATGAAGCGCTGCAAGGTCCGCTATCAACGATAAACACGTAAGCTCACATAACGAGACTATATTATACTATATTAATAGTGCTGTACTGGAATATATACACCTGGAACAAGTAATATGACGCAAACTGACCCGATAATATACTTAACTCATTAATAATTTTGTAGCTCAAGGAATTACATAATATGGTAGTTTAATGCCAAGTCACTTACGTTTTCATTTCATTTTAATTTAAATGTAAAACATATTTATGACCATCAGCTCATAAATAGAATTTACATACTAAAGTTGGTGTCGTCACATCATTGTCAACCTCTAATGTAAACACAGAGTTAAAACGCGATATTCTAGCAATAACATTCACTAAACTACTTTAAGCTAAAAGGAAATTCACTTAATAAAATACTAACACTAAACCGCTGTAGCAAACAGAGCAAATAGCCCTTAAACTGGTGTAGCAAACAATTCAACCATCACCCGTATAATGGTAAGCTTTTACTTGAGTTTGAGAGTAGTGTGTTTTGGCTTCTTCGCTTCTCTATGCACACATTTATTTATTTATTGAAGTTTCTAAATACTTAATATACCTATCTTATAACGAAAAATAAAAAAATATATATATGTAGTGTTAATAGATGCAAATTTTTTTGCAATACCGAATAAAATAGAATAGAATAGAATTATCTTGATTGTACACCAACAATATAATGTACTACTTAAAGTGCCAATTAGAAAGAAAATAATTACAAAAACACCTTAACACAAATTCATCCACGTACTTAGTTTTCAAAAGGATCAAAAACGTTTTGAAGCCTAAATTTATATTCATGAATGTCGTTCATATTTTGAATGAATTTGTCTTGAATGCGTTAGCGTAATAAAAATGGTATAATATAAAGTTTGAAACCAAAAGAATAAGCCGTTGTGCTGTATCGTTGCTCAATACGGACTGAATATTTCAAGAATAAAGAGTTTAGCTAACACTCAGGCACACCCTAAGAGCTTGTGTAGTTCACTAATCAACCAGAATGAATAAAAAAATACTGCTGGAACTGCCCTATTTATTCTTTGTATTATTTATGATTATAATATTCATTATATCCTAATTATCAAATAGTAAAAAATATATTCTCTTGTGATTATATATATAGGTGCAGGTGCCTATGAGCGACGGTAGTCACTTTCCATCGTGTGACTCGTAATCGTTTGCTCCTATGCTACAAAACTATAAAAGATTTCCCTGTGAACCATTCTCCGGTAACCGCTCGGTTTTCTTGAGGTCGTGGTATCACTCCGGTCGAGCCTGGCCCATGTGTGCCGAAGTATGGTTTTCCTACGTTCCAGTCTACAAAACACCATGACGGAACATCGCGTTGTATTCCACAGTCCGAGGCCGACATACCACCTTATTATTGGCTTGGTAAGGTAAATACCCGCGGGGGTTTTGACAGGACAAAAAATAAATATTTAAGTACATAATGCAAAAAATTAAACATAACAATTCTTTTATTTTATTAAGTAGTTTACCTTTTTTCCGTTCATAATATTGTAATACAATGCCTCGTTAAGTACTCAATCAATAAGAATGATAAAAGAATAACATAACCGCACGAGAAAAGTTTTTATAGGAGAATCAAGTTCTTTATAACTTTTCTGATATGTATAATTATATTATAACGCCTACATACACCTACAACACACTCTTAAGTTTATATCCTTAACGGTTTTTTATTGTTCATTATGTACAAATAATTTGCCATAATTATTTAAAATCTATAATTGTATCAGTTTCTCGTTCTAATCGTTTATTTACGTCGAGATTTCTCTGTTGTAGACTGTTTGCTAAAAATCAATTTTGTTATATATAATTTGAGAGATTTAACAGGGTCCACTGATTAAATTCTTAGAAGGCAGAGCCCGAAATAGAACTTAAAAGATCAAATCAATAAAAAATATATTTTCTCAAATCTACAGGGTCATTAACCTCGCAAAAAATATTTTTAAGCTCACTCAACGAGAATTAACAAATAGGTTTTTAAATGTTATAAAAATATATAATGATCTAAAAGTTGAACAACCTATGAAATGTTTTTCTAGTGACAATAGGAATGAATCTCTATTAAATAGTTGTTGGCCTACAACGAAACAACGAATTGTATTTAATCGATAAAGTCAGAGTTTGACAACATTTTGGGTTAATGAAACTTCTAATGATTGCAGCCAATTATTACCCAGTAGCTCGTACAGAATATTATTCAAGTTTCTTGTTAGTTTGCTTATAATTAATCAATAGTAGAGGGTATACCCTCATAAAATATGAATACCTACATGTTTATGCATCGATACTCTATAGAGTATCGATGCATAAACATGTAGGTATTCATATTTTTATTAAATAAATACATATTTGTTACCTCATACATGCTTAATAAGAAATCATTTTAATTGGTGTGGAAAATATGAAATATGTAAGACAAACCCTATATAAACCCTTGTGTAAAAAACCCTTTTTATTAATATCTTGTCATTATTTTTTACTTTACTCGGCTCGTATCTCGTATACATGATCAAAATCATTTCTAACGAAGAAAGTTTACGATCTCTGATTCTTCATTGATGTTCATTATTTTGACACCAATTCAATGAAGATAGCAACCGATGTAATATAGTTCAGCGATTCAAACTGGCAGTATCTTGACTGCCTCCGCTGGCACGCCGGCTTGTCATGCCTGTCCCACGAGGACGGCCAGAGGCTGCCCACCAGCCGCTAACATTCCCTTAACGCGCCCACCGGGATGGGACCGATAGTAAATAAAAACCACCTAACACATTTATTCGGGCCGCAATGGCTCCACAGACAAAAGGTCTATTTCTCCTTTTATTGTTTTGCGCACTCAGCGGCGGCAATGGGGACGGTGAGTAAATATTATCTGTTTAGATTGAATGCTTTTATTTCTGACAATGTTTGCCTGTAGATGCATGTTTACGCATATTTTAACGTGAATTAAGGAATGGAGGTGTTATAATACTCGTGGGAATCAATAAAACTGCAAGAATAAGAACATTATCCAAAAGCAAATGCGTTAATCTGTTTTTTAAACATCACAATATTCAATTTCAGGATTAAACAGCATATTTACAGACACTTGGTTTGGAAACAAGAGTTGAAAATATTCTATAAAAACAGAAAATAATATTTACACACATAGTTACATACTTCTATTGAAAATGTTGAGTTTTCATCTTTTACTAAATAACTACTATATAAAAAAAAAACAATTTTTCCTACCTACCTACATAAGATCAGCTTCATCAGATTGATTTTGTCAAATCATTTTAGTTTTAGAAATATGCACAAAAATATGTTTGGTAAGTTTACAAGCTATTAATTTATACATGGAGAGCTTTTGCGAACACTCATTATAGGATGTCTATACATTCATCACATCATCTCATCAACAGCATTTAATAGTCCATTGCTGGACATAAGCCTCTCCTTAGAAAGGTGGTTTTTGGCGTACTGTATACATTATATTATAGTACCTATGTAATATAATGTATACAGTACGCCAAAAACCACCTTTCACGTTCACGTTTATATTACATTTTATACATCAATACAGGAAAAAAATTGCTTACACCTCTTCTTAAACAAATATGGCACACGGAAGCATATTATATTTTTTATTAACTATACTCGTAATTGTACTATAAGTAGTAAATATTTTAAATTACCTCATATTAGATGATAAGTTTATACAACTCTTATAGGCGAAGGAAATGAAAAAATTATTAGTGTGATAATTAAGAACCTTCTATTTTTTTTTAAATACATTTGTATTTGTTATACCTATACCTAAACTGACGATCATTATCATCAATATGTTCTAGTCTAGGCATAATGAAATTGGTACCATTGAAATGGCCAGAAAATACAAAATTATTGTTCAATAGCCTCTACGCTTATAGGGAATCAATGCTATCTCGTGCCATAGCATTCTAAAGTAGAATCGTCAGTCAACGTGCAATATTAGGTTATAGTTTTTAGTACTTAAAACTGTAGTGCTATTTTCTTAATACTGAAACTAGAAACGTAATAAATTACCAGAAGCTTTAACCGCTTATCGTATCTCATGTATCGCTTGAGGATAGTGTGATCTCATGAGGGTCGTAGATAACGTAAAGGAAAGTGAAGGTAAGGAGGATACTCACAATTTTGGATCAATTCTAAAAAGGGGCCAATGGTTAGAAACGTATTTTACTTGTCGTTTTTCTTTATTAGGTTAGAAAAATGTTAAATTAAAGTATGTAAAAAAGTAAACAGTATGGTTGTTGCCAGGAATTCTCACTCTTTAACAAAAAAGAAAATCCTATGGGTTCGTTATTTTGTAATATATAGGATGTCCACTATCAAACATACTTCTGCTTAATACTTGACGATCAGTATTGTATTCACAATTTGTAAAGAAATTGCAGGGTAGATTTTGACTCAACTAAGCCTCTACTAATGCAGTTACCAAAATAAAACTTAAAACTCAGAACTGCCGATTGATGATTTAGAATTAAAGTCAAACTCTGAATAGACGTACATTAATCAACGCAATGTTGACATTTGAAATCTGTAATAAAGTTGTGACATTCATAAAATGTAAATGAGTTAATCTATTGAATGCGCTGGTACCAAAATAGCCAAGTCGGTTTTTCGATCAAGTAGTAGCAAGTTCGATCTTTGCCCGCAGAAACCAACTTCCCACTAAGCGCTTAGCTTATCGGGAAAAGTTGACAATAATACTAGTAATCTGTTACCCACTTTGTATTCTTTTTAGTATTTATAAAAACTTTCATTTCTGAAAATTCCAATACATTAGCTAAAATATCTGTGCTTAAGAGATGCCCGACTATTGTTTTATTTATGAATTAACACATTATTGCTACAAAAAAATGTTTATTTCAGATGGGACCGACATTTTCGATGTTCTATCGGTGGTGCGGGATGTCACTGACCTCCCTGAAGGTGTAACGAGGATTCCTGGGCGTTGTCAGTCACCACTATCGCCTGAAGAAGACTACACCGCTTTCACTCTCAACGAAAATGCCACCTTACACCAACTTTCCGCTGGAATGTTCTACAACACTTTTCCAGAAGACTTCTCGATTTTAGCCGTAGTCCGACTTCCAGGTCAAGAATCTTTGAAGTTTTTTGTGGGAAAATAAATTAAATTAAAGATACCCAATTAACCATTATAAGTATACCATGCCATATCATACAAAGTTTAACTTTGCATAGCCACATCAAAGTATACAAAAAGACGTATTTGTATTTTAAAATAATTTCACAGGCATTCTAAGTTTATCACTTGGGGAAGAAAGTATGCGGGGCGGGAAGCAAGTTCTACAGCTAAGTTAGCCGCGAATTGTGTGGCCAGAAAAGTTTGTATATTAAAACCAAAGAGAGATAATTTTTAGTTATTCTCCGTAGTGTCTTCGGAAGCCGCTTAAGAATGGGAGAAATAATGTAAATTTCTAATTGGAATCTCTTCAAAGTAATTTTATTTTAAAATTGTAATGTTATTCCTTGTAGCACATGCAACATGCAAATGGTAGCATGCTATGTACATGGAACTTGTAGCTTTAGAGGTTGGTTGTTTTATGAGCTTGTTTAAGAACTACATTAAAAAAATATTAGTTTTGTTTAAAACAGCAGGAAATTAAACGCGGTGACAACCACACGGACAGTGGCGGACACGCTCCCCGTCGAGACCTAGTTGATGATAACTAAATTCACACTAGGCCCTCAGTACAGTTCAAACTTACCTCTCTGATCAATGTCAGTCCAAGAACCTAATGACTATCCTCGTCTAGTTTAAAAAACGAATGACTATCTATACATATAAACTTGAGAAAGGCCTCTTTAATCCAGCCCTGTCCTGAAACCTATTCCTAACTGAAATCTGTAACCTATAAATTATCTACCTTGAGGCCCCAAGAGATAAAATATAGGTTTTACTTGGTTGGAACTTCATATAAACTTGTAATTATTCATTTTATTTTGTCAGTTTTATTCCAATCCTGTGGCTAAATTTAGTCATTTTGTTTGAACTTAAAAACGACATTATTTTGTGTATTTTAACGGCCTACAACGTTGGTGTCATGTCTTCCAAAAATATTATGTAATCTTCATTTTTATTGAGAACTGTTAACCGAACTACTTATAAAATACTTAAATTTTCTAACAGGGACGGATCAAAACCCACTCTTCATTCTTTACTCCGATGCTGGCGACGAGCAGTTACAACTGGTGGTAGGCAATCTCATAGAACTATACTACGAAGACACCCGCGGAGATCCACAAGACCACGAACTCCTAACTTACCGGGTGGATGTGGCTGATGGAGGGTAAGTACCTGTCAATAAATCTCCCTATAGAAGTGGTAAAACTTTTTACGGGACTGAAAGAAAAGAAAACAGGTCTAATGGATTCATTTTGTTAATGATTTAAAGCAGGTCTGTAATTCAAATTCAACTGTAGAACATCCAAATAGTAATAATAGATAATAGTCCGTAATAATAAAATAAGCTAGTCCTCATCTAGCAAGTAGGCTGGATAAGCAATATTGGTATCGGAAGTACTTCGTTGTTAAGTTGTCTGTGTGCTAAGTTAAAAGGGTGACGTGTATTCCCGTTCTTTGTCATCATTATATTCTCTGTCACAGCTTAAAGAAGCATGTGTTCCTGACTTTACCGATTTGTTTTATACTTATGTGATTGCCTTAGAATGAGTGAATGTCAAGTATTTCAAGTTCTATGATTATTTCTAGTCTTGTGGTCTGATGCTGACTTAGAAGGGAAGACTTGTGTTTTGTATAAATATTTTGAATACATAGTTTATTTCATTTTATGACATCAAATTTAAGTAACCGGCCAAGTTTGTGATGGGCAACGGGCAATGGAAGGTTCCGTAGTCAACAAGAAATCCCGTCCGAGGTTTTCCAGTTCCGTTCGGTTGCTTGTTCCGAGTCTCTTAGTGAAAAAAACATGCATTCAATACACGTAATTTTATGTAAAATGGCATCAATCAATTCTTGAAAAAATCTTTTAGTAATGATTTTTCTTTAAAGGTGCGTTGCGTTTCTTATACTTCACTAGAATTTTGACGTTATTTACGAAACGCCATATATACTCTTACCATTATGTGCTCTTAGTAAAATGTTCATCAACATTATATTTGATATTGCAGCACTGTTCGTTTTCTTTAAAAATGTAATCTATAACCACTTATCGATGACTCAGGCTTTAGCCTTTGTAGCACAAGGGACCAAGGTGTAATTTATTATATTTAAAACTTTCGGGAAAGGTTACCTCCGCTTTGTGTTTATAGCTCGTTAAAAGATATAAAAAGCCTGATAACGTTAGGACACAGTGGCACTTAAATGTTTCAGGCCCTCAAATAAATTAAATTAAATTAGACCACAATACGGACTTTACGGAAAATAGCTATATTGGTTCGATTCCCGGGTTGGACCACATGTTTATATGATCTGCAAATAATGTTCGGAGTTTAGGCGTTTTCTAAGTAAAATATATAAAAACTCGTATTTACAAAAAAATATTATTCTATCAGTAAATCTAGCTATCATAATACAAGCTCTGCTTAGTTTGAAACTAGATGGCATTGTGTGTCAGATGTCTTTTTTTTTAATTGTGATCATTTAATCATTTTCTTTCTCTATTTCATAGAGCTACATAGATTACATTATGCTTTAGTGATTTTTAAGGAGGGGTATAATAGGGTATTTTACTCTGTGAACGTAATGATGAAAACACAATTATATCTATAGCCTGTTCTTTTTATCTCAGCTACCAAATTGACACAATTTAAAAATAATGATACGCTCTTGTAGTGATGTACCTACGATACCGGTTTGTCTTTTATCTTTTTTAGACAATTAACTTCAACAAATGTTTAAAGGTTATCGTCGCAATTTTTTAACAAAATGAGAAGAGAAAGAAAAAAGCAATAATAAATAATTGTACAAGAATAAACAAGTACGTTTAAGTGCGTGTTTTATTGATATAGCCTCCGAAAGTGGTAATTCTGTATTAGCGCCGACATATACTATGAGTTGCAGAATTATGAACCTTTATATGTAATGTAATGAATACCTGTAATTAGTCTATTAGTAAATGGGAAATTAGGAGAACAGCGCTAGTCAGTCACCCTTACCCCACAACCAACACGCATACTCGATGGGAAAATCTACGGAATCAGCTTTACATCGAGTAGTATCACATATAGAAGGCAATCTAAAACACAAATGATCAACACTTACACCTTTATCGATATCGAAGGTGCCTTTACCAAAACAAATTTCACCAACATTAGCCAAGCTCTGTCTAGACGTGGTGTTCATTACACAATCTCAGGGGGGATCGACAGCATGCTACGATATAGAGCTATTCAATTTACTCTGAGGGAAGTGATTAGAGAGGTGGTGGCTAGAGGGTGCCCGCAAGGCGGTGTACTCTCCTTTCTTCTGTGGAACATTGTTGTGGATGAACTAATCACACAATTTAACGACCGTAGATTCCTCACAATAGGCTATGCAGACGATCTGACTATCCTCATAAGTAGTCCCTTTGCGAGCGTTATATGCGATTCGAATGAAACTCGCACTGAAGATCGTTGATCAGTGGTGTGACACATAACTTGGCAGTAAACCCATCGAAAACAGAGATGATCATGTTCACAAACAAACGTAGTCTAGAAAAATCTCTAACTTCCTAAACTATTTCAAACGTAACTGGCTCTTACCAAAGAGGTCAAATACCTAGGAGTAATACGAGGGGCATACTGAAAGTTTCTGGATCTAGCCACTTACAATAAAAAAAAAAAAACAATTATGGAATTTGAAAATGTAACTCTTTGAGACCATGTAACTTTGTAATTTGCGAGACTGTCATTTGTTTTGAAACTGAAAAAAACTTACTTGCCAGAAAATTCGTGCTCTGTTAGGCATTGGAATGAGTCAAGTGAAAAACATTTTACATGTGTATCTGAAGGTTCGGAAGCTTTGCACTCGATGGATACCGCATCATTTAACGGAGTCTAGTGGTGCCGTAAAATGATAAAAAAGTTTAACAGGGGACTGGACTTCATTGGCTGTTAATAATATTGTGACAGGTGACGAAACCAGGGTGTTTTGAACACGAAAGAAAAAGCCAGTCGATAGTGAGTCTTTCTTATGAAGATTTGCCGACGAAAGTTAAGAAAAGTCGAAGCATATGTAAAAATTGGTTGCTTTTTCGGCAAATCAGGACGTAATGTCCTGATTTGCCGAAAAATGAAGCAACCAATGATGACATGACAGTGACTGCAGATTAGTATGTCAACACCTGCTTGCCCAGAGTCTTAGAAATAGTTCGCGAAAAGCGTCCTCGAAGCAATGTCCTCCTTCACTACGATAACGCATCCTCACATACCGCTAAGGTAACAGAAACCTATTCGAGGGCTTCAAATGTGGAACTAATGACACATCCGCCTTACAGCCCGGACATAGCACCCTGCAACTTCTTTTTGTTTCCAAAAATTAAAGACAAACTTAGAGGCACTTACCTATTCACAATAGGCTTGTGTCCATTAAGAATAAATATAATGGATAGGGGTTTATAATGATTAATTATATTATGGAGAAAATAACAAACAATTTTAATTATTAAAAGCGTTAAAGATTAATAATATTTTTAAAAAATAAATTTCGTAAAATGAAACCTTTAGTCACGTGACAGTGAACACCAATCAGAAAGCGTTACGTCACGCCGTGCGAAACTCCAATCTTGTCTTTGACGTTTCGAGTATCACTACCTGTTCTTGATAAAATTTTGGTTTTTAACAATTAATATCAAGTTAATACAGTTTTTGATAATTATAATTTGAAAGAATTAACCACTTGGAGTACAACTTTCTTTTGATTCATTCAGACACTCTTCTATTATCATCTTTCTTTGTTTTTTTAGAATATATGGCCGTTCTGTACTGCTGCATGTTCGTTTTCTTCTGTCTTCTTGACATCCAAATTTACTTGGCATACAACCTGGTTTCATGCTTACTTGTGATACTGTTCCCTTCATATGATACTCCATATAACTAATCATATCATTTGGCAACTAGAATAATAAAAAGAGTATTTTTGTAACATTAATTAGAAAACTAAAATAAAACGTTCACTCCTAAAAGTGAAACAACTTAACCTGAACTATGTATTTATTATTTAGAAAATAGGGATTCTACAAAACACATCTAGTTTGCTCGAATTAAGTAATAGATTGTATTGTGTGAAATACATCAAAATGATCTTCACAAAAATACATTCTTGAACCTGTTGATAAAGTATGAGCATCATCTCTTCTTGCAAGTTTTAGTCACTTTTTCCGTATTTTTCCATTGTTTGGAACATATATAAATAACTTGTTTGGCGTTTTTATAGTCGTGCTATCACACTGGGGCACTATACAGTACTTATAATATGAGAAATTCATTTTTAAACGATAAAAACTGGCTATAACGTACGAAGACACGATCGCTCTTTGGTTTGTTTCGCACGGCGTGACGTCATTCAAGACGCCATGACAGTCTTGTGCGTTTTGGAACCAAATTGAAATTCGAAAATTCGATTAAAAATAAATAAACCTTTTATTTCGATAAAATGCCTAATAAGCTAAAATATTAAGCAGTTATTGAAATTTTGTCAACTAGCCTCAGCCCTCTTTGAAAAGGATGCATGAAAGCAGAAGACACGGCCACCCACGAAATCATGGAATACGAGGGAGTAGGCACACAACGGCCTAGTACCATACCTGGTACAAAATCACTCCTAGAAGTCTGTGAACGTCCCAAGAGGCTTCTGCGCTTCTGGAAGAAGCTTGGTTGGCTTACCTCGCCAACCTCTCCTAGCCGCATAAAGGACCGCTCTCGAGTCTAAATGTGGAAATCGGAGCCCACAACTAATATCAATAAAATATTTTTTTTTGTGGTATAACTGTATAATAATGTGGCAAACGAGCAGACCCGTCTGCCTGCTCCTGCCTGCTCTGCCGTCTGCCGTCACCTGATGGTAAGCAACTACCGCCGCCCATGGACACCTGCAACTCAAAAGTCACAAGTGCGTTGCTGCCCTTGGAGTCCCGTTAAAACTCTCGAGTTCCGATATCTGTCTCCCAAACTCATCATCAGATCTATATTAAATTTAAATGGGACCATTTCGGAATAAACCCCTTTCGAAAAAAATAATTTTGAATATCGGTCCATATATGACGGGAGTTATGCCCCAACATCATCATCATCATCAACAGCCTTTAACAGTCCACTGCTGGACATAGGCCTCTCCTTTGAAGTTTGGATGCCTGAACATACACAAATAAAAACAACCAAATTGATACCCTCCTTACTTTTTGACGTCGGTTAAATATTGAAACGAATAATAATGTTTATGCCACTTATCAATGTAATATTAGTAAGTGTAAAATTAGTAAGTGTAATATTAGTAAATGTAATAGTAAAGTTTCTGGTTGTTTACAGCTCAAATAACTAAACCTTAATAGTTATATGATTTACTTGTCGGTTATAAAACATCAAGAACCAAAATAATAGTACAAGTTAAAAGTGATTGCACGATTTATCTCTATTCAGAAAACTAGCCCAAATGTTTGTACACAGTAGTTCCTTAGATAATTACACACAGAAACAGAATAACTATTTCGGGGAGCACACAAACTTTGGAAGTTAAGATGGACGAAGACCAACTAATTAGTGACAGTTTGAGAAGAAAAAGTTTTTGACCTTGTAAGCCATGAACCCAATTTACCCATTCAATAATTTTGACCACGTATTTCTTTTTAAGATTTGTGTACTTCGAACTAATTTTTTATATTTAATAATATTTTATATAATGTATTTTTTTTCTGTGTGGTGACGGATTAAGAATACAGAGTGTCACCACCCCTTTTCATCCCGTGGGTGCCGTAAGAGCCGACTAAAGGAGTAAACAACGCAGGCTAACAGCAGTGCAAAGAGAAGGAAAACTTGAAACAAACTATCCCAACCCGTCTGTCCAGCGTGGTATAGTAGGCCAAAACCTCCTTTCTAAGGAGAGGCCTATGTCCAGAAGTGGACTAGTAAAGGCTGTTGATGATGATGATGATGATGTATATTTTTTATTTTAAGGAAAAAATCTTTTAAAAATGTCGTAAAACCCCGTTCTTTACCTTCGCATACTCTGAAATTGAAGTATGCCTCTGAAATATACCCCATATTTAAATGAAAAGTTTTGTACTAATTGCTAAGGATGTCCACGCTTCTAAAATAATAGTAATAGGATAATGTTAACACTGCGTGCAACATCTTTGCTGTCTGATATTACTTAGTCATTACTCAGCTATAGCGTATTTGCTGCTAAACTGTCCTAAGGATCCTAGAACGTATATTGAATTACGAGTTCGAACTCTTTTTGTATTTATCGAGATCAATAATCTGGATATATGTTGGCGCGCGAAAGTTCCATCTGTTCTAAACGTTATTTTTGTTCCACTACGGTTGCCGTTAACTTATTAGAAGCAATCACCACGAATAAATACATTCCTCAGGTGGCATCGAATTGCTGTCAGCATAAAAGGAGACTCGGCCACTTTACTGGTGGACTGTGAAATACACGAGACGCTGCCTCTAAACCGCAGACCAGGTAGCACCTTTAACTTGGCTGGGGCTATTGTAGTCGGGTCTCAAGTCACCGCCGATCAATACTATGAGGTAAGTAGTAAGCAGTTAAACATATTTTTTGCTAAGGAGTAGTTGTTTTTAATAACTAAGATGTGGTGTAGAGTGTAGATGGTTCTAATGATAAACGATATGAACGTTACGTATCGTAACGTAGCATAAGTGGCGAGTGTTTGCCAAAATTATATTCATTATGTTTTTAAATCGCTAAGCTGTCTGAATCGTCTGCTCATTTATTACAGTTTTTTATTTATTTTTCCAGGGAGACATAGAACTTCTACAATTTGCTGATAAACCAAATGCTGCTTACGATATGTGTCTCACTATGGCTCCAGACTGCCCCTCTGAACCTGGACTACAATATATTGCATCACCAGACCAACTGCCGGAGCCGGAGATCAAACCGATATTATACACTGAACAAATAGAAAGCACACAGCATTCAAATCTGGACACTTTAACAGATGAGGATTTGCGAAGAAGATACGGAAGTTATAGTCGGAATAGATTCTTTAACAGAAATGAATCGGATAGCAATTTTTATACACAAGTGCTGACCACCGCTGCACCTTCATTGATAGATTCTAATATCTATCCTCTTGCAAATCAATATGGACCTTCAACAGACTATGGTAAGAATCACCACGTCATCTGTGCCCTTTTCTCAACTCAATGCAATTTGCTAATATTTTATATGTACCATTGCAATAGCGTTTAATTTTGATCGCCAGCCGCCTGGGTGGCAACGACCCTACTTGTGGAAGTAATAGTTTTCAGATGGAACAAAGGAAGTGATGGAGGTCAAGGATTCCTATGTAACAACAAGAAGGGTAAATTGGGTTTCGGAAAACGGATAGGACGAAGAAGCTAGAAAAAGGGATTCAGTAGCTCAAAGAGGACGGGGTCGCATTCCCGGGCAAATGTCCGTCTTGTAATTGAAGAAACTGCGATTGGCCAAGCCTTAAATAATTCTATAAAATATTCTAAGCAAATTAACTATACGAATGTAAATATATATAGCTTTTACCTCCGAAATACGCAACCAATCATAATGAACTGTTGCATGCCCGTTACGAGGGATATAAAAGAAATTAGGGAACCTTTTATCAAAAAAAAAATACTTCCAAGGGGTAGGGGTTAACAAATAAATTAGACAGCATCAAATATAGTTCCAGAAGCCCATAAAGTTGCTTATTCACATTTAATTTTTTAACAGATGAGAACAGCATCTTCGGTTCATTTACACCTGCATCCCCGATCCCTATTGAGTCGAGCCCGATAGAGTCGGAGCAAACAACACCTAGGGTAATTCAATTTGTTAATATTATTTATTCGGCATTGCTAAGCATGACTAAGGATTATACAAACTATTCATGTGACTTTCTCTGAAATAATATGGTTAAGCGTAGACCTCCTATCCTCCATCACAAAAAGTTCAGCGGTTGTTGATTCCCGATACAAACTTCTACCCCCCTTTTTACTCTCTTAATGGCTGATTTCTGGGATAAAAACGTATGCTGTCCTTGCCCGGAACTCAAACTATCTCTAAACCAGATTTCATCTCATTCGGTTTAGCGGTTTAAGCGTGAAGAGCACAAACAGACAGACAAATTTATAATATTAGTATGGATTAGATATAAATGAATAACAAATAAAAATACATTTGTATATTATGTTATGTCCCGTTTGTTTTGAGCCTTGTAAAGTACATCCATTATATCCATTAAAAAAGTAGTATATCCATTAAAAATGTTAGTGATTTGAGTCAAGTGATAACCTAAAGAACGAATTTCGATTATCATTAATGTTTGGTTTATTTTATAGGCCAGTATTATTTGAACTGGGGCTTACGTGCCTACTGGTCGGGTTAATACAGGACACAGGCCCCCTGAAGCTTGGTGTAGCTACTCTCACGTAATTTTTAACCTTTGCCTTTCTAGAATTTGGCGAAATTCGAAATTTGGCGTTCTTGCGTTAACGAACTTGTTTGAAACTGTAGCTACAAAAAATATTATTACCATGCATATATAAAGAAGAATAAACAAGATAAAAATTCACTTATTAACCCTGGTAACCAATAGAGCAGAAAATCACTCTTTTACACGTATTCAAAACTTGTAAACGGTACATAGAACTTTCTCTTTATAATTAATTCTTTGCCGAATTGCATGACCTATTTTATCACACAAAAATACAATTTAAGCAAAAATTAAAAAATAAAACCGAAAGTATAAGTAAATAGAAGTTACAAAGAAGTTCGACCATTCTGACAATAATCTTTATTGAACGTGAGATTATTTGTGCAGTCTAAACGAAGGGACGACGACAATACCGACATAACGGGCTCTACATTAACTGTCACGGAGACACCTTATGGCACTAGTACTACTGAGGACACAGATTGGCTCACACACCCACCGGATGACACCCAGGTGAGATAACACAAGTTTCAAAACCACTGCTTTTATTTTTTGTTCGGAGAACTTTTTTACTTTTCTTGCTGTTAAGTGACTTACTAGTACAAGTCTTTACTAGTAGTAGTAGTCTCTGTAATGTCTATTGCTATTTGTAAAATGCATCTTTTCTGGATATTTAATTCATGTAGAAAAAGATGAGAAAAGGACAAAGTGCTCAATGTTAGTTAGTTTAGTCAAATGTTTTTTGAAGGCCTTAATATTGATAATTATTTAATAAAAAACTTTTGGGTGAATACTAGTCAATATCGGTATTCTAACATTGTCTAAAAATACTCTTTAAAACACACTTATAATTAAACTGTACAAACATATTCAGGACAACTCAACTTCCGAGTACGACGTTTCGGGAAAGGATTACGATGACTATGGACCATCTGGCACTTACTTCGGTCCTCGTGGTTACCCAGGTCCACCTGGTGAACAAGGGCCAAGAGGACCTAAAGGGGAACCAGGAAAGACCGGCGCTGAAGGTTTGCAAGGATTCCCAGGAGCACCGGGCAATGTATTTGTAATACCCGTAAGTAGTAATCGCACCATACCGTAGTAACAAATTATGGCCTGTATAGAAGCTAAGGAAGGCTAGTGAACATTTTCGTCCCAAATCACTTGCTAGACGTTACCGCCTATGATGAAGAACACTAACTGTTATTTATAGATTTTAAAATGATTTGTTTGAATGATGCAACAATTCAGATAACTTAATTGATAGTTTCCCCTTCGTTTTTTCATTATAAACTATCTTTATTTATATGTACCTCAAAACTCATTCACTTAGCGTTGAATAAAGGCCATTTATAATTACCTCATCTAATTTCCAACGCTCTAATTTCTATATTATTTGCAGTTACAACAATCTAGCAATGACAAAGGCCCGGACGCTCAATCGGAAGCACTACGACAAATGTTTACGCAGCATATGGTATGTTCTAATTCTACTTGTGCATAGTTTTGAATGTATCTCATTTAAGTGGCCTTAAGGTTGATATTATATAAATTTTCTGGAATATGTTCTAAAACCTGACTAGGCATTTTTAATTTCTATAGAATTTTACATGTATCCTGTAATATGGCATTGATAGGAGAAAGAACTAAATTTCATTGTTGATTTTGTATATACGTAACTAATCTATCAAATATCGCAAACCTAAAAAAAAGCTTGCTTCTTTGATATCTATTGGCCATATGGCTTTGTGAGTGTTAATTTACCTTTAAAAACATATTTCTTTTTTAAATCTCTCAATAATGTACAACAGAGTATTAACCTAGCTTGAATTTTACAATTGAATTCAATAATTATTACAATTGAACAAATGGCCCATAAATAGTAACAAAAAATTACAGGCTGCTATGCGTGGAGCCGAAGGGCCTATGGGTATGACAGGACCTGCCGGTCCTGAAGGCGAAACTGGACCAGAAGGACCAAAGGGAGAACAAGGAGAGCAAGGCGAACCTGTAAGTCAAAAATGGTAGCTTTTTAACCGACTTCAACAAAGAAGGAGGTTCTCAATTCGTCGGAATATTTTTTTTTCTATAAAGCACTTTCGATTTTATTTGAAATGCGAAAGTTAAGTCCAGACTGGCACACGTTTTATTTTTTGTCGGGTGTCGGTTAAACGCCCTAAAACGATCTGTTTAAATCCAATAAGTAGTCTACTTAAAGTAGATTAACACATAGGGCAACTACGTCTTATAATTAACTAATATAATAAAATTTGACTGGCCTATTCATCTAGTGGTTAGTGACCCTGACTGCTACGCCAAAGGTTGTGGGCTCGATTCCTACAAAAGACTAATAATTGCGTGATGAGCAAGGTCATTTGTTCTGTGTCTGGGTATACTTTATCTATAACATTTATGTTTTTAAAAATTAATAAGTATGTTTATCAGCAGTCTGGTCACCATTGTACAGGCTCTGGGTAGTAGTTTGGGATCAGACCGTGTGTGAAATGTGCGAAAATATTATTATTTATTAGTATTATAGTCACGGGAACACCGTGTCAAAACCATATTATTAAAATGCAACACTATATTTCCATATCGGACAGTAGAATTTAATTGGTGCTATTAAATTTAAAGGCTCTATAAATTACACATCCTACTTCAACAGGGTCCGCCAGGTCCCAGAGGTATACAAGGACCTCCTGGTAGATTAGGACGTCGCGGTCATCCAGGACGTGATGGAGAAAGGGGATCAACAGGAGCATCCGGTCCAAAAGGAGAGCAAGGGTATCCAGGTTTGATGGGAATACCTGGCGATAAAGGTGAAAGAGGAAGTCCAGGACTACAAGGTGAGCCAGGAGCACCTGGTTTAGATGGAGCTCCAGGAGACGACGGCCCACCCGGTCCGCCTGGTGTTTCTGGTGAACTGGTAAATATTATAACTTTTATAGTTATTTCAGTTTAATTATTAAACAACAGATTTTGTTATTTTTCTTTTGTTTATGTTTAGGGACCTAGAGGCTTCATGGGTCCTAGAGGATTTCCAGGATTAATCGGATATCCAGGTATACCAGGACTCGAGGGACCGCAAGGTACGAAAGGTGCAGCTGGACAGCCAGGTGCTCCAGGACCACCAGGACAACCAGGCACTATGGGTTCCCCTGGTTCACCAGGGCCCCAAGGTCCTACTGGGACACCAGGAATTCAAGTAAATTAATCATTTTCTAGTGCAATTTTTCATTACACATAAATTCTATTGTGTAACATTATGAATTAATATAACAATGTAACATCCGAAATACCATATTAATATTTTCCACTTGCACAAGCAGAAAGTAGTCTTTTCTTCTTAGTTGCAAGCAACATACATTAACTGCTTTATGATTATCATTAATGGAATAACGAAAGCGACAAGAAGATATTTATTCAATTGCCTTATTTTGTGACTCTTTATGTTAAGGGCCCTCAAGGAAAACCAGGTATATCTGGACTACCGGGTCCAGAAGGATCACCAGGTACACCAGGCAATCCAGGTCAACAAGGATCGCCAGGAGACATAGGGCCTCAAGGACCACAGGTATATTTTTTTATTTATGTAATATTTTCTAATTGAGAATAATTTTAAATATTGGAATAAAATGTTGCTTATAGGGAATGTTGGGATTTCCTGGTAGTCGAGGTTTAAAGGGAGATGAAGGTCCAAGAGGACTACCAGGTGACAAAGGTGATAAAGGATTAAGAGGTATGTAACTTTTTAATACATCATTACCAATTACCTTTTTTTAAGAGAAGGCTAATTCTTTTAAATACTACATCATCAGGTATCGAAGGAGAAAAAGGAGAAATGGGTCCGAAGGGAGAAAGAGGACTATCAGGAGAGCCTGGACCTCCCGGTATTGAGGGGCTTGAAGGACCTAAAGGCGTAGAAGGTCCTAGAGGAGAGACTGGGCCCGGAGGACCGTCCGGTGAAAAAGGAGCGACCGGTCATCAAGGAGTACAGGGATATCCAGGTGGCCAAGGAGAAAAGGGTGACAAAGGTGCCTTTGGAAGAAGAGGCCGCCGAGGAACAAAAGGCTTAATGGTAAAATGCGAAATCAACAATATTATTTTTATGAAGCTGATGATTTTGTAATTATATTATCCATACTTTTTTTTTCCTTCTACTTATAGGGTTTAGTGGGCTCTCCAGGTGATCGAGGAGAAACAGGAGCAAGGGTGAGTAACGTCTATATGAATTGTTTTTTTTATCATGTTTTTGTATAATAATGGAAAGTGGAAAGCCAGAAACAGTATCATATGAAAGCTTTACTGTTGGTAACGTCCGATATATTTAGATTTGTGCTGTATTAACTATAAATCTACAAGAATAAAACCAATAGATTTTCTGAAATCATTTTTTATGAAATCATTCCGCCTAATTTAAATTGATCGTTTTCGTCTACTACAGTTTCTCTATTGTTGGAAAAGACTATAACAAAATATTACCCTGCAAATCAACAATATTCCACAATCTAAAAAAATACTGCAGTTTTTTGCAGAAAAACTGAATGTAGGCAATACAGTGGTATTATTCATGTATATGGATGAAACCATGATTATCTATGCATTTTCTAGGGTTACAGAGGGCCCCGTGGCCGTCGTGGCTCAGATGGTCCGCCAGGACCTAAAGGTGATACAGGACAACCAGGACCATCGGGTCCAATAGGTGAAAGGGGACCACAAGGTTTGGAAGGCATCCGTGGTTTTCCTGGCGCTATAGGACCACCAGGATCTGATGGGAAGCCAGGTCTACCCGGTCCTCCTGGTGAACGAGGCCCTACTGTAAGTCACTTTATTATATGATATGTTTACTATGTTTTTAAGAGTGAATTAACCCCCAGGCTTCTCGTATTCGGGCACGCCGTCAACTCGGCGGTAAGACCCGTTATGGAGGATTGGCTCGAGAGGCGTCACGGGACCCTCTCATACCGACTGACGCAGGTGATCACTGGGAAAGGATGTTTCGGGGATCACCTGTGTCTGATCCGCAAGGAGCCAACGCCTGAGTGCCACCACTGCGATGGCCAGACCGTGGACACGGCTCTCCACACGCTGGTAGAGTGCCCGGCGTGGGTTGAGCAGAGGCGAGACCTCGTGGTGGCCATCGGAGTGGGAGTTCTCTCGCTCGATAGCCTGATTGCGGCTATCGTGCGGAGCGAGAGTGCGTGGAACTCTGCCGTCTCCTTCTGCGAGCAAGTTATGCTCGCGAAGAAGACGACGGAGCGGGACCGGGAGAGGTTTAGAACTCTCCCGGCCCGCCAGGCCCAGGAACGGGCTCACCCTAGCAGAAGCAGGCCGGGCTTCGAGAGAGCAGAGGGAACATGGGGTTCCCACACGGGGGGGGTCGTCTACTCGTCTGTAGATGGCCCGAGGTATGTCGGGGCACCAGGGACTTCCTTTCTAGGGTATACCTGGTTCCCCGGCTATTAGTACCCGAGACGGCGTGCGGTTTTAGTCGGTTCGAGTCCGACATGCCACCGATAGGTGGTATCCGAGGGGATTTCCGCACGGAAAAAAAAAAGAAAAAAATTCTCGTATTATATTATTGTTTTGTTTGTAGCCAATTACTACAAACTAAAAATTATATTATTGTTATCATTGTTTGTCAAGAAACAATGATAACATTATGATACATTTATGGATATGTATGTCTCAACAACTATTACATGGCTCAACAGTTACAAAACCTTTTAAATGATACAGACTGACAGCCAGATTTCGATTGTCTATTTAAATGAAAAATCGCTTAGTGAAAAATACCATACACCTGTTTCGTACCACAACGATTTATTTTATTCTTACTGACCAATGGTGCTAATTCTGTTGTTCAAAAACCCTCTAAACTAAACTAAAAATCACAAAAAAAAATGTTTGTTTCCGTTAAAAAACGTTTCGTATTCTAAAAACATAGTAGTTGACTGGACTTAAGTAATTTTTAGTGATTTTTAGTTTACTTTAGAGAGTTTTCGAACAACAGAATTAGCCCAATGAAGAAACAATATTTAACATTATAATATTGAACAGCGTTTAATTATTTGGCTTTCAATGAAACAGTCTAATCGATTTGTCACTAATACGGGTTACCGAGTTTCTTGGACAATAATTTTCAGCTATTTCTATTTTTGTATTTCGACTGGAATTAAATATCTAAAAATTCCTGATTTGTAATAAATTATAATATGGTTATTTTTAAATAACATAGAACATTGCTTAACTTGGCCGCTTATATTTTAGGGTGGTCCAGGCACACCAGGTCAAATTGGACCCGCAGGACCTGTAGGACCTCAAGGTTCATCTGGAGAACCTGGACCACCAGGACCACCAGGAGCATCTGGTATACCTGGAACACCTGGAGATGTCGGTACACCCGGAGAAGTAGGTAAAGAAGGACTACCTGGACCACCAGGCCCTGAAGGAAAACCGGGTCCTGTAGGATCCCAAGGCCCACCAGGCAATAATGGTGACCCAGGCCTACCAGGACCACCTGTAAGTAAGGTTTTATTTTAATCATTAAAAGCGATAAATATAATTTGATTAAACCAATTAGCACATTCTTGCGTAGGGAACACCAGGATCGCAAGGAGATATGGGACCAATAGGTCCAGCAGGAGTGAGAGGAGATAAAGGCGAACAAGGAGTACCTGGCAATGAGGGTCCACAAGGACCTCAGGGGCGAGAAGGTCTGCGTGGATCTTCTGGACCTGGAGGCCAGAAAGGTGAAATTGGAGAACCAGGTCCAGTAGGTACGTAAAGCATTCACCTAATCAGATATTTCTTTAAATAATCTAAGAAAGTATAAACTTGAGATTTTTAACACCACTTGTCTATTTTAAGGGCCAATCGGTAGGGATGGTTTGCCTGGACCAAGAGGATTAACTGGCGTCCCTGGCCCCGTGGGCCCTCCTGGTGAAGACGGTGATAAAGGAGAAGCTGGACCTCCGGGTGAAAAAGGCTTTAAAGGAGCTATGGGAGAAATTGTAAGAACGAATCAAAGTAGTCGAAAGAGTTACTGTGTTGTCTAATTACTTAGATAGTAACTGTTTAAGTATATGATAAAATTAAATTAATACTTTTCATCATAATAAGAGCAGGTATGCATTTATTGTTTATTTTACGCATTCATTAGGCCTGTTTTTTATTTTGGCTATGAATGAGTTTGTCATCGACAATACAATAATCAAACAGGCCACAAGATTCCGGTGCAGAAAAAGGGACGTCACACATTACGCCTGACTTGTTACGATATTTTTTTTTAGTTAGTGGTATATTGCCTATTTTAAGGACAAAAATACACTTATAAATTTCAAATAAATGTACCATCGTAGGGTCCACCGGGATCGCCTGGTGTCCAAGGCCTTCGTGGAGAAGCGGGACCTGTTGGTTTACCTGGTGATAAAGGTCCACCTGGTGAATTAGGTTCGCCCGGCTTACCAGGCACTGATGGAGTTCGAGGACCAATAGGTCCACCAGGCCCAGCTGGACAACAGGGCGAAAAGGGACAACAAGGACCTAAGGGAGATATGGGAGACATCGGACAATTAGGTACGGTCTTTAAAAACTTTGGTTAGGTGTGGAGACTATTTTTTGCTTTGGTGATTCTCTTGTGTCATTTTAATTTTTAAAAGTGCTATTTTCATTACATAGTTACATTTCTAGTGTCCCTCCCCACACACCCTTTTATTTTTTGTATTTCAATATAGTATGGTTTTAAAAGAAAAACCATCACGGTTAAGTTAATAGTGCTACTTAAAAGTAGTAGTCGTCCAACTTATACATTCTATTTTGATCAAAGGAGCCACAGGACCAGCCGGCCCGAGTGGACCACCGGGACGGCGAGGACCCAAAGGTATTCAAGGTGAAGTTGGACCGAGGGGCCCTGAAGGCCAACAAGGCGATGTCGGGAGTCCCGGTGCACCTGGTTTACCAGGATCGCCAGGTCCTGAAGGAAAATTAGTGAGTTCATTAGCACTTTCATTGGTTACCTTTCAAATTTTACGTTACCCTTGCAAATTATAAAAGAAGTATTCTATAGCATATACTCGTATAATGCGTCTATCCAATGATTATAAAAATATGACCAAATATCCCTTTTTAGGGTCCAAGAGGCCAAGTTGGACCAAAAGGTGATGACGGCCCGCCTGGCTTACAAGGTGATACTGGGCCTAAGGGGCCACCAGGTTTAGAAGGTCCTAAAGGTGACACGGGACCTAGTGGATTACCTGGAGAGCGAGGAGAAGCTGGTCCACAAGGTGTCAAGGGTGATCCTGGATCGGACGGTCCAGAAGGCAGTCCCGGACCACCGGGACCACTTGGACCAGTAGGCCCACCGGGCAAACCTGGTGAAGCTGGAATGCCCGGAAATCCAGTAAGTGAAAAAAAAACGAATAAATAAATAAGTAATAAAACTATATGTAAATATGTTTTAATAATTTTAGGGTACAGAAGGACCAGCAGGAACTCAAGGTAGCCCCGGTTTACAAGGAGATAAAGGTGACGTAGGCCCCAAAGGGCCTCCGGGAGAACCCGGCGCGAATGGACCACCTGGTCCTTCGGGACCAGAGGGTCAGCGAGGAATCCGAGGTGCACCTGGCCCCATAGTTAGTACTTGTAAAGTATTTTACTTATACCAACCTCTTTTAAATGTGAAATACACGCCATATTTTTACGTTCATTAGAAACATTTATGTCAAAATTATTTGAAATGATTAATACTTTATGGTAGCAAGGAAGACCTCTTTTTGTAATAACTGTAACATTATATTAACTTTCTTATAAGCACTGACACACCTTGCACACATTTCTTTAAGATCAGCTTACATCACATACCCTACATAGTCTACCCTACCCTGTCCCTACATAGTCTTTATACGTACCAATGTAAAGCCATCATCTCAGAATGGCTCTTAAAGCAATCATATAAAGAGACGGAGGACCTATTAATGATCTTACAGTGACACACTGGCGCATCCATTCCATATCAAACACTAAAACATGCATTGTACATAAATCTTAAAGAAACTGGTGTGCGCACATATGTGAGTCTAGTGGATATGTCATATGACTGATCCGATCCCAAGACCATGTCGTAGGGCTTGCAAACATAGCGCATATACTCCAATCTCACTACAAACACAAACATACATAAACACACACACACACACACACACACACACACACACACACAAACTGTTTTTGTTAATGTTACAATTATTACTACTCCCGCTTGTTTCTTTTTCTTTTTTTTCTTAAATTTTGTACTCTTGCACAACTATATTGTAACCACCTCACAAAGGTATTTTGAAATGTCAAGACGAGGTCCGACTGGGGACCTGGTGTCCTGTAACACAGGTTTTTATACCTACCTCAGGCACCAGCTATCCACTACCGAAATTGTCAAATGTTATAGCGTAATCGTATTTTCATTGTATGCATCTTGGTTTTGGAGAGAAAATAAACGATATATAAATAAACGATATTATCAATTTTATAGTTTTACTAGCTGACCCGGCAAACGTTGTATTGCAAAACAAAAAAAACCTACCCGATGTGCACACAAAATTTCATGAGAATCGGTCAAGCCGTTTCGGAGGAGTACGGGAACGAACATTGTGACACGAGAATTTTATATATAAGATAATAATATGTAAAAACCCAAAATTTATATAATTCCTTTTAACAATTATTTATAATATAATATTTAATATATTAAATATTAATCATATTTTAGGGTGAAGTAGGAGCACCAGGGATTGCAGGACCTTTGGGTCCAGCCGGAAAACCGGGTGCTACAGGATCACAAGGAACTAAAGGTGAAAAGGGTACCCGAGGGCCAAAAGGACACATTGGAGACACTGGTATTATGGGTCTTAAGGGTGATCAAGGCGAAATCGGCAAACAAGGTCCACCAGGTCCAGTTGGACCCCCTGGCCTTAAAGGAGATATGGTACGGTAACTCTTATTTTTGTTTTATTTTTATACTAAAGTCTTATCAAGTTAAATTGATCGAAAAAGCTATTATCTGGAAAGTCACATGAACTCAAACTCATATTTAAGTTAGGTCTATGCGGTAGACATTTTTCTTCATTCTAATAGGAGTATCAAAATATAACATTGGTCGACTTGGTCGTATTTCATGACTATATTATGATTTAATGAAGTCGGTCATTTGTTTACCCCGTTTAACAGCGGTTAATTTTTACAGTCACACAGTGAAGTCCACAACAAGAAACACAGTTCTCAATGAATATTAAAATGCATTACATGACAGAAATGTTACACATTTATTTATTACACAGGGACCTCCTGGACCATTGGGAATTAAAGGCGATACAGGGCCTATTGGTTTATCAGGACCGGAAGGCCAACTCGGGCCTAAAGGATCTCCCGGTCCGGAAGGAAGACCAGGTCTGCCCGGACCTCCTGGAGCTCCAGGTCCACCAGGACCTCCAGCACCAGCACCTCAATTACCTCCGGAATTCCTAACATCATATACGAGACGACGTCGAAGTGTGGAATTACAATCTCCAGAATCGGCAACCGAAGATAACTTTGAAGAAGGTAAAATAACAATAATTATCTTGAATATAACTAAGCAAAGCTTGTTATAGTTTGGAAACGCCCAAAAAAATGCAAATATGTATTATATACCGCTGAGCCACAATCAAAATTGATTGTTGATGGTATCCATAGAGTAATAATCTTCTTTTACTTTAGAAGATGAAGAATTAGAATGGGTGAAGGAAATCATGACAGGTGTACTTCAAGCACGAGGAGCTCTCGAGGCGACAAAACGACCTCGAGGCACAAAGAGCAACCCAGCGTTGTCTTGCCGTGATCTGAGAGTTGCGCACGTAAATCTAACTGATGGTAATTTCAATTTTATTCACCTAATTAATAACTCTTTGTTATGAGAAATATACTAAAGAAAATTTACTGGAAGTTTAACACTAATTTAAATTTAGAAATAATTTACCTTCAATCTATTAATTGGCGGCCATTAAAATGTTTTTAAAAAAAGATTATTTTAACAAATCTGCAACACAAAACCTTAACGTGCAAATTGTTTTGTCCCCGTGCTATTATTGCATTCTGCGCATCGAAACGCACGATGTGCCGGGCCGCCATTAAGTTTGCATCGGACTGTACTTAGCTTCAATTTTTTTTTTAATTTACGCTTTATTTTGAGGCCTTACTAAGCATGCGATCGTCATGAAGGTTTAGTTACAGTATCGACCCATTTCTGATAGCCAATAGATTTATTTTCTTGATTGCCTTTCTAAAAATATTTGTAAGGTAGAATTAAAATTTCTTGACTATAATCAGGAACCTAATTAATTATGGACTTACCCTATATAGGATACTACTGGATCGACGCACGTGGTGGCGTGGGCGGAGGTAATCCAATCCGTGTGTATTGCAAAGGCCACAGTACCTGCGTGTACCCAGACGACAGAGGGCCTGATATATTCACAGCCAATGCACCTGCACATAAATTCTCTCAACTTGATAATGGTTTTAAGGTAAGCAATATATTTGTGCGTTTTTCTCTAGTATCACCATGACATATTATATCTACGCTATATTTTTCGAATACTCTTAGGTTTGTTTTTTTTTATGTTCGTATTTACTACTAAATACTATTTAGCCCTTTTGTAATAAGTTTTTTTTTACTGTAAAATGAACTGATGAAGTATTTATATATTTGCTTATTCATCCTCAATGTTTATGCACATCAATTTTCGTTTAATTTCAGCTCACATACAACAATGAAGGCAACGGTCTTATACAGTTAAGGTTTTTGAGGTTGCTATCAAACGGAGCTCGACAAAATTTCACCTACGCATGTGTAAACACCAAAGCGCCACAAAGGTAACATATTACATGACAATTATAAATTAAATTTAAATACGTGTGTAACACACCGGTGTCCTATGCTTTATTTAAATCATTGTGGGTTTAAAAGAAACCACCCTTGGAGCTTTTTACCAACTTACAAAGTTGGTGTCCAAACAAAACTATTCATCTCATCAATTTTTCAAAATTTATGATTACAGATCGGATATTCCATCTGATTTGACAAGACTAAACAGTGTCAAACTCTTCGGTTTCAATTCTGCTGAGTTTAGAGAGCCGCAAACGATATTGGATGACTGCAAGGTATGGTTTTGTATAAGAATTCTGTGGAAATCATGTATAACATTTTCAATTCATAGAAAGGTAGTACACATTTATTAAAGCATAAAGTAGGCAGCACTAAACAGGAAGGATGTAGGTACTAAAACTAACTAAGTGAATATCCTGTCACTTTATACACGTCTGTATACAAGTTCACTTGATCTCAATTCAGCCCTGTAGCAAAAGCATTCTCATCTGACCTCTCCCACCTATCACCCTGCCAAAGTTCAGGCATCTATTACCAAAAACTACTGAAGAACTTTCATTCCAACTTTACGAGAAAACTTCCTAAAACCGGCCCTGTCGCAAAATCGATTTACACGGGATGGATTTAGTCAGCACTCAGCTTGCTTGGATCACCATGTGGGGACTGCCATAGGAAGTATTTGGCAATGCATATAATAAGTGATATAATCACCATCACGAGAATCATTTGTATATTTGCAAACAAATCTGATAGAAAACAATATAGTCAACTTATTTATCATTTTACAGGAAGGGACAGGCAAAATAGTGTTGGAAATAAAAACATCTCGGACCGAGAGACTGCCGATAAGCGACTTCCAACCGTTATCATTCGCCGATGCTGAACATGACTTCACCTTCAATGCCGGACCTGTCTGTTTCACTTGACATTAATACTGATCTGTAAATAAGGATAGACTTAACATTATGTACTTAAGTATGGATCTTTGTAAATAAATGTTGTGACGATTTTCTTTTTTAATTACATACAATTACTAGGAACTTACTACAACTCAGCATGCAGCTCTACAACTTCTATGGATCAGGATTATCTTCAAAACATACCAGATACAATGGTTAGAATCAATGCTATTAAAATCACAGTGGTGTCGAAACATGACTGCCTCGGTGGTACAGTGTTAACGTATGCGACTGCTGTGCTGAGGTCTCGCGTTCCATTCCGACCCGGGACAAGCTCTGCTCAGTTTGAAACTAAATGGCATTGTGATAGATGTCCGAAAATGTTTTATTATTAAGTTTGATATCAACGGACTACTCAATCCATCCACCTAGCTTTCAGTTATCAGTTATCCCTAAGTCCCTAACCATAAACCCATCTAGTTGTACGATATCCTTGTTTTTATCTATTTCCCCGATGTATACCTATTTGTGGAATTTATTTTAACTGCGTTAATTCTCTTTAGTGTTTGTTATTAAGACAAAAATTACTATTTGACATATTACATTTGAGTTAGAATACTTTAACCAAAATAAAAAAGAAATAGAAAGAATTCATTCAAGTTCAATAGACATAAACGCCTCAATTCCTCAAGGCAGTGTGATAGGGTGCTTGCTATTCCTTATCTACATCAACGACCTACCAAAGTACATAAAGGAACCATGTGTCATGTTCGCAGACGATATCTCCATATTAGTTTCTTCTAACGCCAATGCAAATCTTAATGACAACATAAACTCAATACTCACTAAAACAACAGATTGGATGACAGAACACAACTTAGAAATAAATTTCTCTAAAACCAAAATAATACCTTTCCATCCATACCAAAAGAAACCATTAAATATAAATTTTAACTTTGAAGGGCTTCAGCTGCAAGTCGTTAAGGAATTTAACTTGTTGGGCATAATTATAGATACTCATATTACCTGGAAAGCTCACATAAAAAAAATTCGATCAAAAATAGCAACATTTTCATACGCTTTATGCGAAATTAAGAAGACGACAGACCTTTCTACTGCTCTTGTCACATACTACGCATACGCTTATTCTTGCTTCAGCTATGGCATAATCCTTTGGGGAAATAGTTCAGAGGCACATACTACCTTTACCCTACAAAAAAAATTAATCAGAATTCTGACTAATATAAAAGAAACAGAGTCCTGCAAACCCCATTTCCAGAACCTCAAAATCCTAACTCTTCCATGTATTTATATTCTGGAAATGAGTAAATTTGTTCGAAAACACCCGGAATACTATAGTAAAAGAGAAGACAAAAAAATCAAATTCACACTAAGACATAAAAATAGACTTAACCTCCCAACTTCCAAACTAACTATGCATTCTAAAAGCCCCTTAGTTATGTCTATAAAAATTTATAATAAACTACCAGAAAAGATTAAGAATGAAGAAAAAAATAACATTTTCATTAATAAGTTAAAACTATTCCTCTTGCGAAAAAGCTATTACAGTGTAAAAGAATATTTGAATGAAATAAACAATTCGTGACAATGCATTTAACAACATTATAAAACATTCGTTTAATTTAATTTAAGCATTTAATTGTTGCAATTGGTTTTAGTCAAGCCTGACCAAAACCAATTGCAACAATTAACAAAATAAATCACAATAATACTAATAACCTTTATAACAAATGATACAAACTTAGTGCAATAAATAATTATTAAATATTTAAATAAAAAATAAAATAATGACTATACAGATTAAATATATATAAAAAAAAATATTATAAATAAATTTAGTAATAATCATTCCCCTCTCTCTCTCTCTCTTCTATGCTGTGCCCGACAGGGTCCATAATTGATACCTAGCTTAAGTTTTTACCAACTGTAAAATTTACATTATGGTAGCAATAAAGTATTGAGTATTGAGTATTGAGTACTATTTTATTGTTACTCTAACAAAATCTAACGAACTACCGAAATCTATATAAATATAATTCTAAATCTATATAAATTTAATTTAGGAATGTCTACTTTGTTAGGTCAGGTTATGTTAGAACAGTGACTATTAACGCCAGCTCTTCTCTGTTGTGTGCATCAATTGGGTTAGATAATGTTAGAATTTCCTGATATTCACTTATTCATTACAGAATTTTGGCTGAAAAATAGTAAATACGAAAATCAGATCAATACATGAAATTTTTAATTAAATGTATTCATTTGCGTGCTTTTTTTTTATAAACGTCGATGGCAAATTGTAGAATTATTATCTATCTGTCTTTCCAGTCCGACCAACGGAACCGAGGTTCAAATATTTCTTACCGGCTAAAATATATATATATATATATATACGATATGTGTATACATACGTATATAACTGGCGTCCATGGACCACCAGCGCACCATTGGGTACACGTCTCAACTCTGTAGAGATTGAATCGACCAAAAACCAACAATGTTATGAAAAAATGTGTATATGACGGACTTAATGCCAGAAGTATTCTAATAAAAATCAGCCTCAGGATGACGTGTTTATGATGCAGTTTAGTGAAATACCAAATCAAAAATAGACCATTAATTCATTTTGAGAGCTATTTTATTCTTAAAACTATATGTGATGCGATGAAATCTTAGTCTAAAATTACATTCGGTTTGCTGAAATTATACGATAAGCCGTACTATCAGGTTGCAAAATAAAATAACACGCTCTAACCAGAATGCAGTAACTGTTTTAAACCGTTGATTTAATTTACAGGGTTACTGGTTAAGTCGGCGGTTACTAAAGGGAGTTGTAGTTGCTATTATTGCTGACCATTTTCATTTGTTTTTTTTTTCAAATTATACTTCTTGCTAATATCAACCATCTCCAACCAATCCAGTAGTTAACTTAATAACGTAATAAAAATAAATAACTACAATTTTAGCGACGGAAATTATAAAACAACGTATCAACAACACAAAAACGTCGTAAAAAACATTGTAGTATGTAAAATATGGGTATTTTTTTTTTAAATCAGTCTATCTCCAAAGAATATTTCAGCAATGGTGGCAACTACAATCCCCTAAAGTATCTAGATCGACTTAACCAGTAACGTTGTATATTTCTTATTGTTCCTACCTGGGCCTCAATTCTGCTATTTTATGTTAACGCCAAGCCACTATCATTCCATTGACACACTGTTGAGATGCCATTGAGACGCCATTGACATCGGTCAAAATATCAGTATTCTACATAAATTCACAGTATCAATAGACTGTCGATATAGTAATATAGGTCATCAATATAATATTCTCGATATTGCCATACCTGAAAAATTAAATATATAATTTTCTTACAAATTAAACATGTACCGTTTACCAAACTGTTACAAAGACATCGACGACATTTGTATCAGTGACAAGTCATCGGAAGCCATTGGTCTTACATTGTTAGTAGAATATGGAAAGTGCAACTATTCCAACGACATTCCATCGACAGTTTATTGATACAATATTAAAATAGCAGAATTGAGGCCCTGGTCATAAACAAAAAAAAAACGTCTAAATAAGTCAAACTCAATGCAATATTCACATCTTTAATGACGAGGGTATTTGTTGAGGCTTATAATAAAACATTAAAAAGAACCTTGTGTTGAATTCCCTGGGCAAAGTAAGATCTTTTTTATATCAGATAAAAATCTATATCTCCTGCGTTATTTGAGCATTAGTTATAAAAAATATTGTGACTACATCAAAACAAAATAGGTACTATTTATAAGTGTTCATATGTCGTTATTTATTGGGAGACTTTTTACAGGCTTTAATTAAAGAAGAAAAATTAATACATTTTAACAAACTTATAATTTAAAATTTATAATTTGATTGGTCTGGTTATTTTTTAGATAGGTATTTACAAAATTTTATAATAAACTTTCCGTTCGGTTTTACTCATGTGTATATTAACAGGCACTAAGCTAGTACATAGCTTAGTGCCTGTTAATAACCCCTATGTAAAAATCCGTCATGGAAATCTTCAATGGATTTTAGTTGACAGAGGGTTAATAACAACACTAGATCCTCTATACTCGCAAGATCTGAAAGATATTACTCCGGTTTTACTCCTTGAAAAGGGCACCTGTCAGATTCAATACACGTGAATAAAGCCGACTCTTAAAAAATAATTAAGAATTAAGTAAGCTTTCGTAATTCGACTATTCAAGTAAAATATAAAACAGAATATAGGTGCCATAAATAGAATTTACGCACCACTAGATATTACAGATATTTTATATTGTACCTTGCAATATATTATTTACACAATATCAGGAAACGAAAGTACTTAAACCTAAAGAATCCTCTGTGATTTCAATAATTTTCTGTAAATAATTATCAACTGATTAATAAGAAAAGCAGCAGCAGTGTAATCAAAACTTAAAACAATAATGATTACTATTTCATGAACTAGATACGTAAAGTACGAAATTATAGTTATTTATACACTTCAGTCGTTAATCATAAATGTACTATAAGTTCCGACTATGATTCTTTCAAATTTGATATTGCTGAAATATCCTGTTCTGGAGAGTGTAAAATGTTTGATTCATTTATTACACTGTCTTCATCAACATTCATACTTTCTACAGTATTTTTTTGTACTTCAGCAAGCACATGTCCTGCAGTTTGAACAGTATCTGGTAGAGACTTATTATTCAGCCCAGTTGCTTTTTTATTTAATACAGTGTTGTTTGCGGACCTTACATTACTATCAATGTTTTCTTCAAATGTATTGTTTTCTCTTTCGATTTCCTCGGACGATGTAACAAGTAACCCTGCAGTAATATGCACTTTCTCTGTTTTTATGACCGAATCATTAGTGGCATTCCCCACGACAGTTTCGTCAATAGAAATGAGATCATCTCTTAAATTAACACAAACAGATCCTGTAATCTCTTCCTGACTATCACAATTATTGCTATCCTCTGAGGATGCCAGTAGAATATTTTCGACTGCCTCGTCACATTCAGCATTTTTGGTTTGAAAAGGTGCTTTGATAACTGCTTGCTCATCTTTATCACTATTTAAGTCCACCTCCATTGCGTTTTCATCAACAATAGAAGTTATTTCAGCCTCTTGGCTTGGCGTACTGTCTTCGTTTAAATACTGAACATTACCCATCATTTGTGAATCTTCAACTTTATCGGACTCGTTTTCCGAATAACTTGAATTTTCTATACTAATAACGTCATCATCCGCGCTCTTTTTACCATTGTCACTCGATTCCAGTGAATCTGAAATAGCTATAGGACTATCAGAATCTGATGAATCAATGCTTGAAGACAGATCTTCATTTCCAGAATGCAATTTCTGTAGCAAATGTAACTCATCAATATCAGATTCTAAATCTTTACTATCGTCACTAAGTGTAAGTGTTTCTGTAGCTTGAGAAGGCTCGTGGTTAGAATCTTCTTTATTTTCCCGAATATCTTCTTCGTCCTTCTTTTCTATCTCTTTGAGATTTGGTTCTGCTTTTGAAATATTTTCTACTTCAGCAGTAGTCCTAATGGTTTCGTCATTAATATTTTTTTGTTCCTCATTTGATGATTGGCTGTTTTTTTCTTCAGCAGTCTTCTTAGATTTCTCCTGTAAAAGTCTCTTAAGTCTCTCTTTTCTCTTTTCCGTGTTTTCTAATGAAGCATTATCATCGTTCGCTTCTTCTTCTTCACTTTCAACAGGAGATTCTTCCGCTTCTTTGTCTCCAATTTCTTCACCTACTAATTTCAATTGGTTCTGTCTATCTGCATACCTGTAAAGACGAGTAATTTAATATATTGAGAAAAGCAACACAGCTCTAAGTTAGGTTGCGAAACCACTCGACTGAAGTAACCCTTGGATCACGATTAACCGAGGTTACTATGGTATTCGCAGTTTTACAAAAAAATAATATTACAAGAGCTCCACAGAGATAAAGTGATAGTGATTGTTTCTAGCTATATTCTATAAAAAAACACCGATCACGTACTACTTACCATAGCCCAGAGAAACTTCGAGCGTTTTAGTGTATATCTCATTATGGAAGTATCTAATATACTTCATTACAACAAAAATAAATAAATTAAACTAAACCCTTACTTATTGAAAATTTCAGTCTCTTTCTGTGCGGCGACTTTTTGATTTTCATTTAATTTTCGCTTTAAATCTTCATTTTTTTCAGCAGGATCGATATCAAGCGCTATTCTTGAAACTGCTAATCTCCACTCGTTTTCTTGGCGGCGACGTTGTAATTTTTTACCACATCTTGTGAACAAATCACGAGCTGTAAAAGATTTTATAATCATTTTATGAAAAATATATTTAATAAGTAATGATAATGAAACAATTTTAAGTAACCAGAGCTTATGACATTGTAAGGGCAAAATCGATACCACAAAATTGGTCATCCTTAAATATCTCTGCAATATCAGTATTAGAATAAACTGACTCATGTTGACTCCCCTTTTCATCGCCTATCATCCCGTGCGTGTCGTAAGAGACGACTAAGGGGGGCAAACTACCAGGACAACAGCACTGCAAAGGAAAGGAAAACTTGAAACAAACCCTATACTAACCCGTCTGGCCAGCGTAGTATACGAGTAGTAGGCCAAAACTTCCTTTCTATGGAGAGCCCTAAGTCTAGCAGTGGACTGTTAAAGGCTGTTGATTGTAAAAGAACTTTTATTATATTGAGTTCTGACCTTCTTCCATTATATCAGCTTCATTATAGTTTAATCTATCTTCCTCGTTAGCTTCTCTAACACAACGAAGAACATCGTGAAAATCAGGAAATGGCAGAGGTGTACCAATTGGCACTTTCTTATTTATCCATTTCTCTAGCCGTTTAGCAGGTCCCGGTGGTTGACCAGGCCGAGAGTCTAATTGTATTCGGGGCTCTGATGGCATTTTTGTATTAGACAGTTGGCAAAATTTTGCATATACTCGTACCATTCGTTCTTTGTACCTGGATGGATTTAATGAAAAAAATTGTTAGTTGGGTAATTTAAAATGGATACTATAAAAAATAGATTTTCGAAGGAGATAAACAGAATTATTGTATTTCATTTGCCCATTTGAAATAATGTCTCTATTACATTGCAGATCGAGTTAGATAACACGTTTTGCGTAGCGCCAGCCGCCATCCCAAGGGAGGGAGTGGAGATACAACGCACCCCCTTCAGTAATATAAGAGGTCAAGTAATTTTTTTTCTGAAGTGCGAAATCCTCTACCGGTTAGCACTGACAGAGTAAGAAAAAGGATAATTATGACTCGGTAAATGTATTTGTGCCTCTCTGACACTCTCCCCGCTGGTCTCCCGTTTTTAGAGCTACAAGGTCACAAACAGTAACGTGTCTATATTTGCCGTCAAAACCGTGCCGTTACTGTCAAAACTTCGTTCTTTTCGTGTTTGCACAAAAAAAAACCAGGTGAGTTTTGTATTATTTAAAACCATTTAAGATTAATAGTTGCGCCTTTATATTATACAAAATTTAGTATATTTTTTGGTCTGATTCATAATAGATCGCTAAATTGCCAAAAAGTGCAGCTGTTTTTTTGTATTACGAGTATATGGGCTTTACTTAAGTGTTTTTCTAATCTAATCTAATCTAATCACTTGTAATTTTTGGAATTTATTTATATTATTATTTTTATGGCTACTCATAGTATAGTTATCAAAGAATAAATCTGCAGAATTTCACACCTATATCTTAAATAAAAAGTATTTTATTTGAGTTATAAAATAAGCTGGAACGCAAGAATCCAGAATTTTAAATGCGATTTCCCAAAATACTACTTTTTTGTATTATGCCTTTATATTAGTTTATTAACCTCCTTTGTAATGAGAGGCCTATGTCCAGCAGTGCACTGTTAGGGGCTGTTGATGATGATGATTACTGAGGGTGTGACAAGGAACACAGTGATATTATACACCGTAGCGCGACTATTTATATGTTGCTTAATTATTTTAGAAGCGAAACTTCTTTAGAGTTGTTGTGATTTGAAACTCGATGAAACGAAAATACGTCACGATAAAGAAACAAACACATAGATGTATAGGATTAAGTCGGCGAGAGAAGGAGATAGAATACATTATACATAACTTTTATGTAATATTTTGACAGTATGAATATTTTTATATCTTTTTAATTAATATAAGTTGGTACCCGCGACTTTGTTCGTGTGGATTTTGAAAAACGCTATTTATAGGGTTTTTCTGATATTATTTTTTTCAGAAGTTTCACTTCTATCGTGTTGTTTTTCACTTTACACATACACCCTTTTTTTTATATTTGAACGTTTTATTAATTAGATCCGATTTGGTAATCTCATTAATACTATAATCGCGAAAATTTTTGATGATGGATTTAGGGACGTTTTTTAGTCAATCAAACGCCAAAACGGCTGAAAGGATATGCATAAAACTTGTCTGAATGTTTGGAATAGCACATAGGAGGCTTTTAGAAATAGAAATATTTGATGAAATTAAAATTAACGCAATCGCCACAGGTGAAAACTAGATAAATCATAAATATTTTAAACAATCTCATAAAGCATATTAGTGGCGTTAAAATATGGTAGTGGTAATAATTAACTCAGTGGTGACTCATCTTTCAATAACTTTATACCTTTCTGTCAATAAATATACAGAATCATCTTCATCATCAAAGTCAACCTCTTGTTCTTCCAGTTTCTGGATTGCTCTGTGCAATTTCTTTATAGTCTTCTCCAGCTTACGGACTTGTCTTTGGCGTTTTGAATCATATTCATTTTCTTCTCCACACACTTGTATTGCTTCTGCAAAAATACTTACATTTATAAAGTCTGTTAAGGAAGTCATTTACATTTTTTCAAAGTTATTTATTTAGGCTGGTTGTGGTTTAAAAAACAATTAATTGCATTGGACATATATTTTTCACATAATCCACAAACATTTCTAGTTCGCAGTTTACCTGGAACTGGGTTCCCATCCCACAAGATGCTTACTTCTCGTCTTATAAGCTATGTCTTGTAAGCTATGTCAGTTTGAATTGTTAATTGTGAATTTTGTTATTTAAGTGTATTCATTTTCTTAGAATAAACCTATTTTCTTTTTTCTAAATAATTCAATACTTGAAGATAAGCAATTATATGATTAATACAAAAAAACTAATTTAATCAATTAAAACATTTTAAGATTAAGAACACTGATGTTGTAGTTGTTAAAATAATTATAAAAAATCTTGGTATTCTATTTAGTGATAAAAATCTATTTCGTTTAAAAAAAGCCTAATCTCGATTTTAAAAATACTCTTTTTTATTTTTTTTAAATTTTAGACTATAACCCTAAGTATAACTTTATATGAATGTTTAAACTATAGCCTTTTTACTACTTCACTTATTTTTTTTTAATTAACCACACAATCTATTTTACCTGCAAAAGAATATTTTTTTTAAATATATATTTGTTTATTAGAAAAATGATTATTATGATTTATGTCCTCTGGATTTTATTTAGATTTCTTATTCCGAATACTTATTATAGGCACCCATTCTTTTTAGGCATTTGGCATTCATAAGAATTGACTGTTCTAACTTCAAAACTCCATATTATAGTGATACCAAGCTCAGTTCGTCACAAGTTGTTCAAATTAAAAAAAAATGCAATTATGTCTAATACTTCTTCCCAGGTTTGTAGTGGTAAGAAATTTACAATAACCAGTATATTGTTATTATGTTATTAACGTAAATGTTGCACACAATTAGAAGGGTGGAATGTTCTTCTGCTGCTGACGTAACTAAGATCACACTGCCTTAACAATTAAAGCTATCTCCTTCTGGGTTGCAGGTGTTCATGGGCGGCAGTAGTCATTTTCCATCAGATAACCCTTCTGCTCGTTTGTCTCCACTACCTTAAAAAATTATTTACATGCTTTGCCAGTTGAAAAGAGGTATATCAAGAATTAGTCCGTGTGGTAACGGATTATGAATACGGAATGTCACCACCCCTATTCATCCCGTGGGTGTCGTAAGAGCCGACTAAGGGAGCAAACAACGCCGGACAACAGCACTGCAAAGAGAAGGAAAACTTGAAACAAACCCTATACCAACCCGTCTGGCCAGCGTGGTATAGTAGGCTAAAACCTCCTGTCTAAAGAGAGGCCTATGTCCAGCAGTGGACTATTATAGGCTGTTGATGTGATGATGTGATGTGATATCAAGAATTAGATGAATGTAGTACTATGACATCAAAAAGGGCATAAGTTGTCAACCATCCCTATACTTTATTAAAATATATTATTATTTTTAGAGTACCTTCATTTTTTATTTCCTTAACAGGCTGTGCTTTGGCTAATTTTCTTTGCAAATTTAATTCATCTACAACATCTTTTATATACAAATACATTTTTTCAGGACCTGCCTTCATTGCTAGTATTTTACTTGATACCATATCAGTAAATTCCTCAGACTCTGTATAATCTTTTGGAACTTGCTTATAATAACCTTTAATTTTCTTTTCGACAATTGTCTTCATATCATCTGAATTTTCCAGTTGGAAACAGAGATCTATAAAACTTTGATAAACAGGATGAAATTCACTAAGATCACTATTTTGTGCATCCTTAATACTTTCTTTAGATAACGACGAGTCAGTCTCCTTATCGGCACTTTTATTTATGCCTTCACTTTTAGCCATATAATTTAAATTCTGTTTATTGGCTTCTTCCCGGCTCACAAAAGAATCATCTTTTGGGTCCTTGCTATCAGTACAATTATTTACACTTACTGAATGAGGTTCTATTTCTATTTCAACAGTTTTATTATTTTCAGTGTCTTTGGGATAGACCAGCTGCTTTTTACTGCGAGGAGTTTGGCTGACATTATTATCATTTTCATTGTCACTTTCACTTGCAGATCTATCTTTGTCTACTATAACTTTAACGGGACTATCATCTATAGTGATAGCTAACTCAGCCCCAACTGTATGTGTTTGTTTATGTATAATAGGTTTAGCAGGGCTATCCTCTATAGTAATTTCTATTAACTTGGAAGTATCTGGCTCTTTATTATTTTTCTCTTCTTCAGTTGAACTTAGTACCTGATCCTCTGGTCTCACATACCACTGTGGGCTTGATCTGCGTGCAGGTGCTTCATCATCATCTAATTCTACAGTTAAAACTTCCCCTACATGTCTTTGCTTTGTTTCTTGTTTTTTCTTATTATTTAACATGACTATTGTTCTATTAGACATTGTTTTCTTAACTGTGATGCTGGATGGCAGTAGATTTAGTGGACCAGATTGTTGAATTTTTAAAGGGTTTTGCAAAAATGGTGGTGGTTTTATGTGAGTAGGTATTGGATTACCTGGCCTCAAAACAGGGATTAAATTTAAATTAGGTTTAATCGGAATGATCACGGTTTTTTTTCGTTCAGCCAGTGGGTTACCACTATACTTCTGCTTTAATGTTTGAACTGGCATGCCATTATTAGGTCTGGATTTAGTTACATTGGAAGGTTTGCTGTTTACTACTTTTTTGACTGTAATTGCCTTCCCTAATCCTTTGGCTATGGCAATAGGATTGGGTTTTGCTGGCGTTATAGTAACATCATGAAATTTCCTGGGTATGCATACCATCGCATTAGGCATCGGTTTACTCTGAAACAAATAATAGGGGTGGGTATAAAAAACTAGGCTTAAGAATTTGTTTATTTGTACATTTGTTTATAAAATATGTAGTACATACTCTCTTCCGAGCCGGTTCCGTTTCCTCGTCCGAAGACCCCAATTCAATCACGTCTTCACTTGACATCTTGCTTTAGATATTTAATCATTTACATTCAGCAAAGTAATTGAATTATTATTTCACATAGCAATAGCTTTACATTAAAACGTTTTTTGAAACACTTTCAAATAAAGCACTGTCTGTCTTCTAATAATACATTCTTCGTAAAACAACTAGCCAAAGCCATGGAAAAGACAACGACAACACAAAACGCACGAAAACTATTTTTTGACAGGTTTTTAGAGTTGTCCTATTAAAAAAGTTGAATTATTTTTACAAGCCGAACTATAACATTCTTGTCCAAAGTCCTCGTACCGTTAAACTTATATATACGCACTCCGCATTTAACTTTAAATTTAATTAATAATGTTATCGACATTGTGTCACGCACAATATTTTAATTTAAGATTTCCTCAAAATACATAATACGAAACAGGATGACCAGAAGAATAAATATATATTCTCTAATAGAGTTCAGATATAATCACTGTTATTTCTTTTTACTGATATTAAACATTTTGTGCAACTGTCTATTGTCCCAAATAAAATAAAATACATCATAACATGCATAATTTAGACAGATTTAATTCTTTTCATTGCAGTTTTCAATAGTTATTCCGCTTTTCACCGTTGATAGCTTTTTTATTTAACGTTGAATAAGCGCATAATGCTGCACATATAATTGGTCAGGGTTTGTGTAAAAGTATGTGCAATGTTGCAAATGCAAGTTATGTCTTTTGGTTAGAATAAATTGTCCGATTAGACATAATACAATTTATTTATAGCAAAATTAAAAGCAACAAAACATCCTGTTACTAATATAAAACATTGAATCGACAGAGGTCTTAACTTCAACTCTGCAAGTTCTGAATACTATTTTATAGTAATAACTATTCATCCCATTTATAAATCATCATTCAGCTTTAAATAAACTTTTCCATCATATTAAGATAGTCATGTCTTCAAAAATATGTTGATATACTCGTCAGGTCGTAAAACAGTGCAACTAAAATTAACTTAACCTTATTTTAAATAAATTAACAAAGAAAACATGTTTCTCACATATTTTAAATAAGCATTTATTTTGATCTTAATTGATTTTTACCCGATTGTGCTAGAAGGAGGGTTATGATTTTCGAGTGACGATATGTATGCTTTAATATGTATGTACCAAACAGTAGATTTTGAAGTTTGAGGTGTCATTAGATTCGTCTCAATTGTGAGAGTGACATTGTTAGGTATATGAAAGTTTTAAAAATTTAAATCTTCTGTTGGTGATAATACATTTCATACATGTCATGTCAACATGTCATACACAGTATATAGTCTACACAGTATATAGTCTACACAGTATATAGTCTACACAGTATATAGCTATAATATTAGCAGTTTTAATTACGTTCATAATCTAAAAGTGTTTATTTGAAATAATAAAAATTTGATATATTAATTATTTGGGACCTAAACTTTATTTTAGGACATATCTTTTGTAACCGAACTTTTTTAGTGGTTTAATGCCTTTATTATAATTTTTTATAACGATCTATACGTGAATTAAAATTTTGAGGTCACTATGAACGATTACACATTACTATTAACTTTAAAATATTTTTTAGTATTTTTTTTATTTCATTTGTTTTGTAGTGTCGAATAACTTGCTCCATTATTTTTATTATGTCTACGTAACTATTGCAAAACAAATTAAAATGAAAGCATTATCTACACTAATAATTAAATTTTGAAAAATATAGAGTATATTTTTCTAAAGTTAATGTTTTGTTGTTTTTCAGAAGAAGAACACCAAAGTTAAACATTTTATGTAAAAAGACAGAGGAAATCCTCTGTCTACATCTACACGTTTTTCATCTAATGCCTATAGTTATTGGTAATTTACACCACCCAAAGAAGTTGAAAATGTCTACACAATGACGACTGCAATGAAATGTCAAACGAAGCTAAATTGTTGTTCCTGATTGGGTAAAATCCACCCAATTTACTTCTTTTAGTTGAGTTAGCCAATGGAATAACAGATATCTCTTTATTTACAAATTACAGGGGTAGCAATTCAACAAAAGTATATACCTAACTTGAAGTTTTATACAAAAATTAAAGCTGTCAAAATAGATCGTGGTTTTATTTCTAATAATTTCTATTTATCGATTAGTTAGGACAATGATTAAACTCTTTTCATTAAAACAACAAAAGAAAGATGAAGAAGGCTCAGCGAGAGCAGGAGGTTCACAGAAAAAGGCTTCAGCTGCTCAATTGCGAATCACAAAAGGTATCTATAGAAAATAGAACAACTTACGCTTTGAATGGGCACTGTTATTGTAAGCAAGTGGCTATGACTATGAATTTACTTATTTATCTAAAGATATGTTCACTTCCAAATCAAAATAATTAACAATTATACATGCATGATATATTTCAAATGACTCTTTTAGAATCAGTAAAATTCTTCAGCTCTATCTGAATTATATTACCTATTATAAATGTTTTGTTTTCAGATTTAAATGAACTTAATTTGCCCAAAACATGCAGTACAGAATTTCCTGATCCAGATGATTTACTAAATTTCAAACTAATCATTTGCCCTGATGAAGGATTCTATAGAGGAGGGAGATTTGTATTTAGTTTTAAGGTAATTATGCATCTCAGTTCTTATAAGAGTGCATTTGGTTATCGTTTAAAGATTTGACAAAATAGTGAAAAGTTTGTTAGTACTATATAAACTAATTTTAAAATATCATCATCATAACCAGTGAATACAATATGTGATGAGTAAGTAATTTTGTCACAGTGAGGTGTTACAACAGCTAAGAATATTACAATATTGTATTGTTTATTGTTTTTGTTTTTGTATATCCATATCAACATGTATAATCAGTTGGTGTGTCAATAAATGTAGGTTATATAAATTTAAAATTATAATGTAAAAGTATAAAAGCAGATTCCAGCTAAAATTAAACCTGTGAGTTAAGAAATCACTCTCTACCTATTGTTATAGTTGCACTATGGTCAGTTCAACCTGGTTGAAACATTTGCCAGTTATAAGGATATACCTATTGGTTGTTTTAATTATGGCTCGACATTAAAAAATAAACATTAAGGAATACAAAAGCTTAAAAATAAATCTTTAGATCTACATAAATCTGTTACTTAATGAGGGTGCTTTTAGTTTCAAACAGACAAAAAAGAAATAATTGCTATGTTCTGTTTTCTTTCTGTTCTGCAAAAATCTATATTTTAGATCATTTATTCAATTTTTGTGATATCTTAAACAAACAATTGTTTTTTTTTTATTAAATAGTATAAATATTGGCAATATTGAATCCTAAGTAGCAGGAAACAATCTTCCCTAATGCAGTGAGTCATCATTCAAACTAACTAAATAAATATTGAATACAATGAGATATGGTTTTTAGAGGCCAATGAAAATAAACCCAGCCATAAATAATTGATCTTCTACTTTGAACTCTTTATTAATAGGGAGAATACAACATTTTATCAACAAAATATAAAAAAATCAATCTTACATAATAGCAGCACTGTACATGCTTACTTTTGTACACAAAACTTAGCTGTGACAAACAAATTTTTTAGCACTTTAATTTTGATGTTTCAGGTAGGACCAAATTATCCTCACGAGCCCCCAAAGGTGAAGTGTGAAACAGCAGTATATCACCCTAACATAGACCTTGAAGGCAATGTGTGTCTGAACATCCTCAGGGAAGACTGGAAACCAGTACTCACTGTCAACTCAATAGTTTATGGGCTACAATATTTATTTTTGGTAAGATTGCTGTCATTGCAAGTTTTAAGAAAACAATTTCAAAATTACATCACATTGAATTGAGCTAATTGGTATGGTTCAGAAATGTTATCATATATTGGTAATTTGATCACGAACATACCTGCAGTATGGCAGGACAGTCAGAGACAAAGTTAGGAATTGGCGTATTCACTCCCGCTTTAACTATTTTATTGACTAATATGCCTTTTTTGTTTGTATTTTGACTGGGTGTTTCTATGTATATTATGTAGGTATTTAAAAAAAAAGTGTTTAAGTATGTTCTTCCATGTTCTAGAACAGGCAAGTACAACTTATGCTTAGTTTCCACCTATTTGTTGAGCTGTCTGATGTGTAAGGGTGAGCTAAATAATGATTTGACTATGAACTTAAGTTATTTTCCAATGTTGTTGACATACATAGATACATTTGTCAATCAATCTTGTGGATTTAACTTTTTATCATTATCACCTTTATTTCAATTCTATTTGAGGTCTGCACAGTATATAATTTTGCATAGAATTTTGACGGGATTCTTTTATAGCCCCCCGCTTGTATGACGTCAACCCACCGCTGGCATATAATCGTTTTCAGATGGGTAAAAGAGAGAAGGTACATTGGGTAAGAGAAACGGGTAGGGCAAGGCAGCTAGAGTAAAGGAGCATGTCTCAGATGGGTGAAACCAGACCGAGACTACAGTAGCTCGGAGTTGTGGTGCATCCTTATGTCCACCCTGTTACTAGAGAGGTCACATAGACAAGGACATAAAAAAATTGATAAAAACATCTATAGTAGAGTTGTGTAGCTCCTGAGTGAGTGATATAAAAGATATATATCATTCACGACGATAAAATGTATCACTCACTCACACTAGCTCCGAATATATCAGTAACTCACTACTAGCTCACTAGATCACTAGCTCAACGACGCCTATCTATGTTTCATGAGCGAGTGAGACTAAAGATAAATGAGTGAGATAGATGATGGTTGAGTTCACGCAGGTTTGTTTATGCAAAATGTACATTATTTCTATAGGATCAAAGTTTAATATTACTTAAGCATTAAGCCAAGTACAAGAAAAATTAAATTATGTATGATTTCTATTATACAACCTAAAAAAAGTACAAGAAATAATTTCTTATTTTTAATTATTATGTAAAAGGATGTTAATAATTATGTAATCTTATCAAAATGAATAAAATTGTATTTAAAAAAAATAGGTCAAAAATGTAGTTTCAAAAACTGAATTAATTTTATTTAATATGAAAGTTAATATGAAAATAAAGAAAGGTTTGTATGGCGAGAGAGGCTTAAAGTGAGTGATATACGAGTATACTGAGCTAAACGATCTAGATGAAGAAATGAATTAATAGTGAGACCAATCAATTGAATCGGATCAATGAGCTAGTGAGCTAAATGAGTTAGTGAGCTAAACGAGTTAGTGAGCTAAATGAGCTAGTGAGCTAAACGAGTTAGTGAGCTAAATGAGCTAGTGAGCTAGATGAGTGATATATATCTTTTGAGCGAAATGATATATATCAATCTTTTCAGCTCTGTGATACATTTTGCGCATCACTAATCTATAGGCAGAGATGCATTTTTTTTTAAAACATAATTTACAATGTACAACTACTTGCAAATTCGCCCGTGTTGTCTATGACACCTATGTAATATTAACTTCAGAACGTTGATTAAGTTTTCCACTTACGAATTCTGTTGTCTTTTTGTTCTATTAAGCTTTGCAGAAATAATGTTTACACTTTACACAACTTAAACACTATTTTTTTACTCGTATTCTATCGTTTTCCGATGTAAACTTGTGCCTAAGAATACCATCTATTAAAGTGAAGTAAGTCATTTAAAAACATAATTTTTCATCATTAAGTTATTTTATTGGTCTTACTTATCTAAGGTTGACGTCAATTGTGTAATGTGATGTAATGTGATTTAACGACCGAAATATTCATAAACGTCGATTTATGAATATTACTTGACTTATTCATGACAAATTCTACAGCAACAATTATAATTGACATACATTTTTAAGTTGAAGCACTTATTGTCTAATCACTCACAATATGAATCCAAGATAATGGTCGGCAATGAACGATGGCTCCTAAAAATGCATTATGATTTTGTTGTAGAGCCAAAAATATTTTGCTCGTTTATTTGTATTCTTCCTGTATTATTTAACTTAAGGTTGGCGCATCATGCGACGGCTAGAAGATAACACTGTTTGTCCGGCGAACGAGACTCCAGGTTCAATTATCTGTTCTTACCAACCAGACGGGTTGGTGAGAACAGATAATTGAACCTGCGTAGTATAGTAGGCCAAAACCTCCTTTCTAAGGCCTTTCTAAGAGGCCTATGTCCAGCAGTGGACTATTAAAGGCTGTTGATGATGATGATGATGATGATTTGTATTCTGTTCATAGCGGTTCTTAGATATGTATAAACATACTTAGATGGATAAGATTATTACTGTAGCTACATACCATGTGTCCATGAAAAAGGGACACTAGTTTTAAACATATTCAAAATTTAAAAGATTTTAATTTTAAAAGAATAAAAACAAAAACTATCTGTTTAAAAGTTATAACTGTTTCAATTTATATTGACACACTGTATACTACCATACATAGAAATACCCAGGCTAGTGTTAAGAGAATACAAATATTTGCGCTTTCATTTATTTATTCTTTTATACACACATTATAAATATCTCTTTTAGTCTTTGAGACTTATAAGTTCCTGAACAATAGGCAACTTTTCCATTATCTGTTTTTTTATTTAAAAAAGAAAGAAAATTGAAATATGTGCCTGATATTTTTTTTATCTTGCAAACTAAGAAATTCGTTATCGTTGTACTAAGAAATAATAGAAGTAACAAGGTTTTAACTCAATTCGGAGCATGTAGTTTTTAAGACCAGTTCATTTTAGGCGGAAAGCAAGTATCATACTGTTTCATTTGAATGGTCTTTATGGCATGTACCTACATGATCGAACGCTTAACATATTGTAATATGCGCAGTGTATTTGTCTTCATAAGATAAGAGTGGGTGTAGTACGCAAGTTACGTAGGAGTAAATCATACGTGTTATCTAACGTCGGCAATGAGAAACCATTATTTATTAGTCTTCACGTAGTAGACTAAGTACCACAAATTGCTCCTTTCTTTCCTCCTCACAACAGAGTCTTTCTTATTTTTCCCTAAGACACTGTTTTTTGGAATAATTTTCATTTAAAAAAATATTACAGACTTGAAGTGATGCTTATATCGTGATGAATTGTAATAAGCCTAAACTTTCTTTATTCCTAAATTTTCACCCCTAAAGATGTTTTTTCTTAAATTTAAAATTGACCAAATAGAAAGTATGTATATTCACCTTTTTAAATGAAAATAATTTTCCAAATCGGTTCAGGCACCAAACAAAGAACGTGTCCTTATTGATGTGGGTTAAGAACACATCTAGCAAAACTATAATCAATAGTGTGTCTACTTTCAATAGTATTAGGGCGACTATAAAGCCAAAACCAAAGATAAAGTGAATTTGTACTTTATTTCAAAAAAATATTTCAGGAACCAAATCCTGAAGATCCTCTAAACAAGGAGGCCGCAGATGAACTTCAAAGTAACAGGAGGTTGTTCGAACAACACGTGCAGAGGGCGATGCGGGGCGGATACGTCGGTTCCTCGTACTTCGAGAGATGCCTTAAATGAACGCTGCACCACGCTGTAAATTAATGCTACCAACCCTATATAAATAAAACAATCTCAATTTAAAGCATTTCGTTATTTATTACAACTAAATATAAGACTGTACTGTACTGAACGTTGATGCTAATTTGATAAATCGCGTCCTATATTATTTTTATAATTTTTTATTTAAAAAACTTTTCTCGTTGTTTCAACCCTTGAGAATTTCGGTTTTAATTTTCACGTAGGATGGAAAGATTAAATGAAATAACAACATATTTTTGATTTTATTTCGATCCTTGATAATGTAACAGCGGTTATTGTTAGTATTGATTTGAAGCTAACAGATGGCGCTATTTGCTGATAACGCAAATGACGATATTTTCGATATCTTTATTAATTAACTTCAAAATCCGAATCCATGTTGACGTGTTCGTCATATAAAAATGCAAATCCGAACTTAATCAGATAATAACAGATTTGTGCACACATGAACACATGTCATTATGTATGATTTTTTCCCCAAAGTAGGTTTGCAGCGTTATATTGGCAACAAATGTTCGGCCCGAGTTATGTACCGTAATCGGACGAGTCATGAGTGAATGGCATGTACAACGAGGTAAGAGTGGAACAACGGCACCAACACGGGACACCGCCGTTGCACGGTATCAGAACTCCAGCGGTGCGAAGTGAGCCGCGATCAAGGGCCTACCGCGTGAATCAGTGAGTGCCGAGTGGTTGAGTTGTAGTAACCCGAGCGACGCGCCAGTGTTACTCTGAACGCCGAGCGGTTCGCGCACACCCGTTTATACACCACGCTTTCTCCACACGGCAGCGTGCTCAAGGCAGAGCTGTTTCGACACGCCACTCGGTTGCGAAAGTCTGCGCGATGATATACAAGTGAGAGCTGACATCGGACGCCAGGGTAACGCTCATCGCACACGGTGAGCCAGTTTATTTGACAAGAGACATTCGAAACTCGCCAGCTGTGAGGGACGGGGGGCGCGTGACGCCGTCGTTCGTACACGCGGGAGCAACCTTTCCACATAGTGACTTACTGTGACAAAAGCATCGGAAACCAATTTTTAATGTGTCAAGTCAGTATAGCTTATTGCTGCTACGTCAGATCGCTGATCGCCTCGAGCAAGAACTACAAGGTTATGCAAATGAGTTCTGAACGCTTCTATACCAGGGGTAATCAAAAGACCATTCATAACTTCAATAAACTTTAACGTTCTGGTTTCTACCTTACTGTGTATTTAGTGCTTATCTGTCATTTTTCTACCTTAAATTATCTTTCGGTGTCGCGTTCGCTAATTGCTAATTACTGTGAGAGTCAGTGATAAGAATTCGTGAGTTTTGATTGAGCGAGCGATCGTCGTGTGGTAATCAAAGCGCTTGCATCAAGCAACGACAATGGCGGCCCCACAGGAGGAGAGCCTGCTCGCGCGCTGCGAAATCCCCATCATCGACCTGGCTCATATAGGTAAGGGTTTGAAAACACTGTTATACATACACTCTCACATAAACAAGTCCACTGAACGAAAATCCTGTGCGCGTTTTTACGTTCACTTAATACATTTATATTAATCGTTTCTCACGATTGCGTAATTAAAATAGCGTTTTTGTACGTTATATATTGACTAGACATTGAGTTCATTTAATTCTATTCTAAGTATGCTAAAGAAAATAACGGATAAAGGGCCTTTTTTATAAATTACCAGTTTACCTGACTGCCGGCCTCGTTTAATTTTTGTTATTCGAATATAAAATGAAAAACTTTAGAACACTACCTGGCCCTTTCTTATAATAGAGGACCCTCGAGAAATCGCGTGTGAGCCGACTGCCGACCGACAGCTGTGCATCGATGCTTTATTTGTTGTCATTAAACAACCTCTGCATCCCGCTCTTGTGAGAGTTCAAAGACCGGAGTCTCTGAACCGGGAATCGCAGTTCACTCGCTTAATTCCTTTATAAATAAAAACTTAAATAAAAATGAAAAAAAAACAGATAAATGAAAGGTAATGCCAAAATAGTTGTAACATCCGCAGCCCGCAAAGGTAATATTATGAACTGTAAACAAAGGAAGCTTTCTCTTGAAACGGTGAGTAAGAGTGCCCTATATTCGTTTATAAAACAGGGCGAAGTATGAGTCAACGGAGGGTATCATATAAAACAAAATCTGAAAAAATACTTAACTCAAACACAATAGTTTGGCGCTGTTATATTAAACGGGCTGTCTAACATTATCTGCTCAGAAACGTGAGACTAATTGTTTGAATATTTATCAAAACAACAATAGTATGCAATATTATGCAGGTGGTTTATTCTAATGCAACACCTGAATTCACTAACACGTTTCACGATTACGTGTACAATTGAAGTGCTACCAATTAGTAACAAAACGCCTAGATTATGTCATTATATGTATAATTATAATGTGCAATAGAGCACTTTCACGTTTTCACTACATGCGATAACTTAAGCTAATTATTATGGCGGTATCATTTTTATCGAAACATTGAAGGTGCAATACATACGGGTTCCTATAAAAAAGAATGTGTTAGCGACTTAGGCTAAACGGAGCAGACATAAAAAAAGAACCTTTGCAATGTGGGGGCAACGGCCCTTTGTAGCTCTAACAGAACCCGAACACCGCACGGCATCAATGTGTGTCCCGATTTACCCACGTAGAGTCGATATAATATATTCCACCTATATCTACGTCGTGCAGTAATAATATACCTAACGAAAATTATTTTGGTTCTTAATTTTTATAAATACAATTTCAGTTAACTTGAAAAGGAAAAATGATAGATCCTTAGTTTTTTTTTGTTAGCCTTTATTATTAGATGATTGATCTAATAATAAAGGCTAACAAAAAAAACTACTGGGTAAAGCGGGACACACATTAATGTAAGCATCTATAATAGGCAGATACTTATGTTCACGATTAGAATATGGAAAACCTAATCAGCCTTATATTCATATCCAAACCTAAAACTTGTAATTATTACATGTAACAAATATATTTAATCTAATAGGTACGACTCTAACTGAAAACTAATTCTTAATTGATATCACGGTTTTTAACCTTAGGTATTTTATCGTGTAGGTATTGCATAGTAGGCCAAAAACCTCCTTACTGAGGAGAGGCCTATGTCCAGCAGTGGACTATTAAAGGCTGTTGATGTGATGTGTGATGTGATTGCATCTACTGAAGTTAGCTTTGTAAACTACGAATAACAGTTAAATATTCTGACAATAACGTTATCAGTTTGTGTAAAATCGCAACTTCGCAATATTAGTAGTAAGTAGGTAAAATATTATATCCATTAAGTCAATTTCTTTAAATTAGGTACAATATGTACATATTGTGAACTAACGCTCGTCGATAATAATTATCTCTGTCGTCATTCCTGAAGGTTGTTTATCTGATTAAATAAAAATAAACAAATTGCGAAGTGTAATTAAAAATCCAAATCTATTACGGAGAAAGAACATTTTACATTTGTGTCGTAGTATTTTTACAAAATAAATGACGCTTTTTAGAAATTAGTGAACCATGTTTTTACATTTAGTCGATAAAAGATGTTATTTATATATTTTTATACCTTTTATATTGACATCGTCGAACAAACGTCGAACAGACAAAGAGGGTATTTATCAATTTTATTCAACTATAAACGGCCTTTTACCAGGTTCTCGGGTAATTCCCCAAAAAACAGTATCATACAATATACCTTTCAGCTAATTTATAACTTGTATGTTATCATCAATAAAATGTTAATATCTTTTATGGGCGACCTTACCACCTTTACACACTTACAAATAAAACCAAATCACACTCACCATCCCAAAACAAATTGTTGTCGAACTAATCAAGACTCTAAAAGAAACGACTTGACTTTTTCATCGGAATTTATGGGTCATAAACCCTATTTGCCAAGTTCCTTGTTCTGTCATATCTCCGAACTCCAGTTTTACCAAAAGCAATTGGAACAGTTCGTTGCACTCATGATGTACTTCCGGTATGAGTGACTAAACTAACAATTCAATCTTATTTTTAAGATGTACTAGTCGTGATAGACTACTAGTCATTGAAATGTTAATTAGATTGTCATATTTGATCCAATCACTCGACCACTGACCCATATTTGAGTTCATTTATCACTACCTTGTTTGACAACGCGTTTCATAAAAAACTTGTTTTTTTGTTTTTTTATTGCGTGCAATGCTCTGTAGGGTGACTGTTTGACTGGGAAACGATGACTCATATTATCTCATGTACCAGACCGACATTTCAATTCCCAAAAAAAACCTGAACGCAAGATTTTTGTATGTCTAACAAATTCGGCATAACTCGTGCTTCTTTGACGAGTGTCGAGATTCACTATGGATGAAGGGCCTACAACAAGTTTAACTACTTAGCTCAAAAAAAATATTGCTTCACGCAAAAATAATTTATCTAGAATAACAAAAATATTATTATCACTTACTGGAAGGTACTTTTCAAGTGCAATTTTTGCTATACCACGCGTCTAAATTTTTATAAAAAGATGGCTTATTGTACCGAAAATAATCATGACTTAAAGTTTTGATTAAACAAGTTTTCAAGTCAACATTTTTCCTCGTAGTGATCTATGCAGAATTTTATTTATATTCTTTTCATTCGTGGCACTCAAACGATCTGAAACTTATTCAAAAGCAAAAAAACTTATTTAAAGTAACTAAAAGCAACTGCTTAACGTAGAATTCTGCCATTCAACTCAAGTAAAAATAACACAAATACAAATTATTTATGTATAAAACACAACTAACAAGATAAGTTAGTCGTAAGCACATATAAACCAGGCTCGACCGGAGTGATTCCACGGCCTCAAAGAAAACTTGTGTTATTTAAACAGTTCTTTCGTTGCTTTTCACCGAGTGAGAAAGGTTACCGTTTCCCTTGATTCTGGGGGGAGGGACTGAAAGGGCGGCAATGCACTGGTGACTCTTAAGTTGCTCTTGATTGAGCATATTTGAGCAGCGGGAGGAGGCCGATAGGAGTTTGGCCCATATCGGCGCTCCGTAGGGGGCCATGGATCGTATCACCGTAGAGTAGAGGTGGCGAACTTCCTCCCCCGGACCTCCTTAGGTTAGGCAACAGCCTCTGTAGGGAGCCCGCCACCCCACGAAGCCGGGGGATCATCCGTTCGACGTGCTCCTCGAAGCTCCAGCGGCTGTCTAGGGTGAGGCCGAGGTATTTAATGTGTTGGCCAACCTCGACCTCTGTTCCCGCCACTCTAATAAGTGAGCGGGTGGGAACTGCACCTCTGCGTTTCCTGTGGAACCACAAGGCTCCCGTCTTATGAGGAGCAACCCTTAGTCCCAGACCGCTGATGTTTTGGACGACACAAGCCACCCCTATCTCGGCGAGCTCAAGGACCATTTTTGTTGTTTAATACAGTAATCGCTCCGCACGTGCGGGCGATATCTCAAATAATTTCCAAGGCATGAGTTTTTCATTGTTTCAAGTCATTTCGCATGCTGAAAGTACTGACTAAAATTTGCTAAATTCGTAGTAGGACGTACTAATACGAGGTGCAGCTGTGATGCTCTAAAGATTTATCACTTCAATTAGATCAATTGGCATTGTGAGTGTTTATAACATTAATCGCAAGAGACGAACTGACGACGATCTATGAGCACCAACAAATCGCTTCTTATAAACAAGTTGTTTATATAATAATGCAGTCGATTAATGAGCTAAATTCGCATGTCAAGCTGTCTTAACTGATATGGAGTGCTTTCGTAGTAAGTCTCATACGAGATGCATCTTGATATCTAATTTATCACTTTTTCTTCCTAAAGATTGAAAACTTTTTGTATCATAAAACTGTTGTGTTTTATATTTAAATGCTTAGCAGCACAACTTTAAAATCTTCAAAATTAATGTAATTTTAATGACAATGAAGAACCAGGATAATATTGTATGTCTGACAGCTGTTTTACGCAGCTGCAAAGTTCATTTGTAGGCGATAAACCAGGCACGCGGAACACGAATCGTGACGAGCACGACGACGCGCCTTCGTCACTCAAAAACTGTCATAATGTGCCGCTAATTCCTAGAATATGTTTTTTATCTTTTATTACATACTTTAAACGGTTTAACTTTTAATCTACTAATGTTCACTCTCTGCTGGCATGTTGTCAAATTACACACGAACTTAAGGAATGTCAAACCTGTCAATACAAACATATGTACATACATAATCTTACCTGTTTTGCCAGGGTAATCATAGTTCGTTCACGCCGTTATCGCGGCGGTAGGACCCGTTATGGAGGATTGGCTCGAGAGGCATCACGGAACCCTCTCATGCCGTCTGACGCAGGTGATCACCGGGAAAGGATGTTTTGAAGATCATCTGTCTCTGATCCGCAAGGAGCCGACGCCTGAGTGCCACCACTGCGAAGGCCCGGACCGTGGACACGGCCCGGCGTGGGTAGAGCAAAGGCGTGACCTCGATGCGACCGTCGGAGTGGTAATTCTCTCGTTCGGTACCATGATTGCCGCCATGGTACGGAGCGAGTCTCAGTCTCTTTCTGCGAGCAGAATATGCTTGCGAAGGAGATGGCGGAGCGGGACCGGTAGAGGTTCAGAACTCTCCCGGCCAGCCAGGCCCGAGAACGGGCCAGGTACCGCAGACGACTCAGGCGCCGGTTGTCGCAGAACGACCTCCGTCCTTCATAAACGTAGGCCTGAGGGTGACAGGTGAGGCGGCAGGTTTTTGGTCGGTTCGAGTCCGACATCATAATCACTAAAACAAGATCATCACAGAAAAAAAAGGGCTAGCATAGTTATCTGTCGGGAATCCTGCTCTATCGGAGACACCTCATATGCTGTTGGAACCATTCTTATAGCTACTGATTTCTTTTCTCTAAGCTGATCTTATTCGCTCATTGCCACAAGAAATTTATTACACATACTACATATCCCTGTCTAAGCCAAAACTAAGTTGAGCTTGTACTATGCGCACTAGAACAAGGATAAACATGATATGGTTACATTTTCATTTTTGGAAAAATTCAAATATTTGTACTCAGATTCAATAGATCGCCAATAGATTGCTCTATCGCAGCACCATAGAATTTGCAATATATGGAATACTTAGCTAAAAAAAGAACAGTTCATCGAATCTCGAAAAAATCTTAGTATATTTTTATTATAAGTGATTCGATAAAGATAAAAAATGTTGACAGGTAGAATTATGTTTGCATGTAGTGGCGGATAAAATACGGAAAACTTGACACAAACCCTTTTTTTTTTTTTTTTAACGTGTGGAAATCCCCTCGGACCGTCACCCCTCCGGGGTTTGCGGCGGGGTGGTGTGTCGGACTCGGACCGACTAAAACCACACGGTGTGCCACTCTGCGCCTGTAACAGGAGGGATCCGGGAACAGCTGTTGTTAAGACATCCGGACCCCTCCTAGCGCCAGCCCGCTCCTGGTGCGGGCTCCGTCTCAATGTTTTTCCTCTCTTCTTAGGCGACGTCCGGCACACGCGGACGCCGCCCCCTCGCGGCTGGCCAAACTAATGCGGGTGGAGGGGAAACCCACCCCGTCCACCCGCGGCCACACTCAGGGCGGCATGAGGCTGTGATAGGCGGGCCTCCGCCGCCCGGTTCGCCGGCGGCGGATCGGGTCCGAGTGGAGGTCGTCCTCCCGGGCCCTCTCCGCCGCCTCCTTCCGCGAGATTACTACCTCGCAGAAGGTTGCGACCGCGGTAAAACAACTGTCGCTACCGGCCATGGAGCGTACTACGGCCGGTAGCGAGAGAGGGCCCGGCGCTGCGCCGCCCATGCGGGGCAGACCGCCAGCGTGTGCTGGGCCGAGTCCTCACTGCAGTCGCAGTGGTGGCAGGCGGGACTCAGTTCCCTCCTAGCGACCGAGTGCAGGTACTTTCCGAAGCAACCGTGCCCGGAAAGCACCTGCGTCAGCCGGAAGGAAAGGGTCCCGTGCTGCCGCCCTGCCCACTCGGCGATGACCGGCTGGAGAGCCTCCACGGCGGCGAAGCCAGCGCGTGGAGTCTCCAGCCGGAACGACCAACGAGCCATCGTGGCTCGGCGAGCGGCTTCGCGCCACTCGCGCACATCCTCGGGCGGAGGGCGAAATCCGCTCTCCGCCCGGGAGTCAGCCACTCGCCGATAAACTTCGGCGAGCACTTCCGCCTCCAAATCCCATGGGGGAGTTCCGGCCAACGCGCATGCCACCTCCGTCGAAACGGTGCGGTAACCGCGTATGGCTCTGACCGCCATTACCCTCTGAGGGCGCCAGAGGCGTACCCTATTCTGGGCGGTCAGAGCCGCCGCCCACACCGGTGCACCGTACAGTGCCATTGACCGGACAACCCCCGTGTACAGCCGTCTTGTCGCGACGCCGGGTCCACCCATATTGGGCAAAAGTCGCCCTAGGGCAGACGCAGCGCCGACCAGCTTTGGAGCAAGCTGTCGGAAGTGCTCGTCGAAGAGCCACCTCCCGTCGAGGATCAGGCCCAGATATTTCATCTGGGCCCGAACCGGTACGAGGACCGAGTTGACCACGATTGAGGCGCCAGGGGGTGGACCACGACGGGGCCCATGAAATAACAGGGCCTCCGTCTTATCTAGGGCCACCCGTAAGCCCAGCGCCTCAATGCGCCCGACCACCAGGGAGACTCCCCCTGTGGCCAGGCGCGCCGCCTCTTGGAAGTTTGCCCCCTGGGCTGTCACCAGGGTATCGTCTGCGTAACAGATTACACCCAGCCCGGGGGGGAAATCGGCGCGAAGGGCCCAGTCGGGCCCAGGCCCTATGTTCCACAAGAGGGGTCCAAGAACAGACCCCTGTGGAACACCGCACGACATGGGCCGACACCTCAAATTACCTTCTCGGTCCTCGTACACGACGGTACGCTCCTCTAAATAGTCTGCCACTAGCCGCCTCAGGTACTTTGGCACCCCATGATAGTGGAGTGCTTCCCTGATGCAGCTGAATGGCAGACTATTGAATGCGTTGGCGATGTCTAATGACACCGCCAACAGCACGCCGCCACAGCTCACGGCCTCTTCGGTCACGGCCCTCAGGCGCAACACGGCGTCGACTGTCGAACGCCCCGCCCCAAAATCAAATTGGGCGTCCGACAGATCGGGGCCCACCTCGCAGAGGTGCCGGACGATGCGAGCAGAAAGAACCCTCTCAAACAATTTACCCGCCTCGTCCAGCAGCACGATGGGCCTATAGGCCGCGACCGAATCGGCAGGCCGTCCCGGCTTCCTCAATAGGACCAGTTTCCCGCTCTTCCAGCACTCAGGGAAGCGTCCCGACGCCAAGCTGGCGTCGAACACCTCCCCGAGGCGGTCTGCCATGTGGTTGAGGGCCAGGGCCAGCACTCGGGCCGGTACCCCGTCTGGCCCAGGGGCGGTGTTCTTGGAACGGATCCGTAGAACAGCCGCCCCTACCTCCGAATCCCGGACGGGCGGAACATTATCCTCCCCGTGCTCCCCGTCGTCTCCGGCCAAGGAGGCCATCGCCGGGGACACAAACCCTATACCAACCCGTCTGGCCAGCGTGGTATAGTAGGCCAAAACCTTCTTTCTAAGGAGAGGCCTATGTCCAGCAGTGGACTATTAAAGGCTGTTGATGTATGTGATCTTGAAACTTGGCGCTTCTCACAGTACATTTAAAATTGTAGATATAAATGAAAACGCTTAACGAAGAATAAACAGCATTTTTATCTATAACACCTATTTCAACAAAAGAGTTGTCATAAATGAAAAGTCAAAAATTACAAGAAGATAATGAGTATCTGTCACACATATTGATAATGTCACTACCCCAATTCATCGTGCCGTAAGAGCCGACTAAGGGAAAAAAACTACCCAGAACAACAGCACTGCAGAGAGAAGGAAAACTTGACACAAACCCTGTACCAACCCGTCTGGCCAGCGTAGTATAGTAGGCCAAAACCTCCTTTCTAAGGTGGGGTTTATGTCCAGCAGTGGACTATTAAAGGCTGTCGATGTGATGATGATGTGATGTCAATATTATATGAAAATGTAATATATGTTCATAAAAACAAGGATTGCTTTTTGAAAAAAAAGTGATTTACATTATAGAAATATACTAGTAGTACCTGCCTCTAGGCTCCAAAAGATGAACAAGTCGTTTCGAGGTCAATGTGTCGGTTTTTAGAATAAAATCCCAAATAATATTCAAGACCTTAGTATTAACAAATTTAAATTCGCAATTAAACGTAAATTATTGTCAGAAAGCTATTACTCAATTGTGGATTACATAGAAGACGAAAATGCTTCACATGCACAAATTGGAACAATGTTGTGGTATATTTAATGATGCCATTGTATTTATCTGAAAATTGCAAAAGGATGGCCATGAGTTTATTTGCCCTTTCTTCTCATAAAGCTCAACCCCTTGGAAACGGGCGGTTGTAGATCGGCACAGGCATATCATAGATTTGGTATAAGCATAATTTTTATTAAATTAATTTTCCTATTTTTATTAAATTAATTTTCCTAACTACTTGACAAAACAGAGATTTTTGCTATTGCGTGTGTACGATTACGACTTTAAGAGTCTACATAAAAGACGATTTCAAATAATTTTCAATTTTTTATGAAATAAATAAACCGCATATTTTTATTATACAAGAACGCAGATATTTTATAGCCTTTGACGATCATCCCCAAGTTATTTCCACATAAATGCCGAGCAAACTAAGCGTTGAACGAGACACCGGACCGGATAAACATTGTTTGCATATTTGCTATAATTTTTTAAACTCTTCATTGTAATGGCTCATTTGTACGTCTGGAGTCCTTATTATTGTTTTTTTTTTATTACTACCTAAAGCTTCCGTATAGGCAGTTGTGTGTTTATGTCAGTGAAAACCACAGAGCACTCACTCACACACGACTACACAAAACAATGAATTTTCCTGTACTGATTACAGGAAAATTCATTGTTTGATCATGACACATGTAATGATCATGAGCATTAGATATGATAACAGGAAATAAAACACTAATGGAGCCTTGGCAGTGGTCTCTGCAAACAGTTTCATGCATAATTTGTAGTTGATGGCTGAAAATGCTGCACACATACAATACTTTTTTCCGGAAATAGCGATGGATGGTTGATGCTGATTATCAAATATTATATTATGTACATGAAAACAACGCTCATTTTTGAAAAGAATAACAAATATAATTATATCGAGTTCCAGTATAAAGTTGAACTCGATATTCGAGTATAAAGTTCAAGTGATTGGTACTATTCGAACCTTTTTTGGTCTAACTTGTCGCTGACACCGACGGCAGAATCATTGGTGAACAATGATGCTAGTAAACTAAACAAGAAAGCACATCATATGACTGCATCCTTGAATTGAAACAGTATATTTTTAGAAAATTAAATACACTACGGGCATCTTAAATTTGTCGATGCAGACCCTCTATATATATATTTTTTCTATATTAAAAAAGACAACTCCCGCATTAGAAATATATCCTGTGTCGCGGGGGACTATACAAACATACATAGAACGGACACAAAGAACACCCAGACTCAGAACAATAATTTGTGGATTACACAAAGTGTCGTCCCATGTGGGGTTTGAATCCACAAGACTCGGCGCAGTAGGAAGCGGCGTGGCGACCGCTTAAACCACTACGCCATCCGTGCAGGCCGTCGGGCCGAAAGGCTGACGTTGGTTAATAAAAACACATGTTCAATTCTCTTTAAAGGCTCATCAGGGTAACCACTCCACCACTCTACATGAAAACTATGTCAAGCTACTTTTAAATAAAAACTAAATTTTCCTTCCCTTTATTTGTAAATGCGAATATGAATTTGTTATTTACGCTTCCACGCTTAAACTACTCAACTTATCATTATAAAATTTGCACATTGTCGTTGTACAGAAACAGTCATAAGTATATCTCCTTTCATAAAAAAAAAATGCAGCACAAGAAACACAAGTGCGTTGATATATTCTTTGCGTGCCTCCCCTCCCAAGAAATAGGGGACAGAAGTTTTTCACTCACTCTTTGAAAATCCACGAAAGAACCGCTTAACACCGATTTTCTGAGGTATCACTCCTGCAGTGCTATTCTCTATTATCCGTGTGGTGACGGATTAAGAATACAGAGTGTCACCACCCCTATTCATCCCGTGGGTGTCGTAAGAGCCGACTAAGGGAAAAAACTACGCAGGACAACAGCACTGCAGAGAGAAGGAAAACTTGACACAAACCCTATACCAACCCGTCTGGCCAGCGTGGTATAGTAGGCCAAAACCTCCTTTCTAAGGAGAGGCTTATGTCCAGCAGTGGACTATTAAAGGCTGTTGATGATGATCGTCACAGCGTCGAACTTCAAACTAATTTAGTTTGAAATTCAACGATACAGCACTATCACAGCGTCAAACTGCAAACTAAGTTCGTTTGAAAATTTCAAACGAACTTAGTTTGAAGTTCGACGCTGTGGCAGCGCTGTTTTAGAGAATAGCACTGCACTTAAGTTAACCTATTATATGTGTACAGAAGCATCGCTCTCTTTCTTATTCTATTACACCACTAGTTATGAATCGTCAGATCGAATGTTATGGTAAAGAGCACATAATAAATATATGCAATGAGGTAAGCATTTACTTTACTCCTAATATTAGCTTTCGATTCTAACTGTCAACTACCTATATAAAACTTGAGATGTTATAGCGGTTCCTTAGAATATAACAAAAGGTTTTATCGTAATGTTTAATAATAGCAACGTTGTTTAACAGGAAAGCTAGTTGTTGGGAAAGCTAGTGGAGAAAATATGTTCTGATGGTGAGAAGCTCTACGTTTAAAGCAGTTTGGGCTACTTGTAATTGGTGTTTTCTGCAAGACTTGGCTCTAATACTAACATACATATACAACATACAAGTTCACAGATTTCGTCAGAGCGGAGGTGCGTGCGGTCAGTATTACCGCACCTTCGCACATTCGAAGACAGGTATTATTGGGTATGAGTACAAAACAATTTTAAGGAGTTTTAATAAATACCTACATTGCAATCACTTCAACGGTGCACGGATATTAGTTTTCATAATTATCAGGAAGACATTTACGATTTTTTAATACAAAACAAAAAAAAATGGAATGTACTCATTCCTTCTTTTGTTTTCTGAAAGATTTCCTGCTTAAGAAATTAACATTGTAAATTTTATAAACAAAGGTAGTTTTTATTATTTTTATATATCGGTTGCCTGAAAAAGTTGCCAACCTGCAAAATGTATAAGTAAAATAATGCAGTAAAATTATCTGGATCTGGGATTTCAAAATCGGTATGGGGTGTGTTAAATAAATAGGCCCTAACAATTCACATTCTTTATAATTATGTGAACACTCTTTGGACTAGTTGGAAAAGTTCAAACCTTCAAGAAAAGAGCCTACTCCTTCTTTTTTAAGCGTTGCCGGCCAAAAGGCCGGCAACGCATTTTTGACTCCTGAGTTGCAGACGTTCATGGACGGCGATGGTCACTTTCCATCAGGTGACCCGTCTGCTCGTCTGTCCGCTCTAACATAAAAAAAAGTAATAATATTTTATGTCATATTTTTAAAGTAAAGTATGTGAAAAGTAGAAACGGTACCTAACAATTTATCTACCTTAAAATACTACGTATTGCGACATTCACTACAAACGTGACTCTTGGGAACAAATGAGAATTGAAATAGGTACCGGACATACTGCCAGAAATACGCTTTTGTTCAATTTATAAAACAGCACTTTGTTAAGTCTTCAGGACTTAGAATTTCTATAAATATCTATATTTATAGTTGACTAGCTAGTACCCACGACTTCGTCTGGACTCTTCTCTTGGAATTTGAAAGCACTACCTTAGTGGGTTCGATTTCCGGACCAGGCAGGTATTTTTTGGGGGGATAAATAGCCTAAGATACTCCTTATATAGATGTTTAACGTAACGGGGCCTCCGTTGGTCTTGGATTATTTCTTCACAATGATATCGAATATACATAATTGTATTGTCATTAGAACTCCAAGTTTGTACTAAACAACAGACAGAAAAAACTACCAACAAAATAAATCTGATGTGGGAACCTATCGACATAGATAATATCGGCTTCTTTATGCATTTACTTACTAACAATGCCTCTGATAGAACGGATGACTAACTGAAATGTGTAATGTAAGGAGTGATGAGTGATTCCACTATACTGATAGTATACTAAATACTCATTATAGAAGTCTCATTAGTCATGTAGTAACTATGATAACATTGGACGTCTTAAAGTAAAATAATTCTACTTTTCTATTATATAATAATAAATAATTATTAATTCTATTACATAATTTGTGGTATAGATTTACAGTCCATTGTTGCTGCACTGCTGTTTAACTAATTGCGAATAATATGTACGAGTAATATCTTACGCATCCTGAGTGTTGATCTATTATGTTGATTGATTTAAAAAAATAAGTGCCACAAAAAAGGCAAGCTCTGTAAAATCGATTTAAAATATTACCAGTAGGTACGTAGTCAGAAGTGTTAAATTTATTAGACATATCGTTTACGTTTCAAGAAAGAACGTACGAACGAATTGAAAGTTAAAACATTTTAAACAAAATTATTTAATTTCACAAAGCGTTTTTACCATTTCGTTATTTACGAAAAGTTGAATGTATCTCCAACAAAAGGATGCTGTAACAATAAATTGTGTAAAGTTTTTAAACACAAAAGAGGTAAATGTTTCATCACCAAATGGTATCATTTCGACTTGGAATATAAATAATAAACAATTTTTCACAAAAAATTAGCTATGCCAACAATTGAATAGTCTCGTACATAATAATGTATATGTAAGCGGTAAGATCGCCTTCACGGTTACGCTAAGTTAATCGTTCGTTTATATTATTTTTAAAACAAGAATCATTGTATCAAACAATACTAGTGAAGTGTAAAGTAAAACACCTAAAGGACTTTATAGTAACAATAATATTTATGAGAATTAACATTACTGTGTTCTGTGTCCGTCAGCAACTTCAATATTCGTCCCTTCACAGCTATCAATTTAGAAATGGTTTAAAATACTTTTTTTTTTTTTTTTTTTTTAAATGGGACTAATCCCACCCACACGCCCACCACTGTAACTCCTGTACACCAGGATCCACAGCAGTGACCCACGAACACACCGAGTTATGACACTCGGGAAGTCCCAGGAAGAAATTAAACTGTCTTGGAACCCGCAACGAAATTAATCAGAAGAAAATTGGAGGAGTTGGAAATACAGTAAATCCACTTCCCTCCTTAGCAAAGCGGGAGACAAAATGAAGTAAAATAGGCATACACCCTTTTAAACAGGGAAGCACCACGGCCACCAAATATTACGGGTCCTACATGAGCTATATTTGATTTCTATAATATGTATGGCAGAATCGCCTAAACGCACGGAAATTCACCCTAGTTGACACAAGATCCCCATAGTATACCGCCCCAGATGTCACCTGCAAGCTATTCAGCATTATATTACGTTCATTATACCAAAGACTACATTCCCAGAGGATATGATGAGCAGACTGTTCATAATGAGAGTTAGGTGTTGAGCATTGACACAATGGTGACTCGACTAATTTAAATGAATACAACTTGCTCTTAAAGTTACCATGACCCGTAAGAAATTGAGCGACACAGTGATCCACCTCAAGCCATGTCCTCGACAACCGTTCGCGAACAGATGGAAAAAATTGGTAAAGATGGCGCCCCTTGGATGATTCGTCCCAGCGTTGCTGCCATTCGTCTATGAGGTCATTATAGACATCGGACTGCTGTTGAAGCAATCTTGTAATTTTACCGCGATCCCGCGCGCCCAAGAAATCGCATTCCATGTTTTGTCTTGAATAGTACATGGCTGCACGTCTCTGCACCTCGAGATCGACCGGTAGGACACCTGCCAACACCGGCAAAGCCTCAGTGCTAACCGTCCTATATGCCTTGCACAAAAATATCAGTGCAAGTCGTTGGCCTTGTAACAGTTTGCGACGGACAGCGCCTACGGTCGCCCTATCGGCCCATACAGGTGCACCATAGCACATAGAACCTAAATAAGTAGCTCCGTATATGATCTTTAATGTATTAAATGATAGACCCCATGTCGCAGTTGATATCTTTGTCAATGCACAGAAACTCTTTTTAGACTTTTCATTAACTATTTTAATATGTTCGATAAATGAAAAGTTTCTTTCTAAAACTAATCCTAGATAACACACTGTGGTTTTATTTTTTACAGTAACATTGTCAAATCTAATGCTCGGCGGTGATTTGAGGTTACCTTTTAAAAGTAACTGGAAGGTTTTGTTGGGTGCAAAAGTTAAGCGATTACGTTCACCCCATTGAGATATCAAGTTCAAACATCTATTGGCTAATCTCTCAAGCCCCGCCCTAGTATCAGATTCCACCAGTAATAAGCCGTCATCAGCATACGCGTTCAGAGTACATCCGGATGGTATTGGTATCGTAAGAAAATCGTCGAAGCCGATATTCCACAAGTATGGACCTAGCACCGATCCCTGAGGACATCCCATTGTAAGCGCCTTCGACACAGAATGATGACCAAGTCTTAGTTTAGTTGTACCTTGTGAAAAGTACGAAGAGATAAGGGAATAAATATTTTTAAAACACCCCCGTGATTTTAATTTCAGCAACAGCATGGGCCACCATGCGTTGTCGAAGGCGCCAGATATATCTAAGAAAATAGCCAGCACGTATTGAAATTTTGACTCTGTGACAAACTTTCTAACCGATATAACAGCGTCAGTTGTCGATTTACCCAACGTAAATCCAAATTGTCTATCATGAAATTTGACTCCACCTGGCAGAAGCCGGGGCACTACAAGACGTTCTAAAAGCTTTCCTAACGATGGTAACAATGTGATTGGTCGGTAGGATTTAGGATCATCCGGTGGCTTGTCGCCACTTTTTGGTATTATACGAATATTACCGCACCGCCATATACGAGGAAATATTCCTTCAGCAATGCAACGCTTAAAGACAGTGAAAATCGTGTCACCCGAAAGTTTACAAGCTTCTTTTATCATTTTGTTAGATATTTTATCATCACCCGAAGCCTTGTTTAGCGGCAAGGATCTAATGATACCGAGAAATTCGTCTGAAGATGGTAAATCAGACATTGGAGACAGTGGTGGTTCGATGGCCCACTGCCTGATCTGTCGGTGATGATCAGTGTCGTTTTCCGGTCGATCGTCAGGTACGAGTGAGTCTAAAAGATATTCTGCTGTTTGTTCTACTCCTGTGGTATATCTGTTATTAATTTTGATGTTCTGTATGTATGCGTGGTCGATTGATCTATTTGCCTTAAATTCGTGATACAAAGGTGACCACGGGCCCTCTCTATCGAGTTTATTAACAAGTTTCTGAATTAAGTTTCCCTTGGATTTTTCCACAGCAGCTCTGTAGTGGGACCTGGCAACTCTAAGAGCAATGAGAGCAATGTTGTACAAATCTCCTGTTACGTTATGTTTTTAATAGTGTTTAATTTTCTACGAGCTTTCCGGTAGCTTCTACGTAGTTCGGCTAATCTATCATTCCACCAATCACATCTACGAGTGTTAGTGATAGATCCGCGACCAATAGTTACATCAGCGCAGTATGTAAAAGTTTCTGATAGTATTTCTGCGCTTTCCTCAGCTGATAAACTACTGCGACTGAAGTCTTTGGTATGAGTTGCAAAGAGTGAACCAAACAAAGCCCAGTTCGCACCTTTAGTTTTATATCTAAAATTATAGGGAGCCCTTTGTGGATCCTGTGCAACCCTTGGTGTGAATTCGTACACGATCAAGCGGTGATCACTACAGGATGCGTCCGGAAGGACACGCCATCCGGATATCGAGACGTCGCCGCGCGTAAGCGTCACGTCAATAGAAGACTCACCCATTGGGTTGCAAAAAGTTGGTGGTGCATCGGGGGTATTGTGAATAATAAGATTCATTTCCGCAATGAAATCTTCAACCGCACAACGTCGAACCGTGTCGGTTGAACGCAACTTGCCATACCATAATGAAGATGACGCATTGACATCAGCGCCAATGATAATTTTATGTCCCACGAGGAACTGCAAGACGTAACGTAAGTGATGTAAGTGAGGATCAATAGGATGTGAGTATTGAAAATAGCAGCTCACTACGTAAACCTTACAGGTAGAGGATGAGATCTCAGCAACGGCGCAGTGTGACGTCATAAGATTACGCAAAGATGTTACCGTAAAATTAGAACTTGCAACATATATCCCAGCCTGCGAACGGCAGTCAAGCTGTACTACATTACGACGCAAGCGAGCGCTCTGATATTGTTCTTGTAAAAGGACAATGTCTAACTTTTGTTCTAAAATTAAACGGTCTAATTCTGATGTAGCTATTTTATCGTTATGAAGATTTAACTGGCCTATCGAAATATTATTCATTACTAGTAAGTTACTCTTTAAACTTTTTTTTTTTTTTTTTTTTTTTTTTTTTTTTAAACCAAGTTAAACTATTCAGTAATTGGTATTTAATATTAGCTGTTCCAGTTTTAATTTGTATGTGGCACAGTCGTATGAGCCGCATCGATGGTCAGATGGTTTTTTGAACCGCTTACACTGTGCGCACGTGGGCTTAAAATCTGGTGTGTCTTTATCTGGACAAGCTCGCGTTTCGTGTGCGGCGGCGCAATTAGCACAAGTAGGGGTTTTAATAGTGCAAAACTTTTGTACATGACCGAATTGCTGACAATTTAAGCAACGAACTACTTCTATATCGTCTATGAATCTACATGTGGCCCAGTCTATATAAAGTTTATCTTTTGTGTTGGCTAGATGTTTCCGAACTGCTGCCTCTAATTCTAAGCCTATCCATTGACGCCCATTTTCTAGTTTACGATGCCTAACAATTTTGGTTGACTTAATAAAATCATTCTCACTTAATTTTAATTCGTCCTTGATATTCTGACGGTATAAAGCTGTTAGGAAGGCACGATCTTCCATAGAACCGGGTACGTCTTTTACAATTATACGGGGCCTACGGCCTTTCGGTTTTTCTAAGCGCAACCCTACTGATTTAATGGCGTCCACAGATTCCAGTTTCTTAAGCTGCCGTTCGTTAGCTACACGTAACACGACGCCTGCCTTAGAGGTTTTTTTAACGCCTACAATTTGAAATCCCTCATCGCTCGGTTTAATAGCCTTCATGAGAGCTTGTTTCGTTGCTGACGAGGTCGCATAGTCCGCTAAGCGTTCCGTAGTGGGATAGGCAATAACACAAGGCCTAGGAACGCGCGCTTCAGTAGGTACCGGGCACGGAGCAGATTTAGGTGGTAATCGAAGCTTAAGTTTGTCCGCGTACGTTAAACTCGTTTGTTGAGTTGCGATACCCTCCATTTGTCGCTCAAAATTCGCTAACTTCGTTTCGTTGCTAGAGGATTTTATTGCTAACAAAGATACGATACCGGTAATTCGTTGAATAATATCCATAATTGCCGTTTTATTACCTACATTCATCCGAGATCCCTGATCATTAACTAATTCATTGATTTTTGCCAAGTACTCGGTAGCCTGTGAGACTAACTCGCAGTAATTGTATTCCCCACAGTTATCACGACCGTTAAGAGACGAAACATTTCCACTTAAATCCGAATTATTAATTCGTTTACTTCTATTGTCTTTCGGCGAGAAATCCGTAGGTGACATTTCGTTAAATGTCCTTTTCCCGGTTGGTGTTAGAAATTCACTTGTACCGCCGGGGTCCGGCAACTCGCTAACGACCGACATAGCCAAACAAAGACACACCAAACAACAATTTCAAAAGGAACAAGTTTAAAAATAAACAATACGCAGAGAAAAATCAATATAAACAAAGGATACCTCCTACCCACTTTTAGAAATAAAATAAATTTACTCACCAATAGTCGTAATAAAATAATTTAGCACTATATTTCTGTTTAAAAAACAATAAAAACTTACTGATATTCTTTAAAACACTATACACAACCTTTAGCCGCCCGCAAACCGGGAACTAGTCGCAGAAAAACACAGAAAACAATATTTAAATTGTTAGCATATGAAGTCACACGTTAGTCGCACAGTGCCGCGAAGGGAAGTGAGTTTAAAATACTGTGAGTTTAAAATACTTATCTACTGTTTATATATTTTTTTCGGGGTGACGACATATTGTATTAAATGATTTATTGAAATACAGATGCTTGAGCCCCATGTATCCTATACTAGCAGACCCACGCAACTTCGTCTCCGTCTTTCAAAAGGAATACATTTTCCGCGCTATGAAATATTTTTCATTGAGGCTCGGCTTCTAAAGTTGGTAGCGTGATGTTATACAGTCTATGTATAGCCTTTCTCGATAAATGGGCTATCCAACACTAAAATAATTTTTCAATTCGAACCAGTAGATCCTGAGATCAGCGCGTTCAACTAAGCAAACAAACTCTTCAGCTAAATAATATTGGTAGATATAGATGAATTCAATAACCATGAGTTGGACTTATCTTAATTTCTATATGTTTTAGAAATGCGTTAAATGCGTAACCCTCATACCTTACCGTCAGCTGGTCAGTCCGTTTCTTTCAGCTCCATCAGTCAACTCAGTGGAGAATCTTAACGTCATGTCGCTGCTGTAATGGATATTGGATATACAGTGTCGTGGCGTTATACATTTTACGATTTTCAATTTGAGTCTAGTCTATAATACCTATATTAAGTTTTAGAAAAGTATTACCAACTTGTGCGCATATATCACGAACTACAGTAAACTGTATTCTTCATTTCTTAATTTGCCATCCTTAAGTGTCCAACGAACTAAACGAGAATTGTACCTACTCTCTCAAATAAAGAAAATCTGTTTATAGATGATGGAGTTTAAAGTTAAGAAGTAATGATAAAACAAAAACCGACTGCAAAAACACAATTTAAAAGTAATACATTAAAAAGACCGAAACGGCACGAGGTCCGTCACAAACATAGCCCATTTTCACGCTATCATTTTTTTTAACCAATTTAGTATTCCTAATTAAATTTAAATATATAACCTGTATATATATTTTTGTAATCAAATTTTTTTTTTTTGATTTTGGTACCCTACTCGTTTGATTTGTGTTTTTTTATTAATCTGCACGCAATTAATCTGACTGCACGGATGGCGTAGTGGTTTAAGCGGTCGCCACGCCGCTACTACTACGCCATCCGTCCGGTCCGATCCCCACATGGGACGACACTTTGTGTTATCTTAACTGGCAATCCATCCAGCCATTTGGAAGAAATACTATAAATTTTTTCGTTTAGTGTCTAACTAAACGAAGAAATTTACAAAAAAACATAACTGTTCATCATCAGATCTATATGAAATTTAAATAGGATCTTCCGGAATAAACCCCTGTCGAACAAAAAGAGAACTTTGAAAATCCGTCTATATGGAGTTAGGAAGGCTATCCGGCAATAGGAGTTATGTGAAGAAAAAAACATCAGAATTAATAACCTCCTCCTTTTTGAAGTCGGTTCACAAGTGATTTATTAATTAAAGTAACTTAAGTGAGAAATGGTATTATTAAAATACATTTGTGCTCAACTTTTTATATGATGATAGTTTTGAAATAATCACGCCCGCACTTGGCCTCCAGTGATCCGTATACGGATTTGCTAAATAACAACTGAGTCTAAGTTTTTGCTAAGCTGAGTGACATGGACACTTTTCGCAATACTTGAATTGGACTTGTCACCTCGACAAGGCGCCATTGTCCTCAAATAAAATACTGTACATCCAAATGACGCGCAAACCATTGTTTACTGCGCCGACACCACGCCATCTGTGTATACGAAATATGCTGTGAATATTTGCATGTCCACAGTACACACGTTTGACGATCGATGATACGTCACGATTGAGTAAACACGGTTGTTCATAACAGCCTTTTGTATTATTAATTTTAATATTTATTACAAATTAATCAGCTCTAGTTTCAAGGTGAGACATATTATTTCCCTAGGAAGATGCCGATATTTAATAATCACTTGAATAACTATCATTCCCGGCAAATGACGTCTACGAAAGTACACATAAAATGTGACTTAATTATCTTATCTACACAATGTTACAATGTTACAAGTTTTATGTGTATTTTCTTTCATGGAACTGGTGTTTGAAATTAATCACTCTAAAATGCCTGCCCTTTAAATTTGTGAGCAAATGTTTTGATAGTAGGTACATTTAAAATACATGTTCAATCCATCTATGACGGAACAGGTAGATGAGCCAATTGGATACCAGTCTCGCTTAGGATAAACATCAAAGCGGAGAAGCACAACAAGAGTGACTAGAACTCGAAACTCAAATCCCGGTGTGTAGTTTACAGAACAGGAAAATATTTATAGTATAAACTGTACTGCATTACATAGCCATTTCCTGAACTCCTACGAGTACATCTGTTGCCACTGGCATACTTGTGCTGTAGGTTTTGTGCTTGTTGTGTAGTAATAAAAATCTAGAAATCAGATATTTAGCTGTTTGAGGTAGAACAGTGGTTTATTCTTTTAAACATTGAAACAGAAACGTATGCAGCATATCTCGGTTTCTGCCACTCATCTGGCTTGAACTTAGGATCTCGTTGCTGTATATTATCAAGGAGCATAAAGGCTGCCTTATATCCAAGTCACCTCATATCTTTAAGTGGCGGCAAATAAAACAAGAAATCAGAAAATTAAGGTCGGCCGTCAATCATTCTTATCTTGCATTTGATTTGCTGATTCGATCCATGTCAAGTGTGCGCAACCGTGCACCATGCACTTTCAGCTGGTATTGGTTCAATTTGATTTATGAGCAGCCTATTGAGGCGGCACGTGGACGATAAACGTGTTCACCTAATCATGTATTTTCCAAACGACAACGACATAAATCAAGATCTAACCCTGTACAGTAAGACTGGAATCTAGACAGATATACTGTATTTACTATGTACAGACTATTTCAAGCATATTTTAAGAATTAGGGATTTAGACGACATTACCTAGTTTTATATTCGTTATAAAAGAAAAAAAAAATACCTAGCGCCTTATAGTTAAAATAAATTGGTTAACATTCCTGATGAAATTATAATAATAATATTTTACCACATTGACACAATGCCATCTAGTCCCAAACTAAGCAGAGATTGTACTATGGGTACTAGACAACTGATATAAATACATATTTACTTTATTTTTTGTAAATACATATTATACATAGAAACGCATAGACCAAATCAAGCATTAAAATTTCATGCACACAAATGTTTGACTTGAGCGGGAATCGAACCCGCGATCTTTAGAACAGCAGTCCGTTACGCAAACCACTACGCCATTCGGTCGTCATTCAATTAATCATGAATTCATGACACAAGATAATGTTAAAAACTATATTTGTTAAGGTTTACTAGTTTTTTATTACTTTTTACCTGTTAAACCATAAAATAAATGGTTTGGCATAATCTAGCTCATTATTGCATATTTTTTTATGAAACATACTGTTTTAAGGTTTGGTAAATAGAAACTAACTTGACTTGATTGTCAATGATAAGTATTAAAATCGTTATTTTAGCACCATCAAAAGTTATGTGTTTATAGTTAGTTATAGTGATGGAAAGGGATGGCAAGTTAATGGAAATGTTGATTGTGGGTTGCAAGCGGTAAATTGACGCTTACATGATTCTTCGGCATATATGAAAAAAAAATCAAAATCAGAATAAAATCTAGGTTACATTTTGTATATAATTTTTATCTTATTGTCATTAGATTCTTATATAAAATTTGTTACTAAAGCTTACATAAAACTAGTATATGACTATTCTAAAATGTGCAAGATTGAATATAAAGAGGGAAAAACAAAATATAAGAAATGCTTTTGCAAACGGCCTGAGCTAGGTGTGAGAGCTGTGTTTCAGGCAGTCGCTTGATTATGTTAGTTACAGGACGTTCATATGTTGAAGTTCTAATAGATTGATAATGTAAATTACTTCAGACTAGTTTGTATACACAAATATATATTACTTTTTATTTAAAAGACTCAAATCAATGTAAATACTCATAAAACACACAGTGACATTTGTTAATGTTTATTAAACTATGTTAAGACATAAAATCCTACTATTAAGATAAAACAGTATGCTAGCAACAACAGAATTGAGGACGATGATTAACTTGTTAAACACGAAAATCGATTATGAATTAAACCACCAATCAAAATGCCTTACGATAAACAATTACACTAAAACCGTCACGCAAATAAAATATATTCAGCAAATATGCAATACTGGTAAAAAGGGCGTAAATGAATTGTCGACATTCGTCAAATAAATTATATTCATCACCCATTTTTTGCATTAGATAACACATTTATCGAACACTCGTATCTTTTGGCATAAACAGTTTAACACATCAATATTCCTGCATATTCTTAAACTTGTGTACTTACCACAAAGAACAGACTAGAGGAAATAAAATCAATTGAATTAAATAGAGGTACTTAGACTGCTGACTAAGACTTCTAATCTATCGTCACAGATAATGTGAAAAAATAGGCTAATTTGCCCGCATTGTCTTTATCCATTTACAGACAACCATTGCCAGAGCGGGTGACTAACTATTTTTATTGTTTCTAATAGACATGGAAATTATTGCTACTTTTAAATCATATTCATTTAATGAAATGTTTGGTTTTAGTCACAGCGATTTCACATGTGACACTCACATGTGAAATCGCTGTGACTGTGTCATAGACAAATATAAATGACATTAAAATCAAAATTATTCTTATCAAATATAAGGCGGAGTGGGCCGTCGCTCAAGAAAAGCGTGTATTCCTTCCTCAAAGGCCGGCAACGTGCTTGTGACTCCTGAGTTGCAAGCGTTCATGAGCGGCGGTAATCACTTACCATCAGGTAACCAGACAGCTCGTTTGCCCCCTTCTTTCATAAAAAAAATACAAAGAACTGACTTTGGTAAGAAATTAAATAATAGTTTTTTTTTAATCTTTATGCTTTCTAATATTCTGCCATCGCGCATATTTTCTTTACTATCATGAGTAGGTATGTCGTGTCAAAGCATGTTTGGTAAAATAAAGGTTTTGGGCACCACATACTTTTGGGCAAAACATACTATGGACCAAAGAAAAGGGGCCTCGCTGATGCGACTTCGCCCATGTCTATATTAGCCCATGCTACGCCTCTGCCCAGAGTATTGATCCATTATTAAAAAAGTTCAACAAGCTACAACATTTTAGAAAGCAAACAAACGGGTATATTCTCTCATGTCGACTTTGTCACCTATAATAGTGTTGACTGAATGAGGCTAGACATGGTCGCGCCGTTAGAGAAACCGCTTCTCCGTTTACTGTGCCAAAATTATGTACAATGAAATCGTGCAAACATAATCATAAATACAGTTACTGTGTATTATACGTATTTAGCACTTCACAATAACTTGTGACAAGATTTCTGGTAAAGTTTCGTAACGTCTTCGGCACTTCTTCTTGTAAAAGAATTAGGGAAGTTGCAAACAGTCCTAACATGTTAAAGTCTTCCATGCATATTTATACAATGTATTACAAAAGTCTTAGTCACATTTTATGTAGACAGTCATGCATAAAAGATGACTAGTCAACTAGTCACTAGTAAGCAAGGAAAAACCTTGAAAAAAATACTTTTTATTACTGCAAATTTCTATATACCATCACAATTTTACATAGGTACTTTTATTTGTATTATAATAGCAAAACTTTAACTAACATTAAATAAAATAAATTAGTAACCTTTAGAAAATTTAATTTACTTTGCGCCTTTAGGTTTGAAGTAATTTTTACATAGTTAGAACAAATTACTACACATATTTTTGTATTGACATTGCCAAAACTCGTAAGTAGATATTCAGGAATAAAATTATAAAAATCAGTTAACAAACCATGCATTCAAATGATTCTTAACTGTGTTGCCAGTTTACATTTACATTAAGTACTTCATAAATACATTTTTGGTTATTTTCAATTTGAAAATAATGTTTCTTATCTTTCTATTTTGACAATCACAAATTCGTCCAACATTTTCGGCTTTATCCCGTATTTTATTTTTACTACCCAGTTCTAAAAGACACACTTACGTTGCATTTTTGTAAAGCTTAATTGAATAAGGAAAACAATTAACTACTTTTTATTGTTAATTGAGTTTTATATGAGGCTGTGAGGGAACAGGTCTTGATGAATCGAAAAAAACCCGAGCCTAAGACGCACTTAGTAAGATCAACATTAAACAAGAGAAGAATTCTTGGAATCCGTAACCTTGAGCTCTCCTTTGAAATACTTACATACAAATTTATTCTCTCCAAACGTGTGTTTATGAAATAATTTAATCATATTCGTATCTCTCTGATTGTAAAATTAGAGTTATTGCTTATTAGTTACCACCAATAAGTAATAACTCAAACTGACTAGGTTAGGTATACTAACCTTCATAACATACCTACATTAAAAGTTCAATTAGTTTAAAATTAACACGATGTACCATAAAATTGTAATAATATATATTTACTTTGAGAATATTTTATAATGCAAATACAATAGGTATAAGATAATTCCTTAAGTAATAACTGTTACAGAAACAAAATAAGAATCGTTTGAAAACTATAAGTCTTTGACCGTATTTTGTCATCTTTTTTAAAATAATTTTGCAATGTCGATGTGTAGATAGATAGATAGATAGATAGATAGATAGATAACTCTTTATTGTACAAAAAACATAATAAAGAGAAGAAATCAGTTTGTACCGAAATCAGTACCGAATGGCACAGCAATAAATAATAACAATAATAACTTATAATTGAAATTAGAAGGGGCATGATGAAAAAATTAAGTACTTAGAAATATTTTCATACACGAGGGGACTATTTTTTGCTTAATTAATAATCTGATATATTAAGCGTTGCAGTTGCGGGTTAAACTGTTTATCAGTTTTCCTGAGATTGTCATTTTCTTTGTACCTACACGCAAAACTTATTATTAGAACTTTGAAGTTTAAAATAGGTAAGAAGGTTTTCTAATACTAGCAGACGAAACCGCGGGCTATCAAATATTTATAAATCTTTTCTGGTGATTTTCAAGTTCTCAGAAATCTTAAGCTTGCCTATGATAACTTGAAATTCGAGTTCATAATACGTAGTACTCTATAACCAGTCCTGTTTCGTGTCCAATCTATAAGCTTTGAAAGGATACATTAATGGCAAATGCCGTGTTTCTAAAATCAATAAGTTGATACCAAAAAGTTTTTTGAAATAATGATGCGATTTCGCAATATATTAAATAATTTGCAGCTAATTAATTTGAAATATTATGTGGTCTCTACTTAAGCATTTTTTTTATATTTACATCATCATCATCAACAGCCTTTAAAAGTTCACTGCTGGACATAAGCCATTGTGAAAATGTAACAAGGTTTTGGATAAAGTATATTATTATTATTATTATTATACTTATATAAAAGAAATAAAAAGCATCAATATTTTTTATTTTTTTTGGAATTTAATGACTGGTAACTAAGACCTTTAAGTCAAGTCTTATTTTATTTGAACAAACATTGCACTTTCACTTTACTTAAGTATTGACTGTGTTGCCAGTCTTTGCATTTTTAAATGTTTGTGAAAATCATTGCATAAAATTCCTATAGAAACTAATTATTTTAAAATAGTTCCTACTCCATTTTAAAAGAAGATAGAATAAAGTGACTACGTTTTGTGTTTGCTTATCTACATTCGATTTGATTACTTTTGATTGTTTTTGTACAAGAAAGATACTTGTGACATTTATAAATGATGTAGTCACACCCTAATCTCTGTATGAATCAGAAGATTAACCTAAGTACATTGTGAGTTAAGCAAGATTATCGCATAGCTATCAAAATAATAACAGATAAACAATTTAATAACAATAGTGTTGATTAAATATTAAAATCTGATATTACACTGTTTAAATTTGTTTTATAAGGGATTGTTCTATGCCTTGAGTATCTACTTACTTATCTTTTTCGTTCAAACAAATCGAACAATAGGCTGAAAATAGTTGTTGCTTTAAATAAACTACAAGCATTTACAATGCATCAATCGGTGAACGGCACTTCGTAAATAGATTACACTTTCTATCCTTGTCTTGTTACCTTGGTTTCTTTTTAAACAATAAAACACTGTTAAAGTTAAGCATTCTTAAAATGGCGGTGTAATGATGCTGACGCATTCTTTTTATCACCTTATCCGTGGTAAGGCTAAGTAAACCATATATTACAGACATAAATATTTCAGCCTGTGACCACGGCCGGTGCAACCTGGTCATGGAACGCGAAAGTTTAAAAGTTAGTATAAATATTAGATTCACAATAAAGATAAAGAAATAGTTGCAGCTAAAACTGTTCTTACAAGTGTATTAATAGAACAGGTGATTTTAATTTAAAGAGTATTGTTTCGGTTTCTGCTTTTTTATAGAAGACAAAGACAAAGCAGACAGGCCTAAAAGACAACTCCCGCATTAGTATATCCTGTGTCGCGGGGACTTTACAAACATATATGAAGCGGACGTAAAGAACACCCAGACTTAGAACAACATTTTACTACACAACATTAACATAAATGTTTGCAATATGACATTTCAGCGAGAACAGTTTTGTCACAATTCCTGACTCTCAGATTAACAAGTTTCTATATTTCGCAAAGGAAATAAGGTGATGCAAATTGGAAAGTTTAAAGTGCTGATTGTATTTGTTTTGTTTATTCGACTCGAATAAAAAAAAAAACACAAAAGAAAAGGTAACATTAAAACAAAGAGGTCTCTCATTAAAACAATAGACTGTATGGATTATTTAAACGGAGGGGCGGAAACCACAATGTGGAGTAATAGTGGGGTGGATGAGTTATTCTGGTGTGCAATTCATTATAGGCACTTCTTAAGGTTTTCAAAAGATATGAACTAAACTATCCTAGCTAGCCTATCTTCAGTAACTCTAGTATGAGTTGTAAGTCGGCTAAGCGAAACACAATAAAAAAGTTAGAATAAATTTAACATCCCTAATTCAATTTACACTTTTTCTGCACAAATACACGAAGACTTGTTAAGTAGAAGTTGTAGGTACCTATTTTTTAATCATCAAAAGGACAAGACATTGAAAACGATAAAGTATTTACCGCGAAAAGAATAATAAATATATTATGGTCCTTAATACGCAGAAACTGCGAGCGATAGATATAAGTAAATAACAGGTTACTCGATAGTAGATACACTATCTGTAAACTTATAATACCTGAACTATCTTACTATAAGTGTCATATCTTGCTGATATAAGTGGCAAACACAGACTTGGTGAGAGTAGTTAATTATTATTTTTCGAAAAAAGCAAGCTGCACGTTTAAAAAGATAGACTAGATATTATAAGTCTTTTTTTAATTTAACTTTGAATTTTCGTTTTTAAAAATTTAAAATAAAGATTTAAAAAATTATTCGTTTTTACATTAGTAAGAACGTCAAATATAACAGGATGTACGCCTCACTGCTAAAATAAATGATTTTTAACAAAGCGGATTACTGTACTGATAATATCCGTGCCATTTTAATTTACATGATCAATGATAATACTAATTTGTTACTTATCTGACTAATGATTTGTTGTTTTCAGGTAAGGAAAAACGCAGTACATGCAAAAACATACTTTAAAAGAAATAAACGAGGTAAGAAAACGGGCCCAAATTCGGTTCAGGTTGGCATTATTATTGTTAGTAGTACATTTAACTTAAATACATACGTACTTACCACATGATAGTATGTATTAGGATTTTTTATAAGTACCTACATTAACATAGGTACTCCACCTCCACTATTCATTCATACTTTACGTGCGCATCGCATAGCGTACGTTACGATACGCAACGTAAACACAAAACACTGGTACATTTTGGCTACATTCATGAATGGATATAAATAAATGTGACGATAGCCTATGAATACTGGTGATAGAAAGGGCTTATTTTTATCAATAGACTACTTCACTTGCTTATGTATGAGGAACTAAATGAAATATCAAATGCCGTGGCAGTATAAAAGTTAAAGGTATATACGAGTACAAATATAAAAATTTAGCAAAGTAAAGAAAGCATTATCATCATAATTTAATTAATTTATTAATTCTTTATTTTACACACTGAACACATAAACGACTAAACGACATAACTGAATAAACGACAACTGAGAAACGTAAGCGCACAGTCATGCGTACTTAGGAATCAATACAGAAAAGCATATAAATTAAACAAATACCGACATTAATTAGTATAGTAAAATACATTATACGTATAAATACATACATATATACACAAATACATACATACTAAGGGTCTGATTATTGAAGGGACAGATAATACCTGGTTCTCTTCCTGAACACGCTCAGAGAAGGGGAATTGCGTATTCGGGCACACCGTCATCGCGGCGGTAAGACCCGTTATGGAGGATTGGCTCGAAAGGCGTCACGGGACCCTCTCATACCGACTGATCACTGGGAAAGGATGTTTCGGGGATCACTGTGTCTGATCCGCAAGGAGCCATCGCCTGAGTGCCACCACTGCGATGGCCAGACCGTGGACACGGCTCTCCACACGCTGGCAGAGTGCCCGGCATGGGTTGAGCACGGCACGAGACCTCGTGGCGGCTTGTTTCATATCTCAGTGACAAATTATTGTTCAAGTGCTCCGACGTCACGTTGGCTAGCACAGCCCTGAATTTCAAGCCGTGCTTGCCAGGCCCGCAGAGCTTGCGTATGCGCGTTCCGCCGTAGCATTCCGGGCTAATGATCTGGCGCGGGATATTCGCTATTTCGACTGACAGAACGAACCTGGTCATAGACCATGGCGTCCATGTCGGCTAGAATGTCAAAGGGTGGATATCGCGCCAGGACCGTCGGCGCCTCAAACGAGATCGTACGATAGCCCCGTACGATCCGTATGGCCATCAACCGCTCCAAGCTTCTGATTAGAGCCTTGCAGCGGGAGGCACCCGCCAAGTCATTAGACCAGTGCTGGAGAGGACCATGGATCGCACGACGGCCATGTGGAGGCGGCGAACAGCTTTCCGTGGTCCCCCGATATTGGGCAGCAGGCGATGCCGATGGGGAAGTATGTAAGATACCTAATGAACACACTCTTTAAATAAATTTGTAAGCTGTGATGTCATTAAATAATAAATACAACGAAAACCCTACCTCACCAGATTTCTACACCCCCCAAAGGTTGGCTGGTAGAGAATGCCTTGGGCATTAAGCCCGCCGTTGTACATAAGTGCATAAAGTTGTAAATAAATAAATAAAAATAAAAAAAACCCTTAGATTCACATCACAACACATCAACAACCTTTAGTAGTCCACTGCTGGACATAGGCCTCTCCTTAGTAAGGAGGTTTTGGCCTATTATACCACGCTGGCCAGATGGATTGGTATAATAGGCCAAAACCTATAACCCTTAGATTATTTATATGAAAACCTTAAATATGCTTCAAAGTTCCCTTTGCATTATGTATTTCAGCGGCTTTTTTTTTATTACTCTAGGTCATTAAACAATTGTTAGGTATAGGTTGTCAATTAATGTAAAAATGTATTGGAATGTAGACGCGGTAATATACCTGAGAGTTTTACTGCAAATTAAGTTGAACATTTCACTTACAAGAAACCTTTTTAAAACCAATAAGTAATGTTGTTTTTGTAATGCATGATAAATATTAGTGAACGAGGTAGATACATAAATTTGTTCATGCGTTTCAAACTAAATGAGTGGCTGTAGCGTGCAAGGAAAATGTTTGAGGTAAATTAAGTATTAATGAATCAAGGGGAATTACGTTTTATAACCAAGATAATTTATCCCTAGATATGGAACGACACAAATCCTTACAAACTTATACTAAATAGATTCTTTTAATTTAATTCGGTGGGGAAGAAAAAGAAGCAGTCCAGATAAATACTATAGACTATAATCTCTAAGGTCATTATTGTCTTGCCACGGAGATAGGCCAAAGTAAATAGCTTTTAGTGCACATTTTTTAACTTATAGATATTATTACATATTATTTATATATAAGACGACAGTTTAATATGCATAAATATTTTAACAGTAATTAAACTTAATTCGACCTAAATACTTGTATTTGTCTTTATGTTACAATAATCTTTTTGTTACTTGAACGTGAATTACACTACCATTGCAATGTGTGAGTGTATGTGTGTGTGTGTGTGTGTCTGTCTCTGGCATCGTAGCTCCCGCACGGATGAACCGATTTTGATTTTGTTTTTTTTTTGTTTTAATGGTGAATTAGTCGGGAGTGTTCTTTGCTATTTTTGTTGAAAATCGGTCCAAGATGGCCGCCGCCACAAAATGGGGGATAATATATTTTTCACAACTCCCTCAATATGTATATCAAAAGAAAGAGAGTAGAATACTATACACTATGACACATTTCAAATCCAAGATGTGTGTCGGGGGCTTTTTTAATTTTTAAATTTTAAATTTCTAGTCAATTCATTCAAAGTCAGTGCCTTCAATAGGATACATAACATACTACATTGTTAAAAATGAAGCATTAAACAATAACAAATCTTCAATGATTTTAGTTGTAGACCACCTGATTAAAGTATTGATTCACCCCTAAAAAGGATATTTTTTGTGTAACAACTTTTTAAGTTCGTTATGGGGCAATGATTTTACTGTGCTGTTTGTACCAGTTATCCAGTACCAGTATCAAAGTATTTTTTAACAAAAATTTGGTTAGCAAATAACATTCTGCATTAAAAAGCCTGATGGTTTAAACATCGTTTAAATATTCTTTGCTACTCTGAAAAAATAAGTAAAACTTTGCATAAATATATAAAATAAGTATATCATTGAGCATTGTGCGAAAAATAAAGAGTTCATTAGGTACTCACAGTGAGGCGAATTCCCACGGCACGGAATGTACACGGAGGATGTAATAATCTTACACATATTCTGTATAATAATCAATTACTTAATTACTCTAAGAGCGTAAATGGTCTGAGCGTGTCAATGGCATTCGTCTAGTTTGAAGCTGCTTTTAGAATATAAAATTACACCTTGATTTCAACAGTTAATTGGTGAAAATTTGTAACATTTCATAAAATCGATCTAAGTGGCGTGCAATGGGAGAGGCCTATGTGCAGCAGTGGGCTGCGATAGGCTGATGATGATGGTCCGGATGTCTTACCGTTTAGTTTTAGTCGGTCCACACGTAAAAAAAAGGCTGATGATGATACAATCGATTACTGATATTAACGCTAAACGCCATGTTGCACATTCGTCGTGATTTCTAACATCGTGTCAGTTGTAATATTACGTTAAGAAAACTTTTTGTAGATACCCCTTTTTAAACAAATAACGGAAGCATATCATATGTATTTGGAATAGGTAATGTTTTCACAAGTCCATGAAGTGCGAAAAGCTAAATTTTTAAGCAATATGATACTATGTATAATGTTAAAAATTATGTATAACCTACTACATGAATCTTTAGGGGTATATATTTTGACCTGCCATTGTACAAAAGTTTTTACAAAAAAGTTCAAGGTACACTGGGCAATTAAATAAAACAAGACATACAAAAAGTTCGAAATTTAATAGCCAGGCTATATCTAATAAATATAGAATTATTACTTATTGGCATTTTGCTAAATTTAAAATGTATTAAAATCCTTATATATTTAACCAATTCATACTACTCTTTTATTCTTAGTTAATGTCATAGATTTAAAGTAAAGTGTGATAACGAGTTAAAATTTACATATGTATTATACCTTATAAATTTTATTTATATAAACCATAGAAATCGTAATAATAAGGCACTAGAAGTCGCATAGACGCTTGACCTTGTCACCGCAATGATGTGTAGACGAACACCACTTACAGAAATTCACACCATTCGTGACTTAGTTGCGCGAAGCGTCATATGTGAATATACTCGTATATTGTTAAAATGGTGAACTGCAGCATAATGGCTTCTGAAAACGCATCAGGACATGTAATACAACTAATAAAGACATGACATTTCAACGGTAAATTTATTTTTTTACTAATAAATCATTGTTTTTACTAATTTACATCTCGTTTTGTACAATTACCAATGCTGCTTTTATTCTTATTGCACGCCATGTTGACAATCTAGGAAAGCAATGTAATGTGAAATATTAGATATCGTTGTGTATGTTTTTAATAGGGCTGCAGGCATCGGTCGCCAGTAAGTGATGTAACTGTACCATTCATTTGAATTAGACTTGCAACGAATATTCGGTTACTATTCGGTATTCGGCCTATTCGGCTGCTTTTATTATATTCGGCCGAATACCGAATATCTACATATTATTCGGCCGAATACCGAATACTTAAATAACATATTTTGTCATTGAGAAATAATTGGTAAAATGAAAAATTAAAATCGATTAATTACGTATATATTCATATTTTCATTTCTGTTATAATCATTTAAGTAGTCATTGGTGCATAACATAGGTACATAATTATCTTCTGAATAGGAAAAATGGAGGATTCTATGTATTTGAATTATTGTGGTAATCAAAATTTAGAAGGGTAAGGTTCTCATTTCTTTTATAATCATTTATTAAGTAGTCATTGGTACATAAAACAGGTACATAATTTAATTCACGTCTCTACAAGTTTTTGGCGCTAAAACCCAGCCGAATACTTTTGCCTAATATTCGGCTATTCGGTCAGGGGCCTCGCCGAATATTCGGTATTCGGTATACTGCCGAATATACTATTCGTTGCAAGTCTAATTTGAATGGAAGTACAGTTTATATCGATGTTAGTATAAAGGGATATTTTTCAGATCATCGAACGTTAAAAAATTAAACGATAAATGCAAGTTAAATATTCCTAATATTAATTATACAATAATTTCTTTAGGAATTATATATTTGTTTAAGTTTGCTTATTAAAGTCTATAAATGTTTAGCATGCTGATCAATGTCAATTAAATGTTATCTTTTTCAGAAGCATAAATAATTACATTATTATTTATTATCACATAATTATAATTAATTTCTAGATTCCCGAAAGATCCTGATGTTAATTTTTTTTTAAATAAATTTCTTCATTTTGCAGGTCAATAAAATCATTTTGTAGAGTTGCTGACAATATCAACTGCTAGAGATACTTGCTTATATAATAATTAACCATCTCTATTTTCAAACATAGCGTTAGGAATAAGGAAATTACACAGTTAACGACTATATAAATATATAAAAAAAGGAAACTACTCTGTTTATTACTTACTTCTAAATAACTTACTTTTACATGAATACAAATCTAATTGTTACGTGAAGCAACTATTTATTCAGTAGTAGCTTATTATTTCAAACTTTTGTTTCTGTGAGTTTTCGTGTTTTTTCAATTATTTTCATATCATTTTTTTTAAATTTTAGTTGTTTTATAAGTGTACGCTGTAACCTGGATTACGAAAGTATTTTAAATGTTAATGGATAGCTTGATTTTAAATAAGAAGTACCATTCAATTAAGAGTACTGTTAAAATAAAAAAATATATATAATAAAGTATATATCTATGGTTTTCATAGCTACTTGTAAGCCATTTTATTTAAATGTACCTACATAAAAAAAAACATTGACCCCTTCAAAAAAATTATTATTGTTTACAGGGATTCACATACATCGAAAAAGATTGTAGTAAAATTCCTGGAGATCAAGGTTCATAATAGTTTGTGCCCTATACATTTCACCGTTGTTTTGCAAGTGTTGCGAGTCTTATATCTATTTGTTTGTATTTTTTGTATGTATTAAGTTGTGGCGACATCGGTTTTGGAAGTAATCGGTGGCTAATTCATTTCTAGTGTCTTATATTATTGCGTTTTCTGTGATATAAAAGCCTTGTTTTAAGAAATCGTGGTGTAATGTGTATTACCAAGAACTCTGATCCACATGCATGAATAAAAAAGCGCGTTAAACAAGTTTATAAATACTTAGTTTATTGCTTTGCTTCTGAGCACTGAGAAGTGAAGACCAACGTGGCTTTAAAAGTCACACGCACGTTCAGCCTACCTGTGTAACAATAGGCACAAAAAGTGTACCTAACAATAATAATTTATTCTAGGAATAATCACTTCTGGCTGCATATTTAATAAAAAAACGTGTTTTGTGTGATAGTAATAACGTTTAGGAAACAAGTTTGTTCATTTCGAGAACACTTGAATGCTTGAATTTAGGTTTTTTTAAATAAGGCCTTGGAGCAAGATGCGATTGAGAGTTCAACTCCTAACTTCAGAGTTTTAGTAATAAAAAATAATAGCTAATAATTACTGGCAATAAACAAGTGTGTATTAATTTGATCTTAGCGTAAATACATTTCGAAAGACTGCGTAAATTGAGACATATACTTATCATTTGTAGGTAAATCCTACTGTATCGAGACCTAATTACAGTTGTAATTAATATTCCGATTAATATTTGATTTACACGTCAAATATGTATAACTAGCTGACCCTGCAAACGTTGTTTTGCTATTTACATGTTTTTTTTTTTTTTTTTTTTTAATTCTTAAAATCCGTTCTTGGCTGACCTCTACTCGGTGAAAAGAATATTCCTACCAAATTTTAAGTCTTTAGCTCTAATGGTTCCAGAGATATCGTGATGAGTGACTATATACTTGGAAATCTCTTATATATATATATATAGATTTAAAAACAAGTACTTGTATAGCGTATGTCAAGTAGCTAATACTGTTTTTGAAAAGAACACCACAGTTAGAACATTAACAAACCGGATGTGGAAATTTGTATGCATTTGAAATTTAAACATCTGCATGTGGGTCACATACTGTCATTAAACTAACTACTACTAAAATAATAATAATAAATCTATAGGTACATAAGTCAAAATCTAGAAACATGAGAACCGATGTTTGCTTCACATTACACATCTTGTTTTCACACTTTATTAACAATCAAACAGTTTTGCGCTACGTGTCTAAACTAAAATGAAATTAATTATCTAACTCTAAAAAAAAATCAAATTATCTAAATTAGGTAAAATAATAATAATAATTCTTTATTACAGACAAAGTCCATATATAAAATGTTTACATTAGAAATAATAACGAAATACATTATCGTAAAATAATGCTTAAATTTTTAAGCATTTCAATCCTGTTACATTTCTATTTGTGTCAAAAAAATTGATTATTATTGTATTTATAGTTAAAACAGGCGTAATGTTCAGTAGGTGTGTTTATGTGTAAACTTATTCATATTAACCGCGACGTTTACGATAGTAGGTATAGACTTTACACCTACCATAGACTGATAAATATTTATCACAACGGGGATGTGGTGGTAAGTGATAATGATGAAGCTTCCTCTGACGTCTTTTCCCTAAAGTGGCCAGGGCTTATTTAGTAATTTAATATCACGTAATTAATTCTGTTTGAAAATACGAGAAGATATTTATTTTCGACAGTATTATAAAATCATGTTGTGAAAAAACCCCTCATCTATTGTATTCTACTTTTTTAATTATCTAAATTTTTAGAAGGTGCGGTCAAGGTAATTAAACGTCAAACGTTAGATCTCTTGATTACTGATGAAACACAATAATACAATTATTTAAAACCTTATCACACTAGGCAATATACTAAATTAAATGATAATGATACGGCACCCACCACCTTCATTCCTTGACAAATCCATTTTAAAAAACCCTGCAATACACGCGAATTTTGCTGCCTATTATCTGTTAAAGGATGTACCTGTGAAGCTGTTTGGTTTAACAATAAGAAACACACTGGTTGTAGAGAATTTCCAAATATCTTTTGCTCGAAGAACAACCACATTTCATTGGCATTAAATGATAAAGGTAAAACAAATTCGCCATGAAATAAAGGAGTGCGTAAAAGAGGATGTTGAGTGATCAAGAAGAATCGAATAAGAAAACTCATTGCACCGACCACAAATAAATTTGGGAAAAGGGCCGGAACATGATTATGACATCTGTTAAGTCAACCTTTACAAAATGAGAATTCAAAAGTTATCTGTGATTTCCTATGAAATTCATCCAGTAAAAAATCCGTTAATCAAATTGCATTTTAATTTCAACATCGAAAAGTTTGTAACACCATTTTTTTATTCTTTTGAAGTCATTCAGGTGTGCGTGCGTTGATAAGATTTAGCATTCACGTTGAACGACGCACGCGCACGTGCAACTCTGGGTCTATGTATAGCACGACACACACGAGTACCAGTGTAAACATTCTTCAACTCAAGTTGCCTAAGTGGAGCTATGTTATTAATATTTTCGTGTATGTGCTTATGGGTCTTTTGAAATACTACCGCATTCCTTAATCTACATCTTAGGCCTTTGAAATCCACAGCGATACCGTTTGGAATATTCGTCATAGGATATCCCGTGGGGATTGATTTGGAAATTATGGTTCATATTAATGAGCTACCCCAAACAAGTCTATGTAAAATATGTATTACCTTTTTATTTCAAAATTTTAAAGATACATATCTTTCTAGTCTCTTCACGTGTCGATTATTACTTGTGTTTTTAATAACCGTTTTTAGAACCATGCCTCAGCACATATGGTTCGGCTGGCCACCCACTGCCTCAGAGAAAACTGGTGTTAAGTAATTCTTTCGTTGCTTTTCACCGAGTGGTTACAGGAGGCTCGCCCCTCTCTCCCTAACTTTTCACTAAAAGCACGACGATGGACTTGTGACTTGTGAGATCTGGGTGTCCCGGTCATCAAAGACCAATCTCGTACTTTAATATTGTATTAATAGACTGTCGATGGAATATCGTTGAAATAGTTTTTCAATTTTCATTTAACTATGCAAGATCAATGCTGACTTGTCAATAAACTGCGACTGATTTGTATCAGTCGCTGTTTAACTATTACAAAGACAAATCAAAAATCTAATCAAAGTATATTGTTATGAATGTAGGTACATCAAATTACAGTTGGAATAGTTTTCATTGAACGTTTCAATTGACATTTGTATGTCCTCGATGTCTTTGTAATAGTTTGTTAAACGATACATTTTTGATTTTTTTTTAAAGACAACTCCTGCATTATGAATATATCCTGTCTTTACAAACATACATGAAACGGACACAAAGAACACCTAAACTCAGAACAACAATTTGTGTATCACACAAAGTGTCGTTCCATGTGGCGTAGTGGGAAGCGGCGTGGCGACCGCTTAAACCACAACACCCTCCGTGCAGTCAATTTGCAAAGTGCAAAAAATGATATATCATTGCCTTACAAATTGCACTCTGGAAAATTAAATGTTAATTTCGCCTTTCAAGAGCCATTGTCACTACATCCACAGTCTATTGATACTGTGAATTTCTGTTAGTAGAATACAGAAATTCTGACCGATGTCAATGCAATCTCAATAGCGTGGTAATGGAATAACAGGGACTTGTTACGTTAACATACATACAACTACAACGAATAACATACAAATAACAGAATTGAGGCCCTGGTGACCCGTGTGTTCGTTAGCCCGTAACATAAAAAAAGCTTACGAATTAAAGTATATAAGAAGTCTAGTCAAGGAAATCGTTGAAAGATTTATTTATTTATCGTCGGCTTAGTTATCGTCTCGTGTTACAAGTACGCACTTCAGATTATATTCTCAGAATATAGAAGTAGGCATCGACGTTTGATCATCATAAACATAACTGCTCAGATCTTTGGTGGTCAGCGGCACAGATGCAATATACCGTATAGCGGTACCTGACCGAGAACATCCAGCGTACTCAAATTAATAAAAATATTGTCTTTTTTATTTGTTGTATGTTATTTTTTTGTTTTGGTTTCGATTTTTTGGGTTGAGTTGTTATTCTGCTTTTCCATTTATTCATTTATCCAAAGAACTTGAATAAAAAATATTTTTAAACGCTTGCATATCACACGTTATTACACAGAAAAACAGAAAATTAACAATTTTAGTAGATCAGATAAGTTTTAGTTTGCTACTAAAAGAGTAGGTGAATGAAAAAATAACAATTCTAGGTTTCATTTGCAATTTGACACCTTGTCCGAATTGGAAAAATTAAATTATCGAGGTCAGACGCATCGGTTAGTCAGCTTAGTATATTTTAGTGCGTAGGATTGCGTACACAAACAGAGAGTAGTTAATTGACCTCGATACCCATTCCCACATTTTCCACCATAAATGTTGTTCCTAACTAGCACATGATCCTTATCGGTCAATTGCTAGGATTATTGTACAAGTACACCGCCACTTCAACAAAACCGTCATATTTATACCGTGTCCTCTGGTACCGTGGTATTGAATGATATTGAATTACCTACAGATTTAGTTGTAGCTAAATATTTCATTTAAAATGCATATATACGTTAAGTAATTTGTTTTGTATGCAATTTTATACCCCTTTTTTGTTGTTTTAAGAGCCTTATGCTTGTTCGGCCACTAATGATCCTTAGTAGAGTATCCTTGCTTTACAGTACATCGGTCAGACTTTTCAGATATTGCTTCGAGAAACTGCCAAAATTTTGAGAGCAGTGTTTGTTTATATATCTTGCGATTGCATTATGTGCAAGCTGGCATTACAGTTCTTTCTTGACAGACTCTGCATGTTCTCCCGTCCTTACTTTAAGTTGAACAAATTCAGTTCAATTTGCAGTATCCAGTAAGGATAAGATCTTTTACGCTTTCTCAATTGCCATAATTTAATTGCATAGCTCTACTTACTAACAATTAAACTAGAATTACAACGTAAGGTTTAAAAGAATGGAACGCGTGGAAAATCAGGCAGATCAGATATTTCCTTAACATTATTTTTATGCCTTTTTTGATTAACTTCGGGCTTACACTCGTTCGTCATCTCCATCGTAATCGTCATCACTACAGCTGGTACGTCAACTACAGAATAAAGTACTTATCTACCAACATCCTGTTTTATTCATATTCATGACAATACATTATTTACATACTAAATTGTTTGGCAAATATTCTAAAAGACTAGTGCATAAGGTTCAAATTGTTCAAACAGGCTTTTAAAAAATGATTGAAAGACATATGAAAAATTAAATTAGTTGTCATTTTCAACTCAGTTATTATTTTAAACCAAATATTAAAAATAAATGATTTGACTAGAAAATTTGACAAAAAGAAAAAAAAAATGACGTCATACTTTACTTATGACGTCACAGGTTTTTTTTCTTTTTGTATGTCTAATGTCGTAAGCTAAAAAGTTTACCCATTGCAACTTTTCATCTATTGTATATCTTATTCGGGGAAGGTACATGTAAAAAATATTGTTAATAAATATTTAGTTAGGTAAACATCTACTTATGTTTCTTAAACAATAATTAATTTAACAAAAAATAAAGTTATTTATCATATTTATATATATAATATTATATTGAAGATTATAAATCTCTAAATTCGTAATGATTAACTTACTGGTCAACTCCTAGAGTCGTCGATTGGTGAAAAAAACGTCTGAACGTATGTTAATGTAGTAGAACTGTAATACCTACATTTATTTTATTATTAGCCTTTGTCCTTAATTTCGTTTCTCTGGGTGTATAACTTCACAATTATGTAGACAGGTACACTAAGATAATTGACATTAGGTAATCGTCCGGAGGGACTTTCCACTCCGTCCACAAAAAAATTCGACATTAAGTGAGTCACTGAACTACAAGAATAACCTGAAGTCATTCTAATAAAAATACTAAGAGCCTGAAAATTCACAATGATGTAATTTTCCAAGGAACAATTATTTATCACTTAACGTTAACGATGATTACTAAGATCTACCTACTAGAAACTAAGAAGATCACATATACCTAACATACTTGTAGATACTGTGGAAGAAAACCTTACACTAAAATCGCCAATCTAGTCTCAGTAGTAGGAATTCGAAAATAACAATAGAATTGTTTATGGTCGAAATATGCTTATCAAGGGAAATAAAAGATTTCCCTTGACTTTTTAATAAATTGATATAGATTTGTATTTATGTATACTTATTCATATTTTAAAATTCTAGTTCTTTTCTAATAATTTTAAATGTATTTTTTTGTTTATAGTGTAAACGTTATAGAGAAGTATAATTTACAAACTCTTTCAATCTTCCTTGGCAAGAATCACGTTTTCGTTGTATGAACATAGACGTCACTGACCTAGTCGCTGCTTACTCATAATAAAACTCGATGTTAATCTTAAAAGGCTTCTGTACTAGTTTCCTTATTGCTGTCTGTAGTTTTTTCATTAGCTTTTGGTTGGCCATTCTAATTATATAGTCTGAATTACAATTAAGCGAGGATACCTTATTGTTATAAAAGATTGCTGAATCAGTAGCAATGATAAAAGAAGAAAATTGTGTGAATTACAAAGAAATTCTTATCATCGTGTAATTCAAATTAATTCACCTTCAAACCTTTTGTAAAAGTTACTTAGTATGTACCTAAATTCTAAAGATTTGAAACGAAGAACTTGTTTTTTTAACAGTTAGCGATTTCCTTCCTTTGCTTTTGCCTTCTGACTGGTCACGGGTTCCATGCTCAACCAATTCACAATGTTAATAATAAATAAGTTAAATTCATCTTCTATTTTAACCAACTTCAAAAACACAAAAGAAAAGGTTCTTAATTCGACTGTATTTTTTTTGTGTTTGTTACGCGGAGTCTCCGTCAATTGTGAACATATTTTCAAAATTGTTTTTGTAATCGAAAGGGTACTCCCAAGTTGGTCCCGTTACCACCAAATCAGGATCTGATGATGGGATCCCAGAGAAATCGAGGGGAACCCTCAAATTTGACAGCTCCGATAACTGATTCCGAATTCTTCTGATTAATTTCGTTGCGGGTTCCAAGACAGTTTAATTTCTTCCTGGGACTTCCCGAGTGTCATAACTCGGTGTGTTCGTGGGTCACTGCTGTGGATCCTGGTGTACAGGAGTTACAGCGGTGGGCGTGTGGGTGGGATTAGTCCCGTTAAAAAAAAAAAAAAAAAAAAAGCCGATAACGTGTTTTAGCTTGTTTCTCCAGCTATACGGGTATTTGCGTTTGGTAGTCGTTATCTTATTATGCTGAGGTAATGATGGAAGAGTCCTTGACCTTTAGGAGTTAGAGGAAAACTCTTTCAATAATAAAACCATGTATTGACCTTGTTCTATTCTTTTAAGATATTTGTTAGGTGGTTGTGTTTGGTTACAGAGATATGAACTAATACATTGATGGCTGTAAACATTAGAACATGCTGTCACTTACTAACCGACGTACAATGTTAGACATGTCTTTATTCTATGATAGATATATATATATATATAGTTAGATTATTCACATTTACTTTCCAAAATTAGTTTTAAATGACCCAAAAAGCTCACTAGAAATACAAAATAATTCAATGTCCCTCTTCATCGTACCAGCTACGGTAAGAATGCTATAATGACTAGGTTGCCTCGTGACTATTTCACTAATCTAGAAACAGCTACCATGAACGAATTGTACATAGTCTTGTTGATGGTTAAGTAATATTATGAGTTCATGCAGCTTATGCATTAATAGGTTTTATATGAGCGAATTAAGGTCCTCCTATTTCTAATCGATAAAAAAAGGCAACCCAATAAACTATCAATGACCTACTAACCTAACCCAGAACGGTAAGACAGATAGGTACTTAGGTACGTGGTAGTTTCGACATACTCGCCTAGATTAAACTGCATAACCATCTTAAGCTTATCACTATTCCACAAAATTTACAATCTTTACACAATAGATTACGAATTTTAGGAATCAATATGTGCACACATGATATAGCAATATTGACTGTTGAGGAATATAAATGCCGTTTAGTTACTTCGCAGATGTATTGCAACGATCATATAATGCACCTTGTTAAAGTACTAATTAATTAACTTTATTTTAATAGCCGTTTGTGGTCTTCATCATCAGTTTCTCTCTGCCAAATGGTGCCCTCCGAGCGGAAATAAATGCATGAGTTTCGATAAACACACCTACGTGGTTGTATGTATTAAGGGCTGTTCTTGGTTATCACAACACATGAAATAACATTTATTTTTATTTTGATTAAGGACCAGGTAAGGTTACCATATTTTTACATTTTATAGTGTAGTCTTAATTAAAGGCTGCTACGGCATGCATTAAACATAAAAGTAGGAAATCCAATAACGTTAATACATATATGCGGTACACGTTATAAAATAATCATAAACAAATAACATTCAAACATTTACAAAAAACTTATTGGCGCTATGGTTCGCGTTGTGGTTTTACTCGGAAGAGTAACATCTTAAATAAATTAACATATATAGAACTAATAACAAAAGAAAGAACAATGGCCAATTCGTAGTTGAATATAATTTGAGCGTCTTTAAATGTCATTCATAGGAAACTAATTCTAGTAAATATCTATGTTTTTGTAACTATCGTCTAAGTCAGTAAAACCCCAGGCAAATAAAGAAAAATATTATAAGCTCATTTGATTATTTTAATTTCCTTGATCAGTTTAGTGTTATCATTTTACAGAATTTTTTTTCAAGTAGTGGAAATACTGTCCAATAAAGTGGCGTAATATGGTAATCAGTTAATAGTAATATGGTAATCAGATAATACTTTTATAATTCTAAGTACTGAATCAATAAAGAATGTAGTTCGTGGTGCATTATTAAACGCATTATTTACGTATTCAAATACGTATTCAAAATCCTGTAGTTTAATATAATAAAAAAAATCTATATATATAAAAGAAAGTCGTGTTAGTTACACTATTTATAACTCAAGAACGGCTTTACCGATATGGCTGAAAATTGGTGAGGAGGTAGCTTAGAGCCAGGAGACGGACATAGGATACTATTTATTCCGTATTTTTTTTTTTTTGTATCGGCGTCGATCACCAGATGACAACGGTGGAACTGTCACAATAAAAGTGAAAAGAATAGATTTCGTTGTCGACAACAGTTGGATTGTTCCATATTCGCCACTTATTTCTAAAACGTTCAAGACACATTGCAACGTTGAGTATTGGTCGGAACACGATCTGCGTTGTTTGTTTTTGCGCCTGATAAGAAAACAAAAAATGTCGTGTATCACAAGGTACTTAAGTGAAGAGCAACCTATGTACTGAAATGCAGAAACAATAATAAATGATTAATGTACTTCATTTTTTTTCTAAGAAATAAATGAACTTACTAAATTCGAAAATCGGCTTATTTATTGCCTTTAAGGCTGAACAGAGTTCGCCGGGTCAGCTAGTATTAAATAAAGTGCCAACTGAAAGCTGAAAAAAACGCAAAGGTTTATTGACAACTCTTGACAGACGTTTGCGCTCTGTGTTTAAAATGCAGATGTACATAAGTATAAGTAACTTCATGCATCAGACACGTTAAAAGTGACTATGATAATTATTTATTCCCTTTTTATTTTATTTAAATGACACATAAAGTCATAATTATCAAAAAATTATGTAAAACAGTACAAAAACCAATTCTAACACACAAATTGACAAATTGATAAAATAAAGGAAACATTGTGCAGCTATGTTACAAAGACTCTTTTATCTGTGGAAAGTCTTGAAAAAAGAGTTCACACTAATGCTATTTTTTTGCTAGCTTTTCCCTAACAAAAGTTGTTTTACACAGATAAAAAAATAGCCGAATTTTTTAATCTTTTTTTTACTACAAATTTAAAATTGAATTCCAAATATTTTTTGTATGGAGACGCGCCATTGTTCTTTTCAAGTGATTTTAAGTACCTACCTCCAGGAATTAAGTTCTCTGGTTAACGATGTTTATTGTACATCATAGTTCCTATAGTTATTCTGTTTCGTAAGTGTACATCTGTCCAATACTGAGCCTACGGCTACTGTTACTATTAAAACAAAATAGAATCGAAAATGAAATGCACAAGTAGTAGTACTTTGAGTTTTAAATTAGGCATAATGTTCTGTAATGCTAAATATGTAATAAATAAAATACTAAACACAGTTTAATTACTATAGCTACATGAATCACCAAAGAATGTACCTATTGTATTCTGTATGATTCATTTTATCAACGCATACGACGCGATTTAACCAAAACCATACGATGCGCGCGGGACGCTGTTCGACGTACCTACTCATACAGTTAAAACATAATAACGCCATGCAGTTTTACCTACTTAATACGTAAATCAGAATAAACACTTATACACCTCTTTGTTTAACTTATAGAAATTAAAACCAAAATACGACATTATCGTCTCTTTTGCACCTTTTTTATCTATTGGCAAAAATTAAACACTGACATGCAAACATACCATTTACATTTACATAATATTTTTTTTCTGTGCGGCAATCCCCTCGGATACCACCCACCGGTGGCTATGTCGTACTCGAACCGACTAAAAACCGCCCGCCGTCTCGGGTACTAGTAGCCGGGAAACCAGGTGTACCCTAGAAAGGAAATCCCTGGCACCTCGACGTACCTCGGGCCATCTACGACGGGTAGATGACCCCCTCCTGTGTGCAAACCCCCACGTGACCTTGGTGCTCCCGAAAGGCCTGCTTATGGAAGACGGTCGGACGGTTCTGCGACCTCCGGCGCCTGAGTACCTGGCCCGTGCCCCGGGCCTGGCTGGTGAGAGTTTTAAACTTCTCCCGGTCCGGCTCCGCCATCCCCTTCGCAAGCATAACTTGCTCGCAGAAGGAGACGGCGGAGTGCCATGCACTTTCGCTCCGCATCATGGCCACAATCATGTTACCGAGCGAGAGAACTCCCATCCCGATGGCCGCCACGAGGTCACGCCTCTGCCCCACCCACGCCGGGCATTCTGCCATCGTGTGGATGGAGCGCGCCCTGTCCACGGTCACCGCAGTGGTGGCACTCAGGCGTTGGCTCCTTGCGGATTAGACACAGGTGATCCCCGAAGCATCCTTTCCCAGTGATCACCTGCGTCAACTGGTATGGGAGGGTCTCGTGATGCCTCTCGAGAAAATCCTCCATAACGGGTCTTACCGTAGCGATAATGGCGTGCAAACATAACTGGGAAGTAATTGAATTACTAACCGAAAATCCTTAAAACCTATTTGCGTTGAATGCGCATGAAAACTTAATATTATTGTCGGGCGATAGAAATATTCCTATATTCATTCATACAGAGCACATAATAGGTAGACGATAGTTACATATCAGAGATAATAGAAGCAAATATCAAATAGGTATGGACGTCTTGGAATTACATAACAGAGTTAATTATAGTACCTACATACCTTATATGTGACTATTATATTATTGTTTTATTTTAAAGAATTATGGTGTCTATTAAGTACGTGTTTCTTAAGCCTCCCACTATTGCCCTATTCTCGTCTATGTAGATAGCCTACATAGTCTTAATATGAGACGAATATGTAAATCAAAATCCATTGTTTTCTAAAGTGATTTTTAAAGTTGTTGCTGTGTAGCAAGTTTAAGTAAATAACTTGGACTAACAAAGGAAAAAACGGTACTGTGAATCATGTCTACTTATGTGCACTTTGAAAGAAAAAACATAACAAAACCATAAACAACCTATATCTTCACAAAATTGAATACCAACAAGCCCAACTATTTAGCATTTGTTATCAGTTATAAGGGTGATACAACCCATCTGATATGTCTAGAAAGTAAAGTTGTGCAATCAAATACTATTTTATAATCTTACTGTTTTAAATTTAAAAAGACGCTGTGAAATTCGATTTGTACAACAGATTAAACGCATAATATAAAATACATTAAATAAATTCAAATATTCTAACAGACTTTCGCCCGCCAGTCTTTGTTTAAGAGGCGCGTCCCTAAAAAACGCGCGAACAAGCACTTACTATTAAAAAAAATAAAAAAAGAAGTCGCTTTATAAAATGACACTATAAAAAAAAATCAGTTGCTCAATAGATGGGTCTACATTTTTACCGCGTTAAACTTTTAAAATAACACTTTATTTTTGAGAAAAAAAATCCTCAACATTGATCAAAATCATCGAAATCGACCTTTGCTATTTAAAATATATATCTGCTGTTTCATTGTTCTATTTGAAAACAGTTTTTTTTAATCGCGAGAAAAAAGTATGAGCAATACATTTACCTTTACAGTTTTTTACTAATTCGGACCAAAAAGCCATAATCTAAGCTCGAACATCATCCATTTTTTAGCGCGAAAAGATCCCCGTTGTCCATACATTTTAGTACGTAGAAATTGTCTCCCGTAATTTGGAATAAATTACATTATACGCGAGCAAAAACTCCAGTGCCACTCAAATAACGAAGGTGATCGCACGTCCGAACGTAGTCCGCGTCGAGCTCTGTAGTTCCGCGACAAATCTATTGTTTGGACAAGCATAAGGGTGGGTTGTGAGTGTCGGACTACTGCTAATTTGAATTCTTCGAGCAAATAGACGAACCAGGAATGTGAGTTTTATTTTGTATTTCTTACGAATTATATATCAAATGCAAATGTTAGTACTTATTAAAATCGTAACTTATTTTACGACCTATTTCAGATAGATATGGGAAACCGTAAAGAAAATTATTATAAACAAAAAAAAAATAGAGGAAGATTTAAAAAAAAACAGTAAGTATCCATAATGTACTTACTTTATGCCTGACCTTAAAATGTTTTAAATAATTTTGTATAAGTTCAAAAGAAAAATCATTAAACCGTAAAAATGCGTGGGTTGCCAGATCTCAATTGTTGTAAAAATATTTTATTGTTAGATATTGGTAAAAATAAAGTTATTATATTATAAAAAAATCTTAAAAAGCACTTCACGCTCTTTTACGCTAAAATGGATGTTAGTGAAAAACGTATTATGTAAAGATATTTCCAGATGAATACAGTAATAATAATTGTTACAGGTTAAAAGAAGTTGCAATACAGGAAAGCAAAAACTTGAAAGACGATACATGCACTGTAGCTGTAAGTGTAGTTCAAAATATCCACTTCACCTAAAAAGAGTACTACGATCGAATATTCAAAAGATTACTAAGTAATACTACTCGTATATATACATTTCAGGCAACGTCGGATAAAAACATCTCAGAACTTATCATTGATGAAGCAACGCGAGTTCCATTTCAGGAAATTCAAAACATACGCGATTCTATGCCTTCGGCACATGTAAGTACTGCTAACTTATTTGACCAAAAAATCTAGTAGTCTAATAGGAACGAAAAGCATCTTCATTTGAATACAATTTAAAGAAGATCACAAAGTAATAAAATAATATCATTTCAGACTTCGTCTGAACGGAATACTCCACAGCTTTTTATTGAAGAAGCACAAGATAACGAAGAGTTTAAAGTAGATGGGCGCAGAGTGATTGACTTCATGTACTTTTATGAGGAGTTGCACAAAATCGCCAAACACAATTCACCTCTAGGTTGTAATTTCAGCCATTTACAACTTATAAAAGAACAAAAAAAAGGTTTCTATTCCAAATTCACTTTTCTCTGCAAAATGTGTAATATCGAGTTACATGTAATGAATTGTAAATTAAATAAAAACAGTAAAGATCTCAATCTTAACGAAACAGCAGTGTCTAGTTTTATGTCAATAGGCGCTGGTTATGTAGCGTTAGAACAGGTATCAGCTTCTCTCGGGATACCATGCATGTCAAAAAATCTTTACGTCAAATGTCACACCAAGGTTTGTGAACTTTGGGAATTAGCAAAACAGAAGAGCATGGAAGAAGCTGCAAAGGAAGAATACGATTTAGCCATACAAAACGGTGACGTAGACGCTAACGGAGTACCAATGATTACGGTAGTGGCAGACGCGTGCTGGTCTAAAAGATCCTATAGAAAAAACTATACAGCCTTATCGGGTGCTGCTGCAATTATTGGATACAGAACAAAGAAAGTCCTATATATGGCAGTAAAAAATAAGTACTGCATGATCTGTGCTAGAGCGGCGAATCGAAATACTTCTTGCCCAGATCACGTTTGCTTTAAAAACTATAGTGGTTCCTCAACTGGAATGGAGGCTCTTGCAATTACAGAAGGTTTTAAAAGTTCCATGGAAATGTATGGTATCATATACTCCCAATTAATTGCTGATGGAGATTCCAGTACTTACAAAAGTATACTAGATGCTAATCCTTATCGTAGTTTAATTGTGGAGAAAATAGAATGCACCAACCATTTACTTCGCAACTACTGCACAAAGTTGGATGAACTTACGAAAGATACTAGGCACCCGTTGCATTTACGCAAAGTTTTGTCCCAAAGTATTTTACGATTAAGACGTTCAGTGACTGGTGCCGTCAAGCACAATAATTCTAAAAAGGAAAAAACTTTCGATGAAAAAATAACCGATCTCAAAATAGATTTACTTAATGGACCAAATCACGTTTTTGGAAACCACTCAACATGTAAGCCATACTATTGCAAACATGTGAACAGAGACACAAATTGTGAGATTGTTGATAAAAACTTAGTGCCAGAAATGAAAACCTGCACATTATACAATGCAATTACGAAACTAGTTTCAAGGTTAGTTAATAATTCTAAAAGCTTAATTTACAGCGTAAACAGCAATATCGCCGAAGTATTCAATAGTATTGTAGCTAAATTTGTGGGAGGAAAACGGATAAATTATTCAAGTAGACAATCCTATTCGGCTCGTTGTGCAACGTCCGTTGTGGCATTTAACACGAAGCAGCCAATAACTTATCTTTACGAAAAAGTAATACACAAAAAACCCAATACACTCATACGCCGTCTTGAGTTAAAAAGGAAGAAAATGCGTCCAAAATCCAAACCCAGTCGCAAAATCACTCTTCAAAAACCAAAGAATAATATAGACAAAGACTACGGTTATTTTTGCCAAAAACCAGATTTAAATAAAATCGATTTTGAATTTGCGAAAAACGAACATCTGAATAAACTTAAACTAACAGAAGTTGAAAGAAATGATCTGGAAAGAAGGACAGTCTTGCAATCAGACTCCATGGAATGGGTGCAAGAAAGAAGACAGCGTCTGACAGCATCAAGTTTCGGGAAAGTTTGCAAAAGAGGTCTTGTAAAATGTGGACCTCTTGTAAAAAATTTGCTTCGTGGAGCGAATTTAGAAAATGTCAAATCTATACAACATGGCAAAGACCACGAAAATATTGCGCTGGAACAACTAACAGTTTTTTTGAGTAGTATTGACGGTTCCCCCTGTAACATAGAGAAATGCGGATTATTTGTAGACGAAAAAATACCCTATCTAGGAGCTAGCCCCGACGGGTTATTAGGTGAAGACAAAATTGTTGAAGTAAAATGTCCATATTCGTGTGCCAATATGGCTATTGATGACGGTGTCAAAAAGAAAAAAATTAACTTCTGGAAACGCAATCAAACAGGAGACCTTACAATAAACACTAATCACGACTGGTACTATCAAATTCAGGGGCAGCTACACATCACTCAGAAAAATGAATGTATTTTTATGGTATGGACCAACGTGGACATGAAAGTTGAAAAAATTAAGAAAGATGATGACTTCTGGCAAAATAAAATGGAAGAAAAATTAAAAATGTTTTATCTTGATTGTATGGTCCCTGAAATAATAGACTCTAGGCTAGATAGAAAAATGGAGGTTAGAGACCCCATTTATTTGATAGAGGCTATAAGGCAAAGAGAAGTTATACGTGAAGCAAAAAAACGAAAATGCGAAAATTTATTAGAAAAAACTAAAAAAAAAAGATTATGAAAGAAAAATTAACAAAAAAAATTGGTTATTTAAAAAGTTTGTTTCACTATTCATTTATAAATTATGTCACACATAAAGGAGGAGAAGGTCAACCCAATGTGACATTATGTGAAAAGGGAGGGTCCTAAGTTTCGTGACGTCACATTTAAAAACCTAATATATCAAGTATTATAACGCCAATTTAGAATTATTAACTCATCGTTTTTTGTTTGGACATTTTTTAATTGTTTTATTTAATGTTGATTTTTGTTAATTTTTAATTTATTGTTGAAAATATTATCATCATCACATCACATCAACAGCCTATACTAGTCCACTGCTGGACATAGGCCTCTCCTTAGAAAGGAGGTTTAAAAAAAATATATAAAAAATTATATTTAAAAAATAAAATAAAAAAAATATAAAATAGTTTAAATTGGAAATAAAACTAATTTTGGAACTGCTGTTTTAATTTATTAATTTATAGATGTAAATTGTAAAATATTTGACAAAAACCACGGAAGCATACAAACGGGTTTGCTGTAGGTATACATTTATTTTGCTAAATGTTTGACAAAACAGATTGTTGTAATTGTGTTTGTTGATCTATAACTTTAGTCTACACAAGAGACGATTTCAAACAAAAAATAATAATTTTATAAAATAAAGAATACTTTGATTAAATAGCTGTGTTTATTTTAATTAAATAAATAAGAAATAAAATATCATCTATGATACCCACATTTCCCATATTACTCAGCATATTAACTTGACAATTTCTTAGATTTTTCCATAAAAACTAATAGTTTTAACATAATATTCACAAAGCGTACACTTGGACCACGTCCTTTGTCGCCGGCTGGCGTAGTACGGGCTTACCCACTACGCACTACACCCTAGGCACTACGGGCCCGCAAGCTTCGCGGTGCGTTAGGATACATTGCATGTTTTTTGTGTCATCTATTAATAATCTACAAAGACGAAGAGGTGATGAATATCTACCTTATTCGAAAGCCAGAAGTAGATTGATCCGTGTCCAGGGTAGTATACTTATAGTACTCGTTGAGTCTGTGTGCATGTAAAATGTTAATGTGGGTGTTGAATATCGAGTTCTCACGCTTAGGGACTACAGTCTTAAAATGATACAAACTTTACACGTCATACCTACATAACGTTTGATAAGTTTTTTGTTACTGTGTTACGTAGTGTTTACATTTTATCGGTTGTCCATTGTTATTGGATAATGATAATAGTATCAACAAAAATGCTTGATTGGCTTACCTTTGTTAGCATCAAATTTGCAATCTATCAAAATAGAAATAAATAAATAACAATTTATTTAGTAATCTCACATAAGTGATGTAATATATATAGTAGGTACACTATCATCAATCATCAATGTCGTCAGTTTTATGAATAGTTATTGTAATTTATTAGATAATCCAAACATTATTTCAAGGTAAGTTCCAGACGTTTTAAGCTTTTAATATCCTCATCAGCCTATTGCAGTCCACTACTGGACATAGGTCTCTCCCATTGCACGCCACTTAGATCGATTTTCGGCTTCTTAACTTTTTATATTATTTTTATCAATGAGAGCGTTGTGATTGGTGCAGATTAAGCGCGGGCCAATCGCAATGCCGATGTGAAATAAACTCACACTAGATCCTGCGGCCACGCGTTCAACTCTTCCAACCAGTCGTCATCGCTGCGTACTTGTCCTGTACACGGATCAATTTCTATATATCTAGTTTTTTGTTGAAAATTTCAAAAATACAATAAATATCGTAAACAATTTTGTTAAGGATCTTTTAGTACAAAACATTTGGAAAACGCAAGGTACGCATAGGGAAGGCACATTTAAAATAACGGGACATTGAGGCCACCATAGAACAGTGCTGTTCTGTAGGGTCCACGTACCTACGACAAACAACACTAGCGATTCACAAAGCTCTAGTGCTGAATAATATGCCTAAAACAAGACCTGTTCATTGGCCTATTCTAAACTGGACCTCAAGTTGAGCAAAAGCTATGGCTACCACACAAATAGATACCTTAGTCAATGTACTCTCTCGATACCTAATTGCATAGGTGCCTATTACTTATTTTAATAGACATCAGTAATAAATCAGAAAGGGAGTTTTTATTAAGACTGATAAGTGGTAACAAATGGAAGTTGCCGCTTAAGTTGTAGTTACCAAGTTCCTTAATGGACCAAACAACATTCTATATTTTAAAGAAATGCTACTAGAAATACTCGTATAATAGGACCGTACTTTTTAGGTTTCACTGGATATCGTATTCCTTTATACACACAGTCACAGTCTTTATGTATTACATGGCAAAGAACTAGGTGCCTGCGCATATACATAAATCTCTTCGTTACAGTTAGAAATGCCTACAATGCTGTTCATTATAAATCTAACATTCTGTGGCGAGTGCGAGTGTAGCCACACTGTGTGCGATAAACCAGTCAAACGCCATCTATCGGTAAAACATTGAACTAGTTGCATGACTATGTATTATCAAAATGGTGTTCGTGGCCTAATCAGAAATTATTTATTCAGATCAAATAAGTGCTCATATATGTTAATCCATTAATGAAGGGTCTCACTATAAACAAACTATCAGTCTTTACAATATTCTCAATGAGTATTGTAGACTTAGATTTACAAATCGTATTCTGTACTCGTACGTACCTATGTTACCGAGTGCTTAGTGGAAATAAAGAACATGAAGAAAGGATTTGAAATGGATATAACGGGTATTGATATAAGATTCAGGCATAATTGTTGCAATGCAAACACGAATACGCTGCATGAATGCATACCCGTAACAAATCAGTGCAGAGTGACTTGAAACTAGATATATTCTTAAGTAAACAATGTAACTCGTGAATGGAGAGGCATTTAAATGACTTACTCAGATGCGGCAGTTGAATATCTAATGACTACCAACCTAGAGTACAGTATTTATACCTTATTACCTTACCAATGTAATAAGTTCTAGAAAGTATTATAAGAGGCCCGCAGGGATTTCGGAGGTTTAATCGACGAAGATGACGTCCAGAATGATATCTATATATCTCCTTATATATATATCTCCTTGTCATACGTGATTGGAGTTGTTTGAGTTAAAATGTTAAAAAGACTTATAGCAAGTAGGTCGAGGTCAAAATAAAAATAAACAGAAGAACATTTGGATGTTCTGGACTAAATGGCAGTTCGGAATCAGATCAGATCAACTGTCGGTGTAAATTGTCTATTGAGGGTCAACTAGAGATGGACATTTAAAATATACATCGATGTTTTTTTCGATGTAATGCATCGATCGGTCACATCGATGGTAATACGATGTATTGAGAAATACATCGATGTTTCTTAAACATCGATTATTTTCGCCATGACGTGTTTTAGGTTAGGTTAGACCAAAAAAAAAAAAAAGGCCTTAATAAAAAAAATAAAAAATTTAATAAAAGCAGGAAATACACGGTGATTTTGAAAGCATTTTGGAAACGAAATATTTGAATTTGGAATCATCTATAGTACCAATAAAAATGATTAAATCAATTGTAATGTTGTCTAAAAAAAGTTTCAGTTTTAATATTCATTTTTACTCGATCGACTTGGAAAGTAGTAATGGACTGATCGTTCATTCATTATCTTATATGAATGAAACACGTCCGTGGGCGCTTCGGCGGCCGCTGCGCACCGCCGACGCTAACACAGCAGCTGACAAAAGTATACCTATAGGCGCGAGCTAGCGAGTACTTACGTAGATAGACTCCAATTTGTCACAATTATTAACCACGATTGTTCTTTTCACAACAAATCAATTTATCAACGGACTGTAGGTATAAATATTTCAGGCGTATTTAAAAAATCGGAGCTATCTACAGAATAAATAACTTACATACCTATTTACACTATTTACAGTTCTCTGTATCGAAGGAACTGCTCAAAATGGAGTCCGCTGCATTCAATACACAAACGTCCACGTTTAATGCAATTGTTTTTTAATTTTCTTAATGTGTCTCTATCATCTTTCACTTTATCAAAAGCGTCCACTATCGCAATGCGTAAATTATCACGGCTTTCATATTCCCGTGTATTAACAAGTCTTTTTATTTCCGACCATAAGAAAAAATCCAGGGGCGTTAAGTCCGGGCTTCTAGGTGGCTAGGCACTGGCCCTCCTCGACCTATCCACCGATCACTAAGCTCATTGTCCAGGTATGCACGCACTACACTCCGGCGAATAATAATTAAAACGTCCTTGACCTTGCGCATGAAATTGTCCGTGGTCGAGAAGACGTTGGGTTGCAGCCAAGATGGTAGTGTGGAGGGAATTTGAGGGTTTTCAATTCCACGTAGCCGTAGTGCATTTAAATGCTCCGGCTGGGAATACAAACGCCGAGCCTCTTCCAAGTTGTAGTTGGCAGTAGTGTACAGCTGTACCATTGCCAAGAAGTATTCCACGTTTGAAAATTCGTACTGTCGACTCATTTTAGCGCTAATCAATGCAGCGTGCCGTCACGATGTTATGGTATTACTGACCGACTGACGATGACAGGTGAGCCCCGCGCATGCGCCTACGGGGCAGACGTCATTGGTTGGACGACTCCGGCGCAACTCGGTAGCTTTGTTTTTATTGGCGAATACGATTTGATGTGACTCGATATTAAAACGCATAGTATTTCTATTCGTAGTATTTACCTACGTGTGATTGAATAGCCTACTACTACTGGTTCTGACTTTTTCTCTGTAAACGATATGAATATCGACTTTGATGATAAAAAAAATATATATTTTATTAAATTAACGTTATATATAGCTTCTGTTACTGATAAATAATTCAAAATTTTCTTTTCCAAAACGCTTTCAAAATCACCGTGTATATTTATTCAAATTCAAAATCACACAACCAACACATTTTTCTTTACATATTCCAATATTTTTTGTCAATGCCGTGTAAAAACAAAAGTTTACTTAATCTCTTCCCCTTCAGTCGGTTCCTTCGTTCAATTCAGCGAGTATTTATTTAAAGTGAATTCATAATCTAGTATTTTCACATAATAAAAATCAAGTTTAATTTAATTTTCCCGCGAACAAACGAATAATACTAGTCGAACGACCTACAGCGTTCCAACGGGCGAATTAAAAGAACCCCGTTCAATAAACTATAGCTATTTGGCGGCTATACAACACTATACTCATTCATAATTTGCTTGGTCGATGCATCGAATAAAAAACATCGATATATATTCGATGTTGAAGTATTAACAATACATCGGTTTAATACGATGCATCGTTACTATACATCGAGTGTTTTAAATAAATCGATGTATATCGTCCATCTCTAGGGTCAACCAAATTTTTTGTGTAGAAACCAAGATCGCATCTGGTTTTTTTATTTATGATTTAGAATATATTCCTTTACACTTGATTTAGAGTGACGATAAAGACGAAGAAGAAACACATTATTATTGTGCTAATAAATTAAAGGTTTATAACGAAATCTTAACCTTTAACTGTTATCAACTCATGTTGTGCTTTGAACAATTATTCCATTATTTTTACAGTCTTGTGCTTGCTTTATACAAGTGTTGTTCAAAGGTGTTTGGGTAAATAGACATCAGTAAAGGCACGGTACAATTATAATACAGTATTGTAACTCGGCCGCATGATAGAAATAAATGCCTACAGCCGCGCGGTACTTAAACATGCGTTAGGGCTGCCCGTCTCCAGCATTTTAATTATATTTGCCTACTTTCTGTTTCTATTTAGATTTGTGATTGTAAATATCCTTTTTATATGAATAAATGAAATACTTTGTATATTGAATAGGAATTGTTCAATAAAAATGCGTGTTGTTTTTTGATTGGTAGATTTAATTAAAAAACATTTTTTTGTTTGAAAAACCAATCGGGCTTATAAATTAGCGACCGAAAAAAATCCTTCTATAAAATAAAATAAATGTGCTTTCTCCATACGCGTTACAAAACTCCAATCCTTAGAAACTCCAATACCTACCACCTACTCAACTAGAATGCAAGAAACAGCTGACGAGTAAGTAACTTTTTATCTCAGCTAATTAACGTCTCTATAAATTACCTAACCTATAACCTACAACTCGCAACAACTCAAAACAAAAATTCTTTGGTCACCAATTAATTAATTATTAAAAAGCTGAACAGCTGACTACGAATGTTTTAAAATCACAACCCTCAAACATCTAAATATTATATATGAGTCTAGCTGTTGTTGTTAATACCGAGAAAATAAAACCAGTTTTTAGTGGTATATGTTGTTATAGTAGCAGCAGAAACACTTTGTGAAAATTTCGAAAACTGTCTAATGACACACAGACGGTAACAATTTTTTTTTAGTATTATTCATACACACAGATAATAAAGATATATTATTAATAATAAAATACCACGTCTTTAAGTAGAATTTTCTTTTTTTTGAATTATGCAAAGTAACAAAACAAACATGCACCGAAGTTTTAACACAAGCGTAAGTAGGTAGGTACCTACCGTATCATGATTCATTCAGAACCGCATGTAACTCCCTATTTCACTCGTCTCAATAACTTTCCGTTACTCTATTTGCTTTATTTATTCATCCAAACACCTTTTTTTTCGTGAGATAAAAGGAAATACTTATCCATTAAAAAGACACACATTATGTACCTACGTACTAGTAAGTAAAATTATTTTATAGTCTTACTTTTCAGAGTTTCCAGGTAATTTAAAAAAACTTATGTCTGGATGCGTTATTGACGAATTCATACAACCAAAAACAGCACAATATTTCCTACTCGTCATATTAACTGATTTTTAGAGAAAAATCGCGCGGTTATTGTTAAAAAAACAACACGCAGTCCGTTCGACACTGCGGTACAGCCGTGACTGTCTGCGCCCCGAGCGCACCCCGAGATCGAGGCGCGTAGGTATAGCTCCCGTTTCGTCCGTTTGTATGAAGTTGCAGTACTGTATTATAATAGTACCGTGGTAAAGTCAAGTAAATGAACGGAAGTTCAAAATTATTAGTTGGCATTCCCACATAACAATATTCAATTTAAGTCTTCGATAATACTATGTATATGTTTTTGTATTAACCACTTATTTCATTAATATCGTATTTACACCTTATCAGTTAAATAAAGCAAGAGCCTTTCAACACACATATAAGTTACGACGATAAGGCTTGTCAATGGTCTGGTATTGCCATAATCTAGTTGTTATATTTATATATCTACTATCTACACAGGTTTTTTTTAAGTATTGTAGCATACATTATGGGGTATATTTGAAACGCGTGATCGAGAACAGTATGTGAGACATATCTTTATTTTCAATGAAATAATACAATAACAATGTTTATATGTAACTATTATAATTATAATAGTTACATATAAACATTGTTACTATGACACATACGATGTAGAAGTAAAATACTATATTAGTCACGAATGTCAAGTATGTCTGTAAAGTGGATACTCCCAGAATTATTGAATATAGGTAACTTCGTATTTTTATATACATACTTTTGTATGTAAACTGTATCTTTTTATTTGAACGGTAGTTAATTATTTGGTTAGTCAGCTCCCAGACTCGGAGCTCGGGTCTTTTTTGTTAATTAACTTATTCATCATCATCATCAGCCTATTTTTTCTCAAATCCAGCTCCTGGCAACCATCTTGCGCAGATACGTTCTATTAGACGCGGCTCGTTTACCCCAACCTTTGTCGGTTCTGCGGCTAATTTACTTATTAATATGCATAAAACGTCTAATTTTACAACAAAAAAAAACAGTACATAGAAGATTTATAAAAAGATTTTTATTCAGCGACTTAAACAAACGAAAAAAAAGGTGAAAGTAGGTGACTTAAGAGAGTTGTTTAATTTATCGATAATCTACTTTATTTATTTACAAATTTCACTATCTGGATAATACCTACCATCATTTTTGCTATCATACAATGTAGGAATTTCCTAGTCACCCGTCTTTTTATAATAACTATTCTTATATTTACATAACAAAACTGCATGCAAGATTAAGATCTCTATGACACGGAACTATGACTCGACTTTGCGAACAAAGATTGCGAAATGAGACGATTTTACGTCAGATGGCCGTTAACGGTTTAATTTTATGATTTCATACGGTGTAATTGTCTGAGTAACCGAAACGTCGTAATTGTGTAACCACGTTATTAGCGGTTTTCTAGTTAAAAAACTTTGACGAAAGCGATCCAATATCTCTTACTATAGAAGACGTTTGATGACTGCATGTTTAACTGTGGAACTAGAATGACTATGATCAGTGGCAGATAAACCCTAAGGCAAAGTAGGCACGTGCCTAGGGCGCGAGGTTATAAAGAGGCGCGCAGAATTTATTATAAAGAAAAAAGATATGCCTAACATAAAAAGAACTGTGCCAGTAAGTATGCACATAGTAACGTGTGCGTTACCCCAGCAAAATAATGTCGAAAATGGTCATTTAAACTTTATAGATAATTAGTTGCTCCCCTTCTGTAATTGTTAGGCACATTTTTAAATTTGTTTCACTTAAACTTTTTTAGTTATTTCAAAAAAACATTTCCTGCTGGGGTAACGTTTGAAACGTTACCGCAGCCAGACATTTTCTTTTTTAATTGTAATATTGAAATAAATTTTAGCTAGATAATTAGTTATCTGGACTAGGTAAATGTTACAACTTATTTGGTATTTGTATTTTCTTCGGCTGCGAAGTTATTCGAAATCCTGCTGGAGTAACGTTTGTGGGTTTGCTGGATCTCTGAAACGGGTAAGCGGATTGTAAGCATCTTTTGTACATAACTTCTTAAGGATTAGTTTTAATTTGTTCGACAATAAAATAACAAAAATAATGGACCGTTTAAAAATTATTTAGGTAAGTATGAAAACACTTCAATACGTCCTAACACTTTAAATAAGACCTCTAAAGACTTACTTCAAACGTTATTCTATTGCTTGTAACTACCTTCAAATGTATACGAATTTTCGTAAGAATACTATAAGTGACTAAAAAGTTATGATGAAATGTAGCTCTCCACGTTCACGATCACAATGTGTGCGGCCTTTTTTGGCCACCGATAAACCTGTGTAAGGATATATAAACTGAATGTTATGCCAATAATTAGTTGTTTAGTTCAGTTGTCTACCTGTAAAATTTCAGCGTCGTACATATAATAATTAACGAGATAATTAAATAAAAGTCATTAGAAGGTGCAAGACCGTGGTAACCCGACCATGTTTAGGTGGTTACAAAAAAGCGATCACCCAGTACATTGTGCTGGCTTTTAAAATATGTAGGATATTATTTGTAAGTTTACTACGGATATGTACATAAGTGTTACAAAAAACTACATGTTTTTTAAATAATTTTTATTTAGGATTGTTTATTGCATAATTAGTAATCAGCCGGGAGATTAGGTATTGTTTTGAATGCTTTTGTTTTCTCGTAATGTTTAGGTGAATTGTTTATAGTTGTTCATCGAATTGGTACCTGCGTAGTATTTGTTATTTGAAGTTTAATTTTAAGGTAGGTATAGGTAATTTAAGTTTTGAAGAGTGTAACGTATGCGTTGTAAATAGGTATTTTGTGAATAGATGGGGATTTTTTTAAGTGATGAATCGACTTAGGCTAGCATATCGCAAACTCTGTATTGCAATATTTCTGTAATAATGTTGGAGAAAATAAAATATTTGATCACAAAATCGCGGTGAGTTAAATTATAATAAAATAAATTATTTATGTAAAATTAGTAATAAGTGATATACCTACCTACAAGTTATGATCGTTTTTAATTTGTTCACCCTGAACAAAATTTCAATATTAGCATTAGTAATTAATATCCTAAGACAAGAATTGACAATTACTTTAATTGAATCGAATTAGCATTAATGCCCATTATTAGTAATTAGGTACACACATATTGAAGAACTCTCAAGAATACGATAAATATTTGCAAAAATAGAAAGCGGAAGCGCACACGTACTTTACAACACGTATATTATCTGCCTAAGGGTCAAGTTTAGTGCACTAGATGCAAATTGCAAACAATAAAGTATCCCTTCGCCCCTCCCCTCCCGCGTTCTAGCGAAGGATGTATTATCAGCGATTCTTGATTGACAAATATTATCTGACCAATAATTTTATCTATAAAAATGTATCACTTTCACTCGATAAATTAAATTACCGTTATTATATCAAAATATCATTCAACAACTGTTCGTTTTTAACAGAAATCAACAGTCACGGGCTCAACGCTTAACGGTAGGTACATAGGTATAGATAATTCTCGGTTCTCGGTATAGACCACAGAACAATATTACCTACTCTTACGAGGTATACGACTGTTGGGCGATGCAATGTTGATGCATTCTAATTTACAACTGTATTCTTCTACTATTCGGTCTATTTTAACTTATTGTAGATGACTTGTTGCTTTAAATATTTTGATGCATTCAAGTCTAAGCTCTATACACCCCAAAATAAAATACAAGTACTTTAGTGTTATTTCTTTACAAAAAAAAATCAAAGAAATGAAACGATTTCTTATTGGTTTAAATTTTCGATTTATTGCAGTCAGGTGAATCGTTCATACATGTATCTACATATTTATAATTTTAGCGGACCAGTGCAGATTTTCTGTTGATTGTAGCTCCGGTAGTAAAAAAGACTAAAGAAATTTTAAGTAAAGAAACTAGTGCTTAAGATCAATTAAGGAAAAAAACAAAATAAATAATAGGTAATAATAATGAATAAATATTGAATGTATTTAACACTGTACGCAACTGTACCGAAATCGTAAGGTGTATTACACTAAACACTTTAAAAGACAGCCCAATGTACTGGGTGATCGCTTTTTTGTAACCACCTAAACATGGTCGGATTACCACGGACTTGCACCTTCTAATGACTTTTATTTAATTATCTCGTAAATTATTATATGTACGACGCTGAAATTCTACAGGTAGACAACTGAACTAAACAACTAATTATTGGCATAACATTCAGTTTATATATCCACACACAGGTTTATCGGTGGCCTAAAAAGGCCGCGCACATTGTGATCGTGAACGTGGAGAGCTACATTTCATCATAACTTTTTAGTCACTTATAGTATTCTTACGAAAATTCGTATACATTTGAAGGTAGTTACAAGCAATAGAATAACGTTTGAAGTAAGTCTTTAGAGGTCTTATTTAAAGTGTTAGGACGTATTGAAGTGTTTTCATACTTACCTAAATAATTTTTAAACGGTCCATTATTTTTGTTATTTTATTGTCGAACAAATTAAAACTAATCCTTAAGAAGTTATGTACAAAAGATGCTTACAATCCGCTTACCCGTTTCAGAGATCCAGCAAACCCACAAACGTTACTCCAGCAGGATTTCGAATAACTTCGCAGCCGAAGAAAATACAAATACCAAATAAGTTGTAACATTTACCTAGACCAGATAACTAATTATCTAGCTAAAATTTATTTCAATATTACAATTAAAAAAGAAAATGTCTGGCTGCGGTAACGTTTCAAACGTTACTCCAGCAGGAAATGTTTTTTTGAAATAACTAAAAAAGTTTAAGTGAAACAAATTTAAAAATGTGCCTAACAATTACAGAAGGAGAGCAACTAATTATCTATAAAGTTTAAATGACCATTTTCGACATTATTTTGCTGGGGTAACGCACACCATACTAACACAATATTTAAAAAACTTATTTCCGGGACCTGCAGAGGCTTAGAACTCTCCCGACCCGGTATTGGACCAGCTACTGCAGGCGGCTCAGGCGGCGGAGGTCGCTAAATGACTTCTATCCTGCATAAGTGCAGGCCTGGGGGGCACAAGTGAGGTCACTGTCACCAAAAAGAAAGGCTCGGGCGTCTTAATAAAAGCTGTTATCGGATACCTCCTATCAGACACGGAGTGTGTGGTGTCAGTCGGTTCTATTCCGATACACCGCCCCACTGCAAACCCCTTTGGCGGGGCAGTCCATGTATGTACCCACGCAGCCACACGTAAAAAAATGGCTAGAGAGGCGTAAGGGGGAGCGGGGGGCGCCGATGAGATGCTTGCCTAGGGCGCTCTTGATACTTAATCCGCCTCTGACTATCATGATAATGGTTTTTGTTTTAATCTTGTCTCCTCAAAGTGTAAATCTTCCTACATTTTTGATAAGTTTGAAAATTAAACTTTCGATAGCTGTATTCATTTTATTAATTTAGAAAGACATGCACGGGCTTATATATCCGCTCTTTCAAAAAAGTTTTTGAGTATTTGGATTTTTCTATTTCCGGAATTTTAGGTTTGCTAATCGTATGAAATAATTCATTTTACATTCATTCCACATTAAGCGTACCTACTATTGAGCTTTCGTACTTGTTGTCATAACAGTGATGAATTAAATATCTGTCGATTAAAAAGACTTGGATTTTTTAATATAAATACTGCCTTTTGACATGCGTTTCCTGAAGTTATTTCACAATAGTTTATATTATTTATAAATTTAACCAGCAACGTACGCGTCAAAGAATCTGATTCGCCACATAGCATCTTATTTTATCTTTAAATACTCCACACCAAGAAATAGCGGCATAAAGCGTTTACTGATATCTATGTTAATTATTTGTTATCCTAACTCGCTATTGGAGAAATAGTTTCTACATGTAGAGGTCAGCGTCCTTTTCAAGGCTTGTTTCTGATACATCTATATACGAGTATGTATAGATATTACCTTCAGATATATTCAAAACCGTTCTTTAAAGGTGATTCAATAATACTTTGCATGAAGTAACAACTATTGGATTTGGAAGAGTATGGGATTAGGTTTATAGAAATCGAGAAATAGAGACCTATTGTTGTTTAATTTGGAATGTAGCTAATGCGAGCGTCTGTATTTAGTGTTTAATACTCTAATAATAATGACGTCATCTTTAAACAACACCATTCAGTAAACCGATAAAGGGGTAACTCATTGTTTAAAGTCAATTCAGTACTTTCGAGATGAGATCACAATACACAGGTAAACACGATTTTCACGATATTATTTAAATCGTTTAAACAACTGCATAGCCCGCATTCATTTTCGAGGTTTTTACAACAAAATGTGGCACTGAATATAGGTACCATCGACGAAACGGTGTCATGGCCAGACCTTCAGCTAACTCGGAATGCATGTATAGACAGACGTATATTTTATTCATATTGCACAAGACGAGGTGAACCGCCATTTTATATGCAACATCTTTCAGGTCAACGTATACTTAATTGTAATTCCGTGTATGCGGAAAAAAGATGTTTGTCAAGTATCCTCTTTCTAACCTTATAAAGAAAGTTGTATTTGATATGTAGGTACATATAAGCGTGCTAATCTCATCTTCTAATAGTTCGATTTAATTTAATTTTTGTTAAGCAACAGATCGCTAACCATTTAATGGTGCCAAAGTAATAACCAAAGCTATGGGCAATTTGTAGCATTTGCTCATATTTTATTTCAATAGCACCGCTAGTTTTTTGATAATGAGTAATTAGTAAAAATATTTAGATGTTATCCACAATAGAAAAAAAACGCGGATAAAACCTTATCTGCTTACAAAACCTGAGCCTCCCAACAGGGGATTAAATCAACTACATACCTACTACTTACTTACTCACAGGACGCGACCCTGCTTAATAGCTCGTACCCAACGCAAAATATTTCAAACATTAACAAAAATAAGTTTTATGTTTTAAAGTAGTTTTATTTTGTATTTCAGGTACAGATGTATGCCCTATGAAATCTGTGGTGAGACGCATTGGACAACAACTATTCAACGCGCTCAGCACCAAAGGACTTGCGGTGTTGGTCAACCATGGCATTGCTGATGAAAAGGTAAGGGTTGCACTATATATATATATTCTCTCTTATTACTTATACTACTCTATATATATGTATATATTCTATATATATATATTAGTTATAACGTAAGATTATTGAAAAACCCTTACTTCAAATAAAACTTATAAAAGTCTTATTCAAAAGTATATAACTATGTATATAGTATAACAAGATTTTTAAGTCTCGTGTAGAAGAAGACTATTGAAGTCGATCGAAATGTGGACTATTCATATTCCTAAGTCTGATAAATAATGTTACTTTTAGTTGGTAAATTATATCACCCTTACAAACAATAAACTCTTCAAGATATGTCTGTATAAATTTAGGTAGGCATAGAGACACCATTCAAGAAAAATCGAATAAACCTCACGTGCGCTCTTTTCGAATAACTTTTAATTACGATATTTTAGCTTACGAAAGCTATCAGCAAGGAAGGGGCTGTAATGAATTGACTTTACGTTGAGTGTAAACCAATGCAATTAAACATTTACTCGTAAGTAATGCATTACATAGTAGACACATTATTAAAACAACCTCCATCAGAGGTGTACTCGAACTTAAAATATTTTAAAATATCAGACACGTCAATGACCACGAAGTGATTGATTTGTGACAATAAAAGACAAAAACCGATGTTTTATTTATTATTAGGAACAATACAATATTAAAAATAAACTGACCCTCAGTTTATTTTTAATATTGTATTGTTCCTTTTCACTTATAATCGACAAAGTGTATTCTCATACATGCTCCCCGAGAGGTGAATTTAATTAAAAAGACACAATGCTGTTATTTGAAGTCACGTTTTGTCCTGTTCTATAGTATCTATATTACTTAGTTAATTGCGAGGGAGATATCAAATATCAAATCTACAGTGATAACATTTCAAAATTAAAACGTGATAAATTACAACAAAAATCCGTAGATATCTTTATAATATTCTAATGAAGAATATACCAATGATATTATAAATAAAAGACACAAAATATCTGAGGAGTGAAGGCAAATATAAAGGACGCATGGTGCCTCAAGGTAAATCATTGTATTCTGTTCTGTTTAATTTGGAATGTAGCTAATCTTATCATTAGATCTTGACGAGTTGACACACTTATTAGATCAAGGCTACTCATATTATTTGTAGTGTTAACATTAAGACATTGAGAAAAAGGAAAACAACCAAACATTTTCAAGCAAAGCATCAATCTAAGGTCACAGTGATGTTTAAAATCACACGTGTTTCACATGATAATCTTGTGAATCCTGGGCAAGTCTTAGAATCCCTTATCACAATAGACGTTGCCCAACCTATTCTTATGTAAGGCGCACTGCGGTACAATGTGTGCTTTTTGTCGGTGGTGATTGGAAACCCATAAACATTAAAATATTATACAACAGAATTTACTACAACAGAATTTTAATATACATAATTAATTAATTATTATTGAGCAATAGGTCGTTCAAAATTAGTCAGTCGAATAAAACTAGAAATAAAGCACTCATGAAAATTGTTCTGAATCCACTTATGTATAACGGGCAAGGTTAGGCCTTATTTAAAATTAATCGTAATCATTATTATTATATTAATATAATGGCGTAATCAATAACAGTACCTATATTATAATGGACCTTGTTTACAACTTTAACTTCTTACGTGTTCTTCTTATTTTTCATTCTAGAACAAGCTTTTAGATTGTGTAATAAGATGTGATTAGTAGATTTCTAATAAAACGTTTAACTATACCTGTCGAAAGCCTTTTCTCCCTTACAACATTTATAATAAAATGAAAAAAGAAAAAGTAAATCGCACTTAGTAATCCTAAAAAAAATCCCATATTCGATATGATACGAACGTATTCATATCTATCAGATAAGAAAACTTTCTCTTACGAAATAAATTCTCAGTCATTTTGAGTTATCACACTGCGTATGGTGTAAGGGAATTCCTGGGTTTTAACTTCCTCCTCACGGTTGGCTTGGATTTTCCTACTTGAATTACAAATCTAACCACAGAACTGAGAATATTCGTATGTAGTTGCATAGTTTGCGGTTGCAAATGTTCTATATGTATTTTATGGTTCATTCGACTTGGACTGCATTACCTTTTATTGCAAAGTTACTAATATTGACCGAAAGAAATTAAAAATAGACAAACTAAACTTTTTCTCGAGTTTAGAATATCTAATAGAGTAATAATGTTTCAGAATAATTCTTCTCGAATTCACCAGACAAAAGAATCGCCTCCGCTCTAGACAACACAGGAGATTGTTAAGTCATAATTATACACTCACTTTCTTGTCCCTTTCATCTTGGGATAGATATAGGCGTATTAAAACGCGTATATTTTAGACACTATACTTTTAGTAGAACTTAACGTCACGTATATGTAATAAGGGCAAACCTAAGCCAAACTAAATAAATTTACTGAAAGGATTTTTTATCCTACTATACCACGCTTACCAGACGGGTTTGTATACGGTTTGTTTCAAGTTTTCAGTAGTGTGTTATCCTGCAGATGTTGCAGAATGAATAGGGATAGTGACACTCCGTATTCTTAATCCGTCACGTTACTATTATTATTATTATATTAATCTAGAAACTTGTCATTTTTCAGTTGAAGGCGGTGTACAGTGACTTGGACAACTTTTGCGCTCTGCCCGAGAATTGCCAGGCGCAGTACTTGAGGAACCCTGTAAACAACCATGGCTACGTCAAACCAGGAATGGAGCAATTTGACGCTACAGCAAAGGTATGTCACGTGTCCTTACAAGTTGCCCTAGATGAGCGGAAGTTCTCAAAGTTTAATTTTATTTTCCTCGTATTGAGTATACTCGTATGTAAAATATTTTATAAAATAGTATTAGCAAAGAGGCCATTCTATAGTTGAACATTAAAGTATTTATTTATTTTAAGAATAATAGATATGGAAAGCAAACCAGATACTTATTTGTGTAACTTTGTAAAAGATCGGCAGAAAAAAAAACTGCTTTTTGTTTAATTTATATTGCTTATTTTGCTTGATTATAAATGGTATTTACAAATTTAGTTGGTTTGACTAATATAATAATGTAAAATTATAAATAACAACTAACTTTTGCAGAACAAAGGAATATTCTATGGTGTGTTTTTTTCTTTTCGCCAGGAATTACGTCACTCTTTCAACATTACTTCGTTGTCTGCCGCTTCGATGCCAGCGCAGGAAGAGGTGCCCGAGTTCACGCAGCACGCTATCCCTCTCGCGCAGGACCTCACCAATCTATCCCGTGTTGTGCTACAAGCTCTGGCTTACGCTGTAGGTTAGTACAACCCTGCTAAGATACAGTTTTTTTTAGACCACTAAGTTGCCCGTCTGAGGGTAGGCAATTATGGACTTTGTTAGCATCTACAAACGTACGTGGTCAAAAAACTTTACTATTAGAGTTAGATTTTCCTGTAGCAAAGGGGTTAGTGACTCACAAGTAGAATATCTGATGTTGCCAATTGTCATCGTTAATCGCCTACTATATGGCCGGTTAGGAAACAATGATTCTCCTAGTTTTGCCAACCTATTTGTATAAAAGAATATTACGATATGTTGATCATTTAATTTAATATTTTTTGTATACTTCCAGGCGTAGCTCCGACAGCTTTATTGGCGTCGCACTCAGGCATGCTGACTGCTGATGGCAGAAACCCCTCGACAATGCGGCTGCTCTACTACCCGCCGGTTCCGCCAGAAGACGAAGGTTATTGTTGCCAGGCCGATGCCGTCCACTACACTCGATGTGGCGCTCATGCTGATTACGGCACATTTACGTTATTAACTCAGGATTCTGAAGGCGGACTTGAGGTAAGAATACCGACTGTAAACGATATTCCTACGTATATTCGTGTTGTGTCAACTATGTCAATTATTGAGGCACAATAACTTCCTATAAATAAGAATGTAGTGATGTAATTAATGTCATAATAATAATTTATAAATAATGTAATTCATCGTAGAATCATCGAACAAAATAAGTGATGGTGTTTTGGCATTATCTTTAATTTACTTATCTATAGGCAGATTTAAAGTTACGGCGTAAAAAATATAAATCTTAGAAGATGGGTTTTTAAGTTTAAAGAGTTTTAAATTAGGCTAATGGAAAAAATAATGCTTTTTAAAAACACAGCTACTTATTGTGCTTTGATCGGAGTTTTTGAGCCTGAGCTCAGGAACATTTTAATATATTAAATATAGATAATATAATTCATCTCATTACATACCTGAAAGTAGGGAACTAAAGAAAAACAGTTAATTGTTTTTCCTTACAAAAAATCGTCCCTCAAGCAAAAGCGAAAAAGGTATTGAACCTTTTTGCTTTTTACCTGTTTAGACACATACCTACACATTTTTTTTCCATTTCAGGTAAAGCTAAATGGCAGCGACAAGTGGCAGAAGGTCGGTCATCTTCCCGGCGCCATACTCGTTCAGGCAGGAGAGTTCCTCGCTGCTTGGACTGCCAATGTTCTACCCGCACTTGTTAGTATATCATAAGTTTAAAATTATCAGTGCGGATTTTTTCTTCAAAAGCCGATGTGATTGAGCTGATTCTTAGCTACAAATTTTGAAGATGATCAGCTCACTGCCTAAGTAATGAAGGGATCTCACTAAAATGCACAGATCCAATTGTTCTGAAATTTGGTATACTGTTACTTTGATGGTATTTCCATGACATGGTAAAACTTGTTGCTGCATCAAGTAGTCTGTGGGATAGTCAATTCCTAAGAAAATTCCAGCATATATACCATGTTTGGGCTGATTATAACTGGGTTTTTTAATGATGCTATTATAACTTATAAATAGTACAAATGATTTGCCTGTTATGATATTGTAGTCCTGAAGAATCCACTCGAGTAGACACTGATCTATAATCTAAATAAATATTCAAAAATAAATGTTCTTAAATATGGTACTCTTAAAATAGACCCGGCGTCTTTTATAGAAATACGAGTATGTGTAGGTCAAGTAACTCATTTATCAAACTGTAATTAAGTAATACTACTCCATTTCTAACTGCAGTAGTAAGCATGAACGAAAATTGATCAGATTGAACATATGTTACAAAGAACATGTAGTCAATCGTCACTGTTCACTTCGAATCATAACCATCAATCAAAATGTCGTCTTTTCTAAATCATTGTAAAAATATTTATGAGTCATCAAATAATGTTACATACAGAAATCAGCCACTCAAGATAACTGTAAAGTGCATGCAATACATCTTGACTCGACAGGTACACCGCGTAGTAGTCCCATCGGGTGCCTACGCTCGAGCCCGCGGCCGTCACTGCGTTGCGTTCTTCTGCCACCCGGACAACGACGCAGTGTTGCCAACGTTACCTCTACAAGCTGCCGCAGCGCCCCCGCCCCCGACCTTCACCCCGCACACACACCTCACCCTGCATCACCGTCTTCTGAACGCTGCTCATCATCTACAAAAGAGATTTAGAGAGACGTACGCGTGACTAGCACACCGTGATAGCGATAAACATAGGCTCACGCACCTTCACTAGCCTATTCGATTAAACGTAGCGATAATAAGACTCTAATGGAATTGTCGCTTTTAAAAGAAAAAGCACTTAGTAATTTGTTACTCTCTTATGAATGCGCCTGCTTACCCCACGTATTAGACAAGAGCATCGAAGTGTTTTTATTCGCCAACAATGATAATAGGCGTTAACAAAATCTTTAATTTTATAGCATTGCACTAGCTTTCATATTAATTAGGAAATAATCCTGCAACTCCTAAACATCTAAAGTTTTTAGGGACAAAGGTGCTTTTTGCTTTGTATTACGTCTTGGTTGAGCGCGATGTTACTTATGCTTTGGTGAAACTCAACGATATTGCAATTGCTGCTTTACATACAAATAAACCCAACTGAAACTTTATTCTATTGAAATACGTTAAGTGTATGTGAAGATTTAATTGTTTTTTCACATTAAGTTTTATGTAAACAATAAAATATTACCACAATTGACTTACTTAAGTTTGATGTACTTAAGTGTATGCACTTTCTATGGTACATACATTATATATTTTATAAAAAGCATTGGAATCATACTTACCTACAGTCCACTATCTGTAATTACTTAAGCATTTTTATCCTACCACTAAGTAAATTCAATACTATGTAGTCCTAGTTTACCAGCAACATAATGATACAGATAGAAAGTATAAAAATTTAAAGCTGTTATAGCTATAACTCAATAATTTAATCATCAGGGCTGGACTACATCATTATATAGTGTCAAGTAACAGGTAGAAGATACCTTGCACCATAAATAATTAATAACGCTACTGAACTTACAAGCTGATTTCTTCAAAGCTTGCTTTCTAAAGTCCTTATGTCTAGACTTGTAAAGTATGAAAAATATCGTAAGTTTCTCGGTGCATTGAAATTTATGAAAATTACGATACAGATAAAAGGTTCCTATTAAATATCAAATTAAACACCTGCGTGATTTTAGTTTAGATGCGTGTGGCAAGTTTATTACATCTTATTAAAATTTAACATGACTATATTGATAGGTAGAAAAATTTATCTTAAATTGTATAAGTATAAATAATTAAACCATTTAATAATATAACAAAGCGGGCCATTGTATCTTGCCGATTGGAAGAACAACAACTCAAGTCGTTTATTAAATACCTACTCAATGCATTCCCGTAGATGCATTTTACTATAACATTATAATTTCAACGCACCTATATTTTTATCTTGTCTTTATATTTTAGCAACTAGCGATGTGTAATAAATATTTATAGTATTTTGCTTTTTATCATCATTAAAAATAACTGTTCATAATCATGTTCTTGCTATAGTGTTTTATAATTAAGTATTTTCATAGTTTTTTTCTATTTATTTTAACACAGTCAGTTTCACGACTACTTATTAGATTTTTATTAAGTAGTTCGTGTGATAACTTTGTAGCTCAATTTTATATCTGTACTTAAGTATACGATAATATTGTGTTCGAACATCGAAATTACAATTACTTATAAAATAAATATAAATGCGTGTCTAATTGTAACAATGACAAATGAAGTACTTAAAGACCCAGTTCCGTGGATACATAAAGCTTACTTTATACTAAAACGAATTGAGAATTTTTCGAAGGTATTATTAATGTTATATTTGTAGTAAGTTGGTGTGTCCCAATAATTTTAGTTAAAATACATTACTCTTCTGCATCGGCAACGGCAGAAGCTAGTGTTCCGTAGGCGTCCGTTACTTAAAGCTCACGTACGTCGTAAATTAATGTGATAATAATGCATCCAATATATTTCTATTTTTTTTTAACTTTTGAATTGAAATTAACGCAATAAAGCAATGCGAATAGAGCGTACGTATCACTTCCTGCCATATTGTGTATTTTAAACAAATGAATGAAATATGTTTAAAATTAAAGTTTAATTTGATTCTAACCAAACTTTGTACGTTACTGTATACTGAAACAAAATTCAAAAGTGTATTTAGTTACCACTATTCAAACAACAATCATTTCTTTAATAAATAAATAGTAACTAAAATAAACAATAATATTACAAGCGTTTGCGTTTAACAGCTTAGTGACATTGATATCGTATTATTATTATATTAGGCTTCTTTAACGTACTTATTTTAAAGGTACAAGTCATGTGTGTTACTTATATAGAATTATATCTCATATTAAATGCATATCAAATAACGATTTTTTTTTCTACCACGAGAATCTTCGTGGTAGAAAAAATCAAAAAATTAATCTGGCATTGCGGACATGACACCTTAAAATTACAATATTTTGTTCTATTATTAATTTACGCCGAAATATTTTGTTTTTATTTATGGTATCTACAATAGTTGCAAAATTGTCATTATTACAAAATAATCAATTAGCTAATGTTTTAACGTCTATCTTAACTTTAAGTAGGTAGTGACTGTATTAACTTGATTATTTTAAAACAACGACTGACAAAGCAAAGAACTAGGCATTTGTGAAATGTAAAACCGTGCATTACCTCTGTCACTTGTCGGAAATGACGGTTAAAACGAACTACATTAAAAGAAGATAAATAAAGCTGATTGATGATTAAGGTATATTTTATATTGTTTTATTTTGTCCACGATCCGTCATTATTTTCAAATTACTTGTGGTTAACACCTTCTCGCCTTTTTTCGTGCAGAAATCCCCTTGGATACAACTCGAACCGAATAATACCGCGCGCCGCTGCCTCAAGTGTCGAGGAACCAGGTGTGACCTAAAAACGAAACCCCTGATACCCTGACGGACGGAATTCCCCAAATATACCATGTACTAAGAACGATTCCCATGGAGGGTTGCCAAAAAGCCAAAACCATTTCGCAATGAAACGACGAAAACTCATTGCACCGACCCCAAATACATTTGGGAAAAGGGTAGGCAGATGATGACGATGATGATATTTCAAAAAAAAATCAGGCAAACTCAGAACAAATGATCGTGATTATAAGATCAATCAGGATTAGACCTCTAGACGAACTAGTATTTTAAAATATTATAAGTTCAGTATAAAAGATGCAATATCTTAATCTAAAGTCGAATGCGACTCAGCAGACTGAGGAGAGTATTCATAATAGTTTAATCACAATGAAATAACTGTTTACCTATGTCAAACGATATAAATGCTCGTGACAGCGCAAAGGAGAGCCGGTAAAATGGGTGAATTCTGTTAACTCCTGATGCAGTTAGTTCTGATCGTGTTACAGGTATCCTGACCTTCTATAATCTATCCGTATAAGTAATATCCTATTTTCTTCATTGTTATTTGTTTAACCTGCTTAAATATCCCTTATGATATAGGTAGGTTCCAATTCACCTATTTTAAATTTCCAAAGTACTCGGTTCACTTGATTGGTTCAATAGACTTGCATCCTATTGGTAGTGAGTGATACTGTACTATCAGTCTATCCCTTCGAGGACACAGTACGTTTGTACACTTTTTATACACGCATAAAGTAAACATACCTGGCAAGGAGAACCATTTCATATGGGGGGAAAGTTGGAACTGAAAGTTGAAAAGAGGTCGCTGGCGTACAAAAAAATTACGATATGAACATAGCTGTTGTAGACGGGATGAAGTGTGCCGAGTTCAAATATTTAAAAATTTTCATGACTTCCTAAAGTAGTTAGTAAAATGTCAGTATACAAAACCTCCTAACCTATTTACGTAATTTGATTAGTATTATTATTTATCTTTTTCTAATTACTTTTGGTGCTATGTTAAAAATTTATACTAGGCTACCGTAGCGCCACCATTTTAAATTTCAACCGTGATTTTTAAATAAATCGGTCGACTTACATTTTTATTCTGAGGAACTATAAAACTTCAATAACTTTTTCTTTTAGCAAACTAAATATATATGTATCTAAAATCTCTTATATGCCTGTGCCTATACGTGCACACAACCACAACTGCTTACACACGTCATTCAACGATCCATGTAACTGCACCACCATACAAACCGTAACGACACATGCTTATGTGGGGTTAGTTATTGACAGCAAGCTAAATTGGGGTAACCATATAGAACACGTATGTGATAAACTCAGACTGTTCCTTGCAAAAATCACGCTGCTCAAAGACCGATTACACTTTAAAGTCAAAAGTTGTACAATGTTATACAACTCAATGGCTGAATCCTATATCCAGTATGGATTGAGTAGTTATGGTCGTACCTTTAACACATATTTAAAAAAAAAATATATCGTTCCAGCAAAAATTAAAAAGCAATTCTATAACGATGACAGTGGGCTTTTTAGACACTGTCAAATCCTCCCGATCCAAACACAATTTAAATATAATTTACTGAAAGAAAACTTTTTCACCAATACATTTAACAAAAAAAAAACACACGATGTATATACAAGGGCAGCTGCTCGGAATCTTGTGTGCGAAATCAGTCGAGCGACAACAAATAATATATACGGTGAAAGAACAACCGAATACTTAGTTCCCAGATTTATTAACAAACTACCCTCCGAATTGAGAGATATGCTGACGCCAGTGAACTTTAAATCTAAAGTACGGCCATTACTTTTTAATCAAAATTAATCATATCTATTTTATTTCTTGTTTTATCTGTTCGCTTTTTATTTATGATATATTGTTTTATACTGTATTCAGAACTTTCTTATTATTATTCTTTTGTTATTACTTTTATCGAAATTTTTTGTAACGATGGAGACTAACCCGTAGCATTCGTTATAAACCTTCGTGGCCTAGGAAATGCTATGTGTATTAAAATTTTCTCATTAATATGTCTACACTTTGAAAGAATAAATAAAAATAAAATTACAAGGGGTTGAGCTTCATGAAAAAAAAGGGCAAAATATTTACCCTTATTACATATTGCTGTCACCTAAACTTTAACACTGTCACTTAAAACCTTTACTATAGAACTCTGGGGATCTAGATTCGACAAACTGTGTGAAAAGATTTTGTACTGCCTCCTGGGAAGACATTTTTTATCAGGTAGAAAATTGTCCAAATCACGAAAAAAATTGTAGTGAGTTGGAGCAAGCTCTAGCGAGTACGCAGGATGACTTATAGTTTCTAACTGGAGCTCCTGTAGAGTTACAACGGTTTCACGTGTAGTGTGAGGTCTTGTGTTATCATGGAGGCAATAATGGTGAAGATCGATTCACGAGTCGGGGCTGCTTCACTGAAAGTTTCGTCATCATTCTTCGAAGTAAAAGGCACAGTAAACATCTTTTGTTTAGCTATTGTGAATAACACCATGAAGAGACCACCAAACAGTTACCATTACCTTTTTATTAGTAAGCATTGCTTTAGAGCACTTTTGCGGCGTTTAACCTTGGGTCAGCCATTGCATTTTTCGCTTACGGTTATCGTGAACCGTCCACTTTTCGTCACATGTCATAATTCGATCCTATATTGATTCATTTTTGTACAAAAAGAAAATGAAATAAAACATAAAAATGACAAAATTAAATAAAAGACATACTAGCCCACATCGCATTTCGAAATAGCCTGTGCTAAATTAATAACAAGCATTCTTGTCTTCTATGTAATCTACAATTGAGTAATAGGCTTTCTGACATAGTTTACGTTTTATTGTGGATTTAAATTTGTTTATACTAAAATCTTGTATACTATTTAGGATTTTATTATAGAATCGGACACATTGACCTCGAAATGACTTCTTTATCTTCTAGAGTTCAAAGATTGCATGGTGGGGATGCATGGTGAGGAGTTCAAAGATTTAGTAGTTGATACAGGAATATTGGTAAAAAAGTTCTCAAATGCGGCAGCAAATTCAGCATTTAAGTAGTTTAAAGTTGAATTTTACGCTACGGATTATTAATTCAAAGATTTATGATCGCAACGAATTTAGTGTGTTAGTGCACACTCCAATGTTTTGTAAGAGCTATCCAACGATAGATACCTCACCTACCTACTTTGTCGGAGTGATTTATATAATCCCTCGCGACCTTAAATTCATTCTGGAAACACTATGTAAACAGTATGGAAACTTTTTGTAATCATGTTGGTTTCAGAATGTCAACATGTTTTCACTATACTTTTACTTTGGTTTCAGTATATGAATTTACTATGAATACAATATGATTTCAAAATGTAATCACCCAAGAAACACTAGTGTTTTCCAAATCTATTAACCATGGTTTCAACATACATCCACTTTGGATACATTTTGGTATCAGGATGTATCCACTTTGATTAAAGTCTGGAAACGTGATGGGCAAATGTCACAAACACACTCTGGAAACGCTCTGGAATCAGCATGGTAACAGAATAAATGTGTTCCATCATCATCATCACCATCATTGTCATGTGTTTCCAGAACGACTCTAAGGTCGCGAGGTCCCGGATCTTTGAAATACATATAAGCCTTCCTCTTGAATCATTTTCTCTATTAGTGAAAACTGCATTAAAATCTGTTGCTTAGTTTGAAAAATCTAAGCGTACAACACAAAAAAGCGACTTTGTTTTATACTATGTAAAGATATATCCATGCAAAAGCACAGTTTTCTAGTACCTAACTAGTAACGGAACCCTAAAAATGCTTTCGTTGGTAACAAGCATGTGAGTGTATACACGCATAAACCTTAAGATTTTTAAAATTTTTAGGCATTTATGAACACGGTAATTGCAAAAATGCATCAAAGATATTGTCAAAAACATGTTGTAGAAGCGTGCTATTAATATCTTGATAACTCAATAGATAGTTTTCAACGAATATCTAATCAATCATACGTGAGGTACTTACCTACGTATTGTAAAGATTCGCCCACTCAAGTCTGTCTGCTGCTGATAAAAATCATGTTAATATTTAATGCCTACATAAATTTTGATTTTGTAACGTGACTAATTATCAATATATCAGATGATATTCATGACTGAATGTTTTTGATCTGGGATAACTTTCACTTCTTTAATGTGAGAATTATTTTGTGAAAGGGGAAGAAAATTTGTAACAGGAATTGCCCAATAAGCGCCCGCTGTGCTACAATTCGCTATCATGAACCACGTTCAGAAAGTTTTTAAATATTTACCAAAATTACACCTTCTTTGTTACCTAGTTGATTCTTAAAAAGTAGAGTTGTTTTATCATAATACTAGCTATGACTGAGTATAGGCCTCAATGACAGGAGAGACTCCTGTGATTGAGGCCTTTAGGACAAGACATAAAGTGGCCAACAGAAATTTGAAACTTTTATATCAATAATTTATGTTTTGGATAACCGATAGTTACGATCATAATTTTTGTTGCCAAGCTTCTTAACATACTACGCATTATTTATGTAGCACGGAACCAACTTCAACTGTTCCGCTAGTAAAGTATAGAAAGAAAAAAAAATAACAAAATTCAAAACCATCTGTGTTTATTTATCGTTCCAGAGAGTAAGTTGGTGATTCAATTAACTTGATTTACTGGTTTCTCACAAGTAGACAAAGAACCTATGTTGTGGTTATTACTGCCCAACAGAGATGATTATACAGTCTTACTATAGAAGAACACTACTGAATTCTGTCTTTAAACATTTTACAAACGATGACAACTAATAATACCTTTTTTTTTTTTTTTTTTTTTTTCCGTGCGGAAATCCCCTCGGATACCACCTGTCGGTGGCATGTCGGACTCGAACCGACTAAAACCGCACGCCTTCGCCGGGTACTAATAGCCGGGGAACCAGGTATACCCTAGAAAGGAAGGCCCTGGTGCCCCGACATACCTCGGGTCATCTACAGACGAGTAGACGACCCCCGCCCCGTGTGGGAACCCCATGTTCCCTGTGCTCCCTGGAAGCGAGCGCGCTTCGCAACGCGCTCGCCGCCACCCCGGCCTGCTTCTGCTAGGGTGACAGATGGCCTCACCTGTCACCCCCAGGCCTGCGCTTATGGAGGACGGAGGTCGTTCTGCGACCTCCGGCGCCTGAGTCGCCTGCGCTGCCTGGCCCGTGCCCGGGCCTGGCGGGCCGGGAGAGTTCTAAACCTCTCCCGGTCCCGCTCCGCCGTCTCCTTCGCGAGCATAACTTGCTCGCAGAAGGAGACGGCAGAGTTCCACGCACTCTCGCTCCGCACGATAGCCGCGATCAGGCTATCGAGCGAGAGAACTCCCACTCCGATGGCCGCCACGAGGTCTCGCCTCTGCTCAACTAACGCCGGGCGCTCTGCCAGCGTGTGGAGAGCCGTGTCCACGGTCTGGCCATCGCAGTGGTGGCACTTAGGCGTTGGCTCCTTGCGGATCAGACACAGGTGATCTCCGAAACATCCCTTCCCAGTGATCACCTGCGTCAATCGGTATGAGAGGGTCCCGTGACGCCTCTCGAGCCAATCCTCCATAACGGGTCTTACCGCCGCAATGACGGCGTGCCCAAACTAATAATACCTAAAATAAGAAATCCTAGTTTACTAACATGAGTCAAGTGCTATCGAGAAACGCAACTAAGTACTTGTTGGTGATTGTAAAATAATGGGAGTCTGGACTTTTTGGCTTTATGTCACTATTTTGTTTTGGCTAGACAAGCGTTTCGCATTGAGCTATAAGTCTAGGTTTAGTATATTGGTATATCACGACAACTATGCGAGGAAACCACGACACGCCCATTCCAACAGCATAATCTAACATGCTTAGTCTTAAGTCGAGTCTTATCACCGTCGAGTGCAACTCGAACATCTGGTTAGTACGTGACTACATGAAGATACCCGGATGTAACAGTCGTCATGGGCCGTGCACACTCGAATTTTTATATAAAGAGTAGACAAATGTCTAAATCCGTTCTCAGTACATTTGAATAAGTCGGTATCAGTGAGATTAGATTAATGATGTCTGAGTGCTCTAAATTCTCAAATTCTACACCGTAAATATTGATCGGCCATCGATCACGTCACCGTCCAGACGTCGAAGCCAAAAATCTTGATTTATCTACTGACGACTCTTATTTATAAGCCTATACATACCGTATATTTACTGTGGGAGAGCCATGCTTCAGCACGAATGAGCTTGTTCGATCAGCGTGATACCACGGCCCCACAGAAAAGCGAAGTTATGCAATTTTTTCGTTGCTTTACACCGAGTGGGAAAGGTTTCCGGAACCCAAGCCTCCTCCCTCCCTGACTCTAGGGAGTGGGACTCAAAGCGCAGCAAGACGCTTGTGTCTCTTGAGTGGCAGGTGTTCATGAGCGTCGGTAGTTACTTACTATCAGGTGACCGTTCTGCTCGTTTGCTCCTTATACCATAAAAGAAAGAATACACAGTGCCCACAACCAGTACGACCTGGTCAAAACGGGCAGGGCAGGGTTAGGCATTCAAAGGTATGATTTACCTGCCTACCTTTACTATGTTTCTTAATAAATTGGAATCAGGATCATAGTGTATCTTTTACCAGAAGAAAAGTACAGTCACCGAGAGATCGGAAACAACGCCAAGGGAAACAGCTATTTATGCTTAAAAGTGTCAAAATAAAGGCTTCCAATGAGAAACGAAGCAGGTTATAGATTAGGTTTAAATATTAACGTTATGTAGTTTATACACAAAGTAAGGTGAAAATAAGTAATCTATTTAAAACCATTTCTTTTCCTATGTTTGTCAAACGATTTTTTATTTCTTGTTTTTGTGACTATTGATGAGCTTTAGTGTTATTGCACACCTTCGTGAATAATAGTTTCTGAGATTTTTAACTTATTTATATTATAAGGCAAGTATAGGTAGTTAAAGACAACAGTTCAAAACCTTTTGTCTTCATTTGTCAAGTTATTGTTTTTTTTATTAACAAGCTTTTTTAGCTTTACTTGTAACTATGTAAACATAGCATAGACTAGGAGTTAAGTTTAACCTATTCGCTGTTGTTATATACCGAAATGAAACTGTGTGAATATGTAGTTTGTATGACAATACCTGCCCTTAATAGTCTGCCCTTTTGGGGCACATCTTCAGTCGATATTTTTGCAAGTTGCGCTGGGAAACGGTCGGAACGGTCTGACTGAATTCAATTTACCATTAAAGCGTGTTTTAGTTTTACTAAGTGTAATTTCGTTTATTTAGGAGTATTTGCAAGCTTCAGTGTTATTAATAAAAAGAAAACATTTTTTTCAAATATTCGACGTACTACCTCCCTACCTACCTTTTTATGTTTAAAATATGCAATTTTATCTGTCTTTATCAACTTTTAGTAATTATTATGGTACATAAATATGCTGTGGCCGTATTGAGCTTAAACGAAAAAGTATTCCAAAATCTAAACACGAGTCTCTTAGTCGCACTAGCGCCCATCTGAAATCATTAACTTTAATAACTGTTGCCAAGTTGTATATTAATACCTATATTAAGAATTTGTCTAAATACTTGTCAAATAGCTATAATAGCTATTTTAGGACTGCGCTAAGTGTTCTATTTATTTAAAAAGAAGTCAAATTGTAATGTACCTATAAACGATTTTTAAGATATACATAGGTAGGTACTTACTTCCTATATAAACTGACGCCCAAAAACACCCTTTTTATTTATATCTATCTAAGGTTCAAAAACATTTTGTTAGATAATGTATGAGATGACGTAAATAATAAACATTTAGAACTAACTTATGCCCATGGCTTCACACGCAGTAGCATCGATTATGTCTATCACTTTTCCAGGATAAATAACATGCTATGTCCTATTATAGACTGTAATCTATGTCTGTACCATCTGATTGATGAACAAACATCCATCTCAAACTCCCATTTATAATATTAGTATATATTGTAAAGCGTAGTCTAAAAGTGCATGCCCTAAAGAAAACTCTGTAGGGGGGAGTGGCACTCTCGCATCGCACCTCTACGTCACAAACGTATGACTATTTTAATTTCGCCGCGGCATAATCGAGGCGGCTATTTTCGAGTTTTTATTTTGGCGTAGTTCGCGTGTGGTCGAAGCCGCCATGCTCTTTTGGCGGGAAAAGTCACAGTGGCCGGCGGTAACTCTCGGTGCAGCCGTAGACGTGACGACAGGACCTCTTTCTAGTAGAAGAAATAAGAATGGTGAGTTCTTTTCTTTTATCTTTCTTAATAATCACTGTCTGAAAAAAAACTCAAAATACTGGTGTAAGTTTATAGATTTTTATCGTCAATCCGTTTTTTTTGTAATGTATCTTAATTTCTGAAAATGGCATTTCACGTTTCTAGATACCTAAATCTAAAAGTTCATCTAAATCGGTAGAGTAGTTTCTCAGAAATCATATGACAGAGCAATATGGTAACCGGCCTGACGTATGGCCTGTGGTAATTGTAAGTAATAGTAGGTATTATAAATTCAAAAACTAAAGATTATGGACATCTAGCTTGTTGTTGATAGTCGAGAACATGAACAACGCATTTTAAGTAAATAAAAAATTACAATCTAACAAGTTATCAAATCAAAACTACTTTCGTTAATCTTATTAGTAATCGCTAATTTAATATAAGAAAAAAAACTAAAAATAAGGATAATATCAAGATTTTCTTAGATTTTTAATGAAATTAAATAATCCAGTTTTATTTTCTGTGCCGCCACCTTTGACAAATAAATATATTATGCTTTATATCATCATCAACAGCCTTCCCAGTCCACTGGAGAACATAAGCCTCTCATTAGAAATGAGGTTTTGGCTTTAAATGCAATAATATTATTCTTAGGTACAAACTGGCCAGCTTTTTCTTTTGTCAGCCTGCAGACTACACTAGGAGCCACATCATCTAAAATAAGTTAATCTGGTACTTCTTTTAAATGAGGTTACAAGAAACAGACAAATCAGGCAGAGATTTAAGGGCGCTAGCAAGTTTGTAACTAAGTACTTGTGGTTTTTTTTTTTATACTAGAGTCCGTATTTTAGCAGAACACGTCTTTTAATACATTTGACAGAACCGGTTTAATGACGTTTTTTTTGCATGACATAGTACTAGCATATTCAAACATAAATAAGCCCAGAATATACATGTAGGTACTGCATAGAAACAGCGGTAGAAACAGTGGACAGTAGCTACAGATAGAATGCAGAACATAACAAATTAGTACCATATTAAAAAATCAAACTGATTCTTTAGCTGTGTATCTATGTATGTATTGGAATCTTCGAACGTGATGACCCTCTACAAAATGGAATGGAATTAAATTGAAGAACCGGTGACTGTACAATTATTTGTTAAATTTGACCAATTATCCTGATCAGTATCTTCAGGATTAAAGGCTTTTTCCATACCTAAAAATACAGTAGTGTCTTTGGCTACGTACTAAGAGGCGTGTGTTGAAGCATATATGTGACTTACTTACTTGTTCCTACTTTAGTCTTCATCATCATCGTAGATCATTTCAATTCATTTTTTACTACTGTGGCCATTCACTTACGAACGAAAACTTACGCATACTATCATTACGTGATTCTTAAATACATTTAAAATATTGTAACTATTTGGAAATAAGTAGACACATTAAAACACAAAAATACTTATCCTGTGGATAACAATTAGCCAATGGATCAGATATCTTATCATTATCGAAATTGCCGAGATTGGTGTCTGGATACACTCCTCAAAATTGCGTGCAAAAAGAAACGAAATTGTTGCGCACGAAATAATCAAATATTCAACATACGTTGATAAAAATGTCGGCTTATGTAGTTCAATGCGGATATTATGCGGATATTTATTGTGCTAACTTTGCAGGTAGTGAAAGTTTTCACTTTTGAATTACAAAAACTGTTGATCGCATCATGCCAAATTCACGCGCTGAATGGCGGAACCATTTTCAAAATGTATACATAGCACCTATGTAATTTCTGCTTGTACGAGTACGTAGTCATTTGGCTAGATAACTGCGGTATATAAGCCGCTGGTTTTAGAGTTTCTATAGTCATCGGATTTTAATCAGTAGGTACACAAACTACAAGCTGTATAAAGAAGCGTGGTTTAAAAATGTGAATAACATGACATTTTTTTTCTATTCTACTCCAATTGCCATAATAAAATTATGTAAACAAACCGGGTTCATGTTAAATAGTTCACCTTACTGTGATCCTCAATTTAAGCCCGCCCCATAGTCCATGGGGCGGGCTTAAAGTGCAAGTTTATTCTAAATGTATCCTTAAAAGAAATTATATTCTTATCTTAGCTAAGTTTACCTAACTACGCCGTAGCCTTCACATGAGATAAGTAAAGTACATAGTAGTAAGTATTTTTTGCACACGAATGGCAAAAAGGAGTTTTTCCTTAAGGTTTTATATAAAATGCAAGTATCAAAACTAACAGTACTACAATGTCTTCCTTGAACACCTGATTGGTATAATTTTCTGCCGTAATTTTCTTTAAGATTATTACAATATAATGTTTCTTAACAGTACTTAATTTTCATACATTCTTAATTCTCAATTTTGTATCAGTATTATTTAGTATTTATTGTATTTGTTCAGTATCCTACCTCCGTGTATACGTTTTGCAGACCTCGTGGTGGAAATTAATGTGTCGCTACTGAGAACTGAAAAATACTCTCAAGCTCAAAAGAAAAGTGTATATATCGTAAAAACAAATGATACACGATTTATCAAAAGCATAACTACTCGTATATAGGACCTTCAACGTTTCCACATTTAAGATAAACAATAACTAGAATCCTAAAAAGGAAACACGGCATGTACAAATGACTAAGTGCTTAATAGTTGGTTGTAAATTTTTTAAAATCAAAATACACATAAATTCTGCAATTAAAGTAGTTAATTTATTGTTGGTCACTGTCCAACTCTCATTGTATACATTGCAATTACATCGTAACTTTAGAATCAATATTTTTTTGTTTTTTGCCAAATGTTTATGAAAATTAATTGACAACAAGCATTTAGTAATAATTTATACATTTCACTTATACATACAATAATTTGAAAAAATAATGAATAATATCAATGATTTATTTTATTCAAGAACATTGCTCTTTTTATATGTTGCTGACGGCCTCACCGCCGCTGAGATGTAGTATGACAAAGTTTGTGTAAATTGCCTCATCGATCACACAATGGCCATCCATCTCTTTTTAAGCGTGTCAAGCAACGCATAGCATGAGGTGTAAATTGAAATAAAACGGACAGGTAAATCCATTTCTTGTTAGATCAACAGTTAAATTGTTTACGGAATGAGATGTAGGGCAATACTTGGAAAAACGCTAATTATAATGCACCCTTTGGTGCATTATAATTAGCGTTATAAAGAGCCATGAAGAATTGTAAAATTGTAATTTTAAAAGGTTAAAAATAACTTTGCAACAATGCTTACGTATAACGTTTATATTTATAATAAATCATTCCATTTTTATTTTCTTGATAAAAATCCTGACGACTAGAAGGGACTATTGCTATTATAATGTTACCTGTTATAAAGTCCGTTAATTTATTTAGATAAGGTAAGGTAAGGTCAGATGTTACATTTGAACCCAAAAATATATTGTTTTCCGCATTACTTAATTTTCCAAAACTAGGAGTGGTAGTTTTTCTTTAAATTTGAATAGAACTAAAACTGAAATATACTCTTCCAAAAAAAGAAATAATTTGTATAACCGGTTTACAAATGAAAGAGTATTGAGGTAACAAACATGAATACATTTTTTTTTGTCTAAATATTTTGTAATCTCATATATTACTCTTTTGTGCACATACATATCTCTGTAACCCAATACAAACACCTAACAAATAACTTGAAAGAAAAAAACAAGGTCAATACATGATTAGATTTTTAAAAGAGTTATCCTCTAACTCCTAAAGGTCAAGGACCCTTCCATCATCAGCTCAGCAACATGACATAACGACTACTAAACGCAAATACCGATACAGCTAGACAAGCTAAAATACGTTATCGGGCCTGTAAAATTTTAGGGTTTCCCTCAATTTCTCTAGGATCCCATGATCAAATCCTGATTTGGTGGCAACGGACCACCTTGGGAGCATACCCTTTCCATTACAAAAATAATTTTAAAATAAAAAAAGAATTTTCCAAAACGGTTTACAAATGAAAGAGTTTTAAGGTAACAAACATGAAAATAATTGCGTAACAAACATTTTTTCTATCTAAATGTTTTGTAATCTTATTTATTACTCTCTTGTGCACATATATTTGTAACCCCACACAAACACCTTACAAATATCTTGAAAGAATAAAACATGGTCAATACATGATTAGATTTTTGAAATAGTTATTTTCTAACTCCTAAAGGTCAAAGATCCTTCCATCATCAGCTCAGCAACATGACATCACGACTACTAACAGCAAATACCTATAAAGCTAGAGAAAAAAGCTAAAATACGCTGTGGGGGCTGTAAAATTTGAGGGTTTCTCTAGATTTCTCTAGGATTCTATCATCCTGATCCTGATTTGGTGGTAATGGTTCGATTACAAAAAGAATTTTGAAAATCGCTCTACAATTGACGGAGACATGGGGTAACAAACATATAAAAAAAAATACAGAAGAATTGATTACCTCCTCTTTTGTGTTCCTGAAGTCGGTTCAAAAATAACATTTTGTTAAAAAATTCTACATAAATACTAAGATTAAGGTTAATTGCCTTATTTCCACTTTGAAGAGGATTTTATTTAAAATAAATTTGAAAGTCATTAAATAAGTACAGAAGATAAAGTATTCATTAGGTAGAGAATAAGTAATTATCTGTTTACCACACTGGAAATGATGAAATAATAATAGCAGAACTTGTAGACTTGTCAGAACTGCTTCATTCCGGCTAAAGCGAACTGTGTGTCTGCCCCCGGCGGACTTTGCGATACCGTACGCAATAAACAAGTCTACACATTGACGACGACAACGAAATAACTATAAATATCACAAGTACTTATTACCTACTTCTAACTGATATGATTGAGGTTGAAGAAATCCGTAAGAACAGCAAAAGTAAACAACACTGCTTTTAATACACTAACATGATTGTGATAAAAGGACAGACAAAATAATTGCGTAATATTGTTCAATAGGTTATAATAATGATATTTTAATTCACAAATAAGGGTTTGCCATATTATCCCATAATATTACAATATCAATATTAAAATTAAATATGGCACATTAAAATGTGAAACGTTAGCACCTATACTAATGTATTTAAACATTGTATCACTGATGCCAACGCCTTCCATCATTCTGGAACAAATCTGGAATTCACGTGATAGGAAAGGTTCTCTCATAGACTTTGATATTGCTTTCTTAAGTGACATATTATAATATTTCGGTATTGGACACTAAAATTATACCCATTTCATATTTCAAGAAGTAATTCCGTTACTAATAAACAAACAATAATCAACCTCGATTTAAATATTAAACCCGTTGGTATTGCCCAACACACTTTCCACTAAATTGTACCTACATCTTCAGGTTTAACAGCTACATTCGATTCAGACCTCAAGTAGATAGGCATTAAATAATGATAGGCAAAGATTTTTTATCAACACTAAATAACTAAAAGTCCCAGAAAGATATAAAAACGTCAGATGTAGGCATACGCAAGGCTCTTAGAAAACTTATCCTGTGATAACGGTTAGTCCGTTAGTCCGTTCCTTCACCGTAAATTTCTTTGAAATTCCTAAGCAGCCTTTGAACTCAGAATAACATCGTTACAAATACATTTAACATTTGCAGAGCGTTTATGCATCGGCATGTCTTTCACGCAATGATGATGTAATCCGACCGATTTCGGCCATGGCGACCACTTCGACCCCTTATAGGACCTGGAGCTGATGCGCCCGCAGATGGCTTATATAGCCGATTTTCGCAGCAAACTCCCTTTTTTTTTTGTTTTTTCCGTGCGGCAATCCCCTCGGATACCACCTGTCGGTGGCATGTCGGACTCGAACCGACTAAAACGCACGCCGTCTCGGGTACTAATAGCCGGGGAACCAGGTATACCCTAGAAAGGAAGTCCCTGGTGCCACGACATACCTCGGGTCATCTACAGACGAGTAGACGAACCCCCTCCCCCCGTGTGGGAACCCCATGTTCCCTGTGCTCCCTGGATCAGCAAACTCCCTTGCACAGAGTGGGCAGGTGAGCTTGTCGATCTCATAATTATAGTGAATGGCGGCGAGTGGACGGGCTTTGAGCTCACCGCGCTTGGCATCGAGGTCAGCTAAACGCTGTTCCTCAAATTCGCGGATTCGCTTCTTCGTAATCTCGCGCCATTCCGGTCGCTGTGCTGCCAAACTCTCCGCGCGAGAGGGCTCAATGTTGCAACTTTTCATGTGACGCTTCAGAACATCCTTATATCTGAGGAGTTGTCCACCATGCTTTCGCTTGCCCTCCTCTGGCTCAGAGTAAAAGATTCGTTTCACCACTCTCTCCTTCGTCATCCATGATATGTGACCGCACCACCGAAGTTGTCGACGCATCAAGTATGCTTCAATGCCACCAACATTGGTATTGCGCACCCGATCGGACCATCTGATCTTCATGATGGTGCGCAGGCATTTTAGGTGGAATCGGTCGAGAGTGCGTAAATGGTGACGATACACACACCAGGTCTCGGAAGAGTAGAGAAGGTTTGACGAAGGTTTGGCAGCACGATCGCCATATAAACCGAGATTTTAGTAGCCAACTTGAGGACCTTGGAACACAGCTTTCCAAATGCTGCAGCTGCAGCACTTATCCTGCTGTTGATCTCGGCATCAAGGTCACACTTAGGTGTTATAGTGTTCCCCAGATAACGAAATTTATCGACCTGTTTCAGCACATCCTCACCAAGCTCACGACCATGGATGTCTAGGGACATCACTTCCGTCTTTTTGGCACTGATCTTTAGGCCGAATTTGCAGCATGCTTAGTGGAAAGCGGACATCAGCTGTTGCAGGCCGTCTGGGGATTCTGCCAAGAAGCACAGGTCATCAGCATACATGATCTCTGTGATCAGTGCATACGAGACTTTAGTGCGCGCCTTAAGTCTGGCCAAGTTGAAAAGGCTACCGTCGGTGCGAAAGCGAATATGAACTCCTTCAGAAACAGTTTGTAGGACCTCCTTGACAACTACTGCGAAGTATAGAGCGAACAGTGTGGGTGCTAGGACGCACCCTTGCTTTACCCCACAGGTAACGGGGAAAAAGTCGGACTGTTGGCCGTCTGCGGAGATGCAGCACTGCATGTTGTCATGCAGAAGTCGCAGAAGTCTCACAAACCGCTCTGTGCATCCTAGCTTTCCCAGTACCATCCAGAGGGAGTACACACTGTCGAATGCTTTCTCCAAGTCAACAAAGCAGAGGTACAGCTGACGTCCCTGTTCTCTGCTTTTCTCCTGAATTTGACGCACCGAGAAAATAGCTTCACATGTGCCTCGGTTAGGTCGGAAGCCGAACTGGGTTTCAGCCAGGATCCTTTCTGATAGGTACGTTAGGCGGTTCAGTAGAACTCGTGCAAAGACCTTTCCAGGAGCTGATAGTAGTGAAATACCACGATATGAGTTATAGTCGGATCGGTCCACCTTGTTCTTGTAGAGGGCACTAATACGAGACAATGTAAAATCGTCTGGGACTCGCTCCTCCTCCCACATTGGAACAAACAGTTTCCACACCGACGTGTGCAAATCCTTGCCGCCGCATTTCAATAGCTTGCTTGGTATGTGGTCAATGCCAGCTGCCCGCTTGTTTTTCTGCTGTCTGATGGCAGTGACAACCTCGTCGAGCGTTAGTGGCTCATCAAGCTCGGTAGATAAAGGGAGTTGAGGCATTAACTGACTGCTAAACCGGAGGTCGTGGGTTCGATTCCCACCCAGGACAAATATTGTGTGATGAGCACGGTCATTTATTCTGTGTCTGGGTGTAATTTATCTATAATATGTATGTATTTAGAAATATATAAGTATGTTTATCAGCGGTCTGGTTACCATAGTACAGGCTCTGCCTAGTTTGGGATCAGACGGCCGTGTGTGAGTGTGTGAGATATATATTATTATTATATTATTATTAAGCTGATGTTTTGCAGATCGGCTGATCGATCCATGTTGAGCAGAGTATTGAAGTATTCAGCCCAACGTTTCAGTACTTCCTCCTTGCTATTGAGGAGGTGTGAACTGTCTAAAGACCTCAAAGGTACTTTTTCTCTTAGGTAGGAAATACCAATCAGCTTTCGCACCTCGCGGTAAAACTCCCCAGGCTGTTTAGTGTCAGCAAGCCACTGCATTTGACTAGATTTTTCCTGCCACCACTTATCTTTTATCTGGCGAGACAGCTTGCGCAATTCTTGGTCACTCGCTTTGCTCGCCGCAATGCTTCCGCCTCTTCTACTGTGCTGCCGCAAAAGCTCTCGGCCTTGAGAGCCTCATTGTTGTCATCGAACCAGTCATCGCTACGCCGGTATTTTGTACCCAATGCAGCTGAAGCGGTTTCCATAGTGTCACTAGACAAAGCTCTCCAAGCAGCACCGACATCATCCGTCTCATCTGCAAGCAACAGCTTTCCCGTTAAGGCTTCGGCATATTCTTTTCTAGCCTCGCAATGCTTTAGCCTATCCACGTTTAAACACGCAGGCTTTTTCTCTATGGATCTAGCCCCGTAGTCTTAGCTTAGTGACAATGAGTCGATGGTCAGTCCAACAGTGCGCACCGCGCATAACGCGGGTGACTTGCACTTGACTGATGTCTCGTTGCCGTATGATAGCGTAGTCTATCAGTCGTATCAAATGCCAGTGTTTGGACCGCGGGTGCATCCACGTTGTCTTGTGCTTGGCGGCAAGCCGGAACATAGTGTTTTATATCGCAAGGTCGTGTTGAGCACAAAGACTGAGCAGCAACTGACCATTGCTGTTCATGTTGCCGACTCCGTGTCCACCCAGAACTCCAGGCCAAGCCTCATAGTCCCGGCCAACTCTGGCATTGAAATCGCTTAGCAGCAGTATCTGCTCTTTGCTGTTGATGTTGTTAAGGCATTGAGATAATTCCTCATAAAATTTGTCCTTGATGTCATCAGACTTCCTTGATGCCCAACGTTGGGGCATAAACACTGATGGCATTAAGGTAGTTATCCGAGTCCAGGTGAAGGCGCAGTGTGATAACGCGGTCCGAGATGTGCGCAGGGCATTCATGGAGTTGCTTTGTTAATTGAGTTTTGATGGCAAATCCTACCCCAGACCTACGAGGTTCGGATGATGGGGTGTCTTTCCAGTAGAAAGTGTAGCCACCTCCAACTTCCACCAGCTCTCCTTCATCAGCGAGATGTGTTTCGCTGAGTGCAGCCACATCCACATTATAGCGATGAAGTTCCTGAGCTACTATAGCGGTTTTGCGCTCGGGGCAGGCGTTGCCATCTCGGTCAATCAGATAAGTTCACGCAAAAAATGCACCTCTAATACCTAAAAAAATCGTAGGGATTTCAAGATCTTATCGCTAATCTTTTAACTTCTTTTGTTTTACAATTAAATATTATTCACGGCATGAAGTTTCATTCAATGGCATCATATTTCCTAAAATAATAAAGTTTTCACTTTAATAAGCAAATTAAAGACTACTTCATACACAAATGGGTATACAAAGTACCAAGATCACCACAATAAATAAAACAAGGCAGTGATTTCCAACATTCTCTAAGAGATATTGCAATTTGTTTTCTCTGAAAGTATATTTTAAAATTTTAAAAGTATGCATCTGAAGCTTACAAAAGTCCAAGTTTTTGATGAGTTATGTTGAGAAAATGTGTTGAAATCAATGTTATCTTCATCATAATAGTGGATGTGATTTGAAGAAACGTGAAGCTAAGTAAATACTTGCGTTAATTTAATGTTAATCTTCGTTTTAATCGAACACTCCTTTTTAGGTTATTTTGGAGATAAAAGGAGCGCCATGGGGGTAAATTGGCATATGAACAGGTAAAATTGGAACAAAAGGGGAGATATTTCGATGGATTGAAATAAAAAAATAAAAAAAATTGGAATTCCTAAATAGGGTTCTCAAAAACCAATCGGCAAGAAAAATTAAACCTAAAATTAATGAACAAATTGCAGATAGACGATGACGGTGAAAAAGAAATTCAGATAAAAAAAATGCAGCCAAAGAAAAGAACCGAATGACGACAATATATAAGAAGCCTGTTGGATTAAACAATCCTAATGTAGTAATTCGGAACCTTTCGACTATTCCATTGAAACCATGCCAATAACTTTTTGCGGAAAATATTGACTGTCACGAAATTATTATGAGAACTGATGTCGAAGCTCATCAGGACCGAAACAAGAGTAAACAAGACCATGAGAAAAAAAATGAACATTTTCAAGTAAAAGCCAGGAGTTAAAACGATATCAGATATAAAACTTAATTGCCATTGCTAAGAAGTTAAATAGTAATTCCACCCTAGAAAAGCAAGAGAAGCAACTTAGCCCATCCAAAGAGATATAGAAGAAGAGATTTTGAAGATTTTAGATGAAGAAAAAATAGTTTTAGTCCCTATATTATAGGGACTAAAACTATTTTTTTTTTTCGTTTATTGGAAAGAAGAGTATTTAAGTTTTATTATTTTTTTGTTACTTACCAGATTATTTTTTATTCAAATACCTATTTGTAACCTATTAAGTTGAACATTAATAATTTAGTAAAAGTTCATCTAAAGCGAAGACAATGAATAAATACTTGAATAAATACATATACTGATTATAATTTTCAAGCTAAATGTGATATTTTTGTTATAAGGGTATTAATACCATAAAAATATGTTCTCACAAAGGATTTTTTATATACACATTAAAGGCAATAACTACCTAGCACGGTTAAATACATAATACTAAAGGTTTGTTTTTCCAAATTAGTTACCTTCAACAGGTCTGAAAAAATCCAAAATAGGTAAGTCCTACCTATTTTCTAAAACTCAAACTCTCTTTATTTCATAATTTTTTTTAAATTGTTTGTAATCGTCTTTTATGTAGACTCTAAAGTCACAAATCAACACACACAAAAGCAACAATCTCTGTTTTGTTAAAAAGTAAGCAAATAAATTTAAACCCATACAAAATCTATGATATGCATGTTTTTTTTTACGTGTGGCCGTCACCCCACCGGACCAACTAAAACCACACGGTGTGCCACTCTGCGCCTGTAATAAGAGGGATCCAGGAACTGCTATTCTTACAACATCCGGACCCCTCCTAGCATCGGCCCGCAACGGCGCGGGCTTCATCCTCAGGTGCATTCTCCATATAGGCGACGTCCGAGTGTGTATCTTCAAAAAACTCTTGCAGAGAGTAGTATGTTTTTTGTGAAAAGTAATTATTTAACTTTTTTTTAAATATGCTATCAGATTTTAAATCTTTAAGTGTCTGTGGTATTTTATTGTATATTTTTATACACATAACATACGGACCCGAATGGTAGATTGAGAGGTTGGATATTGGCAGTGCCAATCTGTCTTTATGTCGTAAGCTACGAGGTTGAGTGTAGTGGTCTTGGTTCAAAGGAAAAAGAGGCATGTGTTTGTTGACAAAGAGACATATTTCAAGAATGTAAAGGGATGTGAGTGTCAGTATACAATATTCAATGAAATGTGGTCTACAGCTTGCCATGCCATCTATGTTGGATAGGATTCGAATGCACTTTTTTTGAAGTTTGAATAGCTTGTCAGCGTCCACACTGTTTCCCCAGAGCACTATACCATAAGCGCGTTTCCGCCGCCCGGTTTGCCGACGACGTGGGTCCGAGTGGAGGTGGTCCTCCCGGGCCCTCTCTGCCGCCTCCTTCTGCGAGATGATGTCTTCGCAGAAGGATGCGACCGCGGTAAAACACCTGTCACTACCGGCCATGGAGCGTATGACGGCCGGTAGCGAGAGATCCCCCCGATAACAGCAATGAGGACCCGGCACTGCGGCGCCCAAGCTGGGCAAATTGCCAGCGCGTGCTGCGCCGAGTCCTTACTGCCATCGCAGTGGTGACAGGCGGGACTCAATTCCCTCCTAGCGACCGAGTGCAGGTACTTACTGAAGCAGCCGTGCCCGGAAAGGACCTGCGTCAGCCGGAAGAAAAGGGTCCCGTGCTGTCGCCCTGCCTACTGAAAATTATGTTAGAAAGCCTGTTACTCGGCTGTGGATTATATAGAAGACCAAAATGCTTGGGAATAATTTAGCGCAGGCTATTTCTTAAGTGGAATGTGATGTGGGCTAGGGTGTTTTCAATAATTATTATTTTAAATTTTTTATGTTTCACTCCACTTTCTCCTTTATTTGATCTTTTTTCCTAATCTTATTTTTCTCTTTATTGTCTTTTTACCTTTTACCTTTTACACACATCAGAACAAGGTTGTAGTCTATTTAATGATGCCATTGTATTTATCTATAAATTGCAAAAGAGTGGCCATGAATTTGTTTGCTCTCATAAGGCTCAACCCCTTGGAAACGGGCGTTTGTGGATCGGCACAGGCATATTTTAGATTTTGAATAAGCATTTTTTTAAGAATCTCCGCGAGAAGTACGCGAGTGGCGTGAGGCCGCTCGCCGAACCGTCCCGGCTGGTGGTTCCACGTGCTGGCTTTGCCGCCGTGGAGGTGCTCCAGCCAGGTATGGTCGAGTGGGTAGTCTTCATTGCAGTCATCGGAGGGGACCTCTCGCTACCGGCCGTCATACGCTCTATGGCCGGTACTGACAGATGTTTTACCGCGGTCGCGGAGGCAGGAGAAGGCCAGGAGGACAATCTCCGCTCGGACCCAATTCATCACCGTCGAGCCGGGCGGCGAAGGCGCGCTTACCAGCACCTCATGCCGCCCTGAGTGTGCCCGCGGATGGACGGGGACAGGTTCTCCCCTCCATCCGCTCTAGTGGCCAACCGCGAGGAGGCAACGTCCGCGTGTGCTGTACGTTGCCTAAATAGAAAATTCACTCGAAGATGGTGCCTACGCTTCGCGGGTAGGCGCTAGGGGGGGTCCGGATGTCTTAATAATAGCTGTTAACGGAATCCTCCTATTTCAAGCGCAGAGTGGCACGCTGTCTGGTTTTAGTCGGTCCGATTCCGACACACCACTCCGCCGCAAAACCCCGGTGGGGTGACGGCCCGAGGGGGTTTCCACACGCGAAAAAAATACGAAATAAGAGATTTTCGATACGTATATACATATTTCGTTTGCTAAATACTTGACAAAACAGAGATTTTTGCTATTGTGTGTGTTGATCTATGACTTTAGAGTTTACACAAGAGACGATTTCAAATAATTAAAAAAAAAAATAAGTAAAAAAACAAACAAACATACGTGGCGCGCTGGCCGCAGGGGGCCGAACCGGACACACATTCTTACCACCACTGCGTTAAAACCCAAACGAGCGTATGCACACATATACATATACGTTAAAACTGATAACATTATCAGTCCTTTTATACAGGTATTCAATGACACGCAGTTTTCCAATATGTTTGCGCACGGCGTAAAGTATGAATTTAGGGCGTTTGTCACATTGCAAATTTCGAAAGGATTTGCAGACGAAAGATTATAAAACATCACATGAATCTGTATCTGTTTTTATGTTGCACAACATAAGGCAATATGAAGTAATAATAATACGATAGGCTACCCACCTTGCCGTATTTGAGTAAGTCGGGGTACTTGTACACACAAGAATTTGAGGGCCTATTGAGAAAGCAATAATTAAAAAAACCAAACCTTAGGAGTTGATGTGAGTATCTGTAATAGTGTCAATACTCTTACCTTGTGGAAAAGCGTTACTGACCGCCCAGTGATGATGCCATTGCTAATTATTGTTTGTTTGCAGTCAATAAAATTGAAGCTTAGGTAATTTAAGCATTTTTAATTTCACTTTTTATTATTTTTATATTAATTTGTGATCGCTTTATTTTTATATAGGGGTTATAAGCCCCGAGCCGCATTTATGTAGTCAGTAAAGGTTTTAAGAATAGAAAAAAAAATAGGAGCCAGAGGAAGAAGGGTAGAGGACGAGGAAAGAGTGTTAACGTCATGACGTTATAGTCACGTCAAAAGCGTCACGTCCCAACGTCCGGTTGACTGTAAAATGAATAAACATCATCGGTTCATCGCAGAGGTCACCGTTTCCTTCTAATCTCAGATCCACTTCCGTAACAATATTAAATAACAACTGCATGTATGCTGCTTTAAATTATTGGTATTTTATCGTATTAGAGAACAAATATGTTTATTACATTTGGGTTAATTTAAAATGATGTAATTGTTTAATAAAATGTAGAGTATAGATTTTAAGCAACGTACTAGCTCGATGCATTTTTAGCTTTAGTGAGCCGTCTAAGCAATGTAGAGTAAATTAATAATCCTTAAGGGTGCTTCTACACGATGCACGCTCCGCGGTGCTCGCGGGCCACTCGCGCGCTTTACTTGCGCACATTATATCAACCAAACCTGCAAGTAACTCGTGTATGCTACTGACGCAGTAACCCGCATCTTTGCGCGCTCCAGCTACTTGCACCGTGTAGAAGCACCCTAAGTTTTATCATTCATTGTTCTCGTGGTTGGTAAGTATTCTAAAATACTAAGTTATTTCACTTAGTGACATATTGACAAGCATTTCTTATCATTTACTTTAAGAGATAAGTTAAATTTTAACATATTTTTATTTATAACAATGAATGAGGTTGGAAAAGACCGTAGAATCACTCATTAGGTGATTAGGTATTGAAATTGAATTCTGATTTTGCACACGGAAGTTTTTGCACTAATATCAGTCACTTATAATAAAAGGTTTTATTTAGATACAAAAGTCGTGTTATGATCGTGCTAGACGCGCAAATCTCTAGGTACTCAAAGATTAGCCATTTCTAGGCAAGCGTCTGCAAAATTACGGCTTTTAGGTTTTAAATTCACGCCAGTTATGTAATCCTTATGATACCAAATGTGTCATGTTCCACATCCTTAATTTCCCCGCAAGGCGAACCAATACAAAAACGCGGTGTCTGCGTCGCCTCCTGCTATAATCCCTGGATACGAGATAAACAAGTCACTGTTATGGTTCTTTTACACGCTTTCCGAGGCTTGGCAAACGTCCACAAGCTAAAAGCCTTTACAAACGCTTGGATACCTGCGATTGTGTTCCGGCCAGACAAACATCGCAGACGTGGACGTTGAAGTTGTTTCGGGTATTGCATTTGGCTTGACACAAAATTTAAACAGCGACACTAAACACGCTCCAACATGTAAACACGTGGCAAGCGCTTGCCGCAAGCTTCTTTTGATCTGTGATAAAAACCGACACTAGCCCGGATCGACGACAAATTCACGCAAGCCAAGTGAAACATTCATTCACACGCTTTAGAGTTTAAACGTAGAAATTTGGATCCCAAGTGAAGATAACAGTTCATCAGAACAGGATTTCCATGAGGATTAAAATACAAAATGAAATAGAAATTTCCTTTAGAGCATAATTTATCGTTGTTAGAGTTCCATAGCCTACTAGGAACTCTCATGGTTTTGCCATGTCCATCTGTCTGTCTGTCTGTCTGGCCGTCTGTGGTTTGGCTGTAGCTGTAATTTGTACACATTCAAATTGAAAATTGATTGGATAAAATTGCTGAATTTGTAAAATCATAAAATTGTAAGGTTGTTTTTTTTCTTTTTTTTAAAGGTTTTCAGACATTTCAGCTGTGAATGCAATTTATAAGTCGGCACTTACAACATGCAACTACAGAACCTTACACTACGCGTAGCCCGACACGCACTTGGCCGGTTTGTACCAATCAATAAGTAGATTTTTAGCCGGTTTATTTTAAAGTTGGTACCTTGGTCATATTGGGTTGTTCCGCTATTTTATCTGGTTTCTTAGTAAAAAAAAAAAATATTTTTTAGGTAACTCCCGCACAAGGAATATATCCTGTCTATGTTATATATTAGTCTTCGATAGTAAACATAATCATATTAAGATTAGCGTCAAAACCCTTATTTATTATCTTACAGTTAAGAGTAGAATTAATTCATTCGATTACTTTTATCTATTTGTCATGTGAAACAAAATATAGTATGGATTACCTAATCATATATACATACAAGGTGGTTGTTTACTATTAAAATAAACGGTTTATCATAAATAGAAAAAAAGTGTTTTAAGATATAAATATGTCATTGACTTTAAAAAGCAAGTCATGTTCTATGGTTTTTTATTTTCTACAAATATATCAATAAAACTTAACATAGCTAAGTAAAAAGCAATAATAAGTACCCTCAATATAACAGGTAATATTATAATAGCACTAGAAAAATCATAGAGAGAACACGGACTACCGCTGCCTGTAAGTGGAAGCGATACAGGCAACAAGAGAGATGGATGCCCGATATTACCTTCTGTCTTGTTAAGCTCTCTATTTTTATATGATGCGATTGGCTACTTATTAACCCCTCAGACCGAGACCGAGGTCTGTGGTTGGCTGAGGAATATGTAATAGCCGAGGCTAGAGAGAGTTAGAGGGGACTGACTTTTATCAATCTCTCTCGATGCCTATATTGCAATATTGGGGCTCTTGTTCCCTCTAGGTTATATCTCAAGACTCAAGACATTTAAGAAATTTGAGTAATACACTCCTTTTTTTTTCCTTTTAAAACAACAACATAAATATTACTAAAAGTTATTAATTCATCGTGATATGATAGGTTCAGTAAAAGCGTATAAAGGTTTTTTTCTAAAATTTAAAATGAGTGACTTAATCCTTAGTGATGAAATAAAACCCCTATCATGAATGAACTTATCGTAGGTACATTTGTGCTTTTTGCCTATACACATTATCCATGGTAATTTTTAGACAAATACACGAAAGAAATACTCGTAAAATATTTTTTTTTTACAATTAATTTAGGTTTCCTACTAACACAAACTTCTGCTAGCGATTTTTCATATTTGTAGAACAAAAAATGAAAAATTTATTAACTGAAATTGACTCTTTTAATGTTTAACGTAATTGTTATAATTATTGGATATTAAAACTCTTCTTGTCATTTTTGATAGGTATAAACTATCGCAACTGATTCAAGTGCGATTTTATCAAGAAACAAACCTGGTTGTACTATAAAAAAAAAAAGTTTTTCTAATCTTTCTAATTCTTTTATTAATTATTTTAAAATATATAAATATACTGCATAACAACACGCTTAAATTACAACATCAAAAAAAATTAAGAAATATATTTAGGAGTATTATTTTCAGGACGGCCTTTTAGTCTACCTATCGAAAACGAGCTATTAACTATAGAGTTTAAAAAATATATATGTATATATATTTAAATACATATATTTAAAAGGCTAAAGATATTTAAAAATCCATATCATGACGCATGATTATCGTAACGATAATTAACCTTTAATGGCATTTTGGTTGTAATTTTATCTGATTGCCGGAATGCCCGGGTTTTTGTATGGAACAGTAGGGGGCTTATGTGATGTCAGTTTGTTCAATTCGGACATATCATAACACTGATAACCAAAATATGATTAAATGGCATATATTTTATGTAGGTTTAGGTTTTCATGTGACAACAATGTAATGCAGCTTCGCCCGCGACTCCGCTTGCCAAAAACTTGTTTTTCCTGTCCACCAGGAACAGTACTTTTTATCGTATCCCTGTGTAGTTGAGTTTTGTTGTTGTTAATAAACAAGCTTCATTTTTACCAACTTTAAAAATTGCAGGAGGTCCACAATTTGGTTGTATTTTCTTTATGTTTGGTACCTCAGAACTCCCGTCATTTAAGTATGTACCTACTGATTTGGAAAAATAATATTTTATTTCGCACAGTATACTTTCCGTTAGGTTCTATTCAAGTTTTAAAGAAAAAAATAAAGCGTAGTAGTAAAACTAAGTAGTAAGTAAAACTAAATGTAGAAAATTACAGAATGGAGAATCAGTTTATTATATTACGTCATGATGTGGGCGGTTATTAAATTTAGTGATACTTTTTTAATGGTATTTATAAGTTATAACCGTTAGATTTACACAAACCGATACTTGGCACAGCCGATTAAGTAAGTTATCTATAGGGAAATTTACATTTTTATAATAGTTTATTAATATTACCTAATAATACATTTGCTAATATTATTGGGATCACGGTACAATATTTTATTTATTTATTTTAAACTTAATGCACATATTGTACAAAGGCGGACTTAATGCCATTAGGCATTCTCTCCCAGTCAACCTTCAGGTGATGTAGAAATATGATGCGGTAGGTGCAAAATAAAATATGATATTAGCATAATTTAGGTCCAGAAACATACACAATATAAAAACACACATGCATACATAAACCTACATAAATTTAATAAAATATATAAATACTCATGACTGCACGGATGGCGTAGTGGTTTAAGCGGTCGCCACGCCGCTTCCTACTACGCCGAGTGTTGTGGGTTCAAACCCCACATGGGATGACACTTTGTGTGATCCACAAATTGTTGTTCTGAGTCTGGGTGTTCTTTGTGTCCGTTTCTTGTATGTTTGTAAAGTCCCCCGCGACACAGGATTTATTCCTAATGCGGGAGTTGTCTTTTTAAAAAAAAAAAAAAAAAAAAAAAAAAACTCAGTCGGGAACTAGAGCTGTAACTATTTCGCCAATTCACCCCGAAGAAGATCGCGCACTTTTCCCTTGAATGCAAGGCGATTTGTTGACTTTATTTGTTGATTTTTTTTAAGTATAAGTAAAAAGGAAGTACATTTTATAAAGTAAGAGCTAAATATTTGGATTAAACAATACATTTTAGAACAAACATGTTTTCTACCCTACAGGAAATAGGTAAAAATTTCTTTAGTCTGTACTTTTTTTTGGTAATTTTGTCGTCATTCTCACAAATAGCAGTAACGCATACGTGATATTTACCACGAAACATAAACGCTTTGTTCTTGAAATTACTGTCTTGGTGGCGATTAGCGATGAGCTCGTCAATAAGAACCAGTAAGAGGTCGCTTCACACCGACACCGCGATATCAGTCACCTATTGAACCTGAGCATATCGTACTGGTAATAACTGGACAGTAGCCGCGGCAGGCGGCTTCTGATAACGCTTCAACATACACAACACGACGCGAGTATGTAACTGATCAGTTACGCAAATATATACTCTATTGCTCTCTATTTTTCTTGAGTAAATCCATTGAAATGCGTGTAAAGGGATTAAAGACGAATGTTGCCTACCGCGTGCTGATATTACTATTGAGATGACGAAAATGTGTGCAAGCAGAGTATTCGCGGGGGACTCGGCCTCTTATCGGCGCGTTGTCAGTTGTAGACGTTTTAAAAGTAAGCGGCGCGAGCTCCCACCATCATTGTGCGTAGCGACTTCACAGTGAGAACAACCAGTCACGACCAAATAGTTCATTTAGTGAGAGAAGTGCCACGATGTTAGTATTTCCGGTTTGGAAGACGGATATCCCTAGGGAACGGTGTAGGGCTCAAAGATGGATGGCCGCAGAAAGATTCGCACCATATTTTGCAAGACCTGTTGTAATACCACCACAACCACCTCAGGTGCGACTTGTTGTTATATATTTAAATATAGCATTATTATAATAATGTTATATTTAGTATTTTATGATTTATGCATCAGACTGCTGACCGGTATTTGTTTAGTTTTTATATTAACTAAAATTAATCGTTTACAGTTGGAAGACGATGATTCTTCGTGCGGTTCATCCCCCGAACGTAACACAAGTGAGACGTTAGACAACTTGGAGGGTTTATGCGGCTGGAGAGGTTGCAACGCGCGTTTCGAGAGTGTGGCGCGTCTGTCCGCGCACGTCGCCCGCGCTCATGCGCTTGCCCATTCAGATGGACTCTTCTACTGCGCCTGGAAGGGTTGCAGTAGACCACAGAAAGGATTTAATGCACGGTAAGCGTTAACATGAAAATACACCATTATGTTAATTCAGATTTATACTCATATTTTTAACACTGAATATATTTTTTATAGTATTTAATCATAACATATTTTTTGTTCATAGGTACAAAATGTTAGTACATGTCCGAACGCACACAAATGAACGGCCTCATACCTGCAATCAGTGCAACAAAAGTTTCTCCAGAGCCGAAAACCTCAAAATTCACTTCAGATCTCATTCTGGAGAGAAACCATACGTCTGCCCTTATGAGGTAAATAATATAATCTATCTACATAATTATAACTTTCATCTTAATTAAAAAAAAAATTATAACATTCAACAACAAATTCTGCGTCAGTTGATCAATTTAAGTACTTAATCTTTTATTTCTTCTTCTACAGGGGTGCGGTAAGGCATATTCAAATTCGAGCGACAGATTTAAACACACAAGAACGCATGCAGTCGAGAAGCCCTACTGCTGCAAGGTTCCAGGATGCAATAAACGTTACACGGACCCTTCGAGCCTCAGAAAGCACGTCAAAACTTACAAACACTACAGCACAGAGCAAATAGCACGACGAGAATCATCAGATGAATACAGCCAAGACACATATTCTCCTTCCAAAGATACTTCATCATATACAATCATAGAACCTTCCTCTCCAGTACCCGCAAGTATACCGTACAACCCACCTGTCAGCTCTCTATCGCCGAGACAAACATTCGCGCCTATCTTATCAGAAACCTCCGTCCCAAAGTCAATACCTTACGCTCCGATCGATGACCGAGTTACCTATATACGATCACTTGAACCTTCGTACCCAGTGAGAATACCAACAAATGAAATGTCTTATACTGAATATTCACAAATGTACGAACATGCTTATAGAAATTATTACTCCACTACGATAAGCTACCCGCCTTTGACACCCAGTATTAGTGAAAAAGTATTAACCTATGAAGACCGACCTCGACTAGATGACGTTCCCCTCAGTCATGTAGAGGCAAGCTCAAGGATCTATACTCCTATGGAAGAAGAGATGCCATTGAACCTAATATGTACAAAGCGACGTGATTATAAACCAATTGAAGAGTTAATAAGACGTACAGACTTGCCTTTAGATTTAAGTACCAAAAGTTAGTATTTATTTACAAATAAAATATATTTTTTTGTTATTATATTTTATCATTTTTTCACCCAATGATTTTCGTTTCATATACAATTCTTGAGCAAAGTACAAGTTTAAACAGCATACAAATATTTGCCTATATTTGTATTGTTCATCATATTCAGCACATCTTTATCGGCGTGTAAACATGGGGTACATGGCAGACGAGCTGGGCGGATTACTTCCTTATCTGATGACAAACTAAAACTCATTGAGTTAAAGATAAAACACATGGATATTTAACAAGAATAGTTGACTAGTAATAAAGAAATGAACATAATATAAACTACAGAGACATTTAGCTAAAAACAATCTATTTTTCAAGTGGGAAGACTTTAGCGAATGGCTAGTTTAGTAAAATACCAGCTTACCTTACTGAGCATTTATATTAATACTGTTGTAAAATATTATATCATTTAGTATCCAGTTCATTTCATTGCGTTAGGTACGTAAATATCCTATTTCTAGGGGGAGCAAGCAAGCAGACATGTCACCTGACAGTAACTGACTAGGCCTGTCTGTGGATCAATGCAACTCAACCTGCCAACCTTTGAGTGATTGAGAGTTAGGGGTTGGGCCTACGGTAAAGTCACTGACTGGATGAAAAGTAGTAAAAGAATTATTTGACACTGTTTTTATGCGAGACCATGATATCACGCCGGTCGAGCCGGCGAGGCCCTGGCAACGGATCAGTAACTGCCACATCTTTGTAAGTTTACTGGTTATTGGATCCTGGGGGTTTTTACGGTAAGTGATAGCAAAGGACACTGACAGAACATATTATGGAAAAACTATCAATACTTAAATGTGGACGTAAGCTTCATACTGGACAGACAGATATTATTATTTGTTCTTAATGTTTCTTTCGACCACCGAGCAACATATTAGATCATTTCAATGCCGATCCAGTTCAGCAATCGCCCACGAACAATTTGTGGAAAACTGGTTTAGGTCGGCGCATGATCGGATTGACAATGTACTGAATATTGCGGAAAAAGGACGCCTTAAGCGATTCTACACCAAAGAAAAATTCGAAAGAAAATATCTATCTCTTTGAAAAGGCATTCCCCCAAGGACACAAAGGATTAATCCTCCTACAAAGTTAGACGATCATGCGGCCAAATGGTTAACGTTGTTGGGAACTTTATACAATATGTCACGATGTAGGATCAGTAGTTACAATGTAATTCAACCTATCTTCGATAAAAGAGGATGAAGTGTACTTGAAGAGTATAAAATGTTACTATTCATATAAACTATATTTAAAAAAACCAAGTAAAGCCTAGTAAGTCCGAGAATTTCAAGAGCTTCTTGGAGGGCTTTGAAATTCTTTAAGAACCCAGTAGTGGGTCTCCAACTGTCTCACAATTCCAATTTCTAAGTTAACTTCTCGTTCTATGTTGAATCTTTGTTTAATCGTTACTTCATATTTAAATTATACTGTTTTTTCATCAAAAAATAAGTTTATTTATTTGTTGCGGCATAATCTTAAATTATTTGTTTAATTATATGCGCCGACCCCAATTTTAATTAGGCGATTTCTTTTATAGCCGTCCGCCTGCCTGACTGGGGGACTGACGGGTGGGGAAACAGGAATGTCTATCCGTCTATAGCGGTCTATCTGTCCGTACGAGAGCTATGCTTCGGTTGAAGCGATACACGGCCTCACAGAAAACCAGTGTTGAGCAATATTTTGTTTGCTTTTCGATCAGTGGATAAGGGTACCGGAACCCAAACCCACGGTTTTTTGGGGTAGATACTTACCACCAGGTGACCCCTATTAACGTAAATAGAACCATCAGTTTTTCCTGTGATTAAAGAGACCACTATGACAGCAACATCAAGAAGAGACGTGATTTAAATTTGACCTGTCTTCTCGATCCACATACTCACTTAGACACTATCGCTACTCAGACATACTGTACCACCAACATCTGCATACTGACTTACTGCTGATAAGATAATGAATAAACTATAAAGTAAGTGCTTTCATTTAATATTTAAAAGCTACACATTAATCAATTATGACAAGACAATGACATTCACAATAAAGCAGAGGATTGCATTAGATGATATCTAGAAAAACAGAATAGGTATTTACCATATTTTATCTAGAAAAGTAGATAAATTAGGTATGTAGGTAAGTTCCGTAGATACTAAAGTCTAAATGCATAAAATTTTGTAAAATATGATGCATTTGTATTATGTAAGCATTTAATGTAATGCGTATATTGCGTACTTATTAAAAAGAAATGCGCAGGTGACGTAATGGGGCATAGATGTAAATCCGGACGATACCGCTTACCGGAGATATGCGACTACGTCACTAAGGTTTTAAGTTTTTTTTTTGTTATTTTCGTTTTCGTTAGTTAGTTTTATTGAAAATATTGGTTTCTATGCTTACTTATGTGTGAAATGCGATTCCATTCTACTATCTCTTGTAGTTTGATTTTTACACTCTTTGACAACACAATTCGGAATGTTTACTTGTAAATATTGTTGACATTTCTGATGAGGTTTTGACTGGCAAGGTTTAGTTTCGTTGTACATGTGTGCGTGTAATTGTGTATGAACACGCCAAGGCGTAGTTCTAACTGGCCTCACTTCTTTGTTCACAGAGTACTATCTTAACTCTGAGCATAAAAACCGCAAAGAAGATAGCGTAACTCAGAAGCAATCCTCAATTTTAAAGCACTCTAAGTTGAAATAAGTTTTTTCATACTTTGTCTTCTTAAAGATTCTCATATAATTTCTACGTCTTCAAGGATTTTACAGTACTACTTTACGTTGAATCATAAGTGAAGGAACAGCGCAAAGATGGTGTATTTTCTAGGCCTAGACCGAGACTAAATAGGTAAAAGGAGGAAGAAAGATAATAGAATCGGATCATCCATTTAGTAGTTATGATGTCAGAGACAAACATACAAAATTTTAAGGTTAATTATAACAGCTGACCTATTTGGGCATTAGGTTAATAATATAGGACGAAAAAAACAAATATGTAGTGGAATATTTAGGCGAACCAGATTTATCTGGTTTTAAGAGACGAGTCGACTTGGGTCTTAAATAAATATTAATAATAACAAAAGTGATTAACTTTAATCAGTATATTTATTACATCTTCGTAAACGTGCTTGATACAGTAATAATAATTAATATATGTTATTTTTAAGTAATGGAATTAAAAAAGTTATAACATTTCCTTCGTATACAAATATCAATAAGACAATTATTACATTTTATCATTAGAAATCTTCGTAGAGATATCCTTGTTTTACTTACCTGCCTTGAATTATGAACAAAACCCTCGAATCTCTATTTAACACAAATTGTTATTAAGAACAGCTTTAAACGTTACTCAAGTAAAGTTTATATTTTTATATTTTTGCACTCCGTAGCGCTAAGCTCGCACAAGGCGAGCCATACCTTCCGCAATGGTATTGAGGGCGGCGAGATCCTTGCGAGCCGTGTCTAAAAGATGAGCCATACCACGTTGTTGTAACGACAAGAACTGCTTCACGTCTTCTTGTGCACCTGTAAAACAAGCACTCCTTGTAACCTTATTTTTCTTACAGACAGACTAACGATTACTTTTGTTAGACACTAGCTAATGACAAACTTTGATATAACCGTCCATCCCTTATTTAATCCCCTTAGAGGTTGGTAATTTCCAAACATCCTATCTTAGTGGGTGCTTGCAACATAAAAATTATCAGCTGCCAAAATTTCAAGTTTGTAGCCCCAACGGTTTGGTCTTTGCTTTGATAAAGCAGATTATGAGGGCAAGTAATTTTGTACGTATACATATAATTATTATATGTCAAAAGAGAGAAAAAGAGCGACTACCTCTAATTTGTTACAGTTTCTATTAACGAGTAATCATCTATCATCGATGTTTAAGTGCACATAATACTGTAGCCATCACTGATCACTTTATAATTTTACGTAATATTTTGCACTTATACATATGACTAAATGTTTTAACTGTAATTTTATTTTGGTGTGGTACGAGGTGTGTCAACTACCCGTTTGTTGTTTTTGATCCAAAGGTTTTTTATTCAAAAAATTATAAAAGTATCTGCGTTACATAGATAGCGACTGATAACTGTAAAAACAAGCATTTTAGTATAAAATAGAGATGGCTAAGATCGTAAATAATAAAGATAGATGTTCGAAAATGTATAGCAGGCGCGGACAGTACTTGACAACTATTTTTTTTTATTATTGCGTACTTTTAGTACTCATGCGTACTTACAAACATAAATCGTTTTATTTAGTAAAACAATTTATGTTTTACAATAGTATTATAAGTATATGTTTAAAGTCTGCTGTGTAAACTCTACTTTTTACAAAGAGATCATCTTGAACTCAGAGATGAGGTCATTTGAACACCTATGTCGCTTTAACTAATAAATCGATTCAAATGATAACTTGCATCTATCTAGGGTGTCAAAAACAAAACATTATACCTACACACCCATATTCATACATAAACTCGAAAAACAAAGTTTTATCTATCTTGCGCAGTCGGATAAAATGCAAGTAGGCATATAACTCCTCAATCTCTCGTGCTAAACTTTGACATCAAAACTATTTTATCTACGCATTTATACAAAGTAAACAACTCATCGGTTCGTAACTGTTCGACTGAGAGACCATTTTTCCGTATTTGTTTAAACTTAATTATACGAACTAGAAATTTAGAATTTAGCATTTTCATGTTTTAAATATAGGTAGAGTAATAATTAACATACCGGGGTCAAGGTGATAGCGTTCGTGAGGCGCTCCTGCGCTTGCGCTACGCTGCAGACGCACGGCACACAATAACTCGTTCAGACGACCCTGTACAGAAACATTTGTCAATTTTGTGAGTTATCAACAATAACAGTTCGCATAATGTAGAACAATGGCTTAAAGTTGCGGCCGGTATTAGTCCGAACTATTCCTCGGAGCACTCTCAATGATATATGCGATAGAGAATGCTGAGTAAAGCCACATCTCTACGTAACGCTAAGGGATCGAGCCGATCAGAGATGTTTGGGCTATCGGCGATTCGAGTCGCTCTTCGTTGGATACGGTCCAGAGGGAGAAGCTGGTAGTGAGGCGCCCCTGCATAGAGATGAGAACAGTATTTCAAATGCGGCCAGACTTGCGCCTTATAGAGTTGAAGGCGGTGAGCCGGAGTGAAATACTGCCTCAATCTGCTCAGCACACCGAGCTTCTTCGAGGCCAATTTGACCTTACCCACTAAGTGACCCCAAAACTGGACTTCGCTCAATATGTCGATGCCTAGGATTCCGATACTGATTGAGGCAGTTAGGGAGGTGCTCTTAAACCAAGGTGATACGACAAATGGTATCTTCTTGGCGGTGAACGTACAGACCTGTGTCTTTTTTGGGTTGAAGTGGATTTAGTCGGCCCCAATCTGAAACTTCCGCGTTAAATTTCAGACACAAGTTTGTTTCGACTCTCGCTGACGTTAAAGAGCACTATCATCTGCATAGCAATGGATGCTACTAGTTTGCAACATGTCATTGATATGCAGAAGACACAGTGTGGGTGATAGCACACAGCATTGTGAGACACCAGCATTTACGAATTTCAAGTCGGAGCATGCACCGTCAACAACGACCTCAATGCTTCTGTCCGTAAGGAAACTGGTGACCCAACTACACAATTTCTCAGGCAGTCCATAAGAAAGGAGCTTCGAGAAAAGCGCCTTACGCCAGACCCGATCGAAGGCTTTCGCTATATCCAAACTAAGTTGAGAAGCTGGTGATCATGTAAGTACCGGAGGAGCTGGCAATTGATTATGGATTCCTTAATCTTAGAGAACAAAGGAGTTATGGCTATAGGCCTGTAGTTGGACGGGTCAGAGCGGTCACCTTTTTTAGGGATCGGGTGCACAAACACTACCTTCTAGGAGTTCTGGACGACGCCTAGGGAGTAGGAAAGTCAGAAAAGGCGCGTAATAACAGGTGAAACCCCGGAGCACACGTCCTTAACACGATAGAAGAGATTCCTTCGAGCCCACTTGACTTATGAATGTCGAGGAAAAAGAGTACTTTACGCACTGATTTTTGTGAGAACCGGATTTCCGGCATATAGCTCTGGCACCGCGGTATGGTCGGCGGTTTGTTTCCTCCATCATCCAAAGTTGAGTTGAATGCAAAGAGTTTGCCTAGGAGATCGGCTTTCTCCTTGGCATCATAGACCAAAAAAAATCTCCTATCTGCAGGGGTGGAAGGGACTGGCTACAGATAGCAATAGCTCTTTAAGGGACCTGGAGGCTAAGTTATACAGTTTTTTAGCGTGCTGGTATTAACATCGCCTACCGTCGCTGCATTTGGCCATGCTTGGTAGCATTCCACGCTTTCGGCGGGAAGCCGTTTTGCAGGATCTGTCAAACCAGGGCTTGGATGGCCTCCGATGGGAATTAATGTAGAAAGAACGAAAAGTTAAATGCCCTGAAGCACTACATCAGTGACAGAATCGGCGACGACGGTGGGATCATCCAGCAAGAAACAAACCATCCCATTCCGCTGACCTATAGTTCCATACACGGCGGCCGCCTGTAACTCACGACCGTGGCAAGCCTATGCCAAAAGTGACAATAGGTAGTTTAGGATTTTAACTACAGATGAAATTAAAATACGCAACGTACGTTTATATTATTCGGTTATACAACTCTATAAGCTCACTGTAATCAAAAACAGACATTAAATATCGTTCGTGGTAGTGCTCTGATAATATTATTTTAGGTGAATAAAAACATGGGCAATATTAAAAAAAATTGAAACCAGATATATACGAAAATATTATATATATATTGACGATTTAAATAAAGGTAATTGGTACCATCTCGAATATAGACCGCCTTCGCGACGATCCAACAACTAGTTATGACCAGTTATACAATAATAATAATAATATTCTACCACATTCACAAAACGAGTGCGTTGCTAAGAAAAGGAAAACTTTAAACAAGAGTAGTATAATAGGCCAAAACCTCCTTTCTAAGGAGAGATCTACGTCCAGCATTGGACTATTAAAGGCTGTTGATGGTGATGGACGCCAGCCTTTGAAGTACACTCATTTTTTTAAGGCTTGTAGGCCGTATCGGTCCGAAAAACATTACCTTAAACCATCAACTTAAAACATTTGCTTTTTTTTTATACTGCACACGGCACATACTGACATTTAATTCATTGCCTTAGTTGTACTGAAATTTTGTATTCACGTAAACAAAGTATTATTTTTACTCATGTCAATATTATTTTAATTACATAAATATGAACAATGACGATGCTTACAGTGTAAAAAATGATATTTTTACGTCACCAAAAAAACAGAACAGAAAAAACTAAAATTGGAAGACTGTTTTAATGTTACATAAATTCATATGGCCATCACCTACCGAATGCCATTTAATATTCATTAGATTATTTATTAGTCACTATGCTAACAGGAGGCTAAGTCCTTTAACAGGGTTAATAAATAAATACTTTACAGACACTTTGAAGAACTAAAATAGTTTTGTAAGAAGCTAATTTATATAACACGCATTCTTTATTAAGTAAAACGCCTTGAAAGATATTAAGGTTGGCAACAATTCCTACTACAGTAAATAGCAATGGTATGCTGGTATATTATATATATATATCTTGGTGCGTGGTTAGTGCGCGACTACGACGACGATTCTGTACATATACATATCATTTATTAAATTAAATAGGGTAGCACCAATTGGTACTAGGGATTTCCATTCTACGTTACACCTGGGCCTCAATTCTGCTATTTTATGTTCACGCCAAGCCACTGTCAAACCACTGACACGCTATTGAGATGCCATCGAGTGGCCATTGGCATCGGTATAAATATCGGTAGTCTACACTAACTAAACAACAAAAAAAACAGCAACGATAATTCTATTAATTACGGTGTATTATTTCGTTGTAGTTTATACATTTGTATCAACAAATATGATAAATCCATAACAAATTTATGGACCAAAATTAAATAAACGTAATACATTTTCAAATTATAAGGAAATGATTTATTTATTTTTCCAAATATGGCAATCTTTTTGATATCACCACTGATGAGCCACTGCCATTCCATTGCCACTGTAAAGACACTTAGTTAGTGAAGACTACCGATATTTAATACCGTGCTAATGGCCACTCGATGGCATCTCAATAGCGTGTCAGTGGTATGACAGTGGCTTGGCGTGAACATAAAATAGCAGAATTGAGGCCCTGGTTCACCAGCTACTGATACCCAAGACGGTGACGGTTTTTAGTTCGAATGAGACATAAACATTTCACCGCTCGTCCGGTGGGAGCACCCCAAGGGATCCCCGCACAAGAAAAATAAAAGGGTAGCGGCAACTGAGGAAAATGAAAATACTTCTGAAATAACGTACAGTAGACGTTCTTTCATATAATGAAAACACAAAATAAGTAGCTCCGCACTATGTTATCACTATGTCATCTCAATTACCTAAAGAAAATAAAGTCAATTTTTGTGCAAACAAAACACATGAATTGCCATCGTGTGTTTTCTTATGTAACGTCTCGCCGCTCAGACAATCTCTATGTAAGTAAACATGTAGTGCATGTGTGACATGTACGGCCTACTACATTAGTGATGTCGCTGATCAGGCAAGTAATTACCTGAGGGGCATTACATACGATTTTGTGCTGTTTCTTTTAGTATATATAATATAAATTTAATTCAATTCTTACATTTACACTTAGCTTAAGTATAGCACATTATGTACACGGGTATAATAGAGCTTTAGTTGTAATATGGTCAATTATTACAACGTCATAGATCTACTCAATGAGAAACGCACACTTAAAAATATGGAGAATATTGACAAACTTAATGTGTTATGCATGTAAAAAGTTTTAAAATACAAAAATAAAGGTTTTGTGTTTTATCATATGACAACTTCTACAAATATATTGTAAGTATATACTTCAGATTGATTGTATGATTGATATAGTCTACTGTACTAAACTTTTTACTAACCTTCCAAGTACCTTCTCATTATTTACACAACTCAGCAAGAAAACATTTCAGACCAAATGAATAAACTATAGTTACGTAACAGTAACATGTTATATAAATATTTAAAGTACATTTATGTAATCAATTTAACAAAATCAGTTAACATAAAGACACTTATAATTTACACGATGTCATTCATAGCGTTAATAAATAAATCCATACATTATGTATATGTTATTATAAATCTTTACTGAGGTTTTCAGTACAAAATGCACGTGTAAGCCAAATATACAAAAGTGATTCGACATTTATATACGAGTTTGTGCACGAACAAAATAAACAAAGAATTATAATATTCTTAAAAGTAAGCTGTAACGTGTGTACAGAATGTATTCGTTTTTTTTTTTTTCAATTTCCGTGTATAATGCTACTTAATATCTCTCTTCATCTTAATATTTTATTGAGCTCCATTACATAATAAACGAGTAAAATGTTAGTGATTTCATATCACGATTTCAGCCGACTGGTATCCACCAGTCAACACAATATAGATATTTCATCGCGGATCTTCAAGGACCGTGTCGTGAAAATATTCAGTCACTTCTTGTGATTACAACGAATATTTAGTAGTACTTTTATTTGTTCATTTAAAAGTTAAGTACATTCGCATACAGGTTCATAAAAATAAAATATTTTACTGTTATATTTTGATTTCAATTACAGCCATTTTGACAACGGTAGTAGTCATGAAGTCATGACTAACAGTTAAGTGATTGTAATAGTTACTATTATGTTAGGTTCCACAAAAATTAAAAGGCGAAAAACTAGTATTAAAAGATTAAAATATCATACGATAACACCAAACATAAACAGGACCTATATCAAATATCATTAGTTGACTGCATGATAACATGACTCATTAAAGTAATTTTGTAACCAGATTGATCTAGTATTGTGACAATTATGTTACTTTTATAAGGTGTATGTAGATAATGTAGATAAGAGAAATAATAATCATTTTATTGTGGCAAGATTACACGAAGTTCAATGTGCCTGCACATCAGTATGCCGTGTAATAATTCTAATGTAATGTTTAAAATACATTATATTGAATAATCAAGTTTCTGCTATATATTAACGATGAAATGGCGCTAGTAGAAGTTACTTTCTATACATCCAATTAATATTTTCATACAATAATAATTATTTCAGCTTTAAAAAAAAAAAACGCTTAATAGTAGTCCGACGACGCTTTAGCCTTCCACTCCTATGTGATTTGTAGGCCATATACATGATACTATATCTATACTCGAGTTACAAAATCTAACCGATCTCTTATTTCTCAATATACTCCTACGAGTACATTCATTCATCGGTACTAGAAAAATAAGGACCGATTGGCATGCTAACAAACGATGTCAATCTCGTGTCAATTAATATAAATTTACAATGTAAGTAACACCTATACCTGTTTTAGTGTGTGTCTGGCGTCTGGAGATAACACGATAATAAACCGATAAGCGAGCATGCGTAGGGCGAGTGACATGAAACAATTCAGCAGACAAGGTCGCCGGGATTTAAAAATGAATGTAGTACACGATAAGCTTACAGTATTGCGTGTGAAATATTGACGAACAAACTTGGTATCGAAAGTCGTGCGCAAGCGAACGAAAGTCCTTTATTGTGTCCATAACGCTATCTAATAATAAGGTTTCATAATAAAAAAGTTCTAGTGAGATGCTCACATGATGCACCATGTGATCTACATGAATGGAAATATAACATTTAAACCTCTAGTTTTTGTTAAGTAGAACAAAGTAAAACATTTCTGAAACGTTTAGCCTAATTTCTGAACATGACTGGAAAACAATAAGATTTTAACAAACGTAATATATGGGATGACAATTTACAAGCTTAAATCCAGGTAAAATAATGCATAGCAATTTCAGCCGCAGGATGAGGTCTTTGTCGCGCGATAAAGTCCTTATCCTGCGGCTGAAATTGCTATGCAACGCGAAATAAACTATAATAAAGATTAAAAAATACAGTCCGACTTTGTTAAATGTTTGAATTAAGTTGGAAGATTTACATACAAAGCTTTATTGCGTATTATTAACTAATAAGTTATTTCCACCAAAATGAGTTTAAATGTGTACTTAGATATGTTGATAAGGGCCAGACTAATTGATACCGGACATAGTATAACATAATATCAGCCGGCTTCCTTGTCAGAAGGTTGAGTAACGAAGTGAAGGTTTGTATGTCGACACATCCAAAGTCATCTAACGAAGATAAGACGAACTACCTCAGTGCATGGAAGTTATTAAACCACTCGTCATTACACGTCACACTTCGGACTAAAACATTCAGATTTAGATTGCCTGCAAGGCACTACTAATTGTAGAAGAACGATACAACATGCCTTCTGACTCTGTTACAAAAGTTAACATAATGTGAATTTCGTAACGGTAAATGTTAGTTAGTACTTACATTATAAAGCGGTGGTGCGGCGAGTTGGGAGGTGAGCTCGTGCAGGCGCGCCCGCGCGGCCTCTTCCTCGGGGCTCAGCGCCGCGCCCACGCGCCCCGTTACTTCTTGGCGAGATACCACCTGCGGAGTAAACATTTGCAACCTTCGATATTCACTTTATATATAATTACTTATAAAGGATAAGATCCTTTATAAGTTAGCATCTTTTAAGAGTTATCATCTTTAAAGAAAGACGTTTTGAATAGCAAACTATTAATAAAGCTAAGGGTAGCAAAAGTAGTACGGATATAAATTAGTTATGAACGGAACCAAAGAAGTTTAGTCTGTGCAATATACAGTAGCGTGTGTAGGTGGCGGCGGGGTGTACCTGCAGCAGAGTGTGTCGCAGCGCGTGCAGGCGCGAGGCGAGGTGCGCGAGGCGGGCGCCGGCGGCGGCGCGGCGCGCGCGCAGCTCGTCCAGCTCGCCGGCCGCGCGCCGCAGCCACTGCGCCTGCATGCGGGACTGCTCCGCCTGGCACCCGCTGCGGAACTTGATCTGACCACAAAACACCTTCGATTACTCACTCCTATAATAATCACGCCTAGGATATTAAACACGTTAAAGTGTTTTTATTTTCGTAAACTAGTCCCGCCTATAAGTATTGACTTCAACCAACATTTAAATGTAAAAATTCTTATCGCCGAGTATATGAACTGCCTACTGTATACCTTCAAAGCTAGTGTCCTGTGGTCTGCTTTCGTACATTTTCCATTTTTTTAAACTCACTTAGCTTCGAAATTCAGCTTTGTTATACTTTATATAATTATTGATATAATTATTTATTTTACAGTAACATTGAATACATTTTGAGTTTTTATGTTGTAGAACTCGCAGTAAAACTGCACGAATGCTAGTCAGAATCTACGGGCTTTACATTGATCAGATTAATTTTGATCTGTGCTCAAACAATTTGAAGTAACGATGTCCACTATTTACCTTGGCATCAGTGGGCTACCAGCTCCTAGCGGCCTCTTCCATCACAAGTGGATAGACGGATAGTCCTCTAAGAGCTACTTCAGCCCCGTTTCATCATCCAAGAAATGCAGTATCCCTTATCCTACGTTCCACACCCTATTCGTTTATCTATCTCAATTAACCTTCTACTTTTTCACGTCTTTTCAAGAATGAGTGAGAAGGGCTGGTAAGTATGTTTATTTACTGGCCACAGTTTTGTGAAATACTACTTTACCTCTGAGAATCCAATCATAGGAACAGGAATATAGTTTTCTGGATCAGGATTATCGGCTTGTGCTTGTTTCCATAGCCGCATATCCATACCTGTACAAAATAATACAAATAATTGTATATTAAAGTCAAATAAAGAAAAATGTTGACATCATAATGCAGGCCTCTAAGACCTATTTAGTCATCTTCAAAGGATAAACGTCGTAAGTCGTTATAATCGTCATCATTGCTACGATACCAAACTTTTTTTACAATTTTAAATCTATATCATTACCATCATTACTTTAGCCTCAGACCAAACACTGCTATGTCAGCATGCATCACTAAATGATTAAATGACGAGAACTCCCAAATACTTTATTCCGAATTTCGATGTTCCGATTTTCAAGTCCGAATTTCATAATACCTAAGAATTAAAATATCTATCATTAAAATTCACAAAATGCGATTTGTTTGTTTTGCTGATTTTTATACTTTCGAAGAATCAAATGCTCGATGGGTTCTCAGTCCGAAAAACGATATTCCGATTTTCAATACTTCGAATAAATTGCTTAAATTTCGATTCTAATTCTATATATATGTATATGTATAATATTCAGTAACACACATATATTCAAAATCAATAGTAAGGTTAAATGTAATTTATAAACGTCTAATTTGTTAGTGTATTTTTTTGTGTCTTCTTCTCCTTATAGCTGCTTCGCGTATCATCTATTGCTATTTAATTCTTTGGGTTAGGTTAGAATTGGTGAATTTTATATGTTTCGAACTATCATTAAGTCGGACTTTTTGTTATTTGATCTATTGAAACTCGGTAGTATTTTGAGAATTGTAATGAAAAAGTTAGGAATATTGAAATATTTGAATTGTAAAAATAGGATGAATGATAAATTAGAGTTGTTATATTTAGAATTTTCAACCATTCGGAAATATGAAAATCGGTATTTTGAAATTCATATTAGTGACTGACGGAATAAAGTTTTTCGTATTTCTGCAATGTACTCCTGTATTCACATACGACCAGGGATTCTACAAGGTCGAATGTACATCCGCACGTCCTACATACCTAGACCAGTGGTCTACATTTAAGTACTTTCCATCGGCCATCTGGTCTTCTTGGCATGTGCCCTGTTTGTTATGTGAGTAATATTCCTTTGTTTCTATATCTCTTCATGAGAAACCTGTGATATGCTTACTGACTTCCTTATTGTTTTTTTTTAACGATTTTGAGCTTACTTAACAAGCCCATAATGATGATGCAAGAGATGAGTATTTTTGTCTTAATGTAATATACAGGGTTACTGGGTAAGTCGACCTAGATACTTTAAGGGGTTGCAGTTGCCATAATTTATGTAAGATTTCACTATGAAATACCATATCCCAAACTTAACCAGTTTCAAATATTGGACTTTTAAGACTTTTATATTTTTTTTTACTAATACTATTTTTTTAGAACTTATATCCTTTTTGAATGCTTTTTTACTGATTTGTGTAGTTGATAAATGGTTTTATAATTTTAATTACTAAAATTGTAGTTAACTTAACAAACGGGCAGAAGTAGATGGTTAATAATAACAAAAATGGATAAAATTGTAAAAAAAATATTCTTTGAGGTATATTTAAAAAAAAACTATGACAGTTAAGTTGCAGATTTGTTAAAAAATATGTACGTATTGTGTAGCTATGTATTGTCAACAAGGTATAATAGTCTAGGATAGTATTAGAAATTATAGAAATAAACTTAGATGAATGACCAGGAGTATTAAGAATTAGCGTACAACTCTAGGTAGGTAGTACCTAGTTGTGCAGTGCAGTGGGTGGCTCGTATCCGAACGAGCCACCCAACCACCTCTTCTAATCCACTTATTACGATTATTAGAATCCAGCGAGTCTTTTACACTTCTCCTGTAAAGCACAGGGCAAATATCATACTGAAACTACATGCCGCGAATGAGATTAAGTGGTAAATTATCAAGTAAGTTAGTTAAATTTTCTTCCAAAAAGTTTTCGTACTGTTCCCGGTTAAAAAAAAAGTACCAATCCAGTGGTTTAACAATACCCATCAACACGTTGAAATAAAACATTCTTTGTGGCCCCTTTATCCCCGTTATATTAGGATTTACCCGTGCTTTTGGCTAAAATTATTAAAGCTGAAGTAATTGGTTACCGTTTTTATCAAATTTGGACTCATGTCCAGGAAATGTCTCGGAAATAGAGTAACGGGTCTAAATCTGCATTAAGCGTAAATCTGCTGAAATCCAGCCATTTTTTATGTTAGAGCGGGCAGACGAGCAGACGGGTGATGATGGAAATTGACCATCGCCGCCCATGAACGTCTGCAATTCAGGAGTCACAAACGCGATGCCAGCCTTTTTCAAAATATCTCCTTCATTATATAATATCCTATCATAATATTTACAGCACACTTTCCAGTGTAAGAGTCTAACATGACTCCTGAGTCCCCGCGGAGCAGGCGATCCGGAGCGATTTTCAACCCCTAAAAAGGGCAACAATATTGGTTGAAGTTGGTGAATCCGATCTAAATCGTTGTCTTCTTCATCATCTTTATCTGGTCTACCCAGATGAGATCATCGCCTTGAAACAGATTCGTTCACTCTTATTAGACTCCGTCTAACACAATAAAATCCGGCACTTAATGGCCGGGACACCGTGCTCTGTATTTATCCAGGAGCCTGTGCGGATACGCATTGGCAGTATCCACCATTAACAGACAGACATCAAAATATGAACATATTTCTCGTTTGCATAGGTCATCATCTTCAACAGTATCAGAAGCACAAATCAAAGTCCACTTATCAATAGTTAGTCACGAATAAAAAACGAAACAGTCCAAATATATAATACAAGCCAAGTTTTTAACTAGGTATTACCGGGTTTTAAGTTTTAACACTCCCGGTCTTTCATCATTCATTTCAGTCAGTCATTTCATCAAGTTTTTTTCTATGAATTCTGATAATATCCTAGACTATTATACCTTGCTAGATAGCTGAGAATACGTACATATTTTTTAACAAATTTACAGTTTACTCGCTTTTTTTAACAATTCTACATAATCTCTTAATGACATGAAGCAGAAAAATTAAAAAAACTATATTTAGCGTTTAAGTATTCAGATGCAGAATGCAGAGCTTACCGGGTGGCGGTGTCTGCAGGTACTGAGTTAACATTTGGGGTGTAGGGGGCGTCACAGGGGACACGGAAGTGCATCCAGCGTTAGCGAGCGATGAACGCGCACTACCACTGTTGAGAAAGGCACTCAACTCGGCGGCGGATACGTGCGAGTTACCGGCGCCCTTGTCCACTACATATATAACAACCTGAAAATATTAATGTTGAAGGAAAATATCGTAACCTGAGATTTTCTTTCATAATTTTCTTAAAGATTTTTTAAGTGCTAAGCTTTATAAGCAGGGCGAGTATCAATACATTTTTTTCTAGTCTGTATTTTATTATTGTTTAATGCAAAACATCTGCAACTAAATACTGTTTGTTACTACTAAACACTTTTTTGTTACTAATTTTGTGTCAATACTAGTACATATTCAGTCATTTTACATAATATACTTAACTTTTAATATTTTTGTTCATTACCTTTTCTATTGTCAACAGTTGTTAAAATAACTATAAACAGGATATAAATTGAATATAATAAATTTGAAATAACAAATGAACGAAACAATTAAATAGTAAATTTCAATATATGAATCGAATAGAAATAAACTCACCTGGCTTTTATTTTCTGAAACTGCCTTAACAGAATCAATGTTGACTGACAAATTTGGTTTGTTCCCCAACATTGTGTGCAAAGACGTCTGCACAAGCTGCTGATTATTTCTACATAATGAAAGTTAAATTATTTTTATTACTGACATAAATACATGACGGCATTGTATGTTTATCAAAACAGATGATACATAAAAAGAAAATTTAATTACTTTATATCTTGTTCCGACTTGTTAAACATCATAGCCACGTGACCATCTTTATCGTCGCGTCCCCCGAGCCTAGAGTATCCCACTGCTTTGAATCTGCACAAAGGATTCTGTTCATTAAGCTCCAGTGGAGGTGCATTGCGGCTGTAGTACGCTTGGCCTGAAACAAATAAATACTTATTGTTGGTCCATAATTTAACAGTCAAGGTGGAAAGTTCCTCCTGTCTTGTGACTTCTCCGAAGGTTCTTTTTAGGGCTTTACACGGCGTATTTTTGAAGCGCCGAGGACATATGACACGCGCTAATGTGCTTCAAACCTTTAGTGGCGCCGTAAACGCGCTGTTGTATCGATACCAACGTTCTGATACGGCGATACAGACGAGCTGCAGTTGCGCGTATTTATTATAACAGAAATCTCTGTGTTTCCACCAGACTCCCCAATAGTAGTAAAATAGAAGTGGTTGACACAACACTGCATACGCTGGCTTTATTACTATTTTACGTCGTCAATTTTTAATGTAGCACAAATTATTGGTATAACCTTATGCACTGTATTGATATTTTGATATTATATGAATTAATATATTTCTATAAATAAAATTCAATAACTTTTTAGTCACATTTAAGTTATTTTTCTATATCGTCTAGCAATTCTTAATATATAATGCTGGCCTATAAACTATAGTTAACTAAATATAGCTCTTACCAGTGCCCCACTTCGCTTGAATAAGATTCCATTTTGCAAGTACTTGGTCTCGTTCGTCTCCAAACACACAACAATTAAAGACCGCTGCTACGAGTGCCTCATGCGCTGTCGTCGGACCTTGCTGCTGCGGTTGTTGCTGCTGCTGTTGCTAAAATATAAATGAAACATTGTAAAAATGTTCAGGCAATTCTAAAGAGAAATTATGATGTCTCCAAGTACTTCACACTGTTAACACCATAAATCTTAATCATTGAATTAAATTAAATGAAGCTAGCGACAGTGCATTGAAGCTAGAGACAGTGACGAAAATAAATTTATAAAAATATTTTTGCCAATAACAGGATAAAGGATCAAAGGCAAATTTGTAGCAAGGGTGCTTCTGTTTACAAGCCAAGCAATGTCCAGTGTGCACTAAAGGCCTTACATTCTCAATTGTTTGATTCTTTGACTTGCTGATTATAAAAACAGTAAAGTTCTAAACTAGTAATTGCCTTTTATTATTCCACCTGGGTGTATGTCAGTTATTGCCGTGAAATATATATGTCCTTTCTCAGGAATCAAAGTATCCTTATGCCAAATTTCATTAAAATCAGTTCAGCGATTTAGTTGTGAACGCGGAACAGATAGACAGACAGAGTTACTTTTGCATTTATAATATTAGTCCCTAGTAAAATGGTTAACATACATCCCTACATATGTTACCCAATTTTGAAATATTGGTTGGATAAAGAGTTTTTTTCTTGGTTAGTCCCATTCTCCACTGACACCTGATCTTTGACACCGGATTTGTTTATGACATTCTGAAAAACTTGATCAAACTAAAACCAACAGCATTTTTAGTAATTTGGGTATTTTTGAAGCATCTCTCGCATTTAATGTGTTCCAAAATATCATGTTCCCACTTGATTATGACTCAGCTGCATGATGACAATTAAATACATATTGTAATTCACCAGTGCTGCACCAATGGTCTAAAATTACATATTAGTTATTAAGTAAAAATTAACACTACATACCTGAGGTTGACCAAATTGTGGTGTTGTTCCAAGACCTGTACCAAAACCACCAAAACCAGTAGCAGGCTTTCCAAATGTGGATGCAAAGTTGCTACCTGCACCAAATGTATTGCCTGTGCCAAATGTGTTGGTACCAAGTGTATTACTTCCAAATGTTGGTGCAGCACTGCCAAAAGTTGTTGCTCCTGTACCAAATGATGTGGCTCCTGTTCCAAATGTGTTTCCTGTGCCAAAAGTGTTTGTGCTAAATGTGCCTCCACCAAAACCTAAAAAACAAAATAAAAAAATGTATATATTATATTCTATATACTATACTAGCGACCCGACCCAACTTTGCACAGGTGCAATGTGGGTAATAATGTGCTGTGAGTGTAATATGCATGCATTATACATATATACTTTCCTCTTTAATTGAAAACACCATTAAATGGTTTGAAAGATCTTAAAAGAAAGGGAAGGGACATCAGTTTTTTACTATGTACAGATAGACCACTAAGAAATGTAAGGCCAGGCCTATTCGCGAAACAAAATAACAACAATTACTTCATAATTGGAAGAAACATTGTATAATGCTATTGAAATATATAAATAATTCAAATATATTACTTGTATAAGAAAACAAGTCTGGAAAGCAAAAGATGCACAGTCTTTATATATTGGCCCCTTCAAAGGCTTATAATAGACAATGTTGTAAGTTTCTACTTTCTATAGCCAAAACTAATGTTACCACTAACACAGTTGTACTTATCTGCATTTCATGAGACAAGGTACAAAAACATGAATCTAAAACAAAAATCATCTTTCGAATAATTGGCATATTGGCACGGATGGCATAGTAGTTTAAGTGATCACCTCGCCACTTCCTATCCCGACACGGGACAACACTTTGTGTGATCCACAAATTGTTGTTCTGAGTCTGGGTGTCCTTTGTGTCCGTTTGATGTATGTTTGTAAATACCCCTGCGACACAGGATTTATTCCTAGTATGGGAGTATAAAAAAAACTCAAAAAATAAGTACCAGTCAAATAATATTTATAAAAATAATTAAGTACCTATAGTAGGCTTAGCTGGAGTGCTTCCAAAACCAGCTCCACCAAATAGCGAAGGTGCTGTAGAGGCAGGCGCTGTTCCTAGTGCACCGAACGGTGCACCTGTAAAAATGTACAGAAAACAATCATTAAAAAGGTATCATCAACTAACTTTTAATCATGCACCAGCAATTGCATACATCATGTATTCATTTATTCATGTATTTATTTGCATTCATATTACATTATGTATTGAATTGTAGTTTACCAGAACTGGCATTTAAAGAGGTGCCATGTTACCTTTAACAAGCCTTAAGCTTGGTAGAAAACCTAGATTAAACATTAGTAATGTTTTTGTCAACCCTATCTTTCACAATATTATAATATTATTACTTAGTATAAGTAGTAAATGTTACCAGTGCTGGTTGCTGTTGCTCCAAATGATCCGAAACCTGAGGATGTCGTAGTAGTGCCAAATGTGTTTGTTGCCGAGTTTCCAAATGAAAATGTAGCTGAAACATAAAAAATTGTCTTGAAATGCATGTGTCATACTCAAAAAGAGTGTAGCTAATGACGATGGTTTTCAATTTTTTCAGTACATTAGTAGATTTTAATAATGGAGTTGAATAGATACTAAAACAATTGAAAATAACAGTAGATTCTGAGTCTGCAAGAACAAGGCAAGTTTTAGGCACATTTCTTTCAACTTACGTTTTGCAGCGGCTCCAAAAGCGGTTGCTTGAGTATTGGTATTAGTGCCAAAAGAAAAAGCCATTCTGTAGATAAATATATTTTGAAGAAATCAAAGCCAAGATTGACACGATCCTAGTACATGGTACTAATAATTTAGAGTATATAATAGTTGGCTAGTGTATGATAATTTGAAGATTCACCACTTTCGAATTTAACACTTAAGATGGCAAATGTAAAATTAATTAAATAATTTGTCAGAAAATTACTATTTATATCAATAGGTTATACCGTAGTATAACGACAAACAGATTTGTCTAAACGTCAATGAAGTAAACAAGTAACAATGTTGCTAGGTATTTATGGTGTTTAAATTCGGTAGCAATACTGCCTATTAGCTTAATTTCAAAAGAAAAGCGGAACTTTTAAAAATTAAATCACTTTAAAGTCAAGTTTATTTTTTTGCATATTTTTTTTTAATTTTTTTTTCTTATCTCTCTTCATAAATGAACAAAGAGCTTTATCGATATCACTAATCGTATCACACTATACAAAAATTACTAAACTAGAAAAAGGTTTTTAAAATAAAGTGGAGTATAATAAACAATGATAATAGAAGAGTAGTAGTAAACAGTAACAGTAGAAGGGGTCAATTTGTGTTAAGAGGAACCTAGTGCTCATATATGTAACTTCCTGGCAAACGTCCATAAGCTCCAAGTCTTTACAAACGCTTTTTAAATTACACGCTTGCCAGTGCGCTATTGAGTTCCGGACAGGCAAACATAGCAGACGTGGACATATTTTAATTCAAAATATAAACGACTGCACTCAACTTAGAAAAAAATTGTTTAGCTCTACTACTCAACTAAACTGCTCAATCAGTAAAGCATTGAGACATAATGTTGATAACCGACTGCTCATCTTCAATACTTGTAATATCAAATTGAGCAGTAGGGAATCAACATTAAGTCTCAATGTACGTCAAACGTGTAAATACGTGCTAAATGCTTGCCGCGAGCTACCTTTGATCTGTGATCAAAAACCAACACTAGTACCGATAGACGACGAGCATACGCGAGCCGAGCCAAACATTCAGCTTGTGTATGTGAACACTTGTCGAGACCGGGTCCGTTCCAGCCTGCAGATATTAAAATTTCAAAATAATAAAAATCTCATTTTATAGATCTCAATTAGCCCTTTCGACCTACCTTAATTAATTTATAAGCCCGTTTTTCGTTTTCCCAGGAAAAATAGAAATATAATTTTAAATTTTCCTCTACTTAAAATAGCCATATCTCTTTGAAAAATGATTATTTTTTACTCTACCAAGCGTGAAAAAATTGCCCTTGCGCTAATTTAATTTGCCCGCGTGCTAATTCTTAAAAATATTCAATAATTAATATTCTAAACAGTAAAAAACCGTCGTGGCATTTCCAAGCCAATTATTTGCGCATTGCGCATGCGCGACAGAATCAGACAGAAATCAGCTGATGCTACACGCAAGGAAGGACACGCACGCACAGCACGCAAATTGAAAATTATATTTCTATTTTTCCTGGGAAAACGAAAAACGGGCTTAAAAATTAATTAACGTAGGTCGAAAGGGCTAATTGAGATCTATAAAATGAGATTTTTATTATTTTGAAATTTTAATATCTGCAGGCTGGAACGGACCCGGTCTTGTCGAGGCTCGCCATACGTGTAAACGGCCTATAATATGTAGTGCTGTTAGTAAAGATATGGGACGAAAACATAGATATAGATAAAGTCATATAGAGATCGCAACGGCAATTCGCCTAGAAATGTGTGTAGCTCCTCAATTTATCAATCTGCTGAGTGTAGTCGTTGAACCAGCTTATTGTTTTTATGTTCTTATATTATAATCAATAGATAAATTATAGCTTTTGATATTTTGGGGCATTACAGTTCAGTGTGAACAATTTCAGGTATGAGTCTTCCAAACGCTCCCGTCGCTAATTCCTGGGGAGGACGGTGGTCGTAATCCTGTGATCTACATGGCTTGCAGGACACCGGGGCATTGCAATCCGTAAAATGAAACCGCATGACATGATGCTGAGGCGTCACGAGGCATACCACTACGCGCCGCAGTATATCATCTTTCTATTGAAAGAGCTATATGTCCTACACAATACCAATATTCCAAACATAGGCCACAAACCTGTTAGCTTAAAGGCTGTTACTTCAACTTTAACTAGATTGGGGAAAGTCATTTTATACTGCTGAGGGAAATCTTATGACAACATTTTCTTTAAATGTGCAATTATCCCTGTAACCGGTTTCGATAAAATTAGGCAAAAAATACATTCATTATGTAGTCTATCTGATGAGTGCTGCCGGAGGGTGATGGCCTAGCTGATGGCCTGGGGCCTAGGGCGGCCGAATCTGCAAATCCGCCACTGGGTAAGACTCTTTTTTATCTTTTCTTCCTGTTCTTACCATTTACAGCGAATAGAAGAAAAACTATTAGTAAATCACCATCTAAATTTCTAAACTCTGCAAATCTTAAACTTGTTATCCAAGTGGTTTAGCTTTCTAACATATTGTTTTATTATCAAGCTAAACAATGTTTTTGCAACACACGAAAACGAAAACGTAAAGCTATAAAAAATGTAGGCATATGTTACTATCTACATTTCACTTAGAGAGTAATGATATCGAATTAAATAAATAATAATAATAAATAAAAATAACGCTGTTTCGTTGACACCAAATGGGTGGACATGTCTTCGCACTAATACAAATGTCATAAAAAGTCGTTCTTCCGGTAATATTTTTCTTTGGTTACGGTTAACGATGTAAATAGTTTTATATTTGAGTTTTAATTTAAACAATACAGAATTATTTCTAATTATAGTTTTCTTATATTTCCATTTGCTGTAACTTTATTGCACGTAATAAACTTAGTATCCTTTAGTTTTAATTAGTAGGACAGATAGGATTTTTGTAGATCTTTTTAAAATATACAATTCTGTAGTACATTATTCTGATCTATCTCGTAAGGCTTAGCCAGCGTTTGCAATGGAAGCGCACAAAAACATGTTTTATACGACTTCACATTACAAATCTTTGAAATTCTCGTATTTCCTCTACTTACTACATGTATGATGTTGATGTGATGATGACTACAATATGAGCCATCATTCTGAGTCGAAAATCATTGGAATTTTCTGCCGGAAAATTAAATGTTTTTATGCAATCAGCTGTCAAAGGTCATTCCCCGTAGGTAGGAATTCGCACAAAAGTAAAAACTACATTTATTTTGTATTATGTACAAACAGTCTACGCACACACAATATGGCGGCCAGGGTGGAGGCCTGGGCCTGTTTGATTATTGCAGTTTTTGACAGCATGCAGTATTTATTAAATTGTTTTCGATAACATGTTCTATTTACTCATTGTGATCATTTTTCATCATGAAAGCCAAAAAATGGAAAATTACCTACAATGATTTTCGACTTCACGAATCAATGCGACCACTGCTACATGTTTAGACAATATATTTAAAGACATTGTAATTAAGGATAAGAAAATAATCAATCAATTACACTCTGACCACTGTGGTCAATTAGTATCTCTCTATGATAAATATGAAAAAGTAGCAGAAAAAATCCTAGTTTTAAAAAACTACTGGGATGCTTTTTACTATTGACAACAGGCACCCAACGCTTTTTTTCAAATTTATTTTCTACTAGCTGAGACCCGCGGTGTTACCCGCGTTTGTTGTTATAACCGCGGGCAACGCCGCGAGGCGAAGCTAGTCTAAAAAAAGTAGCCTAAGTTACTCCTTATGTCATCAGCTATCTGCCAGTGAAAGTCCCGTCGAAATCGGTCCAGCCGTTCCAGAGATTACCCGGAACAAACAGACAGACAGACAAAAATTGTAAAAAATGTTATTTTGGCATATGTAACGTGTAAACATACATATGCATTTAGTAAACAGCGGTTCTTTTAATATTACAAACAGACACTCCAATTTTATTTATTTGTATAGATTTTTTAGTTTGGTTTTCTATAGAAAGCGTGTTTTTTAGTTTTTTAAAACTATTTTTTTTTTTGTTAAATAAGTGTATTGTCATCGGTCCTCGATATATCTACAAAGTTTGAACGAATTCTGACCGTTTAAAGTCAGTCAAAATCAGGCCTAAAGGATTCGGTTACAAACATACAAACAAACATACAAGTGAAGCTAATATAAAGCGTGTAATAACAAGTGAAGCTAATATAAAGCGCTCTCGTAAGAGAGTAGATATATTCTTTGATAAAGCGTGTAAAAAGGATTGTGGTGACTGGTGATACCTAAAATTGAAAAGCGTTGCAAAAGCTTTAAAAATAAACTTAAAGCTGCTTTCAATATTTCAGTACTCTGCGTAGACAATAACCCTAACACTTATCATAATAGCTTTTTTGAAACTTTTTCTTCAAGAATTAACACCATTTTTACACCAACAACGCTAGTGGTTAAAGGTAACACCACATTTAGTGAATGGGCTACCACTGGCTTACTCAAAAGTAGGAAAAGATTATATAAGCTATATGATGAGAGAAATTGTAATAAAAGTGAACAGTTTCATAATTATGTTATTTATTCGAAGCTGTTTAGGAAACTTTGTAAATTGGCTAAGTCCCGTTTTATAAGTTGAAAGATTAAAAGTAGCAATGATAAGATTAAAACCACTTGGAAAATTAGTAACAATGAAACTAGAAAAAACAATACTGCGATAATTAATTTAATCTGAATGTAAACAATAAATTCATCACATCAAATGCTGAGGTTGCTGCCGCTTTTGAGAACATTTTTACCAATATTCCTGTATCAACTACTAAATCTTTAAACTCCTCACTATGCCTTGTAGAATCAATTTTAAAAGATAAGATAGGATTAACAGTGAATTTAAGTTCCAATATGTTTCTCCCCTTGAAATTAACACTATTAATGTTGAAATAGTAACTGACCTATGAAGAAATTCTGTATTAATTACCAAAACAATTATATCTCTTGTGGCTAATCAATTGTCATTTACATTTAATCAATGTGTTGATAATGGTGTATTTCCTGATCTTATGAAGTCCAGTAAAACTATTCCATTGTTCAAATCTGGCAATATATCTAACCCAACTAACTTTAGGCCTATTTCAGTACTACCAGTATTTGGCAAAAAAATTATTATAGGATATAGGATTCAGAAAATGAAATTAACGGTGAGCGATCTCCGGGTTGTGGTAAAAATGGGCGTTCCACAAGGTTCTATTCTCGGCCCATTTTTGTTTTTAATATACATATATTAACGACTCATCACACCTTGTCAAGGATAATCACGAGATTGTGTTGTTTGCAGATGATACATCACTATTTTTTAGACTCAAACGCACATTTACTAATTTCATAGACGTAAACATCGCCATTTCGAAAGTGGTTCATTGGTTTGACGTTAACAATTTGCTTTTGAATGAAGAAAAAACTAAGTATATACGGTTCACCACGCCAAATGTCAAGTCAGTGAAAACCACTGTGATGATTAAGGATGTCGAGCTAGATTTTATGGATACAACGACATTTTTAGGAATAACATTAGATTCTAAGCTACAGTGGGGTCCACTTATAGATAAATTATCAAGTAGACTCAGCTCAGCAGCGTAAGCAGTTAGAAAAATTCGAGAATTGACTGATATTGATACAGCACGACTTTCTTACTTCAGTTATTTTCATAGCATAATGTCGTACGGTATTCTACTGTGGGGGAAGGCTGCCGGCATTCACACTACATTTGTGCTGCAAAAGAGAGTTAAAGCAATCGTTGTTAATTGAGACAAAAATTTGAAGCAATAAACATAATGATAGAGGCAAGTCAATATATATATGAAAATGTAATACTCGTATATGTTCATAAAAACAAAGATAGCTGGATGGAAATTGTGGATTGCATAGCAGACAAGAACGCTTGGGATTAATTTAGCACAGGCTATTTCGTAGTGGAAATGTGATGTAGTCTAGTATGTTTAATTTACCATTTTTTTTTGTTTTACTTCACTTTTTTTATTCCATCTTTTTTCTATATCTTGTTTTCTCTTCGTTGCATTGTTACCTTTTAGTCCTTAAAACTTATATGCTGGCACACATCAAAACAATGTTGTGTATATTTAGTGATGCCCTTGATATCTGTTGATTAAAAAGAGTGGCCGTGAGTTTCTTTGGCCCTTCTTCTCATGAGGTTCAACCCCTTGGAAATGGGCGATTGTAAATCGACACAGGCATGACTTAAAATACTTTAATGACTTTAATTTATTTTAATTTACTTTTACTTTTTTAATGACTTTCGATACGTGTATATTTAGTTTGCTAAATATTTGACAAAACAGAGATTGTTGCTATTGTGTGTATGTTGATCTATGACTTTAGAGTCTACACAAGGGACGATTTCAAATAATTTTAAAGATTTTATGAAACAAATATATTTGAGTTTGACTCAGAATTATGGTCTGAATACACTATTTCAGTATTAGTTACGACGTCCCTTACAACCTGTAGGTATATTATCCGTGTGGTGACGGATTAAGAATACGGAGTGTCGCCACCCCTATTCATCTTGTGGGTGTCATAAGAGTTGACTAAAAGAACAAACGCCGCAGGACCACAGCACTGCCAAGATAAGAATAACTTGACACAAACCCTACATCAACTCATCTGACCAGCGTGGTATTGTATCCCAAAACCTCCTTTCTAAGAAGCCAGCCTTTGTCCAGCAGGGGACTATTAAAAGCAGTGATGATGATGATACATATAATCCCGCCTGTTGAATTACTTCCTCTATTGGTTGAAAAATGCATTAAAATCCGTTGCATACCTAGGTTGAAAGATCTAAGCGTACAAGAAAAACAGCGACTACATTTTACAGTGTTAAGTGTAATGAAGATAAAGATACTTGTATTTCGTATAAATTGGTACATAATAGATAGTAAATAATTTTGTATTACGGGAATTAACGCGTTCACGATAGGTATTAAATACATACCCTTGAATTGCCTGACGTTTCGTCCATGTTGCACTGGCCATGGTCGCAGGCTGACTGTTTTAGAAGTTTCTTCATCCACCGCACTTCCTCGATATTATTGATATTTTCTTTTCTCCATGTACCGTCACGTTCTAAACTCATAGTGTAACTATTATTAAAACTTATAGCTAATTTTGGCTTCAAGTCTGCTTAAAATCTCTCATTCAAGTCTGCTTCCAGCACTTTAAGCAGGCACCAATCACTGGATTGAATATCACCGTACGCAAGTCTTCTTCACTGAACGTTACTTTCAAGCAAGAGTCGTACGTGAAGGAAGGACGGGTGAAATCCTGCTGAACCAGTCAGCCTGTGACCACAGCCAGAGCTCATCCAAACATTAGGCAATTCAAAGGTATGTATTTAATACCTAATGTTATTTCCCGTAATACATAATTACATATATAATGGAAAGCGATAGTTTAAAAATTTGTATGCGAAGTAGTATTTTGTAATGTAATATTGACAAACATGGATTTGCATACTCAGAGCAAATCCTCTAAATGGTCTCATATGTCTATATTCATTTTTTAGGGATAGGGAACACGGGCACGCCGTCATCGCGGCGGTAAGACCCGTTATGGAGGATTAGCTCGAGAGGCGTCACGGGACCCTCTCTTACCGACTGACGCAGGTGATCACTGGGAAAGGATGTTTCGGGGATCACCTGTGTCTGATCCGCAAGGAGCCAACGCCTGAGTGCCACCACTGTGATGGCCAGACCGTGGACACGGCTCTCCACACGCTGGCAGAGTGCCCGGCGTGGGTTGAGCAGAGGCGAGACCTCGTGGCGGCCATCGGAGTGGGAGTTCTCTCGCTCGATAGCCTGATTGCGGCTATCGTGCGGAGCGAGAGTGCTTGGAACTCTGCCGTCTCCTTCTGCGAGAAAGTTATGCTCGCGAAGGAGACGGCGGAGCGGGACCGGGAGGGGTTTAGAACTCTCCCGGCCCGCCAGGCCCGGGAACGGGCCAGGTACCGCAGGCGACTCAGGCGCCGGAGGTCGCAGAACGACCTCCGTCCTCCATAAGCGCAGGCCTGGGGGTGACAGGTGAGGCCATCTGTCACCCTAGCAGAAGCAGGCCGGGGTGGCGGCGAGCGCGTTGCAAAGCGCGCTCGCTTCCAGGGAGCAGAGGGAGCACATGGGTTCCCACACGGGGGGTCGTCTACTTGTTGTAGATGGCCCGAGGTATGTCGTGGCACCAGGGACTTCCTTTCTAGGGTACACCTGGTTCCCCGGCTATTAGTCGCTTCGAGTTCCACATGTCACCGGTAGGTGGTATCCGAGTGGATTTCTGCACGGAAAAATAAATAAAAATAAAGGGCTAGGGAACAATATAGCCCCCAACCAGTTCGAGTGAAAATAATACAGCAGCAATAATATAGCCATATCACATTAATAAATAACCATATGGTTACTACAGTGGCCATACCATGATTTCCTCAAAGCCAGTCACGACACTTTTGACCCCTTGTAACTTCATTATGGATAACGCTTTAACACTTATTTTAGGTATAAAATGTTTGAGAACCAAGCTGATAATTAATTTTTGGCTATCTTCCTGCAGTACGTGCAAATAAAACTAGTTATTTAAAAATTATTATAAATCCAAGTTCCTTCATAACCTTCGTATTGTTAACTAGCTAACCCGCTCCACTTCATCTGCTAAACTCAAAAGGAATAAATGTTCTCGGTTTTCGCAACATTTTTCATTGATATTCGGCTCCTATTGGTAATAGTCTAATTTTATATATCCTTCCTCGATAAAAGGGCTTCAAATATTTTTTAAATTCAAACCCGTACTTCTTGAGATTACCCCGAACATACAAACTCACAAACATAACCTCTTTACAATTCTAATATAGAATTTGATTGAATTTATTATGTAGTGAATTAAACTATATATAAGGATGCTGACAACCCTTTTACAGTTTGTTACTATTACAGTTGTCAACACTTAACTCTTTGTTATTGTGAACTAATTTGATTGTATGCATTTCCTCCACATGTTAGAACAAGGAGTTTGTTAAAATATCTGAATCAGTAAACAATTTAAATTTAATCATTTTCATGTAATTAAATAAATTGCTACCACATACTGTTATAATTATATACAAATATTAACACAATAGGTGTCAGATGGAGAAAATTGTAACTCCTGTCTTTAAAAAGCAGGCAATATAAATATTGATGATTGTTAAAATTTTAATGACTATTTTAGTACCTTATCAATTCAATATATTAACATATACCTAAGTTAACAATTATATTTAGCATTATAGAACTAGAAAATGTAGAAATTATTCAGTTTTGTAAGGCCAACCAAGTGAACCGCAACACATCTGCTTTAAAAGTATCTGCAAATGTAAAACATAGACTTGAAGCAGATAAGATTTTAAAATGAAGGTTACTTTGTTTGCATTAATTAAAACAAAACAATATTGTTAACAGATTACACCATTGATGAAATTTCAAATATTTCAAAATATGTTATAACTAAACTTTTATTGAATAAAATAATACGAATAGTAATCATAAATAGCTATTTTATTGCATATCACATCACCATTCCACCACTTTCTCAAATTTTATGTGCACTAAACATTTTTCCTTGGTGGTAACATCACAGATGGAACGTTCCAGAGGAAAATAAATGCTTACATCATTTTACTTTGTTAGTTTTTTAAGTATACAATAATAAAGAACACATTATAACAGCAAAAATGAGATAGAATAATAATTATGCAATAAACAAATCGGAATTAGGTCTTCGCCTCCCAGGGAATCCGTTATTTTTTTTCTCCAGGAGGCTGTAGTGGTTGGCCTCTTTCTTTTCCTCGTAGTTTTATTCCAATTGCCCTTTCAATTTTACCCAATACAATGTTGTTTGGAATTCCACGGCCGGCTTCATAATCATTTACAATTTGAGGTTTCTCGCAAATTTTAGTTGCCAAATCTTTTTGACTCATGCCTTTCGCTTGTCTTCCTTGCATTATAAGTTTCCCCAGATCGAGAGATACTTTTTCATGGCGCAATTCTTCAGTCTCTCTATCAAGTTTTGCTGTGTTTTTAGTGGTAACGTGTTGCTTATTAGTTCCTGCACCAAATTTTTGTTGAGTGTCAACTGGTAGACCCTGACGGCGTGCAGCGTTTACGGCTTGTTCAGTCTTCAAAGCGGATGCTTTTGGTGGTTTTTTACGAAGAATCGTAACCGTATCCCAGTCAGACATTTTGGATCCAATTAACCACTGGTTTCACAAGAAAATAACTGAATGTACAAAAATTTTCTTCTAACTTCGTGCGTGTCGTACTGTGGTTGCTGCTAGTTATTTGATAGGGATGAACTAGTTTTCAAATAGTCGATTACTCATATGGAGTCAATCATGCATTACAGGTAAAATATGTCTGTTTCAAAGATTTTATACCGCTGCATAATATTTGTAATATACTTTATTAGAGATCCTTTATATCTTTTGCCTTATACACTGTCTATACAACATCCATCTCATAAATGCCTTCAAACTTCCACCCATACTTTCATATTTATATTATCCTAGCTGACCCGCGCAACTTCGTCTGCGTCTCTCAATAGTAATAAATTTTCTCCGTTTTTGAAACATTCTTCATTGGTGCTCCGCTCCTATTGGTCTTAGATATATAGCCTATAGCCTTCCTCGATAAATGGGCTATCTAACACTGAAAGAATTTTTCAAATTGGACCAGTAGTTCCTGAGATTAGCGCGTTCAAACAAACAAACAAACAAACAAACAAACAAACTCTTCAGCTTTATAATATTAGTATAGAAATGTGAAAGTAAGTTTGTTTGTTTATTTGTTTCTTACGCTTTTACGCCTAGCCCACTAAACCGACTTCAATTTTTTACCACCGATGGATAGCTACTTTATCAGCGAGTAACATACACACGAGCGGAGCCAAAGTTAGTCTACTATTAACATGAAATTTGATTTTGTTGGTTTGTTACAATTTCAAGGCCTAGAGTACTATACCGATTTTACAAATTCTTTCACCAATGGAAGCTATATTATCAATATATTCCACTTTTTCTCTTCTAGACAGTGATTTGAAAAAAGTTGAAATAGTAACTTGATACGAATTAAAGTTACTAAAAGTAAGATCTAACAAGCGTCTTCAAACCGAATGTAATACTGGATAACTCATCAGAAAAATATGTTGATCTCATTCTAAAACAAGACCTTCAAATGGACTTTCCTCCTAGACCAGTGTCACCCGCAGAAGTCACAAAAACGATCAAACGACTGGATAGCAAAAGGGCACCGGGTTACGACCTAATAACTAAAGAGATATTGCTGAAACTACCGAGAAAGGCTATTGTCTTCATCACCATCATCTTCAACGCTATGTTACGAATAGGGTACTTTCCGAGTGCGTGGAAAGTCTCAGAAATCATCATGATTTACAAGGCTGGCAAACTAATGAACGACAAAACATCCTATCGACCAATCAGCCTGTTGCCTACTCTATCCAAGGTACTGGAGAAGACAATACTTTGCAGAATTATGCCGAGCCTTTTGGAGCGCAAAGTGATACCGGATCACCAATTCGGCTTTAGAGAACGCCATGGCACAGTGGAACAAGCTCACAGAGTATGTGACGCCATAAGAAAGTCCTTAGAACAACGGGAATACTGCTCGTCAGCGTTCTTGGATATCCAGCAGGCATTTGACAAGGTCTGGCACAAAGGCCTATTATGTAAGATCAAGCAGAATATTTCCCACGCTTACTTTCATATATTTAAATCTTACCTCGAGGATCGCATATTTTATGTGAAGGAAGGTGATGCCACTTCTGGGTTCCAAGAGATTAACGCCGGGGTACCACAAGGATCTGTTCTCGGCCCCATGCTCTACACGTTATACACTGCTGACCTACCGTTAACACCAGGAATAACTACAGCTACATTTGCAGACGACACCGCTTTATTAGCAAGTAACAAAGATCCAAAACTGGCATCGGAAAACTTGCAGAAGGGCCTTAACAAACTAAGCGAATGGCTCCAAAAATGGAAAATAAAGGTTAGTGCTGCGAAGTCCGTGCAGGTGACATTCACCCTTAGAAAGGGAGACTGCCCACCTGTAAAGTTGGGCCAATGTGCTCTGCCACACAGTGACCATGTGAGATATCTTGGCTTACACATTGATCGCAGACTAACCTGGAGGCACCACATTCAATGTAAAAAACAGGAGCTTCAGCTAAAGCACAACAGCCTATACTGGATGCTAGGAAGGAACTCGAGACTCTCCTTAGACAACAAACTGCTTATATATAAGGTCATCCTAAAGCCCATTTGGACATATGGTCTGCAACTGTGGGGCAGCGCAAGCGATACCAACTTAAATATACTACAACGCCAACAGAACAAGATCCTAAGATCAATTGCGAAGGTACCATGGTGCATAACCAATAACGAAGTTCACGAGCACCTGGAAATGAAAACAATCAAGGAGGAAATTCGGAGTTTGGCAGCTAAATACAAAGAGCGATTAACCTGTCACCCTAACGTACTCGCTCGCCAACTCACCATGGACGAGTATGCGAGACGACTAAAACGTCACCATATCCTAGAGCTAGATGGCCGGCAGTAGCTCTGGGTAGCAGATGAGTAGATGCTTCCAATGGGAAGCTACTCCGCACGACAGCATCACACAGCATATTTGCTCATAGCCTTTGGGCTGATCGCAAATAAACGCAAAAAAAAAAAAAAAAAAAAAAAAAAAAAAGTAAGATCGACAACACTAACAGGACAGTGTTTGACTAGGGGCACGGTATCGAATAAAAAGTATCGATACTGTACTCATGAGTAGTATCGAAAAAAAGTATAGTGCTCATAAAAGTATCGAACCAAAAGTATTGATTGATTAAAGTGTCGAGTACTTTTCTTAGGGCCTAATGCGCATACGTCAGGACGTCAATGTCAGTCAGTAAGTAACGTCAGTTTATCTTCAGTAGAACAAAAAAACAAATGGCATTGGTACATAGATTTAATACAACGATAAAAAAAGACAACTGTAACTTCACAATTTAAAAAATAAAGTTCCCATTGCTCCTTCGTAGAATCGCTTGAAAATAGGAGTTTATCCAGCCGTTTTTTTTTATGTTAGAGGGGGCAGACGACAGGTCACCTGATGGAAAGTGACCATCGCCGCCCATGAACATCTGCAACTCAGGAGTCACAAACGCGTTGCCGGCCTTTTAGGAAGGACTACGCTCTTTTCTTGAAGGTTTGAAGATCGTATCGGTCCGGAAATACCGCAGACAATAACCCGTTTCACAGATTGGTTGTGCGGGTCAAAAAGATCTTGGGACTATCGGCCGCTGGCTCGGACTATCGCCGGACTATTCGGTAGGCCGTCCTGGCTTGTTCAGCAGGACCAGCTTCCCGCACTTCCAGCGCTCAGGGAAGCGTTCGGACTCCAGGCTAGCGTCCAACACCCCCCTGAGGTGGTCCGACATGTAGTCGAGGGCTCAGGCCATCACTCGGGCTGGAACCCCGTCCGGCCCGGGGACAGTGTTCTTGGATCGAATCCGTAGAACAGCCGCCCCAACTCCGATTCCCAGACGGGCGGAACATCAGCCTCGCTGCCCCGTCGTCTCCGGCTCTCGAACCTAACCTTTTTTTTTTAACGTGTTGGAAATCCCCTCGGACCGTCACCCCACCGGGGCTCTCGTTCGCGGTGTGTCGAAACGGGGCAAAAAGATCTTGGGACTATGGATGTCGTTTTCCCAAGAAATATTGAGGCGGCCGGTGTGAAGGGCATCTCACATCATCTGCATAGCAATGGATGCTACTAGTTTGCGACATGTCATTGATTTGCAGAAAAAACAGTGTGAGTGATAGCACACAGCCTTGTGGGATACCAGCATTTCCGGTCGGAGCATGCACCGTCGACAACGACCTTCATGCTTCTGTCCGCAAGGAAACTGGTGAACCAATTACACAATTTCTCGGGAAGCCCAAAGGAACGTAGCTTCGAGAGAAGCGCTTTATGCCAGACCTGATCGAAGGCCTTCGCCATGTCCAAACTAACCGCACAAGCCTCGCCTTTGGTCTCAATCGCCTGTGCCCCCCCGGCTGAGCAACCCCGGCGAAAAACATATTGTTGGTCATTGAGTAGCTGGTGGTATCTAAGTAGCGGAGGAGCTTGCAGTTGATTATGGATTCCAAAATCTTAGAGAACAAAGGAGTTATGGTTATAGGCCTGTAGTTGGACGGGTCAGATCGGTCCCCTTTTTAGGGATCGGGTTCACAAACGCTTTTTGGTGATAAGCGCTTTCTGACTTTTGTTATAGTACTTCCTGCTTTATAAAATAATCTTTCTGTGGGTACTGACGTCGCAGGAATTAAAAAAAAATCTCATGCCCACTTATGTAATATTATTTTGGGAAAACAACTTTGATTTCTTCCCATTGTTTCAAAGGATCAAAGAAAAGTGGTGAAACCTGTGCGGATAAGTAATAGCATTAACATAAGTAATATATATATTTTAAGTAGATAAGTAGTAGGCCAAAACCTCCTTTCTAAGGAGAGGCCTATGTCCAGCAGTGGACTAGTAGAGGCTGTTTATGAAGTAATAGCATAAGCTATTACTTATCCTTATTTACAGACTGTAATGAAGATGAAGAACTTGTGTTTTTGTTTTGTTTTTCAAAAGAGCCTACTTCTAATGGTGACTCCAGAAATCGTTCACTGCCGATAATACTAGAAGTAGTAATAATAAATCCTCTCAGTAAAGAAATTGGCTTTGCACATGCTCTGGCATCCTGAAATTGGATGTTCTTGAATCTTGGATCTAATAAACATGAGATTGCAATCAAATGATTGTCTTCAATATGTCTGTTCTATCTGTTTGATTCATGATTGTTCATAAGTAATAATGTACTGTAATTTATTCGATTCGAAACCTTTTAAAATAGTAATCATTGAGTAAAAGTATTGAATACAAAGTTTTGAGTACAATGGTATCGGTATCGAAAGGAAACGTACTCGATACCACAAAGTATCGATACTTTTTTCGTGTCCCTATGTCCGACCGTCAGAAACCGACAGACAGTGTGTGATAAATAGGTAAAGTAGGTATTTTTATTCATTTTATCACCAAACTATCTTTACCCAACGTGCTGTAGTTACAATTTTTGTTCAACTACAGGACATTATTTAAATCTTTATCTCTTTTATACCAGGAACCAGCATGAGTGTTGAAGTTTCAGACGCTGAAGAAGAAATATTAGTGTATGCCGAATTTGAAGATAGTGTAAATATTGAAAAATATAGAGCTGTTCATGTCTTGGGTGTCGACGAACAGAATCCTATTATACAAATGGATGATACTTTTTTTACAGGTAAGTAGGTACTTAATACAATCGTAAAACCAGTATATCTCACCTAATTGATTGATTAATTAAATATGTATCCAAGCCACATGAAGAATTACAAGGGAGCAAGAAGCCGCGCTAAATAATGTACAGTTGTGTGTTTACTTACTGCTTTAATAGTGTTTAAGACTGTGGTGATATGATCATTGTCGGTTTCTAATCATGTTCATCACTGTGTTTTAGACTGCAGGGACGGCGTAGTGGTTTAAGCGGTCACCTCGCCGTTTCCTACTGCACTCAGTGTTGTGGATTTTATCCTTACATAAGACAACTTTTTGTGCGATCCACAAATTCTTGTTCTGGGTATCCATGTTCTTTGTGACCATTTCATAAATCTGTGTAAAGTCCCTTGTGACACAAAATATAGTATCTGTACACTATAATATAAAATGAAGTTTTTGTTCTTACACACATAGATCTTTCAACAGATTTTAATGTAGGCCTGCTCTGATCCTGCTGGCCGCTGCCATCCGGGATGAACAGACGTATGGTTCAACATATCTACCAAAATATTTTTTGTAATGATATCTTGTAAAGAGCAATTTTAATATACATTAAAAGCACAACATGTCGTATTCAATTATTATTATTATTATTATTATTATTATTATTCTATAATGCACTAGCAGATCACAGATCTGATGCGTACATATCACTGCACTTGTGTTCATTTTGTTGTTTTTAAATGTTTGTCTAGTCTGTTTTTAAAAATGTTCACTGATCCAGCACTAATTACACTTTCCGGTAAACTATTCCAAATGGTCACCACGCGATTTGGTAGAAAGTGTCTTCTAGGGTTGCTAACAGACGGAGACCTGGTGAGCTTCAATGGGTGTCCTCTCAATCGGGTATTAGAATTCATAGTGTAGAGGTTTCCGATGTCTTTCACATTGTAGTGTCCAGTTAATATTTTATATGTTTCAATCAGATCTCCCCGTTGCCTGCGTTGCTCCAGTGTAGTTAAGTCTAGTTCAATAAGGCGTTCCTCATATGACATGTTTTTTAATGATATAACCATTTTTGTAGCCCTCCGTTGTACTTTTTCGAGCATTTCTATGTCTTTCTTGAAGTATGGATTCCATATTTGAAATGTGTACTCCAAGAGCGGGCGGATGTATGTTTTGTAGATCTTTATAAACAAGTCTTTTGTTATGATGTTAAATGCTTTTCTAACCACATACAGCATGGAATTAGCCCTCTTCACTATATTTGTGATATGTACATCCCACTTGAGGTTATGTGTGATGGTTACCCCTAGATCTCTTTGGGAACTTACAGGTTTCAGTTCCACCAAACCAATCTTGTATTTCAACTTCGGGTTGTTGCGGCCCATATGTAAAACGGTACACTTCGTTGCATTTAATGGGATGAGCCAGTCCTGTGTCCACTGTACAATACGATCCAAGTCCTGTTGTATAACGCTATGACTGATGAGGGGGTTTCCCATTATTTTGGTATCGTCAGCAAACACAGATAAGTCTGATCTAATAGCACTTCTGAGGTCAGTAATGAAGATACCAAACAAGACAGGTCCGATCACAGATCCCTGAGGCACTCCGCTGTGTACATTGTGAGCTTCTGATAGTGTGTCCCCCAATCTTACTCTGAATTGTCTATTAGTTAAGAAGTCAGATATCCATTGAAGAAGCTGTCCACGTATTCCGATGTGCTCGAGCTTTGCTGTCAATCTTTTAATGGGAACCCTATCGAAAGCCTTTTCATAGTCCAGGTAAATAGTATCAGTTGGTTGATTGTTATTCCAGTTGCACGTCCACTTGTCAAGGCAAGTAAGAAGATTTGTGACAGTGGATCTCTTAGGAACAAACCCATGTTGTTCTTCCATAATAACATTCTCCATACTGATAAATTGCCTTATTTCTGCTGCTATTATTTTTTCCATAGTTTTACAAGCTATACTTGTAAGGCTGATTGGACGGTAGTTGGCTGCAAGGTATTTGTCACCCTTTTTATATATTGGCGTCACATGAGCTTCCTTCCACTCCTGCGGTAGTTTTCCTGTTTTAAGAGACACATTCATAATATGTGACAGTTGGTGAGAAAGCACATTGCTACATTGCTTTAATACTATTGAAGGCAGAGAATCAGGACCCATTGATGTTGTATCGCTGAATGTTTTGAGGGTTTTGCTAACAATATCTGGGGAAATTGTGATATTTTCAATAGATTTTTCAATGCGTGGCATCTTAATACATGGCATTGATGTGTTTGGTGGTTCCGCAGTATACGACTTCACAAATTGCTTAGCGAACAGGTTGGCCACTGTCTTCTGGTCATTGATTAAATTCTTACCATCGTCCTTCAATGAGGGGGGTACTGACACCGCTGAAGAAAGCTGTTGGCGCACATACGAATAAAAGGCTTTAGGCCCACTATTTACGATTCCTCTTTCGAATTCCATTTTTAACTTCTTAACCAATGTTACAATTTTATTGTTTAGTCTGCGGTAATCTTTATATGACTCATCAGTGCCTTTAAATGAGTATATTTTCCACAATCGCTTTTTATTGTCTATCATTTCTAACACAGCCTTATTGATCCATGGTTTATTTATGTTTCGATTCGAGCATCTGCTTGTTAAAGGAACATGTGTGTTAATAGCGTCATGGGTAATGCTTGTGAAATTATTCCAAGCTTGATCAACATCAGAGCAGTTTAAATCCATAATGTTGTTTTTTATTAGTGTTTCACACATTTCTCCATAATTAGTCTTGAAGAAGTTGTGTCTTCGTGAGCGTTTGAGGTGCTTTGTAGACAGTTGGTTTTGAATTTGTATTGTGGCTACAAGCACAAGATGATCACTCTTTCCTATGTTTGGATGGTGTTCTACTTTTGTACACAAATTAATCTCGTTACAAAGGATCAGATCCAACAAGGATTCTTCATCATTTCGCTTTCTTGTTATACTGGACACCAATTGATCCAAGTTGCTGTTTGTATACATATCTACAAATTCACTATGCAGTTTGTTGTAATGGTCGACATCTACATCACACAATGGCCACTTCAAGTCAGGGAGATTAAAATCTCCCATTATAAACAAGGGTGTTTTCCCTTCAGATGCATGTTTGATAGTGCTGAACAGCAACCGGTCAGTATCCTCAAGTTTGTAATTTGTTGGTCTATATACACCCGCCACCAGGACTTCGAAACATCCATATTTTAAATTCAACCAAAGAGCCTCAACAGCCGCGTGTCGGTTATATGTCGGATGAAGAGTTACCTGTATAGGCAAGCCACAAAGTTTGCACGAAACATAAATAGCCACTCCCCCCCATCCGGTTCCGTTCAATCTGTCATGTCTAAAAAGCATATAACCCTTAATATCGACTAAGCTATTGGGGATAGTTGGTTTAAGGTGTGTTTCTGTTATAATTATACATGTAGGTTTCAATTTATTTATCTCAATAATAAGCAAATCTCTTTTAGCCATTAACGATGCCAAGTTGGTGTAGAAGAATGTAAACTCAACAAAGGGATTGTTGGGTGTTATTGGTTTTTTGTGGTCACAATAGTTGGACTACCGCTTACATACTTGATAGTTAAGTCCGTTTCACCAGCCTCAATTCGACGATTCAGATTCTCACGTAGGTTTCTCAAATAATCGCGTTGGTACGGTGTCAGATCGTTTTTCGCCACAACATTAGAGGGTAATTTTTTATTATTTTTTAATACATTTATTGCCGATTTTTTATTAGAGAAGATCACCTTAAGTGGTCGGGGTGAAGTGCCTTGTCTGCGCTTACCCAGACGTATGACAGCAATGGGCGTTTCAGATTTCGAAATGTTAGACAGCACCTGCTGTGCTTGGGTTTTATCATGATTAATACATACCTCTTTGTCCCGGGTATCATCTCCAGTCTTAAGCTGGCACTCACCCACACCAAACAGAATAACATTAGCACTGCGCCTCTTCCTTTCCGACAATTCGGAAAGAATTGTTTCTATGTCACCGCCTCGGTTTGGTTTGGACTTGAGAGTGTCTACTTCAATTTTAAGTTGGGAAACCATATTCCTTAATGCCGGTAGTTGACGTACTCCCAATTCACAATCAGGACACAAATATTTTAAAGTAGGAGACTGAAGCACCACCACTCTTAACTCCGTCGCCAGCAACCCACTACACTTCACGCATATTTGCCTTTCGCAACCATAACACTTAATTTTCGGATTCTTATCATCAATCTTAGGTACAGTTTTTTCACATTTCAAACATACAGCCATTTTCGTTAACAAGTATTCAACGGTATTTTAAGGCTACACTCGAAATGTGGTTCTTCGCGAAAGGTATTGCGAGATAACACTTTCACTATTGTTTTGATGCTAGATTCTCGTAATAACACCAAATTCTGCGCAGTACAACTAAGTAAACTAATATTTAATAACAATTTTCGTAAGAAGTTGAAAAAACACAAGTGCACTGTTTAAGCGAGGGTAGACGAAAAAAGAAACTGGATAAGGAATAATACCAATTTCTTAGCGTTCCATGGATTCACCATGCGGGTGCCAGGTCTATAGCATGATAGGTGGTGGCAACACATATGACTTCGACAGCACCTGGGACTTGCAACCCAGGTATAAGGAGTACTCCTTGCGACACATCAGCTTTCACTTCCACTGTCTGCTGTGTTACCCACTCTACCTAACCATATTTGATGCTAGCCTAGCAATGCTGCTTTGGATATTCGTTCAAGAAAAGAGCTTACTTGCTTAGAGATTTAGCTAGTATACCCGTCGCACCCACTTCCACGGCATACAACACAACAACATAACCATTAATTGTTTTTCGTTGGTTAAGTCAAAGTTCTTGTTTGTTTTTAAAGCATGGTCCTTAGGGATGTTCGTTTCCCATAGCACCGTGAGTTCTACTAGTAGGTACTACAGGCTTAATTGAAATGGCATAAAGAAATATATATTGTTTAAAATAGCTTCGTAAATAACCCATTATTTTTTTGTAACATTTAGGGATAACAATGGTTACTGTGGTTTATCCTTAGGAGGTAGACATACAGCATCGCGCACTTTTTTGAAGGATCATGACGAGCTATTAAGCTATTTTAAACAATACATTATCATTTCTTATCCAATTACATATGTTAAATACTTTGTGTATTTAATGTAGATCAAAATTGCCCTTCACAGCATATCATTAAAATGAATATCTTAGAAGATATTAGAGATTAAATATGCGGGGGCAGAGCGGCTGTCGTCGGGCCGTTCGTCCGTTCCAGGTGGTAGCGGCCGGCAGGAGCGGAGCAGACAATAAATATTGTCTATAGAGATGTCCTGTAGTATAGTCTTACCATAATAGTAGTATAAGTAATTACTTTACACTGACACCGTATTAGTAGTATCTACATTATAACCGTGTGAAGCTGGGGCGGGGGTCTAGTTTTTAATGAAATTAACCTGAGTGGTATTCATTTTAATGTTAATATACACATATTAGTGTATCAACTTAAAAATAAATGGTACTCAGATAGATCACTGCCTGCATTTTAGGTTCACCAGGTTATAAGTAAGATTAAAAGATTGAAGTAATGGAAAGACTTGATTTACTATAAATTTTTGTGTTAGCCATTTGGATATACAAAAATTTGGATAAACAAATGTATAAGGAAAAGTGGTTTGCATAATGGTTATTGCAGATGTGGATGTCCATACAAGTTATGGTTCTTCAACAGCCATACCAGAATGATTAACATTATATTTATTTATTATTAATCAAAATTATATTTTTTAGGAAAGTATGAAAATGCGTTAGGTACCTATATGTTTTTTGAAGAGGATCCAGAGCCAAAAACTGACGATCCATTATTTGACAAACTGCCTGAAAAAAACTTGAAGTATGTATGCAAGACACGAAAGTATTTAAATATGGAACATGCCTATATCACACCTAAAGAAGGTAATATTTTTTATTGTTAACTAATGTAACATTAAAAATATCTGTGAATCGTAAATATTACACTGATCTTTTAGGACTTATTAATTAGAGATGAAATGGTGATCTGTTTGTCCATATACCAGTTACAAAATATCTGGCTGACCTCGATTGCCAATAGCCAAATATTCACTGAGTAACCGGCTGGCCTATCGATTGCCTCTCACCTGTGTTCCAGAAACCATATGTTGCCTTAAGAAAAGTTGAATGATGATAACGCTGGTTAAAAGCTGATTTAGAAAGTGGACTATGAAGACTGAAGTTGATAAAGCTTGACTCACGTTTCTCTTAGAATGAATAAAATTCTTTAGCAGCTGTTTCAATACTGACTGTGAAGCGGTTTACGCACGACGAAAATGCTATAATATTTTCATCTTAACATACAGTGTTGCTTGCCATAAAATTCAATGATATGCCTTCAGTATCTTAACATATGAAGGATTTTTATGTTAGAATGAAATGTATTGTAACATATGAAATATGAATATCTTTACACTTATTTTAATTTTATTTTAATACTTTATGCACAAGTATGGGTTGTACAATAGCGGACTTAATGTCACAGGCATTTTTCTCCTAGTCTACTTTAGGGTGGTGCTGAAGTGTGTGACTAGGTGCACTAGAGATTGATAAGTAAAGTAAGAGAAAATTAATGAGAAGTTAGACAGAAAGAATGAGATAAGTACATACATACATGTGTACGAAATACATACACATACATAAATACTTACTTAGTTACGTACATACATAAACCTACATATTGAAAATAAATGAAACTTAGGTTGTAACACTTAAATCATAGTTGGCCAAAACCTCCTTTCTAAGGAGAGGCCTATGTCCAGCAGTGGACTGTTAAAGGCTGTTGATGATGATGATGATGATGATGACTTAAATCATTTGTTCTTTCACACAAGCTCAACCATAGTAAGTATTAACCCATCTTGACCTCTTTGGCAAATGAAGCTCAGAATGTATATTTACATGTAATTTCAGGTCATTCTCTCCAGAATCAAAAACAAGAGCCACAGGATGATATAGAAGCAGTAAATTTTAAATCATTACAAGAAGCTATTGATAATTTTAAGAATCTTTTTGAATCTGATGAAGCAAAAGATAAAGCAAAATCTTAAGGTAAAAAACCTATTAATATTGATATATAAGATACTGGTAAAGTTGTATTGCTGTTCGAGATTCTAAAACATATGATACAATTGTAAATGATCACATAATTGTAAAAACACAATGTATAATACTCGTACCAATTTATGTTTCTTATATCTCATTCGTCGTACGGTACTTGCCTAGAACGTCACTGTGTCAGTTCACTCCGCATTAATAATATTAAAACCAAGTCTAAAGTCATAATTTTACAAAAATATACCATACTTCCTAAACTGAGTTCTTGCTTTAACTGGTATCTATAGCCGTATAAGGAAACATTAACACATTGCAAAGATAAAAGAAAATACTTTTGTGCAAAAATAAAACAAGATTCTTCTATTACCCTATTCGTGCGATACCCGCGCGCTGTGCGCCCCGAACTTCTACCGCACCATCGACTACTATCGGGTCGCGACCCGAGTGAGTCATCTATATTACATTTTGTAGTCACAACAAAATAAGATGCCGTCCAATTGTAAAGCTTGTGGTAAGGGCATTAAATCTACCAATTACATGAGCTGTTCAAAATGTAAAAGTTACTACAGTACACTGCAAGTTATAAACAATCGTGGATATGCCCAACTTGTGTTTGTTCCCTACCAAAAAAAGGTAATACAAGTCTACTGTAACATCAGATATCCCATTCTCTGCTTTAATGCATGAAATTCGTGAGTTAAGACAGGAAGTGAAGGAACTGAAACAGGGTAACAACGATATTATTCTATTAAGACAAGACGTAAAAGATCTAAAAGAACAACTGGCTAGTCGTTTAACAGATTTACAAAGATTAATTGATGTTAAGGACAAAGAAATAAATAACCTGAAGTTATCTTTATCACAATTAAAATTGTCTATTAACACTAGAACAAAATTCGCTGAAAAATGAGATTGAAATTTGTGGAATGCCTGAAACATACCGCGAAAATCTTAATCATATAATGCTTACGTTGTCTCAGAAAATGAGTGTTGAACTGAATGAATCCGATATTATTGATATTATTCGACCAGGTCCTAAGCCCATTATAGTACGGTTAACTCGAAAAACTAAGAGAGACGAACTTATTACTGCTGCAAAATCTAGGAGAAATTTAACATCCGGAAACATTGTTAACGATACGTCGTCTAAAGTACTCGTATACGTCAACGAACGTATTACAAAGGAGAAAAGGCTGTTATTTCGCGAGGCTAGATCGAGAGCACGGTACTATTATAATACAGTACTCCAACTTCATACAAACGGACGAAATGCGAGCTATACCTACGCGCCTCGATCTCGGGGTGCGCTCGGGGCGCAGGCAGTCACGGCTGTGCCGCAGTGTTGAACGGACGGTGTGTTGTTTTTTTAACAATAACCGCGCAATTTTTTCTCTAAAAATCAGTTAATATGACGAGTAGGAAATATTGTGCTGTTCTTGGATGTATGAATTCGTCAATAACGCATCCAGACATAAGTTTTTTTAAATTACCTAGAAACTCTGAAAGGTAAGACTATAAAATAATTTTACTTACTAGTAAGTAGGTACGTACATGTGTGTCTTTTTAATGGATAAGTATTTCCTTTTATCTCACGAAAAAAAGGTGTTTGGATTAATAAATAAAGCGAATAGAGTAACGGAAAGTTATTGAGACGAGTGAAATAGGTAGTTATATGCGGTTCTGAATGAATCATGATACGGTAGGTACCTACCTACTTATGCTTGTGTTTAAACTTCGGTGCATGTGTGTTTGCATAATTCAAAGTAAAGACGTGGTATTTTATTATTAATAATATTTGTTTATTATCTGTGTGTATAAATAATACTAGAAAATTTTTTTTACCGTCTGTGTGTCATTAGATAGTTTTCGAAATTTTCACAAAGTGTTTCTGCTGCTACTATAACAACAACAGCTATGAGTGTATATGAGTCATATATAATATTTAGATGTTTGAGGGTTGTGATTTTAAAACATTCGTAGTCAGCTGTTCAGCTTTTTAATAATTAATTAATTTTTTGACCAAAGAATTTTTGTTTTGAGTTGTTGCGTGTTGTAGGTAGGTACCTAATTTATAGAGACGTTAATAAGCTGAGATAAAAAGTTACTTACTCGTCAGCTGTTTCTTGCATTCTAATTGAGTAGGTAGGTGTTGGAGATTCTAAGGATTGGAGTTTTGTAACGCGTAAGGAGAAAGCACATTTTTTTATTCTATAGTAGGATTTTTAAGCTATTGCATAGCTTTTATCGCGGGCTCTGACCGCGGCGCGGCGCGGTGACCGAATCAAGAAATTCTCAAAACCTCACGAAAAATACCTGTCACCACGCAAATTTCTTATTAAAAAAAAAAAATGTTATGCAATAGCTTTACCGCGGCAGTCTCCGAGAGTGCCACATGTATTTTTTTTCAGACGTCTTCAATGTCTGATCCGGCGAGATGATTTGGAAAACAAACCTAACTTTAGTTCCTACCAAGTTTGTGAAAACATTTTAATTTGGAGGATGTATTACATTCATCAAATAGAAAACTTTTAAAAAAGAATGCCCTACCAACTTGAACTCCTCCAATGCAGAAAGAAAATAAAATAATTAAATCTACCAATCAAAAAACAACACGCATTTTTATTGAACACTTCCTATTCAATATACAAAGTATTTCATTTATTTATATAAAAAGGATATTTACAATCACAAATCTAAATAGAAACAGAAAGTAGACAAATATAATTAAAATGCTGGAGACGGGCAGCCCTAACGCATGTTTACGTACCGCGCGGCTGTAGGCATTTATTTCTATCATGCGGCCGAGTTACAGTACTGTATTATAATATTACCGTGTCGAGAGCCCAACTTTGTTCCTTTCGTTACTGCTGGCTGCGCAATGGCTCTGTATTTATTAGAAAAGAGGAATGACAAGCGGCAATTGAAGATCTCAACAAAAACATCATGCCGCCAAATACAACCTTTCCAGAGAATAATGATTAATCCTTTGTTTATAATTCATTCGTTAGCTTGCTTATATAATCCACACTATTTTTGCATTTTAATAAAGCCTGCACCCACTCATACACAAATTACATTAATTAAACATTATAAAACACCTGAAACATTACTCTTTGTACACCTACATCTATACTGCACATACATATATATAAGTTCAATAATTTGGCATATATTTGGTAAACTAACATGTAAAATACATAATAATAATTACATTACTTCATATAAGCATACTCCCTCACTTTATAGATTGGCATTTCTCGCAACTATACGCTCATTAAAAACTCTTTTAGTAAAAATTTACTATGACTGCACTTGACCTAATTGAATGCATTGATAATGCGTACACAATAAAATGCCAGCCTGTAAATTCTGCTGAGGATTGCCGTGGCATTATTGATAAATATAAAATGAAAATTTTAACGCTAAACATACGGAGCCTCAGTCGTAACTTTGAAAACTTTCTTGGTTTCTTGGAATTAATATTGGTTTTGGTATTGTATTGGTATTATAATATTGGTACGTGACAAACTTCATATGGAGGTTAGAAGGAGTCCTGATAGCGATATAAAATCAATAGTTTACACTAGATATCGAAATTTTTACATCAGTCTTCTGCGTAAAATAAAAAATGCCTATTTATGTGGTGTAGGGTTTGCTGTTTGCAAGTTTGCTGCAAAAATACAAAAACCACCTCACTCATAGAAAAAACGGTATAACTCACAGAAAAAACGGTTCAAGCTCCAAAGCATCTGACCTCCTTGTCAGAAACTCTTACCCTCAAACTGCACTTGATCGTTGCAACGAGTTTTTCGCTTCTGTTGGAAAGCAATATGCCGCTAGAATACTTCAGCGTCTTGGTTTGAAACAATTTGAATTGGCGAATAAGATCGACATCTACAAGTCACCCTGTAATTCTTTCTTTTTTGAACCAACTGACAATAAAGAAATAGAAAACATCATACTGACGCTTAAACACGACAGTTCAACAGGTCTGGTTGGTATATATGGCTTGTTTATAAAAATGGCCAAGGATCATATTATAGAACCCTTAAAGTCTATAATAAACCAGAGTCTCTCAACAGGGATCGTGCCACAGGACTGGAAGACCGCAGCCATAGTACCAATCCATAAAGGAGGTAAAACCAACTTGCCGAGCAATTACCGGCCTATATCTCTCCTACCGATATTTTCAAAGATCTTAGAAAGGATTGTAAATAGACGGCTTGTGAAATATCTGGAAGTAACTAATATACTTGCCAACAATCAGTTTGGTTTCCGTAAGGGAAAATCCACTGAAGATGCAGTGTTGCTACTTACTGAAGAAATTGTATCTCACCCTGATAATGGGCGTGCATGTATTGGGGTCTTTCTTGACATAACTAAAGCCTTTGATACTGTGGCCATTCCAATATTATTGAGAAGGTATTGGAATACGAGGTGTGGCACTGGTCTGGTTTCGAAGTTATTTGACTGGGAGAAGACAACAAGTTAAGGTGGATTCCTTGTTTAGCAGTCTGTAGCAACTGATTTCGGAATTCCTCAAGGAAGTGTGTTAGGACCGACGCTATTTCTACTGTACCTGAATGAGTTGACTTCTTTACCTCTAACCAATGCCAAGGTAGTCTGTTATGCAGATGACACTGAATTAATCTTCAATGACTCATCATGGAGTAAATGTGTCTTGAAAGCAGAGCAGGATATGGCTCTAGTAGCGGAATGGCCTAATAACAACCTGTTAATGTTAAATAACAGTAAATCAAAGTTTCTTTGTTTCCTAAAACTAGTGCTTCATCTCCTGTATGCAGTCCAATCCTTAAGATTCACTCGTGTGACTAAGACACACAGAATTTAAACACCGGCTGTGACTGTAGTGAAGTGTTAAGAAATAAATCTCTTAAATACCTTGGAATAATCATTGACGAGAAGCTAACTTTCAATGAACATATAGCTGCCCTCTCAGCGAGATGCAGAAAGCTCACTTTCGTGATTAAAGAACTTCGTGACGTTGCTAATATCGAGATTCTTAAAACCTTATACATTTCGCTCTGCCAATCGATACTAACGTATTGTATAAGCGTCTGGGGAGGTGCAGCAACATCACATCTAATACAACTGGAGAGTTCACAGAGATCGATTATCAAAGTTATGCTCAAGAAACCTATTTAATTTCCAACAGTTGAACTCTACCGGTCTACTGAGCATACGCCAACTATACATACTAAAGGCAGTTACCACCACACATAAGATGGTCCTAAACTCCCCTAATTACAATATGATCTTAAACACGAGGGTTTTCAAGCTCCCTGTCACAAAATGCAAGACTACATTCGCCAAGAGATTTCAGAAATATATGTTTTCTTGTTTAAATAACAAATTAGCAAAAAAATGAGATCTTAGAAACTGCTCTACGCGTGAAGCCCTTTTTATAGTTAAAAGAGTTCTCAACAGTTTAAATAACCATGACACGCAACAGCTCCTAAAAGCTATCGCTGGACGTGTCGCACCAGGTGTCCTCTTTTTATTTGTACCAATACTCCAGCCTTACCTATAAATACACATATGCACACACTTACTTACACTCTCACAAACACTCATTCACTCACACTCTCACACACATACTCAAATGCAGCTATCTATTTATTTTTGTTATTTAAATGTGAATTCTTTTGGGATAGTTTAAGTCCTAGGCGTTAGTTAATCGTATTCATTGATAGCCACGATACAGGCTGCGCCTAGTGTGGCTATCATAGGTAATGTAACAATTGTGTAACATTTTAACCATAAATAAATGCTTATTATTAGATATTATTATTATATGTCATAAAATGTAGAACATACTAGTCTTAAGGGTCTAATGCAGAAAGTCCAGAGTTTGTGTTGTGGGTTGTGACCGTTTTTTTTTGTACAAAATATGATCTTAAATACTTGCTAAAATAAACTAAAAGTAAAGAGGTTTTCCGCTCCACTACACCGACCGCGCCTGATACACTGCAGCACACCTCCATTCCATCTAGGCTTCTGGAAATCAACGTCCATCCACCAACTCACGACGAAGTGGCCAAGGCTATCCAGTCTCAAAATTGGCAAAGCTCCAGGACTGCACCTCGTTACTGCGAAAATGCTGAATGCGGACTTTTCCTCTGCCGTCGAAGTCTTGGCACCCCTTATCAAGAGAATCTGTACGAAAGAAAAACTTCCAGATGACTGGAACAAAGAGATGCTCATAAACGTGCTTAAAAAAGGGGATTTAGCCTTAGCCAATGCAGTAATTGGAGAGGTATCACTTTGCTCTCGGAACCGTCGAAGGTTTTCTGCAAGATTATCCTGCACAAGCTATCGGGGGCCGTCGAACCGCCTTCGACACGTTAAAGTGGACAAGTATATGGTCTCGACTCTCCGACATTGGTGTCCTACCGAAGATCATCAACTTACTGAAAGCCATCTATAGGTAATATTCCTGTAGAGTATCACACGATGGCCTCATCTCCGAAGACATTGAGGTATGTACCTCGTTCGGGCGGGCGTTCGACAAGGTTGCCTGCTTTCAACCCTCCTCTTTCTAGTTGTCCTCGACGGGATTATTCATCGCGCCCATCAGAGCAAGCGACGTGGGATAGAATGGGGTATAACCGATGACCTACAAGACTTGGACTCCGCCGATGATATCTGCCTGCTGAGTCACACGCACCGCGATATGCAGTCCAAATTTGAAACTTGCGTTAAGAGGGCGGTATCGTGATACCGCCCTCTTTCACCTACCTCGGAAGCATCGTGTCGGTAACAGGGAGTACAGAGGAAGACATCACCTCAGGCATTGCCAAGGCTCGAGCTGCCGCCGCACAACTCCGACCCGTGTGGCAGTCACGAAAACTGACTCGGAGAATTAAAATCAAAGTATTCGGGTCGCATGGGCGACTCACTGCAGTCATCGGAGTGGATCTCTCGCTACCGGCCGTAGTACGCTCCATGGTCGGTAGCGACAGTTATTTTACCGCGGTCGCAACCTTCTGCGAGGAAGTAATCTCGCAGAAGGAGGGCCGCGGGTAGACGGGATGGATTTTCCCCTCCACCCGCATTAGTTTGGCCAGCCGCGAGGAGGCGGCGTCCGCGTGTGGCGGACGTCGCCTAAAGAGAGGATAATTTGAGACGGAGCCCGCACCAGGAGCGGGCCACACCGCCCCGCCGAACAGAGAACCCCGGCGGGGTGACGGTCCGGGGGGATTTGTTGGTCTTGGGAAAAAAAGGGCCGCTGAGTACGGGTGTGCAGAGCGTGCTTCACACACGGGCGGCATTTTCAAAGGGTCGGCAAAAAAGAGATCGAAACGAAAACGAAACATTCTCATTATTTGCATGTCTAACATTATCTTCATTATGTCATAACTCATAATAGTAACATCTATTGATCGGTGTACGAAAATGAATGCAAACGTTTATAAGCTTCGAATTACTATACTAAATGTAAGGATGTATAATTTGCATCACACAAGGCGTGGGCGCGGGATTCCCAAATATCCCATACCGGGCCATAGTTTACGTTCCCGCTCCTCTTCCGCTGTCCCGGTTCGCTAGGCCCGGGAACGGGGCAGGTCTGGGGGTGACAGGTGACGACGCGACGCGCTCCGGAGTGCCTCCAGAGGCAGGGACGGGAAACACCTCACACAAGGGGGCCATCTGTAAGCCCTAGATGAATCGGGGTATTAGAGATTTCCTTTCTAGGTTACACCTGGTTCCTACACACAAGACGCCGCGACGTCCGGTTTTAAAGCCGGCACTGACTGACATCGCGGCGAGGCACGGCACGGCAGTTTGTCCTTTGGTTGGTTATGTCGTTATGATGGGATTTAGTATTAATAGCAGTTCTGGCTGAAGATGAAGAAAGACAAATACGGACTGATAAGTTGAAGAAAAAACATTCTTTCGTGGGAGAGCCATGCTCGACCGGAATGATACCTCGGCTTCACAGAAAACCGTTGTTAAAGAAATCTTTTGTTGCTTTTCGTCGTGCGAGTCCTTACCGGGGCCCAAAAGCTCCTACCTTTGACACCGAGAGAGGGGGAGGGTCAAATCCTGTGACCTATAGTGTTCGCGGGACGCGGTGGCATGGTAATCTGTAGATTCAAACCGCATGACACGAGATGCTGCGTCGTGCCACGACGTGCCGCGGTATAATTGTATCCAAATAAAGTAATATGATTTCAAATTCTTTGAAATAAGGACAAAATGAACTTGATATAAAATAAAATTCATAACGGTATCCGATATCCGAAAAGGATATCCGAAGGGTGATTTCGGCAAAAAAAAAAGCGTGGCTTCATCGGCAGTGCACGCAGGCGCTCAAACAGCTAGCGGCGGCCCTGGATCGAGGCAGAATTTTATTCTGCCAACCGCCTTAACTCTATAAGGCGCAAATCCGTCCGCATGTGTACACTTTGTGCCTCGCACAACCAACCTGTAGAACAAGTTATCGTCTGTAGTATTTCTGGATCGATCCGACCTTCAAACCTTCAAGAAAAAAGCTTACTGCATTCTTAAAGACCGGCAACGCGCTTGATGCCTGAGTTGCGGTCGTTCAGGGTGGCCGTAGTCGCTTTCCATCAGGTGTTCCGTCTGCTCGTTTGCTCCCACTTTCATAAAAAAAAACTAAGCGCCGCTCCTACTTGTTTGCTTCTTTAGCAGTATAAATAAAAAAATATGAGGACAATAACTGCACAAAGGCGAAAACAATTTTTATTCTTATCTTATCTTCATGCTATTTTCTAACAATGTCACAGAAAATAATTTTAACAGATACACTGAGCAGTCTATTGCGGGACTTCCCACGAACATAAAACTTTGACTATTCATGTTGGCACAAACGCTTAACGCACTTCAGTTTTGAAAACTACAATAAACGGACGTGCGAATAATAAATATTAAACTATTTCGACAATATTAGCTTTTTCAAGAAGAAACCATCATTACAAATTATTTTCAGGTTAGTTTTTAAATAATAATAATTTATTTGAAGTCTAGATTTACATTATTTGTTTAACAATGATAACCACACTTTATTTTACTTTCGAATATTTATTTAATTGACCAAGTTTAATCATTTTAGTTATCTGTGTGTGTGTTAGCGTGTGCGTGTGTTTGTATGAGCTTGACTCAGTGTGTGTAGTTTATGTCGTTTTTTACTTTGACTTTAGGTCAAGTATTATATCGCGTTTGATATTACAACAATATGATCCTATTTATACAAATCGGCACTATGGAACGATACATTGTAAAGTCTTATAAAGTACCTTACTTACATATAAATACGGAAAACGACGTCTAAATAGTTGTTTTATAAGTGTATGTTTAATGTTTGTAGTCTTTATGCCACTGGATTTTTAGATTCCTCTTATTGCTTTTGTTTACAGCTGATTTTATCTCGTTGTCGACCGATAGTCCTTGCACTGTTTTTGCCATGTCTCTGTAGTTTCTTTAGGTATATGATCAAAATGAGGACAGAATAACCGTACCCGACTGTGTATTTTAATATTTAAATTGTATATGTTTTTTTTATGTATTGTATGTGTATACTTGTGGACCTCTATAAACAAATTAGTAATGAATACAGTAATTTATTTATGCATGGTAAACCTAAGTTGTATTATTTATTATCTTTGATTTATAAATTTATTATAAATAAAATCAAATAGTATAATACTATTAAATATTTTCTATTTCATCTTTGGACCTACCGCACCACATTTATACATCACCCGAAGGTCGACTGAGCGAGAATGCTCTGCTCATTAAGTCCTCCTGTTTACAACTTGTTTAATTATAAATTAATAATAATTTATTAATTACCTATTAAAATTTTATCGCGTTTTTTAGTATACATATATTTTTGAAATTAACTTTTTTTAATGGAAGAGCGAGGAGCCGCGTCACCTGATGGAAAGCGACTACCGCCACTCTACTTTTAATTATTTTGCTTTCTAGCTTTTTTAATATCTGCTCTTGCTCAGATATCATACTGGCATCTTCAGCTTTTATCAACAGAGTATGTGTATTGTAAATTTAATATTGCCCTGTATATGGGAGAAAAGTAAATAAATGTATTATTGAGAATAAGTTATCATGATGTAACAAATACTGTGTAAACTATTCTCCTAGTTATTACATTCCAAAAAAAATTAAACTTCGCTTCGTTGGCTCGTTCCTGCTCACCAAGTGCTTTAAGCGTATTCCTTACGAAAACAAGTTTTTAAAAGCCTAACCAACATGTTTAAAAATAAATTAGGTATTATAAAAGTAGGAAAGATTACAAATGACTAATGCTAAACTTCGAGATGTCACCTTCAAGATATTTAACGTTAAATTTTATGGACACTTTGATAGAATAAACAATAACCATCAAGGACATAAAATACTCAATATAAGTTTTTTGTTTCAGCAACATGGTGAATACCGCCCCGAAGGGTAAAAAAACAAAAACATTAGAAGTTATCTTACAAGAGATAAATAAAAGACATGTGCGGATAAAAAACCTCGAGAAAAAAAACAATAATCTCGTACTGTACACAGTACTTAAAGAGCTTTTGAAGCAGATGCGAAAATGTGACAGCTTATTTGACAGCATGAAACCGAAGTTAGAGTATTTGGGCAGCTACTTTGACGGATTGCGAGTAGGCCAACCAACTGAATACGACCTTAACGTTATACTTACACTACATTTAGATTATAATAAAATAATCTTAGAGTCTCAAAAGAATGCCTACGTAAGTATAAGAATGCCCGAGGAGTTTCGTAGATTGTCCAAAATGCCTGCCACTGCCATGAAAGGTTTTAAAAAAACCGAATTTTGGTGCGATCCATCTTTTCGTCTATCTGTTACAAGTTTCCGTTCGTGGGCTCAGAGCGTTGTTGATGTTACATTGAATAAACTACCAGTGCATGACGGTAAAAGAATATTGCAATTAAAGGGCGAGACATATAAAATACTCTACAAAATATCAGGTCCTGCGAATACCATTACAATTTATATTGATGACGACTACGTGATTGACGTTGATTTAGTGCCAACTTTACAATTCGAGTTGCCAAAAAAACCAACTTCCTCAAAAATTGATTTCAAAAAAGTAGAGAACACAAATGTTTCATATTACTTTGCTGTTCCTAAACCAAATGATGACGAATTTAGTTGGAGACTGGCATTCCCTTACCAAGAACGGTTCTATATGAAGACGAGGAATAATTGTAAAAGTGCGTTAAAACTCATAAAATTGTTCCGTGATATTCAAGGTTTTGAAAAACTAGCTAGCTATTTTATAAAAACATTATTTCTGTGGGTAATAGTAGAAAACGATGAAGACTTTTGGAAAGAAAAATCACTAGCATACTTAGTTCTTTATATGCTAGGAAAATTGAGAAACTCTTTAGCTGTAGCTACAATTAAAAATTTTTGGTGTCCTGAACACAATTTACTTGAAAAAATTAATCAGCAAACCTGTCTAAATTGGTCTAATAGAATATCTAACATAATTAAAGATATAGAAAGACAAAAGGTAAAAAATCCATATGTAGTGTTAAAGTACTTTACAAAGCAAGGAAATAAAGGAGGTCATAATGGTTTCGAACCCAAGGTGTAAAATAAAACATATGCAACATGAGATCTGTGTTTCAGCTTATTGTGTAAACTTTTTCTTGACGGAGTTTGAGTTTAGAAACGCAGCTACTTAAATTTTAAAACACCAGTTCCGTTTAGAAGCCGTTTTTCGTTTAAAAAGTAGATTTATTATGTGTTTTGTCAACCTTAAAAAAATGCAGTAAATAGTTCGAATATAATCAATATTATTAATTAATCTCTGATAGATTTAGGATCCTGTGACCTCAATGATATTACAATTCTAACCTTAACCTGATAATGCAATATTATCCAAATCAGCAAGCTATCAAACTCCTATTGCTTATTGATAGAACAAGCATGTTGATAGAAAATGTTTTTTTATTTTTATTATTAATTATAGATTGCACCAGTTTTGTTTTAACTTGCAGTAACTCCATTATATATAAGATTATGTTTCTTGTTATAATCATTCCAGAAAACACATTGCATAAAGACTATCATAATTGTATATTTAATGTTTATGTAAATAAGCAAAAGTAGTTTCAAATACATTATACTGATAAAGGTTGTTGATTAAATATTCTTGGGTTGTATTTATTTTAGAATTTGTAATAAAATAATCGTATTTATTTTAAAGTTTACTTTTCATCCTTCCTAACGTCAACCAGCACTTTTGTCATTTTTTTTTTTGCTTTTGTATACTTTAGAGGTTCATGAAAACTGCAACAAAGGTGATGGTATTAAGGTTTATTGATATAACATCATCTGAGCTATATTTTTTACTGTAATATAATATAATAATAATACATTGACGGGCCTCTTGACCTAATGGTTAGTGATCCTGATCTTAGGATAAAGTCATCATTTGACCACACTCTTATGAAAAAAAAGTTTTTTAGTTTAATTGATTTGATCTGACGGCCCAGGTGGCGTAGTGGTTTAAGCGATCGCAACCGCGTTCTACTGCGCTGAGGGTTGTGGGTTCGATCCCCACATGACACAACACTTTGTGTAATCCAAAAAATGTTGTTCTGGGTCTGGGTGTTTTTTTTTTGTATCCCTTACGTGTTCCGTTATGTTAGTAAAGTCCTCGGCGACAGAATATACTACTCTGTCAAGAAAGTACCGGAAAAAGATCAATAATACACAAAATGTTTGTTATTCACCCAAATTTATTTTATCTCCTTCAAAGTATGCTTCTTTAGAAAGGATACACTTACGCCAACGAATAATCCAATCATCAAAACATGTTTTAAACGCTGTTTCCGGAATTGAGTTCAGCTCTCGCCGCGAATTCTCCTTAATGTCTTCTCCCGATTGAAAACGGGTGCCACGAAGTGGTCATTTGAGTTTAGGAAAAAGAAGTCGGCTGGAGCCATATCTGGTGAATATGGTGGTTGCTCGATGGTATTTGTTGTGTTTGGTCAAAAATTCGTTTACAATGATGGCCTTGTGCGAAGGCGCATTATCGAGGTGCAAAATCCAAGAATTTTCTTTTCACAAATCTGGCCTTTTTCGTCGAATTTACTCTCTTAAAGCCGCATAACGCTCAAATAATATTCTTTATTTACCGTTTGACCTTCAGTCAAGAATTCCGAGTGCACAACACCGTTTGTCAAAGAAAACAGTCAACATGACTTTGACTTTTGATCGACTTTGGCGTGGTTTTTTGCTCTGTCTTGAGATTTCCTAGACTGCGTTTGTTTGTTAACATGATCATCTCCATTCTGACGGGTTACTATCAAGTTGTGTGTTACACACCATGGTTCAACGATGCTCAGTGCGGGTCCCATTTGATCGTATATAACACTCAAAGGGACCGCTGATAACTTAACTAAAAAAAGGTAAGTATATAAAAGTAGTAATAGTCAGGTCACATTGAATTAATTCAGTAAGAACCAGAATCGAAAAGACTTTTAGTACACTTAGGCCAGGAAAAGGCGGGTTTTCTCAAAAAAATGCCAACCGAGATATTTCAGCGTTACTCTCGGTACGTCATGATCATCATCATCATCAACAGTCTTTACTAGTCCACTGCTGGACATAGATTTCTAAAGACACTTCAATAAAGTGCTACCAAGCCAAAAATACTTAAGGTGCTGGAAAGGAGCCACTTCAGCTACAAAATGGTAAAAATACCCATCGCAATTATACAGAATCGTTCAAATAATTAATCTCCATTCTTTTTTGCCTGTTGTTCCAATAAAATAAATAATAAATACTGTTGTTTGTGATATTGAATTTTCTTTTTTTTGCAAAACTAATATTATATAGAACTAAATTTGTATATTGCATTTATAGGAAATATGTAAAATATAATTAGTGTTACGTTATTCTTCATTGTAACATAATAATATATGTAATTGGTAATTTAATTTAGTGTATAAATATTTTAATTTAATGGCATACATGATAACGCCTAATGCCAACAAAATTGCTGTGCGCTAACAGGGTTTCATGTCTTTAGAAACAAAATTGTAATTAACACCTTATGTACACATGAACGCAATAAAAACTTTGACTAAAATCTTATTGAAATTTGACTTATATTTTTTACATATTATTAATTATTGCCCTTAATATTGTCCGTGTGGTAACGGATTAAGAATACGGACTGTCACCACCTTTATTAATTCCATGGGTGTCGTAAGAGCCGACTAAAGAAGCAAACTACTCAGGACAACAACACTGCAGAGAAAAGGAAAACTTGACACAAACCCTTTTTTTTTTTTTAACGTGTGGAAATCCCCTCGGACCGTCACCCCACCGGGGTTTGCGGCGGGGTGGTGTGTCGGACTCGGACCGACTAAAACCACACGGTGTGCCACTCTGCGCTTGTAACAGGAGGGATCCGGGAACAGCTGTTGTTAAGACATCCGGACCCCTCCTAGCGCCAGCCCGCTCCTGGTGCGGGCTCAGTCTCAATATTTTCCTCTCTTTAGGCGACGTCCGGCACACGCGGACGCCGCCCCCTCGCGGCTGGCCAAACTAATGCGGGTGCAGGGGAAACCCACTCCGTCCACCCGCGGCCACACTCAGGGCGGCATGAGGCGGTGATAGGCGCGCCTCCGCCGCCCGGTTCGCCGAAGGCGGATCGGGTCCGAGTGGAGGTCGTCCTCCCGGGCCTTCTCCGCCGCCTCCTTCTGCGAGATTACTTCCTCGCAGAAGGTTGCGACCGCGGTAAAACAACTGTCGCTACCGGCCATGGAGCGTACTACGGCCGGTAGCGAGAGATCCACTCCGATGACTGCAGTGAGGGCCCTGCGCTGCGTCGCCCATGCGGGGCAGACCGCCAGCGTGTGCTGAGCCGAGTCCTCACTGCAGTCGCAGTGGTGGCAGGCGGGACTCAGTTCCTCCTAGCGACCGAGCCAGCGGCGGCGAAGCCAGCGCGTGGAGTCTCCAGCCGGAACGACCAACGAGCCATCGTGGCTCGGCGAGCGGCTTCGCGCCACTCGCGCACATCCTCGGGCGGAGGGCGAAATCCGCTCTCCGCCCGGGAGTCAGCCACTCGCCGATAAACTTCGGCGAGCACTTCCGCCTCCAAATCCCACGGGGGAGTTCCGGCCAACGCGCACGCCTCCTCCGTCGACACGGTGCGGTAACCGCGTATGGCTCTGACCGCCATTACCCTCTGAGGGCGCCAGAGGCGTGCCCTATTCTGGGCGGTCAGAGCCGCCGCCCACACCGGTGCACCGTATAGTGCCATTGACCGGACAACCCCCGTGTACAGCCGTCTTGTCGCGACGCTGGGTCCACCCAAATTGGGCAAAAGTCGCCCTAGGGCAGACGCAGCGTCGACCAGCTTTGGAGCAAGCTGTCGGAAGTGCTCGTCGAAGAGCCACCTCCCGTCGAGGATCAGGCCCAGATATTTCATCTGGGCCCGAACCGGTACGAGGACCGAGTTGACCACGATTGAGGCGCCAGGGGGTGGACCACGACGGCGCCCATGAAATAACAGGGCCTCCGTCTTATCTAGGGCCACCCGTAAGCCCAGCGCCTCAATGCGCCCGACCACCAGGGAGACTCCCGTTGTGGCCAGGCGCGCCGCCTCTTGGAAGTTTGCCCCCCGGGCTGTCACCAGGGTATCATCTGCGTAACAGATTACACCCAGCCCGGGGGGGGGGAAATCGGCGCGAAGGGCCCAGTCGTACCCTATGTTCCACAAGAGGGGTCCAAGAACAGACCCCTGTGGAACACCGCACGACATGGGCCGAAACCTCAAATTACCCTCTCGGTCCTAGTACACGACGGTACGCTCCTCTAAATAGTCTGCCACTAGCCGCCTCAGGTACTTTGGCACCCCATGATAGTGGAGTGCTTCCCTGATGCAGCTGAATGGCAGACTATTGAATGCGTTGGCGATGTCCAGTGACACCGCCAACAGCACGCCGCCACAGCTCACGGCCTCTTCGGTCACGGCCCTCAGGCGCAACACAGCGTCGACTGTCGAACGCCCCGCCCGAAAACCAAATTGGGCGTCCGACAGATCGGGGCCCACCTCGTAGAGGTGCCGGACGATGCGGGCAGAGAGAACCCTCTCAAACAATTTACCCGCCTCGTCCAGCAGCACGATGGGCCTGTAGGCCGCGACCGAATCGGCAGGCTTCCTTAATAGGACCAGCTTCCCGCTCTTCCAGCACTCAGGGAAGCGTCCCGACGCCAAGCTAGCGTCGAACACCTCCCCGAGGCGGTCTGCCATGTGGTTGAGGGCTAGGGCCAGCACTCGGGCCGGTACCCTGTCTGGCCCAGGGGCCGTGTTCTTGGAACGGATCCGTAGAACAGCCGCCCCTACCTCCGAATCCCGGACGGGCGGAACATTATCCTTCCCGTGCTCCCCGTCGTCTCCGGCCAAGGAGGCCATCGCCGGGGGAGTGTGTTCCGCTCGTTGCGGGAAAAGGCCCTCAACCACTTCTCGCAGGAAGCTGGGCTGGAGAGTCTCCGTAAGGGGTCGGGCCCGACGCGCGGAGCTTTTGTCGCACCGCGCGATAAGGGCGACCCCAGGGGTCACGATCGAGACCCTCCAGCATCTCCTTTCTCTTTATCTCTTTGGCGTGGCTAATGGCCAGCTTCAGAGTTTTCCGCGCCTCTCGGTACTCCTCATGAAGCCGGTCCTCCTCACCGTCTCCACGGTGACGCCGCTGACTGCGCGTGTAGGACCTCCGGGCACGTGTACAGGCCGCACGGAGGTCCGCCAGCTCCTGGGACCACCAGTAGACCTCCTTCCTTGGAAGCCGACGACCTCGAATGCGGGGCATGGCCGCATCGCAGACATGCGTAATCGCATCGCGAAAGCGACCAGCCCCCATGTCGACCTCCTCGGTCGGGGCCCGAGGAGACAGCCACGAGTGAATTATGGCTGCCTCCTCTAGTAGGTCCCAGTTCAGTCTGGCAACAGCCCACCGCGGAAAGCGGGATAAACGCCGCGCCACGTGACCCCTACTGGAGTCCTGGGTCCGGGAGAGCTCAAATCGGATATAAAGATGATCCGAGAGCGTCTCAACCTCTTCCAGGACACGCCAGTTCCTTACTCGTGCGGCGAGGACAGGGGTAGCGAACGAAAGGTCCACTATCGTCCCCCCTGCTGTCGCACGCACGTGTTGGTGGATCCTCTGTTGAGAAGACAGAGGCCCACCGAGGCCGCCCACTCCTCTACGGCCTCGCCCCTTGCGTCCGTCCCGGGGGAACCACACGCAGTGGATTTTGCGTTGAAGTCCCCCAGAACAAGGACGTGCCCAGACGCTAGTCGCCGCATCGAGGTCTCCAGGTTGTTGAGGAAAACCTCGAAGTCGCTCAAACTCCGGTTGGGGGAGAAATAAACACCATATATGGTGATCCCCCCCCACTCGGCGGCAACATATCCAGTGCCCTTGTCTCTTAGCGACAAGGGCGGGGAATGAGCTGCCGTGGAACCGACGACTGCCACGGAGCCGTCCCAGTCACCCATCCAGTTTGGACGGGGAGGGACAAAATAGGGCTCCGCGACTACGGCAACACCTATCGACCACTGTGCCATGGTTAGCAGGAAGTGATCCTGCGCCGCGGCACAGTGGTTCAGGTTCGTCTGGACCAGGAGGCTGGAGACCCGATCCATTACTGGATCGTCTCTACAGCCTCCTCCATGGGCGACGACGACGACGCACGAACTACATCGGAGGCAGCCTGGGTCGACTGGCTAGCCCCCGATGCTTGCTGAGAGTTGCGGGGAGGCTTGCAGCCCCCCTGCCCCATCTGGTGATTGACGGGCTTGTTACCCGCCGCACACACCGGGCAGAGAGGGGCGGCAGTGCATTCCACCGCCACATGCCCCGGTCGACCACAGCGGAAACATAGTCCGCTGCAGTCGAAGCAGCTTTGGCACTTGACGCGCTTGTGCCCCGATGCTAGGCATTTATAACACCTCATCGGTCTCGCCGCCAGGAACTGTGATCCTAGCGCTCTACGAAACCGATGAGCAGCCTGCCGGCGTCCGCCAATATTTTGGCCGACGCTACGGGACAGCTGACCCACACGGCGCCAAGCCCCCCTGGACCGGGGCGGATGGTGCCGACCCTGACGTTGTCCGCGCTTGCACCCCGTCTTCTCCCGGATTACAGCGCGGACATCTTCGGCCGTGACAGAGTCGTCCAGGCTCGAGATGCGCAGCTCCGCGCACTTGGTAGGCCTGGCGATCTTGACACCATCTGTGGTCGCGAAGAAACCCCGCAGCCTCTCAGCGAAAGTGTCCGCCGTCTTAGCGCCTTCAGCCCCTGGGAACTCGAGAACTCGAGCTCCCGTCTGGGCGAGGCGCATCCTGACCCCCCACCGTCCCAAAATCATTGGCGAGACTGTCCCGGGCCTTTTTAACTTGACACAAACCCTATACCAACCCGTCTGGCCAGCGTGGTGTAGTAGGCCAAAACCTCCTTTCTACATCATGATAATATAACTAATATGTAACGGCTGAGATCGTATCATTAATTTGTAATTTGCTGTTAAAGTTGCAAAAACGTAGAGTTTCGACGTTATGAACTTTCCTTGACTTTATACGAAGAAATGTACTATGAGAGAGTTGTAGATATTAAAAATATATACAAAGTGAGACTTAGTGCGTTACAATTGGTTATTTTGTATTTTTTTTAATTAACGATTATAAATGTAGGCTTACCAAACTGCGATTAAATCATAGGCTCAGCAAACTTTGGTGAATCATAGGCTCTAATGTGTAGTATACGTGGTTTCTTTTTGTAAAAAGCCAGTTATTTATGTTAAAAGAGCAACATCTATCAAGTCGACTCCTTTTCCTGGTCTAATTACGCAGCGTAAAAACTTGGCTAAGGTCGGCAATTACATGCACAGGACGAGGGGTTCTAGAAGCACATTATAAACTAAATTTTAAATAGGTTTTCCTCGCAGGTAATTATTCAAATAAAGTTGGAAGTAAATAGCGTATTAAATTCTAATAATTTGACTAGCTTTCTTAATTTTGCCCCACCCCTACGTCAATGCTGTGTACGCCCATGGATTAAGCCGATTTATTAATGTATTTTAATGTAGAATAGTAGAATTAATGTAGTTATTATTAGTTATTTGTTGCCGACAACAATCTCTACATCATGTGTGTTCAAAAACAAGAACTCGAAATATCTGGCAAATCTGGAAATAACATGACGCGCTAGGTCGCTTAAATAATGAAGTGTGGTTCTGTCTTTAAAGATGAACGGATATCTTTGACTAGGGAGGGTAGAGGTAAGGAGAACCGACTCCGTGTGTGAAGTGTCCGTCAAAATACTTTAAATTGGGGGCGCTACAGTAGCATCAAGATATTTTTTTAAAGAAAGCGCAAAAGTTGTTAGAGTAGCACAGAGAAAAAACATTGAAAAAAAAAAACATCGGCTTTAATAATTAGACAGTGTACTAGACTGCGAAAATAGTCGCTAGGTACCTACTGGTTGTCAATGATAATAAGTACCTAGTACAGTCTGTCTGTCAGGGATAACTTTATTCCCAGCCTTGTTGTTTTTTTTGTATGATACAGGCAGCAAATAGTTTATTCACATTGAGCCTAAAATACACTTGATTTTTTTGCAATTGTTAGCCTTTCAAATTATATATTTTCAAATAATACTATCCATCAGGTTACCCGTCTGCGTGTAGAGGGGGTCTAACATAATCTATATATATTACTAATAAAAATAATAGTTTTAGGGCAATCGATCCAAAAATATTTGAATTAACACTAGCTACATACATTATTAAGGATTTTTTCGGACAGAAACAAATACCAATATTATCATTAAAACGAGATGAAGGTTCACAAAAATCATTCCGTTCACAAATGATTATCGAGGTCATTCAAAACTGTAAGCACATAGTGTTTATTTGCCTGGAGGCAGTACTAATATCTCATAAACAGCCTCTAACAGTCTACTGCTGGACACAGGCCTCTGCCTTAGAAAGGAGATTTTGGCCTACTATACCACGCTGGCACGCTGGGTTACAGATTTTGTTTCTAGTTTTTCTTTCTCTTAGCAGTGCTATTGTCCTACATAGTTTGCTTCTTTAGTCGGCTCTTACGACACCCATGAGATTAATAAAGGTGGTGACAGTCCGTATTCTTATTCCGTTACTACACGGATAACATTGAGGCAATAATTAATAATATGTAAAAAATATAAGTGAAATATCAATAATATTTTATTGAATCAACAGGCAAAAAAGAATGGAGATTAATTATTTGAACGATTCTGTAGTAATTGCGATAGGTATTTTTAGGATTTTGTAGCTGAAGTGGCACCTTTCCAGCACCTTAAGTATTTTTGACTTGGTAACACTTTGTTGAAGTGTCTTTAGAAATGCCTCCCCCGCCCCGTTTCTCATAGTTAGGACATCATTCTCCATTTCACAGCCGCCATTTTATTTGTATTGTATCGCCATTTCATTTCTGTCGTGAGATGGAGGATTGGACAAGGAAAGTGAGACAGAAATAAAATATTCTGAACCCTTTGAAAACAAATATACCGTGAATTTCAGTTTTTGAAAGTAATGATATTGAATAGAAGTAGGTTAACAACAGTGAGTATATTTCTAGTGCTTTATTATCCCTTTTTTAATTTCTCATGACCGCGTCTCACCTCTTGATCGAGTACAATGGCGTCCGTTTACTCGTACCGCGTATGGATATTCCGTCATCCTTTTCTTGCATATATCGACTATTCAGGAGACACTGCCTTCCTAACGAATGATCTTTTTACGAGCAGAGTAGACTGATAAGAAATATTTCCCGTTACCTTCACACTTTGTGTTTCGTGTTTCTCTCTCGCGTACAATTAACCGCGCTTTTAAACGTAGAGTAGAAATGTTTTTATATGTATCTAAATTTGGTATTTTATCTTTTAGCAGTTATATACTATATAATGTGCATCTAAAAGGAATAGTGTGATGAAGTAATTATTTCTATCCGCTATGTTTACGACAAACACGGTACAAACCGGCACTGTGCCGACACTAACAATATCAAGAGCATCCTCAGAAGTCACAGGGCAAAAATATCGAAAACGTTCAGCAAAAGAATGCACAACCTACTCAATCACAGCAGCAGGTAATACTTAAACTGAAGTACATAACAGAATGACAGTTCCAAAATGTTGACCTACCAGTATTTTATTTAAAATATTTATTACACATGTATACTTTCAGTATCAAAATAAAGTTTTTAAAGTTATAAGCCTGAAAGATACATAAATAAATTCCCTCATTTAAGCGTGCGTTGGCGATGTCCAGTGACACCGCCAACAGCACGCCGCCACAGCTCACGGCCTCTTCGGTCACGGCCCTCAGGCGCAACACAGCGTCGACTGTCGAACGCCCCGCCCGAAAACCAAATTGGGCGTCCGACAGATCGGGGCCCACCTCGTAGAGGTGCCGGACGATGCGGGCAGAGAGAACCCTCTCAAACAATTTACCCGCCTCGTCCAGCAGCACGATGGGCCTGTAGGCCGCGACCGAATCGGCAGGCTTCCTTAATAGGACCAGCTTCCCGCTCTTCCAGCACTCAGGGAAGCGTCCCGACGCCAAGCTAGCGTCGAACACCTCCCCGAGGCGGTCTGCCATGTGGTTGAGGGCTAGGGCCAGCACTCGGGCCGGTACCCTGTCTGGCCCAGGGGCCGTGTTCTTGGAACGGATCCGTAGAACAGCCGCCCCTACCTCCGAATCCCGGACGGGCGGAACATTATCCTTCCCGTGCTCCCCGTCGTCTCCGGCCAAGGAGGCCATCGCCGGGGGAGTGTGTTCCGCTCGTTGCGGGAAAAAGGCCCTCAACCACTTCTCGCAGGAAGCTGGGCTGGAGAGTCTCCGTAAGGGGTCGGGCCCGACGCGCGGAGCTTTTGTCGCACCGCGCGATAAGGGCGACCCCAGGGTCACGATCGAGACCCTCCAGCATCTCCTTTCTCTTTATCTCTTTGGCGCGGCTAATGGCCAGCTTCAGAGTTTTCCGCGCCTCTCGGTACTCCTCATGAAGCCGGTCCTCCTCACCGTCTCCACGGTGACGCCGCCGACTGCGCGTGTAGGACCTCCGGGCACGTGTACAGGCCCGCACGGAGGTCCGCCAGCTCCTGGGACCACCAGTAGACCTCCTTCCTTGGAAGCCGACGACCTCGAATGCGGGGCATGGCCGCATCGCAGACATGCGTAATCGCATCGCGAAAGCGACCAGCCCCCATGTCGACCTCCTCGGTCGGGGCCCGAGGAGACAGCCACGAGTGAATTATGGCTGCCTCCTCTAGTAGGTCCCAGTTCAGTCTGGCAACAGCCCACCGCGGAAAGCGGGATAAACGCCGCGCCACGTGACCCCTACTGGAGTCCTGGGTCCGGGAGAGCTCAAATCGGATATAAAGATGATCCGAGAGCGTCTCAACCTCTTCCAGGACACGCCAGTTCCTTACTCGTGCGGCGAGGACAGGGGTAGCGAACGAAAGGTCCACTATCGTCCCCCCTGCTGTCGCACGCACGTGTTTGGTGGAGCCTCTGTTGAGAAGACAGAGGCCCACCGAGGCCGCCCACTCCTCTACGGCCTCGCCCCTTGCGTCCGTCCCGGGGGAACCACACGCAGTGGATTTTGCGTTGAAGTCCCCCAGAACAAGGACGTGCCCAGACGCTAGTCGCCGCATCGAGGTCTCCAGGTTGTTGAGGAAAACCTCGAAGATCGCTCAAACTCCGGTTGGGGGAGAAATAAACCACCATATATGGTGATCCCCCCCCACTCGGCGGCAACATATCCAGTGCCCTTGTCTCTTAGCGACAAGGGCGGGGAATGAGCTGCCGTGGAACCGACGACCTGCCACGGAGCCGTCCCAGTCACCCATCCAGTTTGGACGGGGAGGGACAAAAATAGGGCTCCGCGACTACGGCAACACCTATCGACCACTGTGCCATGGTTAGCAGGAAGTGATCCTGCGCCGCGGCACAGTGGTTCAGGTTCGTCTGGACCAGGAGGCTGGAGAACCCGATCCATTACTGGGATCGTCCTCTACAGCCTCCTCCATGGGCGACGACGACGACGCACGAACTACATCGGAGGCAGCCTGGGTCGACTGGCTAGCCCCCGATGCTTGCTGAGAGTTGCGGGGAGGCTTGCAGCCCCCCTGCCCCATCTGGTGATTGACGGGCTTGTTACCCGCCGCACACACCGGGCAGAGAGGGGCGGCAGTGCATTCCACCGCCACATGCCCCGGTCGACCACAGCGGAAACATAGTCCGCTGCAGTCGAAGCAGCTTTGGCACTTGACGCGCTTGTGCCCCGATGCTAGGCATTTATAACACCTCATCGGTCTCGCCGCCAGGACTGTGATCCTAGCGCTCACGAAACCGATGAGCAGCCTGCCGGCGTCGGCCAATATTTTGGCCGACGCTACGGGACAGCTGACCCACACGGCGCCAAGCCCCCCTGGACCGGGGCGGATGGTGCCGACCCTGACGTTGTCCGCGCTGCACCCCGTCTTCGCCCGGATTACAGCGCGGACATCTTCGGCCGTGACAGAGTCGTCCAGGCTCGAGATGCGCAGCTCCGCGCACTTGGTAGGCCTGGCGATCTTGACACCATCTGTGGTCGCGAAGAAACCCCGCAGCCTCTCAGCGAAAGTGTCCGCCGTCTTAGCGCCTTCAGCCCCTGGGAACTCGAGAACTCGAGCTCCCGTCTGGGCGAGGCGCATCCTGACCCCCACCGTCCCAAAATCATTGGCGAGACTGTCCCGGGCCTTTTTAACTTGACACAAACCCTATACCAACCCGTCTGGCCAGCGTGGTGTAGTAGGCCAAAACCTCCTTTCTACATCATGATAATATAACTAATATGTAACGGCTGAGATCGTATCATTAATTTGTAATTTGCTGTTAAAGTTGCAAAAACGTAGAGTTTCGACGTTATGAACTTTCCTTGACTTTATACGAAGAAATGTACTATGAGAGAGTTGTAGATATTAAAAATATATACAAAGTGAGACTTAGTGCGTTACAATTGGTTATTTTGTATTTTTTTTAATTAACGATTATAAATGTAGGCTTACCAAACTGCGATAAATCATAGGCTCAGCAAACTTTGGTGAATCATAGGCTCTAATGTGTAGTATACGTGGTTTCTTTTTGTAAAAAGCCAGTTATTTATGTTAAAAGAGCAACATCTATCAAGTCGACTCCTTTTCCTGGTCTAATTACGCAGCGTAAAAACTTGGCTAAGGTCGGCAATTACAATGCACAGGACGAGGGGTTCTAGAAGCACATTATAAACTAAATTTTAAATAGGTTTTCCTCGCAGGTAATTATTCAAATAAAGTTGGAAGTAAATAGCGTATTAAATTCTAATAATTTGACTAGCTTTCTTAATTTTGCCCCACCCCTACGTCAATGCTGTGTACGCCCATGGATTAAGCCGATTTATTAATGTATTTTAATGTAGAATAGTAGAATTAATGTAGTTATTATTAGTTATTTGTTGCCGACAACAATCTCTACATCATGTGTGTTCAAAACAAGAACTCGAAATATCTGGCAAATCTGGAAATAACATGACGCGCTAGGTCGCTTAAATAATGAAGTGTGGTTCTGTCTTTAAAGATGAACGGATATCTTTGACTAGGGAGGGTAGAGGTAAGGAGAACCGACTCCGTGTGTGAAGTGTCCGTCAAAATACTTTAAATTGGGGGCGCTACAGTAGCATCAAGATATTTTTTTAAAGAAAGCGCAAAAGTTGTTAGAGTAGCACAGAGAAAAAACATTGAAAAAAAAAACATCGGCTTTAATAATTAGACAGTGTACTAGACTGCGAAAATAGTCGCTAGGTACCTACTGGTTGTCAATGATAATAAGTACCTAGTACAGTCTGTCTGTCAGGGATAACTTTATTCCCAGCCTTGTTGTTTTTTTTGTATGATACAGGCAGCAATAGTTTTATTCACATTGAGCCTAAAATTACACTTGATTTTTTTTGCAATTGTTAGCCTTTCAAATTATATATTTTCAAATAATACTATCCATCAGGTTACCCGTCTGCGTGTAGAGGGGTCTAACATAATCTATATATATTACTAAATAAAAATAATAGTTTTAGGGCAATCGATCCAAAAATATTTGAATTAACACTAGCTACATACATTATTAAGGATTTTTTCGGACAGAAACAAATACCAATATTATCATTAAAACGAGATGAAGGTTCACAAAAATCATTCCGTTCACAAATGATTATCGAGGTCATTCAAAACTGTAAGCACATAGTGTTTATTTGCCTGGAGGCAGTACTAATATCTCATAAACAGCCTCTAACAGTCTACTGCTGGACACAGGCCTCTCCTTAGAAAGGAGATTTTGGCCTACTATACCACGCTGGCACGCTGGGTTACAGATTTTGTTTCTAGTTTTCTTTCTCTTAGCAGTGCTATTGTCCTACATAGTTTGCTTCTTTAGTCGGCTCTTACGACACCCATGAGATTAATAAAGGTGGTGACAGTCCGTATTCTTATTCCGTTACTACACGGATAACATTGAGGCAATAATTAATAATATGTAAAAAATATAAGTGAAATATCAATAATATTTTATTGGATCAACAGGCAAAAAAGAATGGAGATTAATTATTTGAACGATTCTGTATAATTGCGATAGGTATTTTTAGGATTTTGTAGCTGAAGTGGCACCTTTCCAGCACCTTAAGTATTTTTGACTTGGTAACACTTTGTTGAAGTGTCTTTAGAAATGCCTCCCCCGCCCCGTTTCTCATAGTTAGACATCATTCTCCATTTCACAGCCGCCATTTTATTTGTATTGTATCGCCATTTCATTTCTGTCGTGAGATGGAGGATTGGACAAGAAAGTGAGACAGAAATAAAATATTCTGAACCCTTTGAAAACAAATATACCGTGAATTTCAGTTTTTGAAAGTAATGATATTGAATAGAAGTAGGTTAACAACAGTGAGTATATTTCTAGTGCTTTATTATCCCTTTTTTAATTTCTCATGACCGCGTCTCACCTCTTGATCGAGTACAATGGCGTCCGTTTACTCGTACCGCGTATGGATATTCCGTCATCCTTTTCTTGCATATATCGACTATTCAGGAGACACTGCCTTCCTAACGAATGATCTTTTTACGAGCAGAGTAGACTGATAAGAAATATTTCCCGTTACCTTCACACTTTGTGTTTCGTGTTTCTCTCTCGCGTACAATTAACCGCGCTTTTAAACGTAGAGTAGAAATGTTTTTATATGTATCTAAATTTGGTATTTTATCTTTTAGCAGTTATATACTATATAATGTGCATCTAAAAGGAATAGTGTGATGAAGTAATTATTTCTATCCGCTATGTTTACGACAAACACGGTACAAACCGGCACTGTGCCGACACTACAATATCAAGAGCATCCTCAGAAGTCACAGGGCAAAAATATCGAAAACGTTCAGCAAAAGAATGCACAACCTACTCAATCACAGCAGCAGGTAATACTTAAACTGAAGTACATAACAGAATGACAGTTCCAAAATGTTGACCTACCAGTATTTTATTTAAAATATTTATTACACATGTATACTTTCAGTATCAAAATAAAGTTTTTAAAGTTATAAGCCTGAAAGATACATAAATAAATTCCCTCATTTAAGAAATTAAAACTTTTTCTTTAGTATAACATTCATTAGGTTCTTGCGAATAAAGTTTTTATAGAATTTAAATATTCATTATACAAATGACTTGCTTTTATAAGAATCATGATTAATCTTGGTCCTTTACTTGTAATATTATTACTAATTTCTTACCAACAAATTAGAAGCACCACAATTATTAATTGATTTTTGCATGTTAGTTTTCTTAAAGTATAAAGAAGTTTTTATGGTATTTGTAGGTAATTAACATGATTAATTTAGTGTAATTGACATATATAAATATTTATTTAATTACTTACAGGAGTTCTCAGCATTCTGTTATGCAACCAATGTAAATATGATTGGTAAGATAGGTACAAGTGCTGCAAGCGGAACTGGTGGAGTGAACATAACTCAGCTTACAACAAGTGATGACAAAACATGTTATATAGCTCAACCGTTCTCATATGCAAATTATGCCCTCGTTAACCAGATGCAAATTGCTCCAAATGGGATACAAAATACAATATCAAATATCAGTTTTAAATGTGATGTCTGTGGTCTCATGTTTGGACACCTGACTCTACTTAATGCTCACAAAAGGATACATGCTCAGGATACAGGTAAATTTATTTGTTTTTTAAATTATATGTACTCAATTAACATAGATATAATTATGCTATGGCTAAAACATATAATCATCATTCTATTAGTAGTTTGACTGCATGGATGCCATAGCGGTCACTACTCTTTCTACTGTGCTATGTGTTGTGGGTACGATCCGCACATGGGACAACACTTTGTGTGATCCAAAAGTTGTTGTTCTGAGTCTGGCTGTTCTTTATGTCCGTTTCCTGTATGTTTGTAAAGTCCCCTGTGACACAGGATATATTCCTAATGTGGGAGCTGTCTCTTAAAAAAAATATATGTGGAGTAAATTATACACATTCACTTTAATATTTTACATTTGAGTATAAACAAAGAGATTAGGCTTGCGATTATAGATTGTATAGTCTATTGATTTATTGTGGATGTGTGTTTTTATTGCTTTTACAAAAAAAATTATAAAGTGTGAGGAGTTTAAAAAAAAATGAAGAGTTTAAATTATGCTTCCTCTACAAAACTTGTGCAATTTTAACAGACACTCATGGATTGTATACCATCACCAGGCTGAATTTTTAACCTATTCAGAATTATGGATGAAACCTATTTGTTCTGTTATTACAGATAGCAATATAACTGTGGTAGCCACAGGCGTAGGTACTGGTAATGATGTTGCCATGCCTCCACATATTCAGATACTTTCATCTGATCACAATGAGCAGCAACAACATCATGTACAAATTCAAGACAGTAAGTATCCTCTATGTAAATACCATAACTAATAAATAGTAAAAGGTAAAAGAAATTAAAAAATGTTTACTTGTAAATAAAAGAATGACTAAAATAACAAACTACACAGGACATAGCCAAGCTTATGTCCAGCAGTGGACTACTAGGCTGTTGATGATGATAACATGAATTAGTACTGTCTCTAGCAGTTCCATCTGATTTGTCTGTTGTCCATTCCTATATTGGAAAAGTATGTAGAGATTCTTTGTTATTGAATTAAAAACCAACTACAAGCTTATTTCATTTTTCAGCTAAACCAGTGATAATAGACAAAATCCAGAAATGTATCACTTGTGGTGGTCCCATTGCAAACAACCCAAAGAGAAAAGGACCTAAACTAATACGTTGCGAAAATTGTATCGCACAAGATTCTGTAGACCAGAGAAACAATCAAAGTGAGTATATCTTCATAGTAAATAGTTATCTCAAAACAGAAATAACATTATTTTATTGACGGACCTGTAAGTCTGGTGTTTGGTGACCTTTACTGCTAAACCAGTGGTTGTGGGTTCAACTCCCACCTGGGACAAGTAACTTATGTGATGATTACGACGATTTGTACTGTCTCTGGGTATAGTTTATCTAAAAATTATTATTGTATGTATTTAGAAATATTTAAGTATGTTTATCAGAAGTCTGGTTACCATAGCACAGGCTCTGCCTAGATTGGGATGAGACTGCCATATGTGAGATGTGATTATTATTGTATATTTTATCTTAAAATGTCTTGCTATATAGTTATAAGATCCTTCCATTAAAATTACACATAATTAATGGATACTCAATATGAATCCAAAAACATTTCTTTTTGTAGTTGCTAAGACTAGATTCAAGAAGCATATAGTCGAGTAGAATTAGGCTTCTATCAATGTTATTGGTTGTTTCTGTTTTGTTTTATGTATTTAAATTATGTTTATCAGTGAATGCTACACATGTATTTGTTGCATCAGAAGATAATTTAAAATTTGAAGTGAGTGAAGTCAGGAATGTGCAACCAGCGGCAGATCCTCTGTCTACAACACAGACTAATACACAGAACCAGCAACCACAAAAACCCTGTGAGTATGAACCGTCCAGTGCTAGTAGCTAATGCTTGAACCTAAGAAAAGAAAGTTAATATGTATTTTTTTTTTTAAAGCACTGGCCCTTTTCTCCTAATTTTAACACAACATTTCTACCTATATGTTCCTTAAATTCTATAGAATATTTTTAACATATTAAAGAGAGAATTAGCATTATCATTTCATTTTGTTTGTAGATTACAGTTATTAAAAAAAATATAACTCATTATATTTTGTTCTATTTCAAGTTCACATCAGTAGTGTTGAGATAGGTTTAGGGTATTTTTATTGAATGCATTATTTGGTTAAGCTTTTTATTTTATTTTTTTGTATCAAATGTTTTAAACAACATATTGTTTGCAGTACCTGGACATCATCCTGTGAAGAGGAGAAATTTAGCATCAGTAACAAAATGTCAGAACTGTAATGGTTCAGGCATTATCTTTGTAGGTAGCAATAAGAATAAATTGAATCAATCAAACGCAGACAAACCATTTCACTGTAATATATGTGGAGGGTCTTTTGCAAGATATTCATCATTATGGTCACACAAGAAGTTACATTCAGGTGAAAAGAATTTTAAATGTGGCATCTGTGGGATTGCATTTGCGAAAGCTGTATACCTCAAGAATCATTCTAGAATACACACAGGAGAAAAACCATACAGGTAATTATTTGAAGATTATCAATAAAAAGATAAATTGTGAAATTATTCAGTATTGTTTTTTAGTAGAACATACTAATTGGTTTAATGCTTTTAGAAAAGTTGTAATTCCTTTTTTTTTTAACTTGGGTTATGTGCTTGTTTTACTCTGCTTGCATATGTATATCTATCTTAAATATGCATCAACATTATTAATAGTCAATCTTATTCTTAGGATGTCTATCAATAACTAATTCAATTAAATTTAATTAGGTATTTGGTATTACACTACAAAATGGCAATTGTAAACCCCTCTTATTATTAATAATCTGTAATAAACTAATACTAATTTCAGCCTATATAAAAGCATAAAAAAATTATAAATAAACTGTTTTTAGTTGGCTTTCTATTGGATGTTTTGTCTAAAAGTCTTAAAGTAAAATTAATATGTTAACAGACATATTAATTCAACAAGTAGTTAAATTATTGATAACTTTAAGTTCTGTCAAATACAGGAGAAGGAAAATGTTCCATGTTTTTCATTATAGCATGAAAATTCATCAAACCATAGAAAAGATTTTCTCAACAAGTGGCTTTTATCTGAAGAAAATATGTTTCCAACATCATATCTATTTACAGATGTAACACATGTGGTATGCAGTTTTCTCAATCTCCACATTTAAAGAACCATGAAAGAACACATTCAGGGGAGAAACCATATGTTTGTGAAGTAAGTAATGAGATAAAATTAAATTAATAATAAATTATAAAATTATTTAGAGAATTCACGTAATATAGAAAGATTAGAATGAGCAGTCTTTTTGTGCTGCTTCTATACTCAGTCACAGTAAAATGCATAATATGAATATTTTAAAAATAATTTTGTCATTGAATGCAATTTGTGAAAACCAACATGAATCAAGATTCCACCCTCGATAACTGCCACTTTCAGCTTTCCAATTTTGTGTTAAAATATTTAAAGAAATTATCGTAGCATATGTATATTTAAATAATTATTATATATGATGGATGGCGTTGTGGTGAAAGCGGTTGCCCCGCCGCTTCCTAATACGCCGAGTGTTGTGGGTTCGATCCCCACATGGGACGACACTTTGTGTAATCCACAAATTGTCGTTCTGAGTCTGGGTGTTCTTTGTGTCTGTTTTATGTATGTTTGTAATGTCCTCTGCGACACAGGATATATTCCTAGTGCAGGAATTGTCTTTTATTTTTAAATAATTATTGTTAGAAAACCAACAATATTGTTCGTAACAAGTTCGCCCTCTCGTTACAAGTTTAAATGAAATATCTGTAAGTTGTAATTTATACAACTGCATCTATTTAACAGGTGTGTGACAAGGGCTTTGCAAGGCACGCGACATTATGGAATCATCGCCGTATTCACACTGGGGAGAAGCCTTACAAGTGAGTGCATTCATATGTATGGGAATAAGGGATGCAAGTAAGTTATATAGAACAGCTCATTGACTTACTAAAGCCAAAAATATTGTGTACTAATTTTATAATAATAATATTCTGAACATATTACAGAGTGCTGCCTAGACCCAAACTTAGCATAATTTGTACTTTGGAAACCGTCATTAGATACATTGATTTTTAATATGAACATTGTACAAATTAACTATTGTTATCGCTTTAAAACAAAAGAAACTTCTGTGTCAACGACAACTCATGGAAAACAATCACATTACAGGAATGGCAATAAAGCATACATGTGTATAATGTACATGGTCAGACGAGATTGGCGTGATTCGACGAAATGACGGTCATATTTCGTCGAATCACGCCTTCTTACATTTTATACTATATGTTTTAGGAACTTAACAATGACATGATTTGTTTTAAACAAAACAGATCAACAAAAACAACAATCAACTAAATAAAATTTAGTTCATTGTTGTTTTTGTTGATTATTACTCGTTGAGTTGATTTCTTATTTTATACTTTTATTTTTACCACGGTATAAGGTACATGAAACGTATGACATCCAATATATATACGTGTTAATTTATAAAATAGGTGTGAGACATGCGGATCGGCCTTCAGTCAAGCGGCTCACCTTAAGAACCACGCTAAAGTGCACTCCGGAGAGAAGCCGTTCAAATGCGACATTTGCACGGCCGCATTTGCTGATCGCTTTGCCCTGAAACGGCATCGGGGGATTCATGATAAATATGGTATAAAAAAATGTGTAATTTCTTTAGTCGGTTAAAAAGTTTTTAACACTAATAGTGATATGAAAAGCTTCTACATTGGCTACAAGAGGTTCAAAAACAAGAAATACATACCTTTTACAAACAGAACGTTCTGGAAATAAGGATTATTATGAGATGTACTGTCAAAGTTAGAACCTTCTTCTTTGTTTGTTCTTATTACTATAAGTGTTACTTCATTTTAAATTATTTCATTTAATTAGAGCTTGGTCCATGTATATTAGTGTGTTATTGTTGTTTATAATCATGTATAACTTCCACAGGACAAACGGCGCCTTTGCCCTGTAGAGTACAGTTAAACCAACAAGAGCAACAACAACAAACGCAACAGCAAAGCACTGAGCAACAAAACACGCAGCCTGCCGTGGAGGTGGAACACCACACTGAACAAACACTTTGAGCCTAGAGACTCTGTAGTGTTATACGATGACCCCACCACATTTCATATTTTTTGTAATCTACATGAATATAAGACCCGTGTCGACGCTCAAGAGACTGCTGAATTCTTCCGAATGGTTGAATATATTGTGATAATCATCCTATTAATACCTATAGTGTTACTAGAGCGGCACCATGAAACATTTCTTCCATATTTAATTCTAAGTTCGTGATTGAACACTGTCATAAAGGAATGCAACTTAGATCGTCACAGCGGCATAAATGACTTACTTATTTATGTGTAAACGTAGAACGCGAGTTAAAAAATGTGATATAGGTATGCATTCGTTTTTATTTAGAATTTGATTCACTAGGTTAATATCTTTTGAATACGTTATTATACAGCCTGTTAAAATAATAGGCTGTCTAAGCAAATAATCAGCTTTATTTTTGTCTGTATTTTCTGTTGTACAAGTTAATATAATGTAAATAAATAAAATCAGGTGCATCACATACATAAGTATATGTGATTTAGTATTTTAGCATATCAAATAAGAATTGTACGTCAATGAAATTTTGTTATTTAATGTGGATGGGATGAACTTACCAATATTAGAAGCAATAATTATTTATCTAGGTAAATGTCCTCGGCAATATATTAATCAGTATAGTATACAAGCTGTCTTATTTTTTGTTTTTATTTAGACATTAGTTATCCATTGATATTGTAGTAAGTACAGCTCATCCAGAAGCGTCCGCATCATAGTGATGTGTTTTGTAACTTACACCAGGAGTTTTCAATTATAAAATAGTAAAATTTTGTCTAGAATGGTTGTTTTTTTAATAATATTGCGTTTAAATAATTACACCTATCTGGCTTTCTCATATAGCGAACCTTTTACATCCTGACAGTTTTGGATATGTGCAACCAAGAAACCAACCACTGCCGAAGAGGGTGGTGACATTGACCTTGATTTGATTTTTTTACATTAAATAAAATTGCTCTTTCTCTCTATCATATTGATGATAGGTGACGGAATCAATAGGTCCATCTTGTAGTTTTTATATCCAGTGATTACAATACACACACACGTCCGTGTGGTGACGGATTAAGAATACAGAGTGTCACCACCCCTATTCATCCCGTGGGTGTCGTAAGAGCCGACTAAGGGAAAAAACTACGCAGGACAACAGCACTGCAGAGAGAAGGTAAAGGAAAAACTTGACACAAACCCTATACCAACCCTTCTGGCCAGCGTGGTATAGTAGGCCAAAACCTCCTTTCTAAGGAGAGGCTTATGTCCAGCAGTGGACTATTAAAGGCTGTTGATGATGATGATGATTACAATAATACGTTGTCAAAATTGCACGAGGGCCAAATTGCTGAAGGGACCTGTTACATTTTCAAAAAGAATAATTTTAAATCTATATATTTGGTTAATAGGTTGTGATGGAACTGGTATTGGCCCTTGAAATCCTTTATCAGTGAATGACCTAGTAGGTATCTATAAATAGTACCAGCAATTGTAGATCTGTAAATACCTATGATATACGTATAAGTAAGCTACAACGATTGTGTAGCTTGCTTATACGTGTAATGGTCAAAGTAGCTGCTTTGTTTACATGAGAGTGAAAGAAAGGAGCCATCTATAGTCAATAAAAGGATTAAGGTTTCATGTCGTGGATTTTAACCGAAAACTCAGATATTAAGGTTATTGGGATACTAACTGAAAAACAGACTTAATTAAGATTATTTATTTATCACGAAATAACTTACAGAATGTGATTACCTAACACGTGGTGAAAGGTTATTTTATAACTTATTGCTAAGGCCTACAAATTACTCGTAAATCCAGTTTTCGGCAGCTGATGCCCAACCGACAACCTCTTTCTCGGAAAACCACAATGCAATTTCTTTTTGAGCAGATTCAACACTGTCGGAACCATGAATTATGTTGCGGCCAACTTGAATGCAGAGATCGCCACGAATTGTGCCAGGTTGGGAGTCGGCGGGATTTGTAGCACCAAGCATTTGACGGCCGGTCTTAACCACATTGAGTCCTTCCCATACCATTGGTACTACTGGCCCAGAGCTCATGTATTTCACCAAACCGGGGAAGAATGGCTTCGACGATAGATCACTGTAGTGCTTCTGCAGCAATTCTTCGGAGGGCCAGACGAATTTAAGGCCGACCAATTTGAAACCTTTCTTCTCAAAACGCTCGATGATATTGCCAACGAGTCCACGTTGAACGCCATCAGGCTTAACCATGAGGAAAGTTCTTTCACGTTGTTCCGCCATTATTAATTTTAATATCGTAAGACCGGCGCGTCCGAGATGGATTATAAGGTGGACTAAAGTGGCGATCATACGAAATAGACGCTAGTATGGTATCACGTCAGCGAACGTCACGTATTCGTCACTGCCTTGCCCACAGATTATATTCACATATCGATAGATGTTTATACTAACTTAAAGCTACACACGGCCCTACCACGCTAGGAATACTACGCCACATAGTGCTTTGCAAATCCACACTTAGGCGCCTGAGGACTATCCGCACTGGCGGAAAAAAATTAGAACGAAAAAAATCTGTGATTTGATAAAATTGAGAGCGATACGGTGGCGATTTATTTCGGCAGAATTTTGCGGAACAAAAAGGCGCCTTGAAATATCGTTGTGCGGACGGGGCCTTAAATGTTGTAATAATATTGTATTTTTTCCTTAATACTTAATCTGTTGTCAGTACACTTTCAGTTTTACTAATGCAACTACCAACGTGATCATTCACTAGGCCACATGCTTGCATAAAAGCATAGCAAACCGTATTACCAACAAATTTAAAACTTCTTTTTTTCAGTGCATTGGCCAGAGCCAATGACGTTTTTGTTTCAGTAGGGATTTCATTTGAATGGGTCCAGTTATTCACCATGGGTTTGTGATTAACGAAACTCCAAATAAAATTAGAGAAATCTTCCCCATTCTTTTCCATATCTATATAGCATTTAGCATTATTTTTTATGGATTCTAGTTTACCTTTATGTCTCACAACTCCTTTCTCTAGCAAAATTTTATTCAAATCACTTTCTGTTAGTGTTAGAATTTTGTAAGGATCAAAGTTAAAGAAAAATGTCCGATAGTTCTCTCTTTTTTTTAGTATTGTTATCCACGATAGGCCAGCTTGTTGTCCTTCTAAGCATAGCATTTCAAACAAACGAAAATTATCACGTTCTGGCTTACCCCATTCTTCATCATGATACTTTATATACAATGGATCCTCTGTCACCCATGGGCACCGGATACATGTTTTCTCCTCCTGGTGATAATAAACAAATGGTGGAATAAAAACGAAACTTGTCAGTTTTTTAATTATCGTTATTAATGAAATGTCGCATTGATTTACTAACAAACTTTTTGAAAGCACTCTTACTACTGCACATCTTTATGTGGTCCTTGTTTAATTCTCCGGTATTGCAAGCCGCCTCAGTGCGACAGTCGTTTATAAATTATATATTTGTTGTTGTTATTATACGTTTATAAGTAAAAAAAGTAGAATATCCGAATAATTAGGAATTTAGCATTCGCTTTTAAGAAACATAAATAAAGTAGTGCTTAACTAATTTAATTCTTTCTGTTTAGATTACCGTACCATTTTATAGTGTTTAACACAACAACAGCACCCCACGCATTTTTACGATAAAATGATTTTTCTTTTTAAAGTTATAGAAAATTATTTTCTACTTTTCAACCGACTTCAAAAAAAGGAGGAGGTTCTCAATTCGACTGTATTTTTTAGTTTGTCTATTTACAAAAACCTGTTTTTCAGTTATTTTAAACTATAATTTTAATAACTTTTATTGGTTTCAACTATAGCTTGTTTATCTATGGTCGGAAGAGAAATCGTAGTTCTATTTTACTAATTTTTTTCATCTGTGGTAGGGTCCTTTTACTTACTGTTGTCATCGTTCTAGTTTTCTCCATTATCATCCATTATTTTGCTCCAAGTTACTCGTCTAGTTGTCGGACACGAAGTTTTGTGTCTTGAATTGCAGTGGAGAGAAATTGTAGAACAATTATTATTAACCTAAACGTGCTTAATTGTCGATGTAATCTCCAGGAATATTAATATATGTTTATTAGTACAATACATAATTCAAAAAGGCGTCATGAAAAGTTAACGATAAACCACAGATTAAAATAAATGTGACCTATTTATGATATTATCGTTAGAAATAAAACTTATATTTTCACCTAGCAACATCTGTAACTAAATCACTTCATGCTCGGTTCGGCCTCTCGCATATAGAGGTATTTATGCAAATAATTTTCTGTATTCTATCTATTCTAAATAGTTTATTTTGTTTTATTATTAGTACATACTGAAAAAAAAACAAATTTTACATATATTTTTTTTTAATTTCATAACAAAATAAAAAACACTTTAATTTACGATGAAGACTCCCACATCTCGTCACTAGAGCACCATTTTTTAGTTTCACTATCAGAATCGGTTCCTCAGCAGAGGAATTTTTTTCAGCCATGCTCAATAGAAATCAGCATTTCTAAGGCTTTTTTACCATGTGGTATGGATTTCTTTCCTGGTTTTTGTCGTATACTAGATATTAAGGGAACTGACCTGAGTATTTCACATATATTTTTAACTTTTAAAACAAATTATATAACATAATACTAAACTAAAATAACTCACTGATGTGGTTTATATCATTTTAATTACCATGCATTATCTTTAGAATATGATAAGAATGAAAAATGAAGGTAAGAGGACTGGACGGAAATGGCAAGAGGGATAAAACTTGTAATCAAGTATTATACTTCATTACAGTTTATAAGACAATAAAATTGTTAAATGTTAATTTACGTTACGTCATTTAGCCAAATTTATCTAATAATAGACATTTCTACACAGCTATAGACAATTTTGAAGGTTTTGAATGATGACAAGGGCATAAAGTCTACAAAAGGTGGTAGGAACACTAAAAATAAAGGTGTTAGAGCAAAAGTCTGCTAATTAACTTCTAACTATGGTCTGTTAGAATTGAATAATTATTTGGTGAAAAGCTATTTGAATTCGTTGTCTACAGTTTGTTTCTAGTTCTCATTGTTAGCGAAGTGATCATAATTGCAATAATATCACTTCACGACACAGTTAATATTGTCCCATGACAAAGGTCTCTCTATGATCTAATGATCTCTAATTGAATTGAGTTTTTAGGTCAATTAAAGATCAGGGTTAAAATAGTTCCACAAAAATATAAACTACAACATACATGATTGGCTTTCACTTCATCATCATCATCATCAACAGCCTTTACTAGTCCACTGCTGGACATAGGCCTCTCCTTAGAAATGAGGTTTTGGCCTACTATACCACGCTGGCCAGACGGGTTGGTATAGGGTTTGTTTCAAGTTTTCCTTCTCTTTGCATTGCTGTTGTCCTGCGTAGTTAGTTACTCCCTTAGTCGGCTCTTACGACACCCACGCGAGGAATGGGGCTGGTGACACTTTGTATTCTTAATCCGACACCACACGATTTTCATTTGCGCGCCTATATTTTGTACGGCAATGATATACAACCTGCTTTAGTACGTTTTACTTTATACTTTAATACTTAAAAAAAGAATAAATATATTACATTCTACTTTTAGTCATACAGACTGGGCGTATTTAAATTTATATATCCTGTACATATTATCCATTTAGGTCCACCATAAACACGAGTTATTTGAGACTGGTCGTTGCATCTATGTGGTTTGATATATCGTCTTGTCTGAGGTCCACTAATAACGCTATCGACGAACCCTACGTGGTCATTACCAATGGTGCCTTCTGATATTTGCTGTAAGAGTGGAATGTACTCTGGTTTCGTGAGTTCATTTGACATGCGCATCATCTGAAAAATTGATAAGATTATTAAGAAGTGTGAAATACATAATTTCAGTGAATCGTTATTAAGGATAACTGACATAAACTAGATAGGTACTACTAACTACTAGGTTACTCCATATAAAAGTAGATCGGTGAAGTTTTTTTAAACTTTCCCAGTCACTCCAGAGTCACCGTAGTTAGGCAGTAGGCAGTGTGGAGGACTATAGCTAATTATGTCACTACTACTTTGAAAGAAATTGATTTTTTCAGTACCAACCAAAAGGTCACCATGGTCATGTACCTTTTGCTAATATGAATAACACGCAGAGAAAAAAACAAAAAGCTATGTTCATCTTGGCAGAACATTCACCAAGGAGCTATGATGCGAAATGACCACGGCGCCAAGTTTTCTAGATTAACAATCTTCAATATCTAATTATTAGTCTTTATGTTCTCATAAGACATAGGTACAATATATTACAGAAGGACAAATGTTACAATCTATAGCAATTGCCCTTCTATTCTGGTTTAATAACAAATTATTTGTTAGAAACAGTTATATGTATATATAATATATGTTTTACTACATACCACTACTTTAAGTTGAATGTCGGACAAAGGTGTCGCTATAGGTCCTAATAACATCACACTGCTATTTGTACCGAGGCTGTCTGGATCCACAGATATTAGATCTCCTTCATTACCATTACTTTTAATTTCATCATTTAAGACTAGGAACATGTGTTCATTCGGCATTGTTGTTTCTGTGTTCTTTACTTCTGATAGACGAGTCTTACCAGTCAATCCTTGAGGTAAAATATTGTTTAGCAATCCTTTCAGTTTCAATTTTGATGTTTCGTTATTTTTTGGCGACTTACTCCTTTTGCAACAAAGCGATTTCAGTTGAGCTACTAGAACATCAAATAATAGTTCTTTCTTTTCATCTTCATCTATTGCTTTATTTTGCGGTTGTGCCTCAGACGGACGACTATAAAGTAAATTATTTAATTTTTGTACAGCAGAATATTCTATTCCTGAGACTTTTGGTGTTGCGAAGGGATCAACTTCTTTATTTTCCAATCTAAAAAATGCGGGTTGCGGTATTCCTTTGTCTGATGCTGTCTGAAATCTTTTTTTCTTAAGATTCGCAAGTAGATTTGCATTTGGAACAGTTACAGAGCTCTTTGATACTGGTCTCAAATCAAGAGCTTGGTCGTAGTTAGAAGTACTTATTGGACTTGAAGTAATTTTCACTAACTCTCTTATATCATATTCATTCTTGTTTGGTTGTTCGCTAAGTAGCTTTATCAGATCTTCATCAGATAACTTTGAAAGTAAATACGTTGCGTCACTATCTGCAACAACAACCTTATTTAAAAAGTTTTCAGTTGCTTGCTTATTTTGTGTACAGAATATTTTAGGATAATCTATATAAATAAATAAAATTGAGGTGTCTGTTTGTAATGTCAAAATTATAGGTTTTTGCGTTGTTTGCACGTTAGACAGACAGACAAAAAAAAACTGATTTTTAGGCATAGGGCCTAAAAATTCAGTTTTTTTTTGTCTGTCTGTCTGTTTGTTCCAGGTAATCTTCTAAACGGCTGGACCGATTTCGATAATATTTTACTACCTGTAGCTGGTAGCTGTCTACAGGGTTTTTCCTCTCAGAAAAATCCTTTAAAATTTTGCCCAGTCCGGACATCGAACCCACTAAGGCAGTGCTTTTTAAATTCCACGCGAACGAAGTCGCGGGTACTAGCTAGTCTTTTAATAAAATCCGATCTGTGTAATCCTGTCAATAAATCATACTATTACAGCATTATTTAGGGACAGTGCTATCATACGGATATTTCTCTTCACACAATAAAAACTTATTTATTTATTCATACTTCCTGCAAAATTTATTGCATAAGGTGGACTTTATGCAATAGGCAAACTTTTCCAGTCAAACCTTTGGGTGTTGCAGAGCTGAGTGTGAAAATTCTAAATAAATATATATTAGATATGCATACATACATCTTTTACTCCCCTCCCCACGCAATAGGTTGGGAATAAGGCGGGGTAGTTGATCTCCGATAACCATACTATATTAGTGGAAATATTGCTTAACTTTAAGTTAGGTACTAAGTTAATCAAGAAGCCTTAAGTCACTGGGAAAATCCTAAGCCAAAGCGAATATAAGGTGATGATTGGTGAGAATCCGGCCGGGAAAGATTAATAAATATACTTGGTATTTACTTACCAGCACTTTTAATTATAGGCCCTTTTGACTTTTTCTTTTCCACAGGTAAATACCCCTTAGCCACTATATAATCTGTAACTTCTTGTTCCGTGTTACTGTTTATTGAAAATAGGGGATTGTTGCTTAATAACGACATCGATAACACAGATTGGACCTGAAAAAACTTACATTTTCATTAATTAAACTTTTTTTCATACCTACTTACTCGACGTCTCGAACACAATACATACAGTAGTCGCTTTTTCTGGCTTACTTCGTAATATTATTAGAAATTAGCTTATAATATGTACCTTTAGGTACATTTGTGTCAATGCATGTACTACCTCCTACCTACTTCTATTATGAAGCATCTCAGTGGGAGCAGAGCGTACGTATGTGGATGTAAAATTTAACACTCACTTTAGAACGCAATTCCCTTATAAGCGTGCATGCAGATGCAGAGCATGCCCTGGCTTATTTAAAAAAAAAAACGCTTCTTGCAATGCCGCCTTTAGTTGAGGTCTGTGTTGCGAAGCAATGAAGGGTACGAGGCGCAAAGTGTGTAGGTACTCGTATCCGCCTCTAATTGCTCACTAATGTTGAACCTTATACAACGTAATTATACTATTTATATACGTACCGAATATAAGCAAAATATTAATTTACAATAACACACATAAGGAATCATGTTTGAACGATACAATCTTATACTTCAATGCAAATTAAATTGGCTGGTTGATTGTTCAATAGCTTCTTTCTTATAAAAAGTAGTTGGCTATCTCGTTTCTTGTTTACAGAATTAACAATGCACAAGAGCTCGTTAAATAGTTTACGATCATGATAAGAAGATTCAGCTGAGTTAACATTTTCAAGGCGTGTCAATTGAAGTTATGAAAAGTCATCGTGGTTTTTTGTTTAACTTCTAAACTTTAATTCAACACAATATACGTAGATATCGTTTTTAAAATTAAATAATGTTAATTTTATTGTGTCTGACTGTGTAATTTGCAGTGTCTTTTAAGTATAGGATCTAAGTATTTAGTATAAATTCTGCTATTTTTCTTATTCAATTTTAAATACGTAAGCGTGTAATTCGTAATTACAAATTAGTAATTGTTTTACATGGACCTGTTTTAAAAGTATCTTTGTAATCAGTCTATAAGTTTTGTTTAAAACCAATGGAATAAAATAAATTGTGCCAGTTGAAAAAGTTTCCTTAAGATGTCATCTGCAAGGATGGCGTAGTGGTTTAAGCGGACGCCACGCCGCTTCCGTTGTGGGTTCAATCCCCCCATGGGACCATACTTTGTGTGGTCCGAAAATTGACTTTCTGAGTTTGGTTGTTCTTTGTCTCCGTTTCATGTATATTTCTAAAGTCCTCCGCGAAACAGGATATATTCCTAGTACGAGAGGTGTCTTGTTTAAACGAAAAAAAAATTGTTCACACTTATCTGTCCTTAACCGGTGGAGTTCTGTCCTTGGCTACGTAGTTGTACAAGTTCTATACATCCCTTACAATAATAACAGATCCGCGCCTAAAATCGGAAAATGATAATACAAGCGAAGAACGCCTATTTACAATCTTTATAATAATCAAAATCATTCATTTAATCTAAGTAGAACATAATCTGTATATACACACACACATATATATATAAGTTTTTTAATGCGCACATTTGTTACATTCAATATATTTTCAAAGGATCTTTGGTTTTCGTGCCAGACATGAAAAACTGGTTTTTACCTATTGGAATATAAGTAAAAGCCCCCTAGTAATGTAAGATGACTTTTAATGAGCAATAAAGAAAAGTCCTACGCATGACGCAATACAGTATTTTTCGAGAACGAAGACGCCACAACTATACGTCTACCACTAGAGTAAGCACAGGGTATATATTTATTTATTGCAATCAATTCCTAATAGTTGAATCTTTAATTTAAAAAAAATTACAATGTAATGGTAATGTGAATTTGTAACGTTTACTATTTTCGCGTTTCGTTTCACATGAAATGCCTAACCTGTCAAGTGTCACTTTAATATGATAAATGTCATTAGTAACTCTTTGTAGCTATCAAATTGGATTGTGTTGTTTATGTTAAACTTCAATTTTTGTTGTGTTAGTCTTCTAAGTAACCTAAAAGCATTGATTGTCTTAACACTAATAAAATGAACATACCATTTCCAATGTTAACTCCACGTTTAGTGGACCCATCTTGGTTCAACGCAGATAGCCCCTGTGATGAAGAAACGGAATTAACTGCTCTTGAACAAGCAAATCAACATTGGGTCAGTAATTTTCAAAAGTACTCATAAGTTCGCAACGAATATAAACTATCAAACTTGGCCGTACTTTATTTAATTTAATCTCCATGAAATCTGTTGTAGCAGTAAAAATCTTTTATTATTACTATTACAGTTAAACTCAATAGGCCAACAGTACATGAAGCGTGCTCCACTCGGTAAAGCTGATCCCGAACCAATGGAGGAGGAAGCTGATACGGATGAAGAAGAAGGTATAGAATTATTTATTTATAGTAT